>CANUEZ040000067.1:18061250-19375000 GCA_948099385.1 Fasciola hepatica
AAAGGGTAAAGATTCCAACCACAGTTCATTACCTATCTCCGAATCCCTATAGGCGGGCCCTGCCAGGGACCGGAGGTGAGCTAGGTGGCGGCTGGATTTTGTGTCTACTATGGGGTGCCGGGCAAGTAGCTGACGCAAGCTTTCCTCCCGGGAAGGAAGGAAATGCTGCAGTATGGCCACTTTGAGCCGATCGTACGGCTGCCCTTGAGGAGGATTTATTACTAAATCCCTCACTGAGGCGATAACATCGCCTGGGATTGCCTCCAAGACATACGAAACTCGTTGGCGCTGGCCGGTAATCCTACTTGCCTCAAATTGCAGCTCTGCGGTTGCAAACCAAACCTCAGGATCACGTGGGATAGGCGCCACGGGCTTAGAAGTAACGGCAGACAAAGTGAGGTCTGGGTCGAACTGGCCAGAGGTGGTTTTCAGGTTGGGAGTCCAGGGCACGGTCAGCCCCACCCACTAGCCTCGGCTGCGGATTAAAAAACCAAAAAAGAACACCATTCATTTGATGAAAATGCTGCTACTTCCTCCAGCCTACATGGACTCTCCATTGCGCTCACTTCCGAATTCGCCTTCATAACCCACCGCTTTTTTCGTCCTGTAAAATTTTCCTCCTTCGGTGCATAATTATCGCATACTTAAAAACTCATCAACATTCTTGGCTCACAATTCCCGGTCCAATTCCCGCTGCTTCATGCTAAACTATTCACAATTCTCATTTGCAAATTTAAACACTCTCTAAGATAAAGCCCACACCTTTTTGCTGTTTTTACTGATATACTCGAAAACTAACGCATTGGTGGCTGTCACTAAATTCCGTACTACAACATTCAGCCAGTATATAACACCGGAAAATTTATCGATAGAGATTCCCGATAATCGATGACTCTGTGTCTGTTTGCCTTCTCTGTCAGCTCCGCTGTTTGCCCCATTAGGGCTGTTGCATTGCAATGTCCTCATCTTGCATGGTATCATGTCCCACATATGCATATCTGATAAGCTCTTGTACTGCAGAGTTCTGTTCCGTCGCCACAAAGTGGTCCACATTCTGTATCAAACATAAACTGATAGTCTTCTAACCATCACTTCATCATTTTTGCCAGCTGCGTCCATCTTATTTTTGTAGTTAAGCACCACACATCGATATTTTGCCAGTTTCCAGTTCCAAGTTGATGCATTATATTCCTTTCTGCTGAAAGCAAAACAATCAGCTCAGATTCTATATGTTTTATCCAGTCACTCATTCCACCATCACTTTGGCAACCATGGTCGCGGTGTATATTCCACTTGGTTCATCTTACACTCCGCCCATATCCGGCTGCCGAACTTAGCAAACCTATTCACTGGTTATTCTGTGTAATTCCTTTCCCATGCTCTATTCCGATAGATCGTCTTATACACTTCTGAAGCTTGATAAGCTCTTTTCACCACGTGAAGGTTTTGCTAAGAAATAACAGCATGTAGATACTTACCCGTCATTTAAGTGACCATCTCCCTTGCAAGCCGAGTTTCTGCCATTATCGTAGCTACGCACCACACATCCATTTTTTGGCAGTTACCAGTTTTATGCTGATGCGTTTCATTTTTTTTCGGAGAGCAAAACAATCAGCTCAAAGTCTATATGTTTTATCCGGTCACCCCTTTCACCATCATTTTGACACTCAGAGTCCAGTGTGTTGTCCGTTTTGTTTTACAACTATCTCAACCGATATACGGTCACAGAACCTCAAAATTGCAATCCTTAACCGGTTTTCTTGGTCTTTTTGTGTTACGCCACTATTTTTTATCGTCTAATTTTACATCGTAACCCCTCTCATACATTGCAGAGCTCTGTAAGTTAAATCCCTCTCCTTCAGGAATGTTGTTTTTTCACGAAATCCAAGTATCCGTAAACTTAGTTTGGTTCTCCGACAGGACAGTCTTCCTTCTGTAGGATTTGTGTGATTCTGTACCATTCCCCACCCACCCACATTTTGGCAGAGTAACTACACCCCACTTTGGGCCGGCTGGACCACCTGACCTTGAGATTAAATTCACCGGCGGTACTGCGACGAATGACCTGAATGCTTTCTCCCATATTCAATCGCGTTCACATAATTGTATAATCCTCCCGTAACCTTCATTAAGCTTTCAACTGTACAGTTGGATCTTGCATTGCAGCATGCTTCAGGGTTATCCGAAATAAACTATTATTATTAAAAGTAGCATTATACCTTGCAGGACATACCACCTTCACTTCTACCCTTGAGCATCAACTGTAAATAATATATTGTCGGTTAATCTCATTTGAACGAAAGTCTCCTGCATACCCGCGCCCCCGTAGCAGCTGGTCCTATCAAACGGCCCCGTAAAATTTTCGTCGTCCATTGCTCCTCCTGGGTCTCCAACTGCCCCGCGCATAGCTCTGCTCAGAAAGAACATCTAGCCACTCACCCAACCTGTGTCTTCTCTATTTTACCCTTGCTCCCTGGATTTCGCCAGTAGGACCTCAGCTTGTCACGTATTTTTCTCCAATAGCTTTCATCCATCACACCACACATCGAGTATGCTTTTCTCTCCGTATTTGGTCCCTCTGCAAGCCCGGTGTGCAACATGCCAAGCCCTCCACCATGTCTTATATACACGTCAATCTTATTGGTTTTAACCTGTGTACGACTCTAGTCGGCCAGGTAGCACCTTTTTGGATCATCAACTGCCACTCCGCCTACGGAATGCATCGTTTCACCCCTTTTTTCCCACAGCTATGTTCCACAAGTTCGGCGATGAACTTTTTCTGCGAACACAGCTTTCCCCCAGGTTCACACTTGCAACCTCTTCCATCACCAATATGGCGGCTCGCTCTAGATCTGTTGACGCGTCACTCATCTGCACCTTCATCTCTACCAGCACAAAACCACCCACCACTATCATCTTCTTCTTCGACTGGTATATTTCATTCCGTATCCGCCGCTCTAACCACGTTCTCTGCATAAAGTCATTTTGTACTGCATCCTATCTCCGTGAAGCCATCTCAAATTCCACCCATAAAATGGTCACTATACGACATCCATTATCCTTTCATGTACTCCGTCACCAACCTCGTGTGCGGTTGACTCTTTAATCGCTGTAGTTTCGCATCTCGGATTGGTCTAATACCGCCTCTATTTTGGTACCCCGTGCTTCATCCATTATACCGTGATCACTGCTGTACTGTTTTCTTTTTGGCAATCCTTTTCCTTCAGTCCTCTAGTGATAACCTTCTTCATCTCCGGACGAGGTACTCTTCTGATATATCTCTGATTTTGTTTAATTATACACACGGGAACTATTCCGATCCGTCAACTGATTCATTCCGCCCTGAATCTACATGAGAGTCTCATCCCCTTTGTTTGCTCTAGATCAATCTAAAGCAACCTCACTGCCGGTAGTTTTACCATGATCATTCCATTGAAACTTCACCCTATCAAACGGTTCATTACCGGATGTACACTTACACTCCTTGCGCCTTGTATGCTCTGCTGTCACTAATAGGTTGCTTCCAATCTCTATAACTCACCCTACTTAGGTGCCCATGGTTGACTTATCCCCACACCCCCACATCTTTTGACATTTCATGCTTATCCCATCACACAATAACTCATTTACTAATTTAATTTCTCTCTTCGATTACTTCCATGGGCTCCGCTCTGGCACTCTTCCCAAACCGATATGTTCGCCATCTTCCTTGTGGCCAGCGTCATCGGCACACTGCCATTCAACCCATACTGTGTTTGACCCCCTACTGGTATGAGATCCCGCCGCACCCATTTTACTCCATCCATGATATTCAATCCCGTTTCATTTATGAGTTCTCTACTCATAACCTTATCTTTCCTTCCAGTCCGCTGCATACTCTTTCCGCCTCCCGTTGTAAGTAAGTCTTCTCTTTTAGGTAAAAACGGCACAATCAAAATATCTTTTGACTACTTATGACTTCCAGTAGCCATCTCCAATAACTTTCGTGAATATATTCTATCCCACCCCTCCCCCGGGTGGCTCCGTATGCCCTTACCCGTCTTGATCATCTGATTTTGAGTTTAGGAGTAATAATATTATTAGTTTATTTCGGATAACCGAAGCACGCTGCAGTGCAAGATCAAACTCTACAGTTGGAAGATGAATCAAGGATTTTGGGAGGAACGTACAATCATGTGCATGCGACTAAATATAGGAGAAAGCATTTAAGTCAATTTTTGTGGTAGCGCCCGGCAAGTTAAACTCAAGGTCAGGCAGTCGATCCAGCCGAAGTTGGGGTATAATTATTCTGCCAAAGTGTGAAGTGCATAGAGAGTAGTATAGATACAGGGAGATCTTACGGAAGGATGACCGTCTTGCCGGAGGACCAGACCGGACTGACGGGCACATGGTTGCCGTAAAAAAGAAACATTCTTGAGGGAGACGTTACCAAGCAATAGCGTCTTGCAGTGTAAGAGAGTGGTCAGAATTTAAAATTGGACGATGGAATGAGGCGATATTATGCATCGAGACCAAGAAAAGTCAGCCAAGGATTGCAGCTGTACTGTTCAGTGACAGTGTATCGGTTGGGTCTGTTATATAACAAAAGGACAGCACACTAAACTGTGGTTGACAAAGAGCTGGAGGAAAAAGTGGCCGGCTAGAAACACCTAGGCTTAGAGCGGATTGTTTTTTTTAGGAAAAAGTTATACCATGCACAAACACGTAGGTGGGAACTGGCGACAAATCGATGTGTGGTGAGTAACTAAAACTATTGCAAAGACGCTGCTGACAAAAATGATAGGATGACGAGTAGGAGATTACATGTTTAATTTTTTTACAGAAGGTGGACCACTTATTAGCGGAAGAACAGAACTCTATGGTACAATTGCTTATCGGATGTGCAAACGTGGGACATGGCACCTTGCAGGATGAGGATATTGCAATGCAACAGACCTACGTGGGCGACCAGCGGAACTGACAGAGAAAGCAAGCTATCATAAAATCATCGATTATTGAGAATCTCTAGAGATATAGGTCGCAGTGACATATTCTGTTTGAAGATTGTGGAACTGAGGCGAATGGTAACAATATATGCCTACGTTTCTGAAGATATCAGTAAAAATAGAAGACAGGAGTGAGTTTAACCCTGAAGAATGGTTTGGTTTACGAATGGGGCTGATGAATAGTTAAGCATGAAACCGCGGAGAAGTGGACCATGAACAACGAGCCAAGAACGCTGACTGGTTTTAACTGCGCAATAATTATTTACAAAGGAAGATAAGTCTTGCCGGGCTTAAAAAGCTGTGAGTTTTGATGGCGAATTTAGAAGCGAACAAGATAGAGAGCCGATGTTAGCTAGAGGAGACCGCAGTTTATTTGCAGCATTTCGAGTAAATGAGTGGTGTTTCAACTGTTTGTTTGTTTTCTCTAATCCGCAACTGGTGCCTGTGGGTGGGGCTGACCGCGCTCTGGACAGTCAACATGGAAACCACTTTTGGTGGCAGGGAGTGCGATTCGCCAACCTGGTTGCTCCAGCATATGGTTGCAGACGCCCTGCACGCCCGACGTACACCGGCCAACGCGGTGGACCTGACGGCGCCCGCACCAGCTGGATTTGCGCAGGGGATATTGATCGAGATCACATAGTCTTAGAGATGTGGAGGTTTAGGAGATTGCGACTAGGTTGTGAGGGATCCTCGGGAACAGGGTCAATGGGTGAGCAATGGGCTGGCTGGCGGGTATCAGATGCCTAGCCGGAAGAATGTACCAGAGAGCCCGGCTATGTTATCTCCGGGTCATTCCAAGACATCAGAAGGGAGATGCGCACCGGTTAGTATCCGGAAACATAGGAATAGAGAAGCGCAATATGGGATGCTACCAGCTGAGGATAATATTAGAAATGATAATAGTTTTTTTCGGATAACCTCGAAGAATGCTTCAATGAAGGATCAAACGATACAGTTAAAAGCGGACTCAGAGCTATAGGAGGATTGTAAAATTGTGTGAACGCTGCTGAATGTAAGGAGAAGCATTCGATTCAGTTATTGCGGTACCGCCCGGTGAATTTAAGCTCAAGGTCAGGTGGTCCAGCCGGCCCAAAGTAGGGTGTAGTTATTTTGCCATAGTGCGAAGTGGATGGGGAATGGTACGGAATCACACAAATCCTACGGAGGAAAAAATGACCTGCCGGAGAACCAAACTGGGTTGACAAATACATGGATATCGTGAAAAAGAAGCATTCCCGAAGGAAACGTTATCAAGCAAAGAGCTTCGCAACATATAATGTGGGATACGATGTAGAATAAGCCGATGAAAAGTGGTGACATTACTCATGAAGGCCAAGAAAACCAGTCGAGGATGACAGTTGTGAAGTTCAGTGACCGTTTATTGGGTGGGCTGTACAGCTATATGGCAAACGAGAAACGAACTGGACTGTGGTTGCCAAAGTGATGGTGAGAGAAGCGGCCGGATAAAAACATAGTCTTTGAGCTGATTGCTTTGCTTTCAGCATAAGGGAATATAATGCACCAACCTGAAACAGGGAATTGGCAAAACATCGATGTGTGGTGCGTACGCAGAAACTTGGCTTGCAGGAGAGACGGTCACTTAAATGACGGGTAAGTATCTACATGCTGTTATTTCTTAGCAAAACCTTCACGTGGTGAAAAGAGCTTATCAAGCTTCAGAAGTGTATAAGACGATCTATCGGAATAGAGCATGGGAAAGGAATTACACAGAATAACCAGTGAATAGGTTTGCTAAGTTCGGCAGCCGGATATGGGCGGAGTGTAAGATGAACCAAGTGGAATATACACCGCGACCATGGTTGCCAAAGTGATGGTGGAATGAGTGACTGGATAAAACATATAGAATCTGAGCTGATTGTTTTGCTTTCAGCAGAAAGGAATATAATGCATCAACTTGGAACTGGAAACTGGCAAAATATCGATGTGTGGTGCTTAACTACAAAAATAAGATGGACGCAGCTGGCAAAAATGATGAAGTGATGGTTAGAAGACTATCAGTTTATGTTTGATACAGAATGTGGACCACTTTGTGGCGACGGAACAGAACTCTGCAGTACAAGAGCTTATCAGATATGCATATGTGGGACATGATACCATGCAAGATGAGGACATTGCAATGCAACAGCCCTAATGGGGCAAACAGCGGAGCTGACAGAGAAGGCAAACAGACACAGAGTCGACGAATATTGGGTCTCCCTAGAGATATAGTTCACAGTGACATATACTGTTTGAAGGTTGTGGTACAGAGGTGAATGGCAAAAATAAATAAAAGTTAAAGTGGCAAAAAGGGGTAAACTTTATCTTAGAGAACGGTTAGGTTTACAAGTAAGACTAGTGAATAGTTTAGCGCGAAACAGCGAGGAAGTGAACCGGGAACAAAGAGGCAAGAATAATGATGGGTTTTTAAGATTGCATTAATTATGCACCAAAGAAAGCAAATTTAGCCGGCCGTAATCCTACCCGCTTGAGCCTTGTGTTTGCAACGACAAAAGATTGTCGGCTAATAAACTCCTTGGCAGCAACTTCATTATTTAACTGAAACAGGAGTGGGCTTGTATTTTGCAGTGAAATTCTGCGGAGTCTGACAAATCATCGAGGTTGCGAATCCAGGTCGCAAGTCTTTAAGATTAAGTTCATAGCAGTTGAAAGGCGTAATCCATCTGGAATGTTAAATACTATTGCATTGTTGGTTTTCTTGATGCGTCTCAATATTTCAGAGGCAACGTTATCGATGAACTTCGTGGCTGAGATTTGGTTTGCCTAAGTGTGGTGTAGAGATGGGTCAAGCAGGAATGCTGATGGACCTAATTGACCGATGGTTTTGTCATAAGCGTCAAGCCGAGAGGAAAAACTATTCATGGCTTTGCTTATTTCGGCGGTTGCTTTGGTAGCACCTCCGAGTATATCTACGAGGGATACTGAACAACTTTTGAGCGTGCTTTTGAGGTTAGTTGTCCTACAACGGCGAGTGCTAGCAGTGATTTTGGGCCGGTTGGCAGCAATGGAAAGCATAGCTAAACTTTTGGAGTGATTGGCGGTTAATTTGACGCAATATCGCGGGAATTAAAGTAGTGACAGCTGACGGATAATGGGCGAGTTAGCGGACTATGGTAAATTGCTGGGTATCAAAAGAGTGATAGAAAAAGTGATTACTTAATTTCGAGAGGCCGGATAAAAAGAGAACACTTAGTTAGGGTGCAGTGACCTCGATCGTTTTCAGAAAATGACTATTTTCTGGACACCATTTTGGATCTATTTTCTGTACGATCTTTTATGACGTTTGACATTGACCTCATAGTGTTCTCCGGTTGAGTATTTTTACTGGACTGACTTTTACAAGATTTCCGTTGACCTCGTTTTAAATCACTTTCACTTCCCGTCTTTCGCCGATTGTACACGCTCGAGGTTCGCTTTCTGCACAGCCGTTGGGATTTGTTTTGTTTTCTTTTCGGAGTATATCTCGCATTGGTACTGTTTCGGTGCCACGATATATAGAATACACCTCGCATCTGTAAATCGACTTGCGTCTTCTCTATTCTTCCGATAGAGGGGATAACGTTGGTGGTTCGCTTCTAGACCCAATAAGAGACACGTTCGCCAGCCGCTCTCGAATGTCTTCTATGAGGGTTTTGAACAATTGATTAAGTTAGTTGGCAACTGCGAACCTCTAAAATGCTCTGTTGCACTGGTTTGCGATAATAACTGACGCCCACAGGTTGATGTGACGCAGTTATTTTTTGGTTCAGTTCAGTTCAGTTCAGTTCGCACAGGACCTGGTTCAGTTCAGTTCAGTTTGCGCAGGACTTGGTGTGGCTAGAGCCAATCCTTTGTCCAGATAGTTGTGTTGTCGGTGCGATTTCGTAGCTCCCAACACTGCGTGACTTTCTTGTTCTGAAAGGCAGAAATTTTGTGCAGTATCAGCCCTGGCGGAGACAGGTGGAAACAATGAGTAAATTGCATCTGACCCTAAAAGCTGCTTAACATAACTCGGGATATACTATCATCCAACATAGGTCTACTGCTTTCTTAAAAGCCTTCACTGTTGTGGTATCTATGACCTTTTTCGGGAGCTTATTCCAATAGGGTGCCACTCTATCCGAGAAGTACTTCGCCCTGATTTGGAGCCTCGAATGCTTCCTCTGTTATTAGGCTATACTCCTTGCGCCTCTCTCGGGGATCAGAGAGAAATGGTCCTCTCGTCTTATTCCTGACAGCCTCTTCATTACCCTGAAGTTTTCTATCAAATCCCCGCGGATGCGCCGTCTTTTCATCGAGAACAGGTCCAGGGCATGGAGACTCTCTGTGTAGCTAACCCTCTTTACCAAGCAACCATTCTAGCGGCTAGCCCTTGCACTTTCTCCAGACAGTCGATATCTTTCTGGGGGTACGTTGCACAGGCCTGCACACAGTACTCCATATGCGGCCTAACCATGGCCTGGTATATCGGGACGAAAACCTCCGGCTCTCTACACGATATAGTGGATCTAACTCGAAAGAGTTCTCTCCTGGCCATATTGGCTGCTGCGGTACACTGCTTCGACGGCTTAAAGCTGTTGTCCATTATAACGCCCAAGTCTTTGACCTGCGAGACTACTTGCAACGAACCCACACCATTCTCACTAGCCCTTGTATTTGTGGTCAAGCATTGACACTTGGTGAGGTTTAGTGGAAGGTCCCATTTGCGTGACCAGTTTTGTACTGCTAACACGTCAAGTTCTATATCTGCTTCAGCTATCTTGACGTCACCGGTAAACATAAAGGTGGGGTTTTTAAGCCCACGTGCTTAGTCATTGATGAAGATGAGGAAGAGCAGAGGGCCGAGCGCCGAGCCCTGTTGTACCCCACTTGTTACACCTTCCGGTTTTGAGGCAGGAGTATCCACCTTAACACTAAAAGTTCGCCCTGCTAGGAAACTACTTATCCATTGTCTTGCCTTTCCAACAATTCCCACAGACTGCAGTGTGACGTCCAGAAGTCCGTGGTTTACAGAACCAAACGCCTTATCGAAGTCCAAGCAGCAGACCGCGATCAATTGCTTTTGTCTAGATGCTTGGTTACCTCATCGAAGAACAGCAGGAGATTTGTCAGACAGGGTCGTCCTGCCACAAACCCGTGCTGAGCACTTGATATGGGGTTGTGTCGAACCAAATGCCTAGAGATCTGTTTCCTGACTATTCGCTCCAGGCACTTACACAGCACTGAAGTCAAGCTAATCGGTCGGTAATTTTCGGCCTTTTGCCGGGGTCCACTCTTGTAAATTCCCACCACTGTTGCTCTCCTCCAGTCTCCCGGCACAATTCCCTCTCTAAGTGACGTTTCATACAGCTTCTCCGCCGGAGCCTTTAGGACCTCGACCAGAGGCTGAACGATTGCTGGATGAATCCCGTCTGGACCTGCAGCCTTATTTCTGTTCAAGGTTTGCAGCTCCGCGTACATTTCTTCTTCACCTACAGTAAGTTCGGGTATTGGAGGCGCATGTGTGACCTCCATTCTTACCTCCAAACTATTTTATGGTCGATATATTCTCTTGAAGAATGCCAAGAGCATGTCAGCCTTGTCCTCGTCGTTTGGAACTAGTCGTCTCTGTGCTCCTTCTAAGGTTGCTACACTTTCTCTCATACGTTTGTGAGATTGCACGTAGGCGTAGAATCGCTTTGGGTTTCTGCGGACCGACGCAGCTAACCGAGACTAAAAGGCGTATTTCTCCACTCTTCCGATCTTTTGAGTTCTGTTCCTAGCCATCTTGCTAATATCGGATCAGTAAATCAGTTAGAATGGCAATAAATACTAGTAACAGTTAAATTAATGATCTCAACGCTAAAAAGCAAAAAACTGAGACAATCTGATTTTGCGTCATGATGACCTTGACCTGGTCACCAGCTTCTTGATTTTTAGTGAATCAACTGAGGGCTTCTTTGAAAAGCAGTACCAGCACTGATGCATTCTCAGGATAGCGCTTTGGCAAAAGGAACTGTGAGGTAGCTAAACAGCATACTCTTGAATACGGAAAAGGATGTGGTATGAGGTAAGCAAGAAGGGATTATTCCGGATTCCGATGTAGACAGTTCGAAAGTACTGATATGTCAGAGCTGTTTTGCGCAGCGGAACTGGAATGGAGAAGTGGTTTAGAACAGGGTAAGAGCCCGGTCGGTTAGGAGACAATGGGCAAGTTGGGTGTGCACAGCAATGGAGCTGTTTGAGTTAGATGGTCGGGTTCACCCAAGGGCGACGGATTCCCAGAGATCAAGGGTGAGCAGCTCACAACGTATACGACAGGTCATGGTACAGGCTGCTTTAACCGGTTTTCTAGTGAAGATTCGCTAAACATTCTCCAGGGTAACTGTAGGCGTTTAGGAAGGACTAGAAGAGAAAAAAGAGCTGTGGTCAAGCAGAGGTCGGACGTGGGAGACATGGAAGCACAGTCGACTGTGCCTCAGTTCGAAGCAGCGGAAAAGGAAGCTGATGGGCCGTTCGGCTTTTGCAAACTTGGAATCGATCTGCTCGAGGAGGTTAAAGGAACGACAGTAAAGAAACCCGAGATCAGACTCCACGGGGATTTATGTATGGTCTAACCGTCCAAAGTAACGGTACGTGGAAGTAACTGACACTCGAGCGGAAGTACAGAATTTTTGAATGCTCAGGGTTTCTTTTGTTGCGAATGGCACCGGTCATTTAGCGAGGTAAGGTCCTGCTGGAAGTCGTTTAGCGCAGATGACGGACTATCTATAGGATAAGGTGAGACAAGTTCGCCTTCTGCCGCTAACAGGAATGGAGCACCGTATTTGATCAAATAGAATATATCGCTTGTATATATGAGAAACAGTAAAGGTCCATGAACACTACCTAGAATCATGCCACTTGTTATGTGCCCGGCCAAGATGAGCAACCATCTCCTGGTACTACCTGGGGGCGGAAGGAAAGAGAAGAACACAACCACTGTAGGAGCGGGTCTGCTAGACGCGTAAAGTTGAGCCGGACCGGCAGGTGCTGTTAAGGAACTCGGTCGGAGCCTCTTTGTAGATCCAGAACTAATAATGATAATTATAGCGGTATATTTCTCGACCGTAACTGGGAAGCACATGTGGATGCACAATCAGAGTGTACAGAGTTACCCTGCGAGAAAGAATGTTATACATTTTAAAAGGGAGATTAGCTCACTTAACTACAGGAGAAAAAGTGAGCAGGGTTTGAAAGAAGTGTGGTAAGCGCGGTAAGTTTGAGCCAGTTTCGGTTCAACAACAGGTGATATAAGAATCAGTGGGGCACGAAAAAATATCACCAATTATAATGATTACAATAATAATAATAATAACATTAATGGTGTATTTCCCGGATGAGATCAAGGCACGCGCACGATCACGAGGTGCAGCTTTTCACAACTTTATGAAATATTCACAAATTGCAAAGGTCGGGTTTGTACATCTCAGTAGAAGCACGACAGCAGTAAAAAGTGTTTGAATTTAATAAAGTGGAAACAGGTAAATCCGGAAGAGAAAAGCGGTTTGGATTTCTGGGGCACGGCATCTTGGGTAGTTTGCCAAAGGCAAACCCGCTGGTTAAAGCGTTATTCAAGTGTGGAGAAGATGTAGCATGCATAAGAAGGGTTCCAACAATGGGTCGCAGAGAGATCAAAGAAGAATCGGGACGTACAGAAAGAAATGCCTGGACCCACCAGCGGGTCGCCCGAAGGATGCATGCCGAAAGACCGGTGACAAATCTCCACCGAAGAATATCCGGACACTGTGGAGAGTAAAGCCGACATCATTTCATCAGTCAGCGGTGTCGGCGGCGTAGTGAATGGTACTCTACTGTTGTCATTTGGACAAATCACTTGGCCTGTGGATAGAGGTTTGGAAACCTAAAGGAAAGAGCCAACGAGGTCAGACGAGTCTATTTTGGTGGTCAGTTTTTGAGCAATTCCATTGCAAAGTGGAGAGAACAACGTTTCATTTGAAGGTGGGAAAGCAGTTATACATCACAAGGAATGTATTGTCGGGATTCCAAACGTAACTCTCTAAGGAGGCAGTCAGGTGGAACGAGAAGATGGGGCAGATGCAGCAAGGCAAAGAGGAAGAGACAAAATGTGGTTACGCATGTCCTATGACAGTAGTTTTCGGAGGACCAGACCCGAGGCGACCACCGATGTTATGTCGGATATAAAGATAAACGTTTCTTTGTCCATCGTCAATGGCGAAGGCTACTCTGGTCAGAAAGTCAGCTTGAAAAGACCAGCATGACCTCGATTCGACAAATTTATGTTGACATGAGCTTGGTAGACCGTTAGACATGAGATAGTCAGTTGACTGAAGTTTTATAAGCGAAGGGGAAGTGATGGAGACAGACGAGGAAGACTTTCAGCACCTTTAGACGGTAAACGCTGCCTTAGCACAGACAGGGTTATTCCTGTTACCAGAGAATGTAAAGGAGTTCAGAAAACCGTGTTTCATTCATCAATGTTTATATTGCAAAGAATTCCATCTCGTTTGTTTGGTTTATCTTCACCAGAATTACAATCATTGTTTTGTTTTGCTCTAAGCTTTTGTCACCCATCGGATCTTTACCGTTGTTTCGAGCCCAAGGCGCTCAGACTGAATTTTGTTGTGACCGCAGTCCGCAATCTCATCTCCTGTTTCAAACTTTTCGCTGTAATCCAGCTGTAGTTTGCCATTTGTTGTTCATTTTGGAGCGTCAGAGCCCAAAAGGAGCACCACTGAGGTCAGATTGTTGTAGAATGGCTTACGTTGTTGTATAAGTTACCGTAACATTTTGGAACGGACTTCCTTTTGAACTGTGTCGGAATCGGCCGCTACGCTTTGCTCGAACATTTCACTAGATGGAATTTCACAGGGGATCTTAATCAGCTGGAAATCGATCAGAAATTAAGTCCCCACAGAATCCTTTATCGGGGGACAAAGTCCTGCAACGGGACAAGTTTCATGCATTTCCTCAAGGTGTTGTGCGTGCTACCAGAAGCAGACTTGGGCACCACCGGTCTTTCTTCGGTCTTGTCCTAACGCTGCACCGCTACCTTAAAAAATTAGTTTAAAGAGCGAGCGGGTGAAAGCGATTGTGTATTCTTGAGGATTGTGCTAATACTCATCAAGTCGACTAGGGAAGCCGTGTTACTTTGGAGTTATGGCGGATTTATTATAGATGAACTAGTGAGGATAGCGGAGGAAGTCCCATGAGCACCGAACTACAGAGAATCCTAGGCAGAGGGATGCTGGGAGGCCTTTGGGGTTGGGCCCAACAGACTTATGTGAGGGCCTGCACCTATGAAAGTAGTTAGCAGCAGAAGTCTACCTCATGACAAAAGTCGAAAGTGCGCAAGGTTATATTCATTTTTAAGCAACGTTGGGCGGCGTACTAGTCGTACGAAACCCAGGTGGAATAGAAAGCTATAGGACAGTGTGGAACAGAGCTTCAGAGATCCCAAGAGACGAGGGATAATTTTCCAGTTTAAATGCATCGGTCCGCAGAAACCCAGGGCCGTTTGATGCTTACTTTCACTCCCAAAACGTGTAAGAGTAAGTGTGGCAACTTTGGTAGGGGCTTGAGGACGACTAGCTCTAAGAGATGGCGAAAAGACCGACACTCCCGAATTTCTTCAAGAGCCTATATCAAACAGCAAATAATGCAGAAGAAAGAGTGGAGGGACAACAGAACCCCCAATACTCAAACTTAACTCAGAAGAAAAGATGTACACGGAGCTGCAAACCCTGAATGGAAATAAAGCAACAGGTGCAAAGAGAATTCATCCAGCTATCACTCAGCCTCTTGCCGAGGTCTTCAAAGCTCCAGTGACGCAGCTATGAATATCGCCGCTTGGGCAGAGAGTTGAGCCGAGAGAATGGAGGATGACAGCAGCGGAAGGAACATACAAGACCAGAACCCGGTGAAATGCCGAAATCACTGACCGGTTAACTTAATTTCGGTAGCTTGCAAGTTCCCAGAGCGAATAGTCAGGAAACATACCTCTAGGCTTTCCGTTCGACGTAACCTCGTATCAAATGTGCAGCATAGTTTTGTGGCAGGACGATCTTGTCTGACGAACCTCCTACTGTTCCTCGATGAGAAAAACAAGCTCCTGGACGAAGGAGAGTTGAAGGCTCTCCTTTATATGGACTTAAGCAAGGCGTTTGATTCTGTGAACAACAGAATTCTGGAAATCAAACTGAAACTTTTTAAGAAAACAAGGTGGTGGGTGAATAGTTTTTCAACGAGGCCAACTTGTCGTGCTTGGTTGGATGTTCATGCCTCGAAATCGGAAGGTGTAATAAGTGAGGTGCCACAGCATTCGCTGCTCACCCCTCTGCTCTTCCTCATCTTCATCAATAATATAGCACCTGAGCTTACAAACCCCACCCTTACGCTTGGCGATGACGTCGAGATAGCTGGAGTAGATACAGGACTGGACGCGCTAGCAGTATAAAACTGGTCACACAAACGGGACCTCCCACCAAACCTCACCACCCGGCGGTAGTTGGTGACGAATAAAGGGGCTAGTTGGAATGGTATGGGATCGTTGAAAATGGTCTCTTAGGTCAAATAATTGGGTGTCATAGTAGACAACCACTACAAGCCGCCGAAGCAGTTCACCGCAACAGCCAATACGGCCACGGGAGATTTACTTCGAGTTAGATCCACTACGTCGTGTAGAGAGTTGGCGATCCCCGTTCCGATATACAAAGCCATAGTTCGGCCGCACATGGAGTATTGCGTGCAGGTCTGGGAGCCGCAGTACCAGAAAGATATAGATAGTCCGGAGAAGGTGCAGTAGCTGGCAAATAGAATGGTAACTGGTCAAATGGGTCTGGCTAGTCAAGGCATATCCGTGCTCTGGAATGTTTCTCGATGGAAAGGCGGCGCGGTCGCCGGTATTTGATAGAAACCTAAAGGTACTGAAGGGACTGTCAGGTAAAGATCAAGAAGAATTTTTCCCTCCGATCTTAGAGAGGGATAAGAGGGGGTATAGTCTTAGAGGAAACAATCGAGGCTCCGATTCAGGGAGAGATACTTCTGGAGTAGATTAGTACTCTACTGGAACAAGATTATGGGAAGTCATGAATACCACTACCGTTATGGCCTTCAAGGGGCAGTCGGCCAGTGTTGGGTGGTAGTATACTCTGGCTTTTGTTAGGTAGTTTTTGGGCCAGGTACATCAGAATCATTATTTTTCTATTCTCTACTAAGGTTGATAAGGCCCACAATTATCACCTCTCAGAGAATGAAAATAACCACACAGCTTTGGGAGCTGCTGAAGCACGCCGACCACACAGCTATCCAGGCACATGATCGGTTTTTGTCAAACAAAATCCTGCACGAACTGGAGGTATACAATATGACTGCCATTAGCAGTGTCTCCTCCGGGATAGTTCCAGACTGAGCAAGAGATAAATTATGGCATAACTGTGCATTTGCCCTCTTAGGCGGATCCGTTTACAAACAAGTGCCTTGAGGTTGTTTGCCCAAAGGTCCCAAGGGGCAAATGATAGGTTCCTGCTTGGAAGTTTCCCCAGGGCATCTTGGAGAACACTGTTGGCCGAGAGACTCAACTGGAATCTCATAGAGACTCGGGAGGATGCGCAAAAAAGTTATTTTGCCCTGAAAAACAAGTTGCTGGAGCTTCAATCTACAACCAGGAGTTTCGTAGGAAGTGTTGATGTAACTCTTGGAAGGCTTCGGAATTTCCTCATATATATTACCGGAGATTCGAAATGAAGGACTGCGGGGGAGGAAGAAACCCAAAACAAACAAATGGTGCAACATATCCGGCAACTGCCAGAGGTTCCTGGTAATGAGGGCGATAAATGGATACATACAATAAGTCTGTGGAGAAAGATATCATTCATTAACCATTTTAGACCCGTGCTGGTCGAACTATCCAACCCTGTTTACAGGAATGAGCCACTAACTAGGGCCGAGTAGGTTGACCGTAGAAGTTATGAAAAGTACCGTGTTTCTCCAGACATGCATTCCCCGAAGCAATCTCGGAAAGCTACAGGGGCAGACGAGGTACATCTCCACGACCTGGAACTAATAGTCAGCAAATAGTTCATTGAATGTTAGAAGAAGCTACAGCCTAAGCAACTGATTAGAGGCAAAAGTAGCGAAACATTTTGCGGCAAGAGAACACTGGTAGAACCGGCGACTGCGCACAGCGCGTCTACAGGGATGCCGCAGAAAAAAATGGTTATATCGCCCATGAAGCAATCAAGTTCTTTCCACTATCACCATCTATACCAAATACCAAGAAACTGAGAGAACTGACAAACCCCACTACAGTTGTCACCGAAAAACCATCGCGCACAAACCGGGGGAAGTCGTGAAAAAACAGCCAACGGAGCAACTTTTCAAGACACTGATCCACAAACTAGCTACCTGGGTACGTTGGATGCGCAAGATACAAATGCATCGATAAATGGTTTGAACCTCCCCCCGATTTTTTGCTCGAGGGGCCCTTGAACCCAAGGCTGCAAAATTGTGAGAAGGCAAGGCTCCAAGCCAGAACTATGGTGCATTCATGCCCGTGGTCTCCGAACCAGGTAGAGGAAGGAACTTGCTGAGAGATGCCGCCAAGTTGATGTCATTGCAGTGACTGTAACCCGATGGGCCGCAGCGGAACCTGTAGACTGTCCACGGCTGAGTATTGCGCCCAGGACCAACAAGACGAATAGCATGCGGACGCTGTAGATAACTGCAGTCACAAATCGAATGATATTTCACTAGTAGTCGGAAAATCAGAGTCCAGCCACGGAGACGTTTGTGTGAGCCTGCGGAACGAAGGGTGCATAGAGGAAAACTATCAGGGGGGACTCACAGCATTGCGTGTTTTATTGGTTGACGAACCAAGACCAGCTCGGTTCGAAGCGGTAGAACGAAGCTCACACACGTGTTGACGATAAAAATGATGATTGCCAAAAATGAATGCAATGTCACCACATAAGTACCTAAGTCATCTACCAGGTAAATCAGTAAAATGGAAGGCAGAAAGCAGCTGTCTTACTTCCAGCAGTGTCTGAAAGCAACCAGAGGGAGCACTCAGACTCTGTGTATGCTTTCATTATACTGGCTGTTTCTGATGTTCAGTGGCCGAGGGATAAGAGTCGCGTGATTCCCTGTGATTTTCGCAGTCTAGACACAACGGCAGAAGGGAATAGAAACTCTTCATTTTTATATCTCATGCCAAACAGACTACGGTAGACCTAGTACTGGTGGGTGATTTCAGAGCTCCAAACGCCGACTGGGTGGAGTATAGAGGGCCACTACCGCGTTCGAGAGGACCCTCGTAGATTGGCCGGAACTGTGAAACTTACGGCAACAATTCAGCAAACATACCAGATATCAAGCGGGTCAAGCCCTGTCTCTTCTAGGCCCCTTTTTCTCCGCCAGCAATCGTGACATTTACGGAATCATGCTCCAGGCACCGCTAGAGAAAAGTGACCACTGCTCGTTCGCCTTCCAAATGAAGACCCCAAATAAATATAGGCTCACGAGAATCGTTGGAAAGTTTTGACAAACGGATAGGTCAACCTCCCTGCAGGGATCTTTAGAGACTAACTGGCAGCAACAGATCGAAAACCCCGACACCAGGGGAGAGAGGTGAACAGTCATCAGAGCCGGTTCATTAGCACCCATGGACGAATTCACCCGTATCAGAAGCATGAGGAGCCGTGAGGAGCACTCCGGGAACACCTGTGAATAAACAGGCTTTACGACCTCCGAACTGCTGCTGGAAGAGATACCTAAAGGCTCTCATCTATGCCTTACGGTAGAAATGTCAAAGGAAATGCCACGGTGCTATCAAGGTCCAACGCTTGGTGGAGTACAAATCCGAAATGAAACTAAGTTCGCAGGTAAAGTCTGACCTAATTATGTACATAAATGCAATATAAATGCCCCACAAAATAAAGGTGTCTTGATTCTTTATGACTGAAGCAGCCAAGAAGGTAAGGTACCGTACTAGACTGCCAAAAATATTACAGTCTAGAAGAGTCGTAGAGGACACCAAGGAAACCCAACCCCTGAATCGCGAAGGCAAAATTGGAGTCAGCTCCTGTGCGAAGGGTTTCGGGGAACATGTCCTCTCGTCTTCGTACAACACCTCATCACGCAAAACTTCAAGGCAACCAAAGTCCCACGGAATCTTGTCATGGGTGGATTCACTCTGAATACGTAATAATGGTTGGTTCTTGTGTCTCGCTTTTCAGGTAATGCCATACCGGGGTATAAAGTCTTTTCAGCTAGCAATTTTTTCTGCTAAACATCCCACTTTCATTGCATTGTTCACAGCTATTTTGCCTTGTACTAAAGTGCGGACCGATTTTTGAGCTTGTTTTATCTATCCCTCCTTTCTTACTCTCTTGTTTTTCTTTTCTCTCTCAAATTCACCAGCCCGATGATCCATACGTTAAATGCACTAGGGAATCGGAAAACCTCAAGTAGCACCCAAATCAATTCTACCAATCGGGCAGCAGAACGTATATTTCGCAGTGCCAGATTTCTCCAGATTCATGCACAGTGAGCCCTTTGGATCTCTAAGTGCTGAGACATATGAAAAAACCAGAATCTTCTTCGATGATCTGTTAAAAATAGACGGAAGAAGGGACCATCCATCGCTGTGCCCCACTCTGAACAGCCTCAAAGGACCACTGGCCCCTGGTGAGTTCCATCTGGCTCGCCAGCTACCTCATGGACAGAAGTTATGAAGGCGGAAAGTTAGAGAAGTTTTGAAGTCTTGAAGCCTTGAACATTTTCAGGGGTACTAGGCTTGAGCCTAGATGTTCCTGGTTTTTGTATGTATCTTCTCTTCTTCGGTGCCACCGAGATGCAATGGAGAAACTCGGCAAAAAGGGGGCAACCTTTGTCGCAAAGGTGATACTAGAACAAAAATCAGTGTTTCCCAACAGTACACGAGTCCGATAATATGAACAAGAACAAATCAACACACTACTAGCTTTGTTGTTTTTAAATTTACACGGAAGAGTGATTTGTTTATGTATTTGTAAGAGGGATGAGAATGGACCTAGTCATAAACGCTTGCATGTACAGGTATACAGGGTTGGAGAAGAGGCTTGAAAATATGGAGAGGGAATAATCAACACGATGGCCATCGGGGAAATGGCTGGACTTGGCTTCAGTTCCCACCGGTTTTATGGTTTCACCTTCAACGCCTCTTTTGGGGAGGCATTCACTACCACCTGTAGAAGGTTATTCCATAGAGGTATTATCTGGGGCGAGAAGAAGAGCTGTCTAAAGAATGTACGTGGACGGTTTCTGAAGGGTTTCTTCGTGTGCGCTCATAGGGTCTCCAAGTTCGGACGAGGGAAAAACTGACCCCATAGACCCGTAAGTAATAGATCATACATTTGGGATAGGCCTCTTTTAATATGGCAAGTCCCAAAAAGGTGGAGATAAGATGATATTAGACAAACCGAGTAGGGGTTCAATAGTAAGCCATGTACCATTTTGGTCGCTCTCCTTTGAATCCGCCCCAAGTTGTCCGGTCTCTGGCGAGGCCAGCAAGTACTATCTGGCTGCTGTATTCTATAAGCGGTCAAATATATGTTCCGTAAAATAGACGAAAGTTTTCCTGGGAGAGGGTCGGAAAAGTTCGTCTAATAAAGCTTAGAACCCGGAAGGCGGTTTCACTAACTTTGTTTTGGTGGTAGGAGAACGAAAGATTACTACGCAAACAAAAATCAAAGATCTTTTGGTGATTCACTGATTGAGTTTGTGTGTCTCTGTTTATCTTGAAGAGTTGAGCGGAAGCATTGAGAAATGACATACTTGCACATTAGTCATCAGTTATTGGGAGGTTCCAGTAAGCCGACCAATTTTTAACCCAGTCAGTGGCTGACCGTACAGTATTTGCCTCCGTGTCCCAGATTGTGACGTCATCTGCTTACATCTCTATCCTAACCGGAACCAAATCAGGGAGGTCTTTGATGTAAATCAGGAATCGGAGAGGACCAAAGAGAGAGCCCTGGGGGACTCCTACATCGGCGGGGGGGGGGAGGTTGAGACCAAAGAATCTACACACGAACCGGGACCGTTCGTTTTTTTAAAAGCTGTCATCCAGGGACAGTAGGCGACCGGAGGTGCCGTACATCCCGAGTCTGTGCAGAAGCGGACTATGTGGTACACTATCGAAGACTCTAAAAATCGATGGAAACGGCATGGAATATTTTGCCAACAAAGCGGGCGCGTGTCGGGATATCTATAAAGATCAGCATATTGGTGATGCATGAACTGACAGGAAGGAAGCCATGTGGAGCTCAGGACAATGAGTTATTGTCACGATTAGGCGTCAAGACTTCGATCTTTATGATGCGCTCGAAGTCTTTGCTAGGGAAACTGGCGAAGCTTATTGACCTATAACTTCCGAGAAGGTGTAGATCTCCTTTGTTATAAATTAGGGCAATCACAGCCTGCTACCATAACTTGGAAACCTTACATTGTCTGTGCGCTGGTGGAAGATTGTAGAGTGTGATGCTACAAGATAGGAGGCGGATTCTTCAAGAATGCCAGGATGAACTTCTCTCGGTCCCATTGAGCTGAACGGGTTCAACTTGTTGAGCCATTTCTCCACTTCCGCTTGAGGTACCATGAAGTGCTGCCATGGGGAGACCAGCTGTTTTGGCTGAAGAGGTGGGTGTTCGCACGCAAGCAATACTTATGTGCGGAAAACTGACTTCAAACGAGATCTGAAAACTCCTGCTACCTTAGAAGGGGGTGGCAGGAGAGCCATCAGAAGGCGACAGCGCAAGCGCTGAGGATAATTTTTCACGATTGCGGAGCAGGATTGTATGGACGAAGGAATGGTTCGTACACGCCGGGCCTACGGTTCCTTTCTGTAGTTTCTTCAAGTGTTCCCCAATCTCGGATTTACAAAGTTTCCGGAAGCTTGAACAGGAGATGGAGAGACTTGAAGAAGGGCCCAGTATGTGAGGATTGCTAAGAAGGGCCTGTCACTTGTCCTGCATAATTGGGCAGAACGAGCGACCAAAGAAATGCGGATCAAGGAGGACTCCAAACTCATGCACGTTGTAAATGTTCTGAGGATGGTATCGCTACCCACTAACTTAGAGTACTCAAACAAGGCATAGAGCTGCGCTTTGGAAGTTTAACAGCGCGCTTAATTTGGGACCCCTGCTTATCGCCTTTGCCAGCACATGCAGCAGGGACTTCTAGGGGGAACACCGAGAGTTGATCACGCCACAGGGTTAACCTAAAGATGACTACGGACACTCCCTCCAATTCAGAGGTGGCAAGGGTGCAAAGTCCGCCGCATCCATTAGAATCGGAACACAGCCAGCCGGTTCTCAAGATAACAAAGGCTGACGAGACACCTGTAAGCCAATCTGCACCTGAAGCCTCAATCATTAGCAGTAGCCAAGCTGGACTGCAAATGATTAGGACGCCGGCTAAGAATTCGTGGCGGCTGGGGCAGTGGTTGTTATTCACTTTTCGCAAATCGACCTACTCTTAGTCAATTTAAATGAATCTCAAAACCAGAATAAGACTAATTCGTGGTTTTTGAGGCACTAAATTGAAAATTACGATGGGTACTAATCTATGCAAGCCTCAATTATGCGGCCAAATAGACTCAACAGTAAAATCCAAGGGTTCAAAGCCCCGTGGCTCGCACGCGACGGCCAGGAAAGGTTCAAGGCCAAGTTCAAATATCTTACATGAATAAGCCATCGTGCAAAAGTGTGGTGTATGGGCCAGATTTTCAAAGTATTGAAAATAGTCAAATTCACAAAGCAAGCAGAACACCTGAAATGGTTTTCAGTCCTTGTTCTTTGCAATAAGCAAGCTATTACTCGCAGATGGTATAAAGCAGATAGACACTCAATGGCTGTGTACCATCAAAAGAAGCGGTGTGGCCGAAGAGGGAACGGGAGTGGCGGCGGTGACAGTCCAGACCAGGCAGTGCCAGCGATAAGAATCAAGCTGGGCCACAGTCGTTCCACAAACCCCTACACGGCTGAACACTAGTAGGCCCCTGGGCCCCTCGAGGGGCAACAGAATTCCTACTAATGAGGCAGGAGAAACCTCAGATGTTTTCTTTATCAGCTTTACCATTTCTATGCGCGGAGTGGTTTGGAAGGTTCAAGAAACTACTGGCCGAGTGATTGTTAGCGCAAAAAAGGTGTCCCCTCGGGAGTTGCGCCCGAGGTTACAACTGCCCGAAGGAGGTAGCAACAGCGGCTGACCTAGCAGAAGGTGCTGCCATGTAGTAAACGAAAGCCTGCAGCCTTGGATGTATATAAGAAGAGTTACTGGCCAGAAAGAATGGATCAGTGAATAAAGCTATCACGGAGGCATGGCTGAGAGTGAACCAGAGCTTCTTGCAACTTCGTGGTCACACCGCCAACAGACGAAACGGATTAGACGGTAGGATGGGTGGAAGGGTACACTTTCTCGTGACAGCTGATTATGAACCGTGGGAGGTCCCGTTTGCACCCTTAACACCCAACACACAAGTCTCTGCATGTAGCTTTTTCCTAGGCCGGCGGCCGGCACGGAAGCCCAAAAATGCGGCGGTGTGCCAAATTCCAAGAATGCCCTAGGTTCAAGCAGGAACACAGCCTTCTCAGAGCTAGTTACGTGAATAGCGGGAGGGGTAAGGAGCCCCCAGTTTATTTGTCAATGAACTTATATCTGTGAAGGAAATGCCGCCCCTAAATCAGGCCTCCCAGGCAAAACATTCAACTCGCAGTGTTGGAAGCCGTGGAAACCTGCCGGAAACACAACGATCTAGAAGCACGAATAGTCGCGGCCACTTCCATCCTGTGCAAACCGGGCTGACCTGAACTGAGCTCAAACTGAGATTAGGTAGGTTGCGGATGGCCGCACCTGGAGGAAATGTGACCAGGAGTCCACTACCGTTTTCGTAGAGGACTGACTGGTTCTTTTTACACCCATCCGCTTGGAACCCCTACCTAGTACCAACTCGCCCTTATCATACTATCCTTATTGCCGGGGAGATTGACCGGCTGTAATCCGGAAAGTAGTGGAAGGGAAAGGGGATTGGTAGTCTAACCTGAATCCTCACTGATCGCGGCCAAGCACAGGGGGAGAGTGGTCTCTTCCAATTTTCGAGGCACCGAGGGATCCGATGAGCTCACCAGTGCAAGAACCTGGACATTCAAGTATTTCATCTTTCAGTCCTTGTAAGCTTCGAGCAGGCTGAATTTTTGGGATGGTTCGCGGTAAAATCAGTTCTAAGGTAAACACCGAAGTACCGAAAGCATATCGCACCACTGAAAGTAACACAGTACCTTAGAGTTACTCCTTTTTGTTCGGAGAATCTTTCAGTTTTCCCCAAGCAGCTTTTGAATTTTGTGTAGTTCTTTTGTTGTGCTAACTTCTTTTCCCTTTGGCATGAACGAGAGGATCTTGATTGTTTACCAGTGGCTAACGATTTTGGTTTGTAACTGTCCCTGTTTTGCGCATATCGTGACTTCTCAGATATACACTTGTCTCACAGAAGGGTGTGGAGAGCTAGTAGCGGAAGAAAATCGATTTTGTTAAATGTTAGAGGTTGGCCCCCTTGCGGACTGTCCTGCCTTTGGTCAGGATGTATTTCTGCTATACTGCGAGAACAGCTGGGCCTAACGAGTCCGCAGTCTCCTCAAGGAGACTGCTAGGTTGACCCATATTAAACAGTCTAAGCGTGGTGCGGTCTAGCTTCCTCCTGGAGACTGCCGAGGCTCTGAGCATAAGAAGCCGCCGCGAGGTGCACTACCGTGGTCATATGCGAAGGTCTTAGGAACGCACCAGAAAACATTGTTCAATGTGATTAAGAACCAAGTGGATGGTTTTCGTTTTGCAACTTCCCCACTCCCGTACGGCAAGTTGCAAAGGGGGCTTGGGTGAACTGAAAATCAAAGAAGAAATTGAAAACCTTCAACAAAGCCTAAACACAACAGGGGGAACCTAGTCAAAGACTTTGGAAGCTCCCATAATGACCCTCCAAAGGAGAATCCAGTCCATGGGATGGACAACGAGTCGAAGACTACCGATACTCATTCGGGAGGAGCCGCTCGTTTGAGAATCTAGGGCACAAAGGGACATAGACAGGAGATGGGTACAGAATACACACCGCGCATTGCAGGTGCTTCCAATCCTGGTCCCATGAAAAGAGCGCACACCCCGGGGAAGTGCAAGTCTCCCTTCGCTAGAACGGGAACCAATACCACAGTACCAGCTCTAGTCGAGCTCACTTATGAACATACCAGGGATTCGCTGCTGGCTAGGGGCACGAGGGTAGCTCATAAGATCAAGGGCCGACACATCCTGCCAGACGAACACAGGGGGACCCAGGGCAGGATCATGGATAAACGCGCAGAGCCATCAGCGGAAGCTCCACAAGGGCAACAGAAAACCACACCCGGCTTTTGAGGTAACACAACAACGGCAATTGGCAAGCTACTTAAGTCGCTGAGGAATGTTTTCGGTTGAGGATGTTCCGGAAGATGAAAATCGGAGGTGGTGTCAGCAGTCGAAAGAGTTCCCGATCTCCATGAATCCGGAGATCATGAGTGCTCCGACAGAAACGGACAGGGGATATCGGAGATCCTAGATATCCAAGAGCCAAAGTGTCCCTCAACGACGACCACCGTTGCAAAAACTTGCTACCAGCTCGCGTGCTGCTCCCAAGACAGAACAAAAAGGGATGTCTGTCCGTCAGAGCGAATACGACTGTGCTATACACAAACTCATGTAGCGTAGTGTTGGGAACAAATGGATGGAACTCACAAAAGTTACTTGGGAGAACACTGCACCAATAGTCCTCGGTAATGAAAAATGGATTTCTGGAGAAGATCATGTGACGAGAACAATAACCGGTGATTTCGCTGTCTATAGGCAAGATAGAGAACACGATTGCATTGGAGGAGAGGCAACCATCCTTACTAAGTCAATGAAAAATTAGCCCGAGTCTCAGACCAATGTGCGCACTCAGAGTGTCCTGTGGTTCGCCTTTACGGTCATCCCTACAGGCGGAAGGGCTAGCTTCATTGGTGTCTACAGGGCGTCAAGTACAAACCGAGACGAAGATGTTCGCCCACCGAGGAGCCCAAACGCACGCGTTTAGGACGCACACAGGACCCCCTTAGTAGGTGACTCAAACCATCAGCACACCCTCTGAACTGTTGAAGTCTGCGGTTCGAGACATATGAAGAAGAGCTACTTGGAATAGCTGCATGCAGTTGTGCAGCACAAACATGTTGGAGCACATATAATAATAATAACAACGGTTTATCTTGGGGACACCGCAGGCATGCTTGACTGTATGATCAGGTGGCACAAGTGGGGTCGAAAATGAATTCTTCCGCAATCAATTGGGTATATGGAGGACAAAAGAGTGTAGAGATTATAATGATCGAGTGGATGTGTAGTACGTACGGCATAGATGAATTTCAGGGTCAGATGGACTCACGGTCGCGTAGTGAGCGGGCTGTGTTCTGTGGTGAATATACGTGACCAAGTAAAGCGGGAATGGGAGGAAAAGGCGTCGGGGTTCCCATGGTGTCGTTATAAAGTCGTAGGAGAGAGTACACTGTAACAGGCTTTTTAGCAATACTTAGCCGAATTCAAAAATGATCCCGAAGTCAAACAAAGGTTGATCCGCAAATCTACCATACTGGATTTTCAAATGGACAATAACAAAAAACACATGGGAATCTCAATTATACGATCACATGGACTCAGAAAGCGAGAACCAAGTTGCGGCCTGCCAGAGATTCAAGCGCGCAAGTCATGCAGGCCCGAGGTATGGTACGACTGGGTTGCGCCTTGGGCAGGAACAAACAAAGGTTGGTTCATAAAGACATAGAGTCCATCAAAAACACGCAAGTGGTGTGTGTGAGCGAATGATGCCAGATAAACACGAAATCTTAGTGTCTCTGGGAGTTTTCCAAAACCGGCCTGTGCATTCTCCGACGCATATCCTTTCAAAGAACACTGACGAAAAGTGGAAAGTTTTTCGTCGGTGATGGATATGCACATGAAACAGTATCAGAGATGACCGGGACAATAGGATAAATACAATACCGAAGTGGTTTCGAGGTGTTCCCTGAATAGAGGAATCGCGTGAACGAAACATAAAGTCCTAATTTCTACAGCATCATTACCTACCACCCAGCAAGAGGTTAAGGAAGACGTTGTAATAAAGGAGTGTGGGTTGATGCCGGAACCTGGAAGTTTGGTGAATCAGAGGAGCAGGCGAGCGTAATACGACTCAAGTAAAGTTTTCGTTTCAGACTAACTGATGGACACAGGTTGAAAACGCGGTGGACGGAGGGTTCGATATACAATGACTTATGAGGTGATATGGGGGTGTTGCATGAGTGATGCTGTGAAAACATGCAGACGACCGCATAATTGGGAAAGCTGATAAGAGCCTGACATGAGACATTGGGGAAACAACTGTACGGCCAACCACCTGGTTTGCACATTGTTCACTTCCAGCAAAAGTTTGGAGGAATTACCCTGAAAGTGATATTCGGAGTAGATGCTCAGCCGTGGAAATTCGACGAAAAGTGGCCATAGCTAAATTGTGAGTGAAATGGTGTTCATCTTTTGGTTTATCTTAGGTGACCACGGGGCTGACATCTGCGTAATGCAGGTTTACAACGAAGCGGGCTTAATAGCGGTGTGTGTGTGTGTGTCAAATATCTGACGGCATCGACTAGAATTAATGCTTTACTGTAAACATCAAAATGGCAGATAAATGTGTGAGTGGGTACGTTGAGGGAAGTCCAACTCGAAACCTTGGAGGGACGAACAGATTAACGTCAGTGTAATTTGTAGGTAGTTGATTTCCAGCTAATGATACAGAGACAGAACCCAAGTGCTTTTTTGACGCAGGCGGCCGACTGTGTTAATTTGGTAGAACAGCGGCAGAGCTTCATAGATTGGTGAAATGTGATACAAATATGGATTTGTTCGGATTCGTTGATAGATAGCATGGGAGCATCTAAAGTTGGTAACAAAGTGGATGCGGGGAGGTGGACATGCTTTGGACTGATGGAGCCATACAAGAGTAGTCCACGTGGAAAGTATTCAGAAAGTGTGGATGATTGCATGGCTAGATTTGCTGAAGAAAATCTGACACGAGACTCTGAGGAAGCAATCGATCGATCGACATCCTGCATTGTAAGTACTTCATTATCAACGAGACTGTCCGAAAATATGAATGACTGAATGACCGGAGATGCAGGAGAAGGATACAATGGGACAGAGGGCTGGCGTCGTGCAGATGAAGAGCTGTAAGTAGGACCATTCTGTGCCTTGTGATACTGCTGACAGGTGAGAGGAACGATACCTAAATGATGGCATTGCTTGGATAAATGGAGTGGTGTCATATAAATTGCCCAGGGGGCGAATGATCTCAAGAGTTTTTCAAGAATTGTGGAGTTCCTAATAAAGATATCTGAAGAATGAGACTATCTCGTATTTCGGGGTACAGAATCCCTCAACTGGACGAGGTATAGCAAAAAAATGAGGTCAGTCCAGATAGACAGAGGGCAAGTCGTTGGGAATAAACGTCACTAGTAGCAGCTAGTAGCGTGCATTTCTGAGCTCAGCGAAGATGTTTCAATGTATCAAACTGGGACTTGTTTTGTGCGTGATGGGTTTTGTCCAAAAACTTCGGAGAAGGCGACGGGTGGCAGAAAAACGATGCAGGGGACTTTGTTTTTCAATCCGCAGCTTTTGCTGGTGGGTGAGACTGGCCTTGGATTGGCCACCCTAACTGAAGACCAATTTTGGTGACGGGAGATGCTATCCGTCAGCCTAGTTGCCCCCGCACGTCGTTGCAGACGACCCGCACGCCCGATGTGCGCCGGCCAAAGTGGTGCATCTGACGGCGCCCAGCGCCGTTGCTACTAATTTAAGTTTTCTCGGTAGGGCCGAACTGCAGTAGGTCTCAGGTAGCACTCGATCAGGCTACCAGGTGTCATGGGTTTCTGAAACGTAACCAAGGGAGCATCAGTTGGGTAGCATGAGAATAGCCGACGTAAAGATGGTTTCAAAGGTCAAATTTGTGACCGACGTGGCTCTGAGTAAAAAAGTCATCGAGAGAAATGTACGTGCGAATAGTCTGGAAATGGAGAAAAAGTAGAGAAAGGCAGCCTGGGATGTCCCTAGGTGAGGATAAACAGGAGTCCATATGAAAAGGCAACAGTAATGGACAATAACGCTTCGGAACTAGTTTCTTGATTGCAGAAGGCGGACAGACTACGAAATTCCATTTCATCTGTCTTTGCACCGTTCTCGCTTGGCCTCGCGATAACAAATCTTGCAAACGATGTATTTGAACTAAGACTTTGTGCACTTTTGAAGAAGGACGATCACGCGTGCGCCAAAATCACCCTGCGCATGTGGTCACGCCATTAGCCTCAGGGGTGGTTAGAAATTTCGGTTTTATGGGCATGGGTAGGCTTCAAAACAGGGCGACGGGGCTGCTGCGTAACACAGTAGAGGGTATAACACACGTTTTAGCAATGCGTAGCCAAATTCACGACGGATCCCGAAGTCAAAGGATGATTATCCGTGAGATTCTACGATACTAGATTATTGAATGAACAATGACACCAAACAGATACAAACCTCAGTTACGAGATCACAACGACTAAACAAACGAGAACCGAATTTCAGCGTGTGAGCTGGGAGCGAGTGAGTCACGCAGGTCCAGAACAAGGATATTACAAAGTAGCGCTCTGGGAGAGAACAAACACAAATTGGTCCACAAAAAAAAACAGTGCCTAAAGACACGTCAGTATAGCAGGCAAGTGAGTGATGTTAAGAAAAACATGGAACTGCAACGGCTTTAGGGGGCTTTCCACGACCGGCCGTTAAGGAGCGGGTTACTGTCCAGGAGCGCTGGAAGGTTGAACAAAGATCCCTGGCTATCCACCAGGAAGAGTTTGCACTTTTGAAACGAAAGAGTGGGGAGGGCAAACCCGTGTGTTGGACGGCTGTAATAACCAAGGCCGTCAAACGTGGAAACAGCAGCTGGAACCAGTACGAAGCTTCCGGCAGTCAGCTAGCCCGGAACCTCTATACAAGGCTTAGAAACGAGACTGTGAGCCTACTACGAACCTCTTAGTGATAGTCTGAGCTCAGATTTACCAAATGAGCAAGAGGCAACCGAAAAATTCTATATCTATATGCCGTCGTAGGGCTCAGAAGAAGATGCCATGGGTCCACTATCCACTGGAGACCACGATATTGTCACTGATGACCGGGGCAAGCAAGAGAACTGCGGAGGATACGTTGGTGGCGTACTTACGATAGAAAGTGGGATACTAGTCGATTTGCCGTTTGTGAACCCTCCTCTGCAGTTTAACGACCCTAATCCCTAAGGGGAAATCGTGTGTAGGCATCAACAGCAATTGAACAGCCTCAAGTCAGTGGGTCCAGGTGGCATCCACTCAGCAATTAACAAGCTTCTGTGGGATATCGTGGCTCCATCGTTATGCAAGCTGTACAGATCCACTATGGAAAAGGGCAAGCTGCCTCAGGACTGACACATCGCGGCCTTCGTGGTGATGCACAAGAGTTGAACTAAGCCGGCTATGAATGACTACAGGCCGGTAAGCCTAGCTCGCATCCTTGTGAAGTTCTTGGGAAGACCATCCATGCCCACATCTACCAGCACCTACGGAAGCACTCAATGCTAAGCCAAACCCAGCACGGATTCCAAAAGTTAGATATTCTCTGGTCAACCTCTTGTGCTTTTAGATGAAGTGACCAGACGACTGGATGAAGGCAAGATGGTGTGTGTTGCCCAGACTTTATCAAGGCTTTCGACTCTGTCATTCATCGTTGTTTGTTGTGCAAGTTGGAGAAGTTCGGCATAGGTTGGTCAGTATGGAGGAGGCTGGTGGACTTCCTCTCCCACAGGACTTTCAACTTCAAAGTAGGAGACAGGTGCTTCAGTTTGTGAACGTCACCAGTGGCTTGCCTCGGGGATCAGTCCTAGGCCCGGTCCTATTCTTGTTGTTTATTTACGACCTGGCACCTGTCCTTCAATGGCCTGAAGTCATTTTTGCGGATGAATTCAAGGTTGTTCCATCCGGGGGTTGGGTCGACTAAGCAGGGATATAGGTACCTTCCTGGACTGGTCATACAAGTGGGACTCACCGATGAATGCAGGGAAGAGCCATTTGTTGTCGAGGACAACAGAAAGCCTGGCTGTTGCTCATGACCAAGGGCCACAGAAGCAGTAGGTAGGGTTAAAGACCTAGGGGTCGTCGTGAACAGTGATTTTAAGCGGTCGGACCAGTGCACAGAGGCTGCACAAGAGGCTGGTGGTTAGCTCGTAAGATTCCAATCAGCACTGTCATGCCAGCAGCCGGGAACGCCCGTACCCACTTACATGGCTATACTACGGGCCCACTTAGGGGCAGTGTGCAGGCTTGGGCATTCTTCTACGTAAAGGATGCGTCGCGCTTAGAGAAATTTCGACGTAATAAAGGACTCTGCTGGCCTAGGTCCGGATAGCCTATTCCGAGTGGCTTTAGATTCCAGAACAAAGGGACACGGAAAGAAGCTGACGAAAGCTAGCCTAATGTCTGGATGGCCCTTTTTCAGCAACAGAGAAGCGAACAGAAAAAGTGGACTTAAAACTACTTTTGGTTGACCTCTGTGACTTTGTGGTCTGTACGAGGGAAATAACAACTGTTTTAGACCGGAGCATCTCAGATATAAAGTCTCATCTTCTGAAGTTGGAAGCTACTTTATCGAAACTCACCCCCCCTACTTTGCATCACTGAACGCATCGAACATCCTACCTTACAAGGCCTGACAGCGGCTGATAGCTTCATCGACTCTGTTGCATCCGGATTTCTCATAAGAGTGAAGAACTCTCGTAATGCAGCCATGTGTAATGTCTTAGAGAGAATACCCCTCGAGCATGTCAGGCATATATTTTTGAATGTATGTGGTATGGCCCACCTTCCTCGACAGATATCTAGGCTGCGTAAGCGAGTCCAGCGCTTCAACTGTCCAATCCTTATGCGATCTGCAGATGATCTATTCGCCAAAGAATCCATTGAAATTCGTAACTTTATAGCTTTTAATTCTTCCTAAAAAACATAAAATCAACCGAAGATAAAACCCTTTTTCAAAGGGAAATTACTAGATCTCCTTCGACTTCCCCCACGAGGAAGATGCCTGATAGTCCTGAGCCTTCGGCACAGACAGCGGGTTGCTCCATCGCTTCTTCTCAAGTCCCCATTGCTTTATCTTCACAAGCGCCTCTTGTTTATTCACAACCACCCACTGCCCGCTCATCTGTCCCCGCACTGAATTCTTTAAAATCTCATTCCATTACTAGACATTTCCGCTTCTCCTCTATTACTACAGCCCAGTAAAATACTCTGACTATTGCCTCGCTCTCCCGATTCGTTGCTTGTTGGGTACACCTTCAACTCTGATTCGCTTTCCTTTTCCTCCGGTGATAAACTACTCCCCGTCCAGAGGAATAGGTCAGCCAGTCTTCTCACCCTTCTCACAAACCCCTCCTCCATTCAACCGTCTTATATTAAATCAACTCGCCTTAACTCACCGAAAAAGGTTTCGACCTCAAAAAATATCCCTTGCTCCAATGCATCGGTGGTCCCTGCAAATTCACCGCGCTCTTTGACTGCCGATATCAAAATATGGCCTCCACACGCCGTCTACCATGCCTCACACCTTACTCCTCACCTGACAGCTATCCCTATTGCTCTCGATACTAACTGCTCCACATTTGGTGTTCCACTCAACTTGAGTTACTACTCCCACACAGTGCAGCTTAATCTACCAAGACACACCCCTATTCCACACACATTTTCAACCCTGCCCTCTGCAACCCCCCCCAGCCAATACTCAGTTTCGACTGGCGGGTACTTCTCAACCTCTCCTAATCACCCCCGTCTGATATCGGCCCACCAAGTCCCACTGGTTTTTTCCTTTGCTCCGACGTTTCTCCCTCCGTTGGTGCCCAGTTTTCCTACCCTTCAGCAGTCCCTCTCACTGCAACACTTACTCCAGCTTGGCTGGAAGCCACTCCACCTGAACCTCCACTAGCCCCAACATCAACATATCCCACTTTGACCCTGATATCCACTACTTCCAATCGCGATAGCCTGCCTCCTTCTAACTTACACAACCCCCCTAATGTGCCTACACCATCTCCCGTGAACGGTATATCTTTAGCCTTATTCAACTCGCGTTATGTTCTTGGCAAACTCACGCACCTGAAAGAACTTGTCCTCACAAATAATTACTACGTTATCTTAGTAACGGAATCCCGGCTGTCTGAGAGCACTCCCAATGATCAAATACCTTTGGTAGGATACAGTCTTTTAAGGAACAACAGACAAAAGCTGCTTGAAGACGGAGGCCTAGCCTACGTCAAGGAAGTCTACACCAAGACCCATCCTTTACATACTGCGCTCGATTCTATTCCCGATTCTCTCTGGTTTACTATCAACCTCCTAGGCACTTTCCTTCTCACTGGCTGCGTTTATCGCTCACCAAATTCCCCTGGTTTCTTGTTTCCACTTCTCATTAGGTCTTTCGAATGCCTCTCTTTCCTTCTTTCTGGAACCAAGTTTATTGCGGATGACTTTATTCTCCCTCAAATGTTTTGGTCTACCCTCTCGGCTCTTCTAAATCTTATGGACCTGATCACTAGTATTTATTTTGGTGGCTGGACACAAGATGTTCTTGAACCTAACAGAAATGGGAACAAACTAGATCTGGTATTTACTCACAATATGCCTTTCATCGACCTGCCCGTACCACAAAACTTCCCCGGCAGTGACCATAAAATGGTTATCTGCCATCTGTCCCTTGGTGGCTCACCTAATCCCACACACCCCTCAAACAAAACATTTCTACGCAGGATTTGGGCCTTGCTAGTTACGCTGAGTACTTACTCGACCGTGGCCCTCAGCTTGCTGCGGATATTTTCGATTCCTTCTTTTCCGACTGCCTGAAATAATTGTCCAATACTTCCCAGACTGTACATAAGAAGAGGTCACCTGTCTCGCCACTCCATAAGAAGTATCATAAACTTCTCAAACGACCACATAATTACAACGACGTCTCAATTTTTACTGGTCCAAACCACCTCTCTGCACTTGTTCAACAAGATAATACGCGACTTCTTGACCAAGAAGCCAAAGCATTGATTCATCCCAACAAGTTGCAACTTCTTTCTATGTTGCCTAAGTCTAGAAACGCTGATATTAGGCCGACTTCCAACGTATGATTCTGGATAATAACTCACCTATCACCTCCCAACCTTGTATAGCCGAAGCCTTCAATGCCTTCTTTGCTTCACCCATGGCTCCAGCTATTGTCATTGCCCCTCCCCCATCTTCACCACTTACTGACTCTGTCCTTTCCACGATACCCTTTGATTCCAGTAGTATTTATAAGCTACTTTCCAATAGCAAACCCTCCCCTCGATTAGGCCCCAATGGCTTACTACCAGCTGCTCTTGTCAATGGTGGACCTGATCTCCCCCTGTTGTTGCTTAACCTTTTCACTCTTTCCCTTAGTGGTAGCACCGTACCTGCTAACTGGAAGCGCTCGGCAATCGTTCCCATTCATGAAAAGGGACCCATACATGAGGTATCCAATTATAGCCCTACAAACCATATCCCCACCTTATTCAGAATAGTGGAAAAACTGGTTAAAGTTCACATTACTAACTGCTTATTAGGCCTCAGCCTAATTAATCACAACCAACATGGATTCCTCCGTTCACGGTCCTGCATGACTTGTCAGTATGATTTTCTGAATCTCGTCACCGACTTTGCTGAAAGTGGGAAATCTTTTGTTGTTCTTCATTCTGACTTATCCAAGGCATTTGATGGTGTACCTCACCTCCACCTTTTAACAAAGCTACGATCATTTGGCATTGTCGATCCACTTCTTTACTGGTTCTCATCTTACTTATCTCATCATTCACAGGTTGTCCTAACTAACGGGCTCACTTCTAATCCTAAGCCTGCTACTAGCGGTGTTATTCATGGCAGTGTTTTAGGCCCCCTTCTTTTTCTGTTATATATAAGAGTTATGTTTCCGACAACACTTAAAGGCACACCGTTTTTGTTCGCAGACGACATTAAGATAGTGTGCACTTTTTCGACTGGCAACCTCAGTACTACTATCCTCAAAACCTCCGCCAATTTAGCAGCTCTCGATGAATGGTGCTCAACCTGGGCGATGAAGTTCTCCGCCGATAAGTGTATGTTTCTTACTCAAAAATGCCGGGTTCCTCCTGGTTTCTTAAGCAACGGCGGTTCACCCATCGACAGCCAGCCCTTAATAAGAGACCTTGGCTTAGGTTTTTCTTGCTCTTTCAACTTCTCGGAACATGCTGTCTTCCAAACGGCGAAGGCTAAAAAGTGTCTTTGTATTCTGTTGAGATCCTTTTAGCTTAGGAGGAGCATTCTTTACATGTACAAAGTACGTGCCAGGCCCCTCCTCGAAAATGTTCCCCTAATCTTTACTAGAATGAGAAAATCCGACAGGATTATAGTCAGATGTACTCAGAGAAGATTCACAAGGCAACTTATTGGTTGGTCTACAAAAGTAAACTACAGGGAACAATGCTTATCTATCAAAATCGAACCATTGTGGCCTCATCGCATCAAGCTAAACCTGGTATCTCTGTATAGTCTACTGACTAAGAATTTTTATTTCTCCAGCCAGTTGTGCTTCTCCCCAGGTACTAGATATTCACTCCATAATAGAGAGTATACTTTTACCGTTCCCTCCGCGAGGACTGTTCCACGCTCTAAGTTCTTTCTCTTCAAGTACTCCAGAATCCGGAATAAACTTCTTTTGCACATCAGGCCTTCTCAGCCAAAGTATGCATTCGTGCATGCTATTGATAAATTCCTTTCTGTTCTAACTGCTTTGCCCTTATTCAACGTTCACATAACTGAAAGTCAAACCTACAAAAAGGCTTCGACTTTTAAGCCATTTCTCTGTTTCCCGCTTCACCTTACCTTCCTAAATAACTTCACCGCTTTTGGAATTCGGAATGCTCTGTTTGACCGCTTCACTTCAGACTTCGCCATCGACCTATTTAAAACCTGCCTACCTCCACTAATTGTTTTTCCATATAAACATACAGGATCCCGCCAATTTCATTTTGAAATAAGTCCCTCCGGATGCGTTCGCATTTATGGAGAGGATACCGTAACACTCCTCACAGCTTGTCAATATGCCTCATCCGCTCCAAGACTTATTACCTTCAATTAGTTATATCATGTCCGCGGCCCCAAAACCAACCTCAAAGAGGCCATAGAAGCTGTATCAGTAGCTACTCCCCGGTCCGCTGTACAGATATATATATATATATATATTTATATGCCCATTACTGTCCTGTAATTAGTAACACAAGCATGTTAAGTAACCCAAGGCTCCTCGATATCTCACAGCTTACAATGCTTCTTTTCCACACCAGGTCCAACCACATATACTTCCCTTACCACGTCTGCAAATTTGAACTGGAAAATCCAGTCTCATTTATCTCCCTCAGGGTGGCTCAATACATGAACTCAACACCCAGTTATGACGTCAACAATTCTGCCCCTACCCTATTCCCCAGCTAAGTTTCTTCCGCAATTTCATGCATAACTTAGTCTTCTGTTCCTCTGAATTACTACTCTAGGTGAAATAATAACCTCCCCATTGAAATTTCCAGCTCTACGTATGCGTTTCCTTTGTTAGTCTCACATTCCATGGCCTCAATTTTTCTTAGGGATCAGCTGCATCGATGAGCCCGTGCCTCACTTTTGTTCTTCTTTCCATTAACCGTTGATCCTCAGCTGGGCTATGTCCCGACTGCGTTTCTCTATCTCACTTCCCTTTCCAGTTATCCTCAACGCCGGTCAACCACCTCGGGCAATACACTGACCACATCCTTATCTGATGCACCTGGATGATAATGCTGTATGGCCGCCTGTCGACCACTTTTCCCGTTGGCTCTGTTGTCCAAGTTTCCACAATCTGTCCAGTTGGTGCTGGACCATTTACCCTTATCGTGGTTGCCCAGCCCTCTGTACTATAATCAATGAACACCCACTACAATTTCAACAGTGCGGCGCGCGGTCAGATCCCTCGCTTTTGCCGGTGCACATCGGGCGTGCAGGGCAGTCTGCAATGATGTTCGAGCGTAAATAGGCTGGTGGATCGCACCTGTGTTCACTTCATGAGGTGTATTTCAGGTTAGGTGTCCAGCGCACGATAAGCCTCACCCACCAGCACCCAATGCGGATTGCACTCTCCAACTCCCCTCGCCCTACAGCATTTATCGCTGTCCGTTGCGGGCTGCATGCTCCTACCATTCTTCCGCCACGTTTCGCTCATCTGTCGTTCTCGTCAACACTTTCATCACTTCCCTTCCGTGTCGTTCTACCTCTGTACGCACACTCATTCATTCTGTTCTTGTTCCCATCGTGTTCCACAATGACAACCCTCACTGCATGATGTCACTCTCGCCCTAACCATTTTACTGTGTCCAAGACCGAAAAATGTTCTTTTCCACCCATTTTCCCCCTGTCGGCTCCTAATCAGTATCCATCTGGTACCCTCGTATGCTCATAAATTTCACCAATCGCATACCCCACCAGCCACCGTTTTGCGATACCATTTTTTGTCCATCCTATAACCCTACCATTACGCACCAGGCAAATCCGTCACCATGACCAATCATCAAATAAGAACTTGCTGTTCCAAACTTTGCATCTTCACTACCAAATTTATTATCATTTTACATCTGCATGTTTTCCAAGTCTGAATCCGCAATTCCTCCGTGGGTCGCCCGTTGATCCAGTGAACCGGTCAGCAACTTCTGGCCCAATCCATTGGTGCAATAACCTGTAAGCACTCAACACTCCAGTTCCAGTCTCCCAAACCTGGAGCACAACTATCCCCCGTGCATTTTTGTTTCATCACAGGCCCTCTCCTCCGAATTCCTTTCTTCCTCTCGGTCTCCCTCCCGTGTCATCTGCGGTGAAACAATCTGCTTCATCATCTCCTACCAGGTTTTCTTTGGTCAACACTCTTGTCTTCTTCGTGCATTGCTCACCACAGGCATCTTCATTGTGCCTTTCAGGCTGGACTGCTTTTCTGCGTTCCCCTCAGTGTAATGTCATCGTAACGTCATCATTCTCATCTTCAGTTTCAAACCATGCCATCTGCCATTACCTGGTTTTTCTGATCCTCCACTTCCTTATTTCTCTTCCATGTTATTCGCTGTTACAACTGATGCATCTTTGCACCACAGTTCTTCTAACCTCCAAGTAACCTTTCCCCAGTGATCTTCTACACCTCTCCAACCACTCCGTACTTCCATTCGCTCTGCGTCCTCCAGCCGTTTTCGCGGCCATCTGCTTGCTGCATGAAGTATGTCCATTCATTGCCGCTTCACCCATGTTTGACTGTCACAACATGCCACATCTGCAATAATCACGCTCTTAGATTCATTCTTACCTGTCTTCATTGATCCGTTCTTTCATATTCCCTCGTTTACCAACTTCTGTTCACAGCCATCACTTCTGGGCTTCCAAAGTTGGTCCCCCTTTGCTGTTGATCTCCCATGCTTGCCCGTCATAGACAAATTCATCAGGGTTTACCCAAGGTAACTCCGCAACAATTGACCCAAACTTACCTACCTCATCGAACCACTGCCACCTCCGTTTCCCGTCTCCTCACTGCTATTTGCTCCTGCTCTGGTATATGTATATACTTACATATATCTTTGTATCCACATATCTCCTCTGCCTCCCTCAGTTTTTTTGCCACCATGCCATCGCCACTCGTGATATGCGTCCATTTTGTCCATAACTGTGCCTCACATTTACCGTATCTCTATCCTTCCGCGGCATTGATGCCATCTGACACACTCTTTACGTCTTACATTGCCAGCTCCCTGCTTTCAAATTGACACCGTATGTTCATTGCAATAAGGCATAGTCCATGGCTACCTAGCCCCCAGCCATACAACTTATTTTTTGTTCTCTTTTCCTCCCCTCTCTCTTCCTTTTTTACCCATCGTTTCTCGTAAAGATAGTTTCTCTTTCCGATTTTCATTCCTCCTCAAGTAAAACTCCCAGGTTCCGTTCTCCCCCGCTTGGCTCAGCCAGCTGCTCCATCTGACTCTGTCCCTTAAATTTACCGGGCCCATATTTGAATCCGTCTCCGGGTTCACTTAAACTCCTCACATTACTCCTTGCCGTGCATACTTTTATCTCCCTCTCATCTCCCCCCTATTTCTTCCTACCCCCTGTGTTACTTTTTTCTAAATTTTTCACAAATTTTGTTGCTTCTAAAGTTTCCATCATGCGCAAGGCATGCACCAGGCGCCTTCGAAATAAACCATTATTATTAATTTTATTAGTCTGCGTGGTGGAGTGATAGACCTGCTGGCAGTCTGGTCTTTAGAGGAGCCCCGGATCGTAAATGGGGCTAGATGTTTCCTGGTGGTGTGCTTCGAGTATGTTCACTAGAGTGATGAGTGGTAGCACTATGGTCAGTCTCAGGTGCTTTGCATTCGACGTTTCCTTTTATTGCCTACCTTCTCAGTGAGCATTCACGGTGCATAATATTTCTCACAGTTGCTGTGCTACAAGGTTTTCCGTTTTCTTATTTTTAGCTGGGACTCGACGAAATACACTGTGCACTGGTAGGCGCATAAATGTTTTGCCTACCACTGAAAACTTTCTGTACGCTTGATTGGCAGTAGTCATTATCGGTCCTGCGCAAACTAAAATGAGGCTGCGAGCTGCTCGCGTGGTCCAAAGATCTCACCGTTTGACATCTAATGGATTTTCCTGTGAATTTTCCAAGACCTGATCTTTAGGCCTACGCATGAGTAAAGAATGCTCCCTTCCACTGTCCAGTGATATACACATCTCAGCACACCGGCAATACGAGAAGCAAAATTCAGTCAATACTGTTATCCCGAACCCTTTCGCGTTGTCCATTGGTGCGTCGTCCATTTGGTTTATCATACACTCCGCCTGTATCCAGCTGCCGAACTTTGCAAGTCCTTTCATTGGCTGCTTGTGTATTTCCTATCTGGTGCTCTTTTCCAGTAGATCGTCTCAGACACTCCCGATCCTTGCAACCCTCTTCTCGCCAAGCTTAGTCTCTTGCCAAGTAACATCAGGAGGCACGTACTTACCTGCCATTTAATTGATCATATGTTTTGAAAGCTCAGTTTCTGCCACTATCGTAGCTACGCCTCACACATCCATTCATCGCCAAATCCCATTTTTAGGTTGATGCATTATATTCCTTTCTCCTGATAGCAAACAATCCACTCAAAATTTACGTGTTTCTATCCGGCCACTCCTTTCTCCATGGCTTTAGCAACCACCTTTCAAGGGTGTTGGTCTTTCGAGATATGTCTGGCTAATGTGATATACGGCTTCTGAAAGTTACACCGGCAATCCTCGACTATTTTTTCCTGTTCTATATCAGTAGTGCCACCTATTTTCCGCAATATCACCCACATTCACCGCCTAATTTTCAGTCCTAACCCTTCTCATACGTTGCAAAGAGCTATTGCTTGGTTACTTCCCTGAGGGAACTTGTCATTTCCTATTTAAACGGTAGCGGAATATCCGTCAGTCCAGCCTGGTCCTCCGTTAGAACAGTCTTCCTTGTGTGCGATTTGTGCGTACCCCTACAATCCCCAATCAACTCCACCCGGATCTGGCCCGCTTAGCCGCCTGGTCTTGAACTTGATTTTGCGGGCCTTACTGCAGGGAATGACCTGAGTGCCCTCTCCTACACCAAATCTCGTGCATATTCCTGTACAGTCCTCCTGAAACTCGGACTCCCCTTTCAACTATACCGTTTGATCTTGCATTACACCATGCTTTGGGGCTATCCGAAATAAACTTTTATTCATTCATTCATTTAACTTCCAGCTCATCCGCAATACCAGATGCAAGATATTGTCAAGATTTGTATTTTGAACCCCCTCTCTTTTACCTGTTGTCCAGCTATCCGGTGATCTATCTTTCAGCTCACCGGCGACAATCAGAACACAAGATTATCACAAGATCCGGGACCATCGGTGTTCTAACCCCGAACCCGTGTATTACTTAAAGAACTCAAGACTTCAAGCTAAATAAATTGAGCTGAACTGAACCGACCCTCTACCACAAAAATGGTAGAGGGTCAAAGGCACAATTCATATGATGAAAGACTGTCCCATCTCATTTTATGCTCCACAAAAAGAGAAAACCGAGAGGTGACCTCTTTGAAACTTTTAAACTTGCGAGGAGCATCAAATACATCAATCACCACACAGTTTTCCCCCTGCTCCCAAGGACGGCCTGAGAGGTTGTGAACCTGAGCTAAAGAAAGGAAGATCCAGACTAGAAGTGAGATCGAAGTTCTTCAAAATTTAGGCAGTGAACTCCTGGCATAAGCTGCGGTCGACAGGCATCTCATGTGATGCTGTTCCCGATTTCAAGAGCAGGCCGGACTAAGAGTGGCCAGAATTGTTCCCTATGCCACCTCAGCCGGCCTTGCCCGCTACCCTTAACATTTTCCCCATGAACATTCAGAGGTATCTGGTGAGCCTGCCATTGCTCAGGCCCCCGTTGGTGACCGGCCGTCGATGGTAGCCGTGATCATTATGAAATAAGATGCCAGGCACTTGCTGTTGATCAAGAAGTGGCAGCATATTCCTCTACTGTAATCATAGAGCCATTTATTCTCAAACACAAGTAATATCCGTTACCGCCTTGGGTCTGGCATCCTGCAAATCACAGCTACAGACCCTCTCTCTCGAACTTATTCTACCCTATGATCTCTGCTTGTTTCCTCTGAAGTATCTACTCCATCTTCTTACTCCAGCTGCCTGTCTCTTCAACGATTCCATTTTAAAGTCCCCACTTGGGCGTCCAAGTGCCATTCATGCTGCCCCAACAATTTGTCCCTCTGTCACCTTCAATTGAAAAGCCGTTTTTTCCACGTCGCCATAGAACTACCTGGTAAGAACGATCCCAGTAAACTTCTCCGGTTCACTGGCACCTGTTCTAATGTTCCTTCTTCATGGAGCATTTCAGTCCACCTTGTTCTTGGCCTGATTTTAAGTCCAAATTACATCGATGGAGACAAACCTATCTGGGCTTTGCTGATATCACTGCTTTGTGCTTTGAAAATTCCATGTTGGTTCTTTCTCTGCCATGACAGGTAACTAGTTGGTGAAATTCCCTCCCAGTTTTCGATATGGACCCTTCAGGTACTAAATAAGTGTGTCCAGTTGTTTCTCAAATATACGCCCCCAATTTCCTTTGATTTCTCTGGAGTCAATTGTTTACACAATTATCGTATACACAGCACGTTCCACGCACCTCACTTAGGCCTTTTCGGCAGCTTTGCGCATGGCCGGTTCTTCGCAAAATCCCATTCTTGAAATTAAAACTGATTTCCTTTCACTGCCCTAAGAGTTACCATTTTAGTTCAATCATAAACTGCTTCTTGTTATATCTTCACTTACATGTGTGGATCCTGCTCTTGAGCTTTAATGGAAACTTCTAGCTGCTGCGTGCTGCTGTATTCATTGGTCGTGTCTTACATGTGTCTCGATCATGACCAGGAAATATACCGTCATCAGTAATATTATTATTAATATCAATAAAACAGGCTGTTTGGTGATGTTTTGGCGCTTGCGATATTGATTTTTGGCCTCTACTCCTATTCCACGGCGAAAATATCTGAAAGTTCCTCTCTTGTTATATTCTTCTTATACCGTTTGATCTCTGCGCCTTCAGACTTTCACTTCAATACTTTTGACGAGGCCACAATGATATCATATCGCTTACGGCTGCACACAGAAAAAAAAACGTTTATGCAGCACGTGAGGCTTGACCCTATGCAAAGAGACCAGTGCCACTTTTCCACATTAAAGCTAACCGATACTACAGCTATTGCTAAAAACTAAATAGTATTAATGACAGTTGGCCTGGCGTGAGTGTCCTTAAAAAAGAAGGGATGATGTATAGCAAGCTCCTGTTGACCTCTATACACATGCGGCAAAAGTGCTTCACAAACTGATGGTGCCCTTTAGCCCTGACTGGGAAAGACGACAAAAATGTGAGGTACGAAACGAGACTGCCGAAAATTATGTGGCTGGAAGAGCTCCTGAGGACGTTAAAGGAACCAAGAGCCTGAACCACAAAGGCAGAAAAAAAAGGAAAAAGGAAACAAGTGAACTCAGCTCCTAGGCAAAAGGGCTCAAGGAATATGCCTCCCTGTTATCATAGAGCACATCGCCACATTACGCTCACTAGGGCTCAACTCACCACTGGTTTTCAGTTGGTTAGATTCACTCTAAATATGTAACAGAGTTTGGGTTTTGTCTTGAGAGGGGCTTGCGTCTCAGCACCGAGAAATGTCCCTCCAACTGACTTCCTCATTCCAACCAAGCAGGCCAGTTTCGTTGCAGTTTCCACCACTATTCAACCTTCCACTGAAATACCGATAGAATTTTGGGCTCCCTTCCTCTCTTTCCTTTCTACTTTTATACTCTCGGTTTTTCACTCAACCACACCAACCCAGCGGCCATCCCAGCAAATGAACTAAGAAACTAGAAAATCTAAAACGATTTTCCAGCAAAAGCCACCATGACAGCCTCCAGAGAGAACAAATAAAAATTGGCAACACGTAGACGCTTAACAAACCAGCGACCCCAATATCTGTCTCCACTCCGTGCTAGCATAACACTCAAACAACCATTCATTGTTTGTACGTATGTATAGTGAAGCGTATGGCGAGTTATTATCCATTTATCCTTTATTTCCTGTTGGAGATACGAAAATGTTTTCTAGCAATGTAGGCTGAAACAAAACCACAACAAACTCAGAGTGGCAGCTCTGGGGGAGTTTCCCGAACACAGAGAGTATAAGTATCTGGAAACACTTCACGCCCGCGCCTACTCTGGTCCTGGAACACTTTCCTGTCCTGTCTTGTCCTGAGCTGAACTGGATTTAAAGGAAAGCCCAGCCTCAGCATTCTTCCCAGCCTCCTTGAAAGGGCAACTCGGAGATTAGACCAAGGTGAAAAAGTTGAGGTGCCCCACGTCGACTTTCGCATAGCGTTTATTAATGTGAACCACATACTTTGGCTACGTTAATTAGGAGGGTCGACCATGGCTACAGGGGTAGTGGACTGGTTGAAAGCTCATCTGTGCTATAAAGGAAGCTACGTCAAGGTCGAGGATGCTAAGTCCGCTATGAAGATGGTAACCAGTGGGATACTACAAGGTTCAGTGCTGGTACCAGTACTTTTCTTGGTACTTGTGGACGACCTACCGAGTGTCCTTAGATCCCCATGCTTTGTGCTGGCAGACAACGTGAAAATAGTCGGATCTCTCTGATCTGCCCAGATTCAGGAAGAACTAGATGCTATCCATAGCTGAACAGTATCCTGGGACCTATCCTTGAACACGGGGAAATGTACACCTCCGCTGGTAGGTGGGTCCAGGGGACCCGTTGTCTGAACCCGAACAAACGACTTGGAGAATAGAGTCACGTACCAACTGAGAAGAACAGTGACTCCAAGAGGTCATACAGCCGTGATAACCCGTTACACCACGCTGGCGAAACCACACCTAGAAGGCGTAGGTCAGACATGCTCTCTCCAGTTATTCGGGGGCACTCACATATTGGAGAGGGTCCAAAGGAGGTTCAAAAAAGTCATCTCGGGTCTAAGGGGACTCGGGTTTGAGGATAGATTGAAGCCTCCAGATTTGTTCTCCATCAAGCGTAGAAGCATAAGGGGTGGGCTGATAGCGACAACAGAGGAACTTAAAGGGTCGTCCAGAAAGAACCAGCCATTACTTACGCGTGACAGAAATTTCAATCTTCGAGGGCACTAACTGAAGCTTGTTAAGCCAAGAGCCAACAAGAACATCAGAGCTGGATTATTTTCCTGCGGAATGATAAAAGACTGGAATAAACCCCATGTGGACACTGAGGCGGCAGATACTGTCATCGATTTTAGAAAGAAGCTGGACCTAGCATGGGCACAAGTATTTTCGGAGCGCCAGTGAGAGAGCGGATGGCACTTGTAGCGGCCTGAAGATGACTACTCCTGAATGTGTAAATTCGGGACTAACAGCTGCTGTGGACAAACACACCCAGCTCCAGGCTGTTCCTATATTGTTCGATGCCACAGGGCTGTGTATTGTTTGTGCTTTTGGTAGGGACAGTTTGTTTCAGCCAACTGTAGAGCATGTTTTTGACAGCTCTGCCTTTGGATGGTTGAACCCTCAGCTCCGTTAACCATTATCGCGTCCGGTGTCGCTCCCAAAAGCAAAAGTGAGACATTGTTTCAATACAAAACGTCCTTGACCTAATCCGCTCATTTTACCTTCTTATGGCACGCATCGGAACTTTTGGCTTGAACCCCCTTTCCACAGGCCTTTCACTGGAGCTAGTTGGCACCTGGTATCCGGAGTACTAAACATTAATAGAACACCCATCCCGAATTCCTTCTTCCCTTCTTCTTCTTCTTCCTAATATTATTATTAGTGCTGTTGTTTTTCCGTTTTCGGTTGTCTAATTTTTCTTCTCTTTGATCTTCATCCATTCCTCTTTGATGCTTCTTGGACCTAGTACTCTCCTTTTTTACAAGAAAGCTGATTACCGGATGACCACTTTGCACGAAATGTGAACGAACGAGTTGTAGTGGGCTTAACCCTATCGAAATATTGCCTTTGGTGCTCTTTCTGAAGGCGACCCGACAAGTGAAACGTTACTGAATTTCCCTCCATAGACGGAAAAGGATTCCAAGAAGTCGAAGCCCGGCGAGAAGCGGAGGTCCACGGGGGCGAGGAACTGGACTACCACCGGCATCGACTTCCAGTCTGCTCATCAGTGGGTGCGTACCTGGTGAGCATGACATAGAAGGAATTCTGGGCGCCCGATTGGCAGTGGCCCTTATCTGACCTATGCAAACTGAACTAAGCAGAACTGAGCAGTCCTGTCCCGGGAACTGAGTTTGTAGACTAAAGGAAGGTAACGGTGGTAAGAATGTACAAGAGTGGACCACGGTAAAAAGCCGAAAAGTTTCAGCCGGGTAGCTCAACTTCAGTACCGTGTAAGTGCATGGAGCGCATAGCCAGGAAACAGATCTCTATGCATTTGGTTCAACACCACCTCGGATCAAATGCCCAGCATGGGTTTGTGGCAGGACAATCTTGTCTGACGAATATCCAAATGTTCCTCGGTGAGATAACCTAGCATCCGAACGGAAAACAGTTGGCCGATATCTGTTATTTAGACTTCAGCAAGGCGTTTGATTCTGCGGACCACATAATTCTGAACGTCAGAATGCGGTCTATGGAAATTGTTGGAAGGGCAAGTACATCCATAAATAGTTTTTTAGCAGGGCGAACTTTTAATGCCACAGCCTTCGATGCTCGTCCCTCTGCTCTTCCGCATCTTCATCAATGATATAGCACCTGAGCTTACAAACCCCACCCTTATGCTTGGCGATGACGTCGAGATAGCTGGAGTAGATACAGGACTGGACGCGCTAGCAGTATAAAACTGGTCACACAAACGGGACCTCCCACCAAACCTCACCACCCGGCGGTAGTTGGTGACGAATAAAGGGGCTAGTTGGAATGGTATGGGATCGTTGAAAATGGTCTCTTAGGTCAAATAATTGGGTGTCATAGTAGACAACCACTACAAGCCGCCGAAGCAGTTCACCGCAACAGCCAATACGGCCACGGGAGATTTACTTCGAGTTAGATCCACTACGTCGTGTAGAGAGTTGGCGATCCCCGTTCCGATATACAAAGCCATAGTTCGGCCGCACATGGAGTATTGCGTGCAGGTCTGGGAGCCGCAGTACCAGAAAGATATAGATAGTCCGGAGAAGGTGCAGTAGCTGGCAAATAGAATGGTAACTGGTCAAATGGGTCTGGCTAGTCAAGGCATATCCGTGCTCTGGAATGTTTCTCGATGGAAAGGCGGCGCGGTCGCCGGTATTTGATAGAAACCTAAAGGTACTGAAGGGACTGTCAGGTAAAGATCAAGAAGAATTTTTCCCTCCGATCTTAGAGAGGGATAAGAGGGGGTATAGTCTTAGAGTACAAAGGAAACCCTCGAGGCTCCGATTTAGGGCAAAATATTTCTCAACTAGATTGGTACCCTAGTGTTATAAGCTCCCGCAGGACGTCATAAATACTTCGACAGCAGGCCGGTGTTAGGTGACAGTATGCCCCAAATTTTGTTAGGCAGTTCTTAGGGTAAGACGCAATTCACTCATTGTTTTCGAGTTTCTCTGGCATGGCCATTACTGCACAACATTTCTGCCTTTCAGAGAGGGAAAATCACGCAATTTTGGGAGCTACGGGAACTCCCCGACCACGCCACTATCTGGACACATGAATGGTTTTGGCCATTAAAAGTCCTATACAAGCTTGAGTGAACTGAACAGGTTTGATTTGTTTAAAATACCTGATCCACGTTTGGCCGGCGGTGCTGCTGTCTCCCTTGACGAATCTAGCCTTTTTTTAAATTTTATGAACACAGCCTTTCTGTCTCATTTAGGCCAGTCCTTACCCATACCGATTCAATCTTGAATAATGTCATCTTCCCGCACCGTTGATACGATTGCTTCTTCAGACTAGGTTACTTTCCCCATGAATTAGGGTAAGTGCTCCTCTGTGGCTACTGTCTCATTCCTCAACCCGGAAGAAAATATTCCTCACGAAAAGCTATCAACGGGTGCACCAAAATGTGCTGGGTAGACGGTTGAGCTGATGGCCACTGTCCCCACTCTCAAGGATGAGTTAACCAGCTGATGGGCAGGTTATCAAATCCATCCCAGTATACCAGGCAGACGATCAGGCTTGTAGAGTTTCGAGCAGCAAATTCTTGTTGTCATCACGATTTTGCAAGACTCCGAGAAATGCTTCAAACGAGATTTCCTTTGGGGTCGTTAGCTCAACCCTGACCACCCCCATGACACCTAAACCCATGTGTTTAACTGCCTTAAGTTCCCTTTCCCATTTTAAACTCCGTCACCCTCGGCTGGTAACCAAACGCCCCAATCGGGTAAGTGGCATTTTATTGAAGTGGGCTTCACAGAAGCAGCTAAACGAATTGTTCACTGAGCTGCAAAACTCAAGGAGGAAGTAAAAGGGCTCGGGCGATTATCCACCGACAAACCACCTCACCTAATGCTCCACAGTGAGAAGGCTAAGCCAGCAACGCCCACGAAAAGACGATCCCGATCTAAGAGCGCTGCCCTTCGTCCAGGTAACTCGTCTTGAGGATCATGCTAAGTCCACCATCCGTTGCTTCTCTACTCACTTCATCTCCCATTGTGGAAAATAGCCCAAGTGGTAGACCTAGTGCTTCTAAATACCTGAAGCCTAAAAAAGGTATCCTAGACCCCGGCAGTGCTATTAAGAACGAATTAATGGACCAGACTCACCCACCCTCAGGCCCAGATACAAACCTGCAACCTGTTTCTGATGAATGCTGCAGTAAGGGGGTTACTGAACAAGAAAAGGTTCTTGGTGCGGTCATGCAAAACAGGATCACAAACAAAAAGACTAGGGGTAGCGAACCCCGCAGTGCACACAAAGTTAAGCCACAAAATGAGGCCTATCCTTTTCGAATACTGGGGGATGTAGACCCTCTTCCGGGTATGGTACCTCTCAGGTTATTAGAAGCCAAAACCTAACAGTCCCCCAACAGTTTCCTCACACTCTAGCCCCTCAGTATCCTCAGCTCCAGACCCCCTTCCATTGCACACTTTCCGCCTCAAACTCTCCCTCTTTCTCTCCTTCAAACCCAAAATCAATTGTGTGTGGCGATTCTGCAACAACTCTTGAGCACGTGTTCAAGCTCCTTCACAGCAATTGCCTGAGTGTGCTGAATAAGATTCCGGAGGTTCGTGGGCTTGTGGTGGAAAAAAAGTTTCACATCATGGCCCTCGCAGAAACTCGGAGCATCCCCGATATACTTGATGCCGAAATATCCATTCTGGGATATTTCACAGTAAGGCAGGACTCCAGCGGATGTCGTGCCGGCGGGGTTGTCATGTACTACGATAATTCTATCCCTCCTGCCACTACACTGACAGCCATACTATTTCATGTATTCATTGTGTGGTTTGTCTTTACACTCTATGGGACGGACACCCCACTGCTTGGTGTAGTCAGTCGCCTTTCTGAATCCAATTCCACCCACAGTCTGGGTCTCATCGACTTATTAGGACCCGTGAAATGCTACACAGACCTCACCCATTTGTTAGTTACTGGTGATTTCAACTCACCTAGTATCGACTGGCAAAGTACTGATGCTCACGATGTCACCTCTGATAGACCTTCCCCAGATCTCATACTCAATAAATTATGGGCACAGAAAACGAAACATCCGACAAGATATCATATGTGATATGCCCTATCCTCACTAGATCTGGTCATCGCCATGGAGTGGTTCCAAATAGATATGGTGCACTGCTTGCCACTACCCAGTAAAAGTGAACACATTCTCACTGGGTTCAACTGCATCTTGAAGTGGCCTCCTCTGCCCTCAGAAATCAGAATTTTGAAATATTTCAAAATGACCTATCTTGACCAAGACGGTGCATTCTTTCGCTCCCAGCTAACCTAGGTAGCTCTGTTGGTGAGATGGCAGAGAAACTCAGAGAGCTGACCTACTTGGTTTATAGGTTATTTGTCCCCAGAATTGACCTTCCACAGGCCGGTAAGCTGTCCCTCCCTCGCCCCACTAGGAGCATTCTGGACGAAAGAGCTCGCTTCTTTGTTGGATATCAAGCCACAGGTCTAGCCCGCGATGCAGATTTCAGAGTTATACACAACATATGCAAAGACAAGATTAGGTCCTGTCAGAATGCAGTCTAACGATCTTCACTTGCTCCAGCACGGACCAATAAGGAACTCTTCTTTTTGTACACGAGTCGTCTAGGGCACACAGTCCCAAAGCCACTTGCTCCCAGAGATCATGCCGGATCCCCAACCACTTCCCCCAACCAAGTAACCGAGGTCTTCAGCTCCCACGTCCGTATAGCTTTTACCTCCATACTCATATCATCCTACCCCGCCATGCACCCGAAGTCTTTGATCATTACCCCTAACCACATCAGTATTCCCACTGGCGCAGTTACAAAAGGTTTCCGACGGCTCAACCAACATTGCTCCATGGGCGGTGACTTAGTCCACCCTCGCATCCTCAAGGAAACTGGAGGCACGTTAGCGGCCCCTATGCTCCTCTTTTTCGGTGATGTGTTGACAATGGACTTTTCCCTAGCCGCTGGAAAATTGCACCCATCTATAAGAATGGTAGTATACGTCTTGCTTCTAGCTACATACCCATAGGTCTAACTAACATCACCAGCAAAATTTCCGAGAGTATTGTAAAGAGCGCGGTTCTTTCCCATCAGCATAGAAGTTGGATCCTCTCCCCGTCTGTAGCGGTTATTCCGACTGTGAGTAACGCGCAGCCAACTCAAAACGAATCCCAAAACCAGAACAAGACCGATGCGTAGTTTCTACGGTACCGGATTAACAAGTTATACGCGTATATAAATTTGTACTAACATCAACTGTACGGCCACAACGTCTAACAACGAGGACCGGGGTTCAACAAAGGCCAATGTCAGGTACCATCGTCACGGCAGTCCAAGTTCAAATCAAAATTAGGCCTCTTCATGTGAGCAAAATATAAACAAATGTTGAAGTGTAGTGATTGATGCATGCTGTACTTGTTCGAAGGTCAAAAAAATAAAGAGCATAGCCTAAACAATACAAGTATATGACAACGGCTAGGGAGGATTTTTACACGCATGTACTTTACACCTTCCCAACATGGGTTTCTCCTAGCAGATCATGTATCGCCTATATGCTTACTGTCGTGGATAGTCTGACGAAAGCCTAGGATGGTGGCCATCTCCCATACGCAGTATCAACCGATTTTGCCAAGTCCTCCATCAAGATCCCACATCCCCTCCTCTCTTTATAAGCTGGAAATATATGGGATAACAGGCTCCATGTTGGACATCCTGCGCAGTCGCCTTACAGACCGCACCTTTGCGGTTGAGGTGTGGAATGTTTCGTCTCAACCTGCCCCAGCAATAACTGAGATCCCATAATGGTGAGCAAAATATAAACAAATATTGAAGCGTAGTGATTAATGCATGCTGTACTTGTTCGAGGGTCAAAAAAATAAAGAGTATAGCCTAAACAATACAAGTATATAACAACGGCTAGGGAGGATTTCCACGCATGTACGGTACACCGCCCACCATATCCTCCTATAAAACTGTCAACATCCAAGGAGTAAATGGGGGTATTGGTTCGCCCTATCCCGCCTAGGCCTTAAGTCAGTGCATAAGCAGGTTGCTATGGGCTTCATCTGTCTTAGGCCAGTCGCAGACAAGTTTGCAGGTTCCTCTAGTTTATGCTCCATCTCTCGACGTCTGAGAGTTTCTTCTTAGAATGATACGACATTATCGGTATACAAAAAGGGGCTTCGCTGTGATCGGGGTGCGCAGACAGGTTACAGAGTGTGGAGGGAAAGGCTGCCCGAACAACAGTAAAGCACGAGGCAAGACGAAGACTGAGATTTCGTGATGATAAAACGAGATGGCCACGGGGTACTCGAACATCAGTGACTCAAAGTGTGGCGTTATCACGTTGGAAGTATGTCTGACTCACAACTTACATCCACTTGGACACAGGTTGAATAACAATACAAATAGGTCACGGAAAAAGAGATATTTTTACAAACAGTCAATAAGTGCTTGCTCAAGAGTTTTCGCCACTTCGCAAACAATGTCGTGTCGTATGACAAACTAAGGTTTCGACAACTAACTCCATAGTAGATTGTGAACACCGCATGAAATCAGACACAAATATGCTTCGAAGAATGTGTTAAAGGTTGGGTCCTACGGGAGAAAGCATGAGGAATAAATAAATAAATTCGGCTTCATTTGGAATCGGCAGGCTTGGTTTTAGCTTGGTATGTAGCGTCGACTTCGCTCTCGCCATTGTCACCTTCAAGCAGACACATCTTACGGATATCTCGCAATACGTCTCCTTTGTTCATTCTCACCACCAAGGTGCACACGAACCCATCAATTTCTGTACGGCAGTAAATGATCACTCCGACCAGCCTATCGTCTTTGTGTAAGTGGCTCCCCAAGAGGATGACCACATCGCCACGTCTGAACTAGCCCTGTTTGGAGATCCACTTTTGCCGAAGCTGCCGTGTCGGTAAGTACCACTTCGTCCAACGTTTCCAGAAAGCCTGTGCTAGGTGGTTCACTTGTTTCCACCCAACGATGTACGCTCCACGTAGGGTTTTCGGTGTGATTACTCCCACGTTTGATCGCAGTAATAACAGGTCGTTGGGAGTGAGAGCCGGTTCGCCTTCCGGGCCTGGGACGATCGGCGCCAGAGGTCTGTTTTTCAGTATGCGTTCTACTTTTGTTAAATAATAATAATAATATTGGTTTATTTCGGAGACCCCCGAAGCATGCCATGCGCATGATTTTGTTGAGGCAGGTGATGTAATGGGCAGATATAAATCATTAAAAAGTGGAAGCCTGCATGAAAAAGTAGGATAAAACAGCTCAGAAAGGGGAATAAAGTGGGCTGAAAATGGGATAAATGTATGCACACCATGGAGATTGTAGGCAGCTTAAATGAACTCAAGGGTGGATTTGAATGGACGCCCGGTGAGTTTGAAATTCAAGGTCAGATGGGGGGTATGACTGGTCCGGGTGGAGATATCTGGAGGCCGACTGATATACGTAAGAAAGGCTAGAAATCGGCAAAAGAAACCGCAGCAGCTAGGGACGATCAAGAAAAAAAGGGAGGTGCACTGCAGTGGATTAGATATCAATCAAGCGTTGGTACTTTGCAGCGGTTGGTCGGCGGGCAGGGCACAAAACCCATCGTTAAACAGGGAGAGAGCAATAAAAAAGTAGAGGGGTGATCAGATGAAAAAACGATTTAGAAGAATTCGATACGGTAGATGTAAGAAACAGATGTAGGTTGGTCGGATGCATATCGTGACGGCCGGCGGGATGATAGCAAGAGAAACGTCCGGTGAGGAACTGCAAGATGCAGAGCGAGTGCAAATATACATGTACGCTCGAGTTTATATATATATATTATATATATATGTATAGCAGTTTGAGTGGCAGGAACCATAACAATGGGGTCCTAGAAAGAAATTGTCAGTCACTGGGAAGGGTGGGCAAGGTTAGATCAAGTGGTTGTAGAATTAACTTCGAAATATCTTGGTGGATTATCTTCATGACAGGTGTAACAGCCGGTCGTGAAAAATCTCCCTTTTCCCCTCGCGATTCAGCGTTTTTCCCAACATCACTCATTTCCATGCACTATTGACTTGTATTTACGAACTGGTTGTTTTTATGGACCAATTGTTGTTTGGCACTTTGGCACATCCCTGTTCAGGACCTGCGTGACGCACGTGCTGTTTGCTCACACGCTGCTATTCGGTTTATCGTTGTTGAGTCCTTGTGATCGTATTATTGAGGTTTGTATATTTTTTATGTCGTCGTTCATGTAATAATCTAGTATCGAAGAATGTCGCGGATAATCGTCTTTTTGATTTCGGGATCCGTTGCGAATTTGACCACGCATTGCTCAGACGTTCGTTACAATACTCAATAGATCAATTTGGAACGAGGGAACACACGCAAAATGCCAAGAAAAGGATCGAAAACAGTGGAATCCGGAATGGAAGTAACACGGCAAGTCTCTGGGGAGGTTTCGGGTACATTTGATTCTTTAGTTATTGCTAGATCACCTAGTCCTCTCAGTGCTAGTTCACGTGTTAATGAGAGCAATATTTATCGTAAGGATGTCGATTTATATGGGCTGAGAACACTAGACCTAGAACAACGGTTACTATCGGCTAGACTACAGGCACCGGAAGCAGAGAAGAAGTGTACACAGAAAGGGCGAGAGCATAAGACCAGCGACTTCGACACTTCCGATAGGATAGGGTGCAACAAGATAGGGAACCCCATGCCGATCGCCGACTACAAGCCACCATCGATCGATTTGCCTAGAGTGGAGTTAACGGTTTTCGACGGGCGATCTGAGCAATACTGCAAGTTTGTCAAGCAGTTCGAGACGTTCGTTGAAAATAAGGTAACCGACCCTGGGCAGAGGCTTCTATACCTTACTCACTACTGCCGAGGCCGAGCAAGAGAAGCTATCGACGGGTGTTCCATGCTCGACCCGGAACAAGGCTACACAAGGGCAAGGAAGATTCTAAGGGACTTGTTTGGCCAACCTTTCAAAGTAGCCCGTAACCTAATAGAGGGCGTGATGGTAGAGGCAAAGAGAACCAAGGGCGACGTCTACACGATGGCCGACCTGGTGATCAAGATGCAGAACTGCTCAATAGCCCTCGACCATTTAGGTTACAGGGCTGACCTAGATGCCATGCACACTTTAGAAGGCATAGTCCGTCACCTTCCTCCTGAACTACAGGGTCGGTGGGCGGAAGAAGCTGAACGGATAAGCCGAAGCGACAGGGAAGCTAACTTCGAAGACCTGACCAAATACTTGGACAGGCAAACCAAGATAGCTGGCATCAGGTTCGGCCGACTCATCCGGGACAGCAACCGAGCAAACAAGCCCGGTACTAGCCAAGCTCAAACCCCTGTACGGGAACATCCAAAATACCAGCCTTGGACCAACACACACGTCATTTCACGAGATGCTACGGCGCAACCCAATTGCAGATCCTGTGGTACTAGACATGGACCACCAGAATGCCCCAAGTTCGGCAACGCCACAATAGACGAACGGTGGGGAATGGCGAGGATGGCAGGAGCATGTTTTATCTGTCTCAACACCACGCACCGGGCAGCAGCCTGTAGAACAAGGAATCGATGTGGTTACGAGGGCTGCACGGGCAGACACCATCGGCTGCTGCATCAGGCGAGAGTAACCATATCCGAGGCGATTGCCAAGCCCAGCGTGATTTGTTCAACTTCACAATCTGCCAGTAAACCTGTACGTTTAGGCGTACTGGCCGTAGAAGTAGTGTCTCCGACTGGGATAGTCAAGGCGTTGGCTTTCGTTGATAGTGGATCCGACACCACTTTAGTGAAAGAGCGGTTTGCCGACAAACACCAACTGGCTAGAGGTGCGACGTCGTTAGCAGTGAGCACGGTGGGTGGAACACAAATAATGACTGCCGGTAGATTGAGGCTATAACTCATCTCTCTGGACACTAACGAGGAAATTGAACCAACGGAGGCATTCACGTTAGCGGATCTCCCCATGCGAGCACCAAGGTCGGTGAACGCAATCTTGACTAGGTGGCCCCACCTGCAGGATGTAACCGTCGTAGACTGGGAAGACGACGAAGTGGATCTCCTCATCGGCTACGACGTGCCAGAGGCACATTGGGTGCTTGACCAAAGAGTGGGCGACCGCCAGGCACCTTATGCCGTACGCACGGCTCTGGGATGGATGTTAAACGGTCCAGTAGGGGTACGTGGTTCCGTGAATTACTTATCCGCCAAAAAGGACCGCATAGAGTATCATCTGCAGCGGCTGTATGAAAAGGAGTTTCATGATATTGGAGAGGAAGGACCATCGTTGTCTCAAGAGGATCACTCCGCTCTAAAATCGGTGCGGCAAGGCACTAGAGGCCTCAAAAAATAGTTCAAGGTCCCCCTCTCATGGCGCACATCGGTCGACCCGTGGACTGACAACAGAAATTATGTTCTCCAACGATTACTACGACTAAAAGAACGCTTCATTCGAGACCAGAATCTATGGGAACGATACGCGGATTTGATGAAGCGAAACGAGGCCCTCGGTTACGTTGAAAAGGTGCTTGCCAACACTGACAGCAAGACGGGTATCTGGTATCTGCCTCACCACCCGGTTATCAACCCCAAGAAACCCAATAAACTGCGCGTGGTTTTCGACTGTGCGGCCAAGTTCCAGGATAAGTCGTTAAACAAACGCCTACTACAGGGGCCTGACTGGACCACACCACTGATCGATGTTTTGTGCCGTTTCAGAATGGGTAAAGTGGATTTGTCTGCTGACATTAGGGAAATGTTCCATCAGGTGAATATTCCGGTAGGAGAACAAGATGCGTTGCGTTGCCTGTAGTGGGAAGGGAGCGACCGGGACAACGCGGTGGATGACCGTCCACCCCTTCGAAGCCATATCGTCACCATTTTGTGCAAACTACGCCCTTCGAGAATCAGCGAACAAACGTGGCGATCTAGTACATCGGACGGCTGTAGATAGCGTCAGCAGGAACTTCTACGTCGACGACTACCTTGGGTCATTCGATGATGTGGAATCAGCTCTAGAGCAGTTCAGGGGTCTGACGAGATTGCTGGAAGAGGGCGGCTTCCATCTAACTTAATGGATGTCGAAAGCTTCAGAAGTGCTGAAGGTTATCCCGTATCACGAAAAGGCTGAAAAGGTAAGAGATTTGGACGGCTATCCACTTCCTATCAAGCGCACCTCAGGGATGCAATGGGACGCGGAAACGGACGATTTTGTTTTCGAACTAAGCGTTCCCGAGCTGCCAATAACCCGTCGTGGCATACTATTTGCCGTCTCAAGTTTGTTCGACCCGCTCGGTTTCGTCTCACCATGGCTGCTACCCGGAAAGATCTTGCTGCAGCGGCTGTGCCGTAAGAAAGTTGATTGGGACCAGTCACTGGACCGAGGGGACCGGTTGGACTGGGAAGAATTTTTGAACACCTTGAAGAAGTTAGGGGACATAAGGATTCCACGATGTTTGACTCCTGGCCACACGACGCGGACTAGAGAACTACATGCTTTTTCCGATGCATCCGAGGTCGGCTATGGAGCTGTGGTGTACGGACGATGGTGCGCAGGAGATGGACAATATACCACGAGGATCCTGTTCGCCAAAGCCCGCTTTGCTCCACTGAAGTCGGTCTCAATCCCACGCCTTGAACTCAGCGCAGCCGTGTTGGCAGTCAGGGTGGTGCAAGCTGTGGAGAGATGTTTCGATCTCTACATTTGGTCGGTTAGCTTCTGGACGGATTCAACGATAGTACTTTACTACATTAACAACGTACGGAGCTGGTTTAGTACTTTCGTTGCTAACCGGCTCACGATTATCCACGATGAATCAGCCACGAACCAGTGGAATCATGTCAGGTCTGGCGATAATCCGGCCGACCTGTGCTCCCGAGGTGCGAACAACTTCAGGAAACTGGACACGTGGACGAGAGGGCCAAACTTCCTGCACTTGCCCAAACAGGACTGGCCCGTGTTCGAATTAAAACCCCCTACGGAATTGGAACTGGAGATCAAAGGCGTAGTGATAGCAACCAACGTCGTCGATGCGTCGTCCATTCTATCGCGACTGGTCAGGTTTTCTTCCTGGCTGAAGACACTTCGTTCGCTAGTTTGGTTAACCAGGTTCAAGAGACATTTACTAGTCATGAAAGGGCTACGGCCCTCAGGTCGGATACCGGTCGGCCCGATAGGTTCTGATAAGCTACAAGCGGCAGAGTACGATATTTTCAGAATGATACAACGCGAGGCTTTCCCCAAGAATTCAAGAGGGCGGAAGAAGTGTGACCGACCAATGAAGTCATGCCATCTCCAAGAGGCGAGTTGAAGCGTTTAAACCCCAAACTCATCAACGGACTGCTGCGGGTGGATGGTAGGCTGACCAACGCCCACCTGAACTTCGACACAAAGTATCCTATACTGCTGCCTGCGAGAAAACCTGTAGTAGAGCTAATGATTCAACACGTCCACGCCGTGGAGGGACATGCCGGGGAAAGTCACGTGACGAGCGTCTTCCGAAGGCGCCTTTGGTTTTTGAGAGGACGAGAGACCGTAAAACGCGTAATCCGACGGCGTGTGCAATGCAGGAGACGCAATGCCACAGCAGGCAAACAACTCATGGCCCCACTACCAGAATGCAGGGTGACTACGGGCTGGTGGCCGTTCAGTGACACCGGGTTGGACTATTTCGGGCCCTTGTGGATCAAGTGCGGGGAAAGATTAGAAAAGCGATACGGATGTATCATGACGTGCATGAAGTCACGTGCGGTACACCTAGAAGTCGCACATTCGATGACGACCGATTCGTTTCTACGGGCCTTGCAAAGATTTATCAACCGACGGGGCGTACCGGCCGATATATACTCAGATAATGGATCGAACTTTGTGGGCGCTCACCGGGAATTGCAGCGTTGGCACAAGAACATAAACAGGGACGAACTGCAGAATCGAACCGTGGCCTACGGCATACGATGGCATTTCAACCCCCCACAGGCCAACCACCGAGGCGGCGTATGGGAACGCATGATCCGGTCCACCAGACGGATATTGCTGTCAATCATGGAGCAGCAGCCGCCCGACGACGAGACGCTAAACACCGTCATGACTGAGGTGGAGCGAATCCTGAACGACCGCCCCCTTGTTCTAGTAATGAACGGCGACCCCGCTCACCTGGCGCTCACCCCGAACGGCTTTTTGACGTTCAGGTCGAACGAGGGTTTCCAAGGGCCGGTGAGTCTTTGCGAAAGCTACCTCCACGGGTGGAAGCAAGCGAACCATCTGGTTAAGGTCTTCTGGAGGTGATGGCTGCGGGAGTACCTACCGGCTTTGCAGACTCGACAGAAGTGGCTGGCCAAAACAAGACCATTCAAAGTTGGGGACGTGGTTATGATCGCCAACGAACGCGCACATTTCAGCGCTTGGTCTTTGGGAGTAGTTACGGAAACCATCGAAAGCACTGACGGAATGATAAGAACGGTGAAGGTGAAGACAGCTAGCGGAGTGCTCATTCGTGACATACGCAGTATTAACCTACTCGAGAGCGAAGACGGAGGAGCTGATAACCCTGAGGCCTAGTAAACCTTTTTCACACCAGTAATCGAGATGGATAAAGAAACACCATAAATAACACACAATCTCCGTCAAACACGTTAAGGTGCTCGCGGTCTTTCGTTGACATTACAGAAGGTTCTTTCCGATATGTGGTGATGAGTGCGATTCCATTATACATCCCGATACATACACGCATGCACGACGCACTCTACATTTCGTAAACCCATCAAACATGTGACAGTGTTCGTTGTTTTGCTTTTTGTTGACGCTGCCGAATGCCCCTTGCATATGTGGAAGTAGCGGAGCTCAGGTTACACACACATGCTACATTTACTCGTTTTCTTGCCACACGGTCCGTTGTTGACATTGCAGAAAGTCCTCCTTTGATGTGTAGTCATACCTGTGATTTCACTGTAACCCCGGCACACACACACTCACACACACACACTCAAGCACGTACATCCAGGACCGGACGGCCCTTTACGAAGACAACATCTATGTGACCATTCACGCCCGTCATCGGTCACTTGGTCTCGTGGAAGATGTAGACTAGCCTCAAGTCTATGTAGCCAATGGATTAGGTGCGACCAGTAGTAGAACGTTGACGACGAGCATTAGACGCGCACTGACAGCAGAGCCTAGGCAGGTAGGAAGAATCAGTACCTTTATACCGAACCTTTGACTCTGCTAAGGATCCAGGAGGATTTTGGTGGGCGGTGTAACAGCCGGTCGTGGATAATCTCCCTTTTCCCCTCGCGATTCAGTGTTTTTCCCAACATCACTCATTTCCATACACTATTGACTTGTCTTTACGAACTGGTTGTTTTTATGGACCAATTGTTGTTTGTTCGCGCCCAGAGCGCTACTTTGGCACATCCTTGTTCAGGACCTGCGTGACGCACGTGCTGTCTGCTCACACGCTGATATCCGGTTTCTCGTTGTTGAGTCCTTGTGATCGTATTATTGAGGTTTGTATATTGTTTATGTCATTGTTTATTGTAATAATCTAGTATCGTAGAATATCACGGATAATCGTCTTCTGATTTCGGGATCCGTTGCGAATTCGGCTACGCATTGCTCAAACGTTCGTAACACTGACTGGTAATGCTTGGCTAATGCCCCAGCCTTCCCGTCATCTGTTGCAGCCATTTCGTCGTTATTCATCAGGGCCGGGATAACTGCATTCGCTCTGGTGCGGTTCTTTAGGTATGCAAACAGACGCTTGGGTGCCCGCTCTGCATCAACCACAGGGACCTTCTCGAAAGCCACCTGTCTTATCCGCTTTGTTTGGTAAGCTGGCTACTTATCCTGCCATAGAGATCATGAACCTCATCTGTAAATCGGAACAGCTGCCAGGACCGAGTTCGTCGTTTGAGCAGACGTCTGAGCTCCAGACCAAACCACGGCGGGCCCTTCACCCGGGGTCTACGTCGGTTGAAGGGGCAGCAGGTATTCCTAAGCTACAACATACCTTCATGAATAAAATCCCAAGCTTTGTTCACACCGCGGTGGACATCGAAATTTGTGGGAAACTAGTTGAAGTCTAAAGCCGCTCTCCGGACATCTTCGAGTGGAGTGCGTCAAACATTACGTCCGTGTGTGGTCTAGGGGATGGACAAGAACCACTGCGCCAGTGAATTTCTTGCACCATATGGTCACTGCTTCCAAGTGGAGAGAGATGTTCAACCTTATCGACGTCCGAGCTCCTGGGAGAAATCACCAGATCTAGAATGGAGCCGTGACTGAATTGCCTCCGGGTTGATCCCTGAAAATGCTGGTGTAATGCCAGTTCTTGGGTCGTTGTCAGTAATTCCGGAGAGAAAGGATCTGCTCCAGCCGCTGTTCTGCCTGATGTCCAATCAATATGCGGATCTTTGAAGTGGCCCAGGACGAGACAGTGGCCGTCACGCGCCCACCTCCTCAATAAATTCATCGTATCTGGAGGAGCAACCGCAGGTTTCCGATAGATGACTCCAGCTGTCCTAAAGACTCCTGTGGTGAGTTTGAAGCAGCATCAGATAGCCTCACCGAATCCTTGTGGATCTGCAAACGCCTCCAACTGCGCTGTTGGAATGTTGTGATCGGACGAACAATGCTACGCCTCCACCCGCTCTGATAGAGTTCCTGTTGACTCGGAATAGGGTGTAGCCAGGGAGGGACGCCTCAGAGTCTAGGAGATTGTTACTCAGCCAAGTCGCTGTCAGTGCTATCATAGTAGGTGAGCTGGAATACAGCAAATGTTCCAGGTCGTCTATCTTGTTCAGCAGACCACGGACTTCAGACAACGGGATGAGGGCGCTGTCTCGGACTGCTGCCACCTCCGTTTGTTTACTTCGTCCTAGCTCGAGGGGACTGATATGGACACCAGCGTCAGCGGTCTCCACCGGAAGTGAGGGCGCCGTTTCGGAACCCTAAGTTCCCCAAATAATCAATTTTTTTCCTCCTTGATTTATACGTTTAAGCCCTTCAATCAATGAATTTCTATATTTCTCAAGATCCGCAGGGTCTAGATATCGGTGCAACCGCACTAGCTCGCCTTTTAGCCGGTAGGATCTTCTTAACACGGAAGTCGCGGCTTCCTCAGAGTCCAGCACTACTTTTAGTGGACGGGGGCGTTCAGCGCCACTGACTTTGCCAATTCGGAAAACTGGTTCCACCCGGCAACTTCCCACGGTCTCCTCATCCCCGGGGACAAAGAGTTTTGCTAGTATACTCCGGAGACTCGCGATACCTTGGTCCAGACATCTTTATGCCGTGGTCTCCTTTGTCCCAGGCAAGTTAACTATTAGGAATCACTGCTTCCTTGACGGTGGCGCCCTTTCTTGGGCGATCCGCCGTTGTTATCCAGGTTGGTCCACTTTCATCCACGGCGGTGCTCCGTCGGCTGTGTATTGTACCTATGACACCTTCCTGTGCTTGAGGAGTCAAACCAGTGCCAACTGGGCCCGCATTGTGGCGGGCAGGCTTAACTAGCTTCTGGTTTTAGCGACATTTTGTTCCGGCTGGCTCGGTGACAGATGTTGATGCCAACTCCGCATACGCAGCACAGTCAGAAATAGATACCTCGGCGGAACTTTCCCATTCTAACGGCAATGATGACGGTGAGAGTGATGACATTGGCGAAGAAAAAGACGATGATGATGCCGCTGATTCTGCTGTTATTGATGTTGATGAACTGATCGATTTTACTCCTGCTGATGATGGCGAAAATGATGGCGCCGCCTTATTTGTGACAGGAAGAGCCATCTTGGCTGACTGCCTTGCCGGCCACACGGGTGTTGATGGCTTGATGCATTTGATGCACAGTCCCTTGAGCAACTTCACACGGCACTTGTCCTGGGCTTCGTAAAGATCACCACTTATTTCGAAACATTAAAGATGGACCCAACCATCACAACCCTCACACTGAAGAGATCTGTCGAGCTAGCGAACATCTTTAAAATAAACTTGGCACTTGGATGCAACATTTTTGACTCTCATGGGAGGAACTTTGGGCAAATTATAGTCCACAGAATGACACAACCACAGGAAACACAATTCCAAGTATCACGCCGAAAGACGTTCCGATGTAGCGCAGTTGGAGAGCCTTGAAGTATTTCACGGGTTCGAGGCTTTGAGCCCAATTGTTCCTGCTCTCTAGGAAATCTTTGATCTTCTGTCGGACTCACAGAGCTGAAACGATACTAAATTCGTAGTGAAATGCATGGTCTCGGCTCAAAATCCTTCCTGCTGTAACCACAGAGAGAAGAGGCTGGACAGGCGGAGGAGCAATCCCTTTGGCCTGATTCAAAAAGGTGAAATATCGAAAACGGATCACCTCAGGGGTCTTGGGTCAAGTGGACAGAGATTGAGGAGTGAGAGGCGGACAGGATAGGGTAGGTGGAACAGACCCCATGCTTTTTGGTGGAAGCCCCTTGAACCCTTTCTAGGACCTCACGACCTCGGACAAAACCGGAGGGCACTATCTGACTACAGTACTCCCTTGAAAGGAAGGATATACACGCTGAAACGTATGGGGAAACCACCACTAGAGATGAGCGGGAAGCGCCTTTGAATCCTATTTAGTGCTCGAAAGGCAGACTTGCTGGCAAGTTGGTGGTGATGGTAGGAGGACATGGTACAATCTATCCAGAAACCGGAGGCCTTGTTTTGGTCAACTCTGGGCAGTATGGTTGCCCCGTCAATGGAGATTGTTTGACCAGTGTGTCTGCCAAAAGACTTGCTCACGCATTTGTTGTCAATAACTGGGAGGCTGCAACGTTTGCGCCAGCTTTACTTTTCATCAAATGAAATTTGCAGGCTTTCAATGCTTCAACTCTAGAGGGTTACGTCGTTCGCATACGCTGCAAAGTTCAGAAGGAGGGCTGTAGGGAGAACCGTAACGTAGATCAGGAAAAAAGAGGACCTAAGACCGACCATTATGGGATCTCAGTTATTGCTGGGGCAGGTTGAGACAAAAAATTCCCCACCTCAACCGCAAAGGTGCGGTCTGTAAGGCGACTGCGCAGGATGTCCAACATGGAGCCTGTTATCCCATATATTTCCAGCTTATAAAGAGAGGAGGGGATGTGGGATCTTGATGGAGGAATTGGCAAAATCGGTTGATACTGCGTATGGGAGATGGCCACCATCCTAGGCTTTCGTCAGACTATCCACGACAGTAAGCATATAGGCGATACATGATCTGCTAGGAGAAACCCATGTTGGGAAGGTGTAAAGTACATGCGTGTAAAAATCCTCCCTAGCCGTTGTCATATACTTGTATTGTTTAGGCTATGCTCTTTATTTTTTTGACCTTCGAACAAGTACAGCATGCATCAATCACTACACTTCAACATTTGTTTATATTTTGCTCACATGAAGAGGCCTAATTTTGATTTGAACTTGGACTGCCGTGACGATGGTACCTGACATTGGCCTTTGTTGAACCCCGGTCCTCGTTGTTAGACGTTGTGGCCGTACAGTTGATGTTAGTACAAATTTATATACGCGTATAACTTGTTAATCCGGTACCGTAGAAACTACGCATCGGTCTTGTTCTGGTTTTGGGATTCGTTTTGAGTTGGCTACGCGTTACTCACAGTCGAAATAACACTTACAATACTCAACTGGGAATCACCACGAGGAAATCAACCAGAAATGCCAGGAAGAGGACAAAGACAAACCGAAGCTGGGCAAGAAGAAACCCGAAAAGTCTCCAGCGTATTTTCTGGGTGATACTGATTCCTTGGACATTGCTAGTCCTGTCAGTGTAACTTCATATATCTCAGCTAGTGGTAAGCAATTTAAAGGTGATGATACCCATCGATTGAGAATAGATGAATTGGAAACCCAGCTTAGGCAGGCTAGGGAAGAAGCTGAATCTGCCAAGGAAGATCGACCTCAGAGACTGGAGTGAGAGGTGACTTTGGAGACCACGGAGCTTACGTCCTTTCAGCCTAGCGGTTCCGTTGAACGAATAGAGCTGACCTGTACCGGTGTAACACACTCTATTGACTTACCAAGAATGGAACTGTCCCCATTCGATGGGAGCGCAGGGAGAGTATCCGACCCAGGACGGAGATTCTTGTGTTTAATGCATTACTGTCTTGGAAGGGCCAGGGATGCAATCGACGGGTGCTCGATGCTGGATCCCGAAGAAGGTTACACTGGAGCACGCGAAGTCATGGAAAACTTATTTAGGCAACCACTCAAAGGCGCCCGGAATTCGATCGATACTGTACTATCAGGGGCAAAACGTTCCAAAGGCGAGTCGGGCTCTCTAGCCAGCCTGGTGATAAAAATGCAGAACTGTAGCATCGCTTTGATTCACCTAGATTACCGATCAGACCTAAACGCACTGCACAAATTGGAGACCATAGTGCACAGTTTACCCACTGAACTACAGGGTAGACGGGCCGAGGAAGCCGAGGGGACCGGTAGATTTGGGCGAGAAACCACGTTCGAAGACCTGACGCAGTTTATAGACCGTCATGCCCGAATAGCAAACAGTCGTTTCGGTCAACTTGTGCATGAGACTAGCAAATTACCTAGGATTACGGCGATGCAAATCTGGACCACGGAACCAAGTAGAAGCCAACCATGGGCAAACACAGGCATTATCTCGCGAAGGTAAATCTCGCCGTTGTGTAGGGTTTGTGGGGCGCCTCATCGCCTAGCTGAATGCCCTCGCTTCCATAACGTTTACCTCGACGAACGATGGGAAATGGCTAAGAGACTGGGCGCGTGCTTCGTCTGTCTTACCGAATTACATCGAGCAGCGGTATGCTGAATGAAACCCAATGGTAGTCAGGACGGATGCCATGGGAGGCACCATTACCTATTACAAAAATCCCAAAAATAGAATGCAAAAGGAACCCCGAAGCTAGGTGTCGTCTGCTCAGCGTCTCGCTCCACTAACAAGCCTATTCGCCTGGTAGTATTAGCAGTTGGCGTAGAAACCCCAGCTGGGGTTACGAGAGCGTTGGCCTTCGTAGACAGTGCCTCGGATACCACGCTAGTAAGGAAGGAGTTTGCAGAGAGTTAGGGGAATCAGAGGGAATAAATCTTCGTTAGCGGTGAGCACGGTGGGTAGCACCCAGGTCATCCAGTCGACCAAACTGCACCTACAACTCGTTTCCTTGGTCAGCAACGATAGAGCAGAAACTCTAGAAGCATTCGCCACAAAGGACCTGCCGACGAGATCACCTCAGTCAGTGCAATCGATTCCGACTCGGTGGCCGCATCTCGACGGGGTTACAACCGAGGAGTGGCAGAATAACGAAATTGATCCGCTGATCGGTTGTGATGTACCAGGAGCGCATTGGGTCCTGGGTCAAAGAATAGAAAGCCGCAAAGCACCTCATGCAGTGTGCAGTATATTTGGCTGAACTTTATATGGCAGTACAGATGGAAGATGAGGCAAACAAATCAAAATCAACTGCACTTCAGTGGAAACGGCGAACATTGAACAGGCTTTCCAACAGCTGCATGATGCCGAACTTGCCGGCCCGGCCATCGATAAAGATGCCCCATCACGAGAAGATAGGGCAGCTTTGAGAATGGTAGCCGACAAGGCCAAGTATGTAATGGATCGTTTAGAGGTTCCTGTCCCGTGGGGATCCAACATGAAATCTATGCCAAACAGCCAAGAAATGGCTCTGAAAAGATTAGGCTTCACCAAAACCAGGCTAATTCGATAACCACAATTAAGGATAGAATACACGCGAGCCATGCAACATAACATCGACTTGTTTTATATAAAAAGAGTGGATGCAGCGGTTCTCAGCGCAAATTTGAGGTGGTACCTACCCCATCACCCGGTCGTGAACCCAAAGATACTGGGGAAGGTCAGAATGGTTTTCGACTGTGCCGCGAAGTGTCAGGGTGTATCACTCAACTACCATATACTACAGGGTCCAGACTGGACAACAGCACTAGTCAAGGTTTTATGTCATTTTTGGCTAGGAAAAGTGGCCGTCTCTACAGACATACGTGAAATATTTCTACAAGTGAAGATGTGCGTTCAAAATAGAGATGCCTTTCGTCTTCTCCGGTGGCCTGGAAGCGACGCATGGCGAGCACCAGACGGGTACAGGCTGACCGTGCTACCATTTGGGACGGTTTCATCCCCTTTTGTGCTAATTTTGCCCTCTGGGAAACCCTCAAGCCTTTCGACGGCACCAGCAGCGTGTTAAGAAGGGCAATGGACCACTTCTACGTGGACGATTTTCTGTGCTCCTTTGACGATCCAAATGCTGCTGTTCTTTATATGACCGAACTGATTACCACTCTAAATGCCGGAGGATTCAACCTCACTAAATGGACTTCAAACAGCCAGGGGGTGCTCATTGTTATCCCGAAGTCCGAGAAAATGGAGTGTGAAAGAGAGCTATTGGGATCCTCTTCACAAACGGAGCGCACACTTGTTCTTCAATGGAAACCCGGAGGCAACGAATTCATGCTCACTCTGGACCTACCCAAACGACCAGTCATACGGTGGGGGATCGTATCATCAGTCTCAAGCCTCTTTGATCCCATAGGTTTCGTTTCGCCATGGTTGTTACCGGGAAAGTGCTTGCTGCAATCGCTGTGCCATAGAGGGACGGGTTAGAACGAACCTTTCGAGGATGGCGACGATAAGCGATGGTGCGACTGGCTGCACAGCCTGGAGCAACTTGAGGAGATGAAAATGCAAAGACGCTTGACAGGAATCAAGTGCACAAACGATGCCAACTCCTCTTTTATTCTGATGCCTCAAAAATAGGCTACGGGATAGTTGCTCACGGCTGCTGGGTGGACAAAAATGTTGGGCGGCACAGTTAGATATTATTCGCAAAGGCGAGAGTGGCTCCACTGAAAACGGTGTCCATTCCGAGGCTGGAACTGACGGCAGCAGTATTGGCCGTGAAAGCCCCGACTCTGATTAAGAGGTGCTTCGACCGGGTAGGCTAGAAAACAAACTTTTGGACGGACTCAGCCACGGTACTTCATTGCACAAACATTACCTCTCGCTTTAACATTTTCGTGGCCAACAGATCTACTGTAACCCACAAGTCGACTAAAACCGATCAATGGCACCATGTAAAATCCGCCAGTAACCCGGCCAACTTCTACTCAAGGAGCCTGAAAACACTAGAGGTTGCGGATGTGGACAGTGGGACCTGACTTCCCAACGGCAACTAAAGAGATGTGGCCAACGCTATTAATACCCAGGGCTGATGATGGTGACATCGAGACTAAAAGACTGATGCTGGCTATAAACTTCACGGGAAGCGTAAGCCTGATAGAGAAACAATGCCAATTCCCCAACTGGACAAAAATGTTAAGAGCCGTGGTCTGGTGGACACGATACAAAGTACTCTTATTGATTATGAAAGGCATAAGACCGCAAAACGCACTGAATGTGGGGATGATACTACTGGGCGAGCTGAATCAAGCCGAACTCGACGTTCTACACCTACTGCAACTAGAAGCTTTCCCGTCCGAGGCCAGCGAGTTAGCCAGGATAGGTGATAACACCAAAGGAAGCAGGCTGTTACACAGTAGTATCCGAGCACTAGACTCCATGCGAATCAACGGACTACTGAGAGTTGGAGGGTGGCTGACGAATTCAAATCTAGAGTAAGAAAAATAATACCCCATGATAATCCCTGGTGACCATTACATAACGAGATGTCTGATATACCACGTGCATAGAGAAGAGGGACACGCAGGTTTGAATCACTTATTGAACAATATACGTCGACGATTTTGGGTGACAAAGGGACCAGCGACGGCCAAGCGAGTCATAGGCTACTGCATCATTTGTCGTCGCTGGAGGGCGGTAGCAGGCCAACAAATGATGGCCCCCTTCCAGCTGTAAAAGTTCAACCGGGATGGTGCCCGTTCGTGGAAATTGGCGTGGACTGCTCTGGCCCGTTACTCGTTTGACATCAGAGGAGCACCCAAAAGAGACATGGTTGCCTGGTAAAATGTTTACAGTTCAGAGCAGCCCATCTTGAAGTGGTGCATAATAGGACCACCGATTCATTTCTAATGACCTTTCAAAGATTCATGGCGAGGCGGGGCTTCCCCAAGAATGTATACTCAGACAATGGCTCGAATTTCGTTGGAGCTCATAAAGAGTTAGATAAGTTGTGGAACAGCCTGGATTACACCAAAATACAAAACAAGACCGTAACAAAGGAGATAGAATGGCACTCCAACCTAACTTACGCCAGTCATAGTGGTGGCGTTTGGGAAAGGCTGATACGGTCGACTAGTAAAATACTCACAGCCCTGAACTCACAACAAACCTCGATCACAAGACGCTGACAACGTCCTCCTTTATAAACTGCCCTGGTATTCCCCGTCCTACAATCCATCCATGCACCTCTGCCTCTCTTTCATCGATTCTCTTCACCCATTTAGAAAATGAAAAATAAGTACCCCCCAATAAACCTTACCCGATACCGGACCCACATGATCTCCCACCGGCCCTCCTCCGTTTCGGTGGTCCTAACCTCCCTTTATTTTTACCGAATGTATACACCAACTCCATGCCTCGCAGTGTCGTCCCACCTCAATAAAAGTCTTCTGTTATAATTTCGGGCTTCAAAAAGGGTGAACTACATGACCCAGATAACTATCGGCCCATTAACCACACCCCAGTAGTCGGCAAAATCATGGAGAGAATCATCGAAAAAAACACATTGTCCAGTACCTCTTATCCAACAACCTGCTGAAACCTGGCCAGCATGGCTTCTTAAACTCCCGTTCCTGCTCTTCCCGCCAGCTTGACTTTTGAACGTCCTATCGTATGCTGTAGACGCCGGCAACTCTGTAACTGCCCAACACCTCGACGTGTCTAAGGCTTTTGACCGTGTTACCCATGTGCATCTGTTAGCCAAATCCGGTCTCTTGATATTACTGAACCTCTCCTCTCCTGGCTATCCTCGTATCTCTCTCACAGATCATAAGCTGTGCTCTCTGATGGCCACTTATCTTCCGCTAAACCTGTTGCTAGCGGAGTCACCCAAGGCAGTGTCCTAGGCTCATTACTATTCCTTATTTATATCAATGACATTTTATCTTTTGTTGGACAAGGCACCACTTTCCTCTTTGCCGACGATATAAAAATATTTTACCCCTTCTTCCCTGATGACTTATTCGTGACTATGTGCAACAAATCACACGACATACTCGTTCTCCAAACTTGGTGCTTCTCGTGGTTCATGAAATTCGCTGCAGAGAAAAGCTTCATCCTACCTTACAAGTGCACTACACAATCCGGCCAAATTTGTCTGGTTGACCCACCCATCCCCATACACCCCACGGTTACCGATCTTGGCGTACGTCACTCTTGTTCCCCGAACTTCTCAAAACAGGCATCATTACAACCCGCTAAAGCTAAGCGAACCCTAGACCCGATCCATCGGTGATTCTTACCACCGGCCAGTCGCTTCTCTACACACCTCTCATATGCGAGACCGCTCCTGGAATATTGTCCCATTACCTCCTGCCTCTGGCCACGTTTCTCTACTGTATCTCTTGAGAACGTTCAGCGTACTTTTACCAAAACGCCGTTGGGCGTATCCATTGCCCTGAAATACCGCCAGCGCTGTGAGCTCCTACAAATTTGGCCTCAATGGATTAGTCGCATGAGGCTCAACCTGGTTTTCCTCTTTAAGCTAATCCGTAACCAGGCCCACACCTCCTATCCTATCTCATTCGCTGACCCCTGCTCCTGCTCCGTCCGACATCGTGCCTTCTCTCTCCATGTCCCTCATTCTAATCTCTGTCTGAAGTCCCGATTCTTTCGGTCAGCCTATTCCAAAATCTGGAATAAGCTGCCCCTTAGCTTACGCGGTGCCTCTTCAATGTTCGCTTTTAGGCGCGCACTTTTGTCATACTTAACAGTCCTCAATGCTATATTGCTCACCAATGAGCTCGTCTCCGACCACCTGGTCTTTGAAAGAGGCCTTACATTGTAACTCTACTGCCTGTCCTCCACAGGCCAATAGGTGCACTCCATGCCCGACAGTTCCCCTCTCCGTACTGCCTCGAAATAAGGCCGTTGCCTTCACTGATGCATAGCAAACTTACCTCCCGCCTTCATAAGATAACCCCAATGCTCACCCACGTCCACCAGTTGTCCATCATTTTCATTTTTTCTCCTCAGTATCCGTTGCTTCCCAGCCGGGGCACACCCAGACTGCGCTTCTCTATCCACTTTCCCTTTCCAGTGATCCTCAGTGACGGCCAACCAATTCAGGCACTGTACTTACCATCTCCCTTTAAGGTGCACTTGGATAATATTGCCACACGGTCGTCTACCACTCACTGTTTCCGTTTGCTCTACTGTCCATGGTATCACATCCAGGCCAATTGATCCTAGATCACGCAACCTTATCGCGGTCGTTTTGTCCCCTGTACAGTTATCGATGACCACTCGTGCCACTCCCAACGGTGACGGGAGCGGTCAGATCCACCGCTATGGCCGGCGCACACCGGGCGTGCAGGCCGTCTGAAACGATGTGCGAGCATAATCAGGCTGGGGGATCACACCTCCTGTGTTCACTTCACGAAGTGTTTTTCAGGTTAGGTGCCCAAAGCACGGCCAGTCCCACCCACTAGCACCGGTTTTGGCTCGCACGCTTTAACCTTTCTCGGACTACCAGATCCAATACTGTCGGTTGAAAATTGCATGCTCCTCATCCTTCTTCCGCCGCAGTTTCTTCACTTATAGTATTTATCATCTGTTACCATCCCATTTTTGTCGCTCTACCGCGATATGCACACATACCCGTTCTGCCCTTCCTCCTATCGCTTCTCTCTACATCAACTTTCATTGCACTGAGTCACAATCGTCCCAACCACTCTTCTCTGCCGACGCTCGCCAATATATCTTTTTCCATCTGCCATTATTGCCGGCTTCTATTCTCTATGAACTTGGTATTAACCCCTGCTCAGAATGCCCATTGATAGCACTCTTATACCCCGCTGCCTGTTGTTTTGTTGAATCCCTCCTTGTCCTTCCTTCTCAAGCACAATGCCATTATGCACCAATCACAACCGCACCCATGACCAATCCGCATATTAGAACTTGCCTCTCCAAACTTTGCTTCTTTTAAAGTCGCATTTATTATCTACTCACCACCACCATATTCTACTTCCCTGGCTCTGCGATTCCTCTGCGGTTATTTCCATTAGGCAATGTCCCGACTAACATCCACCTGTTCAATTGTCTGCCGGCGCACAACTTTCCCGGTCCATTGCCCCAACTCGGTAGCACATTCATTTTTTTGGTCCATTTTGTTCTATTACTGGTTTAATTATCTTGGGGCATCCTGCTTCCTTCTCCGCCTCCTTCGTGTTTAATCTACAGTAAAATGATCTGATTGGTCATGTTTTACTTGTGTCTCTTCGGTCATTGCTTTCGTCCCTTGATCCGTTTATTGCTTGCTACAGGCATTTTTCTGTGCCTTCCAGTGTGGTCCGCTTTTCAGTGTTCCACCGACTGCAAAGACAATGTTACGTCGTGATGTTCTTTTTCAGTTCAAAATCGTTTGATCTGTCACTAACCGATTCCTCAGATCCGTCACCACATGTCGCACCTGCATTGACCAAACAATTAGACCAGTTTTTAACCGATCTCTTCGATCCTATCCTTCATCTTCCCTCGTTTTGTGATCGGCTCTTTACGGCCGGCATCACATTTGTGCTTCTTTAGTCTCCGCCGTCTGTTGATCCACTATGGTATCCCGTCATAAAAAACTTCGTCTGAATTCTCCCTAGCCAATCCTACATAATTCGACCCCTTCTGATCTGCCTCTTCCAATTACTGTGACTTTTTTCCTAGTACTCCATTGCTCTTTGCTCCTACTCCTCGCATATCTACTTTATATATATATATATATATATATATATATATATATATATATATATATATATTCATCTGCACTGCATCCTGCGCTTTTTTGCCGGCTATTTCACATGTTACCATCCCACTGATCGTCATGATATTTGTCCACTCTTTTTACATCTTCACCTCATATTTACCATATCTAATCCCCACAGATCATTCTTGCCATCCGTACTACCTTTTACTTATTCTAATGTCCACTACCTGTTCTACGATGAATTTTGTGCCCTGTCCGCTGGCCATCTACTGCAATGTGGCACAACCTAATTACTCTGTAAAACTAGCAATGAATCCCTCTTTTTTCTCCACCGCCACCCGCAAACAACCTTTCCCTTATCAATTTCTAGTCCCTTTCATGCTTGCCTGGCAGTTTTCGGTTATCCCCAATTGGGCCACAGATATTCCCTGTGTGCCTTTTATTTTGATCTGCTTTTCCACGTTCCACCGATTGTAATAACAACTTTATATCATAATGTTCACTTACAGTTACAAATCGTTTGATCTGTCACTACCCGATTCCCCTGGTCCTTCACCACATGTCGCTCCCGCACTGACCAAATAATTAGATCCATTCTTACCAGTTCTCTTCGATCTCATCCTTTATCTTCACTCTTTCTTGAACTGCTCCTCACAGTCGTCATCAATTCTGTGCTTCAGCATTCCTATGCTATCTCTGTTGGGCCGTCATGTGCACCTGTTGTAACGAACTTTTGAGCAATGCGTAGTCAAATTCGCAACGGATCCCGAAAGCAAAAAGACAATTATCCGCGACATTCTACGATACTAGATTATTACATGAACGATGACATAAAAAATATACAAACCTCAATAATACGATCACAAGGACTCAACAACGAGAAACTGAATAGCAGCGTGTGAGCAAACAGCACGTGCGTCACGCAGGTCCTGAACAGGGATGTGCCAAAGTGCCAAACAACAATTGGTCCATAAAAACAACCAGTTCGTAAATACAAGTCAATAGTGTATGGAAATGAGTGATGTTGGGAAAAACACTGAATCGCGAGGGGAAAAGGGAGATTATCCACGACCGGCTGTCACACCGCCCACCAAAATCCTCCTGGATCCTTAGCAGTGTCAAAGTTTCTGTATAAAAGTACTGATTCTTTCTATCTACCTAGGCTCTGCTGTCAGTGCGCGTCTAATGCTCGTCGTCAACGTTCTACTACTGGTCGCACCTAACCCATTGGCTACATAGACTTGAGGCTAGTCTACATCTTCCACGAGACCAAGTGACCGATGACGGGCGTGAATGGTCACATAGATGTTGTCTTCGTAAAGGGCCGTCCGGTCCTGGATGTACGTGCTTGAGTGTGTGTGTGTGTGTGAGTGTGTGTGCCGGGGTTACAATGAAATCACAGGTATGACTACACATCAAAGGAGGACTTTCTGCAATGTCAACAACGGACCGTGTGGCCAGAAAACGAGTAAAAATGTAGCATGTGTGTGTGACCTAAACCCCGCTACTTCCACATATGCAAGGGGCATTCGGTAACGTCAACAAAAGCAAAACAATGAACACTGTCACATGTTTCATGGGTTTACGAAATGTAGAGTGCGTCGTGCATGTGTGCATGTGTCGGGATGTACAATGGGATTGCATTCATCACCACATATCGGAAAGAACCTTCTGTAATGTCAACGAAAGACCGCAAGCACTGTAACGTGTTTGACAGAGACCATGTGGTATATATGGTGTTTCTTTATCCATCTCGATTACCGGTGTGAAAAGGTCTACTGGGCCTGGGGCTTATCAGCTTCTCCGTCTTCGCTCTCGAGTAGGTTAATACTGCGTATGTCACGAATGAGCACTCCGTTAACTGTCTTCACCTTCACCGTTCTTATCATTCTGTCAGTGCTTTCGATGGTTTCCGTAACTACTCCCAAAGACCAAGTGCTGAAATGTGCGCGTTCGTCTGCGATCATAACCACGTCCCCAACTTTGAATGGTCTTGTTTTGGCCAGCCACTTCTGTCGAGTCTGCAAAGCCGGTAGGTACTCCCGCAGCCATCACCTCCAGAAGACCTTAACCAGATGGTTCGCTTGCTTCCACCCGTGGAGGTAGCTTTCGCAAAGACTCACCGGCCCTTGGAAACCCTCGTTCGACCTGAACGTCAAAAAGCCGTTCGGGGTGAGCGCCAGGTGAGCGGGGTCGCCGTTCATTACTAGAACAAGGGGGCGGTCGTTCAGGATTCGCTCCACCTCAGTCATGACGGTGTTTAGCGTCTCGTCGTCGGGCGGCTGCTGCTCCATGATTGACAGCAATATCCGTCTGGTGGACCGGATCATGCGTTCCCATACGCCGCCTCGGTGGTTGGCCTGTGGGGGGTTGAAATGCCATCGTATGCCGTAGGCCACGGTTCGATTCTGCAGTTCGTCCCTGTTTATGTTCTTGTGCCAACGCTGCAATTCCCGGTGAGCGCCCACAAAGTTCAAACCATTATCTGAGTATGTATCGGCCGGTACGCCCCGTCGGTTGATAAATCTTTGCAAGGCCCGTAGAAACGAATCGGTCGTCATCGAATGTGCGACTTCTAGGTGTACCGCACGTGACTTCATGCACGTCATGATACATCCGTATCGCTTTTCTAATCTTTCCCCGCACTTGATCCACAAGGGCCCGAAATAGTCCAACCCGGTGTCACTGAACGGCCACCAGCCCGTAGTCACCCTGCATTCTGGTAGTGGGGCCATGAGTTGTTTGCCTGCTGCGGCATTGCGTCTCCTGCATTGCACACGCCGTCGGATTACGCGTTTTACGGTCTCTCGTCCTCTCAAAAACCAAAGGCGCCTTCGGAAGACGCTCGTCACGTGACTTTCCCCGGCATGTCCCTCCACGGCGTTGACGTGTTGAATCATTAGCTCTACTACAGGTTTTCTCGCAGGCAGCAGTATAGGATACTTTGTGTCGAAGTTCAGGTGGGCGTTGGTCAGCCTACCATCCACCCGCAGCAGTCCGTTGATGAGTTTGGGGTTTAAACGCTTCAACTCGCCTCTTGGAGATGGCATGACTTCATTGGTCGGTCACACTTCTTCCGCCCTCTTGAATTCTTGGGGAAAGCCTCGCGTTGTATCATTCTGAAAATATCGTACTCTGCCGCTTGTAGCTCATCAGAACCTATCGGGCCGACCGGTATCCGACCTGAGGGCCGTAGCCCTTTCATGACTAGTAAATGTCTCTTGAACCTGGTTAACCAAACTAGCGAACGAAGTGTCTTCAGCCAGGAAGAAAACCTGACCAGTCGCGATAGAATGGACGACGCATCGACGACGTTGGTTGCTATCACTACGCCTTTGATCTCCAGTTCCAATTCCGTAGGGGGTTTTAATTCGAACACGGGCCAGTCCTGTTTGGGCAAGTGCAGGAAGTTTGGCCCTCTCGTCCACGTGTCCAGTTTCCTGAAGTTGTTCGCACCTCGGGAGCACAGGTCGGCCGGATTATCGCCAGACCTGACATGATTCCACTGGTTCGTGGCTGATTCATCGTGGATAATCGTGAGCCGGTTAGCAACGAAAGTACTAAACCAGCTCCGTACGTTGTTAATGTAGTAAAGTACTATCGTTGAATCCGTCCAGAAGCTAACCGACCAAATGTAGAGATCGAAACATCTCTCCACAGCTTGCACCACCCTGACTGCCAACACGGCTGCGCTGAGTTCAAGGCGTGGGATTGAGACCGACTTCAGTGGAGCAAAGCGGGCTTTGGCGAACAGGATCCTCGTGGTATATTGTCCATCTCCTGCGCACCATCGTCCGTACACCACAGCTCCATAGCCGACCTCGGATGCATCGGAAAAAGCATGTAGTTCTCTAGTCCGCGTCGTGTGGCCAGGAGTCAAACATCGTGGAATCCTTATGTCCCCTAACTTCTTCAAGGTGTTCAAAAATTCTTCCCAGTCCAACCGGTCCCCTCGGTCCAGTGACTGGTCCCAATCAACTTTCTTACGGCACAGCCGCTGCAGCAAGATCTTTCCGGGTAGCAGCCATGGTGAGACGAAACCGAGCGGGTCGAACAAACTTGAGACGGCAAATAGTATGCCACGACGGGTTATTGGCAGCTCGGGAACGCTTAGTTCGAAAACAAAATCGTCCGTTTCCGCGTCCCATTGCATCCCTGAGGTGCGCTTGATAGGAAGTGGATAGCCGTCCAAATCTCTTACCTTTTCAGCCTTTTCGTGATACGGGATAACCTTCAGCACTTCTGAAGCTTTCGACATCCATTAAGTTAGATGGAAGCCGCCCTCTTCCAGCAATCTCGTCAGACCCCTGAACTGCTCTAGAGCTGATTCCACATCATCGAATGACCCAAGGTAGTCGTCGACGTAGAAGTTCCTGCTGACGCTATCTACAGCCGTCCGATGTACTAGATCGCCACGTTTGTTCGCTGATTCTCGAAGGGCGTAGTTTGCACAAAATGGTGACGATATGGCTTCGAAGGGGTGGACGGTCATCCTATAATTCACCACTGCGTTGTCCCGGTCGCTCCCTTCCCACCACAGGAAACGCAACGCATCTTGTTCTCCTATCGGAATCTTCACCTGATGGAACATTTCCCTAATGTCAGCAGACAAATCCACTTTACCCATTCTGAAACGGTACAAAACATCGATCAGTGGTGTGGTCCAGTCAGGCCCCTGTAGTAGGCGATCGTTTTACGACTTGCCCTGAAACTTGGCCGCACAGTCGAAAACCACCCGCAGTTTATTGGGTTTCCTGGGGTTAATAACCGGGTGGTGAGGCAGATACCAGATACCCCTCTTGCTGTCGGTGCTGACAGACACCTTTTCAACGTAACCGAGGGCCTCGTTTCGCTTCATCAAATCCGCGTATCGTTCCCATAGATTCTGGTCTCGAATGAAGCGTTCTTTTAGTCGTAGTAATCGTTGGAGAACATAATTTCTGTTGTCAGTCCACGGGTCGACCGATGTGCGCCATGAGAGGGGGACCTTGAACTATTTTTTGAGGCCTCTAGTGCCTTGCCGCACCGATTTTAGAGCGGAGTGATCCTCTTGAGACAACGATGGTCCTTCCTCTCCAATGTCATGAAACTCCTTTTCATACAGCCGTTGCAGATGATACTCTATGCGGTCCGTTTCGGCGGATAAGTAATTCACGGAACCGCGTACCCCTACTGGACCGTATAACATCCATCCCAGAGCCGTGCGTACGGCATAAGGTGCCTGGCGGTCGCCCACTCTTTGGTCAAGCACCCAATGCGCCTCTGGCACGTCGCAGCCGATGAGGAGATCCGCCCCATCATCTTCCCAGTCTACAACGGTTACATCCTGCAGGTGGGGCCACCGAGTCAAGATTGCGTTCACCGAGCTTGGTGCTCGCATGGGGAGATCCGCTAACGTGAATGCCTCCGTTGGTTCAATTTCCTCGTTATTGTCCAGAGAGATGAGTTGCAGCCTTAATCTACCGGCAGTCATTACCTGTGTTCCACCCACCGTGCTCACTGCTAACGACGTCGCACCTCTAGCCAGTTGGTGTTTGTCGGCAAACCGCTCTTTCACTAAAGTGGTGTCGGATCCACTATCAACGAAAGCCAACGCCTTGACTATCCCAGTCGGAGTCACTACTCCCACGGCCACTACGCCTAAACGTACCGGTTAACTGGCAGACTGTGAAGTTGAACAAATAACGCTGGGTTTGTTACTCGCCTCGGATATGGTTACTCTCGCCTGATGCAGCAGCCGATGGTGTCTGCCCGTGCAGCCCTCGTAACCACATCGATTCCTTGTTCTACAGGCTGCTGCCCGGTGCGTGGTGTTGAGACAGATAAAACATGCTCCTGCCATCCTCGCCATTCCCCACCGTTCGTCTATTGTGCCGTTGCCGAACTTGGGGCATTCTGGTGGTCCATGTCTAGTACCACAGGATCTGCAATTGGGTTGCGCCGTAGCATCTCGTGAAATGACGTGTGTGTTGGTCCAAGGCTGGTACTTTGGATGTTCCCGTACAGGGGTTTGGACTTGGCTAGTACCGGGATTGTTTGCTCGGTTGCTGTCCCGGATGAGTCGGCCGAATCTGCTGTCAGCTATCTTCGTTTGCCTGTCCAAGTATTCAGTCAGGTCTTCGAAGTTGGCTTCTCTGTCGCTTCGGCTTATCCGTTCAGCTTCTTCCGCCCACCGACCCTGTAGTTCGGGAGAAAGGTGACGGACTATGCCTTCCAAAGTGTGCATGGCGTCTAGGTCAGCCCTGTAACCTAAATGGTCGAGGGCTATTGAGCAGTTCTGCATCTTGATCACCAGGTCGGCCATCGTGTAGACGTCGCCCTTGGTTCTCTTTGCCTCTACCATCAAGCCCTCTATTAGGTTACGGGCTACTTTGAAAGGTTGGCCAAACAAGTCCCTTAGAATCTTTCTTGCCCTTGTGTAGCCTTGTTCTGGGTCGAGCATGGTGCACCCGTCAATAGCATTTCTTGCTCGGCCTCGGCAGTAGTGAGTAAGGTATAGAAGCCTTTGCCCAGGGTCGGTTACCTTATTTTCAACGAACGTCTCGAACTGCTTGACAAACTTGCAGTATTGCTCAGCTCGCCCGTCGAAAACCGTTAACTCCACTCTAGGCAGATCGATCGATGGTGGTTTGTAGTCGGCGACCGGCGTGGGGTTCCCTATCTTGTTGCACCCTAACCTATCGGAAGTGTCGAAGTCACTGGTCACATGCTCTTGCTCTTTCTGTGTACACTTCTCTGCTTCCAGCGCCTGTAGTCTAGCCGAAAGTAACTGTTGCTCTAGTTCTAGTATTCTCAGCCCATATAAATCGACATCCTTACTATCAATATTGTTTTCAATAACACATGAACTAGCACTGACAGGACTAGGCGATCTAGCATTACCTAAAGAATCATATGTACCCAAAACCTCCCCAGAGACTTGCCGTATTACTTCCTGTCCGGATTCGACTGCCTTTGATCCTTTTCTTGGCATTTTGCGTGTTTTTCCTCGTTCCAAAATTGATCTATTGAGTATTGTTACGAACGTCTGAGCAATGCGTAGCCGAATTCGCAATGGATCCCGAAATCAGAAGACGATTATCCGTGATATTCTACGATACTAGATTATTACAATAAACAATGACATAAACAATATACAAACCTCAATAATACGATCACAAGGACTCAACAACGAGAAACCGGATATCAGCGTGTGAGCAGACAGCACGTGCGTCACGCAGGTCCTGAACAAGGATGTGCCAAAGTAGCGCTCTGGGCGCGAACAAACAACAATTGGTCCAGAAAAACAACCAGTTCGTAAAGACAAGTCAATAGTGTATGGAAATGAGTGATGTTGGGAAAAACACTGAATCGCGAGGGAAAAAGGGGGATTTTCCACGACCGGCTGTTACAGAAGTTGCGCCAATCCGGATGGTGGGTGGCTCGCAGCTGATCATCACGCATGATTTTGGGGAGCCGGAAGTGAGTAAAATGCTCAAATCCATGAAGACACATAGGTCACCGGTACCGGACGACGTGCATCCGTTGATGTTGATGGAGTTGGCGGACCAACTAACTGCACCAATGACTCGGTTGTTCAATCTATCGTTGGCCACTTGCGATCTACCTCGGGAGTGGAAAAACAGTGGTTGTTCCGCTGTTCAAGGTTGAGACAAAATCCACCTGGGCCAACTACCGCCCGGTCAGCCTCACTTCCGTAGCTGGAAAGGTCATGGAAAGGCTGGTGGCTGCTCGTACTCGTGAACATCTGGAGCGCTGTCAACCGATATGTACAGAGCAGCACGGCTTTCGGAGAAACAGGTCATGTCTGTCAAACCTGTTGACTGCTCGTGAAAGTTGGTCGAACTCCAGGGCCGAGGTATATGTCGCGGACGTCAACTTCGTGGACTTTAGTAAAGCTTTTTATAAAGTTCTTCACCGTAGGCTGTTGCCGAAACCTCGGGCCGTAGGCATCTCAGGGCCCATGCTTCACTGGACTGAGGATTTCTTGGTTGAGAGAACCTTTTCCGGGAGAGTTGCAAAGTCTCAGTCTGTGCGGCACCCAGTTGCCCGTGGCTTGCCGCAAGGCTCAGTGCTAGGACCCCTGTTGTTTCTGGTGTTTCTGAACGACCTACCACAGACCATTCGATCCCAATGCCTCATCCACGTCGACGACCTAAACATCTGATACACCAATCGATCGGCAGGGGATCGCGAGATACTACAGGGGGATCTGCAGGCTCTCGTCGATTGGTCGACCACCTGGGGTCTACCTATAAACGTGGACAAATGCGCGAGCATGAGGACTGGTGGCACCAACGACACTTCCGGCTAAATCTTTACAGTATCGTACTCCGTCACACGCAGGAGGAAAAGGACCTCGGAGTTGCTGTCATCAACAACCTGAAGACAAGGACACACACTGAGAGAGCGTGCGCCTCAGAGTGGAGGATGCTTGGTTCCATTCACCGTTCATTTGGGCCTCTACCCCTGGACACTTTCCGACTGCTCTATGCCCCCCATGTACGTCCTAGCCTGGAATATGGCGGCCGGGCTGTCTACCCGTGGACGGCGGCGGATGTAGCCAAACTGGAACGAGTGCAAAGTGCAGCCACACGCCTCGTGGCCGGACTGCGTGGGTTCAGCTATGAGGAAAGCCTAGAAGTAACCGGGTTGTTTCCCATTGCTTATCGACGTCTTCGAGGTGACCTCACCCATGCTGGGCGAATAATCAGTGGTAAGATGGGCCGAGAACTATGGTCGGAATTCCCGCCCAGGAATAATCGTCTTACCAGAGGACACACCCTGACGCTTCGTAAGGTGCATTCCACCGGCTTACCGGCCATCTATCGGTTGTCAGGGAGGTTGACCGATCTCTAGAACTCTCTACCGACCGAAGTGGTGGAAGAGGAAACCGAGACATTATTAAGGATGAAATTGGACCAGACCCTGAAGGATTATTGGCTGAGCACCGACATCCAGCGGAGCCAATAGAGTACGACGTGATGGAGCTCAAACGGGATGACTTTTCACTGCCCTTTACCTGAAGACTGAAGACTGACTGGCTGTGTGTCAAAATCATCCTATGCATGCGGCAACCCAAGGTACCTTCACCGCTGGTCAGATATTCCGGTAGTATGGAAATAGAAAGTTTTCGTAATAGGGCGATGGGTTAGGCCTGGGACACGACAGAGGGTCTACTGTCGAGGAGCTCTGGCAGGCCATAAAGGGATCCCTGATTGCCCTACAGGAAGAGTTTGCACTTTTGTAACGAAGACTTTGGGAGGGCAAACCCATGTGGTGGAAGGCTGTAATAACCAGGGCCAACAAAAGTGGAAACAGCAGCTGGAACCAGTACAAAGCTTCCGGCAGTCAGCTAGCCCGGAACCTCTATACAAAGCTTAGAAACGAGACTGTGAGCCTTCTACGAACTTCTAAGTGATAGTCTGAACTCAGGTTTACTAAATGAGTAAGAGGCAACCGAAAAATTCTATGGCTATATGCCATCGTAGGGCTCAGAAGAAGATGCCATGGGTCCACTATCTACTAGAGGCCACGATATTGTCACTGATGACCAGGGCAAAGCGGACGACCTGAGGGAATACTTTGATAGTGTACTCAGGATAGATAGTGGGGTACGAGTAGGTCTGGATCTGGTGCATCCTGCTCCGCAGTTAAATGAGCTAAACCTTCAGGAGGGAGTCGTGCGTTAGTACCTACATGAATTAAACAGCCACAAGCCAGCGGACCCAGATGGCATCCACCCAGCTATCATCAAGCCGTTGACGGATATCATAGCTCCATCGGTATGCAGGCTGTACATATCCAAGTTGGACCAGGGTAAGCTGCCTCAGGACTGGAGAGTCGCGGCAGTCGTGGCAATATATAAAAGAAGACCTAAGTCGGCTGCGTATAACTACAGGCCAATGAGCCTAACTAACATCTTATGTGAAGTCCTCAAGAAGATCACCCGTGCTCACACCTGCCAGCACTTACTGGTGCACTCCATGTTAGGTCCCACCCAGTATGGATTCTTGAAAAATAGGTCTTGTTTGATCAATGCCCTGTGCTTCTTAGATGAAGTAACTCGACAACTGGATGAAGGTTAGCAGGTTGAGGTGCTCTACCTAGACTTTAGCGAGGCATTCGACTCAGCTTATCATCGTCTTTCGCTACGCAAGATGGAAACGTTCGGTATAGGTGGGCCAGTATTTAGGTGGATGGAGGACTTCCAGTTTGGTGAACACGGCCATTGGTGTACCCCAGGGATCCGTCCTAGGCTCGGCCCTATTCTTGTGGTTTATCAACGACCTGGCATCCGCTCTTCAATCGCCTAGCCTTATTTTTGCGGACGATGTGAAGATCGATGGATCCGAGGGTAGAGTGGGCTTCGGCAAGGATATAGGTATCGTCCCGAACTGGAAATACAAATGGGACTTAACCCTAAAAGCTGAAAAATCCATTTGTTGTCAAGGTCAAAAGGGAGCATAACGTTCGTTCATGATCAAGGGCAGTTCACGGTAGAAGCAGTCGGTAGGGTCAAAGATCTTGGGGTCAACATGAAAAGTCGCTTCAAATGGTCGGAACGGTGCAAAGCTGATGCACAAAAGGCTCGTGGGGAGCTCTTTAGACTGGGATCAGTTTCTTCTTGCCGGAAGCCGGAGATATTCATACCTTTTTACATGGTTATAGTACGATCTCACTTGGAAGGTAGCGTGCAGGCTTGGTCACCCTTCCACAAAAAGGAAGCCGCCTTCCTGGAGGAAGTGCACCGTCTCGCCAAGCGAATGGTTGAAGGGCAGAGGGGTAAGACTTACGAGCAGAGACTCTGTGCCCTGAATCTTTTCTCGTTGAAAAGGAGGAGAAACAGGTGGATCTGATGGAAACTTCCAAGTTAATGGAGGGCTTTTCTGGCCTTAGGCCAGGCAGTCTATTCCAGGTTGCTTTAGATTCCAGAACAAGGGGATACGAAAAGAGGCTGATAAAAGCCCGAGCTGGATTGATGGCTAGGTCGCGCTTATTCAACAACAGGGTTGTGAACAGTTGGAAATGTCTGCCTGGCTGGACGATAGATCTTCAGACTGTCCGATCCTTCAAAGGTGCCCCGATTCGCAGGTGGTATGATATGTTTCCCCGTAGTGAGCCTTGAGTGTATCAAGCAGATGGATGACGGGTAGCACAGTAGTCCTTCTGGAGTATGATTTAATAGAACTTTTAGCTCATCGCATACAGTCCCAGTGAAAGCCCCCGATGCACAATGTCTCTCGCAGTTGGTGTGCGAAGAGGCTTTCCGTTTCTCTCACACTTTAAGCGGGGATTCCACGAAATACACACGACAGTGGTGAGTGCAAACCGAGGGTGCATACCATCGGAGGAATCCCGGAGGCTCGATTGGCCGTCGTCATTACCTGTCCTGTGCAAACTGAACCCCTTGGGAAGTCAACATTCCCCTCTTGGGAAGTCAACACCTAAAGCCAAGGGAGTAATTCAGGTCCCGAAGGTGGCTTCAGGCGCCGGTAAACAAAAAGCCAAAGTTCACGCAGTTCAAAATGACCAAAAGGAAGGGGACTCACAGGGCATTCAGTCCGGTTGGTGTTGAGAACGTGCAGCTAACCAGCACTATTCTAAAGGAGACTCCCGAACGATTCTCTCTGGTGCAAACCGCCAAGTTGGAGGTATCAGAGGGAAAAGCCGAGGAAACCAGTTGGGCCGAGGTGGTCGCAAGACCATCCCGGGCCATCTGTATGGCGACTCAAAAGGGGGAAGCGTCCGCTGTGTATGTTGAGCCGACACCGGGTTGACGGGTGGAAAAGAAAAAGCCACGAAACTCAGAGTGTCACTTGATATTCAAGATGCTGCACCGCCGACACCTTTAGAGGCGAAAAACGGGGCATCGCCTCGGAGATTGCGCCCGAGGGTACCCTAGCAGTAAAATTAGCAATGAAGTCAGTAACGAGGACCAGGGAACCGTCAATATGGTACACCAACACCTGCAGTCTCCCGGGAAAAAGAGGGGAGCTGAAGACCAGGATAGCAGAGCCTGATGTCGTTGCATTGACGGAAACTTGGATAAAACCATATACTGACATGCGCTTTCAGGGATACGCTGCCTACAGACAGGATAGAACAGAAGGAAGGCAGGGGGCGGAGTGGCACTTTTAATACGGACCGACGTAGGCCATTGGGAGGCTCCGTTCAACTGGGTCTCCGCTAATGTACAGGCCAGATCCTGCTTTATCAGGATCGAGGCTCGAACAGTGTGCATTATCTGTATCTACAGGGCACCACTAGCGGCAGATGGGGAAGACGTTGAGCTCTTGCGAATGCCGGATGCAGTGCTGGCACAGACAAAGGAGTTCATCTTATTAGGGGATCTCAACCTACCCGAAATTAACTGGGAAAGCGGGATCGCACCAGGGAGATCAACGGGCGACAAGTTTCTGCAGTGGGTCTAGTTACATGCACTTACGCAGCATGTGACAGAGACCACTAGACACAGAGGTGGACGGCACCCGTCTCTCCTTGACTTAATCATAACGCGGCACCATCAGGACGTTGAGAAAATTAGGTGGGAAGAGCCACTTAGAAAAAGTGATCATGTAGTCCTAACGGTCACACTAAGACTAGGCAAGGCGCCGAAGGAAATCGTGTTACGTCGGCGCTATGAGAGAATCAACATAGGTGAACTGAAGAAGGCGGTAGAGGAAATTCAGTGGACACCGAGACACACAAACGCCTCCGTAGAGGAGCGTTGGGAGACCGTCAAGATGGGGCTACTCGAACTTACAGAATAGTTCGCACCCCTGAAGGTGGCAAGCAGTAGAAATCTACCCCCATGGTGGAAGTCAAAAGTCCGCAAGGCTATAGTTATTCGTAGGCAATGATGGGCGGCGTACAAGCTGTACAGAACTCAGGGGGCATGGAATAGCTATAAGATGGCTAGGAAAAGGGCTCAAGAGATCGAAAGAGTGGAGAAATATGCCCTTTCGTGTCGGTTAGCTGCGTCAGTCCGCAGAAACCCAAAGCGATTCTACGCCTACGTGCAATCTCACAAACGTATGAGAGAAAGTGTAGCAACCTTAGAAGGAGCACAGAGACGACTAGTTCCAAACGACGAGGACAAGGCTGACATGCTCTTGGCATTCTTCAAGAGCATATATCGACCATAAAATAGTTTGGAGGTAAGAATGGAGGTCACACATGCGCCTCCAATACCCGAACTTACTGTAGGTGAAGAAGAAGTGTACGCGGAGCTGCAAACCTTGAACAGAAATAAGGCTGCAGGTCCAGACGGGATTCATCCAGTAATCGTTCAGCCTCTGGTCGAGGTCCTAAAGGCTCCGGCGGAGAAGCTGTATGAAACGTCACTTAGAGAGGGAATTGTGCCGGGAGACTGGAGGAGAGCAACAGTGGTGGGAATTTACAAGAGTGGACCCCGGCAAAAGGCCGAAAATTACCGACCGATTAGCTTGACTTCAGTACTGTGTAAGTGCCTGGAGCGAATAGTTAGGAAACAGATCTCTAGGCATTTGGTTCGACACAACCCCATATCAAGTGCTCAGCACGGGTTTGTGGCAGGACGACCCTGTCTGACAAATCTCCTGCTGTTCTTCGATGAGGTAACCAAGCATCTAGACAAAAAGCAATTGATCGCGGTCTGCTGCTTGGACTTCGACAAGGCGTTTGGTTCTGTAAACCACAGGTTTCTGGACGTCACACTGCAGTCTGTGGGAATTTTTGGAAAGGCAAGACAATGGATAAGTAGTTTCCTAGCAGGGCGAACTTTTAGTGTTAAGGTGGATACTCCTGCCTAAAAACCGGAAGGTGTAACAAGTGGGGTGCCACAGGGCTCGGCGCTCGGCCCTCTGCTCTTCCTCATCTTCATCAATGACTAAGCACGTGGGCTTACAAACCCCACCTTTATGTTTGCCGGTGACGTCAAGATAGCTGGAGCAGATATAGAACTTGACGTGTTAGCAGTACAAAACTGGTCACGCAAATGGGACCTTCCACTAAACCTCACCAAGTGTCAATGCTTGACCACAAATACAGGGGTTAGTGTGAATGGGGTGGGTTCGTTGCAAGTGGTCTCGCAGGTCAAAGTCTTGTCTGGAGAAAGTGCAAGGGCTAGCCACTAGAATGGTGGCTGGGCAAAGAGGGCTTAACTACACAGAGCGTCTCCGTGCCCTAGACCTATTATCAATGAAAAGACGGCACATTTGCGGGGATTTGATAGAAACCTTCAAGGTCAAGAAAGGACTGTCAGGAATAAGACGAGAGGACCTTTTTTCTCTGATCCCCGAGAGAGGTACAAGGGGACATAGCCTTAGATTACAAAGGAAGCATTCGAGGCTCCAAATTAGGGCGAAGTACTTCTCAAATAGAGTAGCACCCTATTGGAATAAGCTCCCGGAAGAGGTCATAAATACCACAACCGTGAATGCTTTTAAGAAAGCAGTAGACCTATGTTGGGTGGCAGTATACCCCGAGTTATGTTAAGTAGCTTTTAGGTTAAGATATACTTACTGTTTCCACCTTACTCTGCCAGGGCTGATCCTGCACAAAATTTCTGCCTTTCAGAAAAAGAAAATCACGCAGTGTTGGGAGCCACGGAAACGCGCCGACAACACAACTATCTGGACACACGTTGGCTCTAGCCACACCAAGTCCTGTGCAAACTGAACTGAACTGAACTTAACTGAACTGAACTGAACTGAACTGAACTGATTTTAGGGATTGACCTTGACTGCACTACGCCAGCGGCGCGGCGGGGTTTATGTCGGTGAGTCTAGCTGTTTTGGGACTTTTAGATACTTTGAACACAGATTGCCAATACATTTCTAGTTTTAAGAGAGTCCAGGACGAGATTGAAGAGGCGATCCATGACCTAAGCTTGTCGAGTTCGTCAACCCTCGTCAGAGGGACGCCGTCTTAGCTGCAGCCGGGTGCACCAGCAAGCCTTAAAGGGAGAAATATGTTTGATGTCCGGTGATAAAGCAGGTGTATTCAGTCTCGGAAGGGTGGAAAAACCGAAACCCCGGTTTAAAACGGCCTTCCTAAGGTTTCCGAGAGTGAACGCAAGCAAGACAAAGGAGCTAAGCACCATGGAGCCCATGGTCAGGGTGGAGAAAACGTTGCCCAGTCCCGTATCTGAAGGAATAGACTGTCACAACTCCGAGAGAGAAAAATTAACACAGCCGACTCTCACCGAGATTTTAAGGACGGGGGTGTGCGAAGCAACCCAGGAGGTGGGTAGGATGCTAATCGACAGCAGCGCTGGGAACCTAACCCTAATACGAAAAAACCTTCCGGGTGCTCGGGTCCTGAACCCGGACCAGCGTGCTCAGGGGCTACCTGTGACCAGGGATAGTGAAGTCTCAGAAATGGAGGACGGACAAATCAACGCAAGAGAGGTGTTAAACAGCCTGAAGCAGTTAGACGTATCCAAGGGACTGGATGAAATCCACCCAGCGATTTTAAAGCCACTGGCGTTCCTCCTGGCTGAACCACTAGCTAAGCTGTTCAACGCATCAGCAGATAAGAGTGTACTACATAAAGGCCGGCTTGTATCAATCATCGCACCCGTTTATAAAGGTGGAGACAGAGACACATGTACCAGTTACAGGCCGATTAACTTGACGTCCGTGGTGCTTAAAACTCGGGAGAATACTACGAGACAGAACAGTGAGAGGAACAAGCTGGTGACTGCCAACCAGAATGGGTTCTGACACAGGCGCTCTTGCCTCTCGAACCTAATAAGTTTCTTGGATGAGATAACCGGTCTAGTGGATCGAGGAGAACGGGTGGAAGTCTGCTATATGGACTTCCAAAAGGCATTTGATTCGGTTAACCACAGACTGCTTGAAGCAAAGGTAGAATCGTTTCAACTTACGGCCAAAATACAGAAGTGGATTGTACAAAGCCTAAAGGGGAGAGTTTTCCGAGTGAGAGTGGAAAGCTGCTTGTCGGACAATGGGAGACTGCATAGTGGAGTTCCGCGAGGGTCAGTCCTAGGACTCCTGTTGTTCCTGTTGTGCATCAACGATCTGGCAGACGAGTTGGGAAACCCGTGCTTCTCGTTCGCGAGTGACTTCAAGGTGGTAGGAGTACCAGCTGATGCGGCGGTTCAGCGTGGTCTAGACAGGGTATACCAGTGGTCAGTGGCATGAGATCTTCCCCTCAATCTGAAAAAATGCCAACATCTCATCAAGCAGGAAGGACCACGGCCCACACGATATATGGGGCCACCAGACAATCGGGAAGCGCTAGCTCAAACCATAGAATCCCGGGACTTAGGGGTGATGGTAAGCGCTGACCTTAAGCCAAGCCACCAGTGCGAGAAATTAATGCAGAAGGCACATAGAGCCCTGCATCAGTTGAGGAGGGCGGTCAGCTCTAGGAAACCGAGGGTCTTATTGCCATTGTACAAGGCTTTTGTGAGACCTCATCTAGAAAACCGTGTCCAAGCGTGGAGGCCATATTTGGTGAGGGACATCAAGGCTGTCGAGCAACTACAACAACGATTCACGCGACGGTTCGGAGAATACAGACATTTATACTACGAACAGAGGTTGAAGCAACTAGGGTTATTTTCTCTAGAAAGAAGAAGACGAGGTGACCTCATAGTGGCCTTCAAAATACTATAAGGATTTACAGAAGCACGAGGTCACAGAGGGGCCTTTTTTGACCTGCGAAGGAATGGTTGCCTAGTAAGGCACGTACTGACAATTAAGAAAGAGAGAACTTTAACGCGCATCAGAATTCAGCTTTTTACAGTTAGGATTGCTAATGACCGGAATAAGCTGCCAGATGTCATAAGCGCCAGCACAGTGTCTGAGTTCAAAAGGAGATTAGATAAGATGTGGATGACTGTGTTTCAAGAAACATGAACAGGGGTCTACTACCCTTTTTTGTAGACAACTGACTAGTCCCTTTCACTTCAATCCTCCAGGAATCCTTATCTAGTACCTACCACCCCTTTCTATACTATCCTTATTGCCGGGGAGATTGACCGTGAGGTGTGTGTGTGTGTGTGTAACTAACTGATGTGATCCAAAAACTTGTTGAGAGAAACGGGGTTGGAGGTCTAACCTGAACCCTCACTGATTATAGCCAAGTATTGAAGAAGAGTCGTCTCTTCCAATTGTTGGAGCACCGGGGGATCGAAGGAGCTCACCAGGGAATCTGGACATTCAGGCATCACGCCGTGAAGTCCTGGAACCGAATTGAATTGAATTGAAGCCTAAACGCCTGAATATCAAAGGTCAGAAAAAAGAGAAAGTAAACGAAAAAAGTGAAGTGAACTCCTGGGCGAAGGGGTGTAGGGATCTGCCTCATTGCCATCACAAAAACGACGCAAAATGTTACCCACAACCACCCAGCGCACAACTAGAACTCACCTTGTTTTGGAATCGAACAGAATATGTGCTACGACGGTGACGTGTGTCGTTGAGCTTCGCGAATTTCGGTCATTTGTGGATTATTGTCTTTCTCTCTTTCTCGGTGGATTATCACTACACGATGAGTGAAACCACTGTGGTAAAATGGGTGGCTGTTTAATCTGCAAGAAAACTGTTCGACCTAGGGCAAAAGATCTGCTTTGTGATGGATGTAATGGATGGATACACATTCATTGTGCCGAAATTCCTGCAGATAAATACGAGTGTCTGAAACCATGTGAAAATACAATTATTAAAATCGCGTGTTCTAGTTGTGTTGTGACCAAGCTTTACCCCCCCCCCCACCAGACTTTCCACCGACCCAAGTGCACCCCAGCACGCCACCAGCGGAGACATGCACCGAATATAAACCCCTCGTTGTCCCGTGCCTCGGTCGATGCCACAACTTCTGGGGCTACTCGCCTAATGAACAAAAGGAAGAAGAGCACGAAGGACGGTCCTCCACCTGCGACGGCAGACAATGTTTTGTGTCAAGCACCGGCTGCCGCACCACCAACGCCACCGAACCTACCAGTTGACGCTCAGGATGACACAAACAAATGGAAGGAGGTTCCATCAATCCCAAAGAGGGTTCCACTTCCCCGTGAATAATGCCTTCTGGCCCTAAACATCCCGGAGGCTACTGCAACGTCCCCCCAGGACAGACTGGATCATGGTCTGATGCAACTCAGGCTGGTACTGAATAAGCTGTTTACGGAAGATGAAGCAGGAATGGCAGCAAAAACTCGGGTCAGAGCGGCATTCAGGCTTGGAAGGCCTAGAGAGTCCGGAAGACCGCGAAATTTGAAAGTTGTTCTTACTTCGCAAGAACAAGCGAGTGAGGTTCTAAGACGGTCCTGCCGCCTGGAGGGGGAGCCCGTTCGTCTACACCAAGATCTTTCTCCTGGGGATCGTCAAAGGATGAGTCAAGCATGTGCAGAGATTAGGGAGAGAGGGGCAAACGGAGAAACAGACCTTTACATCGAAAATTTTCGCATGGTTCGGAGGAGATTACAGATACGCTGGCCACCGCCACTACCGGTGAGCCCTCTCAGCGCGCAGCAGTAGGCGAATTTCGAGCAGGGAACGACCGCGCGGCATCTGCCAAAGTGCTTCCGTCCAATGTCCGTGGATTATTGAACAAAAGGGATGAATTGGAGGCACTTGTGCTGACTGGAACCCCGGCTGTCATTGCACTTACCGAGACATGGCTAACGGATGATGTTCGGGATTCAGAGGTCTCACTACCCGGGTATGCGCTGTTTCGAGTTGGTCGAATTCGTACCAAAGGTGAAGGGGGTGTTGCCATATATGTGAGAAATTGGATACCAGTACACATGATAACTTTGTGGACCAATGTGGGCACGGGGAGGCGCTGTGGTGCAGAGTGAAACTTTCCAATAGTGACTATGCAGTGCCTAGGATCATCTGTCGCACTCCGGCGGCCGACATGCAAGGTATTCTGGATTCCATGCATCGATGGGCGACGGACGGCCATTATCTGGTTCTTGGAAACTTTAATGCTCCTCATATTGACTGGGTGTCGAGCAGATGCAACAGCCGCGGACAGGTTCTCCCATTTTTTGTATGAGACAGTGTGCGACTTCGCCTTGCATCAACATGCGCAAGAACCGACTAGGAGTCAGACGGACCAGATATCCATTTTTGACCTAGTGTTCTCCCCACGAACTTCTGACATAGACGGAATCGATTTTCTGCCGCCATTGGGCTCCAGCGACCACGCAATGCTGTTCATTCACTGGAGACGCGGTGTGTTCGCTCATCAGAATCCGCAGTGCGGGCCGAGCGTGTGGCGCATACCCTTTGCTTGAATCAAAATAGCTGCTGGCGCCCTGCCATGGGACTCGATCGTTAGTGGTGAAGTGGATGAAGCATAAAGTTCCTTCGCATTAGAAATAGCTGTACTGGTGGGCTTGTTTGCACTTCCGCACAGGCGAAGAAGTAATGCTAAGGGACCGCCATGGTTTGACAAAGAACTACGTAGTCAACTGCAAAAAAGAAACCGAACTTGGCAGCGTTTTCGATTCTCCGGTACGGGAAACGACAGTTACAAACGCACTCGAAATCGGTGTTCGACGCTGAAGACTACGAAGAGACGCGAGCACCAATAGCGACTTGCGGCCGATTCCGTCTCAGCACCAAAAAGGCTGTTTGCATACCTGAGAAGGAGGACTAAGACTCGCCCAAGCATCCCAACACTGCTTCATAGTGGACTCGTCGCGGATTCCGATGGGAATAAAGCGGAACTGTTGGCTGGTCACTACGCTGATGTTTATGCCACAGAGGGGCCATCCTCGCCCCAGCCTCCACAGAGTGCAGTCACTATGGTATAACGGTCGTTGGTGGTAGAAGTGGTTGCCAGGCTATGCGAGGGCTCTGGCAACTACATCGCCTAGTCCGGACAAGATCCATCCTCTAGTCCTTCGGGAACTAGCTGAAATTATCGCGCCTCCACTAACGAGACTGTTTAACACTTCGATGGAACGAGATAAACTACCATCCGAATGGAAAACGCCGTTGTCATACCGATGTTCAAGGGCGGCAAAAAGGCGGAAGCTGCGAACTACCGTCCAGTAAGTCTTACGTGTGTGGTAGGAGAGATAATGAAATGTTTGGTCTCGACGCAACTTCAACAGTACCTTGAGAGTCATGAGCTTCTCAATCACCAGCAGCATAGCTTCCGCAAAGGTTGATCGTCTGTCAAGTCTGCTACTAGCGCTTGAACATTGGGCACAAGCTAGAGAGGAGGGCCACTCTACGGACGTTATCTACGTTGATTTCTGCAAAGAGTTCGAGAAAGTGCCTCACAATCGCTTGTTTCATAAGTTGAGATCGCTAGGAGTGGCAGAACAATTACTCGCGTGGATCGAAGACTTCCTGAAAGGGAGGTCCTTCTCTGTGAAAGTAGCTTCATCATGCTCTGAGTGCCACAAGGCTCGGTCTTAGACCCACTGCTGTTCGTAGCGTTCGTCAACGACTTGCCGCAACAACTGGTGCCCCCCTGTCTTGTCCATGCCGACGATCTCAGATTCTGGCGTGTGATCAAAACTACGGCGGATCACGAGGCACTACAAGCGGATTTGGATGCTCTAACACAGTGGTCCAAGGTGTGGGCTCTCCCAATCAACGTGAAAAGTGTGCTCAGCTGCAGCTAGGGAGACCGAGGCCTGAGGATACCTACTCCTTTCAAGGACCTACTCTTCGAGTATCCACCGTTGAAAGAAACCTAAGAGTGATAATGTCATCTATGCTGAAAACCCGAAATCACACTGACAAGGTGTGCGCCTCGGCGTGGAGCATCTATGGTGCGATCCGTCGGACGTTTTGGAAGCTACCTTATGGTGCTTTCAAACTCCTATATACCTCACAGGTCCGTCCTCGACTTGAGTTAGGCGGAGCGGCTACATTTCCCTGCACAGCTTCTGAACTTGCGAGGCTGGAACGGGTGCAGAGAGCTGTCACTCGTCTGGTTGCTGGACTAAGAGGGGTTAGTTACGACAGGCGACTCGAGGTAACCGGTCTGTTTCCGGAAGCATATCGAAGATTGCGAGGCGACCTGATATGCATCCGGTGAATACTCCGAGGTGAATTGGGCGCCGAGTTGCATGCGTTATTCCCCCTTCGTGGCCACTCGCGCACAAGGGGGCACTCGATGACGCTCATGAAGCTGTAGTCGACTGGGCTACCGTTGATCTACCGTCTTTCCAGGAGGGCAACCAAACTGTGGAACTCACTGCCAGCTGACGCGATGGAAGGGGGCAACTACAAACTTTTCAAAAGGAAACTGGATGCACACCTGATGGAGCGTTGGCGTGAATCACTGTCCTGAGGCTACAGCCAAGAGTGGATGGTGATGAGGCTCATATAAGAGGTGTCCCACTGCCTCTAATCCCGGAATCTTGAAACTTGAAATTTGATTTATTTTTCTTCTGATCTTCCAAATTCACTACAACACCCCCAGCCGTGTCTGGAGACGCAGTAGAAAAATAAAAAGCCTTGAGTATCATCCACGCAAGCACCACCACGGCAGTCTAGAGAGAGAACCAGCGAATGTGAGTGTCAGGGCCTCACCTCCGACGAAGACTGCTTGTCGTGCTACCATGTCTCATAGTTCACTGGGGCCCGAGGTCGCTTATACTTCTACCGGGGTTCTTTTGTTTTTGGGAAGAAGAAATGGATGGTCAGACAACTAGAAACCTGCGGCATTGTCGTAATCACTGGAACGAATGCTGTTTCGTTTTATGTTACAGCACGTGAGGATCTCGAGCCTCGGGTGCAAGAAAATGAATGCAAATTTGGCTCAAGCCTCCATATCCTGTGATCTGATCCGATCGGAGCTCCTCACTCCCCCCCTCATTCTGTACAAATTTTCAGCTGTACTGATTTGGTCCTGATAATTGTGAACTTTCCCGCATCATTGATTTGACCACTTCACAAAAATCAGACGAAACTACTTTCCCCATGAAGCTAGGTAATTATTCCTCTGTGACCTGTTTCTCATTCCATTATCCAGACCAGACGGTTCTTCATAGTACACTGACAATAGATGCAGTAAAAAATGTAGTCCAAAGACAGATTGCAGAGATAGATGAACCAAAGGCCTCTGTCTGCACCCTCAGGGATGAGATAACCAGCCTAAGGAGTTTGGTCATCAAATCTCTCTCAGCATCTTAAGCGGCCGATCAGAACAAGAAATTCTTGTTATCGCCAAAATTTTACAAGATACTGAGAAACACTCAAAACGAGTCATCATTTGGGGTCGCTATCTCAGTTCGGATTCACTCGACACATATGCCCAGGTGTTTAACCGCCTTAAGCTCCCTTTCCCATTTAAATGTCGGTCCACTTGGCTGGTAACCAGATGGACTAACCGGGTACGCCGCATTATGATTGAAGTGGGCTCCACAGAAACAGTCAAGCAAGTTATTTCCTCAGCTGCAAAGCTCAGGGAGGAAATAAAAGGGCTCAAGGGCTTTTCGATCGATAGGCCACTTCACCTGAGGCTCGGTAATGACAACGACAAGCCAGAAGCTCCACCTAAAGACGATCTCGAGCTCATGGCGTTGCCTGTCGTCCAGATAATTCTCATTGAGGATCGAACGCAATGTTCACCAGCTGGTATTTCCATGGTAATTCCATCCCCCATCGCGGAAAGTACTTTAGATGCACGAACGATGTGTGCGGATGCGACTCCCGTCCAACAAATAAAATGATGGATTTTGATGGTTATACTGGTCGTCCTGTCGAGCTGACAAATGGGAAGTTAAACGAGCTGATGACCGGAGCTGACGAGCCAGTGGGTGTCTTGTTTCCAGAACCGCGTGTCTTAAGGTATAGATGATCCTCTATAGGACGGCACTAGGTGGACTTAAACAAGCAGACTGCAAACAACCAATCAGTTAAAGGAATTAAGGCTTGCCTAAATTCCTGACCTATCAAAGAGATCAGTCAATTTTTGCTTGACCAGTTACTTACCTCAGTGGATGACTGGTGAGAGTCACCCAAATGTCCTTCAGGACTTTTGAAATGAGCCCATGGACCCGGGATGTGGAAAAGTACTTTAAAGTACGACTGTATCTAACAGTAAGCTACTTTATGGGACTATGAAGAATGATTTGAGAAGGAAGATTGTCTATAGCTACTGAGAGATCTGGTACCGCGATTGAATGCTTCTGGGGAGCAGCGATCATTCCCATAGAAGACCTTGGTACAGATGCCTATTTATGAATGAAGCTCACCCAGGCTCTAAGCTCGCAGTTGCATTTTAATGAGTTTGATTTCCTCGAAGAGCCGCTTCAGTACACCTGGTAGTAGCCCTAATTCTATAAAATCTCAGTCGCCCACAAGTCATCCCAGACCCCACAGTTGGTAAACAGCCCGTATCAACAGATGTGATTCGCTCATCCTCCAGCCCAAATACCAACATCCAACCTCTTTCTGCTCAGTGGCACTGTCTCTCAATGGTCTCATTGTTGGGAGTTGAGTAGCATCAACAGATTCAAGTAGAGCCTTCTTGATCTCTGTCCATCGCTCTTCCGGATCCTGGGCATTCGACTGCATCGATAGCATGACGGATAATTCCGTTTGGAAAGCAGTTCGATGGTTTTTATCCAGTAGCAGCTGAGGGAACGGTTGACTTTGGTGTTATTTCGGCCACCGACGAGACGTAGGCTGAAATGAGCACGGACAAGGGCGTGACCAGTGTCTATAGACGTGGACCAAAATGGTCGACAGTTTTGAGCTGATGCACGCCAGCGATAGTAATATGACCAATCTGAGTCCAACGCTATGGAGGCGCAGGGGGACGCCAGGTCAGTCGGTGCCGCTTTTTGTGGGAGAAATCCTTACTGGTGTGAAAAATCACACGGAACACCGAAACCCCTACGCAGTTGGCTGGAAACTTTGTCGGATATGGTTCAGTGTCGTGTCCAATGGCAGTTATGTAGTGACAGCTTGCGTTCGAACTACTGAGAAACTCCCCCTTGGGTTCTTCAATTTTATTTTTCTGTTCCATGTTTTTGCATGGCGACACGCCTCTGCACATTGTAAAAGGTTATTGGTGAGTATATATATATATATATATATATATATATATATATATATATATATATATATATATATATATATATATATATATATATATATATATATATATATATATATATATATATATATATATATATATGCATTTTACACCTTCAGGGTACAAAATGCTATTGAAGGATTGGGTTAGTCCAACCCCAAACCTTTCAGTATCTGAAGAAACTATAGATCTAGTAGCTGGTAAGCTAAGGTGATTGGGACTTGCTTTGCCTACGTATCTAGATGAGATTTCTTCGTGAGGAGTTTTCGCAGAGACGGGTAATGGTAGGAAGATGAGTAAGGGTGACCAGTCCGTGCCGTTCAGGAAACGTATGAAAAACCCAACCGGGAGACTTAGCCATGTAAGGAGTGTAAGGCCTCCCTAATGGAGTCCAAGAAATACACTCACCTGGTTGTTAGATACATTGGAAGATATAGCTTATTGTCGTGATCAGTGGCGCTCCTATATTCACGAAATTACTTTGTTGATTTGATACTAATTGTAGTTCTCTTACTTTTCTCACTGTTTTTTGTTATTTTTTAATGGAGGTTGCAGCTGGGAGATAGCGACCAAGGCTACTGCACCCAGTGACTGGTTTATGATTGTATAAACCGAGCAGTCCTGGATGATTCATGAGCCTCCTTCAAATTGCCTTACATAGTGTATTAGCTCGGCGAGTAGCAATGGCTAAAGTCACTAGTGAGCCACTTTTACCATTTTCGTACTACCGTGATATGTCGCTTCGGGAGGTAACGCTTACCAGGCAGGAATCCCACCCCAGTCTTAAACAGCGCAGCTGCTAGTTCACGACCGTTTATTCGGCGAGCCTGGACTCACCCTATTCGCGCTTAACAAACATACTGGTCACCGTTCCTCGTCCGCAGCTTACGGACGGGCCCGATGTAATGCAGCCATGCTCTTCGTCCGAGGATACTGGTTAGAATGAGGGTTGTCGATCGACCTTTTTGAAAGTTGACATGACTGGTTTTCTTCCATGAGTTTGGGAAAGTTCCGCGGTGTAAGCAACGTTGGAACAGGATGAAATAGACAAAAACCAGAGTACCTTTCCTTTTCTACTATCCTGGGGTTTACACCATCCCGGCCGATTGAGCTGTACGGATTGTCATACATTGACTTCAGTTGAACATCCTGAACCGGAAAATGAAAACTGTCTTGGTTTCATTCTTTTTAGAAGAGGAGTAGTATGGATCAAATTAGGAGTCTAATCGACAATAGAGTGAGTACTCCGCTGAAATTTCGATCATTTCCTAGATTGAAGTAGTGGGAGTGTCGTGGGGTCAAGGGAGATCTAGCGCAAAGGATGTGGTTCATCGTACGTGGCCGGCTTGCCCAAGGAGACCCGTTTGCACCTCTAAGTGTCCACAGATTCTAAACTTGCGTTCGTTTGAATTTGTTTAAGTTGAGCTGAATCAAAGCATTCTTGACCCAGATTGGAAAATTCGCTGTTGTCAAAGTCGTCAATTGTTGTTAAGGGTTCGAAAATATCTGTTGAATTGGTATGCATCCACCCCGAAAAATCCATATCCCCTTGGGTTTTTCAATGCATCCTCCAATTTCACTGATTTTTTTTTAGAAACTGAACAACAGCTCAATCGTTCATTTCCCATTTGCCACTTAGTCGATGGGTAGGTTTGTACCACAGTTTTTTCACTCGTAGATCTTTTAACCCCCAAGATTGGACTTCAAGTTTTTCATGAAAAATGGATTAGTGCAAAGCTTCTTAGTGTCGAAACATCGTGTATTATCACAGATCTCACAGCAAATGTCACCTCATCATGTGTCTATGAGAATGAGAATGCTGCGGAAGCAACGTATACATTCCCATTGAACAACGTTGCTTTTTATTCATTCGAAGCGGAAATTGAAGATCGGAAAATTGTCGCTGAATGTCGTCCACGTGGCGAGGTAAATCTAATTGTCATACTTTATGAACACATACGACAACACAAAGCTTGCTCAGTCTTACCTGCACACAACGGACGGTCAGTTATCATCCTGTATTATCATCTGAAAATATCTCCTTTTTACTTGAATGCTTAAGATGAATAACGCGGTTTTCTTAACCTGATCTCTTACCAGCAGTCAGAGCGTGTACCTCGGATAATCACACTGAACAAAGGTCTTGCCTTCGAAGGCAAAGTAAACCATCTGACGCATGCAACTTGTAGATTTTTATTACTGCAGTTGATAGCGGAGCGGTTATCTACTTAACATCTTTTTGAGTTCCGACAAGGTGCATGAATTGACAAATCACAGCTCTTGGTTGGAAATATGATCGATCTGTGCGTCACCTATATGGCGGTATATACTGACGTCGCGCCTGATTCCGGCCATGCACCTTGTTTTAAGAACAAATATTGTCACACAAAAACAATAATAACATTTCGGTTTTTACTCCTTATTACCCAGAAGACAGAACTTTCCTGGGATTTTCGCAACCAAGCACGGTTCTCCCAACCAGATGATTTTTATGTGCAGCATTTCTTCCCGATCACTGTTTACGGATAAGTTCATGGGACGAAACATTTTCACACGATATTTAATCGTTTTTGTAAAATGACACCAGTACCACGTGAGATGTGCATAGGTATTCTGACCTCATCTCTGCTGTTACTTTCTGCGACGTTACGATACATTTTATGTCTAACAAGGTATTCTTTCACAGTTGGTTAGACATAATTCCTTCAATGCAGTGATGAGAAGATGGGCGTGATGCCGTGACGGGAAACCTGTACAGTGTTCACGCGACAGAAAAAGGTGCCGTTAAGCAAATTAAATTCAGGAGTTCAGATTATTATAAAATTAGATGTCCAGAGACATGAAAAGCGGAGACCCGAAGGCTGGGAAACTGCGTGAGTTGAATTGGATAATTCATGTGATTTTTGTTACTTACACTCTCATGAGTGTAGTGGCAGGTGTATACTCAGCCACAAAAGCCCATCGCATTATTAGGGATGGCCGGTAACCAGACCCTGAGACTTGAAGTGGAGAACCACATAAAGTCCCATTTGGTAAGGTTATATATATATATATATATATATATATATATATATATATATATATATATATATATATATATATATATATATATAAAATTACAAACTCGAGGGTCGGGGGATTAGGAGTCAGCATAAAGATTGGAACAAGTAGAAGCAATTTTTTTCTAGCAGCAGACTCGATGGGTCATGGAAGCTGGCCGAGGAAGGACGAGAGAGTACATGACCAAGATTTCCACCGGAGGCACTAAAGGTGTTACGGTCGACTGAAGTTCCCGTCGGAAGAAGCGAGAGGGTATAGGAGACAAGTTATGTACGTTGCAAGGGAGCTTCGTTCGTGTGCGATGTGTCAGTGCGCATGAAAATGTATTCAGTGATTAAATATATCATTTAGAAGTCCAAATCGGCGAAACAATTGTTTTTCAGTAATTCATTCTCAAGCCATTTACAGATTACATAGTAGACATTAGACAAAAGATCATGAACATAGACATGGAATAAACACCAATCATGGGCAGGGGCTTGTCAGTCAAGTTATCCTTATCATGTGATTGGTTTATCTAGCTGACGCCTTCTAGGTAACCGGACGGTAGATTCATGCGGTCTTGTTCAATCTTGGGCCAGGGGAGTTGGAGTGCCCGGACCAAACGCTTTTGGGCGCACAGGTCAGGGGTCAACTTCCTTATTCCGATTGCCTCGGCTATCGCTAGAGTGCGCAACTGAACACCTTTGCATTTGTTTGGGGGGACACGATAAAGAACTTTGAAAGCGGCTTCCGGATTCACCTGATGTCCAGTATCGACCAAATGCGCTAAGATTGCGCTATTTATCGATCCAGTTTGTCCTTGACTCAACCAGCGTGGATGATGCTCTTTAATCCGAGTTGATAGCTGTCGTGCCGTTCGACCTACATAAGATGCGTCACAAACACATCTGAAAGAGTATACGACCATTGATGAGGTCAGCATCGGCAGTCTATCCTTGTTCTGAATCTGGATTAGAGGAGCACCTCGGAACACACATCGTAGAGTGGCGGCATTGAAAGTATTTCGAATTTCTCTCCCCAGTCGACGGTTTAAGATTTCACTAACAATATCACCTTTAAATGGCAAACTAATATAAAGATCTTTCTTCCTTACGGTTTCCACGGTGATTTTTGGCACACTTTCGGTAAGATTTCTTTCGATAAACCGATCCGGGTAACTGTTCTCACGTAGGGTGTTTCTTATAAGCATTAATTCGTCATCTAAAGTCTCTACGGAACAAATTTTCCTCGCTCTGAAGGCCAGGCATTTTACTAAGTTTCGCTTCTGTTGCATACTAACAAAACTGTTGAAATTGGGATACTGGCCGCTCCACATTTGTTTTCGGTGCACATTTCGCTGGATCCGACCATCCCCCATTCTCGTGAGAGTCACATCGAGAAATGGTAGTTGATTGTTTATTTCGCGTTCAGTTGTAAAGCGTATTGCTTTGTGTGCCCCATTGAATAATGTTTGAACAAAATCAAGGTCACAATCAACGTCAGTCACGCAAAATATGTCATCCACATAACGATAGTAATGATCAAAGCTGTCAATTGTAGATTTCAGCTTGGTTCTTTCTAACTTCGCTAGGAATGCGTCGGCAAGAAATGGACCTAGTGGTGATCCCATAGCCACACCGTCCCGTTGTCTGTACAAAGTTCCATGAAATAGGAACTGAACATTAAATGTGCATCGAAGCAAGAGCTCGCGCAAACCTTCTAGTGGTAAACCGACGTTCATATTATTCTCTTTTATGTAGTTCACCACGAAGTCGATGGTTTCTGTTAGTGGTACATTTGTGAATAGAGACTCGACGTCAAGCGAAAACATTATTTTGTCACTCATATTGACATCTTTTATTCGCTCTATGAAATCAAATGTGTCGTTGAGACTGTGTATAGACATATGTTTTTTGATTGGTTCCAGTAATTCAGATAACCATCGAGCGACATTATGGTAGGGTGAATTTGTCATTGATAGGATGGGGCGAATCGGTGTCCCAGGTTTGTGGATCTAATGTCTACTATGTAATCTGTAAATGGCTTGAGAATGAATTACTGACAAACAATTGTTTCGCCGATTTGGACTTCTATATGATGCAATGGGTATTTTTCAGACATTAAAATATATCATTGTTTGCGTTGTGGGCTATTAAACGACTAGCTCGCCCGACCATGAATGGGTCTTATTTGAAGACATATCTCTAGCCTCTACACAGCCCAGCGCCTCCTGCAAGACAGCAGCTTTGGTCCTCATGAGCAGGTGGCCAATGGTACGGTTTATTTGCTTCTCCTGGCAAACCTTATCATGGCAGCAGAGCACGACAACGGGCATGGTCGTATTTCGTGCCGGATCACATTCGCCACGCCACAGTACTGTCCACAAGTTTCTATGTCACTTTAAACTAAAGAATGCTAGCCAACCGGAAAATCTCTCCACATCCTCGAGCATCATCATCATCATCATCATCGTACAGCGTTAAACAGTAGGGCAAGCCCCACTGACCACTGCCTTTCCCACCATGTTGCACGCTGAATTAGAAAGTATGAACATGCAAGATGGATAGGGACTGGACCTACATGGGTGGGAAAAGGAAAGAATGCCTTAGTAGTCAACACACAGAATACACAGTCTAACTGTACAAACGCACATCGATCAGTCATTCTGATTCGATAGAAATTGACAACACGATCGCCACTGTTCGCGGTTCGCAGCCATATCCTTCAGTGTCTCCGGCCAACTGGTAGACGGATCTTTTGGACCCCAACCACGAAGACATGAAGCACCTATTTTCCTAAGTTCACTGTACATTTTCTCATTCCTCGCTGCCACGTCATCTGTTGACCTCTACGTAGTCTCTTCCACTCCCTAGGAGAAACGGAGAATAGGACACGATACGGTAGACGTGTGTTTGACATACGTAACACATGCCCCAACCAACGAAGTCTACTAAGTTGGATACGCTGTGACAAAACGTTCTCCGAATTAGTGCCCAATACTCGATTTCTGACATCAGCATTGCCTACTCGGCTACTCCACCCGATATTAGCGATAATACGTAAACATCGGTGGTCGAAAACCTCAAGACGACGAATATCTTCAGCACGCAGACTCCAAGTTTCGCAACCATACAACAAAACTGAACGCACTGCGGCACAGTATACACGGCCTTTCAACTTCAATGAAATATCACATCGGCGTCACAAGTGCTTCAGTCCAGCGTACGCCGCTCGAGCCTCGAATATACGCGTGCTCAGCTCCACTACTGTGCACCCATCCATCGTCACGTTGCTGCCGAGGTAGGTGAAGTGGTCGACAAGTGACAACACCTCCCCATCGAGCATCAAGCTCGGATTCGTTGACGTCCAGTCTTGTAACATCACCTTACACTTTGAAGGTGCAAAGCGCATTCCGAATGGAGCTACAGCTCGTGAGAGTCTATCTAGTGCACGTTGAGCATGTTCCGTGTATTCGAACAAGCAGACAACGTCGTCTGCGTATTCTAGGTCACACAACTTTCCATTATTTCCTAGTTCGACGCCTACATCCTGAAGATTTTGCAGCGCACTCTCCATTATTTCGTTCACGACGAAGTTGAACAGGAATGGAGACAAAGGAAATCATTGTCGAACACCACTGGTCTTTTCGAACCGACCGGATAGTTCACCGAAAACTCTAACGAGGCCAGAAGTATGAGAATACAATGATCTCAGTAGGTTCACCAACTTCTGGGACATACCTTTTCGATGAAGAACACTGAAAAGCGATGTTCGATCAACTGAATCGAGAGCGCCTTTCAAGTCTAAGAAAATCATTATTATCAGTCGGCGGTGCGTGTGACGCGTTTCAAGTCGTTGGCGAAGAGTAACAATCTGGTCGATGCATCCTCGACCTGGGCGGAATCCAGCCTGCTGCTCGCGGACATTCCCCTCGCTAGCCGGTGTAAGACGGTGCAGTAGAATTGAGGCTAACACTTTGGTGATTATCGGAATTAAGCTAATCCCACGATGGTTACTACAGTCATTGCATATTCTCTCCTTGAAAATGGGAACAATCAATGACTCACTTCATATTAACGGAATACGCTCCTCGTTCCAAATGTCACGGAGCAAGGCGGTAAGTGATTCTATCAACACATTCCCACCCAGTTTGAAAAGAACTGGGGGAAGTTCGTCGGGACCTGCCGCTTTCCAACGCCTTAGTAATCGAATACATGACTCTACTTCTACTTCCGATGGGGGCTCAAGGGATACCACCCAAGGAGTCGCAGTTGTTGACACGGGAGTATTTACACTAGAGTGCGGCCAGCTAAACTGTTCCTTGAAGTACTCGGCCCATCGGTCAAGCCTTTGCTGTTTGTTATGGATGGGTTCTCCATTTCTATCCCAAATCGTTTCACTGACCTGAGTTCGCCGTCCACTGGTGTCACGAATAAGTTTGAACAGTCTTTGACTGTTACCTGAAGCAGCTGCTATTTCCATTTCTTCGACTACCTTGACCCACCAATTTTCGCGATCATTCCTAAGGCTTTTCGTAACTTGTCTTTGCAGCTTTCTCCGCATCTTATTCATCTCCTTACGGTTCGAAAGCTGACGCTTTTGCTCCATTATACTCAGCGACTCTTGCGAGATCCAGTGTCATTGATGGACAACGGATCGAGGACCACAGGCAAAACATCCTGCCACATGCATCGCCTGTTTGCTATGAGCCTAATGCTCATCTACATTACTGTTCGTCGTAGATCCTAGCTCATGTGCTAACTTCTGCTCATACCGGGTGCGGACTTCTGGATCACACAAGCGTTGCACGGATAATCGGGTTTGCGGTTTGCGACGATGACCATGGAGCTGGAGAGATAATCGCATTAAAACTAATGCATGGTCCGATTCTTCGTACGTGGACCAGTAAGATCTACAGTTGTGAACAGAACTGTGCCACCGGTAGCTTACGGCGATATAATCAATTTGACTCAAAGTACCCGTAGAGTTAGAGCGCCATATCACTGTGCTACGCGAGCTGTGTCGGAAATTGGTGCTAGACAAAAACAATCGATTGTCTGCACAAAACTGGAGAAGCCTATCCCCGTTATCTGTACGTTGAGCGGGTAAAGCACAACGCCCACCTAAACAGGCTTCTGACACACTGAGTTTGCCAACTTGTGCATTGAAGTCACCAGCTAGCACTACAATGTCGGAACCTTTACTGCTGCGAACGAGAGTGGCGAGGGCATCATAGAACTAATCTTTCTGCAAGTCTGAGCTGCAGTCCGTTGGGGCGTACGCCGAGATCACGAACAAATTGCGTTTAACACAACTATCCTTTCGAACGCCGACTGACCCTTGGAGTCTCACAGCACATAAACGACTGTTAACAGGGATCCAGTCTAATAGGGCAGCCTCAGCCTTGTCAGTCAAGACAATTCCTACACCACGTTGACCCACAGCTCTAGCTGCTTCGTCTCCTGAGGTGCGCAGAATATACCTCGATGAGATACCAGGAGCAGTTAGCTGAATTACATTGCTCGAATCCTGGATACGCGTTTCGCTTAAGCAGCAAACATCAATTTTCAGAGAATCTATTGTGAGGGATAGGCACGCCTGCTGACCGACCTGAATGAGTATACGCACGTTGAAGGAGCCGAGATTCAGAGGCTGACGAGGCTTGAGAAAATGTGAGTTACCAGACTGAGGATTATTCCCGGCACTGTTTGACAGTGAATCGTTGCGAGTATCGACCGTGTTATCAACGGGAGCATTATGGGTGGATAGATGGGACAAAGAGGGGTGGTTTGGGACAAAAGACAAAGGTTGAATAAAATAGAGGGAACTCTGAGTAGTAGCCCACTTATCACTACCCACACCGCCCGATGCAATGGGCAGCGCGGTCCTGCTTATCCTATACGACGACCGATGCAGTATGGAATTCTTTGTATTCGTTCAGTTCATGGGAGATGTTGGACGGATACTGCTAGGGTATTCAGCCACAAAGCAGGAGAAAGATTAGGGTCCTCATCCAAAGCCTTTAGTTCTAACAAGAACCTATCTGCAAGGCAGCTACTACTCAGAGTTCCCTCTCTTTTATTCAACCTTTGTCTTCTGTCCCCAACCACCCATCTTTGCCCCATCTATCCACCCATAATGCTCCCATTGATAACACGGTCGATAATCGCTACGATTCACTGTCAACTAGTGTCGGCAGCAGCGTGACGACGGATGGGTGCACAGTAGTGGAGCTGAGCACGCGTATATTCGAGGCTCGAGCGGCGTACGCTGGATTGAAGCACTTGTGACGCCGATGTGATATTTCATTGAAGTTGAAAGGCCGTGTATACTGTGCCGCAGTGCGTTCAGTTTTGTTGTATGGTTGCGAAACTTGGAGTCTGCGTGCTGAAGATATTCGTCGTCTTGAGGTTTTCGATCACCGATGTTTACGTATTATCGCTAATATCGGGTGGAGTAGCCGAGTAGGCAATGCTGATGTCAGAAATCGAGTATTGGGCACTAATTCGGAGAACGTTTTGTCACAGCGTATCCAACTTAGTAGACTTCGTTGGTTGGGGCATGTGTTACGTATGTCAAACACACGTCTACCGTATCGTGTCCTATTCTCCGTTTCTCCTAGGGAGTGGAAGAGACTACGTAGAGGTCAACAGATGACGTGGCAGCGAGGAATGAGAAAATGTACAGTGAACTTAGGAAAATAGGTGCTTCATGTCTTCGTGGTTGGGGTCCAAAAGATCCGTCTACCAGTTGGCCGGAGACACTGAAGGATATGGCTGCGAACCGCGAACAGTGGCGATCGTGTTGTCAATTTCTATCGAATCAGAATGACTGATCGATGTGCGTTTGTACAGTTAGACTGTGTATTCTGTGTGTTGACTACTAAGGCATTCTTTCCTTTTCCCACCCATGTAGGTCCAGTCCCTATCCATCTTGCATGTTCATACTTTCTAATTCAGCGTGCAACATGGTGGGAAAGGCAGTGGTCAGTGGGGCTTGCCCTACTGTTTAACGCTGTACGATGATGATGATGATGATGATGTTGAGATAGAAGATGGAAAAACTCTTCCATATAAATATCAGCAACATCTCTCAGGTAGACAACAGACGCCCACTTCCGATACAAATGGAGGACTATTTCTGAATCGCAGAGGACGTAATTCTCCTAATAATTAGGTGATAATGTGACCAGTATGTCCTTTTCACTTTTCACATTCCGCCTTCGTGCTATTCAGCATCGAACACCAGCGACTGATGCGGTCTTTTGGAAGATTATATATATATATATATATATATATATATATATATATATATATATATATATACATATATATATATATATAATGTATATATGTATGTATATATATGTAGAAAACACGAATAGCGAACAAGCTCGTTTTCCGTAACATCATCCTCCTATCTTTCCTAACTACGCAACACCAACTTTGATGACCATCCAATCGCACTTTAGCACACAGACATTGTTCATATTTTATGCATTTCTAACCTATAAATGTAACTGTGTTAGCCACGAGGATGATGTTACCGAAAACGAGCTTGTTCGCTATTCGTGTTTTCCATATATGATGAAATGGGATTATTCAGTGGATATGTATATATATATATATAATACTTTGTGGCCATCTGGTGATAAAAGGAGTAGAAACGAAAGTATGCCTTGGAATGTTCGATAGAACGAGCATTTGTAGTCTCGTTGTCTGTATTTCAAAAGATCTCAACTGGTGTTTGTCATTACGAGAGTGAACAGTGGTAATGATGATAATGTGATGTCAGAGTTGTAGTTCCTTGTTATCCTTTTCCTGTTGATTAATCTAAGCCCTCTCCGATTAAAAGATCGTCCAGCATTTGTATTGGAAGTGGGCGTCTGCTGTCTAACCGTGGATTGAATATGTTTATAATTTCTAATAATACTTTTGTTCTTGTCACTTATTCCTTTATTAACTGCCCGACAGTATACGACATTTCTTGATTAAAATCGTGGTCAGTCAGAGGTTATTGAATGAGGAAGTGAGCGGCAGTGGCAGGAATCCAACCCGGGTCTTCAAGACCTACGTACAGTAATGATGAACGCTTGACGACTTTCGGCTTATATTACCGAGAACTCCGATAACGGTTATTATGCGAATCCTTTTCCGATGAATAGATTAAAGAAAATCGGTTGTTCTATTTCAAATGAAGCCACCTTTACCACATCATAACGCGATCAATTGATTATTGTAGTTTTTTATGGGATGTAAATCCACGGCTTCTTTGAGAAGCGCTTTCGATCGGTCACTTACATGATGCATTTGAATTCACATTTTTCATGGTTAACAATCATTTTTGCAGCAATCTTTGCGTTCGAGATCAGGAGGCGCGCATGTTCACCTACAGCCTCGCTCTCATGGATCGCATATTGATTCCGGATGAATGATTGTCTGAACTGGATTAAATCCACTTTGGCGTTCCCGTTATGATGTATACCGTAGGTAGTTCTTCAGTTCTGCTCTGGATCATGTGGTCCAGTTTCTAAATTAGGACATTTTACCTTGCCTTGATTTCAAGATTCATACAGTTGGTTTATTACTCAAATAAGGTGTGCAAAATTGACAGTTTTGTAACACGGTTCTTCAGGTAACTGAGCTTGAGAATGGTGGAAAAGGCTCCTAATTTCTTTTATTTTATGATGCAGAAATTTTTCCCCTTCTTATTTGAAGGCAAAAACTACATATGATGAGGCTGTTTCGGCTGGCCATGCGGCGTTCATGGCCGAACAGGACGAGCATTGTGAAGATGTGTTCCAGCTCAAGTTGGGCGCGATTCCAAGTCATACAAAGGTCATTATCAGACTGAAATACGTCGGGCTCATTGAAGCGGAAAACAACGTGGTGGACGGGAAGGGACAGTCTTTTGCCCGATTCACATTGCCCACGGTTCTGAATCCACGCTACCAACCACCAGGTATCGATCATGAATAATTGTGTCGTCTCTAGCAGCACACACCTATTCCCGTTTCTTCGATTAAATAAGTCAAAATATTGCACAAAAATCCAGTACAAGTTCACTGCATCTTTACGAATGCTTACTGTAGTCACGGCAGTTGCTTACACATTCACAATAAAGCGGACGTTGGAGGAGGAAAAACTGCGGTCAAGCGGATATCAAGTTATTGGGGGGGGGGGGGGGAGGAGAGGGTGGAGCAGATTTACATCCCGGTGGGACTAGGTTTTTTGCATAGGTCCGGGTTGTGCTTGTGAATGGCCAGCTCTTCGCCATGATTGAGTATTCTGATGTTGGTACCGAAGTAGATGACCTGAAAGGCATTATTGCAACTGACACAGTGCGTAAAAAATAAAAGTATTCCAGACTGATAAAGCTGTTAGTAAAGAGATACCTAAGGATCTAAGATGACCAAGTAACGTGAGTTAAAAATAAGAAAAACCCCGGCACAGGAAAAGACTTCCACCACTGTCGCTTGGATTGCTACCTTCTCTTACCTATATGATTCTTGAAAGGACAGGGCCATACAGGGGTGTTAGGCTTCTTCGGTTGGGTTCAAGAGATCCACATAGTGGTTAGGTGCATTGAAAGATATGAGTTGGTGTTGCAATCAGTGGTGTTCATGCTGTTCCATTTTTTTCGCTTCTGAATGAGGTACCCTCTATGAGACAGCAACCAAGACCGCCGTATTCGGAGCATGGTGTATTCCATCCGCCGAGGTCGTGAGTGCGTATGGAATGCAAAAAATCGTGACAACAAGTCGATGATTATATGATTCGATCTTTCAATAATTAATTGACTTGTGCGCAAGTCATGACACAACCAACAAATTGTGACTGAAGACTTCAAATTTTGAGTTCATGTGTTTTTATACCATCTTGTACATTTTTTTTATCTGTCATCAGAATGGTCTTACATCAGTATATCTGTTACCTCCCAGAGATAGAGTACTAGTGTGATGGAGTGTACATCCTACTTGCTGAAAGAGTAAATAATCGATTGCTCAAAACGCAGTTGTGAACAGCTGTGGGTTGATAACGAACGCGGCTGTCAAAGGGACCAAACATAATAAGGTAAAAGAAGGCATGTGAACCACATGATTACATCCTCCGACTGGACAACGACTGCCTTCAAGTGAATTGGACCGCTGGAATGCAAATAAGTATTGTTGTTTCATTTGATTGATTTTGAGGGCTTCTGAACAAATGATTTCCAGTAAACAATCTGTTTCCCAGGCGCGTCTGCTGGAGTACAACAGTAATAACTTAAACAAACTATTACCGATTTTCCGTTAAATATGGTGCCGCTCCGCCTTTGTCTGATTTGCATATTATGTGCGTATCTGATCTTTCGGGTGAATAATCGGTTTTTCCTACCGAGGGGTATTTCCATCCACAGAGTCGTAAAACAGTCCACAGCGCAAACTACCACGGAAGATATCACTGACAGAAAGCTTGACTGATGTACTGTGCTGTACTTTCCACTTTCCCCGTTTTCGTAATTGTTTTTGTTATGTTGGCACCGTGTGTGCCAAACAAGGACGGGGTAGGTAGTCCGAGCCCATGATTTGTTTGTGGGCGCGATACTGTCAGGTTGCCCAAGCCAAAGCAGGTTTTGTTTGACACAATCTGAAATCTGGCGGGTGTGAAAAAAACCAACACTATACTGGATATAAATATTATATATATATATATATATATATATATATATATATATATATATATATATATATATAAAATGCATTTACGTCACTATTTTACCAACCGTCCGTAGTCCTGTCACAACCGAGTTTTTTCATTCGGAAGATGCGGTGATTCACGTGTCAAGTCGGCAGCCTATCATCTCATTGTACTAACACCGAATTTCGCTGTTCTTTTGTACTTTTTTCATGGCTGTACGCGACGAGTTTCTTGTTGTCAGTTTTGCTTCTCTAGTCGCCCTGAACGAGTAACCCATCAAATTTTGTTTGCTGTCTGTAAATGTCTGTCGTGGTTGAACACAGCAGTTTTGTAGATAGTTAGCATTCTGCTGGTTAAGTGTTTGACACGAAGTCGTGCACCCCGGGTTCGAGTCCCAGTAGGGGCTTGGTAAATGTGCACTGCTGATGAGTCTTAACAATGAGAGAACAGCTGTACGGTGTTTTCTTAGTTTTCAGTGATGAGTTGAGCGTTAGTGCTGCATGATGAATGATATTAAGTAATTAACGCTATATTCGCATATATATATATATATATATATATATATATATATATATATATATATATATATATATATATATATATATATATATACACTCACCGATAACCCGGTAAAATGTGCAGAGGTGTGGTGCCATGCAAAAACATGAAACCGTAAAATAAAGGTGAAGAGTCAAAAGAGAAGTTTCTCAGGAGTTCGAACACAAGCTGTCACTACATAACCGCCACTGAACACGACATTGAGCCATATCCGACAAAGTTTCCAATCAGCTGTGCCGTGGATCGCGAGGTCTCCAACCATGCAAGCGTGAGGAACTGACAGAAGCAAGTCTTGACATCAACACTTTAACAGACTGGTGCCATGTCATGGCTTGGCCTCTACGTCGTCTTTTCTAGCCGACCTTTGGCTCAGCGAATAGAGCGCTAGGGGGAAGTCCATGAGATGACATAGTGCATGCCCCAGCCAGCGAAGCCGATGGGATGATATGGTAGCACCAACTGGGTATGCGGCACTCCCGGTTCCGTAGATGCGCCTTCGAACTACGGAATGGCTTATTCGCTGTTGCCACCAAACCCGCGAGATACTTCTCAGGCATCGATGATCTAACACGGACAACCGGCCGATATCAGCCACTCGAACAGGCCAGGTCTCACAGGCGTATAGGAACACACTGCGCATAACAGTGTTGTATACCGTACCTTTCAATCGGCGAGAGATGTCACGACGTGTCTGCAGGTGATGTAAATTGCAAAACGCCGCTTGAGCCTTCGCTGTTCGGTTGTCTACATCGTTTTCAATCCGTCCATCGACAGTTATACATGTTCCCAAGTAGAAAAACTTTTCGACAACTTCTAACCGATCGTTACCAAGGGTAAGTGCGGGGATGGATTCCAGCCAGTCTTGTAGAAGCACTTTACACTTGGAGGGTGAACGTCACATCCTGTGTCGTAATACAGACGACGCGAGGTTGTCTAGGACGCACTGTGGCACAGTAGCGTCGTCGCAAACTAATGCAATGGCATCTGCATAGTCTGAGTCTAAAAAGTCTGTTACCGGGTAGGAGCTCAACGCCTTTGTTCGTTTTATTTCTTTGTGCGCCTCTTAGAATGTCTTCGATTGCAAAATCGGACAAGGAAAGTGAGAGTGGGCAACCTTGAAGCACGCCACTTCCAACTGGAAAGCAAAGTGAAGATGAGCCTTATGCTTGATGGTATAGAGTTTGGATGATTTTCACATACCTATCAGACACTCCCTGTCTGATGAGACAATTCCAGAGAGCTGTCCTATCAACGGAATCAAAAGCTGCTCGGATGTCCAAGAACATGATTACCGTCGGTCTACGGTTTGTGTGGCGGAGCTCAAGGATCTGACGGATGGTGAAAATCTGATCGATGCACCCGCGGTTGGGACGAGAACCAGACTGTTCTTCACGGACTTGTTGTTCGTTCACTGGGGACAATCTTTAGAGGATTGCCGATGCTAAAAACTTCGATGCGACCGAGACCAAGCTTATCCCTCGATGATTGGAACAGATGTTTTCAGCCCCTTTATTGTATACAGGGATGATAGATGCACGGTTCCAACTTTCTGGAACATAATCGTGCAGCCAAATCTCGGAAAAGAGGCTGGTGAGCGCTTTGGTGAGGTGTACACCACCATCTTTGAAGAGGGCTGGAGGGACTTCGTCCGGGCTGGGAGCTTTATTGCGTTTTAGGAGGTGGAGCGCACGATCGATTTCTTCTTCTGTGTGTGGGGTAATGCAGACAGTTCATGAAGCATGAATTGGGTCAAACGGGCTACTGAGTCGGGGGCGTTGGCGCTAAAGGCCAGTTAAACTGCTCTTCAAAGTGTTTTGCCCATCGGCCCATGCGCCATGAAAGCTGGTGGATTGGTTGGCCGTTTGCCTTGCAGATCACTTCGCTCACTTCAAGCTTCTTGGTCCCAGTAGATCGGATGAGTTGGGAAAGTCTCCAAGCATTGTCGATGGCAACAGCTTGTTCTATTATGACCGCGCGTTCCGACCACCAACTCTCTCGATTTCTGCACAAGCTTTCAATCAGATTTCGTCGTAGTAGGGCACGGGCGTTGTGGTTTTCGCTCCCGACAGCGGTATCCCGGCGGCTATCTAGCAACTCCAGAGAACGTGATGAGATCCAGTGCTTGACTGCATGCCGTGTGACTAATCCACAAGATACAGTACACGATACTTTTATGGCGTCTTGGATGTGTTGCCAGCGATCTGACAAGTCATCGTATGTGTGGCTACTTAGCTGGGCAGCAAGCTCATTCTGATATCTATCCCGGATCGATGTCCGGCAACGTTGGCCTACGTCTACTCGATGGCGGCGGACTTTTGACTTGGTTGAAAACCGTAGTATGAACTCGGCACACACTAGGGCGTGATCTGAATCTGGATGTGTGCTCCAGTACGACCTACAAGGTTTGACTGAGCCCCGCTAGTGGTAGCTCACGGCTATGTGGTCTGTTTGTGCCCAAGACTGATTAGCAGATGACGGTCGCCATGTGACTGTGCGAAGAAAGCTGTGCCGGGAGTTCGTACTCGACAAGAATAGGCGATGGTCTGCGCACAGATGGAGTAGTCGATTACCGTTATCCGTGCGTTGATGGTTGGCGCAGCTTTGACCTCCAAGCATTCGCTCGTCTGGACCTAGGTGGCCAATCTGGGCGTTCATATCTCCAGCCAGTACCACTATATCTCTATGAGATGCCTTTCTAAGAACTTCGTGAAGCTGCAGGTAGAATATATCTTTGACTGAATCCGGGCTGCAGTTGGTAGGGGCGTAGGCAGCGACAAACAGACATGGCTTGCCGTCGCGGCCTTTGTTAGCATTGAACGAACCCTCTAAGCGAATCGTACACAATTTGCTGTTGACTGGGATCCAGTCGCATAGCGCAGACTTAGCTTTAGTACTCAAAGTGATTCCTACTCTTGCAGGACCAGATGCCGAAGCCTCGGCGTCTCCGGATAAGCGCAGAGTAAAAGCACGTCTTGAGGGTGAATTTGGACGAACTACGATGGTGGGGTCCTGGTTACGGGTCTGGGATAAGCGGCAGACGTCAACAGCCAGTGTCTCGAGTGTGCGCGCTAAAACTACTTGTTGGCCTATTTGCATCAAAGTGCGTACATTGAAGGCTGCAAACTTCAGTGGCACATGTGGTCTCGGTAGTGGTTCTGATGAGCTGCGCACAACTGGAAGGGGAATCTCATTTGCATACCCAGCGTCGATGGCAACCTGAGAAGTGCATGAAATAGTATTACTATTGTTGTGTAAAAGAGTGGGTGAAAATGGGTTTTGTGGTAATAAATATTTAGTTTTGTCCGGCCGCGATCACCTCGACCATAACTTGTATAGCTTGAGTGAGTGAATAGGGTCGAGTGCGAGAACGAGTAGTCATATGTGTGCAGATTTCATGAATATTGAAACCAAAACATTGGTTTGTATAGGTTATCTACGGATTCCGACCATGTAAAATATTAACGTGACTAGATTATGCATTTGTAAAAATGCAGTGAAATGATCCTGAACACATTGTGCAAAACCAGTGTTTTAACTCAATTCAGTTATGTGAATGTCTAAGGCAGGAGACTAACATTTTGATTTATGCGTCTTCTCTCTGTGGTGGGTCTCTGATTGTACTTCTAGGAAAGTTTGTCTCAGCCAACTCGACTTTAAATCCCACAGATATTGTGGCTACGTCTGGCGATTTAAACACAAGTTTTATGTTTGCATGATACAAAAAGGCGCTGAAAAAGGCTCCACTCTCATTCCGGGGATCTTTTCATCCGGTTGAATTGTAAGCACAAATTATTTCTTGCTTGTGCGGCCTGCCGCCAAAAATAGGTGATGGGATTCACGTTTGACTTAGAATGCCGTACTGCAGTTGATCCATCCCGACGTGGACTAAGATAACGGATTGGTATACGCTCGCTTTTGTTGACTTCTCACCTACAGCTACATTCACACTGAAGCCGTCTCTTCCATACAACATCGCAGTAATTTCTAGCACTGGATGAAGTTCACTGTATAGTGTTATAATTGCATTGTAACTGTTCGTCTTTTTGTGTGCCAATTTTCTACTCCCGTTCACATTAGATGTGACTGATAAAGGAACGTTCGAATCATTAGAATGCAAGGGAGGCGTGAAAGCTTATTCGTTCAACTTCAACGCGGAACTTAACATGCCTGTTGCCGTTTTGAATGTCTCCTCACCACTGGACACGTTCGACACAGATTGGACCTCATCCGATCGCAAAACAGCCAAGGTGAGAGCGAATAAACACTATTTCAGTCAGTTAATGGGCTACAAAATTTCGGTCATCCTCATGCTTTAAAAGGTATCCCGTTTATTTTTCCCCTGTACGTTGCTGAATGAAGAAAAATCGGGCTACGCGGTGCGGTTTCTTGTGAATGCGGTAACAAATTGATGCCCATGCGATAGTTCAGTGGATATTTTTGTAAATTAGCACTGCCACTCACTGTTGGTGTTTGAATCGCTCACACAATGAAAGCTCGTGCACAGTTTGAGCTACATCAGTGCGGTTTTTATCGACATGAAAGCTCCATCGGAATGTGCTCCTTTTCTCTACGCACTGCTGGATCGTGTAAGCGTTGATAAAATGACTATAATTGTTGTTGTTTGATAGGGCAATTGACCTGTTCATTTTCTTCGGAACATCTCCATAGGGAAGTCAAGTGGGATTTAAAGATATCTGCGGGTATTTATTAAAATAACGAAATGAAATCTATCAAGGATAGGTTCACGAATTCCACGCTGTAACCAAACAATCAGCCCTACGAAGTTAGTCACTCAGTGAGTTAGTCAGTTATCCATTGATTCTTTCAGCAAATAACTATGAGATAAATGGTAATCGCACTTAAGATAACTGCTCAGCTGGACAATAACTCGTTGTGCTGATGACGATTTGTTCCGAAAAGTAATTTTGAATAAATATCTGTATGGAAATCGAGTACTGGATCATCCAACATCTTTTGGAACTCTGAGGAAAATAACGGTGACACCAGTTCTTGTCACACAGCCCCCGAGGTACGTAGAATGGTATGATTCACCATGAATGTGCATGCTTAACATGCATGCATTAATTATCTCATGTGCGGGATTGAGTTGTCGGGATGTGATTTACTCGAATTTAACCATGTATCTTTGTGCAGTTTGGTTTTAGCCTACACTGATTTCCAATCGTGTCTGTGTCTGTGCATATTCCAATCGTTGATTAGGTAAAGCTGTCCTCAGATTTCAAATACGATCATGATTTACAAATGACCATACACATGGACGGACAACTGGCATCATTTGCCGTGTATGAACGTGGACAACAACATGCAGACGGAATTATCGGAATGGACTGCTTGATGACTCAATGGATGCCCGATTTTTCCCATGTTCGAGACGCACAAGAATTGCGAACAGAACTCTACTTTGTGATCGATCGATCAGGTGAGATTTATTTGTGTGGACAGACTGCGCATTTATTTTTACCAGAAGATCCTACACTGCTAATTCAGTCACGTTCACGTGTTGGAACAGCAACCCACTACCACGTAGAGTCAAACAGCCGAGTTAAAGGCGCAGGTGGTGGTTCCCGAGGGGTACGCACTGATTCGAACTCTAGTTATGTCGCTGTTCAGGATTTCTAGTCATAGACAGTAGTTGAAATCCTCAGAGAAAAATATTTTCTGCGGTGTGGTCATCCGTAACGTATCAGTCACCCAGAAACATTCAACAGTTCAGCCCACTTCTTTCGAGCGTCAACCTCGCACTTTAATCTTATTTTGGTTGCTTCTAAGCACCGTCTAAACAAGGGCAAAAAGAATAAAACTATGAAACGCAAGGAAACAGAAAAGCAAGTTATTAGTGGAGATGACGAAGACGAAGAAAGGGTTTGAATGTAAGTACGTCGCTGACTTCGGTAACAAACCATGTCGCCTAATGTCCAACCATCTTGTGAGAGGATCTCTTAGGCCCTAATCCAGAAGCCTGGTTCGGGTCTTTCTACCTTTTTGTTATGTCATGGACTAACTATCTCAACTTACCCTGAAACCACTTCTTACTTCGGAGAACAACGTACACCGAGGAAGTCTGTTGGTGGACACGTGTAACGCATGTTCCAACCATCTTACCCCGTTCAGATCGAGCGTTTGCGCCGGAGACTGACCTCTGATTCCCAACAACCTACGCCTTACCTCAACATTGCTGCCATGGTGTCTCCACCGTATTTGAGCAACAGTACAAAGATCGATACTCAAACACCGATAATCTTTGCTATCTTTGCTGCTTCTGAACCTTAAAGGAAGCAGAAATCAGCTATCTTTCTCTAGACAGTCTTTTGGTTTCGTCGATAGGAATAGTAAGGAACAGATCATGCCAAAAGTGCTGACACCTCATTATTTATCGGTCGTGTTGTTCAATCGGTGATCATCGAGTAGCATAAGTCCTATGCACGATGGTTTGATTTGTATTATGAACAACCATTACCCGAGCGCGCGGTCTGGCGGTTCTGCTCTCTCTGCGAAAAACTCACTGAAGGAACTGAAATAAAGTGGGACGAGTATGAGGACAGACGGAACGAGTAATGATACCAGTGGAATGAAGGAACAGTTTAAATACTCGAATGCTACCGATCGCAGCCTGCCGTGATATTGTTCAGTGTTCCTACCCATTGGGTGAATAGATCTTCTGGATCACATCTGTAACACCATACATGCTCCAGTCTGTCAATGAAGGTTTTTATACCTTTCTTCAATATCATAGATTATCAACACTTATTCACCCTCGAAACACTTCCCGCCTTAACGAACATGGCACTCCATCCTCTATTGTATATATATATATATATATATATATATATATATATATATATATGTATATATCATATCATATCATATCATATCATATCATATCATATCATATCATAGCATATCATATATCGTGCCATATATTGTATCATATCATATCAAATCATATCATATCATATCAATCAAATCATATCATGTCATATCATATACACCGGCTTGAGATCAAGGGAGGTACCAACGCAACAATGACAGTTACAAAATAGAGGAAAGCGAGTACAATATAGTAAAACAGACAGTTAGTGGGGGAAAATGCTGATTTCTTTTTTGCTTTTCATCGTACACTGATGTTTTTTCCGTTGTCATTTGGTTGGTCGGAATGACATTTATGTGATTACGGGACACGAGAGTTCGACAGACAGGCCGCACAGCGCTCGCGCCACTGAATTCTATTCTAAGCCGTTTCTGAACGCTTTCAATTTACGACAATCCTCGTCCCTTTTACCCCAACCAGGGAGGCACAAAGCGTCAACTAAAGCCAAGGCTGACACCAGCTTCTTCATACTTCTACACCAAGTCATGATCTGATCGTCGCATCGTTATTTCAAACCTTGCCCAGCACGGCATCCTGACAAATGTATAACACACTTGCCGGTGGCGGTAGAATAAATTCGATAGATACCTGCTCCTAGAGGATTTTCATCGTCGTTCGATTCATCTAGCAGGCCACCACTTGTCTGACACTAAGTTGTATGATTCTTGAATATACTCAATGCTCCCAATTGGTTTAATGATTGCGTACCAGTTTTCGTTGACTGGCTCTAGATCAATTAATTTGTTTATTAGTTCATTACTAATGCGATGGGAGTCGCAGAGAGCAATAAATGAACTCCGGTCATCCGTATATAGAACACGATAATTACAACAATCAATCAAAGCGGGTACGACGTGTTAGATCTGAGTAAACACGTGGGACGAAAATGAGTCGGTTGGATATGTCGTCGTCACACAACCTTGTTGAACTGGGGTCCTCGTTTCTGCCAAGTTCTAACAGAGAAACCAGCTTTTTGCCTGTTGGCTCATCTATGGCCGTTTCTACACCGTGAACAGATAAAAATGCTGCAGCGGGTTGCCGATAATGAAAGTTTCTCACCTCATAGCTTAATCATCGTGTCTGGTTGACTACCCTGGAATACCATGCAACGCATACTTCCATTTTTCTCCATTGGCATGACTCCGTGATATTTATTTCAATGAAACTCACTTGCAGGCAGTATGTCCGGAGATCGGATCCAAAAAGCAGCACAAGCACTGCTTCTGTTCCTCAAGAGTATCCCAATCGGTTGCCGTTTTCAAATTATCGGATTCGGGAATACTTTCAATACACTTTTTCCTGAGTGAGTTTTTTTCATTGATACCTTCGTCAGGTTGTAAATGAGCGACTTTGTGTTTTAGCCGGTTACAGGTGGTTTAGGGTTCGAACCTTGTTGCCACTGTCGCCCGGCTCCTTAGTACACTCGACGCATCAAGGCTATTTGTCTCGCTCCTCCAAGTCCCAGATTACTCATTACTGGTTCCCACTGACAGCTTGCTGGTATTGTACGATATAATTCCTTCATTGCATTCATGCTTACACAAATTAATCCCGGAAATAAAATCGTCGAGAATTCATCGTGAAACAATGTTCTTGTTATCGCTTTGGACTCTGTTTGTGAGTGCGCTTCTAACCCTTACGCAGTCACAGGTATCGCCACCGCTAATTGTTTTGGTTGTTAATGGTAAGCCATTCTCACTCAATTAGTTACCATGCCTGGCCCGTTAGAATCATATGTGGTTCTCGACTCCAGACTTCAGGGTTGGGTTGCGGTTCTTATAGTTTATTTGGCCTTTGAGGCTATATGGTCCCTCTCTTCTATTTCACTCATGCACAAGAATATAGTAAAAAAACTACGTTATTTCGCGTTTGCACAGTATCAGGAAACGACCATACTACTTGTTTAAGAGTTTACATTTGCTAAGCGTCCGTCGGTAACTGAATGGTTCACAACATCAGCCAGAAGATCATGACATTCCAGGTTCAAATTTCGCCATTTTCTTTCGAAATCCTATGGCTAGCCGCAAACAACTCCCCGAATTAATAATATCATCATTGTAATGTAAAAAGGGGAGAAATGGTGAAAAAATTCTTCGTCAATGGAAAACCATTATTATTTATGATATTATGGAAACATCATTTTTTAATGCAAGCTTGCTCATAAATCCAGTGGGAGGGGTATACACCCCACAGCCACAAAGATCCACCGCACTATTAGGGATAACCGGCAACCAGATCCTGAGACTTGGAGTGAGTGGAGAACCACATAAGGTTCTAGTGGTTCAGGTGTGACGAAAATCCGGACGACAGCGGATTACTGTCTACCACCAAAGTAACCGTTGATGGCGGGGATTCAAACTTCAGACCTCCGAGGTGGTAATCGCGCTCCAAATCACTCGACCACCACCGGCCATCATGTCATTTCGATTCTTTATTTTTTTTGAAATGTTGATGCATTTTTTTAATCATTGTTGGTGTTTAATAGACGTGGAGTTTCACATCTTGGTCTGAAGTGCACGTATACACAGAATTCCATACTGCGTCGGTCATCCCGCAGGATAACCAAGGCCGCGCTGCCCGTTGCATTGAGTTCTTTCTCTTTCATTCAACCTTTGTCTTCTGTCCCCGGCCACTTTACTTTGTCGCGTCTACCTACTCGTAAAACTCCAACTGATGAAATGCCCGATGCTCACAACAACTTATTGGCAAACAGTATCGCGAATAATCCCAAATCTCTTGCTGGCCGCACAGTAGACGTGCCTAGCTTTCACAACAGACGTTCTGGCAGTTGATGTTTCCTGCGTCTGTGAAACGCGTATCCAGAACTCGAGCAGTGTGATTCGACTAACAGCTCCTGGTATCTCATCAAGATATTTTCTGCACACTTCAGGAGACGAAGCAGCTGGAACTGTGGGTCAACGTGGTGTAGGAATAGTTTTGACTGACAGTGCCGCAGCTGCTCTTTCAGACTGGATCCCGATTAATAGTCGTTTGTGTGCTGTATGGCTCCAGGGGTTAGTTGGCGTTCAAAAAGATAGTTGTGTATTGGGGTGAGTCATTGATTGTAACCATCCTCAAGAATGAAATACGCAATAACTGTAGTACTCATTGGGGAGTCAGTTTAATTCCGATGGTCGCTAAGGTATTAGTTTCGATTTTGTTGCATCGTCTGACACCGGCACGTGAGAGAAACACTCGCGAACAGCAGGCCGGATTCCGCCCAGATCAAGGATGCATCGACCAGATTTTTTAGTCTTCGCCAACTACTTGGAGCGTGTCACACACACACACACACACACACACACACACACACACACACCGTGGACCGACACTAGTGGTTTTCCTTGACTTGAAAGGTGTCTTCAATTCAGTTGATCGCACAAAGCTATTCAGTGCTTTTCACCGAGAAGGTATGCCCCAGAAGTTCTTCAATCTACTGACGTCGTTGTACTCTGGCACTTTTGGCCGCTTAACAGTTTATGGTGAACTATCCAGTCTGTTCGAAACGAGCAGCGGTGTTCGACAAGAATGTCCGATTTCGCCATTCCTGTTCAACTCCGTCATAAACTAGATAATGGAGAGTGCCTTGCGAGATCTCCAGGATGTGGGCATCGATCTAGGAAATAATGAAAAGTTATGTGACCTAGATTACGCGGACGACCTTGTCTGCTTGTTCGAATGGACAAAACTTGTTCAGCGTGCAGTACATGGACTCGCAAGAGCTGTAGTTCCATTGGGCATGCGCTTTTCCTCTTCAAAGTGTAAATTGATGTTGCAAGACTGGACGTCAACGATTTCGAGCTTGATTCTCGATGGAGGGTGGGTGCTAGGGATTGTCGACCACTTGACTTACCTCGGCAGCATTGTGACGACGAGTGGGAGAACGGTGGTAGAGTTGAGCACGCGCAAATCCAAGGATCGAGTGGCGTACTGTGGACATAAGCACTTGTGACGGCGACCTGATATTTCACTGAAGTTGAAAGGTCGTGTGTGCAGTGCGGTGGTACTATCAGTTTCGTTGTTTGGTGGGGTCTGTGGTGTCTGTGGGGCTCGCCCTGTAGTTTAACGCCGCACGGTGTTGAGGAATAAAGTGGTACCCGGTAGTACTGTTGATCTTATGCCTGCATTCGTCATCACCGAATGATATCAGATACACATGAATATCAGTCAATCATATTGCTTCCCTCTTGTTTTTTCCTTGGCACTTGCTACCCTGCTTGTTCGTACGCATTCCCTGTTGATAAATGATGTCATCAGTGTGCAATGATATCAGTACTGTGAATCAACGTAATGAAACTGGTTTGAGTGATTTTAATTCTCCTTTCGCCACTTCTATCAAGTACCTCCTTTGTTCACAAATATGCATAGACCGGTGGAATATAACGACGACAATGCAAAACGTGCTCTGGATTATCAGCGTGAGCTCGAGGCAGATATGGGCGGTACAGAAGTGTTACCTGCTCTGCGTGAGGCCTTCCGATCCCCATTGACTGGTGCTGGCTGGTACAAGCAAATCATTTTTCTGACCGATGGAGAAGTTGGAAATGCTGACGAGGTGAACACGCGATTTATGTCATGCCGGCTTTTGTTCAAAAGTAGTGTTTCATTACTGATTTTATTACTACAATAACCTAGCACATTTCTGCCTCTTGTTCACAACAGGGTAGACAGTATTGTTAATGTTCACCTGACAGACAAATCAGTCGACCGTTATTGTACGTTTTCCGTCCGAGATATTGTTGGTACATATATTGTTGGACGGCTGTTGTGGTGCAGTCAAAACGGTGACGAATGATACCAAATTGTATCACTAACAATTGTGAACATTTCATATGATCGTCTTTATGCCGTATCGTTTGAACACAATAATAAAATGATGTTTGTTAAGTGGAATAATAGAAGAATATATATATATATATATATATATATATATATATATATATATATATATATATATATATATATATATATATATATATATATATATATATATATATATATATATATATATATATATATATATATATATATATATATATATATATATATATATATATATATAGAGAGAGAGAGAGAGAGAGAGAGAGAGAATGCCCCTTGGGGAAGAATTGAAGACCTAACCAGAAACGCTAATCATACTTGTAGCCTGATGTACCCCACCATCATCACTAGCTAGTCGCAAAATTGTCTTTATTATCTTGTGATTTGGAGTTAAGGTCTGTTCTTTTCTGTTCAGACAACCATTAACCGTGCACTGGGTGCGGTGGCTTTGGTTTCTATCTCCTAGCGGCAATCTCAAAGGGAAATAATGAAGGAGAAAAGAAAAAAGTAATAAAGGAGTAAGAGGAGAACTACAATAATGGAATTAGGTCGATGAAGAAACCTCGTGGATGCAAGAGCGCCGCTGATCGTGACGTCTTGCCATATCCCCCAACGTATCTAACCATTGAATGGTTTGGTCTCTTGGACCCCACTCACGAAGTCTAACACCCTACACGACCAAGCCCATTGGCTAGGCCTCTCGTCCATTTCTTCCATGTCATGGACTGACCACCCTTACTCATCTTCCCACCGGTACCTGCCTCAACGAACACAGCACGCCGAGGAATCCTTCCAGGGGACATGCGCAACACATATTCCAGCCATCGTAGCTTGGTGAACTTAAGTGTTTAATCTAATTACTTGATCCCTGAACCTAAGACTTTCCGCCGAACCTCAGCATTGCCCACATGATGTTTCCACCAGATTCGAACAATAGTACGAAAACATCGGTATTCAATTACCGACAATCTTCGTATGTCCTCCATCCGTAGTGGCCGTGTCTCCGAATCATACAGAAGCACGGGCCCGACTGCTGCAGCATACACTCGACCCTTGATAGGTAAACGGATGTCATGTCGACGACACAGATGACTCAGATAGCAAAATGCCAAACGAGCCTTCTGTATACGCAGGGACACCTCATTCAATATCAGACCTCCGGGTGAGATACAGCTCCGCAGATAACGGTACTTGTCTACCACGTTTATAGTCTCCCTAGACACTGAAAGGTCTAGTGTTGGACCAACCCAGTCCTGCAACAACATCTCGCACTTTGAAGGTGCAAAACGAATATCAAACGTTGCAACGCAATCCTTTAAGCCGTCTGGAAAAGCGTGCAACGTATCTGGATCTTCACCTAGAAGAACTATATCGTCAGAATACTCAAGGCCTGATACCTTTTCACCTGGGAAAGTTCAATGCCGCTATCCTCGCCTGACAAAAGCGCGGTCTCTAGGGCCATATCAATCACTAAGTTAAAGATCAAAGAGAAAGGAAGCAACCCTGACGTACACCGTTTCTCGTGGTGAGCTCGAGTGAAAGATCACTGTAAGCCCGAACTCGGCTTCGGCTATTATTGTAAAGGGATTTTACGGTGGAAGTAAATTTTTCTGGTACGCTCTTCAGCAAGATGCAGCGCCAGAGAACTATGAGGTCGACTGCGTCGAAGGCCGTTTTAAGATCAGAAAAACGGAGAATGAGGGCCTACGGAAGGTGTGTCTATGTTCTAAAATTTTTCGAGCACTGTTCGCGAGCGTTGGATAGGTGATGGAAAATAATACCATTGAGCAGGTTGGATGCTATGCTAACCAGACTTATTCCCCTGTAGTTTTCACAGGATGGCCTGTCATCTTTCTTATGAATCGATACGATCACCGATTGACATAACTCTTAGGAACTTGTTCCTTCTCCCATATCAGACCAAGGAGTTACGTCAACTCCAGTAAAAGTGCTGGGCCACGGTCTTTGGAAGAAGACGGCGGCAACCCATCCGGTCGGGCAGCCTCATGTCGTTTAAGATAGCTTATCTCACAAAGAAGCTGCGCTTCTGGCGGACGACTGGTATCTACAACAAGAGCTGTACCCATTACGCTAGTGATCAAACCTGACTAGGATGAAGGCCGACTAAACTGCATCTCGAAATGCTTTGCCCAGCGAACTAGAAGACGCTCCTGAGTTTGAATCAGTGAACCGTTCGCCTCTTTGATAAATTCGCTAACGCCTGGTTTACAGGGGTCGGTTTGTCCAATCAGACAGAAAAGGTTGTGGCTGTTACTGATTGCCGCAGCTTTTCCATCTCCTTACACTTCGCAATCCACCATTGCTCACGGTCATTTCTCAGGCTCCGAACCAGCGGGCGTTTAGGGCATCTCCGTTCATCATCGTATATGGAATCCGGAGGAATCGATCTGCGCACATCTAGCAGTGCAACGGAAGATACAGATGTCCGTCGTTTCTGGGTGCATCTAGTTGTTGCACCTTGGGTACGATCAGACGCCGCACGTAAGGGCTGTTTTATCTCTGTTCATCATTCTTCTGGATCCTGGGCATTTGACTGCATCGATAACCTGATGGATAATTCTGTTCGATATGGAGTTCGACTCAGTGATAGTGGGTAAGGAATGTGACGTCTCGCGCAGCAGTGCTCTGTCCGCTTAGCAAGCCCAGTTTGTGCATGTAGTCCATTTCAGTGGCTTAACACGAGCACGTATTGTCAGTTCCTGATAAGTTATCGCTATGTATTTTCAAATCCAGGTGGAATTGTACCCTCAATTTGTTCGATCGCCTAAACTGTTCCATCTTCCTGCTTGCATATGTGTGCGGTTTTGGTTCAGTACAGACGCCTTTTTGTGGCTACTTTATTTCTCTAACAGTATTGCCCTCTATAGAAGCAATTAAAAGCGGAACATTGAATCGTGAGTTTGTTGTTTCAATAAGCTGCACTGAACATAACCGTAAACTGTCGACTTGGTTTTCCAGTTTTTGTAGGTCCCCAGCTCGTTCGTAATCAGCAGTAAATGCCGCAAATGAATTTTCGTAAAGCGGGATGAGTTATGCAAGTGAATGGTCTTTAATTCTGTCGTAAATGAGCAAGAAAGCTGCTGTGCAAGGTAGTCTTTTAGTACTGTTTCTTTTTTTTTCTCTTTCGCTGTCTGTGTCTCCGTTTTTAGGTGGTAGGTCTTGTGGGCTCGAACGTTCATCAAGCTCGCGTATTCTCTGTCGGATTGGGGATGGGAGCGAGCAGTTATTTGGTGGAAGGTGTCGCTCGCGCAGGTCGTGGCGTATCCGCCTTTGTACGTGACAAGTAAGTAAATGGTTTACTATTTTCGTCCATTTTCAAGGTGGATTTATTCATGCCTTTAGCAAAACTATCTCACAGTGCAACTGAACCCTGTGTCGTTCATGTACCGCATTACGAGCAGTGGTCATTGTCTTTTTCGGTAACCGATTGCGGGAGTAATTAGTTTCCTTGGTAAGGTTACTAGCAAATAAGTGAAAGATTGGTTGGTTGGTTTATTGAGTAGTTACGTTGTATGCCGATTTAGTTCGTATGAGGCTGTGCATTTTTACGATAAATTTTATCTTCGTTTTTCGCAAGCCCTCCACGGACTACGGTTGGGGATGAGATTACTGTTATCTACATTTCCTTTCATATCTCATATCTCACAGATACAGATTCCTACTGTTGTCTTGTTTTTTTCCCGATCCCACACGTATCGTTCATCTCAGTTGCTTTCAATACACGATAAATGAATATTCACCTCTCGCGATTCATAAAGCATGTACCTGACTTTATTTGAAAAACTCAGTTCATTTTGAACAACCGTCTGCTGTTCACTGGGTGCGCGGCGGTTTTGGTAGCTATCCTTCGACGAGAACTTAACTCTAAAACCAGAGAATTAAACGAGAATTCGCATCTCGGCCACGGCGGAAGCAGTCGGAATTCGCTTCCACAACCCCCGTTTGTGCTCTCAGAAGCAATTTGTGCATGCGCTCAATCTATTCTGGCCTACTCGCCACTAATTGGAAGGCTTACGCACTGAGCCCGTGATAATCCGTTCACACCCCCAGTCTCCGGATAAACGGGATCAATCGTAGGTGTGAACGCGGATCCTTAACACTAGCTTCTTTGACTGTAGGTATGCCTTATGCATCCTAATATATATAGTATTGTATTGACATGGGTAATGGTCACTGAAAACGAGCTTGTTCGCCAACCTGTGTTGTCAAGATAAATGTAAGCAGATATTAAGGAGTACAATGCATGGTACTCTCGCGTAGATAAAAGAATGTCAGAACAAGTGTGCCATTTCACACAACCCACAGTTGCATCCTACGTCGTGGTTTTTGTTGACGTGTAATCTCGTCGTATAAAACGTAGGTAGTTGTTGCTAAAGCTAACCCTGGTGAATCAATAGATTTGAATATTCGCGCGCTGTTTATGTATAACAAGCGTCGTTTGTAGTTTTTGTCCGCATCCGTAATTCACATGCTGAACGGGTGGATCCCGGACTCCACAATTGCTCGTCATGAAGATTGAGCCGAGTAATTGTTCAGAAACGATGAAACCGTGTGACTTCGTTCTATATGGGCGTACGAGATACATCTTTCTACTGAATTCTAGGCAGTGGCTAATAAAAGAACCTACCCAATGTAGTGAAAATTGTTCCATTGTGTTGGAACACCGGCAGCCGTACTTACAAAACTCGGTCCAAAGAACCATTGGATAAGACCTTAATGAGTGTTAGCGGTATGTTAACCTGGTCCTAAAGATGCTGTTTACCGATTAAATTGACTAGTTTCAGTAGATTTCAAACTTTTTCTTTCATAACCGTTAGCCGATGTTGTATATCACTTGACTTTCTTTCCTAACATTAGGTGACCTGCGTAAGTATCTCGGCTACACAGCTCACATATCCCTTTTTTCTTCCTTTCATGGTGTTCGTTGTGCTTTCTTAACACCTGGTTTGATTTTTCCCCCCACCGTGTAGTCATCGGGGAAGCTGAAGTAGAGGAACCAGTTTTGATCTCAGGTATATATATATATATATATATATATATATATATATATATATATATATATATATATATATATATATATATATAACACCCAAGTTGAATCACAGCATAAGGGCTAAACTCCATAATCAGGAGATACTGTAAGACTGAGTTGTGGCGGAACATTCACGTGAGAACCAGTTTATTGATCCTGCTTTTGAAGAGAGAAAGGTTGTAAGTGGGTGAAAAGACAGAAGGAAGGAGAGTGTTCCATAATTTAGCGGTCTGGGGAAAGAAGGAAAGTTGAGAGATAGAAGTACTACATCTAGTGACAGGAACTTGATAAGGATTATTGTTTGCCTGAGTACGTGATGTTCGGGGAAAAGTTTTGGGGCGAGGAACTGTTGAACCATGCTCAGGAGACCAAAATCCAAAATAGTATCGGTAGAAGAGAGACAACGAAGCAACAGCCCGACTAGTGACTGCAGATTGGAGGTTAAAGAAGGGTTGTCGGTCAGCCGGATGACCTTACGTTGAACCCGATGAAGAAGCGAGAGGTAGACGAAGTTCCACCCCACCTGGACTGACGTATTGAAGTTCGGGGTGGATTTGAGCTTTGTATAGCGGAAGAAGATGGGCTCATGTAAAGAGGCGTCTGGCGCGAAACAGAAAACCACCTTTGAGCTGAGCACGAGAGGCGAGCTGAGATATGGAAGCGTACCAACACAAAAGAAATTATAGATAAGCCAAGTGAAGTGGTAGAATCTGCAGAAGGCAGCACAGTTGAATTAAGGGATAAATGAGAGGAGAATGGATGATGTTTCAAGGAAGTTGAGTGAAAAAAAAAATTTGGAAGCAATAAATGCCATGTGATTGTGGGATCATGAGGAAGAGATGTGTTCGCGGTCGGACTCTCAAGATACACTGATTACACTGCAGTCACGATCGATGTTTGGTTGACATGGCGGGGAGTGCGGTAAGAAAGAAAATAATGAAGAGTGACGACATCGGCAATGGAATGGATTGGGTTGGATGTAGTGAATAGGAGATCAATAATAAATAAAAGAAATAAGGTGGACACAAGTGCTGATTCTTGGAAAACACCAGTGTTCAGATGAAATGGGCGGGATAGAACTTATCACCTCGGACGGAGATGGTTCGCTTGCTGAGGAAACTTGATGTCCACGATACAAGAGCGGGGTAAAACCTGAACATGGACAGTCTCGCCAGAAGACCTTCGTGTCAAACTCGGTCAAAGGTCTTAGAGATGTCGAGCGAGACCATGTGTGTTTCTCCGTGGTTATCGAGTACAGCCGACCAGGAGTGTGAGACGAGACCCAGGATTTCACCGGTGAAACGGTGAGGTCGGAATGTGTATTGGCGATCACTCAGTAGTCCTTCGCGTTCGAGATACGCACGCAGTTGGTCGGAGATGACAGTTTCGAACACTCTCGAGAAAACAGGTGTGAGGGAAATAGGGTGATAGTTATTCGGTTCAGAAAGATCACCGCGTTTAGGAATAGGAAGAATCACGGCGTGTTTCCAGGGGATCGGAAAAGTAGAAAGTGGGAGAGACAGAAAAGGCAAAATGAAAGAGGGGCCAATTCAAGGGCACACATTTTAAGGACGATGGCTGGTATAACTTCCGGACCGTGTGGTTTGCATACGTCCAGAGAACGCAGCGCTTGGTGGATCTTCCTAGTGCTAATATAAGATAGAAAATAGGAGTCAGAGAGAAGAGAAGGAACCGGAGGAGTAGGATAAGTGTATAAAGTGGAGTTGGAGGCAAACCGGGAAGATAAAACCTCGGCTCTCTTGTGTGGTTCATAAACAAGATCACCAAAGGATTTACAGATGGGAGGGGAGCTAGAAAGTCATAATTTGCTGGAGATAGCTTTGGTAAAGGACCAGCATGTTCGGCTACCGGTGGAAGATGAGAGTAAGCGTTCGGCTTTGTAACAGGCGAAGCGTTCTTTGGCTCGCTATATGGTTGAGGAGCATCCGTTCCTCGCTTGCACGAAAAGGCCGTGGAAGTCGGGAATGGGCGAGCGGCGCCAGCGGCGAAATGTTGCACGCTTCTCATGTACAGCACGACCACATGCGTGATTGAACCACTCGGAGGATTTGGGTTTGCTAGGTTTGGAAAAGTGACGAGTGAAAAGTTGAAAAACAGTGTCGGTGAAGTTAGAAACGGAAACGTCTGAAGTAAAGCAGCAATCATTGCGAGGATAGGAAGCTAGAAAATCGCGGAAGCCGCCCTAGTTGGCTGAACTGTAGCGCCAAAATGTGTGTCCTGGGGGGAGGTGGATGATGGGAGCGAGTTAAATTGATGGAACAGGAAATAATATGGTGTTCAGATAAGCCAAGTGGAGAAAAATCGGAGGCGCCTGGGAACATAGAAGGAACAGAAGTGAGGATGAGATCAGGGGTATGGGCACGATCACCGGCTCGATCGGGGATACGTGTGGGAAGGTCAACAAGTTGGCATAGATTGTTGGCTGCGGCGAAATGTTTTGCTTTGCGCCCTAGAACCGAAGTGACCGATGAGTGAATCAACCAATCTCGATTGTGAACAATAAAACCTCCTAAGATTGTATTGTATTGTATTGAAGACTTTAGAAATTTAACAAAAGTTCACATTTCAGCCAAAAGAGGAAAACTCATCAATGACACTTCGAAATACGCATAAAAATAAGTACTTTAAAAATAAAACTGGTTCAACCGTCGAGGTTAGTGCGAAGTTCCTCGGTGACTGTTATTTTGTCAACCAGTACACGTGCCTTGTAGAGTTACGATAGACATTTATGTGGGATGGGATAAGTCTAAATTCGGAACGTGTGGAAGGATGAGAACGGTATGGAGATAACTCACGGTACAGGGGATAAGTGGGGTCCGCAAGAATCTTCTGGGCGAATTTTTCACAGGCTGTAATATGCAAATCATTAACTTTGGAGATAAGACAGCCCATGGAAATCTAAGAGGCACGAGTGATAGTGGCTAGGCCGCTGCGTAGAATGATAAAATCTTTTTCAAGTAGACCAGGGAAGATAACGGGAGAGCAGTAGAGCAAGATTGGTGGAACACATTGATGGACAAAAGGAAGAAGGACAGCTTGTGTGGCACCGAGCTGCCTTAGCCTACGAATTTGAAAAGACACTCTACGCAGTTTTTTAACACAGTCAAGAATATGAGAAGACCATTGTAAATTGGCGCTTATTGTGTCCCCTAAATATGTGACCGAGTCAGCTCTGGAAATTGTGACACCGTTGATGATTGATTACTCAATAGGATAAGTGGAACGAGAAAGAGAGAAAGTAAACTCAAAACATTTGGAAGTGTTGAGATGTAGTACAGAATGGGACGAAAATTTCTTAAGACTATATAAGTTCTCGGAAAAAGATTTAAAGTCTTACTGTTTGGAGATAAGTTGGCAGAGCACGACGTCATCAGCGTACTTAGAAAGTTGTGTAGGTGGTGCAGTGGTTAAGTTGCTAATGTGTGTGGTAAAGAGAAAGGGGAAAGAACGGCACCCTGAAGAACACCTGAGTTGTTAATCAAAGAACTCGATGAACTTGCACCAACCTTAGTACGTTGAGTTCTGTTGAAAAAGTAATCTTTCAGTCACAACAGTGAAAAAATGGGACAGCTAAAGGGCTCTTACTTTTAAAGAAGTAGAGAACGGGGAACCGAATCGAATGCGGAAGAATAGTCGAGGAAAATACATCGGACGGAATTCATGGAACGATTTAAGCTGTTTCAAATGAACTGGCGAACTGAAGCAACTGCATCCAGAGTGCATCTGGTGAGTTTGTACGCAAACTGATGGGGGTCATTTGGAACAGCAAGAGAGGAACGCAATCGACTTAGGATAGCACGCTCGGTCAACTTGAGCGCAGAAGAAGTAATGACGATGAGACGAAAGCGTTTTGACAAAATGGTGGACTTGGAGTGTTTGGGAACAGGCATTACTGCCACGGGTTTCCAGGAGGCAGGAATGGCATCAGAATCAACAGTTTCAATAATGAGGGAAGTCATGATTCCAGATAGCTGACGTGCTCCAAATTTGAGAGCTGTAGAGGGTAAGCCGACTGGACCGACAGCAGAAGCTGTTTTTGAGGTTTGAAGAAGCTTGAAGACTTCTGGGGAAAATGGCTCTATATCTAAGGGAACAGAAGGAAAGTAAGATGGCAGGGTGTCCGACGAAGTTCAGGCTGTCGGCATCTATGTCGTAGTGTTTTGATCGGGCCCGTTGTCCACAGAGAAGCCGGATTCCTTGCCAGAGAAGTTTGTTATTGATGGTACAAAAGAACTGGTGGGCAGAAGCCTTGTTCAATCGTCGAATCTCTCGTTTGATCGGGATGGAGTGTCGTTTCACCAAAATTTGGTCGTGTAGTTTATAGGCACGTTGTTTTTGTCTTCTCACAGATTTCAGCAACGGAGAAGCTACTCTAACGTTATTAAGAAAAATGCAGTCTCCATAGGACAACACAGATCAAATACCGCACTCAGTGTCTTCGTAAATAGGCCTAGTGGGCTAAGAGAGCAATCGAAGGAAAACTGCGAAGTAAAGGAATCTTTGGCGAAGGGTAATGTTGGTGGGTATCAGATTTCTAGAGGTTATCTTCAGCTGTTTTGTCCTGATGAGTGAACAGTTCTCTGAATGTGAATAAACTTCGGGTCTGATGATAATGAGGGGCGATCACTCGTTGAAACAGGAGCTTTCAATTGTAAGTGAAAAAGATCGAGATGGTTTGTGATAATTCTATCTAAAACAGCGTTCCTTCTAGATGGGATAAGACGGAGGTCACCTAAACTAAAAAGAAGTAAGGGATGCGTAGGCGCATGATTAAAATCACCAACAACAAAGCATAAACAATCAGACAGTAAGGGAACCAGGACGTGCATGAAAGCGTCGAAGAGCAGGTCGATGTCCCTTTGGGAGCAGAAAGGAGCTATATACAAGTTACTGATCACAGTGCCTCGAAAAGGCGAGAATTTAGGGTGACATCCAACAACCACAGAGTCAACGTCATTACAGGAGAAAGTAAAAATAACTTCGGACTTGCCAGACCATTTCGAATTGATGTACCTAATCACTCCACCACCTGTCTTCTTCTCGCACTCTTTTTTATCTTAACGAAAGCACTCAAAGTTCTCAACGGAACGAGTTCGTCATCAGTACTTTCATTTAACCAAGACTCTTGAATACAGGTTACACAGGTGTTCATGTTAATCCGAGAGTTTAGGTCGTTGATAAGGAAGACATTTTCCCAAACAGGAACCGAATGTTAGTACTAACCAGTGCGGGAACTGTCATCTTCCTTGGTGTTGTGCGACTAAGAGCAGTCTACCAACAGGCTCGCTTGCGTTTCCTGGTCCAACTTTGCTTTCATAAAAACGAGTAGAGAATTGTGAAGCAGAACATATTGTGTCTCCAATCCGAGTGAATGATTCTTTAGAGTAGCGAATTCTGAGTGACATGAGTTGATTTTGAGAATAATTCCTAAGGGACGTTGATCAGGTTCACAACAAAATGTAGCACAGCCAATCGTGGGGCGCGCCATCCAAGATGGTGATATGGCAGTTGAGATCCGTAACAAACAAGTGCTCATTGTTCAAAGATAAGAAATCAAAGGTCGATGGGTCGCTACTGTTGGGTGGACGGCAAACAACACAGAAGTAGTGATTCACGTAACGAAATCGGACCTACAACGAAATCAACTGAAATTCACGGCTGGAAAGGTCGAGATTCCGGATCCCGGATGGGGCGACTGATTTGTGGACAAAGACACAGACACCAGCTGTGGGTGAGGAAGAAGAGTGAAGGGTATATTTGGGAACTTGGAGGTGGGTGGTGTTCGATGGCATTTTCAAGCCGGAGATGCAATCATGCCTGACAGGCCAGACGAAATCCAGTCTCCTGGTTCTCCAGGTTGGGGGTTGATTTGAGCTGGCAACTCAATCGGCAAAATCAGTGGAACAATAATTGATCAGAGAAAATTGGCTTCCACTGAGCCATCCCACTGCCTTGCGGATAGGTTCTTGTTAGAACTAAAGGCTTTGGATGAGGACCCTAATCGTTCTCCTGCTTTGTGGCTGGATACCCTAGCAATACTCGTCCAACATCTCCCATGAACTGAACGAATACAAATAATTCCATACTGCATCGGTCGTCGCATAGGATAATCAGGACCGCGCTGCCCATTGCATCGGGCGGGGCGGGTAGTGATAAGTGGGCTACTGCTCAGAGTTCCCTCTCTTTTATTCAACCTTTGTCTTTTGTCCTCAACCACCTCTCTCTGCCTCCTCTGCCCGCCCATAATGCGATACTCGTAACGGTTCATTGCCAAACAGTGTCGGGAATAATCTTCTATCTTGTAACTCACATATTCTCAAGCCTCGTCAGCCTCTGAATCTCGGCTCCTTCAACGTGCGCACACTGATTCAGGTCGGTCAGCAGGTGTGCCTAGCCCTCACAATAGATTCTCTGAAGATTGATGTCTGCTGCCTAATTGAAATGCGTATACAGCATTCGAGCAGGTATCTGGTATCTCATCAAGATATTTTCTGCACACTTCAGGAGACGAAGCAGCTGGAACTGTGGGTCAACGTGGTGTAGGAATAGTCTTGACTGACAGTGCCGCAGCTGCTCTTTCAGACTGGATCCCGATTAATAGTCGTTTGTGTGCTGTATGGCTCCAGGGGTTAGTTGGCGTTCAAAAGGATAGTTGTGTAATGGGGTGAGTCATTGATTGTAACCATCCTCAAGAATGAAATACGCAATAACTGTAGTACTCATTGGGGAGTCAGTTTAATTCCGATGGTCGCTAAGGTATTAGTTTCGATTTTGTTGCATCGTCTGACACCGGCACGTGAGAGAAACACTCGCGAACAGCAGGCCGGATTCCGCCCAGATCAAGGATGCATCGACCAGATTTTTTAGTCTTCGCCAACTACTTGGTGTGTGTCACACACACACACACACACACCGTGGACCGACACTAGTGGTTTTCCTTGACTTGAAAGGTGTCTTCAATTCAGTTGATCGCACAAAGCTATTCAGTGCTTTTCACCGAGAAGGTATGCCCCAGAAGTTCTTCAATCTACTAAGGTCGTTGTACTCACAGTTTTAGCCGCTTAACAGTTTATGGTGAACTATCCGGTCTGTTCGAAACGAGCAGCGGTGTTCGACAAGAATGTCCGATTTCGCCATTCCTGTTCAACTCCGTCATAAACTAGATAATGGAGAGTGCCTTGCGAGATCTCCAGGATGTGGGCATCGATCTAGGAAATAGTGTAAAGCTATGTGACCTAGATTACGCGGGCGACCTTGTCTGCTTGTTCGAATGGACGAAACTTGTTCAGCGTGCAATACATGGACTCGCAAGAGCTGTAGTTCCATTGGGCATGCGCTTTTCCTCTTCAAAGTGTAAATTGATGTTGCAAGACTGGACGTCAACGATTTCGAGCTTGATTCTCGATGGAGGGTGGGTGCTAGGGATTGTCGACCACTTGACTTACCTCGGCAGCATTGTGACGACGAGTGGGAGAACGGTGGTAGAGTTGAGCACGCGCATATCTAAGGATCGAGTGGCGTACGCTGGACATAAGCACTTGTGACGGCGACCTGATATTTCACTGAAGTTGGAAGGTCGTGAATGCTGTGCAGCTGTGCTTTCAGTTTTGTCGTATGGTTGTTAGACTTGAGGTTTGCACGTGGAAGACATTCGTCGTCTTGGGGTTTTGGACCATCGATGTTTGCGTAGTATCGTGAAGATTGAGTTGAATAGCCGAGTGAGTAATGATGCGGTCGGAAATTGAGTTTTGGGTACTAGACCTTGGAGTTTTCTATCACAGCCTATCCAGCGTAGGGAATGGGAGAAGCCACTCGGAAGTCAACAGATGACTTGGCAACGATGAATGAGAAAATGCACAGTAAACTTAAGAAAATTAGGTGCTTCACGTCTTCGTGTTTGGGGTCCAAAAGATCCGTCAACCAGTTGATTGGAGACACTGAAGGATATGGCAGCGAACCGAGAGCTGCAAGTTCACAGTCACGACTGATTGTTGCTACTTGTAAGCACTTAGAATTAAAACGCGGGGGCTGAAGAGCAGAGAGATAAGGAATACTTCCCGACTGGCCACTAAAGATTTCTGGGACATAATAATTCGCGGTTGCCCAGACCACAAAAGGGGTTTCTCTGTCGGAACCCATCTTAGAAAAGGATGGACGGGACCCCATCGATCCTGCGGCCTTAATATTAGCTTATTTTATGTAAAACTGTCGTTCCAAATGGAAGATCAGAATCCCCTATGTAACATGTTTGCACACGAGTATAGTGAAAGGGGTATATTCCATAGCTTCAAAAGACCATTGAATTTCTAGGGGTAGCCGGAAAGCAGATCCTACCCAGATCTCTAATTACTGTGGTATTCAGCAGTTATGCTGTAGATATGGGGAAGTTAAACTGTCCTCTGAAATGCTCAGCTCAACGTCTAAGAGGACGCTCTTCAGTCTGAATCAGTGAAGCGTTTGACAGGTTTCCGTGAACAGATATTCCTCAGCAGACGGAAAAGATCTCAACAGTTGTCAACCGCCGAATACAATGACGACAATGCAAAACGTGCATGTGGAAGACATTCGTCTTCTTGAGGTTTTGGACCATCGCTGTTTGCGTAGCGTTGGGTTGAATATCCGAGTGAGTAATGATGCGGTCAGAAATCGAGCACCAGGTACTAATTCAGAGAACGTTTTGTCACAGCGTATCCAGCTTAGTAGACTTCGTTGGTTTGGTATGTATGGCAAATACACGTCTACCATACCGTGTCCTATTCTCCTTTCCTCCAAGGGAGTGGAAGAAACCACTTGGAGGTCAACAGATGACGGGGCAGCGAGGACTGAGAAAATGTACAGCAGACTTGGGAAAAGTAGTTGCTTCACGTCTTCGTGGTTGGGGTCCAAAAGATCCGTCCACCAGTTGGCTGGAGACACTGATGGATATGGCTACGAACCGCAAACAGTGGCGATCGTGTTATCACTTTCTTTCGAATCAGAATGACTGATCGATGTGCGTTTGTACAGTAAGACTGTGTATTCCGTGTGTTGGCTACTAAGGCATTCTTTCCTTTTCCCACCCGTGTAGGTCCACTCCCTCTTCATCTTGTATATTCATACTTTGTAAATCAACGTGCAAGATGATGAGAAAGGCAGTGGTTAGTGGGGCTTGCCCTATTGTTTAACGCTGTGCAGTGATGACGATGAACACATAAGGCCTCAGTGGATCACGGTTACTAGTGAGCCAGGCGACGGTAGATCTGTTTAACTCCAAATAATGCGAGCTGTATGAGCAGTCAAATACCCTGTTTATATGAGCTAGAGAAAAAAACGTGTAAACCACAGCAACTTTTGAATAGCACCTTTGTTTAACTTTACTCCCCACACAGTAATGAATTACGAACCGTGACGATGAAAATTCTGAAATCTGCTTTACAACCGCGTGCATGCAACGTTCAGGTCAAATGGGACGTCAAAGCTCAGCGCGCTGATGGCACTCTGACCCCAGTTGAAATCACTCCGGTGCCTCAGGAGATCCCTCCAATTTTCGATGGGTGCTTTTTAACTGTGTACGGTCTGTTCACGTCTGGTATGTCAATAAAAATCACAGTATTAGTTAACTACTGCTTTTTTGTCTACGATCAACTCATCATTTAAGGCTCACGGAAGCGTTCACTGTACGGTTGTTATACCTTACTCCTGAATTAATTTTACTTTTACGTGAGCACTTCTTTCTAGAAGATAAGTGGGCTCCTTGGATAACACCGATAACTGTTAACCGTGCGCGGTGGTTGGAAGGGAGTTGGACGCAGATCACGATTATTTTTTTTTGTTTCATTGATTGGCCTCATAAACCAACCGTAAGCCCAGGTATTTTATGTCCCTGACACCGCCGATCCACATTTTCAGGGGCCACCAAAACGATAGCACCGTCCGCGGTAGAATTTGGGATGGAATGTTCACTTGGTTAGATCCATATCACGTTGCCGTATGATATGGTTAAACCATTGTAATCGACGACGCTAGAGGAAGTCTGACAGTTCGTTTCCAGACGGTTGACGCAAAACTTGGTTCAAAGGTTGAGTTCGTGGTGGGTCCATGGCGCCCGCAGTAACTGGGGATATGATTTCCCGTGTTTGTCGATTCGAATCAGTAATTCATCCCACTCCTGGCCATTCAGAAGTAAGGCTGAGCTTGGGTATTTGAATGCTGTAACATTCAAGTAGTTGGCCATTGCTAGGTATAAGCTGAACTGACGATCGTGAGAAATTTCCGAAAGCCTTCATTGTGGCTGTGTTCACTTCTAACCCAATGAGCTTGACGGAAAAATCGATCTGATCAAGAACTGGTTGAAGTGTGGCTGGGGAGTATCTTCAGTTGAGTTCAGTTCAGTTCCAACGACCATTGGTCATGCATTGGATTCAGTGGCTCCGGTTGCTATCTCTCAGCCGCAACTTCAATCGGAAATGATGAAACAAAGAGTAAGGTGACAAAGGAAGTCAGTTTATACAAGAGCGCCACTGGTTACGACACCTAACCATGTCCTCTAGTGTATCTAAACACTGAGTAAAGGATGTCTTAAACCCGGAATCAGAAAGCCTCACACTCCTGCATGACTAGGTTCACGGGTTAACTGTTTCGTATCTTTCTACCACGTCATGGTCTGACCACTCTTGCTCATCATCCAACCGTTACTCGCTTCAGCGCGCCGAGTAATTCTTTCCGGAGACACGCATAACACATGTCCCAACCACCCTAATGTTTTATCTAATGCGTTGATTCGTGTGCCTAATACTCTGCGCCTTACTTCATCATTACTGATACAATGTTCCCGCCATATTCGAGCAATGCTTCGAAGATAACAGTATTCAATCATTGACAATCTTCGTGTATCCTCTACCCGCAGTGACCATGTTTCTGCACTATACAGTAGAACTGGTCTTACTGCTGCAGCGCACACTCTATCTTTGATAGGGACACGGATGTCACATCAGCGCCACTGGTGACTGAAGTTGGCAAATGAAAAACACGTTCTCTGCATATGCAAATATTCTGAATCCGATATCCCAGCTCTGACTGGAGTGCATCTGCTCAGATGACCGAACCTATCTACGTAATTCACTATCTCCCTGAACACTAAGGTTCTGTGTTAGATCAACTCAGTCCTGCACCAATACCTTGCACTTTAAAGGTGCAAAACACACAATCAGAAGGGGAGATTTCGTTTCGCCATATGGAACCAAAAACGGCGCATATCCTGTCAATCACTGACGATAGAGAATGCTTGTAGACTTCGGGCTGTGTGCTGTCTTCTACACCGGCTTTCTTATTTAGCTGGGTAATAAACGACGTGGTCCACCGATTAAGGGAGAAAATTTACCGGCCAGAGATAGATCACGGAATCACTGGCAGAATAAATCAAAGGCTTTTACCATTGATGGGCTTCGTCAAACACATTCAGTTCACTGTCAGAGTAGAGATTTCAAAGTAAAGAATGGTACCCAAGATCAAAAGGTCGCTGCGAATTTCCACCGCTTTCTTGCCTTTAATGGTAGCGTATTTGTGAAGATGGAGAAGCTCATTCAATGGACGAAATGTTATTAAACCCACTCTGGCATTCTCAGATACACTCTGGACCAAGTCATCTGGAACAAGCAAAATCTGGGGTAACAACGTGACATGCCAATACGATTGGTCAGGACTTTCACACATTTTTGCAAGGTCGACTCACCCTACAACCTCTATCCACTTCGCAGAACAACCTACACCGAAGAAGCCTATCAGTTGACACACGTACCACACATCCCAGTCACTTTGACCTGTTTAGATCCAGTACTTGATCCAGAGAATGACCTCTGGTGCCCAACACCTTACGTCGAATCACAGCGTTGCTGACATAGAGTTCCCAGAATGATTGGACAATGCTATGGAGACGTCAGTTCTCGAACACCAACAGTCTTCGCCTATCTTCTACCCTCAACGGCCATGTTTCTGAGCATTATAAAAGAACGGACCTAACCGCATTATTGTACACTCGATAGACCACCGGAAGTCTCGCCGGCCCCACAGATGACTGGGGTTAGGAAAAGCCAAACGCGCCTTCTGAATACGCGATGATACTTCATCCGATATTTGTCCACTGGTGAGATGTAACTGCTCAGGCAAAAAATTTTATCTACTCCAGCTAGAGCTTCATCTGCCAAGGAGAGGTTTGGTGTAGCGCCAACCCAGTCCAGCAGCAACATTTTACACTTTGAAGGTGCAAACAGTATCCCAAACATTCCTACGCTGTTGTTCAGACTACTTTGCAAAACCTGCAACTTACCTGGATCTTCACTCAGAAGATCAACATCGTCCGCATATTTGAATTCAGACAGTTTACTGCCTTAGCATAGACCGACGCCGCTATTCTCACACGAAGATAGGGCCATCTCAAGAATCAGTTCAACTATAAAATTGAAGAGGAAGGACAAAAGAGGGCAACCCTGACGTACACCACTTTCTGTGGTGAACTCCGGGGAAAGATCGCCGTAAGCACGAACTCAAATTCGACTGTTCGCATACAAGCATTGGAAAAGAGAAATGAACTTCTCTAGCACACCCTTTAGTGAAAGGCAGCGCCACAGAACTGTGCGGTCGACTGAGTCGAACGCCGCTTTCAGATAAAAAAGACAGATATTGTGGGCCTACGGAAGATGCGTCCGTGCTCTAAGGTTTGTCGAAGAATAAGCATGTGGTCGATACAACCAAGACGGGGTCTGAAACCACCTTGATTGCCTAGCATATTCATTTCGTGAGCGATGGATAATCAGTGGAGAATAAGCCCAGTAAACAGTTTGGATGCGATACGTAACAACTTAATTGATCTGTGGTTTTCACAAGAGGACCTGCCACCTTTCTCGTAAATCGAGACATTCACCAATTCACACCATTCCCTCTGAATCTGCTCACTATCCCAGATAACACAGAGGAGTTTTGGTAACTCCGAAACCAAAGCTTCGCCTCCATCCTTGAAAAAAGATGGAGACAACCCATCTGGTCCAGCGGCTTTATACCTTTTCGAGTAACATATCTCTCGCATAACCTTCATTTTCGATGGAGGAGTGATGCCCACATGCATCAACGTCCGTATTCCCTGATTGGCTACCTCTTTCCAGGCTTCCGTGGACCGGTACTTCTAATCAAACGATAAAGGTTGCGAGTATTGCCAATAGACGCAGTCTTTTTTACTTCTCTACATCTCTCAAACCACCAATGTTCACGGTTATTTCTCAGGATCCTAGTAATTGGAGTGTCAGGGATTTATGCACTTCATTGAATGTGGCATCCGAAGGGACAGATCTGCGAGTATCCAACAGAGCAATTGATGTCGAAGATATCCATCGTTTGGTAGGCATATTTGAACAGGAGTCTCGCGTGGCATTTGAAGCGGCACACAAAGCTTTCTTGACTTGTTACTAGCGTTCTTCTGGGTCTTGGGCATCTGGCTGCATCGATAACCGTGAAGGTAGCTCTGTATGGAAAACAGATGGTCCACTATGGTCCAGAAGCGACTGTGCTGAACGGATGGCTTTTACGGGATGCGACCACGGACGAGACGTAAGCGAAAGCAGGCACGTATCGAAGTGTGATCTGAGCCTACAGGCGTAGGCCATAATGATCGACAATTTGGTCAATCTGAGTCGAACGTTGTGAAGACGAAAGAGGACGCCGTTTGGGTCTATGTCGCTTTCTATGGCAGACGTTCGTGCTCGCCAGGAGCAACCTGTGGTCGGAGCACAGCTGCATTGAACGATCGCCGTTATCAGTCGGATTGACCGAAAGTACCGCATGTCGATTCATCCGGCACATGCGGGGTATAACAACAAGGCAAATTTGTCCCTGGTTGTTGACGTGGTATGACGCATCTGCACCTCTTCTCATGGATAAACAGGTGGTTAATGGTGGATATCAGATCTATCCGGTGACAGATTCCACACACGCCCTGGCGACTTTCAGAATCCACGTCATGGGAATATACAGGCGGTTGCACACGACGATCGAATATTGGAGGTCAATAAATATTGGTAATACACTTTTTGGAAACCGTTTTTATTGCCTTGGCTGTAGCAGGTGATCTTGATTCGTTTTTCAAGTCTAGGTTTCCATTGCCGGTTCTGTTAACTGGGATTCACACTTGTTTTGCGAAGTTCATTGGGCTTGAAATTCGTCAAGATAATGGATTTCTTGTACATCTACCTTCGCCTTGAGTGCATTTATACGTGTACCTTCACTCACTCTCTCTGGGCGATGTGTAGATACCTGATGTGAAATACGAAAAAAAATTCCTTGTGATTGGGCTTTTCGTGAAATAATTGTGCTCCAGTAAGCATTTGATGAACTTGCTATGAGGTAAATGTGGCAAAACATTATTTATCATGGCACGCTGGAACAGATCACTATGCTGCTTTATCTCATACCTGCAATATCAGTACAGATGTTCGGCATCTGCAACCAATGGGGCTTGGTGCGAGAGATCTAACTACCCAATTTTTAGAGACATTTGGGGGGGGGATGTGGCGGTATTTCACACTCAGTGGCATTTCCGTGTTTATAAGCCTTCTCCGTCGGCTAGGTACGGTGACTTGTAGTTCTTTGTCTCATATTTGGTACTCTTCTTTTTCGGTTTCCAAGTGCAGTTCTCACTCAGTTAGTTAAAAGCAAGCAGTACACAGTCATTTGAAAGTGTTCAGTCTGCCATTTTGCGGTAGAGCTGCAAGAATTTGCTATCGGTCATATTCGATTGTACAGTATGCGTGAGTGGTTAGCTTGTTTACTCAAGGCTCATCATTTTTGCTGCTCATAGAAAAACAATACGAATAGCAAAAGTTTGATTTGTGTAAATTGCGTGAGATTAACAATCAATGAAGTGATTCTATTATGAATTGCGAATTCAGATGGAAAGCGAGAACATAAAATAAAGGATTACTGATGCAGTTGTTAGGATTTTGAATTTTCCCGTAGGTATGGGTTCACGCATACCATCAACCATGGAAATTACGACAAAATTACCACAGTAGATCAACCATATCGATTCTAGCACTTCCTATGACAACAGATGCACGTGCGACTTTTTTATCATATAACCACAGCCGGTAAACTCATTGAATACCGAGGATAAAATATCCATCATGGATTCATCTATGTTTGCATATTCTTTCATTTGCTAATTGATGATCCGTATGCACATGCAAGTTTATTTTTCCCCATTGGCCTAGTGCATGTTACACAAGTGTGCTGCCATGCAGAACATGATTAAACTGAAGAATTCGAGGGTCCTCGAATCCTGCATCCTCAGTAGCATTCCTAGATGTGCAAGTCAATTCGAAGCCTAAGACATGACCGTAAGCAATGATGGGCGGCAGAGTATAAAGAGATGGAAAAGGCTTCGGCGGTTGACAACTGTTGAGATCTTTTCCGTCTGCTGAGGAATATCTGTTCACGGAAACCTGTCAAACGCTTCACTGATTCAGACTGAAGAGCGTCCTCTTAGACGTTGAGCTGAGCATTTCAGAGGACAGTTTAACTTCCCCATATCTACAGCATAACTGCTGAATACCACAGTAATTAGAGATCTGGGTAGGATCTGCTTTCCGGCTACCCCTAGAAATTCAATGGTCTTTTGAAGCTATGGAATATACCCCTTTCACTACACTCGTGTGCAAACATGTTACATAGGGGATTCTGATCTTCCATTTGGAACGACAGTTTTACATAAAATAAGCTAATATTAAGGCCGCAGGATCGATGGGGTCCCGTCCATCCTTTTCTAAGATGGGTTCCGACAGAGAAACCCCTTTTGTGGTCTGGGCAACCGCGAATTATTATGTCCCAGAAATCTTTAGTGGCCAGTCGGGAAGTATTCCTTATCTCTCTGCTCTTCAGCCCCCGCGTTTTAATTCTAAGTGCTTACAAGTAGCAACAATCAGTCGTGACTGTGAACTTGCAGCTCTCGGTTCGCTGCCATATCCTTCAGTGTCTCCAATCAACTGGTTGACGGATCTTTTGGACCCCAAACACGAAGACGTGAAGCACCTAATTTTCTTAAGTTTACTGTGCATTTTCTCATTCATCGTTGCCAAGTCATCTGTTGACTTCCGAGTGGCTTCTGAACTCTACCACCGTTCTCCCACTCGTCGTCACAATGCTGCCGAGGTAAGTCAAGTGGTCGACAATCCCTAGCACCCACCCTCCATCGAGAATCAAGCTCGAAATCGTTGACGTCCAGTCTTGCAACATCAATTTACACTTTGAAGAGGAAAAGCGCATGCCCAATGGAACTACAGCTCTTGCGAGTCCATGTATTGCACGCTGAACAAGTTTCGTCCATTCGAACAAGCAGACAAGGTCGCCCGCGTAATCTAGGTCACATAACTTTTCATTATTTCCTAGATCGATGCCCACATCCTGGAGATCTCGCAAGGCACTCTCCATTATCTCGTCTATGACGGAGTTGAACAGGAATGGCACCTTCTCGGCGAAAAGCATTGAATAGCTTTATGCGATCAACTGAATTGAAGACACTTTTCAAGTCAAGAAAGCCACCCGTGTCTGTCCGGCCGCGTTGTTCGCGGACGTTCCTCTTACGTGCTGCTGTCAAACGGCATGGAAATGTAAAGGCTAATACCTTGGCGATTTTCGGAATTGATCTAATCCGACGATGCGTATTACATTTAGTTCGTATTCTCTTATTTGAAGATGAGTACAGCCACTCACCCGCCGTATAATAACGGAATACGCTTATTGTTTCTAAAGTCGCGGATCAACGTGGTATGTGATTTTACCAACGATGAATGTTAAAATGTACAGGGAACTTAGGAAAAGTAGGTGCTTCATGTCTTCGTGGCTGGTATCCAAAAGGTCCGTCTACCAGTTGATTGGAGACTGTGTATGATATGGTAGCGAACCATGAACAGTGGCGACCGTGTTGTCACTTTCTGTCGAATCAGAATGATTGATTGATGTGCGTATGTACAGTTAGACTTTGTATACCGTGTGTTGGCCATTGAGGCATTCTTTCCTTTTCCCATCGCTGTAGGTCCACTCCCTCTCCATCTTGTATATTTTTATATTGTAAATCAACGTGCAAGATGATGAGAAAGGCAGTGGTTAGTGGGGCTTGCCCCATTGTTTACCGCTGTACAATGATGATGATAATGTATTTCAACAACTTATACCCCCTGAACTGGAGTCCAAATTTAGGTGACTTCTCTGAATGGGGATGCGGACGTCGCCTGTGTTTGGCATCTATGGCACGAGGGTTTCTTTCTCCATTCATTGTTCCTTGTGTGTGCCTTTCAGTTTACTGCCCGTGATATGAATCCATCAGTATATATAGCCTTTCTTTTCTTCCGGTTTATTAACTCATGATTACAATCTTTGTTCTGATCCTTATTTTACCCTAAGGCGACGGAGCCTCGCTGACTGGTAAGATCAGTTTGGAATGCGACGTGCTGTCGACTCCGCAGACATTTCAAATCAATATGGCTGAGGTGATGAAGCGTTCTACTGCCTCTGGCAATAACCTGGTTGTGCCCGATCTCCCGCTGCACCGATTGGCTGGAAAGTGTCAGTTAAACGAGTTAAGTGACAAGCATAAATCTTTGATCATGCGCGATGAAAGCAATCCGTTCGATGATGCGGATGTTGTGAAACAAAAAAGCAAGAACGAAGACCCCGCTGTGGCTGAGATTCGCGTGAAGTTGGAACGTCTCTCGTGTTGTATCAACGTGATGTGTCCGTTCACGGCATTCATTGGCGTGGACCCTGTGAAAAATGGTATGTACTTACTGATAATCATTGTCCTACCATCAGTAAATATTTAAGTAAGGCTCATCGAAGATTCAATAAAGAAGAAAGGAATATTTAGAGGCCTTTCACATATACCAGTATCGAATACCGATCAATAAACATCGCGATGCGCAAGCGATTTTTTGGAAGCATTCCTCCTGTAGACTGAATTCAATCATGATCACGACGTTTTTCCTAAACTTTGCGGTTTTTTCCTTTTTGTAGCAACAAGCATAATCAATGGGCTGTCATCGTCGAAACCGCTCCATTGGTGTTGATCAGCTAGTATTAACATGAATTACTCCTAAGTTACGAGGTCCGAATTGCTCTACCGCCGGGTCACATTGGTCCAGACAGCAATCCATGGTCGCCTGGCTTTTTACCACATTTGGGGCTTGATGTGGTTCTCCATTCCAAGTCTCAGATTCAGGTTGATGGTTATCCCTGACAGGGCAATGGGCCTTCGAGGCTCCTCTCGTTGCACTCATCCATAAATATGTGATAAAAATGCACTGGATAGGAATCCGCGTCCGTTGGTAATGAACGTGATGCGTACAGTACGGGAGATTTGAAAAGCATGCTGCACAGCGTATTTTTCGACAGTAAATGTTGCGCTGTTTCGTATTTTCTATCTTTCTCACATCTGAAGTCCATAGTGTAATTACTAATACAATAAGTTAGGAGAAAATAATTTTCTAGCGCTTCTTTCGTTATTGAATACTATATGGCGGCCATTTGACGGACATCAAATGTCGACTGAGTGGTTGACTTTATTTACTCGTTTAGATAAAACGTTCGTTTTTTTTCTACGGAGAGCTGAGGTTCATAATAATAATACTTTGTGTTTCTTGTTGTTGTTGTTGTTGTTGGTTATTTTCTCTTTTTTTGCTCTCGCTCCAATACGCAGAAACAGTAACACAACCGGTGCCTCACCGGCCACGCATGTGAGTGATTCTAATTTCATTGATACATCGAGCCTTAAATTAGATGACTCGTTGCTCGCATCGTGCTGTGCGTCGTTCCTTTAAATGTGAATCTGACTATCGTTTGCAGCCCACGGGTACCTAACAATGAATACTGAGAATTAGACATACGAACCAAATCATTGGTTGAAATCATTAAGTTCACCAGGTTTAGATATTTGGGACGTGTTGGGCACGTTCATGAATAGGACTCCTCGGCGCGCAGTGTCCGCTAAGGTGGGTATTGGTTTAAATCGTATTTGATACTCCAAAGTGATCATTCTGTATAATGGAATCACTGTATGGGAAGCCTGAGCAGCGGATTTGGTCGTGTGGGGCGTGTTAAACTTTGTGGATGAAGTCCAAATACACTGGAGGGTATGGCTAGGTTTCACAACAAGTGGTGCTGTTGTATTCGCCAATGTTCTTTATCAATTTGATATCATTTGTGTAGTTCTCTTGTTTCTTTATACATTTGATCTTTTTATTTCCGGTCGAGGTTCCCGCGGAGAGGTAGCAACCAAAGCCACCGTACGCTCTGTATATTTGATTTTCGAACTGAAATGCAAGGAATAAAATAGTTCGAAGTTGAGATTTTGGATCTCACTGTCATCTTCAGAGGTAAGCAAATTGCTAGCACAATAGCACTTGGACTGCACGCAGTATACACCGACCGAATGGGCTCATGCAAACAAAATTTGTACTACCAAATCAATAAGGAAGTGTACAATCAGTGAGGTGGATATGACCTTTAATGATGCATTGTGGTCCTGCGTTCGCACTGGTGACTCGATCGATGTGGCCATCGTATGCGTTGTTCGCGTACGCATGAATTGCGGATTGGGTACAATACCTGCTACTGACTGTCCCTGCTAACGGGTGCCAAACTGCTAAGTTAGTTGTCTGCTTCAGTTCTGTTTGACCAACCAATGACCGTGAACTGGTTTGGGGCGGTTCTGGTTGCTATCTCAGAAAAAAGTATCAAGAGCAAGGAAATAGGGAGGTGAAAGGAGTACACTTAGAAAATTAGAAATTGTTTTTTGTGGCACAAAATGTTAATAAACCACTCCGTCTTTCTTTTTTTATTACTACATGCTTGTACATGAGTGCAGTGGAAGTGGTGTATGCCCTATAGCCACGAAGACCCACTGCACTATTGAGGGTAACCGGTAACCGAACCCTGAGACTTAGAATGGCGAAGAACCACCAAAGGTCCCAGTAGGTCAGGTTTGGTAACGATCCGGACGACTGCGGATTACTGTCTACCACCAAAGTAACCGGTGATGGCGGGAAGTCGAACCTCGGACCTCCGAGGTTCTAACCAAACGCTCTGAACCACTCGACCACACCGGTCTGAGATTCCTCATAAATTAAACCATTTAGGGCAATTAAATTCAGCATGCTAATGTGTCAACTCAATTCTACATTAAATATACTTTGGGATTTTAAACGAGATCCGGATAATTGGATCTTTCTCGCAAAATGCGCTTGAGAGAGTATGAAATGCTATTGAATCCATCACTGGACGAATGGCAAAAAATACTAGCTGCTTACAAAATGCTGTAGACCTTATTGGTATTGATTCATTTTCAATACTCCGGAGTGCTTCGTCTTGTATTATAGAACACTGTTTATGTCACAAGTGGTTCGTGACCGGATTTCATTCAAGATATGCATTCCTGTTAGCAGTGGTGACCTCTCATTCATTAAAACAGTAAAACAGGTCAAGACTCAGAACTATCTTATGTGCAATAAAAAGAACTACCCGTTTGCAAAGACTCGACAATGGACGTACGCCAGGAACCTAAGAAAACGTACAGAATGATGTTTTGAAGAACTCATATCATTGTATTGGTAAGAAAGAAACGGGAACTGCAAAGAAAAATCTCCGAGTAGGCCATTAGAGGACTCCTGCATGAGGTTTTGAACAAAATGACAAAAGCGTTGAGGCTTCAGAGGTCCTTGTGAATAAGAATTCGGCGTGGACATCAGTTACAGTCTGTATCAGATCTGCGATACACAAAGTGAGGATATTGCCTTTGATGACTGATCTTCATTTTCTGAATCGAGAAGAAGAGAACAGAAATCACATCAGTTGTTGATGAGAAAAAGTATCCATCACTGCGAGACTGCATATTGGCGTGGTGTGATGTGGCTTGCGTGCCTCCATGACTCGAAGAGTGACACAGGATAGTTTCCTTTGGCTGGAGATTCATTCATGCGTGAGAGATCCATGGGTACAGGCAAGACGAAATCCAGTTGGTGGGCGATGTTAGTTCTATTCAGTACGCTCCTGGAGTGGACACTCCAGCGAATAAACACGGAGAAATAACTTTTCGGTTTGAAAACCTCGACTAGATGGACGTAGAGTGGAGTATCTGGGGTTTCTTTCGACAATCGGAAAAGTCATTGCACTTCATTAGGCATCTGTCGCCCGCCTAAGCTGGGTAGCCCCCAGCATGCTGCTCCGTCCACGTTCCGCTTGCTCCATTGGATGCATGGGACTGAGGACTGGCTCCGAAGGGCGGATCGATTAGAGAGCATCTGCGAAGACAAGATAGAATGGATGCAACCATCAGGTTTCACGTGACAGACCAAAAGTAGTTCCTTCACGGGTTGTTCGGTCACGTTCCTGTGCTGGGTTAATGCTGCACTGCCTTGAGAATGAGACTTTTGAGTCAAAGACTGTGGTTACAATCCCGACAGAGAACCCCTTTTTGCTATGTGCGCAGCTGCGAAATATGATGTGCACACGAATCTCCAGCATGTTTTCTATGAAGAGCTTCACCAAACTTTTCTCCCTCAGTTTAAGATCGGTGAACGCGCCACGGGTTTTGCGGGTCTGATGAAAGCACTAGTTCAGGAGTTGGTTATAAATCGAATGCACTTCATAAGCCTCTATGTTCACTTCACTTGGCTGCCTTCAGCCTACGCACAATATGTCAAATTGAGCGACAGGCTGCCCTGTCTAGAACTCTTGATACTTTTAAAATAGACGTACGCTGTCTCCAAAACCCGCGAACAAGACCCTACTTCTGTGGGCATTGTTCGCATCTCAGAATCAGCCTCAGTCTTCCCTTGTCGGGTGATTCGGTGACCATATCGTCACTGGCCACGGTTGCCGTGGACTAACTGAAGATTGTCGATCACTATGGCCTACGCCTGTAGGCTCAGATCACACTTGGATACGTGCCTGCTTTTGCTTACGTCTCGTCCGTGGTCGCATCCCGTAAAAGCCATCCGTTCAGCACAGTTGCTTCTGGACCATAATGGACCATCTGTTTTCCATGCAGAGCTACCTTCACGGTTATCGATGCAGCCAGATGCCCAAGACCCAGAAGAACGCTAGTAACAAGTCAAGAAAGCTTTGTGTGCCGCTTCAAATGCCACGCGAGACTCCTGTTCAAATATGCCTCCCAAACGATGGATATCTTCGACATCAATTGCTCTGTTGGATACTCGCAGATCTGTCCCTTCGGATGCCACATTCAATGAAGTGCATAAATCCCTGACACTCCAATTACTAGGATCCTGAGAAATAACCGTGAACATTGGTGGTTTGAGAGATGTAGAGAAGTAAAGGAGACAGCGTCTTTTTTTCTTAAAGGAATATCCACTCTCAATCTGGATTGCTTCGGCTTTGATGAATGACTATTCTAAAGGGCTTTAAATGCAGTTTGATGATAATCACGACCCTTTTGTTGTCATAAATTTCGTACTTCGTCGCGCGGCCAACGTGATGCATTTACAATTGAACAAAATGATACAATTGGCTGCTGTTTCTTTCAAATTTCATTTAGTCATCTCTTTTTTTCTTGTTAGGACCGGGCATTTTCCAAACCTGCGTAAGTAGTTTTTCCGGCATCATTTTATTCCTATGTGTTTTTTGAAGGACGAAAACAAATTTCTCTGTCAAGTTCATGGATTTTTTTTGCTCTTTTGCGAGTTATAGTTGGCTCACTCCATAGAGTATAATGATCGTTGTCTATGGACACGAAAAATTGCTTACATTTGAATCAAGTCAAAAATTGCTAATTTAATAAAACAGCACTATCGAGCGGTTAATTCTTTCCAGCGATTTCTCGGCTTGTGTAAAATGATTCGTCATGCAGTGCCAATGTTTAGCTCATCACTGGAAACAATGGAAGCAGTGCACGGCTGTCTCGTTTATGCTAGGGGTTATCGGCAGCGCATGTTCACCAACCCCGTATTAAAATCGGACCTGGAGTGATGCTCTTTAGTACGTTTGGACAGACGCGTGACCATGTGACCTATGTAAAATATGCCGAATGGTTTTTTTTCAAATTGTGAAATAAGCCCATGATAGTATTCTGAACCTGAGTTTTCGATTATTTAACCGCGAACCCATTGCAACCACATTTATGTAAAAATAACCCAATAAGATCAGTTGAAAAAAGGTCTAGCTCGGGCGGTATCTGATACTTCTCTCGTAAAGCCCGAAAAGAAATTGATTTATAGTGCTTTGTCTCCAGACGATCCTAAGAACGGAGTGGAATAACGGGCTTTGCTAATCACTCAGCTGAATACTTCAGTAAGCGCACTTAGGGCAAGATAGCTATCCTTAGGACCTCAGTTGTTGGGTCACTTCCAACTGCAAAGGTAGTTGATCATTTTTGTAGGATATCTCATCGACGGATATTGGATGGTGCTAAACTTGGAGAAATACTCAAAGCGAGTAGTTGTCTGAAGTCATTTCCCTTAAGCACAGCACTCGCAGGACACATACCCATGGTTTTAGCCGTTTGAACGCGTCCCTCGCCGCAAAGGCCAGTGCACTTGACTCGCAGTCAAACAGGACACTGGGGTCCAGGACATCCTAATTGACATGTGTTCCACAGACTCGGCCAAGAATGTCATCTGCTCAGCTGAACAACTAACAAAGCTAAGTGAAAAGGCTAAAGAACGTACTTCCTGATAAATCATTGCATTTCAGTCTGCGTCAAGACAAGTCCAAATTAGTGCATGCCCATAGAAAAGATTCCAAGCTCAGCGCGCTGTTTGTTCTCCAACTAACCCGTTATTATTATCAAGCTCTATGTTCTTCACACGACAAGGTCTCTGCCAGCTTTACCTCAGTCGCCGAAAATCCTCCTAATATTAGACACAACAAGTCAAAACCCACGTCATTCTCCCAGGACAGCCCGAAACGCATACTACGTAAGCAGTTGAGGGCTGATCAAAAGTAGTCCTCACGCACCACTACCGAATACCACACTAACGGGGATTATACGCGAAGGTAGGGTAATGTTAACTTGAACCTAGTCAAGCGTGAAAAAGTCCAGAACAACGAAACTGATAACCACTCACGCAGAATGTCCCATTCATGTCGGACGCCGTCCTCCTGGTCTCACCTCTCAGCTTATTAGACGTCGACACTCGCTGTCAACTTCCCCTCAGTCGCATGTACTTCCAGAGCCGCCGCATTACCACAGCTTTGGAGTACCCCAGGGTCGCTTCTGTGGCCACAGTTTCCTCCTACACCCCCCCCTCCCCCTAAAAAAAAGAAAAAAACAAAACTAAGTATCCCTATCAATAATGCAACATCTTCTGAGCATATGCTGAAGGGTTTTTTCAGCAGTTGTCTAAGTCTCCTGAATCAAATCCTAGAGCTTCGACAACTAATGGTGGACAAGGAGCCTCAGGCCATAGCCCTCACAGAAACCTGACTCATCCCCAACATCCTAGATGCTGAAATCTCCGTCCCTGGATTCTCCATTACTAGTCAGGACCTCAGCAGAAGTCGCACTGAAAGAGTCATCGTTCACTGCAATAATTATATTTCCCTTGCTACCATACTGAAATTTTCCTCATTCGCCTGTTCTGACAATCAATGGACTGCATTTACATCCTTCAGGACAGACACACTTCTGCTTGTTTCGATCTATCGTCCTCTCCCATGTAATCCTACTAATGGCGTACAACTGACAGGGTGGATGCCAAGGTTGCTGGGTGGAGAGTGGGGCTAGTTGCCATCGAGGGAGAGCTAAAAACCGTACGAAAGTTACAGTGAAAAGCTTTGGCCCTCCTAATGGAAGATGTGGTTGAGGAACCGGCATGGTCTTTAGGGGTTGCGGTGTTGGGGCCGTTCCTCAGACGTCGCATGTGCTAAACGATAGGGCATTGTTTGTCCGTGCTTGAGCGAGTACCGCCCGTTGGACAGTCTCTTGGTAGAACTTAATTTTGCCCCTACACATGTTCCGGATTATTCCGGGGTCTTGTGCATCATGTGCAAGACTCAGCGCCCTATGGGACGGGAAAAGACCTTTTACTATTCTTTCAAAGCCTGATTCTAGGATCTATCAGCTGGAATGATTCTGCGATCCCATCAGCAGAGATGCCTAGGTTTTTCGAGTTTCGTTGGGAGAAGCACTCATTTTCTGAATCGAAACTAGTTCTTTTGAAGAATTTCACATGTTTAACTTCTGAGGTTAGGGTGACCAGTTCAAAATGTAATCAGAAACATAAGAATACGGCCAGTTTTAGCGAGAAATGGCAGGTAGTGCACCACATCTGTTTCTACCCATTCGTTATTGATTGTAAAGTCTTATAGGAAGGGAATTTGGTCTGTGCTAAACCCACGATCTCTCTAGAGCGAAGTCCAGTAGGCATTTACCAAAGGTGAAATTCGATGCGTCAGCTCCAAATCAGTCGATGCTTGGCTAATATCCGATACGGTACGATCTTTTTTTGCATATAGAAATGTCATTCTTATATTGGATGTAACAGTCCGAATTTTTTGTTGGTTTTCTAAGATTTCCCATTTTCTTATTTCGCCATGAGTATATCCTTTAGCTAAGGGCTTAGTTGTGAGACCATGTCGATGCCTTCTGTTTGATGGTCGCTTATTCGATGTGTATGAGCAAGACCAAGAATCAATGGAAGCAATTGTTCACATTCCTATATTATCATTCTGACGTGATGATGGTACTATTTGGCCGCAAAAACACCTGATTTTTCGATATTTGCTTCTAATGCTCATTGTTGTCAGAGTTTTTCGATGCATAACTGCAGTGTCCTACTCGTCATTGTGTCGTTTTCAAATTAGTCACTGTGTTTATCCATCTTTCGTTGTACACCAATCTGCAGACGAAGGAAGTTGGGAAAGGTCGAAGTCGTCACGTATTCTTTGAATAAATGTGGAATGGAATATATTGCTAAACCGGAAAACCGGCACAGTTATTTTTAATTGATCTAAATAATAAAGTTAGTCCACTCGGGCGAGGTTTTAACCGAAGTATGGACGTCATCCATGATTTAGTGCCGCGTGTGCTGTGCCAGCTTGGCTGCGCAGCCACACCGTGATACTTTAGACTTTTTGCAAATTCGAACACTGTCAACCAAACAAAAATGCACTGGCACGTGACAACCACCACAGTAAACTTGTGATTTGTTTGTCTAAGGTAAGATTCCCGTTTGCAGTAATCGTTATCTACCAGTTGAATACACAAGCATGTCAAACTGTACTTCGTAACTACAAATTTCGAATAATGAATAGGAATCGATTCAAAATCAGTAACTCCACAATAACAAGTTAGTCGATCTATTTCACACACACACACACACACACACACACACACACACACACACAGAGAGAGAGAGAGAGAGAGAGAAGTTAACAATAGCCTTTCAATACTTTATTTATGTTATCTTTCCTCTCTATCGACTCATTTTGTTTGCAAACATCACATGGTCTGTATGCAGTACAGATGAATACATAGTCACTCATTCCGTTCTCATACCATATCAGCACACGAAGTCCTTCTGTGTTCATGTGTAGATAACCAAGATGATATGTAGTCTTCCGTTAAACGTTCGTCTGTCTAGATACTCCTTATTCTCATTCCTGTTTCATGGAACTTTGTGCTATGGAAAGAGCGAGCTCGTTACGGAAAAGCTGCGTGAATCAGTGTATCAATTAGTGGGGCTTACTTGATGGTTTTATTCGCTTCACGTTGTTAGTGATTGCTTTAACGTGGAATAATTATCCGGCATACATGCAAACATGTTGCTTTCACGTATCAATTGATCGTCGTTTCTGTTGTAGCTTGCACACCTAAATTCAGTCTCCTTTCGCAGTACCACCAGTCAGGTGCACTTGCCACCGAAAAATGCTTCTCTCACACAAAAAGCATTGAGCCAGTTTTGATGATAGAATAGCATTTACCCGTGGATTCATGCTTGCTATCAACCGTCTGATAGTGTCTCGTGGCATACTTTTTCCTTTCCGCCGTGAAGGCGGTCTTCAGCTACGCCAAAGGTTTGTATTGCCACCTCTGGTCCACTTTTTTCCCTAGTTGGTCCTACAAAATTCGATTGGAGTAATATCAGGAGATCGAGTTGGCCGCGGAGGTGCCTTTGTACCGTGATGCGAATTCAGCCCGCGTACCACCCGGGAACGATACACAGGCGCATTTTCGTCCTCGAAAATCGCTTTGCTAGTTATGTTCAACAGTGGGAAGATGTCTCGGGTCAGGACTTATAGGTAAACTTGGCCGTGGATTATGCCGTGCAGAAATACCAACTCGCCCTGACGGTCCCATCAGATGACGCCTAAGCCGTGCACCGAATCGGCGTTGCTGTCTTCGTACCACGTTTATTAGTTTCACAGATTTGTTTCCAGACACGTCGAAGACGATCATGTTTGACTCATTGATTCCAATGACGGATTTTCATTGGCGAACGGATAGATACATTTACTCGATGTCCGTCGTGAAAGACCAAAATACTTTGCAATCTCATGGCGTTATTTTTCTGAATCCTGTTTTTCGATTGTACGCTGGACGACCTTCACCTTTGTGAGCATCACGTGAACTCAAAAGAGCGAATAGACGTGTGGGCTATAAGATTGGAAAATCCAGATAAGTTTATGTGTCTGACCGTCATAACAAAACTCATGCGCTAGTAGAGTGTATGACGCAAACGTACTACAACACTCCAAGTTGACGGTATGGAGCTTCACGCTTAGTTTATTGGTGGGGTGGGGGGGGGGCGTTTTATTGGTGAGCATGAAACGCGACTGCTAGCTGATAGGCTGGAGGTTTTGGTGAAATCTCAGTGCATGTGCCAACGATGGATCAGCTGTCTGAGTCACACCAGTGGGGAATGGCATTCGTTTGCCGGGTTGCGCTGGCATAGCGATAGGTAATGATTTGATAGGTGGAAAGTTTTGACTGCACGTTTGTCCTTTGTGGTAATCCGTGTTTCTAGGGTAGTCATCAGGAAGCAGACAGCTTTCGAGGCAATTTGCAATTTTCATCAATCCTTTCACTTCCGGTTTCTCTCCATCCACCCCCCCCCCCTTATTATTTTCAACCAAATGATACAGCGGTTCTGCTTGCATGTGGAACCACTGTTGCAGTCCCAAAATGTGCAAAACGTGAGTTCCCTCACCCCCTCTCCCGACGCTAATCACGCCGATTTCAGAAGTAGAATGAGTGAACTGTTTATAAATTGATTTCCCGTGATACGCCGAGGTTCAACTTTTCATCGAAAACTCATCAAAGCACTGTACAGCTAGTTCATCCATGTTAGAAATCATCAGCAATGAATCTCCGGCGAGCATCAACTGGGACTCGAACCCGGGGGTAAATGATTATGAGTAGAACACCCAACCACCAGACTGCCTGGGCCAACTGTCAGTGGCTTGTTTAAATTTACCACAGTGGTCGGTTTTCCAGCCGCCTGAGACAGATCTTTTGGGCCACCCTAGTGATCTCTAAATGCGTTCTACTAGACCAGGCCCACATCCTTGTATCACGTCACGAGCTAACGGTTTCGACCTCTCCAACTGCCACGTGCCCCGGATAAATGTACACACCAGAGGAGTTTATAGACGTAGCTAGCGCGTTCTTCAAACGCAGTAACACTTTTTCTGTTTGTATTTTTCATGCTTGCCCGGGATTGCAGTGATAAGGGTAAATCTCATCACCCTCAGTGTCTATTCCCGATCAGAGATAACCAACAGACATCAGCCTGAGACTTGAATTTAGAACCGCATAAGAACATGTGTGTTAACAAACAGTGAGACACAATATACCACCATTGTAATCGCTGGTGGCAGGGTGTTTGAACTTAGTTCCTCATGTGATACTCCCCCACCGCGGTCAACATTGGGCTGCTTTTAGGCATTTGATTCAGAGACCTTTCGTATCCTGCATTCTTATCTCGTAGTATGGAGACGGTTTCGTGAAATCAAAGCAGCACCGTCCACATCAAATCTTATTCGCACTAGTGCTGAATATGGCCCGAAAACTCTTTAGTGGTTTTTAAAAAAATGTGGACATAATACGTGTGAAGGTGCGTTGTCTCTCAAATCGAGCTGCATCATGATCAAGTGCAGATTAGATGAAACAAGGAGAATGATAATTATGTGGCTGAAATATCGCCCCTGGGTTCTTTGTAGGCTGTACGCTGTGTCAGCGTCTCAGCCAGTCCTTAAAAATCCTCCTCACTATCCAAGCGCTGCGTTTGTTCTCTTAATCAGCTTGAATTTGCCGTCGATTTTTCGAACATCTGCGATTGGTTCTTTTGCCGATGACTGGGTTTTAATTTTTCACCAGATGCACAGTGATGTAACACTACCGTCAACCGGTTTTTTTTATCGCACACGAAGTGAAAGGGGTAAACCCCGTAGTTCGAAAACACACTGTAAGAGGATTCTTTAGGAAACATTCATGCCAAAACCAGTTTGTTGATTCTGCTTTTGAAAAGATAGAGGTTGTAGGTGGAGGAAAAGACAGAGAAGGGAAAGGTGTTCCATAGCTTAGCCGTCCGGGGAAGAAAAGACGACTGAAAGGTCCAGTTCCGAAATCGATGGGCAGAAACCAGATAAGGGTGACTAGCTGTCTGTGTTCGGGGTTTGGCGCTGAAAAGTAATAGAAATAGAATCAGCCGAGGCAAGCGTGGAGGTACAATACCCAAAATAAAGCGGTAGAATAGGGGCAAAGAAGCAACTACCGAGCTATAGGTAAGCGACTGCAAATTTGATGTTTAGACTTGGCCATCCGTCCGGCGAGTGGGTTTACGTTGGACCCGGTCGAGAAGAGATAAAAAAGAAGACGAAGCTCCACCCCTCACGTGGCAGTAGCATTTAAGTGTTGGACGAATTTGACCTTTGTACGGTAAGAGGAGGTGGGATGGTTCGAACAAACTTCTGGTGCGGAACAGAAAACCAATGTTGCGTGCAGAACGAGCAGGAAGCGAACGTACGTTTGAAGACCAAGATAGAGAGAAGACTATCAAAAGACCTAGGAAAGGCATCGAGTTGGAAGAACAAAGAGGAAATCGAATCAAAATTTAAGTGAAGAGGAATGGAATGGTGTTTGAGAAAAATCGAGAGAAGAGATATTTTGAGAGCCCCAAGAGGAGATCTGTTCAGTGTCCGAACTGAGCGATGTTACAAGGGCATAACGGTCGCGGTCGACGTTGGAAGTTGCACGATGAGAGGTGGGATACGAAGTAGAGTAGTAAAGGATGGCGTCATCGACACAAGCGTGGATGAGGTCGGCAGTAACGGATCACAGATCAAAAAATGAAAAGCAGAAAGAGGGCGGGCGAAAGTAAAGGGCTTTGGGGAACACCAGCATTCGCGGCAAAAGGCTGTGATTGTGCACCATTGACACGAACCGAGATTGTCCGGATACTAAGAAAACTCGACGTCCACAAGACAAGGGCTGGAAGAAACCTAAAAGTGAGCAATTTAGACAATAAACCTTTGTGCCAGACACGATGAAAAGCCTTCGATCGGTCTAGTGACACCAGGTGTGTTTCTCTGTGGTTATCTGGTGCCGCTGACCAGGAGTGGGAGACCATAGTTAATAGGTCACCCATGGAACAACGTGGTCGGAACCCGTATCGACGATCGGTTAGCAGCCCGTCGCACTCGAGGAAAATTGCAACTGGGGAAATTATTATTTCCATGGCTTTCGAAATGAGAGGTTAGGGACAACAGACGGTATTTGTTCGGGTCGGAGAAGTCGCCGTGTTTGGGAATAGGAAAAATGACGGGTTCTTTCCATAGGGGGAGGGGAAACATACCATATTGGAGAGAAAAGCAAAAAACGGTTGAGCAAACTTAATGCCAACTCTGGGGCACACATTTTCAGGACGGTGGGTGGGATACCGTCCGGACCAGGTGGTTTATTTTGGTCGAGTGATTGTAAAGTTTTTGCGGAACGTTTCTAATTGTCATAAGGGGAATAAAAGGGCGGATAGTTAAAGTGACTGTAGATAGGAGAATAGAAAAACTGGGTACAGTGGAATGAGAAGCAAATCCTCAGCCTTCTCATGGGGTTCACAGACTAAAGAGCCAGAGGCGTTAGAGATTGGGGAGAAGTTGGAGGGGCAAAAATTACGCGAAACAGCTTTTGCAAAAGACCAAAATGATCGGCTACCAGCAGTAGAAGAAGCTAGACGTTCAGCTTTGTGACGGATGAAACGATCCTTGGCTTTCTGAATGGAAAGCGAGCATTTATTTCTGACCTGCACAAAGAGACTAAAGATTGAGCAGTAGCGGAGCGACACCACCGTCTGAATTCCAAGTTCTTTAAGCGCACAGCGCGATTGCAGGCGTGGGTAAATCATTCAGGAGAACGTAGTTTGCCGGGTTTGGTAAAGTGTGGAATAAGAAGAAGCATGTCTTGGAGAACAGTCTGAGTAAGGTTTGAAACGGCTGAAGTAACATCAGAAGTGAAGCAACAGTCACTCCAGATATAGGAAACCAGAAAATCACGAAAACCATCCCAGTTGGCTGATTCGTGACACGAAAAGGTGCATCTAGAGCTGCACGTAGCATTTGGGCGAGAAAAGGTGGTGGCGAAGGATATAGGGCAGTGGTCCGATGAGCCAAGTGGAGGAAGGGAGGTAATGCCAGAGAATAAAGAGGGAAGTGAAGTGAGAAGATCGATCGCTTGCCCCATCAGGAGTGCATGTGAGGAAGTCAACGAGTTGGCTTAGATTGTTGGCCAAAGCGAAAGCTTCGACTTCACGTCCCAAAGCCGTAGTATCAGAACAGTGCAAAAGCCACTTTCTTATTGTAGACAAAGTCACCAAGAGTAGTGACTTGGCAATAGGGCTCTGATACGAACAAATTCTCAACGCCAAAAGACAGTAAATCAAAAAATGAGTGATCACTGCTGTTGAGAGAGTGATAAACGGTTCACAAGTAATGGTTAAAAGAAGAGAACCGGAGCTTCAACCACATCAGCTGGAACTTGCGGTTGGTGAAGTCGAGGTGTGGAATACGGGAGGTATCGACTAACTATTGGATGCAATCACAGACACCAGCTTCAGATAGAAATGAGGAATGGAAAAAGTAGTTCGGAAACTGAGAATGGTTAGTATCCTATTCACACGAGGCTTCTGTTTGGCCTGATTGGAAACAGCAAAGCTGTTCAATCATAATTGAATATATTCCGCGCGACCCGTGATATTGCGATGCGTGATCTCAAAGTTCATCAAAATTTTATGCGGTGTTATGGTCACCTTGACAGATGAACTGTATCGAAGTCTAGTTATGAGGTGGAAACTCTTCCATACCCAGTTTATTGAAGTCTGTCGTTATTGCTGTCTGACCCAGATAATACTTGGTAAACATGATTAGAACTCACCAAACCCTGTAGCCTATTGATTCTGACTGCTTTCATTTCCCCAAGCAAAACCGCATAACCAATTTTGTGACGATAAAAACCCACCCATACATAACCAGAGCTCTTTCTTTGACAGTTCCAGGGAGTTTATTGCATGACGGGAGATTTTCTATGGAGAAAAGTTGCACGCAGAAAGGTTATTGCTGTCTGTTGGCAGGGTTTTTGAACGCCGTGTTAGGTGTTACTTCTGCCCCCTCCTGCGTGATCATTACTAGACTGATATGAAGCGTTTAATTCATAGTCTGAACTCCGGTCTCTGAAACTAATATCTGAGTCCGATATTATTGTGGCATAAATGGTTTTAATACTAAGGCACACGGTATCGGAACTGTTGACATTTGGTTTAAGGGTACAGCCCGTCCTCTTGATAATGAGGGATCTAATTTAATGCTTCCGAAGTGTGAATGGATGCTCTTCTTTGGAGAGTCCACTAATTGATCACAACTGTGTTTCCTGTTAGTTATTCGTGGGCAGATCACTGCTAACCCAACGAAGGTGCATATGCATACGCAGGTGCTTTTGTCAGCAGTAAGTAGTTTGTTTTGCTGACTGTGCTTCGGACTCCACCTTTCACGCACAAACCTCAGGTCATCCGACCAACCTGCACTCGGAAGCACCAGACTCGAGTTTCGCTCTTGTTAGAGCTGACTCGGTAGGAGGCATTCGCTTGGAGATAACGGAACTGGTACCGTGTCTCAGTTCGAAGCTGTTGGGCATCTCTGGCTGTCCTAGAGGTCGACATCTGAACGAGCATACCTTGGCGATTCGGATCAGTCCGAACGGGAGCGGGGTGGCGCCTTCGAGGTGAAAGGGCCCGGGTTCAAACCCTGGGTGTGGCAGAGGATATGCACCACTGATGAGCTCTGACAAGAGTGAAACTCGAGTCTGGTGCTTCCGAGTGCAGGTTGGTCGGATGACCTGAAGTTTGTGCGTGAAAGGTGGAGTCCGAAGGACAGTCAGCAAAACAAATATTCATCAATCCCACACACTACTCGCAAGTAATTGCGTTATGATATAGTAAGTAGTTTGTCCATTAGTGGCCAGAATTGACTCGGAATCACAAAGTCGGCTTCGCATATTTTGCTGATCATCAGGTGCTTCCGGGGGATTTTAGTCCACGCAACTGCATACAGCTTACAACAAGTACATTAGCTTCCACATGCGGCACCGTTGTTTTTCGGGTTAGCCCTTAAAGACCCATCAGTGATCACAATTGTGAGTCCACAGTAGACTATTCAACGGAGAATATCTATTCACACTCCTGACACTTCAAACTGAATAGTAGTGCCATATATATAGTGTAGAAATAATAAAACCAGTAGTATTGATGGTTGTGGTGGTGACTTTTTCGAGGTTTACGCCTTTTAATTCAATGATTCTGTATATATCTGTTCATTGAGTACACATTAATACCTCGTTCCGCCACCAACTCTTCTACTCTGACGGTGTAAACGCTCTCATTTATACGACCCACCTATTTTTCTTCTGAAACGAGTAAAGCCAAGTTAGTTGGCATCACTCATGTACTTAAACGGTACATATGTCTGTCATCCTAATCTGTTCTCATTGTTTCTCTTTGACGATAAGAGAAAATTCATCTTCAGTGCACACATTACACTTAGAATTCATTCACCCTAAGCCAAAATATTCAAATCCGCCCGGTTAACATGGCAACAACAAGGGGGCTGGAGGAAAACCGCAATCACCGGATAAACCCGCTTAGAAGACATCACCGAGACCGAATCACGTGACTCACACACACACACACACACACATGGACAGTTGAATCAGAATCATCCGTCGTGTTACAACTCGCCCTACAAGGACGGCACTTTCACTACACGTACAACAATCGTGTTGAGACTCATACGGAACTGGAAGAGAGATTCGTGGTCAAAAACCTACAATACACTTTCCAACGAGAACGAGGAGCTACAGGAACAAAACACTACCAAATGTGTGTGTGCGATCGAACAGGACACAACACTGTTCCATATGTACGAAAGATCTTACCAGCTGCTGCTTATGTCGAATTCGCAAGAGGACCGGAAACAGTGAGAAGGCACTGCGAGAAACCTGATACGCGAGTTGCTGACCCGTGGTCTAATATTGCGTCCACGTCGCAATTGCCAGAACAGCCTGCGAACCGTCGACCTCATTTGCCACAGTACACCAAGGACAGATAAACCAGAGATCTGGGAGATTTGTGGACCCACTGGAGTTGCAAGCTCACAGCCGCTGGAAAACAAAACGGTAATGATTCAGTCTATTTGAAGAACAACACCATTTTGTAGGATTTCTAGCGCCAGGATGGAACGGTCATTGTCAGTGACCACGACGGAGAGTGGAAAATTGGATATATGATACGACTCTGCTGCCGATACCCGTTTATGGTACAATGCAAAGCAGGAACGAAGCAGTTCAATTAGAAACCTGTAGCAAATATCCGCTGGCTTCTTTTCTCTTTCGGCCCTAACATGGACGCAATATTATACCACGGGTCAGCAACTCGCGTATCAGGTTTCTCGCAGTGCCTTCTCACTGCTTCCGGTTCTCTGGAAAATTCGACATGAGCACCTGGGACAGTGTTGTGTCTTGTTCAGGTTGCAGCTACACAAACTGCCTAATGACTAGTCGAAGCAACGTCTGTTTTCGTCCCGCTCAATCTGATTGACCTGATCGTTTGTCTGCAACATTTTGTCTTTTACGCACCAACGAAAAAGTGCAACATGAAAGTTCCAAATTCTTCACGGCACTTTCGTCAATTTTTTTTCTTGCTCAACGCATTTGTTCTGGTTCTCGTAGTCGATCTCCGTGTCTGCTTTGTATATCCGCAAATTTTCACATCAAGGTATCGATATCATTGATTCTTGCGTCTTTCGACTTTCTTTCTCAGGTGTTGCTCGTGCCTCGACCCAGGTCCTTTGCGGTGAGTTTGTTCCCTTTGTTCCGGTCCGGTTTGATCAAAACTGTTCTGCTTCGTTGAGCATCTTCATCAACTCCAATTACTACTTGTTCATCCGTGTTATTAGAACCGAGCAAACATTGGGACATCCGTTTTCGCTCGATAATGTCGTCCGCTTTTTCGCTCTGAAACAAATGACGAACCAACTCATACTTTCATCCGCTAGTATGCTGTTAAGGTACGGTGTTTTTCTGCTTTCCTTCTATCCTTCATATGATAAATTTTCGCTAATCAAAAAACGCGGATAAAATTGAGTAAAGGCCACGAAAGTGAAATTTCGACGCCTTTTTCAAAACCCCCCATCACGAACCTCATTCGGTGATGAAACGACTGGAAACATAAAGAGCAATAGATACAGCCAAAATAGTTCGCGTTCAGGATTGCACAGACGAAGATAGGATTCGAACGGAACTAAGCCACCGACCCCAGCAGTTGATTGCTGCGCACTGTAAAATAAATCTGGTGTTCCGCAACCCGAAGGCGTAATATGTAGTGGTGTTTCCAGTGGTTTTTACCTCCGTGTCCATCAACGAGAACAAGGCTTTACTAATCGGATGTGATCGAAATCTTGAAATCCGGTCACCCTGGTACGGATCGATTGCTTCGTGAATAATTAGCACGTTGCTTACCAATGATGCCATGTATTGCTTCATATACATGTGAATGTAATGCTAACTAAAGGTAACAGTATACTCGTTCTGATTCGGTGTAAGTATCGTATACTTGAGTGCAATATTCCCTGTTTTCTCACCCAGTTGTCCCTTCATAGAATAATTACATCAACCTTCCTGAAATTCACTATCATTTCTGGAAGAATGACACCTGGGAAGTTTATTCGGTAATGTGTGGAACACAGTTTGTCCATCCGGACGAGTATTTGGTTCTGAATAGTGTGAACACACTTATGCCTAATTTCAGCCTCGCCATTAATTTTCCACCGTGCTGGATCACTTCTGCGAGGAAGTTTTTTTCCCCCGGCACAACACTGCCAGTCTTTTGACTTATAGTGTGAAACTCCACAGGTTGACTGCGGCGCCATGTAATCATCGATCATAGGAGAAAAGAAGTCACCTAAACTCCATAGTCGGTTGATATGGCTAAACGTGGTTACCATAACGTCGGCTGATTATAAGCATTTTTGACAACGCTGTGCTGCTGAATATCGAACACAACTTTTCCCACAGTGCATCGTTTTTTCATGCGGTTCGAATCGTACCCTGCGCCGACGCGCAAACGACAACAGATTTTTCCGGTGGTCTTTCCACAAATCCTAATTACGCACGTGCAGTTCCGTCGGATGCTTAGTAATCAAATTCTGGGGTTACATTTCGTTACAGCTACGCCTACTGCTCCTGCGCCCCCTCCTCCCATTGATTCAGGAGCAACCGGTTTCTGTGAGTCAGCCCACGCACTTGCACGTCAACTAACAATTGGATTTCAGTTGTAAAGCTTTATCGGCTTCTAGGCTTAAAATGTTGATTGTCCCACAGAGGGATCTGATTGTACGGTCCACCGTGAGGAGTTGTGCGGAGGAGCGTGGCGTTTTTGTCTCTGGCTGTTTAGCCAATCGCATTCTGTTGGACACAGATTAAAATAGGTTTTCCAATAATAAACAGACTAAATAGATAATCGTTTTGTGTGTATGTATGCTGTGGTCGATATCAGTCCTTTCTGGTGACAAGAAATTGCATTCTTAGTAGTCTGTCTGCCACCGTGTTTCTGCCTAGTTATGGCTGACGTACCCACCGTCCCGGAGTTCTCCCGTTCAGTTCTAGGTTTCCTCCGAGCTTATGCATCTTTAATACTTGTTCCGATTGTGTACTCCCAAATTTCTGTTGATGCGTGTTGCACACACGCGTGCTCGCACGGTTTTCCGTTGTGCCGTAACAGATAAGCCCTTCTTTCTATCTGTTTCAGGTTCTCGTGGCAGTCCGATGACCAGATTTTGTGGTGATTTTGGTATGCATGATTTTTTCTGTCCCCTGCACACTAGCTTCCCTCCAAAATTATCTATACTGTGATTATGTTAGTGTTGCTGTTTTAATTGCCGTATTTTCCGAAGCCAGTCAATGTTGAGGATAGGCGACTCCAATAAACAGAACCTCTTTGTAAGCCTGTGGTCGAATACGCTGCAGTTCCAAGGTCTTTCTTAGATTGCATTCGTCTCGTTCGGTTAACCACCAGAAGCCTCTGGTCCTGCTTTTTGACAACTCTCTGTGCCTCATCAAGGCCAAATTCACTAACATGACACTTGACATTTCTTCCTTTAGCGTAACGATGGTTCCAAACGGACCAGGTCACAGCAAATTGCGTGCGTATCGGATTTGTATTCAACACTATCGATCGTATTGAACCGCTTGCACTGATCCCGACCATATTGGTGCATGTTATTTGTTGTCCATATTTCCGTGGGCGTCCAAAATAGAGATCATCATAATAACTAGACACCGGTAGACCGCGACCACAGCCTGCATGTATCCACTGTACACATCACGCAATAATGAGGGATTTACGCTTTGTGCATTTTTGTTACTCTTGTAGTATCATAACGCGTGATTTATCTCACTTGTTCGGTAACACCGGTAAATTTACCAGAACCCAGCACTAAGAGAATGCTGTCCGTAAAAAATTGTCTTCTTCAATTCTTTACTATTTATCTGTTACTGAAAACCATCTGTGGTTTACCTTGTTTTTCTCCTTGTAATTCCTTATTATGTTTGTATTGCTTAGGCGTCTTTCCTTCGCATATCCGAATCCTACCAAATGCCTGTACGTTCATTGTTCGGCAAATCGTGGATAGGTCGCCTCATCGATTTCCATTTCTCATCCTTTATCAGTTTGCGTGCTGGTGCGATGAACAGTTTACTGCAGTACATACGAGAAGACGGCTGACTAGACTTATATCATAGCACGAACCGGCTTATCCTCTCAAAGGAACAGTCCGGTCCATGAACAGCACAATCCTACAACACCCGGTTGGCGGTAGATGCCAGAATAACCCGGGGACAACTTTCAAAGCGGTCATAGCAACTTTTAGAATTCACACTGATGGATTGCGCAAGTGGTTGTTCCGGACGACCGAAGCCATGAAAATCAGATTGTTGAAGCTGAAACAGTGCAGATAACTCAACCTTCCTCTTTTTTTTCTCGTCTTAGTTTTTATTGGCCGCCGTTGCTTTTTCGCAAATCACATAATTCGTAGGTAATTTTGTTCACACCCGTGTTCCAACAACCGTTAGTTTCGAACACGTCATGACACCGGATTTGTTGCACATTTATGCACCCACTTCAATTAGTATGTACATTTCTACCCTCAGTTAACCAGTACTGTGAATGTAGGAGCCTAAAATGATGTGTCAAAGCAATTTAACCACGTTACACGTTGTAGTAACATTCCGCATAAACATGGTGACATTGAAGATTGGAAAATGGAATCACAGTTTTCAGGTTTCTTGTTCTTTCTCGGCTCATCAATTAAGGCTTTCAGTGATACTCCCGAATCCCGTGACCAGACTGAACTTCACGATAAGGTTTTTCTACCCGAAAAAGGTGCTGTAATAGTGTAGTATTCTCAGATGTTGAGAGCATTATTTCTGGCATATGATTTCTTACCCATGCGCTTTGGTTGGGTTCTTACTAAGCAGTGTCGTTTTTCATTCCTCACTTTTATTCTGTTACATCGATAGCCCCTGGATTTAGCTTCGGCGGTGCGTATAGACTATAAACGGTAAACCGCGGGTAATTTATGTTTTTGCAAAATTTCCATCGTAAACATCCGTGGTAATCCCTGTACAAAGTATAGCAGTTTAAAAATAAACTACAAGCTGCCAAATGGTAATTAAGTCAAACTAAAGTTAGTAGTTGTTACTGTGTAGTGTAAAACATATGGCTATTCAAATTTGATCAGATTGGACTAAGCGAACTTTGCCAATGGTCATTGGTGATCCCATAGTTGGGCCATCTCGTTGACGATGCAGAGCTGTGTAGCCGTCATGATCTAGGTGACCCAGCCACTACTATTTCGTCCCTTTTGAATGACCCTTGATCCATCTCAACAATCATTTCCAACGTCTAGATTATGAATCATTGAAAATGGTGGTTTCCCTTCTAAAATATGTGTTCTTGTATTGGTTGTTGCTATCGCCCTGAGCGCCCAATCTAGAAGTCTGGACGAGACGGAGAGGCATATAGTAGGCCGAATTGCTGCTTTACCTGTCCAAGCCGATGATGGGGATCGACTCATCCGTCACCGTTTTTCTTGATCTAAAGGCTGTGCTCGATCGAGTCCAATGCACAGTTCTGTGATGCTTTTTCTTGTTGAGGGATGTACCGAATAAATTTATTTCTATCATCAAATCTGTGCGCATGAAAAGTCGAAGCGAAACTGCAGAATATACTCATATTTCATTCGAGTTTACCATGGGAAGTGGTGTATGTCACGATTACACTTCCTTCCTTTTCTCTTGAACTTGTGATTTATATGGTCCCAGAGATCGCCATTTTATAGATGAGGAAAGCGGCCTAGGACCTTTTGTAAAGAAAAAAGTAGCAAACAAGAAGTGTGCGATCAACATCGTGCTTCTAAGTGTGAAGATCCAGTCAAATTGCAAGCTTTCCGGGCAGATTGAATAAATGTGGTTTGCATTTTAAACCTTCAAAATACGAGATGCTGTTCCAGACTGGATTGGCCCAACATCAAACGTTCCAGTGTTAAGGGAGACTATTAACCAGGTAGATAACTTCTTGTCTGGGCATTTCACCCGGAGACTGGATACCACATGAACAGTCTTTGATTATGCAGAAGGCTACTTTGGCATTTTTCAACCTCAGTGTACTTCACTCAACCTTTACGCAACCATCTCCTGCTAGGGGATGAGTCGGCTGCATAACTATCTGGTACCATAGCTGACCATGCGCGACAGTTGGAAGCGAACTCGGTGAGGATCGCGATCCAGCTTTTCTTCCACTGGCGGATACCATAGACCGGCCGTAAGCCTAGGCGCTCCACACTCTTCTCAACAGTGTTGATCCAAGTTTTGAGCTGGCCACAAAGGCAGCGGTGCCATCTAGGGCAAGGTTCGAGACGAAATGTTTGTTTGGGTAGTTCCGTCTCGGGTCGCCGTAGGATATGACCCAGCCACCGTAGTGGACGAAAGTGGAGGAAGTCGGGGGAGTTAGTCAATTTCACAGCACCGTCTCCTAACTTTATCTTTGTATAATCTGTCGCACCATTTTCTTTCCTAACTATGCCGCAGGCATCACTGATCAAACACCTCCAACTTTCTAGCTTCCTCGGCTCAAAGGCTGGGTTTCGCAGTCGTAGCTGAGATGTAGCTGAAGAAATGCTTTTCTGGCGTTGTCTATCCAGTGTGCTACTTCATCCCACACCTGGCCGTTGAGAAGCAGTGTAAGGCCTAGATACTTAGATGTTGGAACGCACTCGATCAGTTGGTCATTGACGGACACCTGTTGAGCTGATGACCCTGGGCAAGTTGACATACTTTTGGTTTTCGTAGTGTTTACTTCTAGCCCGGTTAGCTTTGAGAGGAAATTGATTCGGTTAATGACTGGTTGAAGTGTGGCGGGAGAGTCATCCGCGGACTTTAGGTCGGATATGTGCATCTCCTGGCTCAACTAGATACTAGGATAGTCAACAAGTGCCTGTTTCATTGTGCAATCAGTGGCGCAGTTGAACGGCACCGATGAAAGAGGGCAGCCCTGTCAGACGCCAGTAGAGTGTGAGCTGGAATGACTTTTCACCATACGTACGAACTCGCGCTGTAGTGCACGAATGGCATCCTCTCAGAAGCCTTACGAGTTTATCGAGCATCCTGTCGGATTCCATTATCGCCCAGAGACACTTTCTGTTAAGTAAATCGAAAGTCGACGAAACAGGCTACTGTTGGCTGTTGGAACTTGTAGCGGTGCTCCAGTGTTGGACGTAGCATACAAATATAGTCCACGCAGCTTTCACCACAGCGGAAACCCCCTTGATTCGGTCGGTGGCTTCTCGTAACGGAAGTGGTTGAGTACCAGCACTCAGAAAATCTCCGCATCCTCGTCAATCAGGCTGATCCCTCGATAGTTCTCACACACCGGTTTTTCCCCTTTCTTTGGGATGGGAAGCAGAAAAGACGTGCTTCAATCAGTCGCAAAGACTTCTTCCCGCCATATGGAGCTAAATACGTTGCATAATCTATCGATCAATGATGACAGGCAGCACGTGTAGACTTCAGGTGGAATGCCGTCTTCTCCAGCTGCTTTTTTGTTCCTCAGATTATTGATGACTGTGACGATTTCAGTTGTCTCGGTGGATTCAAACTGACATCGTACGGCTCTGCGAGAACTGGGGGTTGTAGGGCCGTCGTATGAACTGATGGTCGGTCGAGAAACCGATTGAAGTGCCCTACTCATCGCTCTATTTTTCTTTTTTGCTCAGTTGTAAGCATACCAGCTGTGTCGCACCGGAGCGACTCCTGCTTGCAGCGCCTACCCGACGCGTTACGAATGAGACAAAACAGCTTTTCAAAGTCAACAATCCCTACCACAATCTTCACTTTTTCAGCTACTTCTATCCAGTACCGCTTACGATCAACCCTGGCGGAGCGCGAAGCCTCGCAGTGCAATCTGCGGCGTCCGCCACTTCCTGATGTCCGGATTTCATGGCTTTAGGCGACAGTTCAAGTGTGCCCTCAGATATCCTGTCTTTAAGATGCCCTTCAATTTTCCATAGTTCTTTTAAAGCAGCTCCTCTAACCGTTGATTCGATTACTATCCGCTGTTCTTCTACTGGAGTTGAGTACGGTGATACGTTGGCACACCCAAGTGCAGCTTACAAAGCAGCGGGGTTGTTCCAGACGAGCCGGTGGCCTGTTGTGCGGCTCATTCGCCTCTTCCGGAATACCGAGTTGGGTAGGTTGGACAGCTTTCCTTTGTAGCCGTTGGATCAGTAGATTTCGTCCGCTCATTCAGGAGATTCTGTCTTTGCATGCTGAACACCGTCTCATCGAGGTTTTTAGACCTTGCTTACTGTTGTATCCAAGACTCAGTAAACAGAACAAAGGTACATGTGCACAGCAGAACTTGCATTCTGGATCAGTGTTCAGCAAGCGCAAGCGTAGGCCTATCAATCGGACGAAAGTGGTTAATTGATATTAGTCACACACGGAGCCTATCTGCGTGTGATGGGTGGAGACAAACAAAGTAGAGAGTGACACAGACAGCCATCGCACTTGCGAGTGCAAGGCGAATGCGGATGGAATGACTCACGAGCGAAAATGAACGCCACGTGAATTAGCGTAACAACAGTTATCCTTAACCTGGTTTAGCGCACCTGTCGACCGGTTCCCCCGGGGTGTGGCCGCTGATGCATGCTTCAGGCTCGTGGTGCCACAGGTGAGAGCTGAGTGAATGATGGAGACCAAGGGGATGGAGGGCGCCCCAGGGGATACGGCAGTCTTCGAACTCCGAGTTGCCACTTTTCTCAGACACCCCGTACACCCGCAATTAACATACGGTTATCTTTCATAGTGTAACGGGGAATGCTTGGGCAAGGGAACGGCGTGAATAATGAGGCGAACGGGCAAACCAAACGAGGACCATAGACAAAAGAACAGACGGCGAATATGTCGGAGGCGTCCCGAAGCAGACAAAAAATGGCATACGGACTACCAGAGGGGAAGCAGCGGGATCTCCGGCAACCAGAAAAATAGCCCAGGTGAGGGGCTGCAGAACTAGCCGTCAACTGAGACAATCGGACCAACCGAAGAAAAATGACGCCCAAGAGACACAAGCTATCGGCCACGGGCAACGGGCCAGAACGCAGCCGAAGCGCACAAGCAGCGACAATAACAATGTTGGTGCCGCGCAGTCTGATTAAGGGCCTACATAAACAACTGTGTATTTCATGACTTGACTTGTTTGGTCGTTGAAATACAAGTATTCTGCCATGTGTTGTCGGGTGGATTTTTCTTCGTGGTTCAGAAAGTTGGCGGTATTCTTTCATCTGTGTATGTGTAACACTGCTTGAACCTGTTGGAAAAATCTTATCAAAAGTAGCGAAGTTAGGCGCAAGGTATTGAATACACGAATCAGATCAATAAATGAAAGAATACATCTTACCAGGATGAGTTGGATGAGGTGTGCGTTGCGCATGCCCTCAGGTAGAATTCCTTGGCATGCTATGTTTTCTTAGGGGATTGGTGTTTGCAAGATAAGGGTGGCCAGTTCGTGAACTCGAGCGTTTGCATTCGATTGTGACCCGGTCTTGACAAATTTTATGCGCGATAGCGGAAACGTTGACTGATTACTAACATTTCCAACATTGCTGTATTGCCGAACGTCAAAAGCCTACATATGACGTCACAGGGCATAATTTTTTCCCGTATACACTGAATTGGACTCGGCTTCGTTGCATAACGTCCAAAGGAACTGTTCTAGCTGCCTCAGTTTACACATGCTCAGTTCTTGATGCAGAACCGGTTGTCCCGTCGACACCACTAGTGATGAGTGACAATTTATGGGATAACCAGCCTGCTCTTGAAGTGCAGCTATGCAGCTGAACGTTTCGATCTCGTTTACTGCTTCGTCTGACACCGTTCGTTTTTGTTTTAAACCGGCTCGGATTTTCAGCAGAATTGAGATCTTTGAAGGTTAGGAAAACTCATCTCTGCTTCGGTAAATGTCACCGCTGCGTTTCAGATTGTGCCCTTGTTTACCAATAACCTTGATGTGGATTAGACCGATCTGACAGCATGGAAACCAAAGGATACTTGTTGGGAGTTATCAGTTAGCCGTGGTGATCACCAACTCCTCGTAGTTTTTACTTGGGGAGTATGCAACATAGTTTTGCCGTCCGATCAAATTGTAATCAGTTATTCCACTAAAGCTTTAAGGACTGGTCAGTGGTGATCTTTGAGTACAGTTCTAATGTGTTTTGTTATTTGTATGTTTTTCTTTGTTGATTGTTATACGACAAATCTATCAGTGGTCCCATTTTATTTGGTCAACACATATTAGGCTAGTCAATCTTGAAGCAGGCGCGAGTGATGTGATATCGAGTACCCTTTCAGTTCTGCCTGAGAGAATGAGTCGGTAACCGGTTGCGCTATGGATACTGTCACGTTCATTCGCATTTCAAATTACGGTTTATGATTTCACCCTTATAACTTATTGTTTTTTTTTCGTTTTATACATCACAAACAGCTGGACCTGGCGGCATGATGAATACAGAAAGTGCGCAGTGTGCTCTGCCAGAGTCGGATAAACTGCTGGCACTGGCTGATCTTCAGTCACCCACCGGATTTTGGGAATTGGATGAGAAGTTGGCCAAAAAGCTTGACATGTCCGTGGCTCAGATTAAAACCGCGTGCCCTTCAAATTGTAAGTTGAAATGATTCACATCTTCATTTGGTTTTCTGTTCCGTCGATAAAATCATGTTTAAAACACTGGGTCCCCGTTATCCAATTCATTGAAACACAAAGAAAACATAGGTAGCGAGATGCATGCAATTCGTTTAGCCCTGTCAACCGCGAACGTAAAACATTTGAGTTTATCCCGCGACCTGTCTTCTTTCTATTCTAAAGAATTACGTTTGTCTGTCATGTGATGTAAATTTTAAAATGTGAAGTTATTTTATTGAAGTTTTGTAGACGCGGTTGTCAAATCCATCATTGGGCCTTACCGATCATTACCGGTCTCTCGGTTTTGTTTAGTTGCTCCCGTACTCAAGTGGAAATCCCAACAGGTAACACTTCGGGTGTTTTCATACCGCTACCGATTCTTTGCTCGAGTGGCATAAGAATTTATCACCCCACAAATGTACACGCAGTTCTGAATCCGACGCCTTCCGTTTCCTGGATGGTGGTAGACCGTATTCTGCTGCCGCCGGACTCGTCATCACGAGTGACCTAGCGAGACCTGATGTATTTTTCTGCCCCAGATCTCAGGGTCAGGTTATCTTTCATCCATGGTAGTGCAGTGAGATCTACTGGCTATGGGGTGTAACCTTTCCACTACACTGATGTGCATTTTATGTTGAAATAGGCGAGTTATGTTTTCATTTGCTCAAGTTAGATGAGTTTTGTAAGGCGATTCATGAAATCAGTGTCCGAATAAGTGAATACCATCAGCCGCTTTGTCTGGCCTTTCAAACGGCGGCGTTGAACTCCTCCCAAGGAACAGAGTATTTGACTTGGAGTTTGCCGATGATATCGCGTTGCTGAGCGACAGCGCACAGACAATGCAACGTGCACTGGACCGCTTGGCGATCGCAGCGTCGCAATATTGTATGTACTTTGCGCCTTCAAAATGCGGGGTATTTCTTGAAGACTGGCAGAAGCCTGTGCCTGCACTCACCCTTTGGGGTGATCAGTTAGAGGCATTCAGAAGTTTTAAGTACGTCGGGAGCCTGAACACAGCTAGTGGTGACGTTGTGAAAGGGAGAGCACATCACGAATTGCGAGAGCCAGACTAGCTTTTGCAAACCTGCGTCCTCTGTGGCGTCGCCATGACATCCGGCTTTCCCTCAGGAGAAGGGGGTACAGTGCCACAGTTCGTAGTGTCCTTCTTTACGGTCGTGAGGCCTGGCCCCTCCGCGTTGAGGATGCCGGACGTCTTTCTGTATTCGACCGCCGATGTATCCGAAGTGCTGCTCGTGTCTGGTGAGAACATCGGGTGAGCAGTGACGGGATAGTCGCCATCTGACCCAGATAATCGTTGTACACCACCTCCGATGGCCGGGACACGTTTTGAGTATACCTGCTCATCGTTTACGTTTTCGTGCTCTATTTGCACGCGCTGGGCAAGGCTGGGAGAAACCATGCGGCAATCAGACTATGGCTGGGCGCAGGGTCATGAAGAAAGTAGCTTCGGTTGGTGCTTCCTACCTTCCTGGTTGGGGCCCAACCATAATAATACATGCTTGCGCTTGAGTACAGAGGTTCAACGCACCGCCTCAAACGCCCACTTCACTATTAGCTATAGCCAGTAAACAGACTCCAAGACTTGGAGCGAAGAACCACACAAGGTTACAATAGGTCAGCTGTGGTAACGAGCTGGACGACAGCGGATTACCGTCTGACACCAAAGTAACCGATGATGGTGAACATTCGAACCTCTGACCTCGGAAGTGGTAATCAAAAGCTCTAAACTACTCAACCACTGCCGTTCGGAAAATCAACCCATTTGCTTCTGTCAAACGCCTGATTAAGTGAAAACTCACTATTTTCATCACAGCCTCCGGGATAGATTGTAGGTGGAGAGAGCGTATGGTTTTATTATACTCTCGTTGTGTCGATCCGTCGTGAGCGTGCTCCTGGCTTCCGGGTCTTGAAATCAAAAACATCACTTCTCAAACTGTACTCTAGTCCACTGAATTATGCAGCCTTAATTATTAACAACTGTTTTTTCATTCGTTGTTACTCATCTGTAAGTTTATTGGTATCATGTTTTTCGAATTTCATTTTGTTTTCCTCAATAACAGGGTCAGAAGATGTCAAAGTTCCTGTAAGTGACAAAGTCTGGGCTACTGTGCTTGTTTTGGCCTATTTAAACTTGTGCCTTTCCGATCGGTCGGACGAATGGTCACTTTTTTCACGCAAGGCTCGTACGTGGTTGGAAGCACAAGCCACGACCGTTGCAAGTGATGCCAAATTGATTACTGCACTCTGTGATACGCTTATGAAAAAGGCCCAGATCGCTCTTCATCCAAAGTGATTGTTCAAATTATCCCAGGAGGAAAAAAGGATTCATTCACCTTTGTTATCGTGTTCTATGATCTACTTTTTGACCCGTGAAACCTTCCTAATGACATTCCCGACGTGAAACGTTTTTTTTTATTCATTTTAAATTAAAAAATCACATTGACATTCATTATGCTTTAAATAGTTCAAATAAATTTCTATACTTTCTGAAGCGAACAATAACCATGAGACAGTTTATAGACTGCGGACTTTTTATTATTGGGGAAAAAAATTCGCATCGTGCGGCGGTAAATGATTTTACTTTCTTGCCTCTTCAGCATTTGTTGCTCCTGACGATCGGTCTTTCGTGAATGCTATCACTGCTGTCTTCGTAAAGAAACGATACACCATATATTCAGGGAAATACAAACCGGCGACTATTACGGAAGTCCAAACAAATTGATTATCACAATGAGAAAAAAAACTTGTTCAAGAGAACTTTCATATTTATTCACCATATTATTGGGCCAAAATTTTTTAAAATTTTCTCAAGAAAAGCAGAACTGTATGCTATCGTCAGTGTTCCCAGGTTGGTTACTGGTGAGCAGGTTGAGTCCATGCTCTTCGTACAAACAGCCACGGACGGTCAGTGCCCGAGGATGTGTTAGCTTTACCGTCTGGCAAGCGCTACCTCCGAAAATCCTACGTATTTCTGAGTACAGCACTGCGGCACTGAGAATGTGGCTCGCCATAAAACACGATCACTGTCCATTCCCGTATTTCACACTCGGCAAGGTGATTTTGAAATGCGCTCACTCTTGTAATGTACTAATCGGTCTGTATGGTACGCTAAGTTAATGTCAGAACTGTCTTAGACGACACTAGCAAACGAGGATAGGCGGAGGAATGTGTTCAGATGAAAGGGAAGAAGGGAACGTATAGTAGAAATAAAAATGAAACAAAGAAGTATGACGCAAACTGACAATTGTCCACCGTTCTTGCAACCGGGATGTGCGCGCCAAAGTAGCAGTCTCCGCCAATACGCTCAGTTCAGCCTGACAACCGTTCGTCGAACTAATCAAGATGGTGTTGAGCCGAGTGCCAAGCGACCCCGTTGAAGCTTCTAAAATGTTTCGTTTCTCAGAGTTAGATCTGGTTGATGTAATTCCAAGACACCTCAAATCAGAAAGCGAGACTGTGTTGAGATGAGAGGTTTATTGGCAGTTTTTTGTAATGCGCGGTGGTGCTATTCGAAAAAGCTATGTATTGTAACACTAAAACGTCGGTGCAACAAAGGAGTGTTGCATCAGAGGACGTTGAAGATTATGAAAAGAAGTCGGAAATGTACAGGTACCTATGCCCTCAATATTCACAGACTAGTTCCCAACAGCGCTGGTTCGTTGTAGGCCACTCCTTCTAGTTTCAGAATGGAGAACATTAGAATTAGTACCGTCTAGAATGGGCAAGTTTAGTGTAATTTGATATAAATGGCTCCTGTGTGCTGTCTATAAATCCATCCCGATGTCAGTCGGTTTGAATCCAGCTTGGTGGAATTCTAGTTTCTACTACGGAAACAATTGTCAGTCTCCAAAATTTAATCAATCGCCATGGATCAAGGGAAAGATGCGATGGAGTGGACCAGTGAACGGACGGTCAGTGAAACCATTGCTTACGTTTTTGACTGCCACGAATGTCTTCAAAGTGAATGTACAGGTGTACTGAGGTGTTCACAACGTCATGCTGGCTTATAGCACTTTGTGCATTTGTACTCAACTTTTAATCGATTGGTTACGAAAGGCATTGGCTAGGGCAGACATGCGTGCCACAAAAACATCGCTCAAGTAGAATGATGTGATACATCCGGGCTGGCTCTCAACGGTTTGTTGAACATCTACACTACATGATATAGCACCCTTCCGTCACTGGCTTTTTGAACAGTAACAACCCGCTTCCCACACAGCGACCGACTCCTATGATGGATGACTTCTCCGTAGGGGCCTAAGTACAACGAAGGCATTCCGTTATGAACAACCTACTGAGCTTGGTTACTATTTGCAAACCGTTAAGATCCAGCCCGAATAGCCTTGCCGTTAAGGTGTTCGATTCACAATCGTTCACCCCGGGTTCGAGTCCTCGTGGGGGCTCGGTGGATGTGCACTGCTGATGATTCCCAACAAGGATGAAACAGCTGTACAGTGCTTCCATGGTTTTCAATGGTGAGTTGAGCGTTCAAGCTGCATGATGAATCATATTATATACAAATCTAATCTCCTACTACTCAATTAGAAATAAATAACCTATCTGAGGATCTCCAAAACATTTTGAGTTACTAGGACAAAAGTAATCCTTTCGGTAGCCCTTCTGAGTATATCTCCACCCCATTTAACTCAGCCTTCCCGAATGATTAGTATACTTTGCGCACCATTCCGCTGCACAGTTCAATCTCCCAAGTACCTTGGGGTGACCCTACGCACTGACTTTCTCAGGTTGTCAACTGTGAGCGCGTATTGTGCTGACTCATCTGTCAAATTTCATAGCTCAGGTTGTTAAATCTGTTCCCAGATTCACAATTACTTCTTATATTCCCTTCATATTATCCTCCTCACGGTTCGGATTTTAGAGCTCGTTGACATTCGTTTCCACCCCCGATAATCGACATTCGTACATTACGTTGTTCATCCTGACCTAGAACCGCTTTGTCGTTCGCCGAACCCGACATATACACAGCTCTTCGTTTGACTCAGTTCACTTCGTGTGTATCCTGATCCTCCATCTGATCAGTTCCATTTTCGAGCCCTCCCTACACATGTTCGCAAACACACACACAGCTAGCTGGAAGGTCCACCAGCATTGATCTCGGTCCCATTCGTGTGTGTGCGCCTGACGTCCTTCGTCTTATTGGTTCTCTTCTTGAGCGGTGTGCCACTGTGATCTCTGCATTTGCATCACGTGCTAACATCAGACGCACTCCGTTTATTGGCAGATGGTGACCAGGTTCACTGGCGTTTTTGACACAACCAGACGCTGTTTAGTACACTTTGGACACAGCCGAACGCTAACACTTTTTGCTATGTGATTATTTTATTGGTAATTATTTACAAAAGGACGCATAATCACATCGATCGTGCCTTGACGGTGTATACAGTTACTCCCGGACATCTTACAATTCGAGGTTTATATATTTCGCATATTATCATGAATCATTTAATAGTACCGTATCATCAGTCAATCTAATTCTCTTATGCTGACAGTTCGGAATCTTACGCGGCATCATTTTGGTCCTACTAGATTTCAAGGGTGAAATCTATACAGGTAATCCTGCACGACGATTATCATCACACGCTATTTCGTGACGCCGATAGTAGTGTAACTAGGTGGACAAGAAATTGTCTTTATATCACAATGATTACCAAGTTTCTTGTTCTTTCTTCCATAACCTTAGTTTAGATGCCTACAAAATGTACTATATTTAGCCAGGTGTGAAGCACCGGAAACAATCTATTTCTCTACCAATTGTTCTGATGCTTTAGCCGGGTATTTTCAATTAGTTCTCCAATAGATCTACATTCAATTTTTCTTTGTTTCTCAATGTTTTTTCCGAAGCTTACCCTTTGTATTCCTGGTGTTGTTTCCCATCACACCAACGCAGAATTCGAGGCATTCTATAGTCAGTCGTACATCATCCAAAGCGTATTTTTTAACTGAGCAAAAATATATATGATTTGCACGTTAATATCCGCAGAAAGCTTTGTGGCTTCACGTGGAGTTACACATGATTTATTTGACTCAACAACGGTTTAATCTCAAGTCAAGTAAATATGGTTACGTTTATCTTGGCGTGATGCTGTTCTGATTTCAGTACCCTTAGATGGACAGTAAAGAGTTCTCAAACCGCTAACTCATTAGGAAACAGTAGATAACCCAAAACGTCTTTAATATTAGTGAGTCATACTCCACTTTTCGCACCGGTCCTTTCTTCACTGTGTTGCGTTCACCCGAGAACCCCCTGCTCGTATAAGTGGTGCAGCAAAGTCAATCGACAGGAACTTAAGACTGATTTGATGAACTGTCATATATCTTAGCGGAATTCTCACATGGAGGTAAGAAACTGCTAGCTGAGTGCCGAAGCAATAGTTAATATTGCGTTATTCTGATGTTCTGAGACAGAAAGACACGAACCACGTGTTCTGCCTCGTTCGGCATAGGAGCTTGGTTCACCTGTTGTGAGGGTGTGATGACTCAACGTTTGTAGACGGCCAAGTCAGCGTCTTTGCTTTTCAGATCCCTGGATAGTTGATCGATGTCTTGGGTCTATGGCATGGATGATGTATCCTAGCCGATGTGTTTAAGCCTCAAGGCTTGGCCGCCCAAACCAGTCGAACCAATATGTTGCGTGGACACATTGGACAGATGGCCCATCAACCTGCATTTTCATTGAGCTTTACCGATAAACTGAGATGGTTCAAAGGCAAGTCCTATTGAGATAGATCGAAACACCCGCTGTCAATGTTTGGTGATTAGAAAGGTCATAGGATAGACAGGCCCTGAGTGCGAGCTGGGTGACTGAATGAGAGCATCTCTGTGCATGCGCATGTGGGCACAACCTAGGAACAGAAGTAAAGTGTTGTGGGGTCTGGTTAGGGATCGTACCCGACGTAAGCATCAACTGCGCAGTGATGTGTGTATCCAGGTTGAGCTGTATTCACATGGATGAGCATACCATTGCCAAATCACATGTGCACGCAGCGCATGTTCAGACACGAAATATTTGTGCCACGTTCAGGATAAGAGGTCTGAGTCTACGAAAACCAGGCAAGCATTTTCGCTGCTGATCCCAGATTGTGCGCAAACGATCACGTACACAGATACACTTACTTAGTCACCCAGTTTTCAACCAAGTTCTGACTGCTCCGTGGCCCTTTGACCGTCAGGGTTTCAACAAGAGGTGGATTGGATTTCGATAACGAACGGCGCTGAGTGCGTTGTCCGTCGTTTGTCTCAGTCGTCCACGCCCCTAAACGTCTCACGCGACATGTTCGCAACGTGTGTGGCGTGCAACTCTGAAGCGTTACTTATGGAGCGCACTGTAGGAATAGAAAAGATTGTTCTACGGTCCCATTTTTTTGTTGCAATGACAGTCTGCTACGGAGGTATCCGAGCTAGCGATGCTTAGGTCGGGCGGCCTCAAGCTGAGAAAAGCTTGCGAGAAGTTTCATCTGCGCCATGCGGATCGTCCGAAGCTATCCCACCAATTGTGCTACAATGCTGTGCGCAGAGTAATGGAAACTGGAAACGCAATGCCCGCGGAACGACCCGGCCGTCCACAATTGGCAACCACGAGTGAGCAATCTGTCAGACTAGAAAACTTATTTTCTGAGAAACCCTGTACGTCTCTTAGGGAGGCCTTCAGAGAACTGCCGATTTCTCACGCTTCTGTGGCGAATATCCTAGCATGGGGCTATTTTAAAAGCTATTCATCGAGTCCATTCCACGGTCTATTTCACGGTGACGAACAGCTACGCTTTGAATTCTGCGACTGGTTCAAAATTCGACTCTCTCGGCGGCCAGTATTATCCAAGGATATCATATTCTCCGACGAATCTACATTCTACTTGCGTAATGTGAAGGGCTTTCAACACGGGACCAGTTGGCACAGAAAGAATAGTTCTGTCCACCATGAATGTCATCAACGAGGTGACAAGAAGGTAAACGTTTGGTGTGCACTCCATCACTCCCCAATAATTGGCCCAGTGTTCCTCCCTGATAAGATCAATTCTAACCACTATTTTCAAATGTTGCAGGAGACGCTGGAACCGCACCTGGATAGTTTACCGCTTCCAACTTGGTGAAGAGCACTGTTAGAGCAGGATGGAGCACCACTGCATAGCACAACGGTCGTCACGAATTGGCTTGATGAGACCCTCCAGTTGCAGTGGATCGAACTGAAAACACCACGGTCTCCAGATTTAACTCCCATCGATCAATTTTTCTGACATTATGTGAGCGGGTGGCTTGCAACCCGAAGCCGGCGACCATAGAGGAATTGACGACCAGTATTGTTTCCACTCACTACGCGATTCCAACACCCATGCTAGAGGCGATGCAGCGTAATTAAATTCGAATGGTCCAATTATGTATGAATCAAGACAGTTGAGTTTTTGAACACGTTATGTGAGTGTTTCGAACAAAAACGATCGGACAACAACAAAAAAGGTACTCTTTAGGACTAATAAACGGTTTAAGGGCATTTTTCAGGGCCACCCCATTGTGATTTATTGTTTATGATTCACCCTCTTCAATATTCAACCTATCTGTGGGTGGAACAACAGATGGCAGGTTCGGGTTAATCTATTTAGTTTTGCCGGTGAGACGTATGGACAATGAATTATTGCATCGATTGTCCAAGCTTCTGAAAGATAATGTTGTAACTGATTGCAGAAATATTTGAATACTGGCGGAAACAACGGTAAAAAAATGGTTTTCGGAGGAATGGCACCAGACGAACTATGAGTTGATCTTTGCAGTTCCGGAAAACAGCCATTGCGTTCAACTCTCAGCTAGCAGTTTCTTACCTCCATGTGAGAATTCCGCAAAGATATATGACAGTTTATCAAATCAGTCTTAAGTTCCTGTCGATTGACTTTGCTGCACCACTTATACGAGCACGGGGTTCTCGGGTGAACGCAACACAGTGAAGAAAGGACCGGTGCGAAAAGTGGAGTATGACTCACTAATATTAAAGACGTTTTGAGTTATCTACTATTTTCTAATGAGTTAGCGGTTTGAGAACTCTTTACTGTCCATCTTAGGGTACTGAAATCAGAACAGCATCACGCCAAGATAAACGTGACCATAATTATTTGACTTGAGATTAAACCGTTGTTAAGTCAAATAAATCATGTGTAACTCCACGTGAAGCCACAAAGCTTTTTGCGGATATTAACGTGCAAATCATATATATATTTTTGCTCAGTTAAAAAATACGCTTTGGATGATATTGTGATAAATGTCCATGATGCAGTTATTCTTTATCACGCTTTTGCATCGTTACACACACATGAAGGCTTGGATTTTGTAAATAAATACCGGTGATTCGTACTTCAAACTGTTGTGTGCTGTTGTTCATCCAGACTTGGGATAATTGCCACCATTCATTCATTATGCTAGGATTTCACAGATATACGAGTGACTACAGAATGCCTCGAATCCTGTATTGATGTGATAGAGAACTGTTATATTCAAGGTTGACTATTTCTGTTTTGCGGAATTGTATTCTCTCCGTTTTATTGCACACTTTGCCTTACGCGATTCTGCGCATACGAAATATTACGCTACATTCCATTCGGTCTAGGGGTAGTTCATTCTCAGTGGTTCTCCGCGCAGTTCAGCCTGTTCAATCCATTCAGTATCACATTTGGCATCGCTCAAAGGATTTATACTATGATTTCCTCCAAAATGCAGTCTCTTGACGTCAATTCTACGCCCGAGCAGGTGGAGGACCAAATGGAACGTTTCGATAATGGTGTTTGACCCGAAAGCAACTGGATGATTAAAAAACCAGCATTTTTCCCCTTTTTCACTGAAAAGGACGCATACAGTCTTGCGAAAATCTGCTATTTCTGGATCCGCCCATCAGTTTAGCATACGACAAGCTCAGGACCATTATTCTACAGCACTTCAAGCTAGCCAATTTCGTTGTTCCTGAGACAGCCAAATGTAACCGCCTCACTAGACTTGAAAACCAATTAGTACGATAATGCGTTCTTCAGCTGCAGACACAGGCAGTGAAGTGCGATTATGAGGGATTTACGGAGGATAGCAGGTGCTTTTACCTGGAAGACGAGATGAGTCGTTCTGAAAGTAGCATACTGAAGGAGAGCGCAGAAACTTCGCTTGTGAAGCTTGTAAACAGTGCTGGGGAAAATGAGTGCAGTGAAACGAAAAAAACGGGGCAGCTCTCCAGTTTATGGTTCGAAGGCCTGTAGGTACCTGTACATTTCCGACTTTTTCCATGACTCCCAACGTCCCTTGGTGCAACACTCCTTTGCTGTACCGACGTTTTCATGTAAGACACACACACACCTTTTTGAACATCACCAAAGCGCAATACAAAAAGGCTGTCAATAAACCTTTCATTCTGGTACGGTCTCATCTTCTGATTTGGAGTGTCTTGGAATTATATCTGTCGGAACTAACTGTGAGAAACAAAACATTTTAGAAGCTTCCACGGCTCCACTTGACACTTCTCTCAATATCATCCTGCTCTGTTCAACGAATGGCTGTCAGACCGAACTGAACTGAAGATATTGGCTCTTTGGCGCTCATTTACTGATCACAAGATTAGCGAACAACTGTGAGTTTGAGTCACACCTTTTGTTTCATTTTAATTCCTAATGTACATACCCTTTTGGCCTTTTATCACAGCGCGCTCCTCCGTCCAGCTTAGTTTGCTAGTGTCGTCTTGGACATTGTTTACATTAATTTAGTGTACCATATAGGCAGAGTAATACACTACAAGCCTAAAAATCCCTGTAAATGCCCTAAGAAAGAAAGACTGCTAGCTTCCGGGCACTTGCTACCTATATACACGAATGCCTACAACATTCACAACACGTGGAATATATTGACCGCCACATTGGGCGATGCACGGATTGTTGCCCTCACCGATACGTGGCTAGCACCGCTTGCGTGGAGGCTTCTTGCAGTACAAGACGTATAGGGGCGATGGCAGATTGGTTGGTGAAGTGCTGTTGCTGGTTGCCAAGCCCTTGCCACAGCAAGAAGGAATGGAGACGGGAATGTCAAAAGTGCCACGCATAAGCTATATATTTAGGAGGCAAAGAGGCCCTGTGACTTGCCTTTGCGTTTACCGAAGCCCATCGTCTCCCAGAGTGGAGGAAACTGAACTGCTGGCGGTATTGGACACGGTCTATAAGGATGAAGCAATGCTCATAAAGGAGGACTTCAATGACTCAGAAATAGGTTGGAAATTGGAGGCTGTACCACCGAGATCTTTCGGAGATGCCATTCTGCAAGTCGTACAATGATAAGTGTTTGTCCAACACGTGCACCAGGAAACGCTTTGGAGGATAAACCAGAACTCCGCGATACTTGATTTACTAATGACGAGGTATGAAGGGGACTTAAGTTCCACTAGGTAAGAGCAATCTCGGGGTGATAAATGTCGAACTGGTGGAATATGAAGACGCAGCGCCGAACAAGTGCCGACGTAAGATCGGCGAGCTAAAGACCCCTGTGCTGGTGGATGCGGCGGCGGAACTGAATTGGTGGGCCACTCATGACAGCGTGAGAGAGAAGTGGAATCACAACAAGGGGAACCTAAAAATACTTCTGGATGCTTTTTTCACTGTTAGTGAGGATCAAACGAAATGGCTTGCCGCAATGGTGGAAGTCTAGGGCGCGGAAAGCACAGGCTAGAAAACGCAGTCTGGTGCAGGTTTAGGAAGAGGGGGAGTCATAAGAAGTCACTGGAATATATGACGGCTAGTGGAACGGCTTTAGGAACCCATTTGGAGTGCAGACGCCAGTGCGAAGATAGGCTAGCTCGGAGGAAGGGGAGGGTTAAACTTAACCCAGAGGCATATTTTAATATTGTCCAGTCAAAGTCAACCCTACGGGTTGCAGCTTGTATTGCAAAGTACTTGAGGGACGAAAACACTGAAACGAATGAAGGCAAGGCCGATGCAATGCTCCACTACTTTGAGGGAGCGCACAGCAACGATTCTGGTGGAAACACTCCTAGTCTGTCTCCGTTCAGCGGGACAGAAATGCCACTCGTCCAAACTGAGAAAGGCGAAGTTAGACGGGAGCTAGCAGGACAAGAATTACATAAAGCAGCAGTCCCAGATGAAATATTTCCAGCCCTTTTGGAGCCACCGTCAAGCCTGCTGGCCGGACCTCTTCCTCAGTTATTCAACCAGTTCCTGATGGACTGTTAACCGCCAAAAGACCGGAAGCTGACGCAGGTGGCGCTTATCCACAAGGGTAGGAGTAGAGAAGCTCTCAACTGCAGACCAGTAAGCCTGACATCCGTAGTGTTGAAAGTCTTGGAAAGGAGTCTGCGAAACCAAATGGTTGCTTTCCTATCCGGGAGTGGAATGATGGGTTTGTACCAACATGGCTTTATGAAGATCAGGTCCTGCACGACAAACCTTGTGTGCTTCCTTGATGAAGTTGTGAGGAGACTTTACAAGCGAGCAAAGATAGAGATCTGCTACGTGGACTTCGGGAAAGCCTTCGACTCCGTAAATCACAAGCTGCTAGTGCACAATCTTCCAGCCTGTGAAGTCTACCCATCGTTGGGTGACTGGATAGCTGAGTTCTTCAGAGAAAGAAGATTCAGGGCAGAGGTGTAGGATAACAGGTCCAGTATGGGCAAGGTTGCCAGTGGAGTCCCACAGGGGTCGGTGCTTGGGCCACTGTTGTTTCTGGTAAACCACCTAGCTCATGAGCTGGATTGACCAAAGTTTATGTTTGCCAACGACGTTGAGGTAGTGGGAGACTTTAGGGCAAGTGCCCTGCAGGGTGACTTTGATAAGGTGTCTCGGTGGTGCACACAGTGGGAACTCCCTCTGGACGCCACTGAATGCAGGCAACTCTCCAAAGATAGCCCTCAGGTCAGCCAGAGGGAACTTGGGGACGAAGATACCAGGGTGGCTTTGGAAAGTTCTGATACTGTCAAAGATTTTGGGGTCTTTAAGACTGCTGATTTCAAAACCCAGGGGCGATACTTGGAAGCGGAAAGGAGAGGTAATAATGCCCTCTCACAGTCATGAGAACCGGTGCCTCGCGGAAGCCTTGGGTACTGTTGCCGCTCTACACAGCCCACGTAAGGCTGCTTCCGGAGTATGCCGTTCAAGCTTGGCATCCAAACCGTATTTAGAACGGGCAACTACTTGAATGCGTGCAAAGGAGTTTCGCACGAATATTTACTGAGCTGCTAAATAGGTCCCATGAAGAGGAACTTGGAGAACTGAAGGTGTTTCCTCTGGAACGAAGGAGGGTATGGGGGATATTATTGTGACGTGCAGGATTATGAGGGGCTTCGCGGATGTGGTAGGGCTTCAGTTGCTCCCAAGGAACACAGATGATAGGCTCAGAGGATGTGACCATAGGCTTGTGAAACGCCGTTGTAGTACGGTAGTTAGGGCAAGCCTCTTCTACCAGAGAGTAGTAAATCGATGTAATAAACTTCCGTCCTCGGCAATGGAGACTAAGACGTTCGCTGACTTAAAGAGAATGTTAGGTGCTCACTGGGACAGTTCTTTCGGAGACCCAGTGTAGAATGGCAGACTACCTCAAGACCCCCTGAGTAACAAAGCAAGTAGTGCTTGAGGCTACAGCAAAAAGGTTTCCATCAGGAAACAAAAAGTCTGGGTCGTTCAGTGACTCGCGCCTGTGGACGATTGTGTAATCCAACTTCTTTCGCTAACCTAAAATGGTAAGCTAAAAACAAGCTCCTTAGGCTAGCCAGGCAAAATTGAGTATACTTATCGTCACACCTGTTTTCCACACTTTTCCACGACGCCACTATGGATTAGAAAGCCTGTGGTCGCGCACACTGCCTAATCGCTGCAACATGTGAGGTACGACAGTATGGGAAGAGACTGGTACTGATCGAAAGACAGGGCAGCTAAACACTACGCCTATTGCCCCTCCCCCCCCTCAAAGAGTCACTGTAAAGGAGCAGCGATCCTCGGCCCGGCAGAAACCTCATACAAAACCGAAGAAAGCAATAGCCTATGTGTTGTACTCTCCCGTTGGCCCCTATCTTAACTAATTGTGATCAGAATGTGATGTGAAAAATGGAACCACCGAGCCCTGACCGAGAAGCTGACAGAAAAGTGGAGTACGATACTAGACTGCCAACATTTTATGGCTCTAAAAGAGTCCCGGAGGATATTGAGGAAGCCTGAAAGTCTAAAACTCAGAGGTCGAAATGGAAGAAAGAACAAAAGTGAGGTGCTTTCCCGGGGAAAACGGGCGCAGGGATCTGCCTCCGTGCCATCAGAAAACACGACGCAACATATAACTCCCGGTCACCCAATGCACAACTGGTCGTCAACCTGTTCTGGAATCAAACTGAATGTGTTGCAGAAATTGGCTCGTGTCGCGTTGCAGGTGGAGTCCTAGTACGGTGAAGTGTCCTTTATCTGACATCTTAAGTTAGCACATTTTCACGCCCATCGCTGATACTTTTAACTAATTTCCAAATTGTTGAACTTCTCTTTCTCTCATTCTTCTACCTCCACGTGTTAATATTCCATTCTTCATTATCGTTGGTGATTTTCTGTTTTTCTTTTTATTTTCCTTTTTTTCTGGTCTTCCACATTCACTACCACACCCTGAGTCGTGCTTGTAGACGCAGCAGAAAGATAGAAAGCCCTGGGTATGATCCACGCAAGCACCACCATGGCAGTTTAGAGAGAGAACCAAAGCATATGAGCATCAAGGTTTCACCTTCAACGAGGACAGCTTGTTGTGCAACTATGTTTCATAATTCGGCCGTGTTCGAGGTCGCTTGCATTTCTACCGGGAATCTGTTTTTGGGAAGAGGAAACGGATGGTCAGGCAACCAGCCACATAATCTTAAACGCTGGAACGAATGATATTTTTCGTTTTTCTGTTGCAGCGCGCGAGGATCTCTGGAGCCTCGGGTGCAAAGAACTGGGTACAAATTTGGCTGAACCCTCCATATCCCGTGATCCCATCTGATCTGACTTGAAGTCTCTTTCTTTCCCCTGCTACACCAACTAGCCAATAGATCCGTGTTTAGCTTTCTCAACACGGTGGGTCGAAACTTTCGTTTCATTATGAAAGAAGACTTTCAGATCTCTGATAGATTTAAATTTGACCTCTCTTGGAATACGGCGGTCGGACATATTAGGTGTACCAATGAAGGCCAGGTAAGTAGTCCGCGGGCTTTCGCTAGTCTCCCATCCTCGGTAGCTGGCCAGTCTAAAGTTGTGCCCCTTATTTACTTGCAGGGTAAGGGATTTATTTTCAATGCATAACCTTTTCACCGCAGGGTCCGCAGATCTTTTTTCACGCTGTCGTGCCCGGACCCTCTCAGGGGGCAGGCTAAGAAAGTGTTCGAGCTCATCCAGCGTACAACTGTCTGTCAGAACTCTCATTCACAGAACGGTCCACCTTTGGAATAAGCAACGGCAGGAGGTTATAGACGCTGCGAGCAAAGAAAAAAGAATAGAAGTTCCAAAAGTTCTTAGGGCCAAGTATTCCTTCTTGAACTTACTTATGATTTTAGCAAATGTCCGTTGTTTCTGGGGTTTCCTTCATCCTCGTTGTCCTGTTACTCTCCAAACCGGAAAAGCCAAAACAAAATCCTGATATTGCTTTCTCGTTTGCCTAAAAGAGTGGACGCTACGTTTCCGATAGGCCGTTTTATCATACGTCCGCATGCCTGATTCTCAAGGCAGTATCGTTGTCTCGCCGCTGGTCTTTTGAGGCCACAATCAGTGCTACCTTCAGCCGCGTATGCTCCTGGCAGTCGTCCCCTGATTCGCGGGTCTCCTGACTTCAGCGAAACGAATGTCACAGAATAGAATATACATAATCTGGTCACTCACACAGGATTCCATCCCTCCTCACCCTTAATTATCTACACTGACCTAGTGAGACTTTTCCAACTCTTCTTAATAATTCGTTTTCATATAAATGTGATTGTAATGGCTTGAGAATGAAATCACCGAAAACATATGTTCGCCTACAACTCGTGTTCTGAATAGAAGATACCTCAAGAACCGGATTGGTTTGGCACCAGCCCATAAACATTGTGCAGTTCAAGGCTTCAAGACCCCAAAATTTACGTTTACATTCGTGCAGATTAGTAAGAAAATCCACGCTCGTCGTTCGAGGAACACTCCGAGGTGTTAGAAGTACCAGATGATTCGGCTGTTCAGCGTCATCGAAAAGGGTATATTCGTGGTTACTGGTGAAAGATCTTGCCCTCTATTTAAGCAGATTTCAATGTCTCCTCAAAATTAAAGCCCCACAGCCCACCAAACAAGTAGGGGTGCTTCAGCTCAGAACATGAAAGCCCGGTATTCAGAATTGACGGTAAGAGCTGAATTCTGGCCAAGCCAGCAGCATCAAAAGTAAAGAGAAGGCTTTCGGAGCCCTGAACCTGCCAATGAGGGTGGCCAGCTCTAGGAAATATCATATATTTTTGCCACCTAACGTTTACATCTAAGAAGTTGTTTCCAGGCGCAGAGGCCATGGCTGGTGAGGGGTATTAGGGCTCCTGAACGGATGCACCAGCTGTTCGCGCAGTGGTTCTTAGAATGCAGTCGTTTGTGCTGCGAGCAGACGGCGGAGCAGCTAGGGTTAGTCTCGTTAGAAAGAAGGGGAGGTGACATCATGATGGCTCCCTAAACAGTAAAAGGAATCAGAAAATCACGAGGTCCCAGTGTGGTCTTATTTGAGCTGCTGCCAAATGGCTGTCTAAGAAGGTCTGCATAGAAAACCAAAGGAGCAAAGCGAGACTCGAATCGGAAGTCAGTCTTTAGCAGTTAGAGTCAGTAACTGCTGCAACAAGCTCTTACAAGATGTGATACTCGCCGGTAAAGTAGATCAGTTCAGAAGTTTAGATAAGTTGTGTAGGGCAGCATCTGGCTATGGACGACCAGGAGACGGCGATACCGATTTTGCTAGACATCTAACTAGCTACCTTTACCTAAATTTCTCGTGGCACCCTCATCTACTGCCAACTTTTCCGGCTAGGTTATCTTTATCATGGAGCACAATGGCCAGGAAGAGTACTTGATCGGTGGCTATGATGCGGAAATTTACTTAAGAGGACGGGGGTTAGGGTTATACCCGGAACCCTCTCTGATCAATATTTCAGACTGCATACCCTTATCTTTAGTCAAACACAACATACTCGGTTCTCGCCATATGGCTCATTATAGATACCATTGCAGAGGGCTACGCAAAATGCCTCGGTGACATAACTGACCCAACTACTCCTGTTCGTGGAAGACTGAACAGCTAAGGAGTCGAGTAACAACATATCAAAGGTTGCTGCTAGTTTGCCTGTTATGGCATCAAAATGGGGGGGGGGTATTTCGATCACTGGAAAGCATCCATGCCTTATCTATGCCTTCTGACCCCACTGGAGCTGGAGCAAAGGTTACTCAGAGCCCCACTTGCAAGGTGCTACTAGCGGCCCCATCATCCCAAGTCTTCCACCTGAAGAGTGCTGACCTAGATTTTTCTAACTGTCCATCCCCGGTTCCACTCTCACACAAACGCCCCCTTCTATCATCTCCCCAGAAACTTCTTCTTCCAGTAGTTTGAGCCCCCCGACCACAACATGATTGTTTATTTCGGGGACACCCGAAGCTTCCTCGGCTGCATGATCACATGGTATATGTGAGTTCGCAACAGGACTTCTTTGATAGTCAGCTGGATATATGTAGTACAAGAGTGTGTGGGGTGTTTAGCGGTTACATGAAGAAATGCCCGGCGAAATTGAATTTGAAGGTCAGATGGTCACATCACTCATGGGTGGGCAAAATCGGTTTTTAGTCGAGGTACGTAGTCAAGAACAGGTTGAATGGAAGGAAAACGCCCTAAAATTTGGATATGATGGACATAAGATTGTAAGCGAGAGTATGCTTGCAAAAAGCTTTTCAAGGGAGCACCGACGAAAAATCGGAAAAATTATTGATGACCGATACGCATTCGAGACATTAGTCTTAAGTATCGGTAAAGAAGCAGAAATGTTAAGCCGAAGGAGTCTCGAGGTGTTCCCCGGCGAGAGGAAATGCACACATGAAACATAAAGCCCGATTCCCTACAACTGGAGTTCTGGATTTCCTGCGAGAGGTTGCTGAGACAACAAGCATGGCGGGGTGTGGGGTAGGCACACAATCATGTGCATTTTGTAGAACGGAGCGATAAAAGTAGACATGTGAGTCAAAAAGGATTCGAGTGAACGGGTTGTTTAGGATAATAATGATGATAATTGTATTACCCAAAAAGCTCAATTCCCGGTCCTGGTGAAGCCTGACCAAAGAATCAATGCCCTACTCACCGACTAATAAGCTTCGCTCGTTCTGGATAGCTCCCTGAAGCCTCAAAGCGACGCTTAGCCCAAATCAATGAAGAACCCAAACCAAGAAAGCGATTGATCTACAAGGTCTACGGTACTATTAGTGAGTAAAAATATAGGTACAAACAAGATCGAACCGCTTACAGTGTGTCTCGGTCACTATCCAGCCAAAATGGTAGTCAGAAAAGGACAAAATTCTGTGAAACAGGGAACAGCTGGCCAAAAATAGTAAATAGTAAGTACCTATCCTGAAGTCTAAATAAACAGAACAAGTTCTCCCTGCTTGATCTGGCCTAAAGAACAATTTCCGGACCATGACAGCCAAAAATCAGCGTGAAAGAGCTGAAAGTCTACGATCAGTAGACGTAAGCGACAAAGTGAAACGGAGCCATAATGAGACGAAACTGTGTTGAATCAGTGCGACTCACCATCGAAAGGTCATCTCAGTAAGAAAGCACGACCATGGAGAGGAAAAGAGGTGCACCAAGTATAGAATAATTGTCGACCACAGAACAGTGTCATTATCATTAAGTCTGGAGAAAGCAGCCCATAATTAGTCAAGATGCACGGGAATATAACCAGAAGAGGAATTTTTCAATAAATGTGGATGTCACAATAATGATAGCAATAATTATAAATATAACGTGTTTCGGAAGGACCTGAAATGTGTTGCAATGCATTGACAACTGGTGCAAGTGATGACAGAAGGATAGTTTATAATAGGATAAGTTAACCGCACACGGGAGATTATAGGGGAACTTAGAAACTGACTGAATCGGTAGTAATACCGGGCAAATTGGAGAATCATTTTCATGTAGTCGGTTTTGTTGTCACTGAGTAAGGTCGGCTAGAATTCTGGGGTACATGCATGAAAGGCATGGAAAATGATTACAACTTGTGGAATTCCGATCGGAGTATAAAGGTTTGCTTTCATGCTCCAGAATATGAAAGGCTTATAGATAGAAAACCCGTGCTGGTTGAGAGCACTCGGCGAATTATTCCGTTTATAACGGGTATGCTAAGAGGTATCAACGTGGAAATAATCAGTCTGATTAGGTGGTGGCTAGATACTGGCGGGCTCAGATAAATAGCAAACAATTACCGTATCTCGGGGGAAGGGAGCTACCGGGGTGATGGCAGAAGGAAACAATCGGAGGAAAACATGTGAGCACACAGAGAACTCTTAACCTTATGTGGAGTTGGGCAAGGAATGTCAACGTGGAAATGGAAGACAAATCGGTATGGACCTCGTGACTATAGTGGATATACATGTGTTCAGTTTTACTAGGGATGGTGGACTGGTTGACAGGTGAGTATACAACAGTAAATGAATTATGTATAGTGTGTGCCATGCAAAAGTGAGGAATGAATAAAGTTGCTCTCGTATATCGCTGAAGGTGGCAGTGAAGTAGCGGCTAAAGGATAGAAAACATCAGCCGGTGGCGGTAGTTTTGAAGCTTTGAGGCTGGTACATGGTTAATTTCGGTTATGTAACATGAGAATGTCACAGGTGGAGGGAGGGAGCAGCTTCCGGTAAAGTAGTGTAAGAAAAATGATGGTGTAGTGGGGGACGGTAAGTGTGCGTTTCCAACAACCATTTAGCCGGGTTGGAAAAACGAAGGTGACGGAGCGGGAAAACTGCATGAGAAATATATCGTAGACGTTCAAACACGGAAAAACCGTGTTGATCCGCGAAATCAGAACAATTTGCGGAAAAGAACCGTGGACGTGATGGAATGGACTGATGAAGAGCGCAAATAATCACTAATCGCTTCATTGACCACAGAAGGACCACAGAAAGATATGCCAGCTCCAAAATTCTGTTGATGACAGGTTAGAGAATGAACGGTGACAATGAATGTACCGATGATTGGTCGATGTTAGCGATTTCTAACATTAGGAACGGACATGGTCACGAATGGGACGGAAGAGTAAACAGACGTTCAATTCAGGGAAGGTAGGCATTGAAGTAACTGCCAAGGTCGGTGGTTATTTGCATAAGCAGCCACTGTGTGCAGAGAAAACGATGGATTGCAGGTATAGGTGAAAGCTTTTCAATGATACTTGAATAATAAGTGATCAATTTTGCTGGGCGTGAAAGGGGTAATATATAACGTCAATATGAGAAGCAAACTCAGAGGGCAGCCGGTGATTACCGGAGAGGAGTGGCGTGAACAACGTTTGCAGCAGCGGTGCGTGCACAAAATAGAACTTTTTAACCCACAAACGGAGCCAGTGGATGGGACTGATCGTGCACAGGACGCCTAACCTGAAAATCGTTTGCGGAGGCTAGAGGTGCGATTCGCCAATCTGATTGGGCCCGTACATCGTTGCATACCTCCCGCACGCCGGCCAAAGCGGTGGATCTGACCGCATCCAGCACCACCAGGATTAAGATAAGTTATATAAATGCAGTGCTATTAAGCATTCCAGGTTCTGATAACCGGATTGTGGGAATCCTAGGGGAAGCCATCGTGTGAGGGACGGAAATCAAATGGTTTGAAAGTTTCAGTTGTTATTCTTAGCGAGAGAATTTCCAAGTTATTTATGGGATGAAGCGGGCAAGAATCGTCCACAGTGGGGTAGGTTCTGGAAGCAAAATAGATGAATCTGCAGTCTGGCGGTTCTCCCAGCTCTGAGTTTGGAGAGGTACAGGAAAACGACGTCATGCCAGGAAATTATCAGTAACAGAAATCGTCTATCGCAACGTAAACGTCTGACTTCTGAGATTAAACGAGTAACGGAAAGTAAAGTAGATCAGTACTAGCTACGAGTTACGGTTAGGCTTATTGAGAATTACCAATAAATTAAAAAGGCGAGAATGAGTGATTTCTTGGACGAATTCCAGCGTGTAATTCGATGAATGGTGGACGAAAAACCACTTGAGTTGGGCCGTTTACCAATCAGAACGAGGCCCGAAGAGTCAAGTGCCGAAATGGGGTATCATCGAGCAAAAAAGGTAAGGCGTGAGTAATGTTGGAAAACTGAGGATGCCATACCACTTATGTTACTACGTATTTTCTAGCCCCACGGATATTCTTATACTTGATAGAAGATGATGAAGAACAATCTTGCGGACTACCATAAACTAGACAGCATGGACCGATGAATCAACAAAAAAATCTGTTAGTAGGGGGTCATGTTCATGGGCTTTGAAAATAAGGAGCGGATAACCCCGATGAGAGCCCAAGCACGTCACTCCTTAGTGTTTCTCACAGGTAATAATAATAATATTGGTTTGCTTCGAAGATGCCCGAAGCATGCCAGGCGCATGATTATGTTTAAACAGATGATGGAATGGACAGATAAAGTTCATGAAAATGTGGAAGTTTGTATGAAAAAGTAGGATAAAAGGGCTCAGAAGGGAGGATTAAGTGGGATGAATGTATGAAAAGTGTATGCAAGCCATATAGAATGCAGGGATTTTACATGAACTCAAGGACGGATTTAAATGGGCGCCCGGTGAGTTTGAAAGTCAAGTTCATATGGGGAGTATGACTAGTCCGGTTGAGGACATCTGGAGGCCGACTGGTATGCATGAGAAAGGCTAGAAATCGGTATAAGAAACTGCAGTAGCGAGCGACGATGGAGAAGAAAGTGAGGTGCAATGCAGTGGATTAGATATCAATGAGGCATTGGTAATCTGCGGTGGATGGTCGGTGGACAGGGCACAAGAAGCATCGTAAAACAGGGAGCAAGTAATACAAGTCGTAGAGGGTGGATTGGATGACAAACATGATTCAGGAGGATTGGATACGATAGATGTGAGGCACAGAAGTAGGAGGGCTGGATGCATATCATGACGGTCGGCGGGATGATAGCAAGAGAAATGGCTGGTGAGGACGCAGCCAGCACAAAACGTGGTAAAAACATGCTTCTAACATGTTTTTATCACTTCAAAAAGGTTTTTTTTAGGTGCTCAGTGACCCCGATAATATCGTTTAAATACCATCTAGTAGTACCACTTAAATACCACTTAAGTAACACTTGTTAATACCACATAAAAAACACTTGTCGATGGAACGCTACAGGACCCTTTTTACCTAGACACCTCTGCTCCGGCTTCCGTATAGCCTTCACACTAAGTGGTGAACATAAGCCACTGAATAAAGGAGTTCTAGCGCTGTAATGTTAGCAATATTTCCATAACAGACGGATGATACGTACATAAACGACCTTATCTTAATTGTTACCTCGAATACCCTGAAAGTATCTCACATTTCCTCTTAGCACCCAATTCGACAGTGTGGCCTGATGAAAAAACAAATAATAACTGGAACAATATATTTTGAGTTTTTACAAGCTCAAGTAGCACTCTCCGGCTCCTCCGATTCCAGGTGCGATGCAATCTGAAAATCTAAGGAGTTTACTTGGCAATCCCGGTTTGACCTAATGCGTTTCCGAGGCTTCGTGTTGTGCAGCCACATGCGAACATGGAATCGGAACTCTGAATCCGAATGATTCGCGAAAACAGTGCGTGATTTGGCAGCATCCGGAAAATAAGGCGAAAACAGGTATAATCTTATAGAGAAACGCTTTGCTGGCGTGATGAATGTCACATACTCATAAGTAATTGAAAAGAAGTACCTTGCATCACTCCAAATAACAGTTTGCCATCAAGCGTAATTTTTTTGATTTTTCCTGTGAGATTGCACTCTTTCACGAGGTTGACATGCAACACTTTCAGCAGTAGGGTCCGAACTGTCTCACCAAATGTTCGCTTACCTACGAAGGACAGTAGGGTGAACTGAAAAAATAAATAACTTCAAATATATGAACCTACCAAGCTTTTTCGGCTGTTTGTTGGTCAACTGCTGCTCAATCTTCATAAGATCATCAACACTTTCTAGTGGCAGATGAAAATCCTCCTTGGCCATAAATCCAGCTGTGTTCGCCGTCGAAATGTGGATCTCATATTGCTGATTTGCGGCCAAAATTTTGCAACACATTTCCCGCACTTGAACTAGATCTTCTACAGAGAACATTCAAGTAATGACTGAAGACTTACCCTTCATACTTTCAATGTCGTGTTGTATCTTCTGAAGCATCATTTAAAGCCCTTGGTGGGCAGTAAAAGTAAGAGTTAGTCGGTTCCACGCGAACGCAGTCCTTTGAGTTGGACATTTTCCTCACAGGTACTCTTCTCGGTGTCATTGTTGTTGATGGAATTTCTTCTCTGAGCACAATGCACATAAAAATATGCTCATACCTCAATTCCATGGTGCTTAGCGGTGTCGGATAAGATTGAATGTTTTCGGCAGTCCTCCATCTCAGGCGAGTTATCCGATTCATGAGAGCTTGATTCGGTGGTCAAGAATCGATGTGGTCGTTTACTGCAAAAATTTACCGATCCGTTAGATAATCAACCACGTCCAGCGGTTTGCTGTCACCATAAAAAACCCCAACAACAAAGGAGCACGTGAGAACTGGTTTCACGATACGGAATTGTATGGGTCACAGATGTTTAGTAGAGTCCTTGAAGCAACACATGCCATCGAAATGTGGCTGAATGGAGATGCAGGTAGGAATGGGATCCATATGAACAGCTTCACGGAGTATTGCTGCATGTAAGCCCAAATGCACATAAAAACCACCGAGAATGACACGGGATTCGCATGTGCGAGGCGTACCAAGAATTGGCCGTGGATTTCGAGGTACTTGGCTAAAATAAAAACTTAACATTTGTACCTATCGTCGTAAATCCGTTAGTGACATGTTGCATCGGCTGAACAAAAGACGGATATCATCCAATACGTTTCCAGTGTTCGCATCAGTCACACTCCTGAACTCCGAAGCAGCAACATGACTGCCAAATGTAGAAGTATTCACGTGTTCCGCATTATCTAAGATATAAGTGAACACTGTAAGTAACCCAGTCTTACCAGCAGAACTGTAGGTACCTGTACATTTCCGACTTTTTCCATGATTTTCAACGTCCCTTGGTGCGATACTCCTTTGTTGTACCGACGTTTTAATGTAAAAACACACACCTTTTGGTCGTCAACACCGCGCAATACAAAAAGGCTGTAAATAAATCTTTCACTCTGGCTCGGTCTCATCTTCTGGTTTGGAGTGTCTTGGAATCATATCGGTCGGAACTAACTGTGTGAAACAAAACATTTTAGAAGCTTCAACAGCGTCTCTTGGCACTTCGCTCGATACCATCCTGTTCTGTTCAACGGATGGCTGTCAGACCGAACTGAACTGAAGACATTGGCGGATATTGGCTCTTCGACGCTCATTTCCTGATCACAAGAACACTGAACAACTGTGAGTTTGAGTCACACCTATTGTTTCATTTTAATTCTTAATGTACATACCATTTTGGCCTTTTTATCACCGCACGCTCCTCCGCCCATCTTAGTTTGCTAGTGTCGTCTTAGATATTGTTGGCAATAATTTAGTGTACCACATAGACAGAGTAGTACACTACAAAATTGGTGAGCCCAGGTTGTTTCTCTATCATTTGACACTAGCTTCATTCTTTTGGTCCAAGTTCCACACCATTCATCATGTCCGACAGCGAATCTATTGACATCCACGCGGTTGCTCTGAAACTGCCCGTTTTTGCCCAGACCAACCCTCGAGTGTGGTTTCGACAAATAGAAGCCGTATTTGCCACTCGACGTATAACCAGCGAGCGCGTGAAATACTCTAACGTTGTCCAAGCACTTCCCTTTGACATCGCCGTTGACGTGGAAGATCTCCTCGATCCCATTTCACCAGAAGCTCCTTACACGAAGCTTAAGGAAGCAGTCATTCAGCGTACCGGAAAATCAGCCGGAAAAATGCTACGTGAACTGTTCACGTCGGTGGAGCTCGGAGACCAAACTCCGTCCCAGCTTATGCGCCACATGCGGTCGCTACTGGCTGGACGGCAAATGGACGACGCCATTTTCAGGGAGATATGGGTTGATAAACTACCTCTCCCGATGCAGCAGGTCTTGTCAATGCTGGAGCCCACTACTCCTCTTGACAAAGTTGCACAGCACGCCGACAGAACCATGGAATGCTACCCGGCTGGTAGACCCTGTGTTCACATGACATCACCCGCCGAAACCACTCCGACGCACGAATCCTCTTTGACATTACCAGTTCCTGCCCCAGATCGCCGTGGTGACGTTTCTCGCAGTCCTGATTCCCCATCCCATCACTCGCATATCGATAAGGACATTACGGACCTAAAAGAAACCGTTCGCATGTTGTGCAATCAGGTCAGTGCAATGTGCAGCGCATTTACTACCCATCGATCTGTGTCCGCCGAAGTACCTCATCGACCTAGATCACGATCCAGAAACCGCCGATTACAAACCTGGTGTTGGTACCACCGCACTTTCGGCTCCAAGGCACGCCGCTGTGATCCTCCATGTTCATTCCGCACTTCCACCCCACAGTCAAACGACCAGGCCAGCCAGTAACGGTGACGACTTCGGCTGGCCCCCCACACGAAAGTCGCCTATTTTATATCGTTGACCGATCCACTGGTCTTCGATTCCTCATTGATACCGGCGCCGAGATCAGTGTAATCCCCCCACCCAAACATCACAGCCTCAAACCATCTCACTTTACACTGCAAGCAGCAAACACAACAACTATAGCTACATTCGGCCAACGGTCCACCACTCTTGATTTAGGCCTCCGACGCTCTTTTCAATGGGTTTTCATCCAGGCAGATGTCCAGACTCCCATTATTGGCGCGGATTTCCTCTCACACTTTGGCCTAACAATGGACCTCAAAAATCGCAAGCTGGTAGACACCACAACCAAGCTTTGTGCAGTCGGCATTGGTAAATGCACCAACTCTCTGGGTATTCGGCTGGCGATCCCGCAATCGCCGTTTGCTGACATTTTGAAGGAGTTTCCATCCCTCACTAAACCGTGTCAGTTCACCGACCCAGTCTCTCATGCTGTGCAGCACCATATCGCCACAAAAGGCCAACCTGTCCACTTTCAACTACGACGACTCAACGCCGACAAACTCCGTATCGCACGCCTTGAATTCGAACATATGATGAATCTTGGCATTATTCGACCGTCTTCAAGCCCATAGGCCTCGCCTTTGCACATGGTTCCAAAATCATCTGGTGATTGGAGACCCTGTGGAGACTACCGTGCTCTCAACAATGTCACCGTCCCCGACAGGTACCCGATCCCACACATTCATGATTTTGCACAGAATCTCTCTGGGAAGACAATCTTTTCCAAGGTTGACCTCGTAAAGGCATATCACCAAATCCCCGTGGCCGAAGAAGACATTCCCAAGACAGCCATCACCACGCCTTTTGGCCTGTTCGAGTTCATTCGCATGCCATTTGGATTGAGAAACGCTGCACAGGCGTTCCAACGATTCGTCGATGAAGTGCTTCGAGGTCTACCCTTCGCGTTTTGCTACATCGACGACATATTAATTGCCAGCGCCTCTCCATCGGAGCATGCCAGCCACTTGCGCCAACTCTTTCAACGTTTCCAACAATACGGACTTCAACTGAACCCTAGTAAATGCGTGTTTGGTGTTCCGTCCCTCGACTTCCTCGGGCACCATATCGATCAAAAAGGTTTGACACCCCTCCCAGATAAGGTGCGCAGCATCCTGTCATTTCCTGCACCTCAGACGATCACACAGTTACGACGTTTCTTGGGAATTTTGAACTACTACCGTCGCTTCATTCCCCATTGTGCGACCATTGTTTCACCTTTGACCGATCTTCTCAAGTCCAACGTCAAGACGATCGATTTCACTCCCGAGGCTGAGACAGCTTTCGCAGAAGCCAAAAAAGCTCTCGCGGATGCCACCATGCTGCACCATCCACATTCGGATCCAAATACTGAGTTAGTCCTAACGACTGATGCATCAAATATTGCAGTCGGTGCAGTGCTTCACCAAATAGTGGACAACCAATTACAGCCCTTAGCGTTCTTCTTGCAAAAACTCCAGGCGGCACAGACAAGATACAGCACATTTTCTCGTGAACTCCTGGCTACTTACTTGTCCATCCGTCATTTCCGCCACCTTTTGGAAGGACGACAATTTCGTGTGCACACTGGCCACAAACCCCTGGCACACGCACTTCATGCCAAGCCTGACCGACATTCACCCAGAGGTATCCGCTATTTGGATTATATTTCTCAGTTCACAACAGACATCCGCTACGTGCGTGGAGTTGATAATGTTGTGGCTGATGCATTATCCAGACCTGACATCAATACGGTGCAGACTAAATTCGATCTTACGGAACTGGCAAACCTCCAGCGTGATGATCCATCTTTGCTCGAACTGCGCACATCCTCCACACTCCAGCTCAAGGATTCTCCCCTACCTTTAGCCGATGGCACAGTCCTATGTGACTGGTCTACAGGTAACCCTCGTCCTATCGTTCCAACTTGCTACAGGAAGATCGTTTTCGATCATTTTCATTCTCGTTCCCATCCCGGTATCCATGCATCTCGCAAACTCATTTCTGCCAGATTTGTTTGGCCCAATATGAATTCTGACATTGCATTATGGACTAAACAGTGTTTACAATGTCAGAGAAACAAAGTCCACCGCCACACTTTTTCTCCTCCCAGTACGTTCACCGTTCCCGACGTCCGTTTCACACATATTCACGTCGATCTTGTTGGTCCACTACCACCATCAAATGGACATACCCACTTATTACCCGTTGTTGATCGTTTCACACGCTGGCCAGTGGAAGTACCCATTTCCGACACCTAGGCAGAAAATACTGCGAAAGTACTACTCCAGCACTTGATTGCTACATTTGGTGTACCGTCTACCGTCACCACAGACCGTGGCAGCCAATTCCAGTCGACTTTGTTTCGTGAGTTCACTAAACTGCTTGGCTGTAAACACATCACAACAACTGCATACCATCCTTCGTCCAATGGCATGGTAGAGCGCCTACACCGTCAACATAAAGCAGCACTAATATCACAGCCAAACCCCAATAACTGGAGCGACAACCTGCCACTAGTTCTCTTAGGTCTGCGGTCATCAGTCAAAGACGACCTCCACAGCACGTCGGCTGAGCTCGTTTTCGGTACCACCATATGCCTTCCAGGTGAGTATGTTCAACCTAGCACCGATGCCAGTCCTAACCCATCCCAAGTTGTCCAACAACTCAAAGACCGTATGTCACATCTACGTCCAACACCCACTCGCTCGTCATCCACACACGTTTTTGTACATAATGATCTATATACGTCACCTTTCGTTTTTATTCGTAACGATGCTGTTCGCAAACCACTCACACCACCGTATGATGGTCCATTTAAAGTGCTTAGTCGCACAGACAAATATTTCGTGGTTCAAAAAGCCGATAAGCCAGACACTGTTTCCGTTGACAGATTAAAACCCGCGTATTTTGATACACCTCCATCACCAGCAACGCCGACACCATCACCATCCACAGACACACCACCAACAACTCCTGTCGATGATCCACATTCTATCATCACACCAGACACTACACCACACCCGCCAGCACCACCACAGCAAAAACCTTCCCTGGTAACCCGCCGTTCCGGCAGAAACGTTCGACATCCGGTCAGATTTCAAGACTTTGTTAGTTGACGTTTTCTTTTGCTAACCGTTTCCTCTTTCTATTTTTCTATCGAGCGTTTATTTTGTACAACAAACGCTCTGGCGGGGTAGTTGTGTAGGTACCTGTACATTTCCGACTTTTTCCATGATTTTCAACGTCCCTTGGTGCGACACTCCTTTGTTGTACCGACGTTTTAATGTAAAAACACACACCTTTTGGTCGTCAACACCGCGCAATACAAAAAGGCTGTAAATAAATCTTTCACTCTGGCTCGGTCTCATCTTCTGGTTTGGAGTGTCTTGGAATCATATCGGTCGGAACTAACTGTGTGAAACAAAACATTTTAGAAGCTTCAACAGCGTCTCTTGGCACTTCGCTCGATACCATCCTGTTCTGTTCAACGGATGGCTGTCAGACCGAACTGAACTGAAGACATTGGCGGATATTGGCTCTTCGACGCTCATTTCCTGATCACAAGAACACTGAACAACTGTGAGTTTGAGTCACACCTATTGTTTCATTTTAATTCTTAATGTACATACCATTTTGGCCTTTTTATCACCGCACGCTCCTCCGCCCATCTTAGTTTGCTAGTGTCGTCTTAGATATTGTTGGCAAAAATTTAGTGTACCACATAGACAGAGTAGTACGCTACAGAACTCAGGCAGACAGACGTCTCGGCTAAATCCGATGTAGATGCTTCTGCTGTTGACCTGTCTGATGCTGGACGCAGTTGACGCAGACTTCGTTTCTTAGCGGATTTTGACGAATCAGGATGGGAAAATGTTCTTCTAGGCATTGTTAAAATAGTTAAATCTGCATAATTTAAGAAGAGAGTCTGAAAAGAGACGACCGTCAACGAACTGTCCTTTGTTTTATGGTTTTCAATAATATTATGAAACTGAGCGGATAGATCGCTGCCCTGGGACAAAAGCTCACTAATCCAAGTACTACATTGAAAACACGGTCCGAAATAAAGTGAGTTATATTACAAAAATCAAATTTAGAGAAAAATATCCTCACCCGAGGACAGAATCACGAACGAGAAATTAGCGCAAACCACACCTGACCACCCAACAGGGCTGACTGGTAGGCACGCGCCAAAAACTCGTAGAACACTAAAACAAATCAAAGTCAACTGGTTTTCTTAATACTCTTTTTATCGAAATTTCTTTGCACAACGACGCGTTCCTATGCTATACAAAGGATCAGTTTGGCCATTTTGAGCGAAAAAAAGCTCTCATCCTCGAGAAAACAAATGTGGCATTTATGTGGTGAATCTACCACATGGAAGGTGGTATTTTGTGCTGGTTGGGGAACTGCAGGATGCAGGGCGAGTGCATGTATACATATATGCGCGAGTATATAATATATATAATAATATAATATATAATATATATATATATAACATATAATAATAATAATATAATATAATATATATAATATATAATATAATATAATATATAATCATATATATATCAACTGATATATTTCTTGATCGTGTTCAAGACACATGCAAAAGGCATGATCAACGAATACAGCAATTCACAGCAATGTGAGATAATCACAATTTTGAATTTCAAATTTCGCACAATCGCAGTAACAGAACAATAACCTTGGAAGGCTTTTAAATGAGCTAAATCGCAGAGGGTTGGCGCGGATATTGTGAATCAGTTTCGAATTCGGGAGGCAACGTCCAATCAGTCCGAAAGAAAAAGCTGAGAAACCGCCCTTTCTAATGTGGTTACTGTGTACGCCGTAAGCGGCCCATTTGGGTAATCAATCCAGTGATATGAAACTAATCCACGTGGTGTATTTTGGTTATGAAAGTTGGGTTTTATTTGATGGTTATATGCTTTTACACGCGTCGTTCTATTCTTTGGTGCTATTGAATTAAGGTTTACAAATTCTAGTATTGTTTTGGCTTGTTATTAGGGAAACTGGAGAAATCATCTACAAAATGGTGTTATCGGCCATTGAAAAAAGAAATATCGGATAGATTATATTTACTTTGGTACTCCGGTAATAGGTGACCAATGTCTAATACATTGAGAAGCCCTGACACACCAAGTTATAGACAGCTCTAATTTATGCCCTTGGAATGAGTAAAATATTCTACTCATTGTCCTTATGTAGAAAAATTCATTGAGAAAAATCCATAACATGCCAATAACTCCAGTTTCTCTCAGTCGCTTAAAATACCGGTATAGTATTCGCGGCCTTTTCGACCTCAATCACTAAATTACCACCAAATGAGTCCCATCGATTAGTTGCGCACATGAAATGAGGCTCACGTGCCAATGTCTTGCTGCGCCGGTAAAAAGGCAAAAGAAGGAATGACAATCAGTATGGCGTGGTCCCGAAAAGGGCCTTAGGGTTCTTTCACGTGTTCCGGCCGTGCAAGGAACACGACCGTCGTTCTCTTGTGAAAAGTCGCGCAATGGAAACGTATCCCTCCTCCACAACCCGCATACTGGAATTAACAAGTGCCCCAGCCCAAGAATATCGACGGCTTCTCTTTTCCGCATACGCTGCAGGCAAGCACACCACCCCTCGACGGCCCAGCCTATCGCACTGCACCTGGCAACGGACCAGCGGAACTGTGGCTCACAAACTTTTGTATATGACCGATGGACCAATCAAAACTCAGAAAAACAAACTGATTACCAGTACTAAACAAAAACAAAGGGAAAAAGCATAACCGGTCAATATTTTACAATGATGGAGGGTTATCGATTCCTACAGGAAGCGGTATTGTATCGTGGCACTTATCATTTCCCAATTCATGTCAAAACAGCTGGGTGGTGCTTTACACCAACAAATCTGGAGTGATTGGACGCTTCCAATTTGGGACGAGGACGATATAGTTAGCCGGCTAGACCTGGGAATGCAGATAGAAGCGCTACCGAGGGGGGGGGGGGGGTAAAAGTGTGATGTTTGCAAGAACCCATTAGACAACTGGTGTCGGACATCACAACGAGGACTGGGAGTTGAGGCAGGAATAATACATAACTTGCCTCATGGGTGCCGATAACTGTCTACGACGGATCCGGCAGTCCAGAATGGATCACGGGGATCTACAGAATTTGGTGTGCATTCGATGGAAACAGAGAGAGGGAGAGCGGTGCAGTGAAAGAGCGATTCAAAAAAGGTCGGGGATTGTGGAAAGAGACGCGGTATTGCATCAACTGGGTATTTGAAGAACCAGTATTAAGAAACTGGGTGAGAGTATTACCAAAAAGAGGTTGAAAATAGAACCAACTTGGTGTTGTCAAAGTGCAGCCGGAGGCGCGTGCGGGAAACAGAGAAGATTGATCCAACATTGGATGACTCATTGTGGAGGGAGCCTGTGGTGCTAGTGCAAGTGAGCTGAGTAGGATATTCAGATTGGCCCTTCTGCGTAGGTTATTTCGATGTTATGTGAGAACTTATATGAAGGCAGACACCTCCAAAAGGAATGCAGTGTGCTTTTAAAAAGAATGAATGGTGAATTGTCGCAGAACAGGGAATTTCGAAGAGAAGTCGTCGAGGAAACACTCTGTTGGGGGCAAACCTTGCTGATGCAACGAAACAGACGTGCACAGGTGATGAAGAGGAAGTAAGACGGCGGTGACTAGGAGAGGCCTGACCCGGAGTTGAAAGAGCGTAAAAGTGAGATTTTCTGCGTAAGTGATAAAAGAATGAGTAACCAGGTAATTGGTGTTTTGTTCCATAAATACATTGGTTGCTGATGATCGCAGGTAAGGCATGGCGAAGGTAGCCGGCAGAAAGGGCTAGGTTGACGAAGTGGGGAGAGAAGTTACGGAAAACATTTTAGAGGGCGAGATTCCGGTCATTGTTTTTGGGACTGCAAAGCAGAATGGATTGAAATGTTTGCGTGGAGTACGGGGAATATATGTTGATGGGGTAATGGATTATGTCAGGAATCCGTCCAGCGGTCCGGTGAAGCTATCACGATGGATTGTTACCCTGTTTATGGGATTGTTGTCACTGGTCAGCCACGTAAAGTGCTTTATATAAGGCCTCAGCAGATGTGAGTATAAGTTCAACCATGGTCAATCCGACGGATCAAATCGTTTAGTCTGTTAGGTAATCCGGTGATAACGTCGATTTGGTTGATGGGCTATCAAGGTAACCAGTGTGTTCTGAAAGAGAGGAGAAAATCGGCAATTTGGAGAATGCTCCAGCTGGGGGTTGTGATTAACAGCTTACCGGAAATCAGAGTGATAATGCTACTAGACGTCCTGAGGGCTGATCTATGAGAGATTACCGGAAGGAGACTGGTAGTTTTGTACGGCTGTTGGTTGATGACGGAGATATTAGGCGCATGCTTAGCCAAAGTCCAAAACGGTTAGGCTGATAGGCGGTAGGGGGGTAAAGGGTCCCAGTTGAGGACCAAGAATACAACAGTAGAGGAGGGTGGGGTCAGAAATAGCAGTGGGAAAAAGCGAAGACAGCAGTCACTTTGTTGACCCGGCTGTATGTGAGGGCGGAGAAATTATAAAAAGAAAATTAGATGCTCAAAGCTACGGTGAGGCTTTCTTGTGTGAATGTGAACGTACTGGTTTTCCGTGAGGTCATGAGTAATCAGTTGCTTGCGCCGGCGGGGGGGAAATGGGGGCCCAAGATACCGTGAACAAATGCGTAGATGGGTGAGTATTGGTTATTGAAGGATGGTAATCTGCTTGGTGAGACTCGAGTTAACGGAAAGTGCACGAAAAAGGACGACGAGACCACCGAGTTATAGCCTGGGCCATGAGAATTAAGTGAAGGTGAGCACCCATATTTGAAGGAATAACAGCTTTTTATGGACTTAGTTTCAGTAAACATTTTGGCTTTGTAACTGAGTCAACATGGTAGCAGGCAAATCATCGTTGACTTTGGACAACATTGTTGGTGCTTGGGCACGAGAGTAACATAGAAGTGAAGTTGCTGATGGTAAATAATAAAAATGCAATGATTACTTTCCGAAAACCAATATAGGCGAGGCTTTGCCCATAACTGTTAAGCGTAGGCGTATCAACGTCAGGGCGTCGTCAGGGCAGAGGCCGCATAATGTACCTATTCAGATCGTGTATCGACTACTGCTATAAACATCAGTAAGCTGGTCAAGGAGTTTCCAGGGAACACAAAAGGGATGAAGGTGAGTGAGGCCAGGTCGGCAAGCATATGTGGAGAGCTTGAACGGCGAGCTGTCACCCGGCATTGGTTTAGACAAAAGGAACTGCTCGCTAAGTCGAAAGCGTGTGGTTTCTCGTATGCAGGGTCGGGTCTGGGCTGTTGTCAGAAATCCATTTGTAATGAATGGGGTAGAGAGCATTAGCCTAAGACCTTCCCGGCCAGGAGTGTATTTTTTATCATTTTTATAGAGGAGAGGGGGAGCAAATTTACGCTGTAGAGTAAACTTCCCGTTTCTCCCTGACCCGCCTTTCTTTACACGTGGCCCATTGGGCCTGAGACTGGTGGGGATGGATGTATATGTGTATATGTATAAATATAAGAGAAGCAAGAGCAACAACAATGGGGTCCTAGAAAGAACTATTCAGTCTTTGGGAGGGGTGGGCATGGTTAGATCCAATGATCGTAGAATTAACTTTAGAATATCATGGTGACTTATCTTCATGACGAGCGGACATGGCGGCACAAATAAAAAAAATGAATGCAGAAGCGTGGAAGTGATGACGACTGCGAGGAGCAGTTTATAGAAGAGGGAAGATCAGGGATGGAACAGAAGAGAACAGGTAGGAATGGAGTCAATTAATTGGTCATTGCAGGTGCAGCATGTATTGATGGATCAGAGGAATCGGGTAGTCGCAGATCAAACGATTTGGAATTGTAAGCGAACACCATGACTTAAGGTTGTCTTTACAACCATTGGAAGATGGAAAAGCAGACCAAACTGAAAGGCACACAGAAAATGCCTGTGGTCCAATTGGGGATACCTGAAAATTGTCGGGCACGCGAGGAAGGGGCCAGATACTGATATAAAAAACGGTGGTAGCGGGAGACGGTGTAGAAGAAAAGGGATCCATTGCGGGGGATTATATAGCAATAAGGCCTTGCTACACTACAGTAGATGGTCAGTGGATAGGGCACAAACCTCTTCGTAGAACAGTTAGCGATCATTGGAAGAAGTAGAGGGTGGTACAGATGGCGAAAATAATTTGTAGGGATTGGAGTTGGTAAATGTGATGCACAGACGCAAAAAGAGTGGACGCTTATCATGAGGGTCAGCGGGATTACAAACCGCGAAGTGGCCGGCAGGGAAGTGCAGGATGCGGGGCAGATGTATATGTATATATATATATATATATATATATATATATATATATATATATATATATATATATATATATAGAGAGATATGCGAGGAGCAGAAGCGAAGAGCAATGGAGTATTAGCAGAAAAAAGTAGCAGTGATTGGAAGAGGTAGATAGGGTTTGATCAAAATGTGTAGGATTGAATTAAGAAACTTCGGACAAATTCTTTCATGACGTGATAGCTTGGTGGATCAACAGATAGAGAAGACCGATGAGGCTCAAAAGTGGTGCCGGCCGTGAAGACCAGATCATAAAAGAGGTAGGGTGAATGATAGGATTAAACAGAACAGGTAAGAATGGGTCTAATTATTTGGTTAGTGCAGGCGCAGCATGTGGTGATGGATCAGAGGAATCGGGTAGTCGCAGATCAAACGATTTGGAACTGTAAGCGAACATCATGACGTAAGGTTGTCTATACAACCATCGGAAGATGGAAAAGCAGACCAAACTGAAAGGCACGCAGAAAATTCCTGTGGCGAGCAATATACGGACCAGGAAATGAGACACAGGTGAGACATGACCAATCACATCATTTTACTGCAGGTGATATATGAAGTAGGTGGAGAAGAAAGAAGCGGAAAGCTCCAGGATAGGTAAACCAGTAATAGAACAAAAGGCCCTAGAAATGAATGCGTGACCGGGCTGGGGCGATGCAACTGGAGAGCTGCGTGCCAGCGGTCGAATAAACAGGTGGATTAAGCGGGAGGATGCCAATCGGGACACTGCTTAATGGAAAGAACCACAGAGGAATCACGGAGCCAAGAAAGGAAAATTTGGTTATGAGTAGATAATAAATGTGACTGTAAAAGATGCGAAGTTTGGAGCGGCAATTTCTAATGTGTGGAGTGGTCATGGGTGCGGGTGTGACTGATGCGTTATGACATTGGGAGAACAAGTAAGAATTTAACAAGACGACAGGCAGTGGGCTATAAGAATGCTATCGGTGGACATTTTGAGAAGAGGGTAATACCAAGTGCATATTGAATAGTAGCCGACAATGACGGTAGGTGGAAGAAAGAGATATTGGCGAGCTTCGGCAGAGAAGAGTCGTTAGGACGATAGTGACACAATGCAACGAGAAGTGGTATGGTAAGTGGTGATAGGAGGAAGGACAGGACGGGCAGGCGTGCATACCGTGGTAGTGCGACAAAAATGGGGTGGTAACAGATGATATAAACTAAAGGTGAATAAACTGTGGTGGAAAAGGGATGGGGAGCATGCGATTTTGAATTTGGTGGTCCGAGGAAAGTTATGGCATGCGATCCACAACCGGTTCTAGTGGGTGGGACTGGCCGTGCGCTGGGCACCCAACCTGGAAAACACTTCGTGAAGTGAACACAGGAGCTGTGATCCCCCAGCCTAATTACGCTTGCACACCGTTGCAGACGGCCTGCACGCCCGGTGTGCGCCGGCCATAGCGGTGGATCTGACCGCTCCCAGAACCGTTGGGAGTGGCACGAGTGGTCATTGATAAGTGCACAGGGGGCAAAGCGACCGCGACAGGAGTGCGAGATCCAGGATCAATTGGCCTGGATGTGAGACCATGGACAGTAAAGCCAACGGGAACGGCGAGAGGTAGACGACCGTGTAGCAATATTATCCAGGTGCACCTGCCAGGGAGATGGCAAGTACAATGCTCTAAGTGGTTGAACCTCATCGAGGAATACTGGAAAGGGAAAGGGGGTAGAGAAGTGCAGTCTGAGTGTGCCCCATTTGAGGAGCAGCGGAGGCTGAGGAGAGGAAAAATAAAAAAGGATAACGGATAAAAGTGAGAGAAACAGGGTTATCTTATGAAGGCAGGAGCTAAGTTAGCTGTGGATCAGGGATGGCGATGGTTGTAGTTAGGAGCAATAGAGAGAGGGGGAGTGTCGGGCATGGGGCAAACCTACTGGCTTATATGGCAGAGGTAGTAGATCTAAAGTATGAGGCATCTTTCAAAGGCTAGATCGGTGAAGACAAGCTCATTGGTGGGCAATATAGCATTGAGAAATGTTAAGTATGACATAAGTGGGGGCCATAAAGCCAACTGTTAGGAGGCGCTGCGTGAGCTGAGTGGGAGGTTATTCCAGATTTTGGAATAGGCTGGCAAAAAAATCTGGACTTCAGACTGAGATTAGAATGAGGGACACGGAGAGAGAAGGCACGATGTCCGGCGGAGCAGGAGCAGGGGTCAGCGAATGAGATAGGATGGGAGGTGTGGGCCTGGTTATGGATTAGCTTAAAGAGGGAAACCTGGTTGAGCCACATGCGACGAATCCACAGAGGCTCAATTTGTAAGAGCTCAAAGCGCTAGCGGTATTTTAGGGCAATGACTATACCAAAGGCGTTTTGGTGATGTACGCTGAACGTTCTCAAGAGATACAGTAGTGAAACGTGGCCAGAGGCAGGAGGTAACGGGACAATATTCCATGAGCGGTCTCGCATTTGAGAGATACATGGAGAGGCGACTGGCCGGTAGTAAGAATCACCGATGGATCGGGCCTAGGGTTTGCTTAGCTTTAGTGATTTGGAATGATGCCTGTTCTGAGAAGTTCGGGAGGCAATAGTAGCTTACGACAAGATCGGTAACCGTGGGGTGTATGGGGATGGGCCGGCCGTCCAGACAAATTTGGCCGGGTGGTACAGTGCAGTTGTAAGGTAGGAGGAAGCTTTTCTCCGCAGAGAATTTAACGAACCGCGAGAGGCATCAAGTTTGGAGAGAGAATAATTCATGCGATATGTTGCATAGGGTCACGGATAGGTCATTAGGGAGGGAGGAGTAAATTATTTTTATATCGTCAGCAAAGAGGAAAGGGGAACTGTGTCCAATGAAAGAGGGAGTGTCACTAGTAATGGGCCTAGGACACTGCCTTTGACGACGCCGCTAGTAATGGGCTTGGCAGAAGGAAGGTGGCCGTCAACGAGCACAGCTTGTGATCTGTGAGAGAGGTACGAGGATAGCCAGGAGAGGAGAGAGTCAGTAACACCAAGAGACCGGATTTTGGCTAACAGATGCATATGGGGAACACGGTCAAAAGCCTTAGACATGTCAAGGTAGAGGACGGTTACAAAGTTGCCGGCGTCTGCGGCAGACGATAGCACATTGAGAAAGTCCAGCTGGCAGGAAGAGCAGAAACTCGAGTTCGAGAGACCAAGCTGACCAAGGTTCAGCAGGTCGTTGGATAAGAGGTACGGAACAATGTGTCTTTTGATGATTCTCTCCATGATTTTGCCGACTACTGGGGTGTGGTTATCGGGCCGATAGTTGTCTGGGTCGTGTAGTGCGCCCTTTTCCAAGCGCGGAATTATAGCAGACGTTTTCCATTGAGGGGGACGAAACTGTGAAGCATGGAGTTGGTTTATACATTAGGTAACAACGAAGGGAGGTCAGGGCCACCGAAACGGAGGATGGCCGGTGGGAGATCATCCGGGCCCGGTATCGGGGAAGTTTTATTGGAGGATACTGATTTTCCAATTTCCAGACGGGCGAAGAGGATTGATGCCAGAGAGGCGGAGGTGCAGGGATGGATTGGAGGAGGAGGAATACCATAATCGTCTATGAAGGAGGAAGTAAAATGCTCACTTAAGGCCTCCAAAATAGATGCTGGGGCATTAGCGGTAGATGGGCGGCAGACGAGCAATTTGGGGAAAGTAAGATTGAAGTGATTGGACCTTTTATTAATCGGGTTGGACAGGTAGCCAGTTTTGTCGGGGTGTGCTGGGGCGATGGCCTCTTGCCTTCGCAGATGCGAATCGGTCATGCCACGCAGCTTCAGTTGCAGCTGGTTTATGCAGAGAAGAATTGTAAAGTCGCGTGATCTAGCGAAGGTAAGTTGCAGCCTGGCCAGCTTACGCTCTAAAAGTGACAAGCGTGAGCTGCTGGGCTTGGGGGCGTGGATCGGCACATGGGTTGGCGGTACTTAAGCAGTGTAGGAGATTGGAGCAGAGATAGTTCACAACAGTGAGGGGATTAGAGGAGAGGAAAAATGTGCCCCAGTTAAGGGAACGGATTATCATTGACACTAGGGGCCAGTTACAGGAACGGTAGGAAGTTGGAACAGGGGGAGAGGATTGCGTCTGATGGGAACAGCTGAAGTAGCTGAACTTGCACCTGACAATGCGGAGGTCACTACCCGGGAAGTGATCAATAATCTGAGTGGTCATATCAAGAACATCAATGGAGAATACTGGGTCTAAGATGTTGTTCCCCTTTGTAGGGCAGGAAACATGTTGGGTCCATCCACCAAGACGAACAAAAGAAAAGGAGGGTGGAGAAGGCGGGAGGGCTGGAAAAAGAGGACCAGCAGATTGAAGGAAGCTTAAAGTCATCCGCAATAATTTTTGCACTAGCAGAATAGTCAAGTGCAGCGTTGGAAATATCCACAGCGGAGTAAAATCTGCAGGCTGCAGACTCGGGTGGACGTAAACGCAGCCAAGATGGAGGTTCTGACCGGAGGCATGAATAGATAGTCACAACGAATCCTCAATAAGGAGAGAGGAGTGGTCAACAACACTAGCGTGGATAGTGCATTTGACAAAGGCTAAGCAGCCCCTTCCACGCCTGGACTGGCGGGTGTTCGAGAAGCATTGATACCCAGCTATGCCAACAAGGTCAAGCGGGGCATCATCTGACAGCCAGGATTCAGTTACTGGTATGACGTCAGCTTTCGAGGTAAATGCCAGAGATCGCAGATGCGATATTATTTTGATTATTGATCGAGCGTTAGTAAGAACTAGTAGGAACGAGTTCAGTGTTGATATGCGCAAAGCATTGATGCCACGTGCAAAACTATTGGGATCGCTGGGGTGATGGGAGTTGGGTCCCAGTGGGGACAGAGCGTCGATGGAAGTGGGAGGGTGGACGACGTTGGGTGGGGACAGAAGGTAGGCGAAGCGTTAGCATGCAGCGCCGCCGATCGCTGTAGGTGACCAATACGGTGGGTGTACAACACATCGCTGATGTGGGCCGGAGGGGTGTCACGTGGTACAGAGGGAGGGGGCACGATATGGCAGAGTGATGAGTTTAGAATATCTGTCGAATCGGGGCGAACAGGAGAGAGTCCATAGTGCAAGGTACTAAAAGACATGGCATCGGGGGAAGGGCTATCAGTGACACAAGTCTGTGAAAGTTCATCGATATAGTCCGTTTGGCGACTAGCGATATGGCCACGGTTGTGGATGGCACTGGTCAGGATAAAAACGAGAACTTGACTGCAGGTAACCTGCCCGTGTGGCAGAGTCAGCATAAGAATGTGGAAAAGTAACTGAGATGTGGGATGAGGTGGGGCGGCGGGAAGGGGGTGGCGAATTTTGGAAAGGTTTGAAGGCTGATGAGGAGCACGGGAGCCGGTAGGTGGGGAGGGTGAGGAGGTGGGGAGAGGAAGCGGGTTGCAGGTACGAACCTGGGGTATCTGCTATGGCACGTAAGTGTTACTTCAGGATTGGATGGGGGTTGGTGGAGGGGAGCAGAGGGAACAGCGGAGGCATGCTGAGGCTGTATTATGGAGGGTTGGTGTTTGGGGGGCAGGAAGGTACATAGGGTGGCAACGCGGATGGTGGATTGATGTGACCCGTTCGATCAAAGAGAGGGAAAGACGGTGGAAGTGGGTGTGAGGCAATAGAAGGGTGAGTGGCACTGGCATGGCTCTAAGGATCACTCCTGCTTATGGGGACGATGAGGTTAGACGAATCTGGATGGTCGCCCAACCAGTCTACACCTGGATGGTCCGAGATTACGCTTTGAGCAAATACCAACTGGGAGTGGGGGCTAATGGGTGGAGTGATCAGTTGAACAAGTGCGGACCTGGTAGGAGCGCCAGGTAGGCTCATGGAAGGATTAGAGGGGCACTCATGAGGATAACTAAGGAGCTTCGCGGAAGAGCTAGCAGCAGGTGGGCAGTTTGTGTAGTCGTTAGAGCGAGAGCGATGGTTGATAACACTTGTCAGCGGCTCAGAGGACTGATGGGAAGTAGCACGGCGAGGGCTGATGGTTGTACCAGGGTCTGAGGCTATGATGGGGGAGCGCGGGTTTAGTACTGAAGTGGCGCGCCGCTTGAGGCCTGTGGTCGGGGAGCGAGAGCTACCGGAAGTAGAGGCTACTAGGGAAGATGGCAGAAAAGGACGTTTGTGTGGAGGCGGCACCGGGGGTGGGGAGTTAGACATATCCATGTCGACAGTTTGCAGGTAGACAGGGTGAGGCGCTGGGCTTGCCTTTCACTTCTTGCCAGTGGCGCATTGGGTAACCTTCATATCGGTTCCAGTGGGGTCAGCCCGCATGGGCAAAGCAGGGTTGCTTCTCAGCGATCGAAGTATTTCCCGTTGGAGGAGGGTTGTATCACGGAATATCTAAATGTCCCTGAACGGCAAAATGGCAGCAACTGTCTACTTGTTGCTAATGAACTGTCCAGCTGTTAGGTTGTCCATGAATTGGAACAACAGGAGGCAACCATGTCTTTGGGACGTTTCACGTGGCCTCCTGCAATGGCATCTATAGTGGGCCATATTGCACGAACTGAGTATGTTGTGTTTCATTAGGAAAAGCGGTAAGTGGCCTGGAACAATAAAAACCACCGCATTCTTAGAGTTGGTAATGCGGTGGCATATTTCAGCCGATACAGAGTCGAGGAGGTGTCCCACCGAAATCATGTTCTTGGGCGACGTACCGGCCACAGGATCAAGGAGGGTAGCCAGGGGAAACGTTTGAAAGGATTTCAGCAATCAGCTCGACCCTGTTTCTAAGTTCGATGAAACCCCGCTTGAGACCATCTGGACTATTAGAAGCTTCACCGTCGGTGTTACCGAGGGCGACAGAACACGGCCTAGATTTTGGAGGAGTTGGGTGTGTTTGGATTTGCCGGCTCTAGCGAAACGGATATTCCGAGCACTGGCTGAAGACCGGGAGGGCGTGATAGGTAAAAATTATGACGGAGGTAGGGAAATAGCAGGAATTCGGTCAACTAAACAGAGACAAGCCGAAGGTCTGAGCAGACCAGGGATGTGCCTGGGTGCTATATGCACGCAGGTCTAGGTGGGACCTACACAACAATGCGGTATAGGAAGTGAGCTATATGGCCCATTATATATGTAGTTGGGATTAGGAGACTTGAGACGATGAGTGATGGTGAGATAATAGAATTTTTGTGTGTGGTATGCACAGGTGCACCCTACACGAGATACGGTAGGTACTCAACTGTTGCTTGGATGACAACGGCAGGTTGTACGGGAAGACATATTTTAGATATGGGATTGATGGACCGGGTGGAACGAGAGTGCGCTCCTATGGGAGAAAAATAAGTAAATGGAGGCATAAGTGGTCAGAAACTTCAGAAGGTGCACCGGTGAATGCGTAACGAGAATAGGGTGGGACCCTAGTAGCAAACCGGTTCCGGACCGGATCCGGACCGGATCCGGTAACTTGCCGGTAGCTTGCCGGTAACTTGCCGGTAACTTGCCGGTAGGTTGCCGGTAGCTTGCCGGTATTGTTACCGGTAGGGTGCCGGTACCGGAAGGGCACACCGGAATCACACCGAAATCGGAGTACGATTTCAATCCATTTTTAAATTTAAACCCGATTTTCGAAATCGCCCACGCCCCTCCAACGATCATGCCATTCTAGCTTTTCCGAAATTTACGCAAGTAGTTAACTGATCGATCAAGTTACCTACGCGAACAGTCTTATCCCCACATACTTTGCACATACAATTTTATGATTGCCTGCTACTGCATTCCGAAAGCTTGTCCACTCTCCACTCTCCCACAGCGATGCTTACTTGAGGACGGCATAATCTAACGTCTTACAACTTGCAGTGCAACCCAAATGACACTCATTCCAAAATGCTGAACCTTAGACATTTCAAAACGAACAAATTGTACGAAGTAAAAATTTTATATATTGGTTATATTTACAATGTGAATCTAGGGAACAAACTTCTTCCCATCACACTGTTTCGCGCCGACATCTGGAAAGGATAACAAAGGTGTGAATCAGAAATAAGATGAATTGTGGGACGAAAATAAATATACGTATAGATATGAATAATCAGATACATACAAATAGAATACTGCAGTGATATATATACTACGGACTCCGAAACGGTAATTAGTTAAGTAAAGTGAAGCATGAAATTCGTTATCGTCGTTTGTGCAAATAAATAAAACAATTTACCATGGGACTGCAAATGCGTGATCAGTGAACGTACCTTGCAGTTTTGCGTCCTAAGCCGCGATCTCTTGCGTCGGTAAACCATCGTTTCATGGTACGCTCGATCTCCAGCACAGACGACTCCCGGAAACGATTGGTAGATTTAACGGCGTCTGTAAATAAACAGTAATTACATTTCATTAGACTGACCAATGACGGCTTTCGGAAACTTGTAGCTTCCCACTGCAATTTTACCGGCTGTTCCGGTCCAATTGCACGCGAGTGCCAAATTCTCCCCGATCAAAGATGCAAGCATTCGGCGTATACTTGATCCAAGATCGGTGCACAGATGACGCTTGAGTGCGTTGACCTTATAATATGATGTGGAATTATTCTATCACTTACGGTGCCCGTGAAGTTATTCAGTACCGAAAGATCTTCTTCCAGTTTCAGAAGATCTGTGATATTGTCTGCTTGTATAGGCTCGTAGTCCGTCGTATTTGTCGCATCCAGGCGACAAATGACGCCGTCAATTTTGGCGATCATCAACGCCATATCGTTGCGAATGCCACTTAGGTTTGACAGCATCCGTTCGAAGTAGTCTGGTAATCGTAGTAGCTGATAATGAGAAACTAACCTTGCCACTTGCTGGCGTAAGCGGGCATAGGCTGTGGAGATACGGGCGTTGTTACAACTTGTATTGTGCTAATTGCAGTATAGGAGTGTTAGTAACTTTTACGCAACATACCTGGGACCGGCCACCTTTGACAATATGGCATCTTCGCTGGGTCTCCTCTGAGACTTCAATGTTGGTGGACTATAACTAATATGAAACGAGGACTTCGCACTGGACTTACCTAGGTGATGAATGGCCAAAAGCCATGGTATCACCGGGGGAGTCGGGGAATTGTATCGGAGACTCTCTTCGAATCCTCTGCGACGGAGGTAGCTCGACAGAACTGTCATCCGATGACAATGGTACCGGTATTCTAAAAGGAATGTGATAACGTATAACAATGTACCTGCGGCGAACGGTGTACCGCTGCGAAAATGGTGTCATGGGCAACGTATCATCCGTTGACGCCGACATACCGGATTCGGCAAGAAAACTCCTTTCGAATTTAATTGCGTCTCTGAGATTATCTGAGAAGAATGCATATAACTGGGAGTGTTACCTGAGTGATAAATCTCATGAAAATCGTATGCTGGAACCGTTTCCGGCAAACATCCACCGTCCAACAAGAGGCGTTGGTAGGCCTGAAAGGTGGATGACTTCGGCCAGCGCACACGGTTCCCATCAGTCAGCCAATTGCTGTGAACAATGGCGACCGTGTCATCAACATGAAACATGACAACCAAGTACATCTGAAAAAATTAGTTCATTCGGTCTCATGTTAAAGTAACGACAGGAACCTAAGACATCTGCTTTAAAAGAGAAGTTTTACTTTGTGAAGGTGTGTAATATGGGTATCAACACATCCACATTATTGGTGAGAGAAATACGAAAACATTTACAAAGAAGGGTTTTTACGGAAACTTGGACAACATTGTCATCCAGTCCGTCAACAGAAAAAATGTACAGATGACTGGATTTCATTGGGGTAAGAAAAAAATCACGTGGGTTTAAGAAATAACGAATGTTTATGGAATCCCCAGAAATGTTCTCTACAACTGCTGGCTTCCCACCTGCAACGACAATGTTGTTTGGTGGTAAGCATGACAGAACCATTCCCCTCACCACCATCGCTGTCTTGCATACCCGGAAACGGGTAGCCACATTTCCAACGTCATCACGGATGGCCTCAGATGAATCGTTGTTATCGGGAAAGGTTCTCTCACGCAAACGCCGATACAGTTGCTGAGCGGGATTTCGGGGACCGCGAATGGAGAATTTCAGTGTCCGTAAGAAGGACTCAAAAGGGAAACAGGAAAAAGAGTCTAAAGTGCCATGACGAAGAACGTCTGCTGGTAAATGAATAACGGCGTGAACATTGTACACGACGTTAGAGATACCATAAAGGGAACTCGTTCTTTGTACAAATATACGCAGGATGGTTTCTGCGAAAGAGTTACAAGTTTTGTGCAAAAAGGGGTGGCACAGTATGTAAATGGCAACAAACAATAACATGAAATGATCATACGCATCATCCGACAACAATCCTTTCAGACAAACCGGCCCCAAATACAAAAGAAACATGCGAAATTCGGTGGCCTTCCATCGTTCAACATTATGTACATGTCGACAGAGTCGCTGAAAATCACACGGAGTGTTTGGGTGTGACAAAAGTATACGGCTTCCCAGTTCGACAGTAGCAGCTTTGTCCAAGCGGCCAAATGCATCACGCGGACCAAACAACCACAAATCAATCAACCTCTTCATCACACCCAAGCAAACAAGGTGCATGTAATCCAGTGGAAAATGTTTAACCATGTCAATAGGGAGGGAAAGAAAAGGACTCACACCAATATGATGTTTGTGGTGTCGACGTGAACGAAAAGCTTCGTTGTCACGTAACTTGCATTTGACATGGGGGAATGTCATCCTTTTGTCGCAGTGAAATCCACGCTGGATGCATTTATCACAGCCAAAGTAGCCAGTAGGACCTTTCACTTGTCTAATAAAGGCCCGTGCCGGAGTATCACAGATTATAGATGACAGGCGACACTTCACAGACCTCTCACCAAGCTTGAGGCCTTCTGTCAACAAATGGTTTACTTCTCTGACAGTTGCACCCACATAAGATGACACCTCTGATGGTTTCCCACGACCGCAGTAAAAACCAGCGGTAAGTACGGGCAAGCAATAAGGCTTCACCACCCTGGCAAGGACGGGCCACAGCTGCAGGTCCGACGAACGAAACACAGAAGTGCCGTCACAGTTTAACTGGAGGAAGACTTCGTCCGGTACAGCGGTGATGTTATTCAACTGCATCTGCAAGCCTTCGGTTAAACCCATGTGTACATATTCGCCGTTTTCCAATGTCGTGGTTGGACATTCCCGTGGCGTGTGCAACAATGTCCTTGGGTCCCGACGTATGTTTGGTATATGTTTGCCTATAGCCTCCAGTATACCCTTCTGTTGCACCAGCGTCAGTCGATATCGAATGAAAGCCTTCGATAGTGAGTTAAGCAGCGAACCGCTCTCCTCTTCAAACTGTGATGCACGTCGTAGACTGGCCAAAGAAGTAACTAATACGAAAATCAGCATAGAATTAGGGTTTACCTGACACAGTCGGCCTTTCTTCAGGTGTACCTTCAGCTTCACAAACTGTCTGAGCCGCAGAAACTGTTTCATTCGGTGTAACATAATTCAACGGAGTAATTTACCCATCATTGTTGGTTGTGATGTGGAAGCACACGGCAGACCGCGTTCACCTCTTGCAATAGCACATCCCTCTTCCACACGGTACACGTCTTCGGAGCCCACAGCGCTGCATTCACCTGCAACTCCTAAAGGTGTTGAATCGGAACGGTAAGTAACATCGCCACTGAATAACCTCACCTTGCAAAACCCACTTAGGGCAACCATGCCGATGTTCCCATAGGGTGGCTTCATCACAAAGAGCACACATCAGTGAGCTAAGTTCTTTCTTTTTCAGATAATATCTCTTTTGTTTCGTCATATCGGCCATTGTCGTCAATAATACGTAACAAGGTCCTAAAATGCACTTAGTTGTTAACCAATAGTAATAAAACGGCAGCATAGCATAATTGAAAAACATACTGCAGATGTCACACGATATCAGAGCACTCAATACGAAAACCTCGAAGCTTCATGAATTTTACAAAACTACTTGGGTATCATCAGAGTTACGCGAAAAATACTTCATCATGTTCTAATCATGCTCTAAGTACAATTATAGCACAATATTGCAGTTTTTACTATTCAGCTTATCATTTACCAATTGGTAAATGATAACCTGATATGTCACTAACACTTTACAGCCACCACGGGTCATCAGCACCCAAAGGAAAAGAAGCGCACCGCTCACCTTAGCGAACAAAGCACGACCAAAATGGCTGCCGCCGGGAAAATACCAGTCAGTTAAAACAATTGGCACTGCATTTGTAACGCAATCAACGGGAACAAATAACCATGAAAATAGGACATTGGTAATCTATACAGCGAATTAGAACGAACTACGTCATTCTTTTCTTGAAATTTCAGTGATTTCTCTGCCCATCGGTTACCGGCACGTTACCGGAATTCGGCGGTGGGCAATGTGCCACTAGGGGAGCTGGATTATAGGGAGTGGGATGGAAGAACGCTGGATGGATCGTATTGGGGTGAGAATCAAGGGAAGTTTGCCGGGCAAGTCATGTAGAATGTTACTGAATTGAATTGAAGCAGTGAATATCAAATATAATCTATAACTATAAATCGCGATAATAACTAGCAGCCGCACGTCGGTGTGCCGCAGTTGTTTACACAACTAGGTCACCATTTCAGGTTATGAGGTGACATACACTAGGGTGGACGCAGTTATTAGTCTAAACAGTGATATAGGCAGAATAGAAAACAAGACAACCTGGATTTCAAGAAAGTCAAGGATCGAACTACCACAAATGAAACGGTAATATCAGCTGAAATAGACATTTTGTGATGAAATAAATTACGTTCAAAAGAACGTGAAATAAATTCTGTTGGGTGTAACCAGAGGCAAAGAATATTACAAAATATTGTTTATATCATCAAATTTACGCTGGTATATAAGGCCTAGCGCTACAAAATGTCAGCACCCATCTCGCTCGCTAGCCACGTGAACGACCATGACTGTTGACAATTCCGATACTTTTTCCCGAATGATAAAAGACTTTTACGAAGGTCTGGATGAACTCGCGACCGATTTTCGAGAGTTCCAGCGATGCACAAGTACCAGCTTTTACAATTACAATGCCCGAACATGGAAACAGGCAAAAAAGCGTCGGCTAACAATTAGCGACGGAATGAAATAATATTTTGTGAAATATTGTTGTGTCCATCGGCGTCGAAAAGGTGGAGGTGGTTCAAGGTTAGAATAATTGTTTGTTAATGTTTGACTTCATTGAAGATACAAAAACCTGGATTGCGGAGCATTCGTCACTTTGGTCGCCCAAGGAACTGGATATCGTGTCGCAAAGTGGTGCATGGTCCATAGTCATAGGTTCCAAGTAGGGAATCCAAGTTTATATGTAGCTAACCGAAGAGTGACAGCTTTTCAAGAGTCGGTAGTGTTTAAATTGATGGATACGTTCCATAATACTGCTGAATTAAGGGAATATACTAGTCGGATGTTCAATAGGCGTCTGAATAGCATGGACTTTCGGTCTATACGTGTCCGTCACAGTCACGATGCTCGTGGTAACGTAATTAGGGTTAAAGAATTGCTGGAAGGTAAAGGCATTAGCCAGGTAATACACGAGGAGAATATAGTTAGGTTCCTGTTCTTCATACCCATGGAGGTGATTCCGGTTGCTCGCAGATGCAGCCAGGTGATTCTAGCTGACGCTACTCACGAAATGAACTGCGGCGGCTACGTTTTATGGCACGTAATGATAGTGGATGAAACAGGCTTAGGCCGTAGCATTCTGTATGCTTTGCTGCCCAATGAAAGCACTGCAAGCTACAGACAAGCCGTGGGTTTTCTGCGTGAATACCTGCCCGCAACTAGGGAATGTAAAACAATAGTGGTAGATCGTAGTCTCGCTCAGTTAAACGGGTTCAAGACTCACTATCCTGAAGCCCAAATAGTGTTCTGCCGGTTTCACGTGTTGCAAGATATGCGGAAACGGTGCAACCATCTAGTTGCAGCAACGACTCTAGAAAAGGACCGTGTTTTCCAGTGGATGCGTAACATGGTTTTCGCAAGCAGCGAGTCCGCATTCGAACGATTTCGGGCTGCTATTCAGGCCCGCAGCTCTGAGGCAATGGGTTACTTAGTAAGAACGTGGATGCCGTTTAAGGATTGCTGGGCGGGTTACAAGGTAAGGCAGGTATTAACTTTGGGTAATTTAACAACCAATAGAGTGGAAACCGAAAATAGGCATCTTAAGACGGGACTGTCACCTAGGTCAACCCTGTTCCAGGTCTGTGACAGAATTCTGAAGCGGGTAGCATCTTTAAGAGAAGTCTCGCAGGGTAGACTTGGTAAGGATCAAATGTCCATGTGCAAGTTCCGTAATGTGCCACATTGGTTGAAACCCGTGTTCGGCAAGCTAACCGTATTCGCCCGTGGCGTTCTCCTTCGCCACCTGCATACAGTGACGATCACTGGCATATCTTTTGTAAAACGCAAGTGGATTGTAACAAACAGTAGAGGCTCCTCCGTTAGGGTTACCGGCGGCAGTGAGCCACACTGCGACTGTCCGTTCAGTCGCCAGTGGATGCTGCCTTGCGTTCACGTGTTGCACGTTGCTCGTGCCACTAATGTCGACCTTTCTACGCTAGCCAATAATCGCTGGTCAGTAGATTGTATGGAGGTGATAACCCTAGCCGGTGGAGACACCATCATCTCGCAAGCGTCGACGTCTACAATAACCACCAAGGCGCAGAAGCTGCGGGAGAGCGAAGATATCGGTAGAGATATTGCCGCAGCATTGGCAAATCTTGGGGAGGAAAACTACAGAACGGCTAAAGCCCAGCTTAGGTTGTTACCAGACGTAATAGGATTGTGGCCAAACGTTAGACTGTGCTACGAGCATCCAGAAAAAGAAGGCGTAGAACGAATAACAAACCGGTCGGATATCGCCACTATGTTCGGCCGAGAGAAAGAGACCCGAGAAATATTAGAATGTCCCACAACTTCCAGTACGGCTGGCGAGTATGTCCTACGGTCGGAACCGCCGATAAGAGATTTAACCGTAAAACAGGGAACAACGTCTAGAAGGAAACCGTTAATGGAAGTTCGGTTTACCGACGAGAGCGATATTCAGGTTATAGGCAACCCTTTGCAGCGTATCCAGTTCCGCCAACATCGGACAACTACGGCCAACCAATTCCGGATAGCAAACAAGAAACGAAAACTGGACAGGCCGGCGTCTCCAATCAACAAGGACGTTTGCAGCGTTTGCCGGCGAGAGGATCCAACGGTCGACCTGGACGAGGACGTTCAATGGGTTCAATGCCAAACGTGTGGCCGATGGGCACATTATCAGTGCGCAGGTTTCACCAATGAGGACGACTACACTTGTGTGCATTGTCTTGCGAGGTGAACGTGGTCCAAAGAGATTGACAAAAAGCCCTATCCAGGGCCGCCGCATTATGATTCCTGCCATATTGGCATTTGTCTTCCTTATTGATTTTTTATTTGGGCTAGCACAACTAGGTCGATATGGCACGTGTTCACTTCGTGAGTCTTCTTTCGCGCTAGTGAATACTGGATGGTAGATTATATATATATATATATATATATATATATATATATATATATATATATATATATATATATATATATATATATATATATGTAGGACGTACGTCGAGCAATGGCCGGGAACGTTACCATTTAGGAATATATATATATATATATATATGCATATATATATATGTATGTGTTTATACATATGTACATATACATACATATATATGTATATCTTTATACATGTGTATGTATATATATAGAAAAACATATAGATATGTACATATGGACGTACGTCCAGCGATGGCCGGAAACGTTACCCTTTATATATATATATATATATATATATATATATATATAGATTTATACATATGTATATATATCTATGGACATATACAGCCCATTCCCATAGGACGTACGTCGAGCGATGGCCGGAAACGTTACCATTTAAGTATATATATATACTTATGTATATATATATAAATATATGTTTATACATATGTACATATACACATATACATACGTATATTTGTATATATTTATACATGTGCATGTATGTATATAAAAATACACATAGATATGTACATATAAGCTTATATGTACATCCCTATGTGTCCATAAGGAAGTTCGTCCAGCGATGGCCGGAGAAGTCACCATTTAAGTATACATATATATATATATATGAACATATATATATATATATATGTGTATGTATGTATGACGGTGCAGCCTAGTAGCCCAAGTCCTACTGCATAATATTTCAGGTACCAGACTTGTATTGTTCCTGGCGAACCACATCTACGAAGGATCGTTTGACATTTCTTTACATTCCCCAATTTATGTCGTTCCAAAAAGGTATCCATTTTGCAATACAAATGGACATTATGGCAGATACATAAGAAACAGTCGGTAGACCAATTTCGTAATTTTTTTACGACATATTATGCCTTACGGCATTAACCGTCAATTGCTATTTTTGCGGTTCCAAGGGGGTATAAATTTTGCAACAAGACGCAACATTTAGGCAGATATGAGCGGAATTGGCGGCAGACTAAAACCGCCATAACCTCTTTCAAATTTAGCGGGGTGATGTGTTCGGTGACCTTGCTCACCGGCGCCCGTTCAAATCCTATTGTGGTAGTTTCATTCATCGTTACCGGATTTCAAGTCGCGGTGACCTTGACCATACGAAGCTATGCAAGCAGATAAATGCGAGCTTAAAAGCATATGTTGAAATGCTCCGCGTATACTGAGATGAACCCTATTGCATAGTTTAGAATAGGCTGACAGGAATTATTGGGACCCCAGGCAGGGGCTGAATTCAGACACGTGAAGATTAAGGGCACTGTGACGAAGGGGATGGGAGCAGAAGGCACCGAATGAGGTGCGTTAGGATTTGTAGACTTGGTTGTAGACTGGCTTAAAGTGGCAAAAGTATATTGGGCCCCACCCGGCGAGTCCAAGGAAGCTGAACATTTAGGAGCTCACAGCTTTGGCCGTATGTTAGGGCTACGGATACGCACACGAGCTTCCTATTTAGGTTACTCCGAACTTTCTGGTGGGATACTATACAGAACCTGGACCAGTGGCTGAAGGTAATTGGGCAGCGTTCTGGGAGTTGTCCCACTTCTGAGGGACACGGAGGGATGACGGCGGGTAATAGGAAATATCGATGTACCGGCCCTACGGTTGGCTTAGCTTTAGCTGCGTGGAATGATGATTGTTCGTAGAAGTTGAGAGAACGAGGGTAAATGTAGCAAGAGAAAAACCGTGAGGTGCGTGGCGATGGGGAGGCCGGCCAGTTTAATTTGACCGGGCTGAGTAGTGCACCTGTAAGTAAGGAAGAAGCCTTACTCAGCAGAGAATTTCATGAATCACGAGGTTAGCCATATCTGGAGAGAAGATAAATCACGCGATGTGTCGCATAGGGTCGCAGATAGGCTGGTGGGGGTAGTACCCAATTTTGATATCATCCACAATGAGGAATTGGGTACGGCGCCAAATAGAAGATAAAATGTTTATACAGATGGGTAGTGGCAATGGACCTAAGACGCTGTCTTTGGTGATGGAAGATAAGCCGCCTTCACTCAACACAGCTGGTGATCTGTGAGAGGCATATGAGGACAGTCAGGAGAGGAGATGACCCGTTTTACCAACGTAGTCGGCTGTACTTTGGGATTTTTGAGCTCCCTCATTGTCTTGATCGTATTCTCTTTTAGGCGGTATACCGTGTATTTCCAAATTTGTATCCCTTAGCTCGCCCCTTTTTATTGGTAAAAGTTCTGAAGTCACCGAAAATGGTGGGGCGATACCCACGCGCCAGATCAAGTGCTCGTCAGAGGGCGGGCCTTGTCCCAGCCCTATCCTGAGGGACTGTGCAGAGGCCGTGGATATGGAAGAGCTTAGGACAAGGATAACGGCCCTTGGAGCAGAGAAAGTCGGTCTAAATCCATATTCGAGGCCACTTTTTCCGTATCAGCCGCTAACTAGGCTATAACGGTATCAGAACAACTACAGTAAGATGATGCGAGGAAATTGCAGGCTTCGACAACCAGCGCAAAACGAGTAATTATACGGGACAGAGCCCCAAGAGAACCAAATCCAAAGCATCTAGCCCTAGAAATAATGGAAACTCTCGAGGATTTGCCTCAAAACCCCAAAAAACGCTTCTGGCCAATCTCCGAAATGCACAAACGTATAACAAGTTTAATCCTGGAAATCTCTTCTGAGGAAACGGAAACCGACCTGATCGAGCAAAAAGCGAGGAGATCAACCTATGGCGGATAAGCAACGAAAACCATTTAATGGAAACCACTCGGCTCCACATGGCTCACACAGTCACCTACTGCCACAGCATAGCCATTTCGGCAAGGGTGCATCTGAACTCCGTTTACCAGAGGGCAACTTTCCCCCTCACCCGCTGAAGTGGGTACCTCAGGCACCCAGCTTATGCCCCCACCACCCATTATGTCGGCACCGCCCTTCACGAGGACATCTCCTCCGCAGACGATAAACCCCCGGCCACTAGAGTTTCTTGTTTCTAGTAAGCAGGCGCTAAAATGCCCGTATACAAATGGTCTCAGTCTACAAAATTAAATGCTAGAGCTGAGACAACTAGCAGCAGAAAAGAAACCCCACATCATTGCCATCACTGAGACCTGGCTCACACCAGACCATCGAGACGGTGAAGTGAGAACACCGGCCTACTCTTTTCTCTGTCAAGGTTTAGGAAGTAGAATTGCTCGTGGAGTAGCTCTCTACATTGATGACCTCCTACACCCGGGCGTCTCTCCTCAATATATCTCATCAGCCTCTTTACTACTCTACTTCTGGATGTGATTTACCACTCCTTTTCTATATCACAGGCCGATTTGATCTTGATGAAAGAGTTCAGAAGACACTCAAAACATTTGCCTATTTAGGTCACCTTCTTTGCAAGGGGGACTTCAATGCCCTCGCAAAGGACTGAGAGAGCCTCAGCACTGACGGGCAGTAGGGCAAGGCATTAGTAGATCTACTGGCCGAGCAATCCTGAACAAAGAAAGTGGCCTGTTTCACCAGGTTTAGAACGGGTTGTAGCTCATCACTTCTAGATCAGATCGTAGCCAATTCCGGACACAGCACAGGTGTTGTCAACCTCCTACCATTGATAGGTAAGAGCGACCATGCAGTCCTCATTTTTGATTAAATAATAAAGTGGCCGGCTATATCCTCCCTATACAGACTAGCCCGCTCGTTCAAGCGAGGAGATTTCCGAATGATGAAGTCCAGCGTCAGAAGCTAACCAAGCGACATAACGGACAATCTAGACATAAATGAAGGCAATAGGCTACTAGAGCAATGTGATCTGAAGGCAAATTCCAAGACGCAGGGCATATCTGCCACCAATAATTAGGCGTCTTTTGGACAAACGCTGTCAACTGTTCGCCTAAAACCGAGCCTTATCACTTCCGGCGGATGCAGAATCTTCCAGATGCGTCCGAAATCTTTGCAAATTCAAGATTGCGGAAGCATTTGAGGAACTCCAGAAAGAAATCTTAGACCGAGCGCGTAATAACCCCCTTTTTCTATAAACACCTGCGCCGCAAACGAGAACCGAGGTCTTCAGCGCTCCAGCAGTCGCTTTCTGGTGGCTCTCCTGCCACCTCCCCTTCTGAGGTAGCAGAAGTTTTCAGATCCTACTTCATGCCGGTTTTCAGCACACAAGTAGCACTTGCTTGTAAACACCCACCTCTTCACACCAAGCAGCTGGTCGCCCCACTGGAGCATTTCACGGTGTTTTACTTAAAAGGGGAGAAATGTCTTTACACACTTAACCAGTTCAGCTAGATGGGACCGGACGAAGTTCATCCTCGAATTTCTAAATAATCCGCATCCTACCTTGCAGCACCATACTCTACGCTCTTCCAATAGTGCATAGACGATGGAAGGTTTCCAAATTCATGGAAGCATGCTGCAGTTGTCCCAACTTATAAAAGAGAGAAACTGACACCTTCCTGGAAGTTGTGGGCTAATGATCCCCGCCAGTTTCCCAAGCAGAGTCCTCGAGCGCACTCTAAAGCGCGAAATCTTGAGACATTTGAGCGACAATAGTTTACTGTCTTCAGCGCAACTTGGCTTCCTTCCTGGCAGGTCATGCATCACCAACGTGCCGACCGTTATGGAAAGCCTGACACAGGCCCTCGAGATGAAGAACAGACTCTACCTTCCCTGATCTTCACCAGTAAAGTGACGGAATATCGTTTTTTACTGCTCCGTCGTTCTCTGGATCCGATGGAGGCCAACTCGCGCGGCCGATTTGTTGGTTGTTCAGCATGGACAGATTCGCCCACACATCTGATCACACCTAATCCGTTCCGATGTACACTCAATCTTTTGCTCGGTTTGATCCGCGATGTCACGATTGTTACGGCGGAATGGTTCAGACGATGTGTGAGGTATTTGGATGTCTGCAATGGAGTACACGGTACGTAATCTTTTGTTTTTCCTCTTTCGTTCGATTCACTTTTCTTTCAGTAATTATCACAAGCCTTTTCTCGAAACCACAATCAGATTTCACTCGGCTACCATAGTCCATGGCGTGTGTACCTACAAGAGTGTATTGTCGTACCTCATACTGCACCATCTGTGGCAATTTGGTCACTTTTTTGGTGTACGTGCAATCATTTTCCCTACCAATAACTTTACTGAAATAAAAACGTGCTTACAAACTTATCAAGTGCGAATGAAACGGTACCGTGAGCATTTGTGCTGTTGCTGGTTATGGCCCCCAGTTCCCTATATGGATGTATGGCTGACGTGGCTGTAGGAGAATTACCATTACATATTTTTGTAGAGCGGCCCGAACGAATTTGTTAAGGAATTGGGCTCTTTCGACCGTTGAGGTGTAGTTGAGCTTAAGATTGCTTAGGCACCTAATCCATTGGATACATAGAAGTGAGGCTAGTCTACATCTTCCACAAGACCAAATGACCGATGGCGGGCGTGAATGGTCACATAGACGTTGTCCTCGTAAGGGGCCGTTCGGTCCTGGATGTACGTGCTTGAGTGTGTGTGTGAGTGCGTGTGTGTGCCGGGGTTACAATGAAATCACAGGTATGACTACACATCAAAGGAGGACTTTCTGCGATGTCAACAAAAGACCGCGTGGCAAGAAAACGAGTAAAATGTAGCATGTATGTGTGACCTGAGCTCCGCTACTTCCACATATGCGAGGGGCATTCAATAGCGTCAACAAAAAGCAAAACAACGAACACTGTCACATGTATGATGGGTTTACGGGATGTAGAGTGCGTCGTGCATGCGTGTATGTATCGGGATGTATAATGGAATCGCATTCATCACCACATATCGGAAAGAACCTTCTGTAATGTCAACGAAAAGACCGCGAGCACCTCAACGTGTTTGACGGAGACCGTTTGGTATATATGGTGTTTCTTTATCCACCTCGATTACTGGTGTGAAAAAGGTTTACTAGGCCTCAGGGTTATCAGCTTCTCCGTCTTCGCTCTCGAGTAGGTTAATACTGCGTATGTCACGAATGAGCACTCTGTTAGCTGTCTTCACCTTCACCGTTCTTATCATTTCGTCAGTGCTTTTGATGGTTTCCGTAACTACTCCCAAAGACCAAGCGCTGAAATGTGCGCGTTCGTGGGCGATCATAACCACGTCCCCAACTTTGAATGGTCTTGTTTTGGCCAGCCACTTCTGTCGAGTTTGCAAAGCCGGTAGGTACTCCTGTAGCCATCGCCTCCAGAAGACCTTGGCCAGATAGTTCGCTTGCTTCCACCCGTGGAGGTAGCTCCCACGAAGGCTTACCGGCCCTTAGAAACCCTCGTTCGACCTTAACGTCAATAAGTCGTTCGGGGTGAGCGCCAGGTGGGTGGGGTCGCCGTTCAATACTGGAACCAGGGGGCGGTTTTTCAGGATTCGCTCCACCTCAGTCATGACGGTGTTCAGCGTCTCGTCGTCGGGCGGCTGTTGCTCCATGATTGACAACAATATCCGTCTGGCGGACCGAATCATGCGTTCCCATATGCCGCCTCGGTGACTGGCCTGTGGGGGGTTGGAATGCCATCGTATGCCGTAGGCCACGGTTCGATTCTGCAGTTCGTCCCTGTTTATGTTCTTGTGCCAACGCTGCAATTCCCGTTGAGCGCCCACAAAGTTCGATCCATTATCTGAGTATATATCGGCCGGTACGCCTCTTCGGTTGATAAATCTTTGCAAGGCCCGTAGAAACGAATCGGTCGTCATCGAATGTCCGACTTCTAGGTGTACCGCAAGTGACTTCATGCACGTCATAATACATCCATATCGCTTTTCTAATATTTTCCCGCACTTGATCCACATGGGCCCGAAATGGTCCAACCCGGTGTCACTGAACGGCCACCAGCCCGTAGTCACCCTGCATTCCGGTAGTGGGGCCATGAGTTGTTTGCCTGCTGTGGCATTGCGTCTCCTGCATTGTACACACCGTCGGATTACGCGTTTTACAGTCTCTCGTCCTCTCAATAACCAAAGACGCTTTCGGATGACGCTCGTCACGTGACTTTCCCCGGCATGTCCCTCCATGGCGTGGACGTGTTGAATCATTAGCTCTACTACAGGTTGTCTCGCAGGCAGCAGTATAGGATACTTTGTGTCGAAGTTCAGGTGGGCGTTGGTCAGCCTACCATCCACCCGCAGCAGTCCGTTGATGAGTTTGGGGTTTAAACGCTTCCGCTCGCCTCTTGGAGGTGGCATGTCTTCATTGGTCGGCCCCACTTCTTCCGCCCTCTTGAGTTCTCGGGCGAAAGCCTCGCGTTGTATCATTCTGAAAATATCGTACTCTGCCGCTTGTAGCTCATCGGGACCTATCGGGCCGACCCGTATCCGACCTGAGGGCCGTAGCCCTTTCATGACTAGTAAATTTCTCTTGAACCTGGTTAACCAAACTAGCGAACGAAGCGTCTTCATCCAGGAAGAAAACCTGACCAGTCGCGATAGAATGGATGACGCTTCGACGACGTTGGTTGCTATCACTAAGCCTTTGATCTCCAGTTCCAATTCCGTAGGGGTTTTTAATTCGAACACGGGCCAGTCCTGCTTGGGCAATTGCAGGAAGTTTGGCCCTCTCGTCCACGTGTCCAGTTGCCTGAAGTTGTTCGCACCTCGGGAGCACAGGTCGGCCGGATTATCGCCAGACCTGACATGACTCCACTGGTGCGTGGCTGATTCATCGTGGATAATCGTGAGCCGGTTAGCAACGAAAGTACTAAACCGGCTCCGGACGTTGTTAATGTAGTAAAGTACTATCGTTGAATCCGTCCAGAAGCTCACCGACCAAATGTAGAGATCGAAACATATCTTCACAGCTTGCACCACCCTGACCGCCAACACGGCTGCACTGAGTTCAAGGCGTGGGATTGAGACCGACTTCAGTGGGGCAACGCGGGCTTTGGCGAACAGGATCCTCGTGGTATATTGTCCATCTCCTGCGCACCATCGTCCGTACACCACAGCTCCGTAGCCGACCTCGGATGCATCGGAAAAGGCATGTAGTTCTCCAGTCCGTGTCGTATGGCCAGGAGTCAAACATCGTGGGATTCTTATGTCCCCTAATTTCTTCAAGGTGCTCAAATATTTTTCCCAGTCCAGCCGGTCCCCTCGGTCCAGTGCCTGGTCCCAATCAACTTTCTTACGGTACAGCCGCTGCAGCAAGATCTTTTCGGGTAGCAGCCATGGTGAGACGAAACCGAGCGGGTCGAACAAACTTGAAACGGCAGATAGTATGCAACGACGGGTTATTGGCAGCTCGGGAACGTTTAGTTCAAAAACAAAATCGTCCGTTTCCGCGTCCCATTGTATCCCTAAAGTGCGCTCGATAGGAAGTGGAGAGCCGTCCAAATCTCTTACCCTTTCGGCCTTTTCGTGAAACGGGATGACCTTCAGCACTTCTGAAGCGTTCGACATCCATTTAGTTAGATGGAAGCCGCCCTCTTCCAGCAATCTCGTCAGACCCCTGAAATGCTCTAGAGCTGATTCCACATCATCGAATGACCCAAGGTAGTCGTCGACGTAGAAGTTCCTGCTGACGCTTTCTACCACCGTCCGATGAACTAGATCGCCATGTTTGTTCGCAATTCACGGAGGGCGTAGTTGGCACAAAATGGTGACGATATGGCTCCGAAGGGGTGGACGGTCATCCTATAATTCACCACTGCGTTGTCCCGGTCGCTCCCTTCCCACCACAGGAAACGCAAAGCATCTCGTTCTCCTACCGGAATCTTCACCTGATGGAACATTTCCCTAATGTCAGCAGACAAATCCACTTTACCCACTCTGAAACGGCACAAGACGTTGATCAGTGGTGTGGTCCAGTCAGGCCCTGTAGTAGGCGATCGTTTAACGACTTGCCCTGGAACTTGGCCGCACAGTCGAAAACCACGCGCAGTTTATTGGGTTTCTTGGGGTTGATAACCGGATGGTGAGGCAGATACCAGATACCCCTTTTGCTGTCGGTGTTAACAGGCACCTTTTCAACGTAATCGAGGGCCTCGTTTCGCTTCATTAAATCCGCGTATCGTTCCCATAGATTCTGGTGTCGAATGAAGCGTTCTTTTAGTCGTAGTAATCGTTGGAGAACATTATTTCTGTTGTCAGTCCACGGGTCGACCGGTGTGCGCCATGGGAGGGGAACCTCGAACTATATTTTTGGGCCTCTAGTGCCTTGCCGCACCGTTTGTAGAACGAAGTGATCCTCTTGAGACAACGTCGGTCTTTCATCTCCAATGTCATGAAACTCCTTTTCATACAGCCGTTGCAGATGATACTCTATGCGGTCCGTTTCGGCGGATAATTAATTCACGGAACCGCGTACCCCTACTGGACCGTATAACATACATCCCAGGGCCGTGCGTACGGTATAAGGTGCCTGGCGGTCGCCCACTCTCTGGTCAAGCACCCAATGCGCCTCTGGTACGTCGTAGCCGATGAGGAGATCCACTTCATCATCCTCCAAGTCTACAACGGTTACATCCTGCAGGTGGGGCCACCGATTCAAGATTGCGTTCACCGAGCTTGGTGCTCGCATGGGGAGATCCGCTAACGTGAATGCCTCCGTTGGTTCAATTTCCTCGTTAGTGTCTAGAGAGATGAGTTGCAGCCTTAATCTACCGGCAGTCATTACCTGTGTTCCGCCCACCGTGCTCACTGCTAACGACGTCGCACCTTTAGCCAGTTGGTGTTTGTCGGCAAACCGCTCTTTCACTAAAGTGGTGTCGGATCCACTATCAACGAAAGCCAACGCCTTGACTATCCCAGTCAAAGTCACTACTCCCACGGCCACTACGCCTAAACGTACCGGTTTACTGGCAGATTGTGAAGTTGAACAAATCACGCTGGGCTTGGCAATCGCCTCGGATATGGTTACTCTCGCCTGATGCAGCAGCCGATGGTTTCTGCCCGTGCAGCCCTCGTAACCACATCGATTCCTTGTCCTACAGGCTGCGGCCCGGTGCGTGGTGTTGAGACCGATGAAACATGCTCCTGCCATCCTCGCCATTCCCCACCGTTCGTCTATTGTGGCGTTGCCGAACTTGGGGCATTCTGGTAGGCCATGGCTGGTACCACAGGATCTGCAATTTGGTTTCGCCGTAGCATCTCGTGAAATGACGTGTGTGTTAGTCCAAGGCTGGTACTTTGGATATTCCCGTACAGGGGTTTGGGCTTGGTTAGTACCGGGCTTGTTTGCTCGGTTGCTGTCCCGGATGAGTCGGCCGAATCTGATGTCAGCTATCTTCGTTTGCCTGTCTAAGTGTTCGGTCAGGTCTTCGAAGTTGGCTTCTCTGTCGCTTCGGCTGATCCGTTCTGCATCTTAATCACCAGGTCGGCCATGGTGTAGACGTCGCCCTTGGTTCTCTTTGCCTCTACCATCACGCCCTCTATTAGGTTACGGGCTACTTTGAAAGGTTGGCCAAACAAGTCCCTTAGAATCTTCCTTGCCCTTGTGTAGCCTTGTTCTGGATCGAGCGTGGTGCACCCGTCGATAGCTTCTCTTGCTCGGCCTCGGCAGTAGTGAGTAAGGTAGAGAAGCCTTTGCCCAGGGTCGGTTACCTTATTTTCAACGAACGTCTCGAACTGCTTGACAAACTTGCAGTATTGCTCAGCTCGCCCGTCGAAAACCGTTAGCTCCACTCTAGGCAGATCGATCGATGGTGGTTTGTATTCGGCGACCGGCATGGGGTTCCCTACCTGATTGCACCCTAATCTATCGGAAGCGTCGAAGTCACTGGTCTCATGCTCTCGCTGTTTCTGTGTACAATTCTCTGCTTCATGCGCCTGTAGTCTAGCCGAACGTAACTGTTGCTCTAGTTCTAGTATTCTCAGCTTATATAAATCGACATCCTTACGATCAATATTGCTTTCAATAACACATGAGCTAGCACTGACAGGACTAGGCGATCTAGCATTAACTAAAGAATCATATGTACCCAAAACCTCCCCAGAGACTTGCCGTATTACTTCCTGTCCGGATTCGACTGCTTTTGATTCTTTTCTTGGCACTTTGCGTGATTTTTCCTCGTTCCAAATAGATCTATTGAATATTGTAACGAAAGTTTGAGCAATGCGTAGCCAAATTCGCAACGGATTCCGAAATCAGAAGGCGATTATCCGTGATAATTCTACGATACTAGATTATTACATGAACAATGACATAAACAATATACAAACCTCAATAATACGATCACAAGTACTCAACAACGAGAAACCGAATAGCAGCGTGTGAGCAGACAGCACGTGCGTCACGCAGGTCCTGAGCAAGGATGTGCCAAATTAGCGCTCTGGGCGCGAACAAACAACAATTGGTCCATAAAAACAACCAGTTCGTAAAGACAAGTCATTAGTGTATGGAAATGAGTGATGTTGGGAAAAACACTGAATCGCGAGGGAAAAAGGGGGATTTTCCACGACCGGCTGTTACAAAGTGGAAGTGAGTGTCAGGGTTAGGTAACGTTTGGGAGTTGTTGGTCGGAGGAAGTGCACGGTGAGGGGCGTGAGTTGGGGCTATTACCGAAGAGGAGGAAAAGCGAGCGTTGGATGCCTCCGCGGTGGCTTCGGAAGAATCAGCTGCGGACGAACCGGAAGTAATAAATTCAGGGTTATTACGGGGTGAAAGAGAAGACCTTAGATGAAGTAGTCCTGCTACTTGTCCTGATTCGTTGGGATCTTTCGATGCTCCAATGCAGTGACAGACTACGTGGTTATGGAAAGTATTGTCTTGCCCACGTGACAACCTTGGTATTTGTTGGTGTTTTGTGGTAAGAGCAGGCCTCAGAGGGTAGGGAATAAAACAGTTTGGGATGGCTCCGCCGCCCATTGATGCGGCTTGCCCAGGTGTGGAAGGATAGGAATCGGCGGTTGGTGGGGGGGGGGGGTATATGGAGGCTATTTTCGAAGAAGGTATTGGTAATACGCAGTGTTGCGTAATTGGTCTGCGGAGTTCGGTGTGCTACCGAAAGTATGAACGACTGACAAGGTGCCGGTATTGGAAAGTGGTTCATTAGGGTTAGAAGAGATGAAAGACTGTGGAATTGTATGCCACAGGGTGGGGGAAACTTACTCAAAGGGTGTTTGTGGATGTATCCTGAGCGTGAAACGACTGTGGTTGGGTAGGCAATGGCGGGGCAAGGCGAAAATTCCGGTGTGGTAAAGGAACTAACGGGATGAACGGTGGAGGCACGGAAAAGTTAGGAAATGATGAGCTAGGCAGATACAGCGCTGGATAATAGCTGTGAGGTGGTTTGCGAGCATCGTCCGTATAAATGCCCGTAGAGCTGGGATTTTGCTGGGAGGAATTACGGTTTGAGAAACTTTCTATTTTGGGAAGAGAAAATGTAGGTCCCGGCATTATTGACATCTCGCTAGGGTATCTGTTCGCTTCTGATCTTTGCATGACATTAGGGGTGCAGCCTGGTGATATAAGGCGGTGGATGCCTAATGAACTCAATGCCGAGGCCTTCAGTAGGGATGGAGTGTGAGTTGCCAAATTCTGGATTTGCGGCCATGTGGTACCGTTGGTACCGACACTCTGCATTGGGGGCTGAGTGTAGATCGTTACCAACTTTCGGCTCATTGGTGATAAGTTAGATTGCAACAGTGAGGTTTTGCCCTTAGGTACGCTACTTCTTGGAAGCTTGTTTACGGGAGTATGCCCTGAAGACTGACGGGTTTGATTCGAGCGAGAATGACCTGGCAATGGTATGGTGCGGTCACGCGGATGGGTTTTAGTCGTGGCTATGTGGTGTGGACAAGAACGACCATACTTTGATTTATGTGTCGCATTGGGAGAGTGATGCATAGTTGTTAGGTCAGGGAGGCTACGCGATTTAGGTAGCTGCTTCTGATGCACAGAGCTAAGCTGTCTGGCAAGACTCGGTGGATTCGAGTCCCAGGCATCTGCGACACTATTGACGAGCCTAGGGCGCTTGGAGACCGGTGGATTTGGAGGAGGCCCAGGCGTTACCTCAAGGTCCGCATCAGACAGTTGTTGGCTGATAGACGTTGGTTGCATAGAGTAGGTGGCGTTTTGTCGGGTGCTATTCGAATGTTCTTGTATGGCGAATTATTAGCAATAACTGTTTGTTTATGAATAAACTCACTGGCCGTCAGTGAGTCCGGAAATTGGAAAAGTAGAGAGCATTGGTGTCGTTGTGTTTGTTTGCGTAGTCTGCTGTTACGGCATATCACACGTCCCCTGTTAGCGGCCTTTAACAAGGTACTGCTGACTATGTTGAGTGGGGCCCTATCGGGAATGTTAAATACAATGGAATGATTCGAGTTTCGTATTCGTTTTGAAAGTTACACGTGGCAACTAAGTTACTGTCCGTAGTTGCCATAGATGGATCGAGGAGTTGAGCCAGTGGTGTCAGAATTCTGGTGGCTCTGCCAAAAGCTTCAATCCGCGATTTGAGTGAGCTAACGTGTTGTAAGAGGCTGTCACTCCTGCTATTTGCGTCATCATGGATGTTCGTTAATGGGACAGAGCATGGAGTAGTGATTGGGAGACGTACGGCTACTCGTGGCAAAATCTTACTGGCCGGTCTGCTTTTTTTGGAATTGCGCATTGTGACTGTAGGCTTCGGATAATCAACTAGTTTTACTGAAGTTTTGGCGACTGCAAAAAGCCTAGGTACGGAGCGAAGCTGAGATTCTATAAGAAGTCACCTAGGATGTTTGCAAACAGGGTTGACCAGGTGGTTTCACTGTTTGGACGAAGAGGTTAGAGTTTTAGCCAAGGAGGAAACGATAACTAAAAGGGTTGATTTGGCAAACAATCGCTAAGTATTTTATACACGGGCTTACAAGTGGTGATTTGTGGTAGGTATATATCTAGGTTTCCTAGTAAAGGGTTGTGTTGATTTTTCGCGGTAATAAAATATGGACCCAAGGTGGTGTGTCGCAGTTACTGCCACGGGCAATTTGACGCTTCCGAGTATATATCTGTTACCACTAGGTGCTACGTAAAAACAGGCCTAAGCAACGGAAAAAGGAAAAAACGAGACAACCTCATATATACGTCAAGTTGACCTTAACATCGAGGCTTCGAGTTTAGAGCCATATAAGGTTTCAAAATACCGGGCATTGAAACGACCCCGGCAATAATTGTTTACTGTTTCACGAAAAACTACCGTCGGTATTGAGATGCTAACCTCTTACCTCGGAGGTGAAAAATGCCTTGGGACACCTGACTACAACTGGACAGTCTGGGCCGTTTATAATATGTTAGTCTTTTCTGATTGATGCTCGTGTCTTTCAGTTAAGCGGAAGTTCATGTTTACCCACAACCGCTTAGTTCTGGTGTTTGATAATACGACAACCATCACGCCGACACTAGTAACCGTGATACAACAATTTCCTGATCGGGTCTTGCCACGGCAGGAGAGAAGGTAATGGTAATCCTCTAGTCGCACGCACGATTTGCGGACTCGCTTCCCGTCCAGCGAATTGAGACGCAGAATGTTGGTTGCCCCGTATAAATTACAAGAGAAGGGAGACTGATCGAGCCAATGACCAGAGCTGATGAGCTGGAGCGCGCCTTGCCGTTTGTTACGTAGCGTGACGAATGTTTCAAAGGGTCAACATTTGCTAAACCAGTTGCGTACCTCAATGGATGAATGGTGAGGATTACCTAAATGTCCTAAAGGGTTTCTAAGATAGGCTGATGTGTCCGACCGAAGGAGATTTTAATACGGCACCGGTTAAATCGGGTCTGGACAAGTGAAAGTACTTTGAAGTATTTTTGTTCTGACCATAAGCCACTTTATGTGACTAAGAAAGATTCGGGAGGAAGATTACTTATGGCTAGAGGAGGGCCTGCCATCGGAGTTGGCCGCTTTTGGGGGTCGGTTATCAATCCCAAGTAAATCTAAATAAAAATACCTATTCGTAAACAAGGCGAGCCTAAGCTCTAAGCTCGCGATTGCATTTTATTGAGTTTGGTGTCTGCGAAGCCGCTACAGTCTTACATCCATCACGCATTTCGTTCCTGTTGGCTCTGCCTTCGGATTTCAAGGCTTCGGCTTTACTCAGGCGGTGTATGAAAACTGTTCGTTCTTAAGTTTGTGCTGTTTGCTTCTTTGCCTTCTGTGGCATGCTCAGCGAGTGTTGATGAATTTCTGCGGGCGGTGGTCGGGTTTTAGAGCGTTTGCCTACCACATCGGAGATCAGAGATTCGAATTCTTTCCATCATCAGCTACTTTGATGGTAGGTAGTAATCTACAGTCCCACTAGGACCGTATGTTGCTCTCCACCCCAAGCCTCAGGGTATGGTTCTCGGGTATCTCAAATTGTGCAATGGACTTCTGTGATTGTGGGGTATAGCCCACTGCTTAAAGGCATAAAAAAGTTAGAAAACGTAACAGAACTGACTGTCCATAGCGATATCTTGACCCGGATCTCCAAACTTTCAACTTCTCGTTGGTAATTGTTCCTTTCTTGTCAATTTGAAGGTCGTACCTAGATCAGATAAAGTCCTACACACTGGGAGATTCATTCGTTCCTGCCGATCCATGTCATCAATGCTGTTGACGCAGCATACACGGGTCCGATGCTGCCTCAGCGCACCACCCAGTCTTCACTTTAAGGTCCAGATTGGTAGAAAACTGAATCACCAAACAACGCCGCCGGGATAAAGAACAAATTACATTACTTCATTGAGTAGTTCAGTTCACTTCTTCAATGAGTATTGGTTATGTGCTCCATGCCACTGCCCAGGTTTGAACCCCGCCTTTCTGGTTAATAAATTAATCCCTCAGTGTTTTTTCTATGAAATAAATGTTTGAACTTTGATTGTACAAAGGCCGTCGTTACGTTTTCAAGACCAAACCGGTCGAATGGGATTGTGGACGTAATCTTGCCAAATTGCTGGTGGAGTAGCTCTCTACATTGATGACCTCCTACACCCGGGCGCCTCTCCTAAATATATCTCATCAGCCATGATGGACTCCTCGTGGGTAGTCTTTCACTTCTGCCTCTTTACTACTTTACTTCTGGATGTGATTTACCACTCCTTTTCTATATCACAGGCCGATTTGATCTTGATGAAAGAGTTCAGAAGACACTCAAAACATTTGCCTATTTAGGTCACCTTCTTTGCAAGGGGGACTTCAATGCCCTCGCAAAGGACTGAGAGAGCCTCAGCACTGACGGGCAGTAGGGCAAGGCATTAGTAGATCTACTGGCCGAGCAATCCTGAACAAAGAAAGTGGCCTGTTTCACCAGGTTTAGAACGGGTTGTAGCTCATCACTTCTAGATCAGATCGTAGCCAATTCCGGACACAGCACAGGTGTTGTCAACCTCCTACCATTGATAGGTAAGAGCGACCATGCAGTCCTCATTTTTGATTAAATAATAAAGTGGCCGGCTATATCCTCCCTATACAGACTAGCCCGCTCGTTCAAGCGAGGAGATTTCCGAATGATGAAGTCCAGCGTCAGAAGCTAACCAAGCGACATAACGGACAATCTAGACATAAATGAAGGCAATAGGCTACTAGAGCAATGTGATCTGAAGGCAAATTCCAAGACGCAGGGCATATCTGCCACCAATAATTAGGCGTCTTTTGGACAAACGCTGTCAACTGTTCGCCTAAAACCGAGCCTTATCACTTCCGGCGGATGCAGAATCTTCCAGATGCGTCCGAAATCTTTGCAAATTCAAGATTGCGGAAGCATTTGAGGAACTCCAGAAAGAAATCTTAGACCGAGCGCGTAATAACCCCCTTTTTCTATAAACACCTGCGCCGCAAACGAGAACCGAGGTCTTCAGCGCTCCAGCAGTCGCTTTCTGGTGGCTCTCCTGCCACCTCCCCTTCTGAGGTAGCAGAAGTTTTCAGATCCTACTTCATGCCGGTTTTCAGCACACAAGTAGCACTTGCTTGTAAACACCCACCTCTTCACACCAAGCAGCTGGTCGCCCCACTGGAGCATTTCACGGTGTTTTACTTAAAAGGGGAGAAATGTCTTTACACACTTAACCAGTTCAGCTAGATGGGACCGGACGAAGTTCATCCTCGAATTTCTAAATAATCCGCATCCTACCTTGCAGCACCATACTCTACGCTCTTCCAATAGGCATAGACGATGGAAGGTTTCCAAATTCATGGAACCATGCTGCAGTTGTCCCAACTTATAAAAGAGAGAAACTGACACCTTCCTGGAAGTTGTGGGCTAATGATCCCCGCCAGTTTCCCAAGCAGAGTCCTCGAGCGCACTCTAAAGCGCGAAATCTTGAGACATTTGAGCGACAATAGTTTACTGTCTTCAGCGCAACTTGGCTTCCTTCCTGGCAGGTCATGCATCACCAACGTGCCGACCGTTATGGAAAGCCTAACACATGCCCACGATGATGGCAATCTGTCCCATGCCTCATTCATCGACTTCTCTAGAGCCTCCGATAGTGTCCAGCGTATTCCGCTCCTGCACAGGCTCAGGATGTACGGCATCTCCGGTTGCTGCTGTCCGTGATAGGGACTTTTTTAAAAAGCCGTATTTTCTCGGTAGTAAATGTACTTCTCTGTCTTAACTTGCGCCCACTGATGTAGGATTCCCTCATGGCCTTCTCCTTGGTCCTCTCTGATTCATTGCTTACATTACCGACCTCTCTGACTTGATTCCGGTTCACATAACATGTACGCAGGTGATGTCACAACCTTGAACACTGATTCAAATGCTGTTTATTCAGTCATTGATCCGGTCAAAAGCTGGTCCGCTGTAAAGGAGTCTCCCAATAAATGATGACAAATGAGCTGGCGTGTCATTTAGCCGTCCTCCGGCCCATCTCTCCAAGATAAAGAGGAACACGCAAATTCAAGTAGTGGATCAATAAAAAAGTCTTGGTCCCTGGCTGCGAAATAACCTCACATTCTCCTCCCACCGAGAGGAAGCTAGTATTACTGTTTTTCGGGTTGTAAACCTTATCAGACGAGTTCTTCCGGTGATCTTTAAGTAGAACTTTCGTCTTCTATATGGAACCTTTATTCGACCTCCTTTAGTATATGGCAGCCAGGTTGTACACACTGGCCTCAACAGGACCGGAACATCTTGGGGCGGATTCAGCAGAAAGCGACCAAAATGGTACATGGTTTACCTTTGAGCCCCCACCCGGTTTATCTCATTTCACTTAATCTCCACCCTTTTGAGACATGCCGTGTTAGAAGAGACCTATTCTCGATACAAGATCTGTTTTTTACGGGACCATTAGGTCAGTCTTTCACTCATCCGGACTTGAAAACCCTGCGAGGACATACAAGGAAACTCTTCAGGACCCGCCCACGTACATTCTTAAGACAGCATTTCTTCTCGTCCCGGATAATATCCATATGGAATAACCTTTCATACGAGGTAGTGAATGCCTATTCAAAAAGACACCTAAGGCCAGATCAGAAAACCGGCGGGTATTAAAGCCAAGCCCAGCCAATTCCCCGGCGGCCATCACGTTGCTTATTCTCCCCCACCTTTTCACGCCTCGTCTTCAATCCTGTATACCCGTACATGCTAGTATTTATGGATAGGTCCATTCTCGTCCCTTTTACGACCGTATATGCAAATCACTCTTCTGTGTAAACTTAAAATCTGCAAAACCAGTGAAGTGATGTTGTATCCATACTCATATTATCAGACTCATATACTAAATGGGAAATATTTAATGTTATTCTCGTGTAGCTCTTGCAAAAACGGTTGCATTCTTCTTTTCGAGTTTTGCTACTCCAGCTCGGTGTCACCTGAGAAGGAGAAATGCATACAAGAACTGGTAGAATTTCGGCTCAAGCCTCGCACCCGTGAACTACTTCAAGACTTCAAGACCGAAAAATCAGATTTTGGATAACAGGAGCACGTAAGGAACACGGCCAAGAGCCTCAGGCATATCAAGATGTGGGACAACTATGGGGTGGCGGGCGTCAACAGCGGAAAAAAAGGACACTAAGATAGTCAGGATAGCAGGGGGAGAAAGAGCGGAAATTCAGAAAAACTAGGCTATCGGCTTTTAGCAGGTGGTTAGAAAAAGGACACCGAAGTGTGCCTTTTTGTAAGTCTTTCCATGTTTTACTGACCACCAATGTGTGATTATTGGGCCGACAGTTATCCAGGTATTGTAGTAGGCTCTTTTAAACAGCGGAGTAATAACAAGGGTTTCTCGTTTGAGGGGATGAAGCTGGGAAGCTTGGGGTTATGTGTGCATTGGGTAACAACAGAGGAAGTTAAGGACCCCTAAAATGAGGGAGAGCCGGTGAAGGGCCATCTGGGACCTCTTTCGGAGAAGGTTTATTAGGGGAGGTTAATTCTTCATTATCTTGACGAGTGAAAAGAATGAAGAAGAGGCTAGGGTGATGAAATGGATGGGAGGAGGAGGGAGGACACCAAGGCAGGTGATAAGAGGGGAGATGCAATGGTTAAAGGCCTAGGATAGAACCTGGAGCATTAGTGATAGATGAGCAGCAGATAAAGGATTCGGGCGACGAAAAAGCGGAGTTGGTAAACCCTTTACTAGGCAGGTTGGACAGGGAGCCCGTTTCGCCAGGATGTGCTAGGGGGGCCTCTTATTTTCTTGGAAGCGATTCGGTAGCATGACATACGTTCAGTTGCAACTGGTTGATGCACAGAAAAATTATTAAGTCACGGGATCTATCGAGGTAAAGTTGAAGTGCAGCCGCCTTAGGCTCCTAAAGAGACAGTAAGAGCCGCAGGGCTCGTGGCGCTAGGGTCAACATGCAAGATTGCGGCATTTAAATAGTGCAGGAGGCTGAAATAGAGGACCAGGAACAATGAGAGTGTCGGAGTAAGGAAAAAAGGCTTCCCAATCAAAGGGAAAGATTATCTTTGGTACGAGAAGCTGGTTGCGTGAACCGTCGGAAGTCGGAACAGGAGGATGGAGTTGATTAAGATAGGAATATCTAAGTCAACCGAACTTACAAGAGAGAAAATGAAGGCCGCTACCCAGGAAACGGCCAGTGACGCTTGTGGTGACATCATGAATATCAATGGAGGATACTAGGTCCAAGATGTTGTCCCCTCTTTTGGGGCAGGAAACATATAGGGTCCACCCACTAAAAATGACACAGGCACGGAAGGTGGAGAGGACGGGAGGGCTAATACAACAGGACCAACAAAGGAGAGGGAGGCTATCGTCACCCTCAACAACTTTTACACTTGTAGAATAGTCAAGTGCAGCGGTGAGGACATCCACGACAGAGTCTATTTTTGCGGGCTCCGAACCCGAAGGAAGTTAAAGGCAGCCGAGGGCGAGGTTGTGGCCGGAGGTGTAAATAAATAGCCACAGTGAATCTTCGGCAAGATAGAGAGAATGGTGGTTGGTGAAACCAGTGTAGATGATGTATTAGACAAAAACTAAGCAACCACCGCCAATTCTGAAACGGCCAGTGTTGGAGAAACATGATACCCAGCTGTGCGAACGAGGTCGATTGAGGTATCATCGGAGAGCTAGGATTCTGTCACCAGCATTATGCCGGGGTTTAAGGAGAATGCCAGGAATCGTAGATGCGGCATTTTTCTAATTATTGATTAGGCGTTTACAAGAACTAGTAGAAAATAATTTGGTGTCGGAGTGCTCAACGGGTTGATGCTAGTTGTGTGGCCACGGATATTGCTATATCTAAAGGAATTGGTTGTCAACATGGATAAAGGGTCATTAGAGGTAGCAGGGTGGGTAGTGTTGGATGGGAGGAAGCAAAAAGACAGCTTTTATATAAGGCTCAGCCGATCGTAGGGGATGGTCAACCAAACGTGTGCACAAGAGACCATTGATGGGGGCCGAATGGTGGTCACGTATTACGGATGGAGTGGGCGCGATATGGCAAGGAGGAAGATTGAGAATATCCGTGGCCGCGAGGCTTGCAGGCGCGAATTACGGAATGCTAAATACTTGGGGGCAAGGTTTCGAATTTGAAATGATCGGGGACTTATGTTTGTGGAGTGTTATCTACATGATACTTGGGGCGAGTAAAGACACTGCCCGGGGTCTGGAGAGCACCTGTTGTGAGAAGGGTGATTTCCCATCTTCGGATGGCTTATCCGTTGGAGAGGATCGGCATAAGGCTGATAGATGGGCGTAAGGTTGAGAGGAAATGAGAGAGTAATTACGATGTAGTGTGAAGCGAGGAGTGAGAAAGGAGGGGCGGACTTTGTAAGTGCCTGGAGGCCAATGAGAGTTATAGGGCCGATAAAAAAGGAGGGCGGGTAATTAGAGCAGGAAGCGGGACACAGGAACAGTCTTTGAGCGTTTGATGCCGCAAATGAGGGGTACGTTATGTTAAGGTGGATACCGGTGAAGGGAAGCAGGGGGGAACGATGAGGTAGGCAAAGGCTGTATTATGTGGGTTTTATGTATGGGAAGCAGGAAGGCATACAGATTGGCAAGGGAATGTATGATTAGTGAGTCTTATTCGGTCGGATGCAAGGAGTGATAGAGGAGGTAGGAGTGGAGCAGCGGGGGGATTATTGGCCTGGGCAAGGCTATGATGATTGCTCCTAAGTATAGGACCAGTGGCTTCGGAAGAAACTCGATGGTAGCGCAGCTAGTTGCTCTCCTCAGGTTCCAAGCCCTATTTCGGAGAGAGAGATTATGCGTAGAGTGACCATCCTTCAAGTGCAGAACTGGTTGAAGTAAGAAACGAATCAGGAACGGTCGAGGGTGACATTTTCTTGGCCAAACCATTGGCTCCAAGGTCAAGGCGACTTGAAATCCAGGTTGTCTTGTTTTCTATTCTGCCTATATCACTGTTTAGACTAATAACTGCGTCCACCCTAGTGTATGTCACCTCATAACCTGAAATGGTGACCTAGTTGTGTAAACAACTGCGGCACACCGACGTGCGGCTGCTAGTTATTATCGCGATTTATAGTTATAGATTATATTTGATATTCACTGCTTCAATTCAATTCAGTAACATTCTACATGACTTGCCCGGCAAACTTCCCTTGATTCTCACCCCAATACGATCCATCCAGCGTTCTTCCATCCCACTCCCTATAATCCAGCTCCCACCCTATTCTCGTTACGCATTCACCGGTGCACCTTCTGAAGTTTCTGTCCACTTATGCCTCCATTTACTTATTTTTCTCCCATAGGAGCGCACTCTCGTTCCACCCGGTCCATCAATCCCATATCTAAAATATGTCTTCCCGTACAACCTGCCGTTGTCATCCAAGCAACAGTTGAGTACCTACCGTATCTCGTGTAGGGTGCACCTGTGCATACCACACACAAAAATTCTATTATCTCACCATCACTCATCGTCTCAAGTCTCCTAATCCCAACTACATATATAATGGGCCATATAGCTCACTTCCTATACCGCATTGTTGTGTAGGTCCCACCTAGACCTGCGTGCATATAGCACCCAGGCACATCCCTGGTCTGCTCAGACCTTCGGCTTGTCTCTGTTTAGTTGACCGAATTCCTGCTATTTCCCTACCTCCGTCATAATTTTTACCTATCACGCCCTCCCGGTCTCCAACCAGTGCTCGGAATATCCGTGTCGCTAGAGCCGGCAAATCCAAACACACCCAACTCCTCCAAAATCTAGGCCGTGTTCTGTCGCCCTCGGTAACACCGACGGTGAAGCTTCTAATAGTCCAGATGGTCTCAAGCGGGGTTTCATCGAACTTAGAAACAGGGTCGAGCTGATTGCTGAAATCCTTTCAAACGTTTCCCCTGGCTACCCTCCTTGATCCTGTGGCCGGTACGTCGCCCAAGAACATGATTTCGGTGGGACACCTCCTCGACTCTGTATCGGCTGAAATATGCCACCGCATTACCAACTCTAAGAATGCGGTGGTTTTTATTGTTCCAGGCCACTTACCGCTTTTCCTAATGAAACACAACACACTCAGTTCGTGCAATATGGCCCACTATAGATGCCATTGCAGGAGGCCACGTGAAACGTCCCAAAGACATGGTTGCCTCCTGTTGTTCCAATTCATGGACAACCTAACAGCTGGACAGTTCATTAGCAACAAGTAGACAGTTGCTGCCATTTTGCCGTTCAGGGACATTTAGATATTCCGTGATACAACCCTCCTCCAACGGGAAATACTTCGATCGCTGAGAAGCAACCCTGCTTTGCCCATGCGATCTGACCCCACTGGAACCGATATGAAGGTTACCCAATGCGCCACTGGCAAGAAGTGAAAGGCAAGCCCAGCGCCTCACCCTGTCTACCTGCAAACTGTCGACATGGATATGTCTAACTCCCCACCCCCGGTGCCGCCTCCACACAAACGTCCTTTTCTGCCATCTTCCCTAGTAGCCTCTACTTCCGGTAGCTCTCGCTCCCCGACCACAGGCCTCAAGCGGCGCGCCACTTCAGTACTAAACCCGCGCTCCCCCATCATAGCCTCAGACCCTGGTACAACCATCAGCCCTCGCCGTGCTACTTCCCATCAGTCCTCTGAGCCGCTGACAAGTGTTATCAACCATCGCTCTCGCTCTAACGACTACACAAACTGCCCACCTGCTGCTAGCTCTTCCGCGAAGCTCCTTAGTTATCCTCATGAGTGCCCCTCTAATCCTTCCATGAGCCTACCTGGCGCTCCTACCAGGTCCGCACTTGTTCAACTGATCACTCCACCCATTAGCCCCCACTCCCAGTTGGTATTTGCTCAAAGCGTAATCTCGGACCATCCAGGTGTAGACTGGTTGGGCGACCATCCAGATTCGTCTAACCTCATCGTCCCCATAAGCAGGAGTGATCCTTAGAGCCATGCCAGTGCCACTCACCCTTCTATTGCCTCACACCCACTTCCACCGTCTTTCCCTCTCTTTGATCGAACGGGTCACATCAATCCACCATCCGCGTTGCCACCCTATGTACCTTCCTGCCCCCCAAACACCAACCCTCCATAATACAGCCTCAGCATGCCTCCGCTGTTCCCTCTGCTCCCCTCCACCAACCCCCATCCAATCCTGAAGTAACACTTACGTGCCATAGCAGATACCCCAGGTTCGTACCTGCAACCCGCTTCCTCTCCCCACCTCCTCACCCTCCCCACCTACCGGCTCCCGTGCTCCTCATCAGCCTTCAAACCTTTCCAAAATTCGCCACCCCCTTCCCGCCGCCCCACCTCATCCCACATCTCAGTTACTTTTCCACATTCCTCCACCCTCACGCTGGCCTACCGGCCTTATGCTGACTCTGCCACACGGGCAGGTTACCTGCAGTCAAGTTCTCGTTTTTATCCTGACCAGTGCCATCCACAACCGTGGCCATATCGCTAGTCGCCAAACGGACTATATCGATGAACTTTCACAGACTTGTGTCACTGATAGCCCTTCCCCCGATGCCATGTCCTTTAGTACCTTGCACTATGGACTCTCTCCTGTTCGCCCCGATTCGACAGATATTCTAAACTCATCACTCTGCCATATCGTGCCCCCTCCCTCTGTACCACGTGACACCCCTCCGGCCCACATCAGCGATGTGTTGTACACCCACCGTATTGGTCACCTACAGCGATCGGCGGCGCTGCATGCTAACGCTTCGCCTACCTTCTGTCCCCGCCCAACATCGTCCATCCTCCCACTTCCATCGACGCTCTGTCCCCACTGGGACCCAACTCCCATCACCCCAGCGATCCCAACAGTTTTGCACGTGGTGTAACGAACGTTTGAGCAATGCGTAGCCAAATTCGCAACGGATCCCGAAATCAGAAGGCGATTATCCGTGATAATTCTACGATACTAGATTATTAAAATAAACAATGACATAAACAATATACAAACCTCAATAATACGATCACAAAGACTCAACAACGAGAAACCGAATAGCAGCGTGTGAGCAGACAGCACGTGCGTCACGCAGGTCCTGAGCAAGGATGTGCCAAAATAGCGCTCTGGGCGCGAACAAACAACAATTGGTCCATAAAAACAACCAGTTCGTAAAGACAAATCATTAGTGTATGGAAATGAGTGATGTTGGGAAAAACACTGAATCGTGAGGGAAAAAGGGGGATTTTCCACGACCGGCTGTTACACCGCCCACCAAAATCCTCCTGGATCCTTAGCAGAGTCAAAGGTTCGGTATAAAGGTACTGATTCTTCCTACCTGCCTAGGCCCTGCTGTCAGTGCGCGCGTCTAATGCTCGTCGTCGACGTTCTACTACTGGTCGCAACTCACCCATTGGCCACATAGACGTGAGGCTAGTCTACATCTTCCACAAGACCAAATGACCGATGGCGGGCGTGAATGGTCACATAGACGTTGTCCTCGTAAGGGGCCGTCCGGTCCTGGATGTACGTGCTTGAGTGTGTGTGTGAGTGCGTGTGTGTGTGCCGGGGTTACAATGAAATCACAGGTATGACTACACATCAAAGGAGGACTTTCTGCAACGTCAACAAAAGACCGGGTGGCAAGAAAACGAGTAAAATGTAGCATGTATGTGTGACCTGAGCTCCGCTACTTCCACATATGCGAGGGGCATTCAATAGCGTCAACAAAAAGCAAAACAACGAACACTGTCACATGTATGATGGGTTTACGGGATGTAGAGTGCGTCGTGCATGCGTGTATGTATCGGGATGTATAATGGAATCGCATTCATCACCACATATCGGAAAGAACCTTCTGTAATGTCAACGAAAAGACCGCGAGCACCTCAACGTGTTTGACGGAGACCGTTTGGTATATATGGTGTTTCTTTATCCACCTCGATTACTGGTGTGAAAAAGGTTTACTAGGCCTCAGGGTTATCAGCTTCTCCGTCTTCGCTCTCGAGTAGGTTAATACTGCGTATGTCACGAATGAGCACTCTGTTAGCTGTCTTCACCTTCACCGTTCTTATCATTTCGTCAGTGCTTTTGATGGTTTCCGTAACTACTCCCAAAGACCAAGCGCTGAAATGTGCGCGTTCGTGGGCGATCATAACCACGTCCCCAACTTTGAATGGTCTTGTTTTGGCCAGCCACTTCTGTCGAGTTTGCAAAGCCGGTAGGTACTCCTGTAGCCATCGCCTCCAGAAGACCTTGGCCAGATAGTTCGCTTGCTTCCACCCGTGGAGGTAGCTCCCACGAAGGCTTACCGGCCCTTAGAAACCCTCGTTCGACCTTAACGTCAATAAGTCGTTCGGGGTGAGCGCCAGGTGGGTGGGGTCGCCGTTCAATACTGGAACCAGGGGGCGGTTTTTCAGGATTCGCTCCACCTCAGTCATGACGGTGTTCAGCGTCTCGTCGTCGGGCGGCTGTTGCTCCATGATTGACAACAATATCCGTCTGGCGGACCGAATCATGCGTTCCCATATGCCGCCTCGGTGACTGGCCTGTGGGGGGTTGGAATGCCATCGTATGCCGTAGGCCACGGTTCGATTCTGCAGTTCGTCCCTGTTTATGTTCTTGTGCCAACGCTGCAATTCCCGTTGAGCGCCCACAAAGTTCGATCCATTATCTGAGTATATATCGGCCGGTACGCCTCTTCGGTTGATAAATCTTTGCAAGGCCCGTAGAAACGAATCGGTCGTCATCGAATGTCCGACTTCTAGGTGTACCGCAAGTGACTTCATGCACGTCATAATACATCCATATCGCTTTTCTAATATTTTCCCGCACTTGATCCACATGGGCCCGAAATGGTCCAACCCGGTGTCACTGAACGGCCACCAGCCCGTAGTCACCCTGCATTCCGGTAGTGGGGCCATGAGTTGTTTGCCTGCTGTGGCATTGCGTCTCCTGCATTGCACACACCGTCGGATTACGCGTTTTACAGTCTCTCGTCCTCTCAACAACCAAAGACGCTTTCGGATGACGCTCGTCACGTGACTTTCCCCGGCATGTCCCTCCATGGCGTGGACGTGTTGAATCATTAGCTCTACTACAGGTTGTCTCGCAGGCAGCAGTATAGGATACTTTGTGTCGAAGTTCAGGTGGGCGTTGGTCAGCCTACCATCCACCCGCAGCAGTCCGTTGATGAGTTTGGGGTTTAAACGCTTCCGCTCGCCTCTTGGAGGTGGCATGTCTTCATTGGTCGGCCCCACTTCTTCCGCCCTCTTGAGTTCTCGGGCGAAAGCCTCGCGTTGTATCATTCTGAAAATATCGTACTCTGCCGCTTGTAGCTCATCGGGACCTATCGGGCCGACCCGTATCCGACCTGAGGGCCGTAGCCCTTTCATGACTAGTAAATTTCTCTTGAACCTGGTTAACCAAACTAGCGAACGAAGCGTCTTCATCCAGGAAGAAAACCTGACCAGTCGCGATAGAATGGATGACGCTTCGACGACGTTGGTTGCTATCACTAAGCCTTTGATCTCCAGTTCCAATTCCGTAGGGGTTTTTAATTCGAACACGGGCCAGTCCTGCTTGGGCAATTGCAGGAAGTTTGGCCCTCTCGTCCACGTGTCCAGTTGCCTGAAGTTGTTCGCACCTCGGGAGCACAGGTCGGCCGGATTATCGCCAGACCTGACATGACTCCACTGGTGCGTGGCTGATTCATCGTGGATAATCGTGAGCCGGTTAGCAACGAAAGTACTAAACCGGCTCCGTACGTTGTTAATGTAGTAAAGTACTATAGTTGAATCCGTCCAGAAGCTCACCGACCAAATGTAGAGATCGAAACATCTCTTCACAGCTTGCACCACCCTGACTGCCAACACGGCTGCGCTGAGTTCAAGGCGTGGGATTGAGACCGACTTCAGTGGGGCAACGCGGGCTTTGGCGAACAGGATCCTCGTGGTATATTGTCCATCTCCTGCGCACCATCGTCCGTACACCACAGCTCCGTAGCCGACCTCGGATGCATCGGAAAAGGCATGTAGTTCTCCGGTCCGTGTCGTATGGCCAGGAGTCAAACATCGTGGGATTCTTATGTCCCCTAATTTCTTCAAGGTGCTCAAATATTTTTCCCAGTCCAGCCGGTCCCCTCGGTCCAGTGCCTGGTCCCAATCAACTTTCTTACGGCACAGCCGCTACAGCAAGATCTTTCCGGGTAGCAGCCACGGTGAGACGAAACCGAGCGGGTCGAACAAACTTGAGACGGCAGATAGTATGCCACGACGGGTTGTTGGCAGCTCGGGAACGTTTAGTTCGAAAACAAAATCGTCCGTTTCCGCGTCCCATTGTATCCTTAAAGTGCGTTCGATAGGAAGCGGAGAGCCGTCCAAATCTCTTACCCTTTCGGCCTTTTCGTGATACGGGATGACCTTCGGCACTTCTGAAGCGTTCGACATCCATTTAGTTAGATGGAAGCCGCCCTCTTCCAGCAATCTCGTCAGACCCCTGAAATGCTCTAGAGCTGATTCCACATCATCGAATGACCCAAGGTAGTCGTCGACGTAGAAGTTCCTGCTGACGCTTTCTACCACCGTCCGATGTACTAGATCGCCATGTTTGTTCGCAATTCTCGGAGGGCGTAGTTGGCACAAAATGGTGACGATATGGCTCCGAAGGGGTGGACGGTCATCCTATAATTCACCACTGCGTTGTCCCGGTCGCTCCCTTCCCACCACAGGAAACGCAAAGCATCTCGTTCTCCTACCGGAATCTTCACCTGATGGAACATTTCCCTAATGTCAGCAGACAAATCCACTTTACCCACTCTGAAACGGCACAAGACGTTGATCAGTGGTGTGGTCCAGTCAGGCCCTGTAGTAGGCGATCGTTTAACGACTTGCCCTGGAACTTGGCCGCACAGTCGAAAACCACGCGCAGTTTATTGGGTTTCTTGGGGTTGATAACCGGATGGTGAGGCAGATACCAGATACCCCTTTTGCTGTCGGTGTTAACAGGCACCTTTTCAACGTAATCGAGGGCCTCGTTTCGCTTCATTAAATCCGCGTATCGTTCCCATAGATTCTGGTGTCGAATGAAGCGTTCTTTTAGTCGTAGTAATCGTCGGAGAACATTATTTCTGTTGTCAGTCCACGGGTCGACCGGTGTGCGCCATGGGAGGGGAACCTCAAACCGTTTTTTGAGGCCTCTAGAGCCTTGCCGCACCGTTTGTAGAGCGGAGTGATCCTCTTGAGACAACGTCGGTCTTTCGTCTCCAATGTCATGAAACTCGGTACGTCGTAGCCGATGAGGAGATCCACTTCATCATCCTCCAAGTCTACAACGGTTACATCCTGCAGGTGGGGCCACCGATTCAAGATTGCGTTCACCGAGCTTGGTGCTCGCATGGGGAGATCCGCTAACGTGAATGCCTCCGTTGGTTCAATTTCCTCGTTAGTGTCTAGAGAGATGAGTTGCAGCCTTAATCTACCGGCAGTCATTACCTGTGTTCCGCCCACCGTGCTCACTGCTAACGACGTCGCACCTTTAGCCAGTTGGTGTTTGTCGGCAAACCGCTCTTTCACTAAAGTGGCGTCGGATCCACTATCAACGAAAGCCAACGCCTTGACTATCCCAGTCAAAGTCACTACTCCCACGGCCACTACGCCTAAACGTACCGGTTTACTGGCAGATTGTGAAGTTGAACAAATCACGCTGGGCTTGGCAATCGCCTCGGATATGGTTACTCTCGCCTGATGCAGCAGCCGATGGTTTCTGCCCGTGCAGCCCTCGTAACCACATCGATTCCTTGTCCTACAGGCTGCGGCCCGGTGCGTGGTGTTGAGACCGATGAAACATGCTCCTGCCATCCTCGCCATTCCCCACCGTTCGTCTATTGTGGCGTTGCCGAACTTGGGGCATTCTGGTAGGCCATGGCTGGTACCACAGGATCTGCAATTTGGTTTCGCCGTAGCATCTCGTGAAATGACGTGTGTGTTAGTCCAAGGCTGGTACTTTGGATATTCCCGTACAGGGGTTTGGGCTTGGTTAGTACCGGGCTTGTTTGCTCGGTTGCTGTCCCGGATGAGTCGGCCGAATCTGCTGTCAGCTATCTTCGTTTGCCTGTCTAAGTGTTCGGTCAGGTCTTCGAAGTTGGCTTCTCTGTCGCTTCGGCTGATCCGTTCTGCATCTTAATCACCAGGTCGGCCATGGTGTAGACGTCGCCCTTGGTTCTCTTTGCCTCTGCCATCACGCCCTCTATTAGGTTACGGGCTACTTTGAAAGGTTGGCCAAACAAGTCCCTCAGAATCTTTCTTACCCTTGTGTAGCCTTGTTCTGGATCGAGCGTGGTGCACCCGTCGATAGCTTCTCGCGCTCGGCCTCGGCAGTAGTGAGTAAGGTAAAGAAGCCTTTGCCCAGGGTCGGTTACCTTGTTTTCAACGAACGTCTCGAACTGTTTGACAAACTTGCAGTATTGCTCAGCTCACCCGTCGAAAACCGTTAGCTCCACTCTAGGCAGATCGATCGATGGTGGTTTGTATTCGGCGACCGGCGTGGGGTTCCCTATCTTATTGCACTCTATTCTATCGGAAGTGTCGAAGTCACTGGTCTCATGCTCTCGCTGTTTCTGTGTACAATTCTCTGCTTCATGCGCCTGTAGTCTAGCCGAACGTAACTGTTGCTCTAGTTCTAGTATTCTCAGCTTATATAAATCGACATCCTTACGATCAATATTGCTTTCAATAACACATGAGCTAGCACTGACAGGACTAGGCGATCTAGCATTAACTAAAGAATCATATGTACCCAAAACCTCCCCAGAGACTTGCCGTATTACTTCCTGTCCGGATTCGACTGCTTTTGATCCTTTTCTTGGCACTTTGCGTGATTTTTCCTCGTTCCAAATAGATCTATTGAGTATTGTAACGAACGTTTGAGCAATGCGTAGCCAAATTCGCAACGGATCCCGAAATCAGAAGGCGATTATCCGTGATAATTCTACGATACTAGATTATTAAAATAAACAATGACATAAACAATATACAAACCTCAATAATACGATCACAAAGACTCAACAACGAGAAACCGAATAGCAGCGTGTGAGCAGACAGCACGTGCGTCACGCAGGTCCTGAGCAAGGATGTGCCAAAATAGCGCTCTGGGCGCGAACAAACAACAATTGGTCCATAAAAACAACCAGTTCGTAAAGACAAATCATTAGTGTATGGAAATGAGTGATGTTGGGAAAAACACTGAATCGTGAGGGAAAAAGGGGGATTTTCCACGACCGGCTGTTACACGTGGCATCAATGCTTTGCGCATATCAACACTGAACTCGTTCCTACTAGTTCTTACTAACGCTCGATCAATAATCAAAATAATATCGCATCTGCGATCTCTGGCATTTACCTCGAAAGCTGACGTCATACCAGTAACTGAATCCTGGCTGTCAGATGATGCCCCGCTTGACCTTGTTGGCATAGCTGGGTATCAATGCTTCTCGAACACCCGCCAGTCCAGGCGTGGAAGGGGCTGCTTAGCCTTTGTCAAATGCACTATCCACGCTAGTGTTGTTGACCACTCCTCTCTCCTTATTGAGGATTCGTTGTGACTATCTATTCATGCCTCCGGTCAGAACCTCCATCTTGGCTGCGTTTACGTCCACCCGAGTCTGCAGCCTGCAGATTTTACTCCGCTGTGGATATTTCCAACGCTGCACTTGACTATTCTGCTAGTGCAAAAATTATTGCGGATGACTTTAACCTTCCTTCAATCTGCTGGTCCTCTTTTTCCAGCCCTCCCGCCTTCTCCACCCTCCTTTTCTTTTGTTCGTCTTGGTGGATGGACCCAACATGTTTCCTGCCCTACAAAGGGGAACAACATCTTAGACCCAGTATTCTCCATTGATGTTCTTGATATGACCACTCAGATTATTGATCACTTCCCGGGTAGTGACCTCCGCATTGTCAGGTGCAAGTTCAGCTACTTCAGCTGTTCCCATCAGACGCAATCCTCTCCCCCTGTTCCAACTTCCTACCGTTCCTGTAACTGGCCCCTAGTGTCAATGATAATCCGTTCCCTTAACTGGGGCACATTTTTCCTCTCCTCTAATCCCCTCACTGTTGTGAACTATCTCTGCTCCAATCTCCTACACTGCTTAAGTACCGCCAACCCATGTGCCGATCCACGCCCCCAAGCCCAGCAGCTCACGCTTGTCACTTTTAGAGCGTAAGCTGGCCAGGCTGCAACTTACCTTCGCTAGATCACGCGACTTTACAATTCTTCTCTGCATAAACCAGCTGCAACTGAAGCTGCGTGGCATGACCGATTCGCATCTGCGAAGGCAAGAGGCCATCGCCCCAGCACACCCCGACAAAACTGGCTACCTGTCCAACCCGATTAATAAAAGGTCCAATCACTTCAATCTTACTTTCCCCAAATTGCTCGTCTGCCGCCCATCTACCGCTAATGCCCCAGCATCTATTTTGGAGGCCTTAAGTGAGCATTTTACTTCCTCCTTCATAGACTGTTACGGTATTCCTCCTCCTCCAATCCATCCCTGCACCTCCGCCTCTCTGGCATCAATCCTCTTCGCCCGTCTGGAAATTGGAAAATCAGTATCCTCCAATAAAACCTCCCCGATACCGGGCCCGGATGATCTCCCACCGGCCATCCTCCGTTTCGGTGGTCCTGACCTCCCTTCGTTGTTACTTAATGTATAAACCAACTCCATGCTTCACAGTTTCGTCCCGCTCAATGGAAAACGTCTGCTATAATTCCGCGCTTGGAAAAGGGCGCACTACACGACCCAGACAACTATCGGCCCGATAACCACACCCCAGTAGTCGGCAAAATCATGGAGAGAATCATCAAAAGACACATTGTTCCGTACCTCTTATCCAATGACCTGCTGAACTTTGGTCAGCTTGGTCTCTCGAACTGGAGTTTCTGCTCTTCCTGCCAGCTGGACTTTCTCAATGTGCTATCGTCTGCCGCAGACGCCGGCAACTTTGTAACCGTCCTCTACCTTGACATGTCTAAGGCTTTTGATCGTGTTCCCCATATGCATCTGTTAGCCAAAATCCGGTCTCTTGGTGTTACTGACTCTCTCCTCTCCTGGCTATCCTCGTACCTCTCTCACAGATCACAAGCTGTGCTCGTTGACGGCCACCTTCCTTCTGCCAAGCCCATTACTAGCTGCGTCGTCAAAGGCAGTGTCCTAGGCCCATTACTATTCATTATTTATATCAGTGACACTCCCTCTTGCATTCGACACGGTTCCCCTTTCCTGCCCACCGACGATACAAGACAATAATAACTGTAATAATAATATTGTTATATTTCTCGTCCATGGTCGAGACTCACGCGCTAGCGCATTATCTTTTAGCGACGCGTTACTCAATTAGATGAAATATTCACAATTTCCAAGGATAAAAATCAAGAGTATCGGCGACGGAAGGACATATCCAGCGACAATTTTTAATGGATCATTCTAAGGATGGATTGGACGGCTATTTCGAAACAGTTTCGACTTTGAGCTGGTGTAGTGAACTTCAGATGTTCAAACTTCCCGCCTTAACCCTTGTACCTTTTCCCCTTCTACCTTTTACAAGTGAACACACTGAATGGACCAAAACGTGTGGACGATGGTCAAGACCAAACCCTCGATGGTCTTGAATAAAACATCCATGGTGTTAAAATGAACCCTGGACTCTCTCTTTCTTGCTCTTGCCCTTGGACCCCTAACGCTGTACATTTTGCTCTCTGGCTTGTCAAACAAACTAACTCGTCAATATACGTTATCTGTCCACTGTGCTTTCTACTGTGTCCCTTGTTGAGCAGATTAACTTGTACTGTGTGTGTGGTGCTGCCTGTTGACAAGCGGACACCTAAACTGCTGAGTAACCCACCGACATTGCTACCCACCTCAGACGGCTCACGCCCTGGACTGTCGTGCAACCTTGTTCCTCATTCCGTCGGATGTGCCGGTAAAGTGAGTTTCATTTTTGTGTTCCTTGCACTCCTGGATAATTCACTGAGCGGTGGTGCGGGGCGGAGATTCCCCAAAAAAATCGTAAACGCAATGGCAAGGAAGCTTTATGAACCAGGATAACGTAAGCAAAGGAGAACGGAGGCCTACTGAGTTTCTGCAAACGGAGTAATTTCTGAGCAAGAGGAAGAAGAAAGAATCAGAAAAATCGTGAAAGAGCGTACTCGGTAAAACTGATGCTTGCGAAGAGAATAGCGATCCATGAAGATGATGCTAACACTGAATGACGGGTTTACTGGGGTCCAATAAACGGAGTGAGTTTTGAAACAGGGAGACGTGAGACCGATTTTGTGAAAGTGAACTTGAGAACACTGGTGGATGTGGGAGGAACAGCAGTCCATAAATAGATGGGTTTAGTTTCAAGCTCAGTAATTTGTGCCACTCAGAAATGAGAAAGTGCAACGGGAGGGTCCTCGAGAAGTGGAGAACCAATTTCTATCCGTCTACGGTTCGAGGGCAAGATAAACTATGGTAACGGATGCTAAAGTGAGAAATCTCGGCATGGGCTCGAGCTTTGTCATTATGTTTCACTGACAAATATATATGTATATGAATATGTTGGCGCTTTTGCCTTCAGTGTTATCCAGTGTCATTTCTGGTAATGTGCATCATCGTATGAGTATGTTTCGTCTTGCAGGGTGAAGTATGTGTCGGTCAATCAGCCGAGTGTGGCGGTATATTTGCAAGATGCCTATGAATTGGAATTTGTGTCGGCTGCAATAGTTATATCGGCAGGATGGACTTAGCGTTAGAAAACGCTGAACGATCTGCCAAGCAGTTGGGAGTATTTCCTGTCGGATGGCTTGATTTTGGTCCCAGTTGCTATGAAAGGTTCCACTCGGGTCTCTGTCGGTACGAGTCAAGGTGGCGTCCTTGGTTATCCGGTTTGGCGACTGAGATAGTGGAGGACAACGAACCTGGAATGAAGGGGGATTGCAGTCCGGACGTGATTCCAGCTGTGGGTCATGATAATATACGAAGACAATAATGATGAACTGGCTAGGTTTATGTGGGTGGGGCATGGATTACGTTTCATTTGAGCAGTCAATGGCACCTACTCCACATTCCAGGTAAAATCGGCTAGCATTGAATTTGCGCTGTACAGCTACTGGCTAACGAAATCGCGTACACTGGTTTGGTAATTGTGTATGCATTCCTAAGGATTTACGGTTTGCAATTTGGCACTGCAGTGCTCGGACACTAATAAAAGACCTAAGGCTCCACTGTTTATAATAGTCAGAAATGATAACCCTCAATACCGTTTAATTACGCAGAACACAGTTTGGCACCGAGGCGATAAGGTAAGCTTGAAATAACTGACCGTGAGCGAGTGGGACTGGCGCGCTGTTAATCTAGCGCTAAACTGCTACTGTCTCCTCCGGTATAGTGGTTATTCTGTACTGAGTAGTTTCTGAGGGGCCTCAAGAAGAAGAAACTACTGAGGTGACAGTGGTGATGCATTAAGGGAAATTGGTCGCTTGCCGAAAGACGATTGCGTGAATTCGTTCATGTTCTTACTGGATGGTGCTATCGTACTGAGAATATATTCGACTGTGAGCAAATAAAACTGATGTAGTTGTGATCGTATGGTTATCGTGGTATCTTTTTCGTCATCACCGATGTGGGTACTGATTTTGCAGAGCCGTGAAAGATTGAAATGAGATGGGTCCGAATTTTCGTCAGGGAAGCAAACTCTAACGGTCTACATTTGGTGCCCATAGTAGGTGGCACAAGAGTCTGCTTTAGATAGGGAGGTAGCCCGATACACAACCATTGGCATCCAGCACGTGGCGCTCCAAGAATGGTCCACACTTTTTAGACGTTCTTATTAATCTTTTTTTAATGGTTTTATCACAGTCAAGTATCTGGCTGTCAGAGAACCCGGAGCTGCTTTTGGTGGGCGACCACAGCTCCTACGCCCCGGCCGAAACATGGACCGCATGTAACAAGCCGCGTTGGGAATAGGTCAACCACACCAGTCAACCCGTAGCAAAACTGCAACCCGGGGACATGGGTCACATGTGACAAGGCTGGTGTGCCTGGGAGACGAAACAGTGGAGTATTTTTTTCTCACTTTTTTGCGCCAATCTCTTACGTTTTGGTGTTCATGTCTTATTGGTGGTAAACTCTGTGCAGGGAGACCATCACGGCCAGGAATGTTTGCAGAAGTGCCGCGCTAACACTCGCCTTATCCGTGGAGTCAGAACACCCAGGCCGTTTACGTGGTACAAAAAATGCAGGGGGAGGTAGAGTCAACCACAGACTGCGATTATTCGATGGGGTTTATGTTCAACCAAACGCCAGTCTGCACAAAGATGGGGTACAAATTGCAGCACTAACAACGTGATTCGTCGGGACGACCTACTGATGGTTTGTTGTTTTGCCGGCTAAGTATCAAATGTTGTATGGGCCACACATGGAAGATGTTAGAGTTACGTGATAGGGAGGGAAGTTGAGCTGTGAGTGTCTAATGAATTGATATAGGGAGACTATTGATTGGAGGTTGAAGAGTCTGACAGTTGCCGCGCCTTGGGCCAGGGACACAGTCGGAGGCTAAACAAAAATCAGCACTAGGAATGTTTAAATACTATCTTTCATGCAATCAGTGGTATTTCATATGATCACATACGACTTGAGAGGCACTGGTCTCAGTCATGAGAGCTGCTATGTTTAGGCATTGTAACCTGGTGGATTTGCGCTAAAGCAATGGCAACTACGGTGTACGGTGTGGCACATCCTAGAAATTTTCAAGGATTCTGGTTACTGTCCAACTCATTTCTCGTAGCTCTATCGAAAGTCATATAAGGTTTTATAAGAGCGATCAGTTTTTGGATTCCCAGCGCTGCGTGTAGCCCAGGATTAAGAATTATTAGGGAATCTAGGGAACGGATATCAGTTGAGAGCTTATTCCACAAAAGTTGCATACAAAGGTGGAAGACGTTTTGCCTAAGGGATTTCCAAGAAGTAGGGATCAATAGAAGTTGTTCCCTATTGCCCAGCTCATGTATCGAGTTTATACTGAAGTGAACTTGGCTAGAGGACACAGCTTGTTTTGGAGCAAACGAAAATGCAAGGTTGATTTTTATTCTCTTAAGCTATAGGGGATCAACCTGCAGGAGTGTACACCGCCGTCTATAGGTCAGGGTCATAGAAAGCCCAAACAGTTTTTGGTAAATCGACGCTGTACATTCTCAATGTCGACAATGTCACGTTTATGCATATTTGAGAACACAAGTGTACAGTACTCTAGGGTTGGGCGAATATGAGTTTTGTTTATCTCTAACTTACTGTTCGTGAGAAGAAAATTTCTCTGCAACAAGCCAAGGAACTTGTTTGCCCGTGCAGTTATGTAGGAAGTGTGTTCACAGAAATTGAAAGTGTAAGAATATTGCAGTCCGAGGTCTGTTATTGTTGGGGAATATGGCGGTGAGACATCGCCAATCTTAAGCGTATCATAAGGAATATTGCTGTTTAGCGTGAGATAACTGCTTTTGTTCACTGAAAATTCAATTTTCAAGCGATCACACCAGGAGGATAAGGACTGTACGTTGATCGTGATGTTATTCGGTGCACAAGTGGGTTTCCTCTTTCGAAATCGTAGACTATCTTCATGTCGTCGGCAAACAAGAAAATTTCGCCATAAGTGATGACACTGCAAATATCATTTATATATAGTAAAACAGCAGTGGTCCTAGAACACTACCTTGGATAACCCCGCTGTTCACTGAGTGGGGGTCTGACATCTGGCCGTTGATGCAGGTAACTTGGTGACGGTTTTGTAGGTAGGATTTAAACCAACTGAGTAGGGGGTTTTCAACCCCGTATCCTCTAATCTTGTTGAGAAACTGCAGATGTGGCACCCTGTCGAAGGCTTTTGTCATATCAAGATAGATGATGACGAGTGCTCTTTGTCGGCAGCTGTTGTTACCAAATTCAGAAGGTCAAATTGGCGGGTTGAACACGACCGTGATCTGAGAAATCCGTGCTGTCTTGGGCTGATGAGCTTAGGTGCAGAAAGGTAGTCAGTCAGGTGGTGTTTCACGACTTTTTCTAGCAGCCTCGAGATCATTGGCGTATGAATAATCGGGCGGTAATTGACAGTGTCATGCACTGAGCCCTTCTTATGCCTGGGGATAATAATGGATTTCTTCCGTTGGCTGGAGAATGTTCCGTTTTGCAGAGATAAATTGTATAGGTTTAGTAGTAGGAGGGGGATATCCGGGCCCCTAAGGGCGAATATTGCTGATGGTAGGCCGTCAGGTCCGGGGTAGTCGGTCGGTTTGAAGGTGTGGATGTATCTATTTATATCCTTAGTGGCACCGTGACAGAACTGAGTGGGGAAATTGCGATAGACGGGATGGCAAGCTGGGTGCACGCTGGATTGAGAGACACGGTGATAGTGAAGAACGTGTTAAACGTGTCAGCTATCTTTCGAGGTGAGGTTATGAGATTATCCAAGTGCATTATCCGTTTTATGTTTTGGGTTGTTCGTGGGGCACGAGCCCTATGCAGCCGGGCTAGCTCTTCAGCTTTGTTTGGGTGGCGCAGTACTTTGGTTCCCTGCCTCAGTTGTAGGTCACGGGCCTAGCAGTGGATTTCGCGGGAGAAGCTTTCCATTCTGGAAACTGTAGAAAAGTTTCTATTTCTTTGGTACTGCCGTCGAAGCTTGTCGTGTTTCTGCTTTAGCCCGGTTACACGGTAAACTGCTGGTCTAGATTGGTAGTAGAGACGTGATGATTTCGATGCATGAACGTAGACTTGAGTAAGGGAGGTCCTCGGTGCACTGGGGATCTGCTATTAAGAAAAACCCGTCCCAGTTTCTGGGGCAAATATGAGAGGGGATATGGTCCAATTTAAAGTGTCGGGAGGAGAGACCGTTATATGGCAGGCTATCAGTACGTGACTTGGCTTGAAATATTCAGCTGACGATTTTATGGTCGCTACCTGTGTAGTCGTTTAGTATGGAGGCAGAGACATTTGTGAGACCCAGGGTAAATATCAGACAAAGGATGTTACTCTTTCTGGCAGGCTGCTTTACGTGTTGGGCCCACTGGCTCTGGCGAATGCATGAGGCGAATCGCAGATATTTGTAGGGGGCAGTAAAGGAGGACCAGTTCACGCACGGGGCATTGAAGTCGTTGGCTATGAATTTACCTCCAAATTGCAGGTCAGCAATGTAATTAAATGCATCAATGATAAGATTAAATGTGGAAGAGTCGTTTCTGGGGGGTCGATATATGCAACCTAAAACTATGGTCATCTGGGATGAAGAAATTGTAAACCATGTAGAATCTGCAACATTTGCCAGCAAGGTATTTTCCAGTGGCAGATAGGCTGCTCTTGACAAACTCCGTGCAACTTCCACCGCGGCGGCAGATTCGTTGGATCCTGAAGGTTTGATAACCGATCAGAGGTGTTTGGTCGGAAGGTGTGTGCTCGGTGAGCCAAGTCTCAGTTATCAGGATAATGTCAAAGTAGTGGGCGACAGCCGGGGAGTTAGATAGTGCCATGGAAAGTATTTCTGTGGAAGGCTTCGAGTCGTCAGTGAATTTGGTGGCCAGAGTGTGCATGGAAGGACGGTGATCAATAGGCGGGTCACCCATGCAGGAGGACTGGATGTGAGTTACTGTTTCCATTTGGACTGTTCTGTCCTTATCGCCGTAGACTGTACATTGGGCTAAACACCCAAGAAGTTTAGTAGAGATTAACACTGGATGTTGAGGTGTTATCGTGAAGCGGGCTTATAGGTCTGGGGGGGTGTTGTGACTCTAAGTGGGACCTTTGGGTAAAACACGTATTAATCGGGGGAGAGTTAACAAGGATGTTAGGAGGGCAGTATGAAGGCGAAGAGCAATAGGGGATGGGCAGCCATGGTTTTAATGGAGGCCTTGTGTGGAGAATGACGAAGAGCAGGGTAAGTGTGATTTGAATGAGACAGGTGTGATGTTTTGGATAGAGTTTGTTGAAGCGACAGGCTTCTCATAAGGCTCCACGGAAGGATTGTGAGGGGTTGGAGTGGTAACGAAGGGGCTGCTGATGGAAGAATCTTTGGTATGAATGGTCAGTTGGCATAGTGTACAGTTGGGTGAGAGTAGATTAGGGCGATGTTGGATGGTGAGGAGGCCGGGGATGTTGAAGTTGCGGAGGGGTGAAATTGGGCATACCACAAGGCGAAAAAGAAATAGGCGCGACCATATGTTGTTGTTCCGGTTGGCAATCATACTGGTAACTCTTTCTGCATGGTTCGTGTTTGGTAGAGCTAACGAAGGAGGCGGTACACCAAGTGGAACATTTGTGACGTGGCACTGCGTCTATGGGCCTGATGATGGCGGCCTCTGAGTTTGTGGATGTGGGATGTAGCTTTTGGATTCGCGGATCTCTGGGGGAACAAATAAATCCCTGGTGAGCCAGAGCCAGGGTGAGCGACGTGATTCCGTATGTAGGGTCTTGGTGGAGGACGCGGATGTGTAACAGGCCGGTCAGCTGGGGCACGAGAGGTCATAGGTCTACTGTCGATCAATGATGGGGGCGTGACGATGTCAGTGCTGGGGTGGTCTTGGTCAGTAGGAGCAACAGTTGACAGGGATCACTTTGTGGCCGAAGCGCTAGGAGACAACTTTGCAGTTGGCCGGTCGGGGAGGGTTGACGCGTTGAAATCTGGCTGTTTGTTGGCTAGTTTGGCAGACAGACCAGGGCGTGAGTGGCTGCTGGCGGACAGGAAGGGTTGTACTGCTCGGTTGTGGGTAGACAATGGTGGAGACTGGAGCGCAACATGGAGCCTTTTCAGAGGGACGTTGGGGCATTGGAGGTAAACGGGACAAATCCAGGTCCACCTTTTGCGCTTATGCACCGGTCAGTGGAAGTGGTGGTGAGTTGTTTGCTGTGGGATGTTTCTCAGGGGTGTTCGATGCCACTGGATAAGAGGGAGGTGGGAGAACCTGACTGCTGGCATTCGATCTAAGGATCACCCTCTGCAAAGGGGTTTTGTCAGGAATAATTTTTGTATTTTTAAATGAAGTGAACTTTGCGATGGTCTGTCTTTCTAACGAACCCCACGGCCGTGCTCTCTCCTAGAAACTTAAACATTGGCGGCACATGTTTCGATGTGACCGTTTTCTGAGTCTTCCGCAGTGGCACTGGCAGTGTGACATACCACAAGCCATGAGCAATGACTGTTTGGCCGAGGAAATGGGCAAACGATCTGGAACGATAAAACATACGGCATTTTTGGAATTTTTCATCCTCAGCCCTGATAGCCCTATGGTTGGGGTAATCGGTTCACGATCGTTCACCCCGGGTTCGGGTCCACATGGGGGTTCGGTGGATGTGCACTGCTGATGATTCCTGACAGGGATGAAACAGTTCCGTGATCCCCAGTTCATGGCTGACACTGCACAAAATTTCGGCTTTTCAGAAAAATAAAATCAGGCAGTGTTGGGAGCTACGGAAACGCGGCAACAACACAACTATCTGGACACACGACTGGCTGTAGCCACACTGAGCCCTGTGAAAACTGAACTGAACCGAACCTTGGACGCAACAGAATCCAGGAAACGGCTAGCAGACAGCAGACTCTCAGTGTTCGGATGTTTTAAGGGATCAACACTATGTGCCACTGGCAACAGCATGGTCATTGCATCATTCAACGATCGCAACTGTTTCTCTGAGGACGATATGTTTTGCTGAAGCACATTATATTTGTTACTGGCTTCGCTGTATATACTGACCAGTAGTACTGAACAAGGCACCGAGGATTTAGAAAGTCGGGGGAGTTTAGTGCTTATAGGTTGAGCCCGCTTTGCCACTCAGTGAATGAGGCGATAAGTAGTCGAGTCAGGTACGATATTGCAAGGAACTTTGAAAGAAGTGGATCAGTAGGTCAAATGCGAACCCCAGATTTATTGTTCAGAAAACAACCGGACTTATTTTAGCAAATGGGAATATCTTGCGAAGCTGTTTGTGAGGTATTTCTCTAGATACCTCAGTGGAAACTGTACCAATAACAGCATGCCTAATGACGTGGTGTAGCGCAGGATTCCTGTGTGTACTCCTTTCATGATGACCTATCAGTGACCCTGTAAAACATATCGCGTGAATTATTCTCTCTCCAAACTTGGTGCATCTCGTGGTTCATGAAGTTCTCTGTTGAGAAAGTCTTCCTCCTACCATACAAGTGCATTGTACCACCCGGCCAAATTTCTCTGGACGGCCGGCCCATCCCCATACACCCCACGGTTACCGATCTTGGCGTACGTTACTCTTGTTCCCTTAACTTCTCAGAACACGCATTATTCCAACTCGCTAAAGCCTAGCGAAACCTAGGCCCGATCCATCGGTGATTCTTACCACCGGCCAGTCGCTTCTCCACACATCTCTCACATGCGAGACCGCTCCTGGAATGCTGTCCCATTACCTCCTGCCTCTGACCACGTTTCATTACTGTATCTCTTGAGAACGTTCAGCGTACTTTCACCAGAAGGCTGTTGGGCGTATCCATAGCCCTAAAATACCACCAGCGCTGTGAGCTCTTACAAATTTAGCCTCTGTGGATTCGTCGCACGAGGCTCAACCAGGTTCCCCTCTTTAAGCTAATCCGTAACCAGGCCCACACCTCCCGTTCTATCTCATTCGCTGACCCCTGCACCTGCCCCGCCCGACATCGTGCCTTCTCTCTCCTTGTCTCTCATTCTCATCTCAGTCTGAATTCCCGATTCTTTCTGTCAGCCTTCTCCCAAATCTGGAATAACCTCCCACTCAGCTCACGTAGTGCCTCCCCACTGTTCGCTTTAAGGCGCGCTCTTGTGCTATGCTTAACTGTGCAGAAGCTTTGCAAAAACCAGACTCATTCAAGTGCAATTGTGAGCTAAGAGCTTAGGCGTGCCTTGTTCACGAATAGCAATCTTCACTGAGATTCGCTCGGGAATGACAACCGCTCCCCAGAAGCAGACAACTCGGTGTCAGGCCCTCCTCTAGCTTCAGGCAATCTTCCTTTCCGAATCTTTCTTCTCGGCCACATAAAGTGGATTATAGTCAGGACAAAAGTACTTCAAAGTACTTTCACTTATCCTGACCCGATTTAACTAGTGCCGTATTATAATCTCCTTCGGCCGGACACATCAGCCTATCTTAGAAACCCTTTAGGACATTTGGGTGGTCCTCACCAGTCATCCATTGAGGTACGCAACTGACTTAGCAAACGTTGACCAGGCTTTTCAACTGGTCGGGAATTCGGTCTAGCATCGGTTCCTTTAATCAACTGGTTGCTTGAAATCTGAGTTGTTTAAGTCCACCTGGTACCGGAAAGGTCGATCGCATCGAAAAACTTACGTCACGCTAAGCAGGCAGCAAGGCTTGATCCAGCCCATCGGCTCTGGCCATTAGCTCATTCAGTCTCCCATCTCCTGTCATTTAAACAGGGTAACCAGTATAAATACTGAAACCTGTCAATTGCTGTTGTTCTGCGTCTTCATTCACCGAACGGGAATTGAGTCCGCAAATCGTGCTTGCGACTAAACATTTTCCAATGCTATATTGCTCATCAATGGGCTCGTCTTCACAGATCTGGCCTTTGAAAGCGGCCTCACACTGTAACTCTACTCCTTGTGCTATACTGGCCAATAGGTATACCCCGTGCCTGACACTTTTCCACCCTCTTTTGCCTAAAACTACGGACATCTCCATCCCTGATCCACAGCGAATTTACCTCCTGCCTTCATAAGATAACCCTGTTCCCCACATGTTCACCCGTTATCCTTCTTTTTTATTTTTTCTCCCCTCAGCCTCCGATGTTCCTCAAATGGGGCACACTCAGACTGCACTTTTCTATCCCCTTTCCCTTTCCAGTATTCCTCGATGACTGCCAACCACTTCGAGCACTATATTGACCATCTCCGTGGCAAGTGCACCTGGATAATATTGCTACACGGTCGTCTACCTCTCGCCGTTCCCGTTGGCTTTACTGTCCCTGGTCTCACATCCAGGCCAATTGATCCTGGATCTCGCACTCCTGTCGCGGTCGCTTTGCCCCCTGTACACTTATCAATGACCACTCGTGCCACTCCCAACGGTGCTGGGAGCGGTCAGATCCACCGCTATGGCCAGCGCGCACTGGGCGTGCAGGCCGTCTGCAACGGTGTGCAAGCGTAATTAGGCTGGGGGATCACAGCTCCTGTGTTCACTTCACGGAGTTTATTTCAGGTTGCGCTCCCAGATCACCGCTGGCACTACCTACCAATACAGGTTTAAGATCACCTTCTCTAACTCTGTTTGCTGTGCCACATACGGTACTGTCGGCTGCGGACAGCGTGTTTCCAACACCTTTTTTCTTCCACAACAAACTCGCATACAGTTCTTGTCATCATTTCTGTCGTTTCCTATTTTCATCTCTCTGCCGCCATATGCACAACTTCACACTTTATTCTTCGCCTTGTAGTTTCTTACTATGCCAGTCTTCACAGCCCCATTTAACTATCGCCCTAGACTGCCCAAGCCGGCCAATATCCTTCTTTCCACCTATTCCTTCCTGGCTGGCTTTTAGCCTCTATTAGTTTGCTGCCAACTTGGGCTGATACAGCTTAATGATCGCATTCTGTTGTCTCACTGCCTACCGCCTCTTTATATCCTTCCTTTTCCTTCCTGCACATGCCTCATGCCATCAAGCGCCTGACCCACCCGTATTCAGGACCAATCCCCATACCAGAATTCGTCATTCCCATCCGGGCAAATTTTACAGCCACATTCATGACCCAATCATCGCCACCTTATATTCCTTCCTTGAATCCACAAGTCTCTGTCGGATCTTTCCAATAGGTGGTGCCTCGACTGGCACCTTTCGGCTCGGTCCATTTGTGAAACAGCCTGTTGGCAAGCAGCTCTCCAGTTCCATCGTCCCAAACCCGCCGAGCTTTTATCTCGAGCCTACAGTCTCATCACTGGTTTGCCTGTCCTAGTGCTTCTTTTTTCTATGTTATGGTGTTTCATCGGTATTAAAACAATTTAATTAGTCTTCTCCTGTGTGCTACTCTTCGGTCGGCGCTCTCATCTGTTTTGTATACCGCTCCCCTGAGGCATCTTCCGTGTGTTTTTCAGATAGTTCTGTTTCTCCGCACACCACCTTGTATAAAGACAACTTTGCTCCAAGATTTTCAAGTAGAATTTCAAACCATATAACTTACGGTTTTCTGATCTCTCTATGTTATTCCCTGTTGCAACCGTTGAATCTTTGCGGCAGAGTCCGTCCCCATTACAAGTTACCTTTCTCCGGTTACGTTGCAGTCTACTCCAACCACCTGGTAGCTATATTCGCTCTACGCTCCCTAGCCACTTCCACCGTTAACATCTCGCTGCACAACGTAGGCCCTTTTATTACCGCTTTCCAAATTTTCAACCATCATCGTGTGACAAACGTGCATTGCTCAAATTATTAGATCCAGTCTCACCTGCCTTCTTCGATCCCTTCCTTTTCTTTCCTTCATTCATGAGATTCTCTTCACAACGTCCCCATTTCTGAGCTTCCAAACTCTTTGCTATCTTTCTCTGTTGATCTATCATGTTTGCCTGTCGCAAAGTTTCACCACGATTTTCCCAAGGTAATTCTACACAGTCTTATCTATCCTTGTCTGTCTCGTCCGTTCAGTGCCATTCCATTCTTCTATCCCTCAACTTCTCTTTGCTCTAACCTGCCCATCCCCCAGTTATTCGCCGGCCTTTTCTCGTGTTATCATCCAGCTGCCCTTCTTAATGTGCCTCCATTCTGCCTACATCAGTGCTTCACTTCCACCACATGTCAGTCCTTTCAAGTCACCTTCGGCATCTCAAGCGCCTTGGACCAGTTGAATTACTTCCTCTCTGCCTCACAGTGAATTTTTACCCTTTCGCCCACCAATTATTTCGGTACAGCAGTGCGTCATTTTTATCGAATCCTTTGCCGAGCAACGCGATTTGCTCTTCATCTTTTCGTGGTACCACCATCGTTTATACCGATTCTTAGTCCAACTCATGTGAATCCTCCAGCTTTCGGCTATTTTTATCTGGACCAGCCAGATCCGCCATTTAACTGTCACTTTCAAATTCACCAAGCTTCCGTTTGATTCCATCTATCGATCCTTTTAAACCTACTCCATTATTCATTGATGTACATTTTTCATGCATTTCCCTCTCCTTCACCTGCCCCTTTGTCTCCTAATCCTACGTTTCTCAAGCATTTTTCCACATTTTCATTGTGATATCTGTCCATTGTATTGCTTATTACCATTTGATTATGTAAAGATGTAGTGAATTGATCCAAGATGCATGGTGCAATCTGTGTTTTTGAATTCTTTTTTTCAAATTTGATCATGTATCTGGCATGCTTCCGGCCTCCTCGAAGTAAATTATCGTCGATATGGCTAAGTTGTGAGGGAGGCTCCCGTCTTCCAATCGTCGAGTCATCCGGAAATCCGAGAAGCTGAGCAGTGCGAGAATCTGAACATTCAGGCATCGGGTTTGAGAACAGAACCTAATAATTTACAAGTACCTGGCTGTTAAGGATATAGCTTCTCAAAAAGTGTGAAGGTGCTTCAAGAACACCGATGTACAAGACTTTGTTGTTGCGGCCCGAAACTTTCATGGGAAACAGAGATGTGCAATAACAATGGACAGCACTGAAGAGCAACTTATGGTGCTTCTTGAGCATTCTGCTCCTGTGTGCCAAGTAAGCAGAACGAAGAAGGCAACCTGATGGACGTGCGCGGTCACTGGTCTCAAAGCTGGGAGCACGAGACAAAGACTCATCACCAGTAAGCAAGAAGCCACACGCAGCATCCTCAACAGAAAAAGAGAGCAAGAATCAGCCTTGATGGTCCAAAAGCGGTGTAGAATATCGTACAAAGTCACTATGGACAGAAAGGTCAAATGATGCCCAAAGACCAACCACAACTACGTTCTGTCAAAAACAGCCCCGAGAGTGATTGTGGTTTGAGTCAAGGATAGAAACGGTAGACAAGCTTTGGATAAGAGGACTAACGATTCAAAGTTGGGGGGAAAAATCGAGAGGGCGAATCAGACTGACCATGGACTGAGTCCTTCCTTTGAATCTCACATCAGACGACTAGAGGCGCGGCCAGTTGAAATCTCTCCCAAATGCTTCGAAGAATTCCCTGGATTACTGAACCTGCTGGGGGCAGTTGGGCCAGATGGAAACCAAGCGGCGGTTCCAAGCTGCCTAGCCCACATCATGAGGGAGATCCTGACCCTCTCGGACACCAAATTGTTGTCCGGTGCACAACCACCGGGAGACTCGGTGACAGAAGTCCCGCTTTGACACTGTTGGTGGAGATGAAGGGATGCAAATTTATCGGCCGATAAGCTTACTGCCTGGGCCTTTAAAATGCTGGAAGGGCCTGCCATGGACCGACTGGACAGTCATTAGGCTGAAAACAAGGTCACTTCCAGTAGACAGAGTGGATCATTCAAAAGCAGGTCTAGCTTATCCAAACTGGCTTCAGTCCCCAAATGGATAGGAGGAAAGGTCGAGGTCTCCCACTCAGCCATCTGAAAGCCTCCTACTCCCTGACCAGCCGACTGCTGCTACGAGGAATGGAGGCTCTAGGGGTCAGATCCGAGGTTCTGGCGCGTGCTAGGGCGTACTGTATTCACAGGATGTAACATATTAGACTAGAGCACTGAAGATCCATGAAGGCAGGGGCCATCAGTGAGGCCCTACTGGAATGAATGCTTGGTCCGCTTCTATCCACAAGTAAAATGAAAGACCTGATAAATGTTATATCAAGCCGAGGTTGCCTCTTCACGGGCAACAGAAAATTTATGATAATAATCGTTTATTGCGGGGACATCCGAGGCAAGCTTGGTCGCATAACCGTACGATACAAGTGGGTACACACTAAGGATTCTTGGATACGCACTCCGGCTAAGGCGGCACAAAAGAGTGTGTAGGTATTAGTGGTATCACTAATGAACGTCCGGTAAAGCCTCATTCGAAGATCAGACGGACTCTTTGCCCCGATGTCGGTAAAATGGGTCCCGTGGTTTTGATAAGTAAAAACGTCAGTCCGTGATAGGAGAAAATTAGTCAGGAAGACGAACAGTGTCGAAATGAGCTCGCAAGGGAAAGTATACTGGCAGAGAATCTTACAAAAAATGCGCTGAGAAGAAAAACTGAAGAAAAAATTGGTGATGGCAGATACCCACGCAAACCAATAGTTATTATCACCCGGAAAACACGAAAAGCCTAAAGCCGATGGAGATGCAAGGTGTTCTGTGAGGGAAGGAATTGCTTCAGTTAAACAGAAATTCCAGTTTAACAAAACATGAGTACCAATATCCAATAAGAGTTTGTGGAGGAAACTCCGATAGTGGGGTGTGGAGTAGATGCCCATCATGAAAATCTGGTGGAGCGGAGAGACAAAATTCGACACGGGTGGAACAATATTAAATAGAGTTTTTAGGTAAACTGGGGAACAGAAGTTGGAAACGGAAAGGAAGGAGGAGTTTATATGAGGTAGTCTCGCGAAGTAATGTAGGGGTAGTGCACAAGGGATACTGTCAAGGCGCGTAGATGATTGCATAACGGGAAATGCTGGTTAGATCCTGACATGAGGCATAAGGTGAAAAACTGGAGGGTCAACAACCTGGCATACATCTAGTTCATTTCAAACAACGGATTAGAAAAAGTGCCCCCAAAGTGGTGTTTGAAGTAGACGACTGGTCGTGAAAAAAAGATGGAAAACATTGCAATAGCTAAATTGTGAAACGTCTTTCAACTATGGGTTAACCTGAGGTAACTCCGAGGCTGGCATATGAGGAACACAGATTTGAAACGAAGAGGACAAAATAATGATGTATATATTTTGGATATCTAACGGGATCAATCAGAAGTAATGCCTCACTGAAACTGTCAGTAAGAGGGGATTGTTGAATGACTGGCGGCTCCGAGAAACATTTGACCTGAGGCAATAAGAGGACAAAGAGAATTCCGATAACCTGGATTGTGGGCTGTTAGTTCTCAGCTAAAGATGTGGAAAAACGGCTAAATGGATTGTGGAGCAGGTGTCCTATCCTAATAATCTGGTAGGATAGCAATAGAAGTTAGTGGATGGGTGAAAGGTAATTCAGTTATGGGTTTGTTCTAGTTCACTGACCAATAACATGGGTGAAATTGAAGTCGGTGATAAAGTAGACATGGAAATTGAAAATGTATCGCGCTTTAGGGTCACAAACGAATAGCTCGCATGAGAAACTGTCGTAAATGGCTAACGCTTGCTCGATTAAATAAGCTGAAGAAAATTTGACATAGGACTCCAGAGTAGTAATCAAACGATCGATTTACTGTACCTTGGGTGATTTATAACCAATACGACTCTAAGTAAATGCAGATGAATGACCGGAGATGTGGGGGGAGGATCAACATAAAACAGGAAAGCAGAGGGCTGCTGTCAATCAGATGAAGCCTCGGAAAAATGACCACTTCCTGCCCAGCGATTTTGTTGGCAGGTGAGGGGAATGATATTCAAGTGATATTTTTGTTTAAATAAATCGAATGGTGACACACTAATCGATCAGTAAATAAAACATCTCTTCAGGAGTTAATCAGGAATCGTGATGTTCATTATAAAGATATCTGAACATCGAGACTATTCAATGTTTCGGACAGGGAACTTCGTAAATGGATGAGGAAAAATGAAGGTAATAATGGAGTCAAACCACAGAGATAGAGAGTGATCGGTGGAGACAAATATCTCCAATAGCAGAAGATAGCGTTTTTTTCTGAACCGAACGAAAAATTGAACACATCCACTTGGGACTTGACCGGGTGTACGGTAGATCGTGTTCAGGGATGTTGTGAGCAACAACGATGGGCGACAACGCGATGCAGGGGTGGTGTATTTCAGTTCGTGCTGGAGCTGGTGGGTGAGGCTGGCCGTGACCTGGACGTCTTCACTGAGAGCCGCTTCCGGGGACGGGAATTACGAGCGGCCAGCCAAACTGCCCCGGCACACCGCTGAAGATAAACTGCCCGCTCGACACGAGCCGGCCAAAGTGAGGGATCTGAACGCGCCTCGCATCTTGATATGCTCAAGAGTTTTCTTGAAGAAGCCAAATAACAGTAAATATCAGGCAGATTGCGATCGGGGAAACCAGGCACCAGGAGATCCCTGGACGTAATTAAGATTACATCGGTTTTGTAAAGGGCGAATAGCCGACCAACGGGTGGAAGCATAGACCAATTTTGTGATCCGCACCGTCTCTAGAGTATTCACAACCATTGAGGGAAGGATATGCGCTGGCTAAGGCTTGGAAATAAACAAAATGTTTGATAACGCAGCTTTGGAAGCCCCCAGCTGAGGACCAACATGAATCAACGTAAAAACATAAGTCGACTCAGTGAATCATTTTGATTATTTTTCTATTGTAGCAGGTAGACAGACAAAGAAAGTCTATTTGGTTTCGACTGTCACGGGCTGCCGATGTTTGCACGATTCAAAAACGAAACCCTTTTATGAGATTGGTCTCTGGGTATTTTTACGCTAAAAGGCAACAAGTTCTGGGTAACAGTGAGGAACCTGTCCAATGCACTTCGAAACCAGTGGCTGGAAGTAAAACTGTGTTCCTCCAACGGCAGTTTATTCTAGAATTCAGAATGCACCTTGAGGATGAAATATGAAGGTAAGCTGGAGCTGCTGCTGCGGGTTGAAAGGGTGAGAACCCTGGGAGGCATTGGATAGCTATAAATAGGTGCGAAGCGCAATATATAAGAAGTATATGACCGGGCGCGGAGGACGTCGTACTGGGAATAAGGCTCAGTTTCATACAGCGAGGCCACGTAGGGTCCTGTTTAAAAAATGAGTGTCGCTTTTATTAGTTAAGACGTGAGCCTCATTGAATCAGCCGCTTGGTGGAACTTTATTGGGCAGATTTTATTCCGATTCTGCCCGATTTTCGTGTACTAGAAAAGAGTGCCGAGCAATGTGCCGATGGACTACTGGCATGAGATTTATGGCGGACTGGGATGCAGTTTCGAATTTGGAAGTAGAGGAATATTAGGCCTAAGCATCTTCTGGCCTTAGCGACTTGGGAGGCACAAAGCTCGGAGAATTCAGTGTGTAGGCATACCTTAAGCCAACTTTTCAAACAGTTTGTTTGCTGGCGAAAGGCGAATCACGAACGGCTAGAGACCCTGGAAATGGGTTGCATTTGTAGGTAAGTACCTCACATTTATCTGCGTAAGAACTCCCCTGTCAAGTTGAGCACCTTCTGTCAAGCGCGGGTATGTTTTCGTAGATGCTAACGATAGCCGGAGGGAGACAGTCAGGCTCCAATGATTATTATTGGGTAATGTTTTCGTCGTCAGCAAAATGAAATCAGGAGCTACGGCTCACTGAAAAGAATGTCATTTTAAACATAGAGAACAACCGGAGGCAACAGACACTACTGTGTATAACAGCGCTTGTAATCGGTTAAGGCCTAGATCGGGATCCATCTATCGAAACAACCAGAAAACGATTAGATAGTTAAAAATTGATCCAAGATAGTAGGAGGGCAGTTATACCAGAGGATCGGACTCTGGCCAGAAGATGGGGATGTGGCATGCGGTCAGAGGCTTTTGAAATATTGAAGTAAATGAACACAAGAGCCATTTTATTGTCCGCCGCCTAAGTGAAACTATTCGAAGATCATGTTAGCATTTCGCGTAAGATCTTGATCACAGGAAGCCGTATTTTTGAGGCTTGGTAATATCCAATTCAGGAAAGTAATTCACAACTTTTTACATTAGCCGGGACAGAAGAAGTACATGGTTGATGGGACTGTAGTCCTGCTAAAATTAGTGCGTCTTCATTGTGGAGCGGGATTATGACTGGGGATTTCCAGTTTGCCGGATCGAGGCTGAAATTCATTGATAGGGTGAGAAAACTGTCTAATTAGAAAGGTAAACCATGTCCGCGTTTATCTATTGCTTTATGCGGTTAAACTTCAGATCCCGAGCAAAAAGACGGCCTGAAATTGGTCAGTAATTGGGAGATTTCTGAAACGTCGGGCTTCATTGAGGACAAGGTTGGAGCGGTGACTAGATGAAGACAAAATAGGGTCAGCGTAGGTAATATGGGTCATAGCTGAGGCAAAATTTAGTTAAAGAGCTCAGCAACTTTTAGGGGAGTAGGAACTGATACACGTGCAGGATATGCCTGCTATTGTTAGAGGCCCTGGCGTTTTGCGGTAACGACAGTCAAAGAAGCCTATTTGGAGTCGCAGAGCCTTTAGTTCTTGGCTACGCAGTCTAATTTCCTCAATCCTTTGAATAGTGGAAGTGATGTGAATAACATGAACAAGAACTAGGAAATCGTTAATAGTTCTATGAATTCCTCGAAGTGTTGCGTATTTTGTTTGCGCAGAGGTGATATGGGATTTCCTGTTATGCCATTGAGTGAGAGACAGGTGACCTTCTCAAGACACCTGGAAAACTGTGCATAAAAGTACCGGTAGCCTGCTGTGGACCATTACAGGGGAAAAACGTACTTCAGTCGGCTTATCGAATGGCCGTAAGAGAAGCTTTCAGCCCGGGAAACTACTGAGTTTGATGTGGTGTTATTTTGGGGCATGCTGTGGGTGAAAGGAAATGCAGCAGCTCACCGCGATGTGATCGCTACTGTGAAAAATTTGGAAGTTTAGGACAACAAGGCGAGAGTTGCCGTGTTTGGAAACCAGATCTTAAGTGTTGTTTTTTCCTCGTGAGACAGGGAACAATTTATACCCTTCCTCCCACACCTTACACTTTGGGAATGGTGGAAGGTTAGCCGGGGCAGATAAAGATGGCCAAACTATCTTAGATAGCTTAAAGTCACCAGCTCTAATCTTTACACTTGAGTGCACTGAACGAGTGCATTATTTAGGCGAGAGGTTCCAGGGAAAATTTTGGTTGGTGGAAGCTAAACACATTCAGCTTGGAATTGAGAGCCGGGAATGTGAACAGTGAGTCAGGCAAAGTCGGGAACGGAGTTAAGCAGAGGTAGCTGAAGTGATTTTGCGGTAAAGATCTGCTTGACGAATGCCAAGCTACCTCCTCCATTCCAGGTTTTCCTATTTATCCTCGAACGTTATAGCCTACAAGACAAATCTGGTCTGTTGGAGAGTGACCAGTTAACCACCATCAAAGTGGTATCATAGTTAGAACTAGTGGCCGGGTGCCGAAGTTTTTACGATAGATCGACTGTTAGGAAGAATAAACGAGATGCTTTTTGTATCTATTGTTAAATAACTCGGTTCGTCAAGCTGACTGTGTAGCGTGGAATAGTTTAAATCCGTGATCTGACACCAGGATCTATGCACCGGTGGCAAATCAGCACCGAGAATCTAAGGTTTTGATCTGTGACGGCTTTGTAATGCGTTGCTCCATGAAAAAAGGCAGAAGATGCTTTTTGTCGGGCCATGCTAAAAGGCAAAGTAGAAGAATCCTTTGAAATGCCAAGAAGAGTTAGGAATCCTATAGTATTGACATTTCTATTTGCTAAAGATGGGGGAATGATTTGGGGTGCCATTGAAATGTTGTTCCTTACGAACCCTGGTTTGGCATCACCAGGAAGGATGTCAGTGGAGGCATCGGCACAAAGACAAAACGTAATGGGAGGGTGCGCAGTGGGGGAGGCGGAAATTGGTGACATCCAAGCAAGAGCTCGGGGACAGAAGCCCGAATCAGGATAGAGACCCACACACCAAACTGGAAATGAGGATTGGGTAACCAGCAATGTTTTCTGGCGGAGTCGTCAAAGTTGAGGCGCGAACTGTGGAAGAATGTGCCCAGAGCAAAAATAGCCGTTGTTTGGCGTGCTATTGCCGTGGAGGTTCAGATGATTTGACCATGCAAAGCAGGGTTCGAGGAACGGATGAGCATGTCACTATGTCTGGAAGTGGTTCGGAGTTAGAGGACTCAGTACAGGCTGTAGTATGGGAGGGGTTCGTAGGCTCACATCAGTTACAGGCTTATGAGTCCGATCAAGCTCAGGCAAGGTGCATGTATTGTGGTTGTAGGCCGGGATACCCGCCCCAACTCCACGAATGGCATCGCAACAGGGAGGGTCCTGAAGTTGTGTAAAGAACTGGTGGCCGGTTGGGGGAGGGGCGGCAGTTGCTTGCAGTGGCTGGCCGGGTTAGTCAGTTGTGCTCTGATTGTCCGTTCATTTAGTCTATTCCATACTTCTACTACTCTCTTACTGAAGACGTTCGCTAAAATTCTTTTTTCATTCTTCATAATAGAGGCAGAGGGTATCTCTCCCGTGTAAGCCTCCTCACCACAGCTCAGTGATGTAGACTCATGTGTGTCTCCCACCACCTCTTTAGAAATACGTCCAGAAGTCGCTTGAACAATGTGTCGTTGGGCTCTTCCACCACTTCGGCTGGCAGCGAGTTCCATAGATTGGTCACCCTCCGAGATAGACGGTACACCAGAGGGAGGCCCACCGAGTGCAGTTTCTTTAGAGTTAGCGGGTGTCCCCTCGTACGGCCATGTCCGCGGAGAGGGAGCTCTGCACGTAGTTCTGGACCGAAATCGCCTCTGATGACACGCCTGGTGAAGATCAGGTCTCCCCGGACTCTTCGGCAGGCCACTGGAAACAGCCCTGTGATCTTCAGCCGCTCTTCGTAACTGACCCCACGTAGCCCTCCGATATGGCGGGTTGCGTCTCTCTGTACTCTTTCCAACTTTGCCACCTCTGCCAACGTACAAGGGAAAACTGCTGGCCCCCCGTATTCCAACCTGGGACGCACGTGGGTTGCATACAGCACCTTGAAGGCGTTGAGTGAGAGATGGCCGAATGAACGAGTAATCGGCCCCAGGATACTCCACGCTGAAGAACAGACTCTATCAGTATTGTGTTTCGTTTTTAGTGACGAGGCCACCATCACTCCCAGATCTTTTTCGCAGACAGAGCGTCGGAGGGGTGCCCCGTGTATATTGTACATCCCACTGCTGGACGGTGCTCCTACTCGCATATGCGCACACTTTTCCGTGTTGACTGGTAGTGACCACAGATCTGACCATCTCTCAAGTGCTCTGATGTCCTCCTGAAGAACGAGCTCGTCAGCGTATGACGTAATTGTGCGCCAGATATTTAGGTCGTCTGCGTAAATGAGGCACGGCGATTGAAAAACTGGTGGTAGGTCATTGATATAGGCCAGGAAGAGGAGCGGACCCAGAATCGATCCTTGTGTAACACCACTAGCTGCCACTTGCCAAGTTGACAGTGACTGTGCTACTCGTACTGCAAAGGTTCGGCCTTTTAGAAAGTCCTCTATCCATAGAATCAATGGATTTACTACACCAAGAGCCTTAAGCTTACCTAATAGACGGTCATGCGGAACTTTGTCAAAAGCTTTGCTAAAATCCACGAAGATTACGTCCGTAGGGTGTCCTTCGGCCTTGGCCATCGTCCAGCGTTCTCGTGCGATTACCAAGTTTGTTAGGCACGAACTGTTTTTCCAAAAACCATGTTGTTGTCGGCTAAGTAGGTCGTATACCCCAATATGGTCCCGGATTCGCGTTGCCAGCAGGCGCTCCATAACCTTTCCTATCACCGGTGTTAGACTGACAGGTCGGTAGTTGACAGCCTCAGCTTTTGCCCCACCTTTGTACAATGGCACGACGACCGCTTTCTTCCATTCTTGGGGGAGCTTTCCCGCTGCTAAAGACGCGTTGAACAGTCGTGTGACTGGTTGAGTTAACACATCGGCCAGTTCCTTTACCACCAACGGATGAACACCATCAGGTCCTGGGGATTGGTTGACTCTAATGGTGCGCATGGTTGCCGCCACTTCTTCCTCGGTGAGTTCTTGACAAGACATTTGGGGGGCTCCCCCGGCAATGTGTGAGGGACGATTGTGCCTCTGTTCAGGAGCATAGACTAACAAGTAGTGTCTCGCCAGTATCTCTGCCTTGTGTTCATCTGTCACTCCCAGCGAATGTCCGTCCTGTATGGCTGGGATTGCAGTCGTGGTTCGCGTCCTCCGTCGCAGATATGCGAACAGTCGTTTGGGTGCTTGTACCGAGTCCATTGCTAACGTCTCCTCGAAGATACGTCGCTTTTCTCGTTTCATTTGGGTACACTGGTTCCGGATGTTGCGGTATCGATCATATCCTTCTCCAGTCGCTTGACATTGTTTCCATGCTCGGTTTCGATGCTTCAGAAGCCGCCTAAGTTGCGAGTCAAACCAAGGTGGGCCTTTCGCATGCGGCCGCTGTCTGGATGGTGGAGCAAAAGTCTGGCATAACCGAAGGATTTCATCTCGGATTACCTCCCAAGCCTGGTCTATGTCATACGGTTCTGGCGGATACCACATCACTGAGGATGCAGCCTCCCTGACTTGTTGGAACGACATTCGCCAGACGTTGAGTCCGCCCTGTGGTCTGGGGACAAACGTCGCTCCTCTCTTCCAGCTGATGGTCAATACTGCATGGTCACTGCACCCTAGTGGCGGTAGGTACTCTATCTGATCAACATCGGACCGCCTTGGAGATATCACCAGATCTAGGGTAGACGTGTGGTGATCCTGGGTTCGGGTCGGCCTTCTGACGTGTTGGTACAAGGAAAGTTCCAGCACCGTTGAAAGAAGCTCGCGGGAAAATGAATCCGCTCCTACAGTGCACTGCAAGTTCTCCCAGTCCACATTCGGCGAGTTGAAGTCACCCAAAATTAGACAGTGACCATCGCCCGCCCAACGTCTTACTCCAGTCAGTGCTTCCCGTGGGTCTGCTTCTGGTGACCGATAAATGACTCCGACAGACTCAAATCCACTGGGTGTCAACTTCACGCGACACCAAAGCGATTCTTCAAAGCCCTCCGGGTCTATCAGGCGATCCAACTATAGCGAAGGGACGTCAGCTCGAATGTACATCGCCACGCCGCCTCCTCGCCTAGCTTGGCTCCTATCAGCACTGTAAAGTGTGTATCCTGGGATAGCTACTTCCGAGTCCTGCACTCCACTGGTGAGCCACGTCTCCGTCAAGGCGACCAATGTTGGCGAGTGTTGAACCACCCATGCTTCGAGCTCATCTCGCTTGTTCAACAGACTCCTGACATTAGACGACATGATAAGTGCATGCCCTCTTCTGTCTTCCCTCTTCATACCGACCCTCATTGCACCTCCACCGCAGGGGCCGCCTGGTTGATGATGCCGGTGAGATTGAACGGATCCCATCTCAGTTGAAGACGCCTCCGCTGAACACGAAAATCCCGGATGAAAAGACCTGATTCACCATTGGCCTGGCGTTCGCGGAGCTCTCTCAAGGCTAACCGGTGCCTCTCCTTTTCCTCGGGGTCAAGATCTCGAAGGAGTCGTTGTTTTTCTCCTTTCAATCTGTAGGACCGCTGTAGCACCCAGCGGCATTCCTCGTCGGAACCCAAGACCACCTTGAGCGGACGGGGGTTACCATTGTCATTTATTTTCCCTAATCGAAAAACGGCTTTGACCTTTACGTTATTTGCCAGGTTTTCCCCATTTGTGGAGAATATTTTGGCAAATATCAGCCTAGAGCATGGCTTCCGCTGTTAGATACCATTTTCTCTCATTTTTCTTATATGTGGCCTGCTCAAATAAATCCCCTGCATCTACTTCCCGACCAATACCTTAGGATCGTAAGCCGCAGTAGGTGCCCATGTTAGTGTTCTGCCCATCAGCCCCGGTTGCAGGTTACTCGATCTAACTCTCCTTGCCCTAAAGCACCGATCAATGTCGGTTGCAGGTCGAATGCTCCCACCACTACTCGGTTCAAGGTCAAGGCCAACTTGACGTATATATCAGGTTGTCTCGTTTTTTTCCTTTTTCCATCTTTTAGGCCTGTTTTTACTTAGCTCCTAGCAGCAATATCTATCTACTCTGAAGCGTCAAGTAGTCCGTGGCAATAACTGCGACACACCACCTTGGGTCCATATTTTATTACCGTGAAAAATCAACACAACCCTATAATAGGAAATCTAGACCTTTACCTGCCACAAATCACTCCTTGTGAGCCCATCTATAAAATACTCAGCGATTGTTTGCTGAATCAACCCTTTTAGTTATCGTTTCCTCCTTGGCTAAAATTCTAACCTCATTCGTTCAAACAGTGAAACCACCTGGTCAACCCTGTTTGCAAACACCCTAGGTGACTTCTTATAGAATTTCATCTCCGCTCCGTATCTAGGCTCTTTGCAGTCGCTAAATTTTCAATAAAACTAGTTGATTATCCGAAGCCTGCAGACACAATGCGCAATTCCAAAAAAAGCAGACCGACCAGTAAGATTTTGCCACGAGTAGCCGTTCGTCTCCCAATCACTACTCCATGCTCTGTCCCATTAACGAACATCCATGATGACGCAAATAGCAAGATTGACAGCCTCTTACAACACGTTAGCTCACTCGAATCGCGGATTGAAGCTTTTGGCAGAGCCACCAGAATTCTGACACCACTGGCTCAACTCCTCGATCCATCTATGGCAACTACGGACAGTAACTTAGTTGCCACGTGTAACTTTATTGACAGCATATCTGCAGAGGTTTCAAAACGAATACGAAACTCGAATCATGCCATTGTATTTAACATTCCCGATAGGGCCCCACTCAACATAGTCAGCAGTACCTCGTTAAAGGCCGCTAACAGGGGACGTGTGATATGCCGTAACAGCAGACTACGCAAACAAACACAACGACACCAATGCTCTCTACTTTTCCAATTTCCGGACTCACTGGCGGCCAGTGAGTTTATTCATAAACAAACAGTTATTGCTAATAATTCGCCATACAAGAACATTCGAATAGCACCCGACAAAACGCCACTACAAAGAGAAGTGCTGAGAAAGTCGAACTCTCGCAAACATCCAAGGCAGGAATCCGACCAGAAGACACCTAACCCCGTCATTCCCTTAACCTACTCTATGCAACCAACGTCTATCAGCCAACAACTGTCTGATGCGGACCTTGAGGTAACGCCTGGGCCTCCTCCAAATCCACCGGTCTCCAAGCGCCCTAGGCTCGTCAATACTGTCGCAGATGCCTGGGACTCGAATCCACCGAGTCTTGCCAGACAGCTCAGCTCTGTGCATCAGAAGCAGCTACCTAAATCGCGTAGCCTCCCTGACCTAACAACTATGCATCACTCTCCCAATGCGACACATAAATCAAAGTATGGTCGTTCTTGTCCACACCACATAGCCACGACTAAAACCCATCCGCGTGACCGCACCATACCATTGCCAGGTCATTCTCGCTCGAATCAAACCCGTCAGTCTTCAGGGCATACTCCCGTAAACAAGCTTCCAAGAAGTAGCGTACCTAAGGGCAAAACCTCACTGTTGCAATCTAACTTATCACCAATGAGCCGAAAGTTGGTAACGATCTACACTCAGCCCCCAATGCAGAGTGTCGGTACCAACGGTACCGCATGGCCGCAAATCCAGAATTCGGCAACTCACACTCCATCCCTACTGAAGGCCTCGGCATTGAGTTCATTAGGCATCCACCGCCTTATATCACCAGGCTGCACCCCTAATGTCATGCAAAGATCAGAAGCGAACAGATACCCTAGCGAGATGTCAATAATGCCGGGACCTACATTTTCTCTTCCCAAAATAGAAAGTTTCTCAAACCGTAATTCCTCCCAGCAAAATCCCAGCTCTACGGGCATTTATACGGACGATGCTCGCAAACCACCTCACAGCTATTATCCAGCGCTGTATCTGCCTAGCTCATCATTCCCTAACTTTTCCGTGCCTCCACCGTTCATCCCGTTATTTCCTTTACCACACCGGAATTTTCGCCTTGCCCCGCTATTGCCTACCCAACCATAGTCGTTTCACGCTCAGGATACATCCACAAACACCCTTTGAGTAAGTTTCCCCCACCCTGTGGCATACAATTCCACAGTCTTTCATCTCTTCTAACCCTAATGAACCACTTTCCAATACCGGCACCTTGTCAGTCGTTCATACTTTCGGTAGCACACCGAACTCCGCAGACCAATTACGCAACACTGCGTATTACCAATACCTTCTTCGAAAATAGCCTCCATATACCCCCCCCCACCAACCGCCGATTCCTATCCTTCCACACCTGGGCAAGCCGCATCAATGGGCGGCGGAGCCATCCCAAACTGTTTTATTCCCTACCCTCTGAGGCCTGCTCTTACCCCACAACATCAACAAATACCAAGGTTGTCACGTGGGCAAGACAATACCTTCCATAACCACGTAGTCTGTCACTGCATTGGAGCATCGAAAGATCCCAACGAATCAGGACAAGTAGCAGGACTACTTCGTCTAAGGTCTTCTCTTTCACCCCGTGATAACCCTGAATTTATAACTTCCGGTTCGTCCGCAGCTGATTCTTCCGAAGCCACCGCGGAGGCATCCAACGCTCGCTTTTCCTCCTCTTCGGTAATAGCCCCAACTCACGCCCCTCACCGTGCACTTCCTCCGACCAACGACTCCCAAACGTTACCTAATCCTGACACTCACTTCCACATGAGTGAGTTGCCATTCATCTTATTTAACTCGCGATCCATCTTAAATAAGCTTCATCACTTGAAAAATTATGTTATAACCTCCAGTCCTGACATCATCTTTATTACTGAAACCTGGCTCACCGAACACACCAGCACAAGCGAAATTATGCTTGAAGGATACAAGGTTTTTAGGGTAAATAGGATCGACAGACGCGGAGGTGGGTGCCTCGTGTACGTACAGCACGCTCTTCCAGTAGTCCCCGTCAGACATGCCACACTCGACTCACTTCCGGATTATCCATGGCTCAAAATTCGGTTCTCAACTGTAGTCATGCATATTGGCTGTATCTATCGCCCGCCCTCATCTACTATTGCGGACTTAACTTCTTTAATTGAAGCCTTTGGTTACCTTTCACTACTACTTTCGGCAGCGAAAATCATAGCCGGTGATTTTAACTGGCCTAAAATATCCTGGAGAAACCTCACGGCACCTCCCGACCTAATAGACTTTGTGTCCCATACTCACATTAGGGGCTGGGTGCAACACGTTAGAACCCCTACTAGAAACGCTAACATACTAGATCTTACATTCACCCGCAGCGTTTCCCACTTTTCGGTTTCCGTTCTGAATAAATTTCCGGGTAGCGACCACAAGATAGTGGCCGGTAACGTTTCATTCTATCCTTATCCATCAGACTATCTGACCCCAGTCAGCAATCCCATCCGTTTAAATTGGAACTCACTGCCCAATCTCATTTGTGATCAAGATTGGAGCAGTTTCATTCTAACGGCTTACCCCCAGCAAGCGGCTGATCACTTTTACTTTAACATGGGAAACTGCCTCCTGAAATTTAGCCCAATATCCCAAAACTCCTCCCTTAGGATGTCCAAACTTGCCTCCCTTCAACAAAAGTGCCTTAAGATGCAAAGATTTTACCTCCGAAACCACGACTTCTCTTTTCATAAGGCTAACGCGTCTTACTGATATTATCCGGGACCTAAAGGAAAAACAGCTTTGCAACGAAGAATCCAAAGCCCTAAGGCATCCCAATAAAGCACCGAAACTCTCACTCCTACACAAATCTAGGAATTCGGCAACAGATACTATGATCCAATGTCATGTTACCGAATAAAACTTCGGCCACCTCCCTTTCTGATATCGCTGAGGCTTTCAACCATTACTTCGCCAATTCCATGGCCCTGGCCTCAGACACAGCACCCCCAAATCCTCTGGCTATTACCAGCTCTTTCTTATTTACCCTAACCTTTGAAGTAAACGTTATTTCCAGGCTCATTTCACGCTATAAAGCATCTGCGCGTCCTGGACCAGACGGGTTGCCCCTGCTGCAATCATTAACGGTGGATCAGACCCTCCACTTTTACTACTGAATCTATTCACCTTGTCACTCAAATTTAGTTTGGTACCGTCGAACTGGAAGCGTTCAGTCATCATTCCACGACATAAAAAAGGACCTGACTACGAACCTGCTAATTACCGCCCCATCAACCATACCCTTATCATTTCCAGAATAATGGAAACGATTACCAAAGATGGCATTACCGCCAATCTTCTCGCTTCTAACCTTCTTAGCGATAGGCAGCACGGGTTCCTCAAATCGCGATCATGCACAACATGTCAGTTTGACTTCCTCAACCTAGTCACTAAGTCTGTTGATAGCGGGCAGGCATTAGTAGTTGTCTACCTAGATCTGTCGAAGGCTTTCGACCGTGTTCCACACCTGCATCTTACCTCCAAATCGCGCTCATTCGGCATTGGTGACCCGCTGCTTTCTTGGCTGAAATCCTATCTTGCTCATCGTTCGCAATTGGTCCTCGTCAACGGACATGTTTCTAAACCGAAACCTGTCACAAGTGGCGTTATATAGGGCAGCGTACTGGGTCCTCTCCTATTTCTGATGTACATTAACGACTCATTGGATCCAGTACACCATGGCACGCCATTCTTGTTTGCGGACGATATAAAAATAGTTTGCTCTTTCAATTCCAATGATGCTACCCCTACTCTTTGCAACACTTCTTCTGACCTCGCAGCACTTGACCGCTGGTGCCACACCTGGAGGATGAACTTTTCCACTGATAGGTGCGAGGCCCTAACCTACAAGTTACAATTGCCCCCTGGATCCTTAACTCTTGGTGGGTCCCCAATAGCCAGTGGACCAGCCATCCGCGATTTGGGCCCCAGCTATTCCTGCTCCCTCAACGTTTCTGAGCACTCCGCCATCCAAGGCCTTTTACTGTCCCTTCTAGCATAGCTAAGTCGGCCATAAGGTCACGTTTCTTCCTTCTTGTCTACTCCAAAATCTGGAACAAGTTGCCCATCAACCTTCGAGCTTCACAAACCAAGTCCCAATTTCTGTCGGCACTCATCCCATATCTCAGCGTCACCCGTGCACTACAGTTATCTAATATGTGCTTGGCAGAAGAAATAGCTTACGAGAGGGGCCTCGACTTCTACATCCAACCCCTTCTCCGACCCTGCTCCCTTCAATTAAGGACACAATCAACGATAGACAGTTTCATCTATCTGGCCGAGTTCTCAACGTTAGACTGCCTATGGCCATTTACTTAATGAACCAAACAAATGGAAACGCCACTAACTTCAACAACTTTTCTTCCACCTAACCCCGTAGTTTCTGTCATTCTTATGCCTCGTCCTTTACTGGTATTTATATGCCTCCATTAACCGTTGATCCGCAGCAGGCGCACATCCTGACTGCTGCTTTTTATCTGCTCTCCTTTCCCACGTAACTCCCCTTCCTTCTTAGCACTTTTTCAACTCCTGTCATGTTAATTTCCACCTTTTCAAGGGTTTTGTCTGCTTATTCCATCACTTGTAAACAGCTGATTATGCACTTGGCATGCGTTGGACGTCTCCGAAATAAACCGTTATTATTATTCATTATTACATTATCATAACTCACGGCTGGAAACACGCCCAGACTGCAATCCCCTTTATTTCAGGTTCGTTGTCTCCCACTATCCCAGTCGCAAAACCGGCTAACCAAGAATGCCACTTTGACTCGTACGGACAGAGACTCAAGTGGAACCTACCATAGCAATTGGGACCGAAATCAAACCACACAACAGGAACTACTCCTAATTGCTTATCAGATTGTTCAACGTTTTCAAACTCAACCAACACGAGTTCCAGTTCACGCGCACGCCGCTAATATACAGCCACACTCGACTGATCGACCGACACATACTTTGTCCTGCCAGACGAACCTAACGCACTCGATGCCGTACGTTACCAGAAACGACGCTGGATAATACTGAAGGCAAACGTGTCAACACATACATATATATTTTCCAGTGAAATAGCATAATAGTTCTGAAGTCCATGCGGAGATTTCCCACTTTATCATCCGTTACCACTGTTTATCTTTCCTACGACCCGTAGCCGGCTGGAAATTGACTCTCCACTTCTCGAAGACCCTCCAGTTGCGCTTTCTTGTTTCAGAATGGTACACGTTACTGATCCTGAATCTAAACTCACCTTTTTATGGTCTGCTGTTTCTCTTACATCCACCAGTGTTCACTCTCACAAAATTGGTCTCATCCCCCCCCCCCCCGCTTCAAAACTCATTCCGTTCACTGAACTCCGGTGATTCCGTCATTCAGGGTTTGCATTGTCTTCATGATCGCTATCATTTTCGCATGCGTTGATTTTCCCGAACATACTTCTTTACAATTTCCCCCCCTTTTCCTCTTGCTCAAAAATTTACTCCATCTGCATAACCTTGGTGGGCCTATGGTTTCCTTGGCTTGCATCATTCTCGTTCATAATGCGTCCTTGGCCCCGCGGTAATGATTTTTCGATATCTCCACCGCGAACCAGTGCCCAGGCCGGATTCGAAACCGGTTCAAAAGTGCCGTGCGAACCATTATCAGAATTCAGTTCAGTTCAGTTCACTTTGCACAGGACTTGGTGTGGCTAGAGCCAATCGTGTGTCCAGATAGTTGTGTTGTCGGTGCGTTTCCGTAGCTCCCAACACTGCGTGATTTTCTTGTTCTGAAAGGCAGAAATTTTGTGCAGGATCAGCCATGGCAGAGTAAGGTGGAAACAATGAGTAAATTGCATCTGACACTAAAAGCTGCTTCACATAACTCAGGGTATACTGCCACCCAACATAGGTCTTCTGCTTTCTTAAAAGCCTTCACGGTTGTGGTATTTATGACCTCTTCCGGGAGCTTATTCCAATAGGGTACCACTCTATTTGAGAAGTACTTCGCCCTAATTTGGAGCCTCGAATGCTTCCTTTGTAATCTAAGGCTATGCCCCCTTGTACCTCTCTCGGGGATCAGAGAAAAAAAGTCCTCTCGTCTTATTCCTGACAGTCCTTTCTTGACCTTGAAGGTTTCTATCAAATCCCCGCAAATGTGCCGTCTTTTCATTGATAATAGGTCTAGGGCACGGAGACGCTCTGTGTAGTTAAACCCCCTTTGCCCAGCCACCATTCTAGTGGCTAGCCCTTGCACTTTCTCCAGACAGTCGATATCTTTCTGGGAGTACGGTGCCCAGGCTTGTACGCAGTACTCCATATGCGGCCTAACTATGGCCTGATATATCGGAACGAAAATCTCCGGCTCTCTACACGACATAATGGATCTAACTCGAAAGAGTTCTCTTCTGGCCGTATTGGCTGCTGGGGTGCACTGCTTTGACGGCTTAAAGCTGTTGTCCATTATAACGCCCAAGTCTTTGACCTGCGAGACTACTTGCAACGAACCCACACTATTCTCACTAGCCCTTGTATTTGTGGTCAAGCATTGACACTTGGTGAGGTTTAGTGGAAGGTCCCATTTGCGTGACCAGTTTTGTACTGTTAACAGTCAAGTTCTATATGTACTCCAGCTATCTTGATGTCATCGGCAAACATAAAGGTGGGGTTTGTAAGCCAACGTGCTAGGTCGTTGATGAAAATGACGAAGAGCAGAGAGCCGAGCACCGAGCCCTGTGGTACCCCACTTTTTACACCTTCCGGTTTTGAAACATGACTCCCCACCTTAACACTAAAAGTTCGCCCTGCCAAGAAACTACTTATCCATTGTCTTGCCTTTCCAACAACTCCCATGGACTGCAGTTTGACGTCCAGAAATCTGTGGTTCACGGAATCAAACGCCTTGCTGAAGTCCAAGTAACAGACCGCAATCGATTGCCCTTCGTCCAGACGCTTGGTCACCTCATCGAGGAACAACAGGAGATTCGCCAGACAGGATCGTCCTGCCACAAACCCATGCTGAGCATTTGATATGGGGCTGTGTCGAACCAAATGCCTAGAGATCTGTTTCCTGACTATTCGCTCCAGGCACTTACACAGTACTGAAGTCAAGCTAACCGGCCGGTAATTTTTGGCCTTTTGCCGGGGTCCACTCTTGTAAATGCCTACCACTGTTGCTCTCCTGCAGTCTCCCGGCACAGTTCCCTCTCTAAGTGACGTTTCATACAGTACCTCGGCCAGAGGCTGAACGATCGCTGGATGAATCCCGTCTGGGCCTGCTGCTTTATTTCTATTCAACGTTTGCAACCCCGCGTACACTTCTTCTTCTCCTACAGTAAATTCGGGTATTGGAGGCGCCTGAAGGTTCTCCATTCTTTCCTCCAAACTATTTTCTGGTCGATATATGGTCTTGAAGAATTCCATGAGCATGTCAGCCTTGTCTTTGTCGTTTAGAGCTAGTCGTCCCTGTGCTCCTTCCAAAGTTGCTACGCTCTCTCTCATACGTTTGTCAGATTGCACGTAGGCGTAGAATCGCTTTAGGTTTGTGCGGACCGACGCAGCTAACCGACGCTCGAAGGCATATTTCTCCACATTTTGAATCTCTTGAGCCCTGTTCCTGGCCATCTTATAGCTATTCCATGCCTCCTAAGTTCTGTACAGCTTGTACGCCGCCCATCGTTGCCTACGAGTAACTAAAGCCTTGCGGACTTTTGACTTCCACCATGGGGGTAGATTTATACTGCTTGCCACCGTCAGGGGTGCGAACTCATCTGTAAGTTCGAGTAGCCCCATCTTGATGGTCTCCCAACGTTCCTCTACGGAGGCATTTGTGTGTCTCGGTGTCCACTGAATTTCCTCTGCCGCCTTCTTCCGTTCACCTATGTTGATTCTCCCATAGCGCCGACGTAACACGATTTCCTTCGGCGCCTTGCTTAGTTTTAGTGTGACCCTTAGGACTACATGATCGTTTTTTCCAAGTGGCTCTTCCCACTTAATTTTCTTAACGTCCTGATGGTGCCGCGTTATGAGTAAGTCAAGGAGAGACGGGTGCTGTCCACCTCTGTGTCTAGTGGCCTGTGTCACATGCTGCGTAAGTGCATGTAACTGGACCCACAGCAGAAACTTGTCACCCGTTGATCCCCTTGGTGCGATCCCGCTTTCCCAGTTAATTTCGGGTAGATTGAGATCCCCTAATAGGATGAACTCCTTTGTCTGTGCCAGCACTGCATCCAGCATTTGCAAGAGCTCAACGTCTTCCTCATCTGTGGCTAGCGGTGTCCTGTAGATACAGATAATGCATACTGTACGCCCCTCGATTCTGATAAAGCAGGATCTGACCTGTACATTACCGGAGACCAAGTTGAACGGCGCCTCCCAATGGCCTATGTCGGTCCGTATTAAAAGTGCCACTCCGCCCCCCTGCCTTCCATCTGTTCTATCCTGTCTGTAGGCAGCGTATCCCTGGAAGCGCGTGTCAGTATATGGCTTTATCCAAGTTCCTGTCAATGCAACGACATCAAACTCTGCGATGCCAGCCGTCAACTCCCTTCTTTGTCCCGGGAGACTGCAGGTGTTGGTGTACCATATTGACGGTTCCCTGGTCCTCGTTACTGACTTCATTGCTAATTCTAGGGCTAGGGTATCCTCGGGCGCAATCTCCGAGGTAATGCCCCGTTTTTTGCCTCTAAAGGTGTCGGCGGTGCAGCATCTTGCATATCGAGTGACACTCTCAGTTTCGCGGCTTTTTCTTTTCCACCCGTCGACCCGGTGTCAGGCTCGACATGCACGAGGGACGTTACCCCCTTTTGAGTCGCCGTGCCGATGGCCCGGGATGGTCTTGCGACCAACTCAGCCCAACTGGTTTCCTCGGCTTTTCCCTCTGATACCTCCAACTTCGCTGGTTGTACCAGAGATGACTTTCTGGGAGTCTCCTTTAGAATCGGGCTGGCTGGCTGCACGTTCTCAACGCCAACCGGACTGAATGCCTTGTGAGTCCCCTTCTTCCTGGTCTTTCGAACTTCCTGATCTTTGGCTTTTTGTATACCGGAGCCTGAAGCCACCCTTGGTACCTGGATTACTCCTTGGGCCTTAGGTGTTGACTTCCCAAGATGAGTCATCTCCAGTTTCACTATATGTAGCTTCGGCCTCTTAAGATCAGGTGTGCCCGTTTTCAGCGAGATTATGGCGTTAGCCGGTTTGACAAATGTTGGGCCGTCAGGTGTAACCCTAACCATTCCCTGCGTGTTGCCCTCAACTGCTCCCGCCCTGGACAGCAGCATATCCCCCCAGTAGACACTGTGGAATACAACTAACAGGGGTCGTGGCGGCCCTGGTTGTGCTCCACGCCATAGCCTATTCGATGACACTTGACTATTGGTGTCGTAGGAGGTGGGTCAGCCATCCTGAGAACCTCTGTCACATGCGGGCGGTTTTCCTCCTTCCTGATTCTACCGTCTTTTACGATGTTCTCCCTAAGGTTATGAAGTATCAGTCTTCTACTTCTGTCTGCCATGACCTCAGTGTCACGCTTCATGCGTTGCACCTCAGCATCTAGTCGCTTGACCTGCTCCTTGAGGGATTCCACTTCCGTCGGGAGGCTTTTCCCCCCACTGGTGAATCCTGCTAGCTCTTTGCCTTCTTTGCCCTTTGGCTTGGGTTGCCTTTTTTATTTTTGTGCTCTGGCACCCGGATTTCCTTTCCCTCTAGGCCATGGATCGAACTGGCTCTCTAGTCTTGGTTCCAGCTTCACGTTCGTGTCTCCTTTCCCCAGTTCGCCTCGAATTATACGCAAGCACTCCCTTGCAAACGCGAAGCAATGGGCGCATATCCACTTGAGCGATGGGTACTTGATGTGCAGCTCGAAGTCTTTCTCTTTCAGCTTGGAGCACTTTTGATGAAACCAAATGCAACATTGGTCGCATTGAATTCCCTCATCTTGGACCAGGTCCGTGCATTCCTTGTTCCCACAGCTTACTGCCTGACCAATGGGATCAACCTCTGTCCCATTCATTTCGTCTCGGACACCAGTGGGACAATAACACACCTATTGAACAGACACAAACGGTACACTAAGGCAAGTGCAGCAAACCCGCACACTAAACAGTTCCACAAAAACAGTACACTACAAAAAGCGCCACAAAAAGATGTTATTCGGTATCAATTGCACTGACACCAACAAAAAACACAAAAATGGACACCAAAAGGTATAATCAGTTTTGAAGAGAATAAACTCTTCTGAAGAGAGTAAACTCAAAAAAAAACGCGTACCGAAATACTAATTACTATACCTTAGTTAGGCGAAATAACATGTGTTATTCCACCAAACAATGCAAAAATGCTTAACGCTGAGAGCAATTCAAAAATTCAAACCACGTGGCAACTCACAAGGTCCAAGCTGTTGCTGGCTTTGTTTTTCCATCTCTGATACTCTCAACTTTCATATTCTGAATTTGTGAATATTCCATCTTATTGAGTAAAGTGTTACACCATGATCATGCGCTACAGCGTGCATCACGACCATGGCCGGAAAATATACCAGTACTATCTTCTTCCGCCACGGTTTGCTAAACTATCGTTCTTGTCTGCAATCTTATCACTTACCCTTCGTGTCGTTCTATCTCTGTGTGCACACCTACCGATTCTGTCCTCGTTCCTATCGTTTTTCACCATGACAGTTTGCACTGCATGATGTGGCTTTCGCCCTTTCCACTTTACCGTGCCCAATTTCGCAATATTCCCTTCTTCGCCCGTCTTCCCTTTGCTGGCCCCTGATCTCTATTCATTTGGTACCTCCATATACTTATAAAGCTCATTTGTCGCATGCTTCGTTAGCTACCATTTATTCATATCCTTTTTTGTTCATATAACCCCCCCCCCATATAACACCATGCGCATCCGTAACAATGACCAATCGCGGTATGCGAACTCGCCGTTCCAATCCTTGCATTTCTACCACCAGAATAATATCTTTCCACCACCACCACATTTTTCATATTTGTCCCCGCAATTCTCCAGTGAATCTTCCTCTTGGGCAGAGCCCTAATTAGCAACTTCTAGCTCAATCCAGCCGTGCAATTGCCTGCAGGCACACAGCTCTCCAGTTCAGTTCTTCCATTTCTGACGCACACATGTTTCTCTTGCCTTTTCGGTCGCAGATTTCCCGTCTGTGCACTTCTTTTCTTTTTTTTCTGCTCGAGCTTCTTTTTGTGTCACCTAAAGTGAAGCAACCTGATTGGTCTTTGCTTACCTGGTTTTCATCGGTCAGTATCCTCATCTGCCTCGTACACTGCTTGCCACAGGCATATCCAGTGTGCTTTTTAGGCTACTTCTTCTCCGCGCCCCACCTAATGTAAATTCATCATTACGTTCACATTTATACGTTCAGCATCAAACCATGTAATCCGCGTTTACCTGATCGTTCTGATCCTCCATTTCCTTATTTCGCCCCTGTGTTACTCGCCGCTACAACTGCTGCATCTTTGCACCGCAGTTCGTCGTAATGCCAAGTTACCGCTCTCCACTGATCTTTTACTCTACTCGGACCACTATGTACTTCTGTTTGCTCTACGTTCTCTAGCCACTTTCACGGCCATCTTCTTGATGCATAACGGACTCCCATTTATTACCACTTCGCCCATTTTGACCGTCACCACAGGTCACACATATTATTCAGACTGTTAGATTCACTCCCACCTGCTTTCCTTGATTCTTTCCTTCATATTCCTTTGTTTACGAACCCATACACAGAGCCGTCATCGCTTCTGTGCTTCCGAGGTCATTTTTATTTTTTTCTGTTTATTTCCCACGTTCACCTGTCATAAAAAACTCATCAGGATTTACCCAAAGTAATTTTGCACCATCTGAAATAACCCTACCTGTCTATTGCAAGCACCGCCTAGTCCGTGTTCTATCACTGCACAACCATTTCCCTCTGCAATTATGAATATATATATATATATCATTGGTTTATTTAGGAGACCTCCGAAGCTTGCCATGTGCATGATTAAAGTTATATAGATGATCAAATGGATAGATGTAATTCATGAAAATGTGTGAATTTGTATGAAAAAGTAGGATAAAAAGGCTCAGAAGGGACAATTAAATGGAACAAAGTACGATAAGTGTGTGCAAATCACAGAAAATGAAGGAAATTTGAATGAACTGAATGGCAGATTTAAATGGACGCCCGGTGAGTTTGAAAGTCGAGTTCACATACATATATATTTGTCATTGAAGCAGCATAACGCTGAAGTCCATGCGAAGATTTTCCCACTTTATTATCCGTTAACACAGGTTATCTTTTCTCCGAACCGTAGCCGGCTGGAATTTGACTCTCCATTTCTCGAAGACCCTCCAGTTGCGCCTTCTCATTTCTGAATAGTAAATGTTACTGGCCCTGAATCTAAACTCACCTTTTTATGGACTGCTGTTTCTCCCACATCCACCGGTGTTCACTTTCACGAAACTGGCCCCAGGTCCCCCTGCTTCAAATCTCATTCCGTTTACAGAACTCCGGTAAATCCGTCATTCAGGGTCTGCATTGTCTTCATGGATCGCTATCCTCTTCGCATGCGTCGATTTTCCACCTTTATTTCTTGTTCAAAATTTATTCCATCTGCAGAACCTCAGTTGGCCTCTGGTTTCCTGGGCTTGCATCATTCTTGTTAATAATGCCTTCTTAGCACTGCGCTAACGATTTTCTCGATATCTCCACCGCGCACCACTGCCTGATCCGGATTCGAAACCGGTTTAAAACTGCCGCGCAAACCATTATCAGAATGGTCCATTCAAACTTTTCCTGTCATTGTTTTTTCATCTCTAATACTCTCGACTTTCATACTTAGAATATGTGAACATTTCATCTTATTGAGTAACGTGTACACCATGATCATGCTTTAACGCGTGCGTCTCGACCATGGCCGAGAAATATACCAATATTATTATTATTATTATTATCATATGGGGAGCATGACTAGTCCGGTTAGGGACATCTAGAGGCCGACTGGTATGCATGAGAAAGGTTAGAAATTGGTATAAGAAACTGCAGTAGCGAGCGACGATGGAGAAGAAAGTGAGATGCACTGCAATGGATTAGATATCAATGAGGCATTGGTAGTCTGCGGTGGGTGGTCGGTGGACAGGGCACAAGAAGCATCGTAAAACAGGGAGCAAGAAATAAAAGACATAGAGGGTGGATTGGATGGCCAAAATGATTCAGGAGGATTAGATACGATAGATGTAAGGCATAGATGTAGGAGGGCTGGATGCATATCATGACGGTCGGCGGGAGAATAGCAAGAGAAATGGCCGGTGAGGAACTGCAGGATGCAGAGCGAGTGCACATATACATATATGTGCAAGTATATATAAATGTATATGTATACACATAAGAGGAGCAGGAGCAATAATGACGGGGACCTAGAAAGAAATAATCATTCATTGAGAGGGGCAGGTAAGGTTGGATCAAATGGTTGAAGAACTGAATTTAGACTGTCGTGGTGAATCATCTCCATGGCAGGTGGACATGGAGGCCCCACAGAGAGACAGAAGGAATGCGGAAGCACAGAAGTGATGACGACCGTGAGGATCAGGTTATAAAAAAGGGAAGATGGAGGATGGAATCAAACAGAACAGATGAGAAAGGGTCTAATTACTTGATCAATGCATGCGCAACATGTGGTAATGGACCAGAGGAATCGGGTAGTGACAGATCAAACAATTTGGAACTGTCGGTGAACATTATGACGTAACGCCGTCTTTACAATTGTTGGCACATGGAAAAGCGAACCACGCTGAAAGTCACACATAAAAGTGCCTGTAGCGGGCAATAAACTGATCAAGGGATAAAAACAATGACCGAGGAGACACAGGTAAGACATGACCAATCGGGTCATTTTACTGCAGATGAGTCCCGAAGGAGGCGGAGAAGGAAGCGAGAGGCCTCATGATAGACGAACCAGTAGTAGAACGAAAGGCCGAAGAAGTGAGTGTGCGACTAAGTTGGGGCAGTGGAACTGGAGAGCCGCGTGCTGGTGGTCAAATAAACGGGTGGACTAAGCAGGAGGACGCCAATCGGGACACCGCATAATGGAAAGAACCACAGAGGGGTCACGGAGTCAAGAAGGGAAAATATGATGGTGATTAGATAATAAATGTGACTGTAAAAGAAGCAAAGGTTGGAGCGGATCGTTCATGGGTGCGGGTGTGACTGGTGCTCAATGACATTGGGCATGAGAAGGGAGAATAAGTAGGAATTTAACAAGACGACAGGCAGTGGGGTATAATAATGCTATCAATGGGCATTTTGGGCAGAGGGTAATACTAAGTGAATATAGAATAGAAGCAGGCAATGTCGGCGGGTGAAAGGAAGAAATATATCTATCTACTAGGATCATGGCACCATACCTCAAGCCTACCATTTTCTGTCTAACGACAGACGCCAGACGTAACATTCATTATCATTTTTTACGTACAACCTACATTGCAGAAGGATACAGTTTTGTCGTTTACAACTATAGGTAGCTAGATGCCTGCCGGTTCTCGCTACTCACCTGACCCCTTTACAACCCTGCCTCATCTAATTCAGTAGCCGGTCTTCACAACTTTGTCTAAACGATTACTGCCCCCTTCGCTATATAGCACTAGGGCTGCCATGTAAAACAACTTTCCTCTAACCGAAGGTTTTTAGTCATTGATGTTTTCCCCTAGCACCAAATTGTTCAGTGGTGCTGGGTCCTAAGATATTAAGCCCCACCACCCAATACTTCGCTCCTTGATCCTTCGACTCTTCTCTTATTTATTGTGGCTTCCGCTCCTCTCAGCTTCCTTGCCTGGCCGTAATTCGCATGTAGATATTATTTTATATATAAACATATATGTAAGAACGTAGAGAAAAGCGCCCGTATTCTTCGCCCAAGTATGTTTCCCCCCCCCTTTTTCGTAAGAAAGCGGCATTCCTCTTGTCCTAGAATCCGGCCTACTCTCCAGTTTACAGCCTTAACGAACAGCAACCTGCAGCATTAGACCTGTAGATACCCCACGTTAGGATTTGTCATACATCTTCCGGATCTATCATATAAGCTAGCCATTCGGGTTCTGGTGTGTCCTAGCTGCTTCTTTGTGACCTGTAAAACACCACCGTGGGATTCGTCATATATCCCCTAGACCTACTATGCAAACTTGCCATTCGAGGTTCTTCGTGTTGCCCAGCAGCTTTCTCACGTAGCCCTCAGACCCTAGTCCAAATGCACTTCCACGACTTTATTAACTCATAAAGATAAGACTTCCCGGTGAACGGCCGATTCGGTAACCAATAACTTTGCCTAGTAGTATAATACCAGTTAGCCCTCACGAACACCGAACCACAATACCAACGACCCCACATTTAACTAAGACCATTGTGCCTCATTTCCAACATCCGTACTCTCGTTATTTTGCTCACGCTAACCCTCAGCTGGAACATCTCCCAGACTGCGATCCTCCCTTTTTCAATTTCAGAACCACCCGGCCATCACGTTGCCTGGCTGTAATATATCGTGAAGACAGCTTGTCTTTTTCTCTGCCCGTCTACAACCACACCAAAGGCTGGCTACCGCGAATACGATCTAGCAACTGGGTTCACCCAAAACAAGTCCTGGTATCACTGCATACGTTACTCTGAGGCTTACTGAAGAAATCTCACTACAAGGCCCTCCCGATGTCGAAGCTGCCGTGCGAGGACTTCTAATTATACTGTGATCGGTCCAGATTCGGCGATGTCCGCCTCTTTTCCATGAGAAAGCGAACAAAACCGCAGTCAACCCTTGCCCAAAAAGCCCAACATGGACACAGAAAACCCACAAGAAACTCAACAAAATGATGTATTTGCCAATTTACCAGCATAACCTGCCTATTGCAAAGGTCTTTACTCTTGTCTTGCCTTATTTTGTTCCGCATGGACACGACATTCCGATTGTTGCTTATTCCTTCCTGGAACTCCATCCATCCTCCACCAGCGGCGAACTGCTGACACCAGATGACACACATCACCTCTCACGAAAATTGTCTCACCTTTTCAAGGGGTACTATTCCTTTTCACATCCGCAAGTCTATGAAAATTAGTATTCCTCTGCGAACCTTCGTGAAATTCTTCCCTGCCTCCTTTGTCTCAACGTCAATTACCTTTTTAAGTGAACATGAATATGCAGTGCCGACCTTTTCCTCGCATTATTCTTGTAAATATCGTATTTCCTGCATCCTAAGCCAATGTCCGTCTGAACCTTCCTATATCCGGCTGATTCACTACTATTGCCGCCGTTGACTTGAAATCAATTAGTGTTCGCCGTGTGTTCTTTGCTCGTTTTGATTCATTAAAACTCTCGGCAGCCTTATTCCATTGTTACCGTGATTTGCTAATCTCTCCTTCAATTTTGTGAAATTTTCCATTTCATTCAGTGATATTGTAAACTCTGATCATGCTTACATGCGTGCTTCTTGACCACGGTCCAGAAATATACCATTATTATTATTATTATTATTATTACATATTTCCTCTGCACCCCCCAGTTCTTTGCCAGCCAGTTATCTTGCCACCATGCAGCCCCGCCTCAAAATATGCGTCCGTCTTGTCTAGATCTGTGCCTCATATTTACCATATTTCGATTCTTCTGAACCATTGTTGCCGCCTGACCCATTCCTTACGTCTTGTATTGCTCGCTCCCTGTTTTCAAATAGACACCGTCCATTAATTATAGTATAGCATATTTCTTGACCGTGGTCAATACACATGCACAAGTCATACCTCATGGCTACCTAGCCTCTTGCCAAACAACTCAGTTTTTGTTATTCCTTCCCTTCATTTTCTTTTTTTCTCAATCGTTTCTCGTTACAAAAGTTCCTCATGCCGATTTTCGGTTCCCCTCATGTAAAACCCCCGTTCCAATCTCTTCCGCTTGGCTTAGCTCGCTCCCTCACTTGACCTTGACTTTTGAAGTCGCCGGGCACATATTTGAATGCATCCCTGGGTTCACATAAACTCCGTCCATTATTCCTTGTGGAGCATACATTTATCTCCATTTTTGGTACCGCTACCCTTCTTTCGTCATGCATATTACCAAACGTTTCACGAAATTTTGTGTCCACTTTGTCGCATGTGAAATTTGATCATGCTTAAGGCATGCACTGGGAGTCTGAAATAAACGTCATTAGTATTATTGGTTTAGTACCATTTTTCCTGGACAGGATAAGGTCACGATTAGTCAAGCCTCCAGTACTACCTCGGCGGTGTGCGTACTAGTTAGGCACCCACCACCACGCGGTGTGTTTCGTCGAGTCCCCGCCGAAAATGGTAGGGAAACATTAGGCCACATCGCACATCGACCGCGAGGGACATTGGGCATAGTTCAGTTCAGTTCAGTTCATTCCAACTTGCATAGGACCGGTTATGTCCGGGGCCAGTGGTGATTCCGGATGTCTTTCCGCGGTATTAACTAGCCAGCGTCTAGCGCTGCTAGCTTCGCAAGCTTCTCCTGCCTGCCCAATGTTTTAAAATCTCTTGCTGATCCGGCCTCGTTAAAAAGAAAAATAAGGAAATTATCCTACATGACAGGCGAGAGACAACGCGTGCTTGAGCACTTCTTCAATCAACAGCAAGTTTCGCTTTCGACCGTAGGATACCTGTCACTGTTCCACTCGCAGTGTCCCCCCGTAGCTCAATAAATCTTCCCCTGGGACATCTCTTCCGACTAACCGTCTGGCTTGCTCCTGAACATTTCCAAATCTTTCAAAGCTCTCGGCTCTTTGGTCAGCCGGTTCCATCATACAGGTACCCTGTTGGAAGAAGCTGGCCCTAACATTTAGTCCTCATCTATCCTTCCATAATTTTACACACTGCTCTCTTGTCCGTTAGTCGGGAGCCACCAAAATATTACCTTAGGTTTTCATTCCCTCTTCACCCTTCCGAATATTGAAGACCTCAGAGAAGCTCCCTCGGCGTCTTCTCCCGGGAGACAAAAGCCCGGTTTTCTGCAGCCTGTAGCTGCGGGTCCTTTCCGGCTGACCCCCCATCGTCCTAGCGGCCAGCTGCCTGACTTTTCACGGGGGGCTGCATCTTTCGCGGGGAATAGGTGCCAGAGCTGTACGCAGTATTTGAAGTGAGCCCTCATAATTGCTTTGTGCTGGGGTAAGACACGTAGGCTAGGTTGCATGAAATTGTTGACTTACACCTGAAGAGCTCTTCGCGGTTTCCACGGGCAACCTGCTTGCCCTGCTCCACCCATGCGACCTCTGCATTCACGACAATGCCATATTATTTTATCTGTTGCACCGCGTCAGCCGTCAGCGGTCCATTTTCCCCGTTAGGGTTAAACCCGCTGGAGCTTTGTCTAGTAGGTGACATTTTCCTCTTTTATTGGCATATCCCATGAAGTTGACCACCCGAGAACCTCCTCAATATGTCTAGCCAGCGACTCCCGCTGACCCAAACCGACAACCTCCACATAGTCAGTAATTATGAAAAACGGCGACCTCAGTGCTCAAGCTAGGTCACTTATATGATGGGGGAGTAGGTGTGGTCCCAGAACTGGTTCCTGAGTGACATCTCTTGTCACGTATGCTGGCTCGGATCTCGCACCGCAAACTCTGATACACAACCCCCGGTTAGCCAGGAAGTCGGCTGCCCAAATATGTAGCTGGCTGTCCATTATATATGTCCTAAGTTTGCTCTGCAGCGGTCGGTGATCCACGGGGTAGAAGGCCCCGTTTGAGTCCGGATGGCAAAATTTCACTATTTCTCCTCTGCCCAGTGGTGTTGTGACTTCGCCTAAGAACCCCAGATGGTTCAAGAGACACGGTATGCCCTTCAAAACCTATGCTACACTTCGTTCAGCAGCTCCCGTTCTCCCAAGTGCCGGCAGACTCGTTCCCCTAAAATGTTGTCCAAGTATTTGCAAAGAATACAATTGAAGCTTACAGGCCTGTAGTTTTGCCCCTGTGAGCATGGACCACCTATGTGAATATCCGTTAATGCTGCCGTCCTCCGTTCAGGTGAAAGCACGCCTTGACAAGCAGCTGCACGAAACAGCCAATATTTCAGCAGCCAATGATTTTATGATGGCTGGATGTATGTCATTTGGCCCAGCTGACTTGTTCAAGTTCAACCCGTCCAGCGCCATTCTCGTTTCCTCCACATTCACAGACATATATGTAACGTCAGGCTCTCCTGCCAGGTCTTATGGGGTCCTCCGATGCCCCTTATTCCTTCGATACACACTTTAGAAATATTTACTGAGAGCCTTCACTCTGCTGTGGTTCTCGGAGACTTCCCTCCAATCGCCTAACGGTAACGTTCGGAGCCCTTTTCTCAGGGCAGCATTCGATTGAGCACATCTCAAATATCTTTTGGGACTTTGCATAGCTTCTTTTGGTAATGCTAGATTAAAGGTTCTCTTCATGCTTATGTTTAAATTGACAGCTGATTATCGGTATTAAGTGTACTGTACTGAAGCTGTCTCATTTCCAACTGTTTTAAACTTCTGCCAACTTCCATCACGTTTTCGAATAGATTCCTTAACCGCTGCCACTCACCATTCAGACTTGCTTCCTTGTTTGTTTTTTGCAGTGGGGCAAACTTGTCCTGCACTGCCAATAGGTATCGCCTAGTTATCCGCCAATTTTATTCTACCGCAGCACCTTTGCCATATACTTTCTAGTCCGGTTTAGCCGCTTCTGTGTTTAATTCGGCAGCATTTAGTTGTCCGTAGTTCCTTCACCGTTTTTCTTTGACACTCGGATGCCTCAGGCCGATTGTAAACTTGATCATTAGGTGATCACTCCTGCTCAAAGACTTGTGAATTCTGAGTCCATCTACTCTTTCATATTGGTGACTCTCAGGTCTAGAGGGGACGGCTGGTTTCCTGTTCTGTCTTGTGTTTCCTCTCATGCTGTGTCGAACCCAGCATGAATACCCGAAAGTCAATATAAGCCTGTCCTTGAGCATGGAAACTAAAAAACTAGTGGTGAAGGGACTTCGGCTAAGACGAAAATCAAAAGAAACGTAACAAAAGATTTTTTCCACCTGAGGCGAAGACACCTGCTTACTGTTACCAATATGAAGCATATAATGAGAAAAACCAGGTTTTGGGCCGGGTTTGGACCAAAGTAGGATCGGGGCTTACGTCAGGATGGTGGAAATAATCTATACGACAGGGCTGAAAGAGTACAGAAAGCCGGAACGTGGAAGCAATCGGGACCAGGAAAGCAGGGGTTCTCAAACCGGCCAATTTTAGTAGGGTCTATGGACTTGTAGTGATCTTGATCATTCTGAGAAAATGATTGTTTTCTGGACACCATTTTGGATCTAATTTCTCCATGATCTTTTCCGACTTTTGACATCGACCTCATAGTATTTTTCGGTTGCGTACGTCTCACTGGACTGACCTCCCCGAGGTTTCCGCCGACCTCGCTTTGAATTACTTTTGCTTTCGGTCATTCGCCCATTGTGCGCGCTCGTGGTTCGCTTTCTGCACAGCGGTTGCGTTTCGTTTTCCATCCGGTTTATCTCTCGCATCGGTACCGTTTCGATGCCACTTCACATAGAATATATCTCACATCTGTAAACCGACTTGGGTCTTCTCTATTCGCCCGATGGAGGGGAAATCGTTGGTGTTTCGCCGCTAGACCCAACAGGAGACTCGTTCACTAGCCGCTGTCGACCGTCTTTCATAGACTAAACACTAGAAACCGACCTCTTGCGCTGGTAGGTTATGTCTTTAGCCGCACGAGGGGAGGCACGGCATCGGGACAGATGTGGATAGGGCGGGATTGAGAACGCAGGAAGGTTTAGAATACGAAGGAGAATGAATGTAAACAAGTGGTGAACCTGGAGATAAAGGTAAAAATAGAACGGTAAGAAAGAGGCCGATACCTTAGGGGCAGTACTACTTGGCTGTTATTGTAATGGATGATTGAGTGGAGAATAAGGCTTGGGAGAACCCTCCATGAAGGGGTGGTAGTGGCTGTAGGCCGCTTTTCGTAAGCCCACTAAAGCAGGCCAAAAGGGCCGAGGAAACTGAGGCCCCGATGAGGCATACACGAGGAGTCGAGCTGATGGACCATAAGTTCGCAAGGGCAAACCAGGACCGTAACATACTGAAAGGAAACCTTGGCAGGTAGTCGGATGCTCCACCCGAGGGGGACACAAATTAAAGGACAGCATGGACGTCTAGCCACGATGGTACTGTGCGCCAATGCCTGTAGAGTGAGAAACAAAAGCAGGCAATTACCGTAAGTGACTAAAGACTGAACCGTCGAAGAAGCTACAGTATCCGAGACGTAGTTGTCTCCGGCTCTCCATATCCCGCAGGAAGTCGAAACCACCTCTTGATCTATCGGCAAGACGGATGTCGTGATACGATGGGCAGTGATTTCCCCTTTCTAATTAGAGAAGTTCCGGTTCACATGGAAGAGGAAGTCAGGTTAGGTGCAATGGACAATCGGCTACGTGCTGCCATGGTCTAGAGACCCATGAGAAAAACTGCAATCAAATATGTGTTTGAGTCGGGACTCGAAAATGGAAGAAGACACAGAATTTACTAGAGCATTAGATCAGTTAGAGGCACGACTAAGTGCAACACTGGCTGATGGAAGTTTTATTCTGCCAGGGGTGGAAAGAACAGCGGTAAGCTGTATTCGCGGTAGGTCGGAGGAGCACTTTATCCAGTGGGTCCATGGGGAACCTTATGTCAGCATGTTACAGGAAACACAAAACAGAACAGAAAACCAGCCGTCCCCTCTAGACCTGAGAGTCACCAATATGAAAGAGTAGATGGACTCAGAATTCACAAGTCTTTGAGCAGGAGTGATCACCTAATGATCAAGTTTACAATCGGCCTGAGGCATCCGAGTGTCAAAGAAAAACGGTGAAGGAACTACGGACAACTAAATGCTGCCGAATTAAACACAGAAGCGGCTAAACCGGACTAGAAAGTATATGGCAAAGGTGCTGCGGTAGAATAAAATTGGCGGATAACTAGGCGATACCTATTGGCAGTGCAGGACAAGTTTGCCCCACTGCAAAAAACAAACAAGGAAGCAAGTCTGAATGGTGAGTGGCAGCGGTTAAGGAATCTATTCGAAAACGTGATGGAAGTTGGCAGAAGTTTAAAACAGTTGGAAATGAGACAGCTTCAGTACAGTACACTTAATACCGATAATCAGCTGTCAATTTAAACATAAGCATGAAGAGAACCTTTAATCTAGCATTACCAAAAGAAGCTATGCAAAGTCCCAAAAGATATTTGAGATGTGCTCAATCGAATGCTGCCCTGAGAAAAGGGCTCCGAACGTTACCGTTAGGCGATTGGAGGGAAGTCTCCGAGAACCACAGCAGAGTGAAGGCTCTCAGTAAATATTTCTAAAGTGTGTATCGAAGGAATAAGGGGCATCGGAGGACCCCATAAGACCTGGCAGGAGAGCCTGACGTTACATATATGTCTGTGAATGTGGAGGAAACGAGAATGGCGCTGGACGGGTTGAACTTGAACAAGTCAGCTGGGCCAAATGACATACATCCAGCCATCATAAAATCATTGGCTGCTGAAATATTGGCTGTTTCGTGCAGCTGCTTGTCAAGGCGTGCTTTCACCTGAACGGAGGACGGCAGCATTAACGGATATTCACATAGGTGGTCCATGCTCACAGGGGCAAAACTACAGGCCTGTAAGCTTCAATTGTATTCTTTGCAAATGCTTGGACAACATTTTAGGGGAACGAGTCTGCCGGCACTTGGGAGAACGGGAGCTGCTGAACGAAGTGTAGCATAGGTTTTGAAGGGCATACCGTGTCTCTTGAACCATCTGGGGTTCTTAGGCGAAGTCACAACACCACTGGGCAGAGGAGAAATAGTGAAATTTTGCCATCCGGACTCAAACGGGGCCTTCTACCCCGTGGATCACCGACCGCTGCAGAGCAAACTTAGGACATATATAATGGACAGCCAGCTACATATTTGGGCAGCCGACTTCCTGGCTAACCGGGGGTTGTGTATCAGAGTTTGCGGTGCGAGATCCGAGCCAGCATACGTGACAAGAGATGTCACTCAGGAACCAGTTCTGGGACCACACCTACTCCCCCATCATATAAGTGACCTAGCTTGAGCACTGAGGTCGCCGTTTTTCATAATTACTGACTATGTGGAGGTTGTCGGTTTGGGTCAGCGGGAGTCGCTGGCTAGACATATTGAGGAGGTTCCCGGGTGGTCAACTTCATGGGATATGCCAATAAAAGAGGAAAATGTCACCTACTAGACAAAGCTCCAGCGGGTTTAACCCTAACGGGGAAAATGGACCGCTGACGGCTGACGCGGTGCAACAGATAAAATAATATGGCATTGTCGTGAATGCAGAGGTCGCATGGGTGGAGCAGGGCAAGCAGGTTGCCCGTGGAAACCGCGAAGAGCTCTTCAGGTGTAAGTCAACAATTTCATGCAACATAGCCTACGTGTCTTACCCCAGCACAAAGCAATTATGAGGGCTCACTTCAAATACTGCGTACAGCTTTGACACCTATTCCCCGCGAAAGATGCAGCCCCCCATGAAAAGTCAGGCAGCTGGCCGCTAGGACGATGGGGGGTCAGCCGGAAAGGACCCGCAGCTACAGGCTGCAGAAAACTGGGCTTTTGTCTCCCGGGAGAAGACGCCGAGGGAGCTTCTCTGAGGTCTTCAATATTCGGAAGGGTGAAGAGGGAATGAAAACCTAAGGTAATATTTTGGTGGCTCCCGACTAACGGACAAGAGGGCAGTGTGTAAAATTATGGAAGGATAGATGAGGACTAAATGTTAGGGCCAGCTTCTTCCAACAGGGAAGATGGAGGATGGAATCAAACAGAACAGATGAGAAAGGGTCTAATTACTTGATCAATGCATGCGCAACATGTGGTAATGGACCAGAGGAATCGGGTAGTGACAGATCAAACAATTTGGAACTGTCGGTGAACATTATGACGTAACGCCGTCTTTACAATTGTTGGCACATGGAAAAGCGAACCACGCTGAAAGTCACACATAAAAGTGCCTGTAGCGGGCAATAAACTGATCAAGGGATAAAAACAATGACCGAGGAGACACAGGTAAGACATGACCAATCGGGTCATTTTACTGCAGATGAGTCCCGAAGGAGGCGGAGAAGGAAGCGAGAGGCCTCATGATAGACGAACCAGTAGTAGAACGAAAGGCCGAAGAAGTGAGTGTGCGACTAAGTTGGGGCAGTGGAACTGGAGAGCCGCGTGCTGGTGGTCAAATAAACGGGTGGACTAAGCAGGAGGACGCCAATCGGGACACCGCATAATGGAAAGAACCACAGAGGGGTCACGGAGTCAAGAAGGGAAAATATGATGGTGATTAGATAATAAATGTGACTGTAAAAGAAGCAAAGGTTGGAGCGGATCGTTCATGGGTGCGGGTGTGACTGGTGCTCAATGACATTGGGCATGAGAAGGGAGAATAAGTAGGAATTTAACAAGACGACAGGCAGTGGGGTATAATAATGCTATCAATGGGCATTTTGGGCAGAGGGTAATACTAAGTGAATATAGAATAGAAGCAGGCAATGTCGGCGGGTGAAAGGAAGAAATATATCTATCTACATATTTCCTCTGCACCCCCCAGTTCTTTGCCAGCCAGTTATCTTGCCACCATGCAGCCCCGCCTCAAAATATGCGTCCGTCTTGTCTAGATCTGTGCCTCATATTTACCATATTTCGATTCTTCTCAACCATTGTTGCCGCCTGACCCATTCCTTACGTCTTGTATTGCTCGCTCCCTGTTTTCAAATAGACACCGTCCATTAATTATAGTATAGCATATTTCTTGACCGTGGTCAATACACATGCACAAGTCATACCTCATGGCTACCTAGCCTCTTGCCATACAACTCAGTTTTTGTTATTCCTTCCCTTCATTTTCTTTTTTTCTCAATCGTTTCTCGTTACAAAAGTTCCTCATGCCGATTTTCGGTTCCCCTCATGTAAAACCCCCGTTCCAATCTCTTCCGCTTGGCTTAGCTCGCTCCCTCACTTGACCTTGACTTTTGAAGTCGCCGGGCACATATTTGAATGCATCCCTGGGTTCACATAAACTCCGTCCATTATTCCTTGTGGAGCATACATTTATCTCCATTTTTGGTACCGCTACCCTTCTTTCGTCATGCATATTACCAAACGTTTCACGAAATTTTGTGTCCACTTTGTCGCATGTGAAATTTGATCATGCTTAAGGCATGCACTGGGAGTCTGAAATAAACGTCATTAGTATTATTGGTTTAGTACCATTTTTCCTGGACAGGATAAGGTCACGATTAGTCAAGCCTCCAGTACTACCTCGGCGGTGTGCGTACTAGTTAGGCACCCACCACCACGCGGTGTGTTTCGTCGAGTCCCCGCCGAAAATGGTAGGGAAACATTAGGCCACATCGCACATCGACCGCGAGGGACATTGGGCATAGTTCAGTTCAGTTCAGTTCATTCCAACTTGCATAGGACCGGTTATGTCCGGGGCCAGTGGTGATTCCGGATGTCTTTCCGCGGTATTAACTAGCCAGCGTCTAGCGCTGCTAGCTTCGCAAGCTTCTCCTGCCTGCCCAATGTTTTAAAATCTCTTGCTGATCCGGCCTCGTTAAAAAGAAAAATAAGGAAATTATCCTACATGACAGGCGAGAGACAACGCGTGCTTGAGCACTTCTTCAATCAACAGCAAGTTTCGCTTTCGACCGTAGGATACCTGTCACTGTTCCACTCGCAGTGTCCCCCCGTAGCTCAATAAATCTTCCCCTGGGACATCTCTTCCGGCTAACCGTCTGGCTTGCTCCTGAACATTTCCAAATCTTTCAAAGCTCTCGGCTCTTTGGTCAGCCGGTTCCATCATACAAGTACCCTGTTGGAAGAAGCTGGCCCTAACATTTAGTCCTCATCTATCCTTCCATAATTTTACACACTGCCCTCTTGTCCGTTAGTCGGGAGCCACCAAAATATTACCTTAGGTTTTCATTCCCTCTTCACCCTTCCGAATATTGAAGACCTCAGAGAAGCTCCCTCGGCGTCTTCTCCCGGGAGACAAAAGCCCAGTTTTCTGCAGCCTGTAGCTGCGGGTCCTTTCCGGCTGACGCCCCATCGTCCTAGCGGCCAGCTGCCTGACTTTTCATGGGGGGGCTGCATCTTTCGCGGGGAATAGGTGCCAAAGCTGTACGCAGTATTTGAAGTGAGCCCTCATAATTGCTTTGTACTGGGGTAAGACACGTGGGCTAGGTTGCATGAAATTGTTGACTTACACCTGAAGAGCTCTTCGCGGTTTCCACGGGCAACCTGCTTGCCCTGCTCCACCCATGCGACCTCTGCATTCACGACAATGCCATATTATTTTATCTGTTGCACCGCGTCAGCCGTCAGCGGTCCATTTTCCCCGTTAGGGTTAAACCCGCTGGAGCTTTGTCTAGTAGGTGACATTTTCCTCTTTTATTGGCATATCCCATGAAGTTGACCACCCGAGAACCTCCTCAATATGTCTAGCCAGCGACTCCCGCTGACCCAAACCGACAACCTCCACATAGTCAGTAATTATGAAAAACGGCGACCTCAGTGCTCAAGCTAGGTCACTTATATGATGGGGGAGTAGGTGTGGTCCCAGAACTGGTTCCTGAGTGACATCTCTTGTCACGTATGCTGGCTCGGATCTCGCACCGCAAACTCTGATACACAACCCCCGGTTAGCCAGGAAGTCGGCTGCCCAAATATGTAGCTGGCTGTCCATTATATATGTCCTAAGTTTGCTCTGCAGCGGTCGGTGATCCACGGGGTAGAAGGCCCCGTTTGAGTCCGGATGGCAAAATTTCACTATTTCTCCTCTGCCCAGTGGTGTTGTGACTTCGCCTAAGAACCCCAGATGGTTCAAGAGACACGGTATGCCCTTCAAAACCTATGCTACACTTCGTTCAGCAGCTCCCGTTCTCCCAAGTGCCGGCAGACTCGTTCCCCTAAAATGTTGTCCAAGCATTTGCAAAGAATACAATTGAAGCTTACAGGCCTGTAGTTTTGCCCCTGTGAGCATGGACCACCTATGTGAATATCCGTTAATGCTGCCGTCCTCCGTTCAGGTGAAAGCACGCCTTGACAAGCAGCTGCACGAAACAGCCAATATTTCAGCAGCCAATGATTTTATGATGGCTGGATGTATGTCATTTGGCCCAGCTGACTTGTTCAAGTTCAACCCGTCCAGCGCCATTCTCGTTTCCTCCACATTCACAGACATATATGTAACGTCAGGCTCTCCTGCCAGGTCTTATGGGGTCCTCCGATGCCCCTTATTCCTTCGATACACACTTTAGAAATATTTACTGAGAGCCTTCACTCTGCTGTGGTTCTCGGAGACTTCCCTCCAATCGCCTAACGGTAACGTTCGGAGCCCTTTTCTCAGGGCAGCATTCGATTGAGCACATCTCAAATATCTTTTGGGACTTTGCATAGCTTCTTTTGGTAATGCTAGATTAAAGGTTCTCTTCATGCTTATGTTTAAATTGACAGCTGATTATCGGTATTAAGTGTACTGTACTGAAGCTGTCTCATTTCCAACTGTTTTAAACTTCTGCCAACTTCCATCACGTTTTCGAATAGATTCCTTAACCGCTGCCACTCACCATTCAGACTTGCTTCCTTGTTTGTTTTTTGCAGTGGGGCAAACTTGTCCTGCACTGCCAATAGGTATCGCCTAGTTATCCGCCAATTTTATTCTACCGCAGCACCTTTGTCATATACTTTCTAGTCCGGTTTAGCCGCTTCTGTGTTTAATTCGGCAGCATTTAGTTGTCCGTAGTTCCTTCACCGTTTTTCTTTGACACTCGGATGCCTCAGGCCGATTGTAAACTTGATCATTAGGTGATCACTCCTGCTCAAAGACTTGTGAATTCTGAGTCCATCTACTCTTTCATATTGGTGACTCTCAGGTCTAGAGGGGACGGCTGGTTTTCTGTTCTGTTTTGTGTTTCCTGTAACATGCTGACATAAGGTTCCCCATGGACCCACTGGATAAAGTGCTCCTCCGACCTACCGCGAATACAGCTTACCGCTGTTCTTTCCACCCCTGGCAGAATAAAACTTCCATCAGCCAGTGTTGCACTTAGTCGTGCCTCTAACTGATCTAATGCTCTAGTAAATTCTGTGTCTTCTTCCATTTTCGAGTCCTGACTCAAACACATATTTGATTGCAGTTTTTCTCATGGGTCTCTAGACCATGGCAGCACGTAGCCGATTGTCCATTGCACCTAACCTGACTTCCTCTTCCATGTGAACCGGAACTTCTCTAATTAGAAAGGGGAAATCACTGCCCATCGTATCACGACATCCGTCTTGCCGATAGATCAAGAGGTGGTTTCGACTTCCTGCGGGATATGGAGAGCCGGAGACAACTACGTCTCGGATACTGTAGCTTCTTCGACGGTTCAGTCTTTAGTCACTTACGGTAATTGCCTGCTTTTGTTTCTCACTCTACAGGCATTGGCGCACAGTACCATCGTGGCTAGACGTCCATGCTGTCCTTTAATTTGTGTCCCCCTCGGGTGGAGCATCCGACTACCTGCCAAGGTTTCCTTTCAGTATGTTACGGTCCTGGTTTGCCCTTGCGAACTTATGGTCCATCAGCTCGACTCCTCGTGTATGCCTCATCGGGGCCTCAGTTTCCTCGGCCCTTTTGGCCTGCTTTAGTGGGCTTACGAAAAGCGGCCTACAGCCACTACCACCCCTTCATGGAGGGTTCTCCCAAGCCTTATTCTCCACTCAATCATCCATTACAATAACAGCCAAGTAGTACTGCCCCTAAGGTATCGGCCTCTTTCTTACCGTTCTATTTTTACCTTTATCTCCAGGTTCACCACTTGTTTACATTCATTCTCCTTCGTATTCTAAACCTTCCTGCGTTCTCAATCCCGCCCTATCCACATCTGTCCCGATGCCGTGCCTCCCCTCGTGCGGCTAAAGACATAACCTACCAGCGCAAGAGGTCGGTTTCTAGTGTTTAGTCTATGAAAGACGGTCGACAGCGGCTAGTGAACGAGTCTCCTGTTGGGTCTAGCGGCGAAACACCAACGATTTCCCCTCCATCGGGCGAATAGAGAAGACCCAAGTCGGTTTACAGATGTGAGATATATTCTATGTGAAGTGGCATCGAAACGGTACCGATGCGAGAGATAAACCGGATGGAAAACGAAACGCAACCGCTGTGCAGAAAGCGAACCACGAGCGCGCACAATGGGCGAATGACCGAAAGCAAAAGTAATTCAAAGCGAGGTCGGCGGAAACCTCGGGGAGGTCAGTCCAGTGAGACGTACGCAACCGAAAAATACTATGAGGTCGATGTCAAAAGTCGGAAAAGATCATGGAGAAATTAGATCCAAAATGGTGTCCAGAAAACAATCATTTTCTCAGAATGATCAAGATCACTACAAGTCCATAGACCCTACTAAAATTGGCCGGTTTGAGAACCCCTGCTTTCCTGGTCCCGATTGCTTCCACGTTCCGGCTTTCTGTACTCTTTCAGCCCTGTCGTATAGATTATTTCCACCATCCTGACGTAAGCCCCGATCCTACTTTGGTCCAAACCCGGCCCAAAACCTGGTTTTTCTCATTATATGCTTCATATTGGTAACAGTAAGCAGGTGTCTTCGCCTCAGGTGGAAAAAATCTTTTGTTACGTTTCTTTTGATTTTCGTCTTAGCCGAAGTCCCTTCACCACTAGTTTTTTAGTTTCCATGCTCAAGGACAGGCTTATATTGACTTTCGGGTATTCATGCTGGGTTCGACACAGCATGAGAGGAAACACAAGACAGAACAGGAAACCAGCCGTCCCCTCTAGACCTGAGAGTCACCAATATGAAAGAGTAGATGGACTCAGAATTCACAAGTCTTTGAGCAGGAGTGATCACCTAATGATCAAGTTTACAATCGGCCTGAGGCATCCGAGTGTCAAAGAAAAACGGTGAAGGAACTACGGACAACTAAATGCTGCCGAATTAAACACAGAAGCGGCTAAACCGGACTAGAAAGTATATGGCAAAGGTGCTGCGGTAGAATAAAATTGGCGGATAACTAGGCGATACCTATTGGCAGTGCAGGACAAGTTTGCCCCACTGCAAAAAACAAACAAGGAAGCAAGTCTGAATGGTGAGTGGCAGCGGTTAAGGAATCTATTCGAAAACGTGATGGAAGTTGGCAGAAGTTTAAAACAGTTGGAAATGAGACAGCTTCAGTACAGTACACTTAATACCGATAATCAGCTGTCAATTTAAACATAAGCATGAAGAGAACCTTTAATCTAGCATTACCAAAAGAAGCTATGCAAAGTCCCAAAAGATATTTGAGATGTGCTCAATCGAATGCTGCCCTGAGAAAAGGGCTCCGAACGTTACCGTTAGGCGATTGGAGGGAAGTCTCCGAGAACCACAGCAGAGTGAAGGCTCTCAGTAAATATTTCTAAAGTGTGTATCGAAGGAATAAGGGGCATCGGAGGACCCCATAAGATCTGGCAGGAGAGCCTGACGTTACATATATGTCTGTGAATGTGGAGGAAACGAGAATGGCGCTGGACGGGTTGAACTTGAACAAGTCAGCTGGGCCAAATGACATACATCCAGCCATCATAAAATCATTGGCTGCTGAAATATTGGCTGTTTCGTGCAGCTGCTTGTCAAGGCGTGCTTTCACCTGAACGGAGGACGGCAGCATTAACGGATATTCACATAGGTGGTCCATGCTCACAGGGGCAAAACTACAGGCCTGTAAGCTTCAATTGTATTCTTTGCAAATGCTTGGACAACATTTTAGGGGAACGAGTCTGCCGGCACTTGGGAGAACGGGAGCTGCTGAACGAAGTGTAGCATAGGTTTTGAAGGGCATACCGTGTCTCTTGAACCATCTGGGGTTCTTAGGCGAAGTCACAACACCACTGGGCAGAGGAGAAATAGTGAAATTTTGCCATCCGGACTCAAACGGGGCCTTCTACCCCGTGGATCACCGACCGCTGCAGAGCAAACTTAGGACATATATAATGGACAGCCAGCTACATATTTGGGCAGCCGACTTCCTGGCTAACCGGGGGTTGTGTATCAGAGTTTGCGGTGCGAGATCCGAGCCAGCATACGTGACAAGAGATGTCACTCAGGAACCAGTTCTGGGACCACACCTACTCCCCCATCATATAAGTGACCTAGCTTGAGCACTGAGGTCGCCGTTTTTCATAATTACTGACTATGTGGAGGTTGTCGGTTTGGGTCAGCGGGAGTCGCTGGCTAGACATATTGAGGAGGTTCTCGGGTGGTCAACTTCATGGGATATGCCAATAAAAGAGGAAAATGTCACCTACTAGACAAAGCTCCAGCGGGTTTAACCCTAACGGGGAAAATGGACCGCTGACGGCTGACGCGGTGCAACAGATAAAATAATATGGCATTGTCGTGAATGCAGAGGTCGCATGGGTGGAGCAGGGCAAGCAGGTTGCCCGTGAAACCGCGAAGAGCTCTTCAGGTGTAAGTCAACAATTTCATGCAACCTAGCCCACGTGTCTTACCCCAGCACAAAGCAATTATGAGGGCTCACTTCAAATACTGCGTACAGCTTTGGCACCTATTCCCCGCGAAAGATGCAGCCCCCCGTGAAAAGTCAGGCAGCTGGCCGCTAGGACGATGGGGCGTCAGCCGGAAAGGACCCGCAGCTACAGGCTGCAGAAAACTGGGCTTTTGTCTCCCGGGAGAAGACGCCGAGGGAGCTTCTCTGAGGTCTTCAATATTCGGAAGGGTGAAGAGGGAATGAAAACCTAAGGTAATATTTTGGTGGCTCCCGACTAACGGACAAGAGGGCAGTGTGTAAAATTATGGAAGGATAGATGAGGACCAAATGTTAGGGCCAGCTTCTTCCAACAGGGTACTTGTATGATGGAACCGGCTGACCAAAGAGCCGAGAGCTTTGAAAGATTTGGAAATGTTCAGGAGCAAGCCAGACGGTTAGTCGGAAGAGATGTCCCAGGGGAAGATTTATTGAGCTACGGGGGGACACTGCGAGTGGAACAGTGACAGGTATCCTACGGTCGAAAGCGAAACTTGCTGTTGATTGAAGAAGTGCTCAAGCACGCGTTGTCTCTCGCCTGTCATGTAGGATAATTTCCTTATTTTTCTTTTTAACGAGGCCGGATCAGCAAGAGATTTTAAAACATTGGGCAGGCAGGAGAAGCTTGCGAAGCTAGCAGCGCTAGACGCTGGCTAGTTAATACCGCGGAAAGACATCCGGAATCACCACTGGCCCCGGACATAACCGGTCCTATGCAAGTTGGAATGAACTGAACTGAACTGAACTATGCCCAATGTCCCTCGCGGTCGATGTGCGATGTGGCCTAATGTTTCCCTACCATTTTCGGCGGGGACTCGACGAAACACACCGCGTGGTGGTGGGTGCCTAACTAGTACGCACACCGCCGAGGTAGTACTGGAGGCTTGACTAATCGTGACCTTATCCTGTCCAGGAAAAATGGTACTAAACCAATAATACTAATGACGTTTATTTCAGACTCCCAGTGCATGCCTTAAGCATGATCAAATTTCACATGCGACAAAGTGGACACAAAATTTCGTGAAACGTTTGGTAATATGCATGACGAAAGAAGGGTAGCGGTACCAAAAATGGAGATAAATGTATGCTCCACAAGGAATAATGGACGGAGTTTATGTGAACCCAGGGATGCATTCAAATATGTGCCCGGCGACTTCAAAAGTCAAGGTCAAGTGAGGGAGCGAGCTAAGCCAAGCGGAAGAGATTGGAACGGGGGTTTTACATGAGGGGAACCGAAAATCGGCATGAGGAACTTTTGTAACGAGAAACGATTGAGAAAAAAAGAAAATGAAGGGAAGGAATAACAAAAACTGAGTTGTATGGCAAGAGGCTAGGTAGCCATGAGGTATGACTTGTGCATGTGTATTGACCACGGTCAAGAAATATGCTATACTATAATTAATGGACGGTGTCTATTTGAAAACAGGGAGCGAGCAATACAAGACGTAAGGAATGGGTCAGGCGGCAACAATGGTTCAGAAGAATCGAAATATGGTAAATATGAGGCACAGATCTAGACAAGACGGACGCATATTTTGAGGCGGGGCTGCATGGTGGCAAGATAACTGGCTGGCAAAGAACTGGGGGGTGCAGAGGAAATATGTAGATAGATATATTTCTTCCTTTCACCCGCCGACATTGCCTGCTTCTATTCTATATTCACTTAGTATTACCCTCTGCCCAAAATGCCCATTGATAGCATTATTATACCCCACTGCCTGTCGTCTTGTTAAATTCCTACTTATTCTCCCTTCTCATGCCCAATGTCATTGAGCACCAGTCACACCCGCACCCATGAACGATCCGCTCCAACCTTTGCTTCTTTTACAGTCACATTTATTATCTAATCACCATCATATTTTCCCTTCTTGACTCCGTGACCCCTCTGTGGTTCTTTCCATTATGCGGTGTCCCGATTGGCGTCCTCCTGCTTAGTCCACCCGTTTATTTGACCACCAGCACGCGGCTCTCCAGTTCCACTGCCCCAACTTAGTCGCACACTCACTTCTTCGGCCTTTCGTTCTACTACTGGTTCGTCTATCATGAGGCCTCTCGCTTCCTTCTCCGCCTCCTTCGGGACTCATCTGCAGTAAAATGACCCGATTGGTCATGTCTTACCTGTGTCTCCTCGGTCATTGTTTTTATCCCTTGATCAGTTTATTGCCCGCTACAGGCACTTTTATGTGTGACTTTCAGCGTGGTTCGCTTTTCCATGTGCCAACAATTGTAAAGACGGCGTTACGTCATAATGTTCACCGACAGTTCCAAATTGTTTGATCTGTCACTACCCGATTCCTCTGGTCCATTACCACATGTTGCGCATGCATTGATCAAGTAATTAGACCCTTTCTCATCTGTTCTGTTTGATTCCATCCTCCATCTTCCCTTTTTTATAACCTGATCCTCACGGTCGTCATCACTTCTGTGCTTCCGCATTCCTTCTGTCTCTCTGTGGGGCCTCCATGTCCACCTGCCATGGAGATGATTCACCACGACAGTCTAAATTCAGTTCTTCAACCATTTGATCCAACCTTACCTGCCCCTCTCAATGAATGATTATTTCTTTCTAGGTCCCCGTCATTATTGCTCCTGCTCCTCTTATGTGTATACATATACATTTATATATACTTGCACATATATGTATATGTGCACTCGCTCTGCATCCTGCAGTTCCTCACCGGCCATTTCTCTTGCTATTCTCCCGCCGACCGTCATGATATGCATCCAGCCCTCCTACATCTATGCCTTACATCTATCGTATCTAATCCTCCTGAATCATTTTGGCCATCCAATCCACCCTCTATGTCTTTTATTTCTTGCTCCCTGTTTTACGATGCTTCTTGTGCCCTGTCCACCGACCACCCACCGCAGACTACCAATGCCTCATTGATATCTAATCCACTGCAGTGCATCTCGCTTTCTTCTCCATCGTCGCTCGCTACTGCAGTTTCTTATACCAATTTCTAACCTTTCTCATGCATATCAGTCGGCCTCTAGATGTCCCCAACCGGACTAGTCATGCTCCCCATATAAACTCGACTTTCAAACTCACCGGGCGTCCATTTAAATCTGCCATTCAGTTCATTCAAATTTCCTTCATTTTCTGTGATTTGCACACACTTATCGTACTTTGTTCCATTTAATTGTCCCTTCTGAGCCTTTTTATCCTACTTTTTCATACAAATTCACACATTTTCATGAATTACATCTATCCATTTGATCATCTATATAACTTTAATCATGCACATGGCAAGCTTCGGAGGTCTCCTAAATAAACCAATGATATATATATATATATATTCATAATTGCAGAGGGAAATGGTTGTGCAGTGATAGAACACGGACTAGGCGGTGCTTGCAATAGACAGGTAGGGTTATTTCAGATGGTGCAAAATTACTTTGGGTAAATCCTGATGAGTTTTTTATGACAGGTGAACGTGGGAAATAAACAGAAAAAAATAAAAATGACCTCGGAAGCACAGAAGCGATGACGGCTCTGTGTATGGGTTCGTAAACAAAGGAATATGAAGGAAAGAATCAAGGAAAGCAGGTGGGAGTGAATCTAACAGTCTGAATAATATGTGTGACCTGTGGTGACGGTCAAAATGGGCGAAGTGGTAATAAATGGGAGTCCGTTATGCATCAAGAAGATGGCCGTGAAAGTGGCTAGAGAACGTAGAGCAAACAGAAGTACATAGTGGTCCGAGTAGAGTAAAAGATCAGTGGAGAGCGGTAACTTGGCATTACGACGAACTGCGGTGCAAAGATGCAGCAGTTGTAGCGGCGAGTAACACAGGGGCGAAATAAGGAAATGGAGGATCAGAACGATCAGGTAAACGCGGATTACATGGTTTGATGCTGAACGTATAAATGTGAACGTAATGATGAATTTACATTAGGTGGGGCGCGGAGAAGAAGTAGCCTAAAAAGCACACTGGATATGCCTGTGGCAAGCAGTGTACAAGGCAGATGAGGATACTGACCGATGAAAACCAGGTAAGCAAAGACCAATCAGGTTGCTTCACTTTAGGTGACACAAAAAGAAGCTCGAGCAGAAAAAAAAGAAAAGAAGTGCACAGACGGGAAATCTGCGACCGAAAAGGCAAGAGAAACATGTGTGCGTCAGAAATGGAAGAACTGAACTGGAGAGCTGTGTGCCTGCAGGCAATTGCACGGCTGGATTGAGCTAGAAGTTGCTAATTAGGGCTCTGCCCAAGAGGAAGATTCACTGGAGAATTGCGGGGACAAATATGAAAAATGTGGTGGTGGTGGAAAGATATTATTCTGGTGGTAGAAATGAAAGGATTGGAACGGCGAGTTCGCATATTGCGATTGGTCATTGTTACGGATGCGCATGGTGTTATATGGGGGGGGGGTTATATGAACAAAAAAGGATATGAATAAATGGTAGCTAACGAAGCATGCGACAAATGAGCTTTATAAGTATATGGAGGTACCAAATGAATAGAGATCAGGGGCCAGCAAAGGGAAGACGGACGAAGAAGGGAATATTGCGAAATTGGGCACGGTAAAGTGGATAGGGCGAAAGCCACATCATGCAGTGCAAACTGTCATGGTGAAAAACGATAGGAACGAGGACAGAATCGGTAGGTGTGCACACAGAGATAGAACGACACGAAGGGTAAGTGATAAGATTGCAGACAAGAACGATAGTTTAGCAAACCGTGGCGGAAGAAGAGTGGTGGGAGCATACGACCTGCAACCGACATTGTTCGGTGCTTTAGGGCAAGGAGAGTTAGATCGAGTAACCTGCAACCGGTGCTGATGGGCCGAACACTAACATGGGCACCTACTGCGGCTTACGATCCTAAGGTATTGATCGGGAAATAGATGCAGGGGATTTATGTGAGCAGGCCACATGTAATAAAAATGAGAAAAAACTGTATCTTACAGCGGAAGCCATGCTCTAGGCTGATTTTTTTTAGCGAACGTCTTCAGTAAGAGAGTAGTGGAAGTATGGAATAGACTAAATGAACAGATAATCAGAGCACAAGGTTTAATGCATTTAAAAGGACTCTGTGAGCCAAATGTGTCTAGTTATTCACAGACGTTGAATACCGAGGATAAGAGAGAATTTGTAATTTACTCGGGGCTTTCAAGTTATCCCTTGTCCAGCACCTGGATCTCTAAGGGGGATGGAAGGCCAAAATCATGATAATCTCTTGCCTGGATGATGAGAGGAGTGCTTCCATTTCTTTTATTTCCCAGCCAAACTAGAGAAACAAATCCACTCAAATAACAAACAAGAAGGAAATAACAAGGTTAAAGCAGTGAATGCCTACCACTGTCCATACCACTGAGGGAATTCTGGATCCTGCAATAGCCCCGGCAGCTGTGAGCCCTGTGCAAGCTGACCCGACCTAACCTGAGATTCCTCGCTGAGCATGAGTAAGGGAAAACCGGAAGTGACTTTGTAAAGCAACCGACTTGCTTGGTTTCCAGCGGCCGCCCCGTCTTCGTGGTACTTCGGTTCATACTACATGCCTTGTATTAAACTGAGTCACGAGATACTGAGCATAAAATCCAGAGCATCACATTCCTCACGCTATTACCATGTGTGTCACCATTACTCTATCTTCCCGCTGTATTGCTATGTGCTTCATTATAAAAATTCCAGTGATTATTTCGAGGGTTCTTCTCCCGGGTGCAGAAACGTGTCATATTTGCACGGATCGGTTGTAGAAAATCCTCCAGAGGCCCTGCTTTTTCGTGATTTCATGACACTCACTTACATGCATTATTTGCGAGTTTCGCGCAATTTACATCTCGATGAACCAACGCGTTACCCTATCATATCCCATCTTTGACCCGTTTGAAGCACGCTCTTGTCTTTCGCCTGCCGTGAACATATGTTCTCGTTTCTCGAGTCTTTGTGGTTGCCTATTTGAGGTTCGCATACGTTTTATGTCATTGCCCATTTGATAATCCAGTATCGCAGAATTTACGGGTCAATTGCATTTTAGTTTCGGGATTCTTTTGAATTCGGCAGCTAATGATTCATGCATGTTTTTATACTCAGATTGACAAAGATCTGTGCCAGGCTCTTTATGGTTTCTCATTTTTATTATTTACCTGCCGTACAATGTGATATTATCCTTGTAGTGTACGTCGATTATGTTAACGTCTGGAGCTACAGCGCCACGTAATTGCATTCGGCAATTGACCGCGTCAGTTGATGTTCTGTCGACCGGAGACCAACAACTATGTACAACAGATGTGTGAGAATGCCATATGCAAATTTCCCCGCACAATTACCCAGAAGAAATAACGCCACTCTAACCCGGGATGTAGAAGGGCGTGGGTGCTTGGGCTTTCCGGTGAAGAATGAGCTCTCCTTCTCCCACCACCGTCAACTAGCGGACAAATTCGCCTTCAGCGTTCTCAAAATGTTGATGCAAACATTCCGTTCATCTTTGAAGGAAGGCTTTTAGATCTTCAGTGGAGCATCCACTCAACCCCTCAGAATACGGCAGTCAGACTGTACACACTGGCCTGGTCAATAGCCGAGACATTGCAGAACGTGTACGAAGGAAATCTACGGAACCGATTAGCGGGTTTTCGCGCACATCTCATCCTCACCGGCTGACCGTCCTCAAACTACTCCCTTTAAAAGCTCGTGGAGGTGAAGAAAATATTTTCTTTTGGTGCAATTTTTTACCACAGGGCTTGCAGATCACTTTTTAACGTCACTTGGTCCTGGACCAACTCAAAAAACGGGCTAAGAAGGTATTCAAGCCCCGTCCTTGTACAAAAGTTCGTGGAAACATTTTCCTCACAGAGGATCTCGCTTTGTAATAGCTAACCTTGGGGAATTTCCGGCACCTCGAGCGAAAATATGTTTTAAAACCGGTCGAACAAGTTCCTAGTGCTAATGCTTACCATTGAACATTTTTACCATTTTAACCCGTGTCTGCCCCCTTCGAGGTTCCCTAGACCGGCCTGTCTTTCTGTGTTATGCCTTCCCCGAATATACGTACATGCGTACATACCAAGATGGGAGAGAGAAAACTCGTTTAAACTGGTCAAAAAGACAAAAGACTGACTTCTTTTCAAATGCCCGTCTACTAGGATGTGATGGTGTGGGGCTTTCTGTGGGCCGTCTTGTCATTTGCGTTCATGCTCACTTCCTTGTTGCCCTACCATTTGTGGCATATGCTCCCAGTGTGGTGGTGGTGTGTGGTGAGCAGTTGATTGCATGAAAAGGAACTATGGACAGGTGAGAATTTGAAAAGCCGTTATGTCCAAGGGGCTCAGTGCAATAAGTTAGACGATGGTATGTGAACCACACGACTACTCCTTCGTCTAGACGGTGACTGTGTTCAAGTAGATTGGAAAATCTATTCGCGAAGAAGCACTTTTGCGACATTTGGCCAGTTTTGTCGATCTCCGAAGGAGCAAGTTTCAATAAACGATCTAATACTCAAAACGTTTTGTTGGCCGTAACACCGGTAGCCGGCCCCTTTTTTCCTGCTCCTCGATTGTATTAGAATGACCACTACAGACAAAAGGATAACTGGAGAACCGGGAAAACTCTGGACCTATCATCAAGCTCATGTACTACCTCAAGACTGCAAGAATTCAGGACCTTAATCCCCAAAGGAAACACGTGCTCTGTAACCCGGAGGCGCCTGGAAATGCCGACTGCCCAAGCATGGTCTTTGCAGCTCTGAACTAGCTGATCAGAGAGGATGTAGATCTCGAAAGGTGCAAGTCGGTTACTCTCAAAAATGAAGGATGGCCTCCCCAAAACGTGACAATACTAGGGATAATAATAGTTCTAATGCTAACTGTGAATTTCGGATGTGTCAAAGCACTTTGGAGTGCATGATCGGATGGTTCAAGTCACTACAGACTCGGTGGTTTGAAAGGAGCAGAACATATGCATAACAATTCTGAAGGAAAGTGGTAAAGTAGACCCAAAGGATAATAAAGCCCAGCTAACTGGAAGGTCGGAGTCAAATGGTCATTTTGATTTATGATGTTTATAATCGGTTAAAAAGGGGGAGCATATACAATGATAGTACCGAAAATGATCTCAACCATTGGAAATTCAAGCAAGAACAATGGAAGTTTATGAAGCTCTTTTGAAAGTAAGGGCTTTTCAAGGGAAGTTCAGAGAGCAACTTGCAGGCAGCAGAGAAAGAAAAGTGTACTGGTGTAAAACTCAACAACGTACAAGACTAGGTCTTTGGGAATAAAATGTGATGAATCAGCCGTCAAAATGGTGGTAAAACTAGATGGCGAGACGCAGACGGAGTCAGTGACAGGGGAAAAGACCAGCATATCCGAAGCATACCACTGAAAGGATTCAGGACTCTCGACTGACCGTCGTTATCAGTCCTGTGTAAACTAAACCGAACTGAACTGACCTAAACTTCGCCTACGGCTTGGCAGTGAGACGGCATGGCCAGCACCCCCACCAAAATACGATTTCAACCTCAGAGCCCTGCCCGTCTTCAAGGCAGCTGGCCTTGAGGGTCGAGCTCCATGTTCACCACCCGATGTTTACGTGGCCACTATATACCTCGCCGCGGAAGTAGCCTTGAGTACCAGACCTACTAAATCTAGACGCCCGCAAAGTATCGCGGACCATAAAATTGCTTGTTTGGCCGTAATAACGAATGGGATTACCACACATGCGAGCCCAGATAAAAACCTGCAACATGTTTCTGCTGAACGCCGCAGTGCGAGGGTTAACGAACCAGGAAAGTTGTCAGGTGCGATCATACAAGGTAGGATCACGAAGGAAAGGAATCGTAGCGGTAAATCCGGCAGTGCACGCTGAGGTACAAAAAATCTGCCCATTCTTTTTAAACATTAGGGGAAGAGAGCAGTCCTTCTGGCGTGATACCTCTCAGGTTACTGGAAGTCAAAACTTATCAAGCCCCATAAAAGTTTGTTTACCCTGTAGTCTTCCAATATCCTCAGCTCCCGTTTCCCACAGGGCCTCGTGTTTACTCCCAGCTCTTACTTTTTCACCCTTATCAAACACAAAATCAGCTGGCCATGGGTGTTCTGCATTAATTCCTGAGCATGTGCTCAAGTGTTCACTCAGCAGTTGTTCGGGTGTACTGAATAAGATCCTGAAGCTTTGTGAGCCTGCGTTGGATGATGAGTCTCACATCGCGGCCCTAGCAGAAACCTGGCTGATCGCTGGCATACATGGTGCCCAAATATCCTTTACGAGATGCCTTACATTTAGGCGAGACTCCAGCAGAGGTCCTGCTGGTGGGGTTTTCATATACCGCTTTACCACTATCCCTCCTCCAGCTGTAGCAACAACTTCCACCTTTTCAAATATTGATTTTCTGTGGGTTGGTTTACACTCCCCAGAACAGACACCCTGCTGCTAGGTGCAGTCTATAGCCTTCCTGCAAGCAGCCCTAACCACATGCCAAGTGTGATAGACTTATTGGGCTCCCCGGAAGCCTGAACAGATTTCACCCACTCTTTAATCGATGGTGAATTCTACTCACCCAGTATCGACTGGCAAACAACGGGTGCCCCTGATGTCACCTTTGATAAGCCCTCCCCCGACCTGAATCCATGGGTACAGAACGCGAAACATCCGGCCAGATATCCCACGTGAAATGCGCCAACCTTACTGGATTTGGTCGTCACCAGTGAGTGGTTCCGAATCGGTGTGGTGCCTAACTTGCCACCTGTCGGTAAAAGTGATCACCTTCTCATTGAGTTCGACCTTATCTTGAAGTGACCTAATCCTCCCTCAGAAATCAAAGTTTTGAGGTCCTTCAAAATAATCAGTTTGGGCCAGGTCAGCGCATTCCTTCGCCCCCAGCTAAACCCAGCTGATCTAGGTTACTCCGCTGATGAGATGGCAGAGAGTCTCACAGAGTTGGTCTCTTTAGGTGATAGGTTAGTTGTCTCCAGAATTCGTCTTAAACAGACCGGTCAGCGGCTCCTCCCTTGCTCCATTAGGCGCATCCTAGACTGACGCGCACGCCTCTTTGGAAGACATAAAGCCCTGAGTCTTGCCCGCGATGCAGAAGACCTCAGGATTATCTGTAACAAGGGCAAGGACAAGATCAAGTCATATCGAAATGCAATATGATGATCTTTACTTGCTCGACCACGTACCAATAAGGCATTTTTCTTTCAGTGCTCGCGTCGCCTAAGGCGCAGAGCTCCGACGTCACTAGTTCTCAAAGACCACGCGGGAACAAAAATCACTCCCACCAGGCAAGTGGCTGAGGCGTTCAGCTCTCAATTTTCCGGTTATTCTGATTGTGCGCAATTAGTGGCCCAATTAACGAACACCAAATTCAGAACAACATTGATTCCCTGATTCCACGGTACTGAATTAACAAATTACATGCAAATAAAATTACGCTCAAACCTCGGGTTTACGGACACAACGTTTACTACCAAAGACCAGAGTTCGGTAAATGTCGCTGTCAGATACGACCACTACGACAGTCCGAGTTCAAACCGGAGGCGTGTTACAACACACGAGCAAACTAACAACAATATTCAAGTGTGGTGGTTGATGCACGCTGTACTTGTTCGGGGATCAATAAAATGGCGTATTCTCAACAACACAAGTAAGTGACAGTGACTGAGGAGAATTTCCACACATTCACGTTACACTGCCAACCCAATCCTCCCATTTAACGGTCAATATCCAACAAGTAGATAGGGGTCTTAATCCACCCCAACCCTCCCAGACCCCGAAATCAGGGCATGTGTCGATTGCAATGGGCCACATCTGTTGTTGGCTAGTCGCAGGCACTCTTGCATTTTTCGTAAGATTGTGATCCATACATCCGTGTCTTTAAGTTCTATCTGATTAGGAGAAGCCATCATCGATATAAGAAGAAATATACTTCCTCTTAACTGAAGTGTCTAAGCCGCTTAGGAAATGTAAGGGACGATTTGCTTCCCTACTAAGATAACATACGTAGCCAAAGAAAGGCTGAGGATTCTCACCGAAGAATCGAAATGGTCACAGGATTTTTGAAAGACTGGAGAGTTCAGGGTGTGTTGCAACCAGTTTAAGAATATATTTGGCGCGAGACACAGGTCAGATAACAGTACAAATGGGAAGTTTCGGAAGTTCAGAAGTTTCTACAAATCATCAACAAAAGCTCATTCCAAAACTTTTGCTTATTCACAAACGGCTTCATGTCGCGTGCTAGTTTGGAGTTTCGACTAATAAACTCCATTGTAAATCGTAAACACCGTATCAAACAAGATTCAAATGCACTTCAAAGACAGTGTGAGAGGTTGGAACCTACAGAAAAAGCCGTGGGAGATAAATGAGTGAATCCAGCTTCGGTTGGCGTCAGTGAACTGGCTATGAGCCTGGTCTGTTGCGTCGAGGACTCACTCGCCACTATTCCCTCTAGGCAAACATGTTTTACGTTCACCTCACTGTACGTCTCCTTTGTTCGTTATCACCATCACAGTGAGTACAAGGACACAGAATTCCGTACGGCCTTCCTTGATAACTCTAATGGGCCATTAGTCCTTATGTGCCCGGCACTCCACGAGGATGATGAGATAGCCACTTCTAAACGATCTCTCTTTGGTGATCCACTTCGGCCGCCGCTGTAGAATGAGCAAATGCTCGCTCGTCCAACTTTTCTAGAGCGCCTGTGCCAAATGGTTCCATTCTTTCCATCCCGCGATATACTTCCCAGGTAGATTTTTTGCGTGATTGTTCCCTAGTTAGACTATAATAATAACCGACCAGTAGGACTGAGGGCCAGTTCGCTTCCCTGGTCTGGGACGATCGGCAACAGGCGTCTATTTTTCACTACGTGTCCTATTTCTTTTAGTAGGGTAGTCATTATTTCGTCATCCAGAGTTTGCTGTTAGATTATTGCCGCGAGTATTTTTCTGATTGATCTTATCGGCCTCCACAAACACCGCCGCGATGACTGGAATAAAGCGAATTGGCATTTTGGTCTATTCCTTTGGCCACATGTTGTTTCTTATTTTGGCGTGGTCCGGGAGATTCCGCCACCTTCCTAACGCCTTGTGAGCTCCAACGAAGTCCGAGGCTTGATCTGGGCGTACTTTTCTGGGAAAGCTCTGCTTCGTAAAATACCTTTGGAAGACCATCAGGAATGAATCGGTGGCCATACCATGCACTCATTTGAGATGGACTGCTCTGGTTTTAAACATGTTGTCTGGCGGCAATAACGTTTTCGTGTGCTCTTATGCTATCATACGAGTAACAGACCAAGATATTAGACACCAGTTTCCGAAAAAGGAAAGCAAACCGGCTGAACTCTCACGGCTGGAGGGAGCGTCATTTTTGCCCTGCTACTGCAGTCCGGCTGCGAAAAATGCTGCAATTACCTATGGCTTGCTTGACCGTAGCTGGTATTTTGGTCATCCAAAATAATCGACGTATATTGTTCATTAAATGGTTTAAACCTGCATGCCTTTCTTTACGATGTGCGTGATCTATCGAGCATCTCATGGCGTGATGGTTACAGGACCTATTGTGGATGGTTTGTTTTGTACTCTGGATTCGAATTCCTCAACCACCCTCGGACAATCGGTAGCCTGTTGGCTCGCACAAAGTTTAATCTCCCGGTGATGTTGTGTAATAACCTGCCTCTTGGTGTTGTGGTCTATCCTAGACAGCTCACCGATCTCAAAAGAAGAGGCGTGTAGTTGGAGTAGGCGAACGACATCGATTGTGGCTTGGATCAACTGGTGTGGTAGTGCCATTCCCACATTTATCATCTCCGGTGGTCGTGCACTTTACAAAATCTGTAACAGTATTTTGCATCGTGCCCACCAGACCATGGCTCCTAACATTTAATCCAGTCGGGTAAACGGCACCGTTTTTTATTAGGCTGTCACTTCCCGTGGAGTTTGTAGCCAGTATTGGTCGTTCTATTTCTATGTCGCCATCTCCAGCCTTGGGTGTTGTAAGCACTGGTCATATTTCTTTATATGCAGTTGGGCGGCCCGGTCCCACTAGCCTAATCAGCAGCTTTTCTAGTGTTCTTAGGCCCTTCAAGCAGAGATCGGCCGGGTTACTGGCGGATTCTACATGGTGCCACCGATCTGTCCTAGTCGACACTTGAACCACAGTGAGTCTGTTGGCCACAAATGTGTTAAAACGAGCACTAGTGTTGTTTGTGTAATGTAGTACCGTGGCTGAGTTCGTCCAAAAGTTTGATTTTTAGTTTATCTTTTTTAAACACCTTATCATCATCGCGGTTATTGCAGCCAGTGATGTTGCAATATACGCTAGCCTTGGAGTTGGTACTGTCTTCAGTGGAGCCAACCTTGCCTTTGCGAAAAATATTTGATTGTGCGGCCTACCAGTTTCGTCAGCTCAGCAGAAATAAGCCACTACCCCGTACTTCACTTCTGATAATAACAGTAATAATAGCATTAGTTTATTTAGGAGACGCCCGAAGCATGCCTTACGCCTGATCAAACTTTTACAAGCGACAAAAGTGACAGGCAAAATTCCTGAAAAAGTTATAAATACCTAGCACAAATGGGGTCAGAGGGAATAGAGAGTAGGTGAAAGGGAGATAAATGTATGCACACCAAGGAGTAATGTAGGGAGTTTAGGTGAACACGCAGATGGACTTCAATGTGAGCCCGGCAAACTTGAGGGTCAAGGTCAGATGGAGCAGCTGGCTGAGCCAGGTAGGGAAGAACGGAACCTGGGAATTTTACCGGAGGAGGATTGAAAATCCGCATGAAAAACTCCTTACGAGAAACGATGAAGAAAAAAGGAAGAAAAAAGAGAAAATAACAATAAATTGATTTGTATGACTGGGGACTAGGTAGCCATGAACTGTGCGTTATTACATTAAACGTACGGTGTCAATTTGAAAGCAGGGAGCTGGAAATGCAAGTCGTAAAGAGTGTGTCAGATAGTATCAATGCCGCGGAAGGATATAGATACGGTAAACGTGAGGCACTGTTATGGACAAAATGGACGCATATCACGAGGAGCGATGGCATGGGGGGCAAAAGAACTGAAGGAGGCAAAGAAAATATGTGGATACAAAACTTTACACAAGTATATATATATATCAGAGCAGGAGCAAATAGCAGTGAAGAGACGGGACACGGAGGTAGCTGTGGTCGGACGAGACAGGTAGGGTTGGGTCAAATGGTGTAGGATTAACTTGGATAAACCCCGGTGAATTTGTTTACGATGGGTGAACATGGGAGATCAACAGCAAAAGAGAACCAACTTTGGAAGCCCAGAAGTGATGGCTGTGAACAGAAGCTGGTAAACGAGGGAATATGAAAGAACGGATCAATAAAGACAGGTAAGAGTGAATTTAAGAGCGTGATTATTGCAGGTGTGGCATGTAGTGACAGTCAAACATGGGTGAGGCGGTAATAAATGGACGTACTTCATGCAGCAAGCAGATGGCCGCAAAAATGGCTGGAGAACGCAGAGCGAATGGAAGTACGGGGTGGTTGGAGGGGTGTAGATCACTGGGGAAGGGTTACTTGGGGGTTGGAAGAACTGTGGTGCAAAGATGCATCAGCTGTAGCAGCGAATAACATGGAAGAGAAATTAGGAAGTGGAGGATCAGAAAGACCAGGTGATGGCAGATGGCATGGTTTGAAACTGAAGATGAGAATGATGACGTTACGATGACATTACACTGAGGGGAACGCGGAAAAGCAGCGCAGCCTGAAAGGCACAATGAAGTTGCCTGTGGTGCGCAATGTACGAAGCAGACGAGAGTGTTGACCAAAGAAAATCAGTTAAAAGATGATGAATCAGATCTTTTCACTGAAGATGTCACAGGATGAAGACCGATAAAAGGAAAAGGATCGGGACAGCAAGGCCTGTGATGGAACATAAATGCGCGAAAAATGGTTGTGCTTCAGGGTTGGGAGACTGGAACCGGAGGGTTGCTTGCTTACAGGCTATTGCACCAGTGGATTGAGCCAGAAGTTGCTGATCGGTTCACTCTCTAAGAGGAAGATACCCGGAAGAATTACGGATTCAGACGTTAAAAATTAAAAGATAGTAAAAAGATAATAAATTTGGCTTAAAAATATGCAACGATTGGAACGGCCAGTCCTTATATCATGATGCCACTAAAAGCACGCGGGTTTGGGCATCGCGTATTCACCTGACCCCTGTCAGGCATCTTGGTATCTTGATCTCGCCAAGTTGACCTAGGCCGTGCAACCAGTCTCGCCATCGCTTGTCGCCTTTGTCCTGGAGAGGTTCTTACCCACTCGTCCATCCTCGGCTCGCCGACTGCATGAAGCAGCTCACAGGTAGCGATCATGTTGAAAAGAAAACTTAGGGATCATGGAGGCTTAAGAATGACGATAGGATTCGTCTCCATGAGGATGGTCTTTTAAGCAGGTCCAGAGTGAACATGAATTCGTCACCTTCGGGCTTTCATCGAGCTCCAATTGTGCGCTTTGTTTGTAAAGAGGATCCCAGAGGCTCTCTCGGACTCTCGATTTTCTTGGACTTCGGAATAACATTGAGAACCTCAGAGCTGTTTGAGGTCTATTTTTCGAGGCTGAACTTTCATTTCTTTAGAATGGCGGCCAGTTCAGTCATATTTGGAATGGCAGTACCTCGGTCGACAAAAGAACTCAGATAACAGTCCACGTAGAAATGGTACACTGTTCCTTCTAACAGATTGCCTGTGCCGCCGGTATGATTGAGGGCTTACCGTAGGGCAGAGTCAGGGCGGAAATGGGACGACTCTCCTCCAAAGGGATGAACCTTCAGACTGTGCTCTTCCGGTGTGCGGTCTAGGTCGCTTTCAGGCCACCAGAGAAAACGAAATGCATCCCTATCTGTAACGGGCATCTTTACTCTTAGGAAAATTGTACGCATGTCAACAGAGGCGACCACTTTTTCTAGCCAAAAACGGCATAAAACCTCGACGGGCCGTGCAGTCCTTTCTGGACCCAGTAGCACACGGTCGCTGACTGAGAAGCCCTGACATTTTGCGACACAACCGGAGACCATCCTGGTCTTCCCCGGTTTCTCTGGGTTCACGGCCTGTCGATGGGGGTAAGTAACACCTCGGATTCGCGTTGACTGCTGCTGATCTGCTCTTTCTATACAGGCCGAGTCCATGTTATGCAGCATGGCCCGTATATATTCTATCCTCAGTTGTGGCTATCGAAGTGGCCTGTTTCAGCGGAAGTATAACCTTTTCAGGGCCATTTCTCGGCTGTCCGGAATTGGTTTTCCATTGGGTCTCCAGGGGACAGGAACTTCAAAGCGATCTTCTACATACTTGGTTTTCTCGACTATCATTTTCAGAGCCAATCTGTTTTCTTGCGGTGTGGCCTCTCTACCAGTGGCCACGCCAGCGAATTCGGCTTTATACCTCTGTTGTAACGTCTGCTCAATGTTCGCCATTTCCAACGAAGTGCAGCTGATTTGAATCTGTCGCTGTATCTTCCGTTTTCACCACCTTATAGAATCCAACCAAATATTGTGCATACTGCTTTCTGTGCTTCTTTGATCCAGGATTCGGTGTGCCTCTGGTATATCTTAAGAAACCTTCACATCTGCTTCTCTATTCTGTAACTCCTTGATTGTGAACCTGTCGAGATGCAGCCACTGATTCACAATTCATTGCATCGGGTTAGTTCCTCCCATCGGCAGATTCTTTACGGTGAATGCTTCTAGGCTTTTTGTTCTATTGTTGTTGACCAAGAAAACGGGTTGTGGGTGCGGTTTGGTTGATTGGATGACAAGGGCGGCACTTACTGTGCTCATTGCTGATGAAGATTGATACCCCTGATCCTTTATCTATCTGCTAAGTCCTTCCTAACCAGAGTGGTACCCGAAACACCATCTACGAAGGCCAACGCGCGTGCCATCCCGACAGGGGTTTCTACGCCGATTGTTATTACTCCCAAGCGAATGGGCCCATTATTAAAGTGAGACGTTGATCAAACCATTCTTGGCCTCGGGATTTCTTCCGTTTTCCATTTCTTTTGTTTGTGCTGGAGGTAATGGTGTTTCCTGTGCTATTCATCCTGACTACAGCTTGTTTCCATTCGACACACCGCTGCTTGATGTGGATGTTGAGGCGAAAATGCACGCGCTGAGTTTCTTAGCCATTTCCCATCGTTAGTCGACGTCTACGGTGCAGAGGTGAGGACATTCTACTAGGCGGTATAGCGCACCATAAACCTTTCATAGGGGTAAATTTTCACCTTCGCGGAATAGTTCTTGTGTTTGCCTATGTTTGGCCTTTATAAGGGTCCCTGGTCTGGTTTCGTCATGTTTTGGCAGTCCTGGGTGGCTCTCTACTCTCAAGCACAGGTTGGCGAAACGACTATTTGCTATTCGAGCATGACTGTCTATAAACTGCACCAGGTCCTCAAGCTTAGTTCTTTGCCCAAACCTACTGATCCCCTCAAATCCCCCGGCTCATCTACTCCGCAGTTCCATGGACAAACTGCGCAATTTGGATTCCAATGTGTGAAGTGCATTTATGTTTGATCGATATTCTGCGTGATTCAGGACGACGCCGCAGTTTTGCATTTTTATCACCATAATGATCAAATAACCTGACTCGCATTTAAAACATCTTGTCTGTGATAGTTCTTCATCAATCAAGTTCCTGGAGGCCTTAAACGGTTGCCCAAACAGGTCCTTGAGGGTTGCACGTACTCGGATGTAACCCTTCACGGGATCCAGCTTCGAGCACCCGTCGAACGCTTCCCCGACTCTTCCACGACAGTAACGTAGTAGTACAAAAATCTCTGCCTTGGATCAGACATTCCCCCTTCTAAAACGTTCTCGTTCTTTCTATTGAATTTGCAACACCGCTTCAAGCTTCCATCAAGTGGATAGAATTTCACTTCTGTGGTCCGCAGACACAAATCGACTTCAATCGTTCTTTGGAATTGCTAGGCTGATTGGTCGCATGTCCCGCGGTTTACAAGGCCAACTTTTTTCCCATCTTCTAAGTTTTTCTTCCTTGGCTGACTCAGATTCTTCTCCAGCCTGCATAAGCTGGTTTTCCAGCCCTGCTGTCATCAATCTATAACTATCATCACGTTGAAATTCTATATCTTTGGCCGATATACATGAAGTTGCACTGACAGTGCTAGTAGACCTAATGATATCCAAGGCGTCAGTATCACCCAAGAAATACCCAGGGTTTGCCCGGTTACCTTCTTTCGGGCTTTCTTTTCCTTTTGTCTTCTGCTTGGCACCTCTCATTGGTTTTCTCTTGAAGACTCCAAGTTGAGTACTGAACGGATTGTTCCGGCCACGAGTAATTCGTAGCCCAATTAACGAACACCAAATTCAGAACAACATTGATTCCCTGATTCCACGGTACTGAATTAACAAATTACATGCAAATAAAATTACGCTCAAACCTCGGGTTTACGGACACAACGTTTACTACCAAAGACCAGAGTTCGGTAAATGTCGCTGTCAGATACGACCACTACGACAGTCCGAGTTCAAACCGGAGGCGTGTTACAACACACGAGCAAAATAATAATAATAATAATAATAATAATAATAATAATAATAACAATGAATTCTTTTGGAAGCTCCCGAAGCCTGCCATGCGCATGATTAAAGTCATACAAGTGATGAAAAGAATAGGTGTAATTCATGAAAATGTGTAAATTTGTATGAAAAAGTAGGATAAAAAGGCTCAGAAGGGACAATTAAATGGAACAAAGTACGATAAGTGTGTGCAAATCACAGAAAATGAAGGAAGATTGAATGAACTGAATGGCAGATTTAAATGGACGCTCGGTGAGTTTGAAAGTCGAGTTCATATGGAGAGTATGACTAGTCCGGTTGGGGACATCTAGAGGCCGACTGATATGCATGAGAAAGGTTAGAAATTGGTATAAGAAACTGCAGTAGCGAGCGACGATGGAGAAGAAAGCGAGATGCACTGCAGTGGATTAGATATCAATGAGGCATTGGTAGTCTGCGGTGGGTGGTCGGTGGACAGGGCACAAGAAGCATCGTAAAACAGGGAGCAAGAAATAAAAGACATAGAGGGTGGATTGGATGGCCAAAATGATTCAGGAGGATTAGATACGATAGATGTAAGGCATAGATGTAGGAGGGCTGGATGCATATCATGACGGTCGGCGGGAGAATAGCAAGAGAAATGGCCGGTGAGGAACTGCAGGATGCAGAGCGAGTGCACATATACATATATGTGCAAGTATATATAAATGTATATGTATACACATAAGAGGAGCAGGAGCAATAATGACGGGGACCTAGAAAGAAATAATCATTCATTGAGAGGGGCAGGTAAGGTTGGATCAAATGGTTGAAGAACTGAATTTAGACTGTCGTGGTGAATCATCTCCATGGCAGGTGGACATGGAGGCCCCACAGAGAGACAGAAGGAATGCGGAAGCACAGAAGTGATGACGACCGTGAGGATCAGGTTATAAAAAAGGGAAGATGGAGGATGGAATCAAACAGAACAGATGAGAAAGGGTCTAATTACTTGATCAATGCATGCGCAACATGTGGTAATGGACCAGAGGAATCGGGTAGTGACAGATCAAACAATTTGGAACTGTCGGTGAACATTATGACGTAACGCCGTCTTTACAATTGTTGGCACATGGAAAAGCGAACCACGCTGAAAGTCACACATAAAAGTGCCTGTAGCGGGCAATAAACTGATCAAGGGATAAAAACAATGACCGAGGAGACACAGGTAAGACATGACCAATCGGGTCATTTTGCTGCAGATGAGTTCCGAAGGAGGCGGAGAAGGAAGCAGGGAGCCGCAAGATAAGTGAACCAGTAATCGTACCAAAGGCCCAAGAAATGAATGCGTGACCGAGCTGGGGCGATGCAGCTGGAGAGCGGCGTGCCAGCAGAGAACTGAAAAGGTGAATTAAGCAGGTGGATGCTGATCGAGACACTGCTTGGTGGAGAGAACCACAGAGGAATCGCGGAGCCAAGAAAGGAAAATATAATGGTGGTGATTAGATAATAAATGCGACTGTAAAAGAAGCAAAGTTTGGAGAGGCATTTTCTAATATGCGGATTGGTCATGAGTGCGGGTGTGATTGTGCATGGTGGCACTGGGTATGAGGAGGGAGTGCGGGGAGGGATTTAGCAAAACAACGGGCAGTGGGGTATAAGAATGTTATCAAGGGCTTTCTGAGAAGAGGTCAATACCAAGTTCACAGAGGATAGAAGCCGGCAATGATGGCAGGTGGAAAAAGAGATATTGGCTGGAGTCAGCAGAGAAAAGTCGTCAGGACGATAGTGACTCATAGCAATGAAAGTTGACGTAGAGAGAGGAGGTAGGAGGTGGGACTGAAAGGGTAGGTGTGCAAACAGTGACAGAGCGACAAAAATGGGGTGGTAACAGATGATAAGTACTATAAGTGAAGAAACTGCGGCGAAAGAAGGATGAGGAGCACACGGTATTCAACCGACACTATTGGATTCGATAGTCTGAGGAAAGTTATAGCGTGCGATCCACAACCGGTGCTAGTGAGTGGAACTGTCCGTGCTCTGGGCACCCAACCTTAAAAACACTTCGTGAAGTGAACACAAAAGCTGTGATCCCCCAGCTTATTACGCACATCTTTTCAGACGGCCTGCACGCCCGATGTGCGCTGGCCATAGCGGTGGATCTGACCGCTCCCGGCACTGTTGGGAGTGGCACGAGTGGTCATTGATAAGTGTACAGGGGGCAAAGCGACCGCGATAGGAGTACGAGATCCAGGATCAATTGGCCTGGATGTGAGACTGTGGACAGGAAAGCCAACGAGAACAGCTAGTGGTAGACGACTATGTTGCAGTATTATTCAGGTGCGCCTGCCAGGGAGATGGTAAGTGCAGTGCCCGAAGTGGTTGTCCTTCATCGAGGATCACTGGAAAGGGAAAAGGGATAGAGAAGCGTAGTCCGGGTGCGCCCCAGCCGAGGAGCGACGGATACTGAAGAGAAAAAAAGATGGAACACGGATGGACGTGAGTGAGCAACAGGGTTGTCTTATAAAGGCAGTAGGTAAGTTGGCTATGGATCAGAGAGAGCAATGACCACAGTTCGCCAAAGTAGAGAGATAAATTGTCGGGCATGAGGTATACGTAGTGGCCTGCAGAACAGAGGTAGTAGAGCTACCGTGTTAGGCTCCTTTCAAAAGCCAGGTCGGTAGAGACGAGCCCATTGGTGAGCAATATAGCATTGGGGACTGTTAAGTATGACATAAGTGCGGGCCGTAAAGCGAACAGTTAGGAGGCACTACGTGAGCTGAGTGGGAGGATATTCCAGATTTGGGAATAAGCTGACAGAAAGAATCGGGAATTCAGACTGAGATGAGAATGAGAGACAAGGAGAGAGAAGGCACGATGTCGGGCGGGGCAGGTGCAGGGGTCAGCGAATGAGATAGAACGGGAGGTGTGGGCCTGGTTACGGATTAGCTTAAAGAGGGGAACCTGGTTGAGCCTCGTGCGACGAATCCACAGAGGCTAAATTTGTAAGAGCTCACAGCGCTGGTGGTATTTTAGGGCTATGGATACGCCCAACAGCCTTCTGGTGAAAGTACGCTGAACGTTCTCAAGAGATACAGTAGTGAAACGTGGACGGAGGCAGGAGGTAATGGGACAGTATTCCAGGAGCGGTCTCGCATGTGAGAGATCTATGGAGAAGCGACTGGCCGGTGGTAAGAATCACCGATGGATCGGGCCTAGGTTTCGCTAGGCTTTAGCGAGTTGGAATAATACGTGTTCTGAGAAGTTAAGGGAACAAGAGTAACGTACGCCAAGATCGGTAACCGTGGGGTGTATGAAGGTGGGCCGGCCGTCCAGACAAATTTGGCCGGGTGGTACAATGCACTTGTATGGTAGGAGGAAGACTTTCTCAACAGAGAACTTCATGAACCACGAGAAGCAACAAGTTTGGAGAGAAAATAATTCATGCGATATGTTACACGTGGTCACGGATAGGTCATCATGGAGGAAGGAGCACACCATTTTATATCGTCGGCAAAGAGGAACAGGGTGCCGTGTCGAATAGAAGAGAAAATGTCATTGATATAAATAAGGAATAGTAATGATCCTAGGACAGCGCTTTTGATGAAGTCGCTAGTAATTGGTTTGGCAGAAGGTAAATGGCCGTCAACGAGCACAGCTTGTGATCAATGAGAGATATAAGAGGATAACCAGGAGAGAAGAGGGTCAGTAACACCAAGAGACCGGATTTTGGCTAACAGATGCATATGGGGAACACGATCAAAAGCCTTAGACATGTCGAGGTAGAGGGCGGTTACAAATTTGCCGGCGTCTGCGGCTGACGACAGGACATTGAGAAAGCAAAGCTGCCAGGAAGAACAAGAACTATAGTTCAATGGACCATGCTGACCAGGGTTCAGCAGGTTTTTGGATAAGAGGTATTGAACAACGTGTCTTTTTGATGGTTCTCTCCATGATTTTACGGACTACTGGGGTGTGGTTATCGGGCCGATAGTTGTCTGGGTCGTGTAGTGCGCCCTTTTCCAAGCGCGGAATTATAACAGAGGTTTTCCATTGAAGGGGACGAAACTGTGAAGCATGGAGATGGTTTATACATTAAGTAACAACGGAGGGAGGTCAGGACCACCGAAACGGAGGACGGCCGGTGGGAGATCATCTAGGCTCGGTATCGGGGAAGTTTTATTGGAGGATACTGATTCTACAATTTCCAGATGGGTAGAGAGGATTGATGTCAGAGAGGCAGAGGTGCAGGGATGGATTGTAGAAGGAGAAATACCGTAACAGTCTATAAGGGAGGAAGAGAAATGCTCATTGAAGTAGATGCTAGGGTATTGGCGGTAGATGGGCCGCAGATGAGCAACTTGGGGGAAGGTAAGTTTGAAGTGATTGGACCTTTTACTAATCGGGTTGGACAGGTAGCCAGTTTTGTTGGGGTGTGCTGGGGTGACGGCGAAGGAGGTTGGAGTAAAGAGAGTTCACAACATTGAGGGGATTAGAGGAGAGGAAAAAGTGCCCCAATTAGGGAATGGATTATCATTGGCACTAGGGGCCAGTTACGGGAACGGTAGGAAGTTGGAACAGGGGGAGATGATTGCGTCTGATGGGAACAGCTGAAGTAGCTGAACTTGCACCTGACAATGCGGAGGTCACTACCCGGGAAGTGATCAGTAATCTGGGTGGTCATGTCAGGAACATCAATGGAGAATACTGGGTCTAAGATGTTGTTCCCCCTTGTAGGGCAGAAGACATGTTGGGTCCATCCACCAAGACGAACAAAAGAAAAGGGGGTGGAGTAGGCGGGAGGGCTGGAAAGAGAGGACCAGCAGATTGAAGGAAGGTTAAAGTCATCCGCAATAATTTTTGCACTGGCAGAATAGTCAAGTGCAGCATTGGAAATATCCACAGCAGAGTAAAATCTGCAGGCTGCAGACTCGGGTGGACGTAAACGCAGCCAAGAAGGAGGTTCTGACCGGAGGCATGAGTAGATAGTCACAACGAATCCTAAATATGGAGAGAGGAGTGGTCAATAACACTAGCATGGATAGTGCATTTGACAAAGGCTAAGCAGCCCCTCCCACGCCTGGACCGGCGGGTGTTCAAGGAGCATTGATAATAACATAATAATAATAATAATATTGGTATATTTCTCGGCCATGGTCGAGACGCACGCGCTAACGCACGATCATAGTGTAACACGTTACTCAATAAGATGATATATTCACAAATTCTAAGTATGAGATAGAAAAACAAAGACAGCAACAGTTTGAATGGATCATTCTGATAATGGTTTTCTCGGCAGTTTTGAACCAGTTTCGAATCCGGGCTCGGCAGTGGTGCGCGGTGGAGATATCGAGAAAATCGGTAACGCAGTGCTAAGGAGGCATTATGAACAAAAATGATGCAAGCCAAGGAAACCGGGGGCCAACTAAGGTTCTGCAGATGGAGTCAATTTTGAACAAGAAGAAAAGGGGGGGGGCTAAATCGACGCATGCGAGGAGGATAGCGATCCATGAAGACAATGCAGACCCTGAATAACGGATTTACCGGAGCTCGATAAACGGAATGAGTTTTGAAGCAGCAGGACATGAGGCCAATTTCGCGAAAGTGAACACTGGTGGATGTTGGAAAAACAGCAGTCCATAAAAATGTGAGTTTAGATTCAGGATCAGTAACATGTACTATTCAGAAATAAGAAGGCGCAACTGGAGGGTCCTCGAGAAGTGGAGAGTCAATTTCCAGCCGGCTACGGTTCGGGGGAAAGATAAACTGTGGTAACGGATAATAAAGTGGGAAATCTCCGCATGGACTTGAGCGTTATTTTGCTGTTTCACCAACGAATATATACGTATATGTTGACGCATTTGCCTTCAGTGTTGTTCTGGTAGCGTACGACATCGAATGCGTAAGTTTCGTCAGGCAGGGCAATGTATGTGTCAGTCAATCCGCCGGGTGTGGCGGTGTATTAGCAGCATGCGCGTGAACTGGAGTTAGTGTTGGTTGTGTTTGAAGACGCTGAACGACAAAGTTGCGTACACTGGCTTGGTAACTGTGTATGCATTTCAAAGGATTTATGATTTGCCCGTGAGCACGGCATCGCTGGGATACTAATAAAGGACCTAGGGCTTCACGGTTAAGAATGTTTAGCAATGATGACCCTCAGTACCGTTTGCTTACGCAGAACGCAGTTTGGCAACGAGGCGATAAGATAGGTTTGAAATAACAGACAGAGCGAGTAGGACTAACGTACTGTTTGCGTTGCGCTACGCTGTTACTGTCTCTTTCGGTATAGTGGTTATTCTATACTGAGTAGTTTCTGAGGAGTCAAAGTAGAAGGAACTATGGGGGTGACAGTGGTGATACATTAGAGGCAATTGGTCACTTGACTTGGAACATTGACGTGAGTTCATCTATGCTCTTCCTCTATAGTGCTATCGTACTGAGATTAGGCTCGAGTGTGAGCAAAGAAATCTGATGTGGATATGATTGCATGGTTACCGTGGTATCTTTTTCGTTGTTATCGTACTGCAAAGCAGGACTACACAGATGTGATGACTGGTTTGGGGAACCGTGAGAGGTGGGTCCGAATTTTCGTCAGGGAAGCAAACTCTAACGGTCTACATTCGGTGCTCATGGTAGGCGGCACAAGGGCCAGCTTCGGGTGGGGAGGTAGCACGATACACAACTACTGGCATCCAGCACGTGGCGCTCCAAGAATGATCTACACTTTTTAGACGTTCCTATTGTTCTTTTTTTAATGGTTTTATCACAGTCAAATATCTGGCTGTCAGAGAAGGCGGAGCTGCTTTTGGTGGGCGACCACAGCTCATACGCCCCGGCCGAAACATGGACCGCATGTAACAAGCCGCGTTGGGAATAGGTCAACCACACCAGTCAACCCGTAGCAAAACTGCAACCCGGAGACATGGGTCACATGTGACAAGGCTGGTGTGCCTGGGAGACGAAACAGTGGGGTATTTTTTTCTCACTTTTTTATGCCAATCTCCTACTTTTTGGTGTTCATGTCTTATTGGTGGTCAACTCTGTGCAGGGAGACCATCACGGCCAGGAATGTTTGCAGAAGTGCCGCGCTAACACTCGCCTTATCCGTGAAGTCAGAACACCCAGGCCGTTTACGTGGTACAACAAATGCAGGGGGAGGTAGAGTCAACCACAGACTGCGATTATTCGATGGGGTTTATGTTCAACCAAACGCCAGTCTGCACAAAGATGGGGTACAAATTGCAGCACTAACAACGTGATTCGTCGGTACGACTTACAGATGGTTAGTGGTTTTGCTGGCTAAATATCAAATGTGGTATAGGCCAATCGTGGAGGATGCTGGATTTCTGTGATAAGGACAGAATTTGAGCTGTGGATGTCTGATGGTGACTACTGGATGTAGGTGGAGGAGTGTGACAGATGCTGGGTCTTGGGTTAGAGACAGAGGCAAAAACCTAATAATAATCAGCACTGGAATTATTCAAAGACTATCTTTCATGCTTCGAGTGGCATTTCATATAATCAAGTACGACTTTTGAAGCACTGGCCTCAGTCACGAGAGTTATTATGCTTAGGCACTGTAAACTGGTAGGTTTACGCTTAGGTGATGGCAACTACGGTGTATGGTGTGGCACATCCTATATTATCAATGGTTCTGATTAGTATCCAACGCTTTCTTCATAAGCTCTGTCAAAAGACATATAAGGATTAGTAGGAGCGATCAGTTTTTTGATATCTATCGCTACGTGTATTCTAGACTTAAACGTCACTAGGAAACCTAGGGAACGGATATCAGCTGGGAGTTTGTTCCACAGAGTTGCATATTTCAGGAGGAAGAAGTTTTGCCTTAAGGATTTCCGAGAAGAAGGGAACGTTATACTGTGTTCCCTATTACGCAGCTCATGTATCGAGTTCATAGTGAACTGAACTTGGCTAGAGGATGCAGCTTGTTGGTGGAGCAAAGTAGACAAAAATGCAAGGTTGAGTTCTATTCTCCTAAGCCACAGATGATCAAGCCGCAGGAGTGTACACCGCCGTCTGTAGGTCAAGGTCATAGAAAACCCAAACAGTGTTTTTGGTAAATCGACGCTGTACATTCTCAATGTCGATAATGTCATGTTTATGCATATTTGAGAACACAAGTGTACAGTACTCTAGGGTTGGGCGAATATAAGTTTTGTATATCTCTAACTTACTGTTCGTGAGAAAAACATGTCTCCGCAACAAGCCAAGGAACTTGTTTGCCCGTGCAGTTATGTAGGAAGTGTGTTCAGAGAAATTGAAAGTGTAAGAATATTGCAGTCCGAGGTCTCTTATTGTTGGGGAATATGGGAGTGAGACACCGCCAATCTTAAGCGTATCATAAGGAATATCGCTGTTTAGCGTGAGATAACTGCTTTTGTTCACTGAAAATTCCATTTTCCAGCGATCACATCAGGAGGATAAGGACTGTACGTTGATCGTGATGTTATTCGGTGCACAAGTGGGTTTCCTCTTTCGAAATCGTAGACTATCTTCATGTCGTCGGCAAACAAGAAAATTTCGCCATAAGTGATGACATTGCAAATATCATTTATATATAGTAAAACAGCAGTGGTCCTAGAACACTACCTTGGATAACCTTGCTGTTCACTGAGTGGGGGTCTGATATCTGACGGTTGATGCAGGTAACTTGGTGACGGTCTTGTAGGCAGGATTTTAACCAACTTAGTAGGGGGTTTTCAACAACGTATCCCCTAATCTTGTTGCGTAACTGCAGATGTGGCACTCCGTCGAAGGCTTTTGTCATGTCAAGATAGATGATGATGAGTGCTCTGTCTTTGTCGGCAGCTGTTGCTACCAAATTCAGAAAGTCAAATTGGCAGGTTGAACACGCCCGTGATCTGAGAAATCCGTGCTGTCTTGGACTGATGAGCTTAGGTGCAGAAAGGTAGTCGGTCAGATGGTGTTTCACGACTTTTTCTAGCAGCCTCGAGATCATTGACGTATGATTAATCGGGCGGTAATTGGCAATGTCATGCACTGCGCCTTTCTTGTGCCTGGGGATAATAATGGATTTCTTCCATTGGCTGGGGAAGGTCCCAGTTTGCAGAGATGAATTGTATAGGTTTAGTAGTAGTAGGGGAATATCCGGGCCGCCTAGAGCGAATATTTCTGACGGTAGGCCGTCAGGACCGGGGAAGTCGGTCGGTTTGAGGGTGTGGGTGTTTCTATTTATTTCCGTAGTGGTGACCGTGATAGAACTGAGTGAGGTGTTTATGACAGACGGGGTTACAAACTGGGTACACGATGGACTGAGAGGCACGGTGGTTGTGAAGAAAGTATTAAACGTGTCAGCTATTTTTTGAGGTGAGGTTTTGAGGTTATCCAAATGGATGATCTGTTTTATGCATCGAGTTGATTGCAGGGCACGAGCCCTGTGTAGCCGGGCTAACTCTTGAGCTTTGTTTGGGTGGCGTAACGCTTTGGTTTCTTGCTTTAGTTGTAGGTCACGGGCCTTGCGGTGGATTTCGTGATAGAGGCGTTCCATTCTGAAGACTGTAGAAAAGTCTCTATTTCGTTGGTACTGCCGTCGAAGCTCGTCGTCTTTCTGCTTTAGTCTGTTTTCGATGCATGAGTGCAAACTTGAGTAGAGGAGGTTAGCGGCGTACTGTAGATTTTCTGTTAGGAAGAACTCGTTCCAGTTTCTAGAGCGAATTCGAGAGGGGATATGGTCCCATTTAAAGTGACGGAAGGAGGGATCGTTACATGGTAGGCTAACAGTACGTGGCTTGACTTGAAATCTGCTACAAACGATTTTATGGTCGCTGCCTGTGTAGTCGTTTAGTACGGAGGCACAGACGTTCGTGAGACCCAGGGTAAATGTCAGATCAAGGATGTTATTCTTTCTGGTAGGTTGTTTTACATGTTGGGTCCACTGGCTCTGGCGAATGCATGTGGCAAATTGCAAATACTTGTAGGGGGCAGAAAAGGGGGACCAGTTTACGCCCGGGGCACTGAAGTCGCTCGCTATAAATTTACCTACAAATTTCAGGTCAGCGATGTAATTAAATGCATCAATGATGGGATTGAATTTGGAAGTGTCGTTTCTGGGGGGTCGATATATACAACCTACAACTATGGTAATCTGGGATAAAGAAATGTTAAGCCATATAGAATCTTCAACATTTGCCAGCACGGTATTTTCCAGTAGGGTGGCAGATAGGCTGCTCTTGACATACCCCATGCAACCTCCACCGCGGCGGTAGATTCGTTGAGTCCTGAAGGTTTGATAACCGATCAGTGATATTTGGTCAGAAGGTATGTTCTCGGTGAGCCAAGTCTCAGTAATCAGGATTATGTCGAAGTTGTGGACGACAGCCGGTCTTTTTATAGCGGAAAGCTTGTCCAAGATTGAATGGGAGTTGAACAGTACTATGGTCAACATTTCTGTAGGAGGCTTCGAAGCGTCAGTGGATTTGGTAGCTAGGGTGTGCGTGGCAGGGCGACGATCAATGGGAGAGTAACCCATGCAGGAAGACTGGATGTGAGTTGCTACTTCCTTTTGGACTGTTCTATCCTTATCGCCGCACATTGTACATTGGGCCGAACACTCATGATGTTCAGTAGAGATAAACACTGGATGCTTACGCGTTATTGTAACGCGGGTTAATAGATCTGGAGGGGGGTATAGTGACTCTAGGTGGGACCTTTGAGGCAAAACAGGTATGAATCGTGGGAGAGTTAGTAAGAATGCCAGGGGGTCAGCAAGGGGTAGGAGGCAGTAGGGGATGGGAAGTCATGGTTTTGATGGAGGCCTTGTGAGGAGAAGGACGAAAGGCAGGGTGAGTGGGGTTTTAATGGAACAGGTATGATGTTTTGGATAGAGTTTGTTGAGGTGGCAGGCATCTCACAAGGCTCCAAGGAAAGAGTGTGAGGGGGTGGAGTAGTAGCGAAAGGGCTGCTGATGAAAGGGGCCTTGGTGTGAAGGGTCAGTGGGCATAGCGTGCAGTGGTGTCGGAGTAGAATACGGTGATGTTGGGTGGTAAGGGAGCAGAGGATGTTGAAGCTGCGGAGGGTTCAGATGGAGCACACCATAAGGCGGAAAATGGTCGGGCGCGGGCCACATGTTGTGGTACCGGTTGGCAACAATGCTGGTAACTCGTCCCGCATGGTTCGAATGTGGAGGCGGTACATTAAGTGGAAAATTTGTGATATGGTACTGCATCTGTGGACGTGAAGACGGCGGGGTCTGGGTTTGTGGGTGTGGGATGTAGCAGTGGGGTACGCGGATCTCCGGGGGACCAAATAAATGCGCTGGTGGGCTAGCGCTAAGGTCAGCGACGAGATTTCGTGTGTATGGCCGAGGTGGGGGTCGTGAATGGGTAGTAGGCCGGTTAGCTGGAGCGCGAGAGGTCTTATGTCGACTGTCGATTAAAGATGGGAGCGTGACAATGTCGGTGCAGACGAGATTTTGGCCATTGGGAGCAGCAAGTGACGAGGGTGACGTTGTGGCCGAAGCGCTGGGAGACAACGTTGCAGTTGTCTGGTCGGTGTGGGGTGGCGTGTTGGAATCTGGCGGTTTGTTGGCTCGTTTGGCAGACAGACCAGAGCGTAGATGGCTGCTGACAGAGAGGGGGTTTTATTGCTCGGCTGTGGGTAGACAGTGGTGGAGACTGAAGTGCAACATGGAGCCTTTTGGGGGGACGCTGAGGTGTTGGAGGTGAACGGGCCGAATCTAGGTCCACATTTTGCGCTGGTACACTGGTTAGCTGGAGTGGTAACGAGTTGTTTACGGTGGGAAGTTTCTCAGGGGAGCTTTGTGGCACTGGGTCAGAGGGTGGTGGGAGTACTTGGTTGCTGGCATTCGATCTAAGGATCTCCCCCTGCAGAGGGCTTTTGTCAGAAGCAATTTTTATATTTTTAAATGAAGTGGACTTTGCGATGGACTCTCTCTTTCTAACGAATTCCACGGCAGTGTTCTCCTCTAGAAACTGAAACAGTAGCGGGCACATGTTTCGATGTGACCGTTTTCTGAGTCTTTGGCAGTAGCACTCGTGGTGTGTCATATCACATGCCATGAGCAATGACTGTTTGACCGAGGAAAGAGCCAAACGATCTGGAACATTAAAAACAACGGCATTTTTAGAATTTTTATCCTTCTATGGACTTCAGATGCAACAGAGTCCAGGAAGTGGCCGGCTGATAAGAGACTTTCAGTGTTTGGATGTTTTAAGGGATCAACAATATATGCTAGTGGCAGCAGCATGGTCAGTGCATCGTCCATGGATCGTGACTGTTTCTCTAAGGACGATAAGTTTTGCTGAAGCGCATTATATTTGTTACTGGCTTCACTGTATATATCGACCAGTGGTACTGAACAAGGCACTGAGGAGGTAGAAAGTCGGGGGCGCTTAGTGCTTGTAAGTGGAGTTCGATTTGCCGCTCGGTGAATGGGGCAATTTGAAGTCGATCTAGGCATGATATTTAAAAGAACTTTGATAGAAGTGGATCCGCAGGTCAAATGCTAACCTCGGATTTTATTGTTCCAAAAAGAAGCCCTGATTTATTTTAGCTAATGGGGATGTCGTGCAAAGCTGTTTGTGAGCTATTTCTCTAGATACATCAGTGGAAACTATACCAATAACAGCACGGCCAGTGACCCAGCTATGCAAACAGGGTCAAGCGGGGCATCATCTGATAGCCAGGATTCAGTTACTGGTATGATGTCAGCTTTTGAGGTAAATGCCAGAGATCGCAGATGCGATATTTTTCTGAATATTGGTCGAGCTTTAGTAAGAACTAGTAGGAATGAGTTCATTGTTGATCAGCGCAAAGCATTGATACCACGTGCAAGACTGTTGGGATCGCTGGGGTGATGGGAGTTGGGTCCCAGTGGGGGCAGAGCGTCGATGGAAGTGGGAGGGTGGACGACGTTGGGTGGGGATAGAAAGTAGGCGAAGCGTTAGCATGCAGCGCCGCCGATCGCTGTAGGTGACCAATACGGTGGGTGCGCAACACATCGCTGATGTGGGCCGGAGGGGTGTCACGTGGTACAGGGGGAGGGGGCACGATATGGCAGAGTATTGAGTTTAGAATATCTGTCGAATCGGGGTGGACAAGACGGAGTGCATAGTGCAAGGTACTAAAGGACATGGCATCGGGGGAGGGGCTATCAGTGACACAAGTCTGTGAAAGTTCATCGATGTAGTCCGTGTGGCGACTAGCGATATGGCCACGGTTGTGGATGGCACTGGTCAGGATAAAAACGAGAACTTGACTGCAGGTAACCTGCCCGTTTGGCAGAGTCAGCATAAGAATGTGGAAAAGTAACTGAGATGTGGGATGAGGTGGGGCGGCGGGAAGGGGGTGGCGAATTTTGGAAAGGTTTGAAGGCTTATGAGAAGCATGGGAGCCGGTAGGTGGGGAGGGCGAGAAGGCGGGGAGAGGAAGCGGGTTGCAGGTACGAACCTGGGGTATCTGCTAGAGTACGCTAGTTGTACTTCGGGGTTGGATGGGGGTTGGTGGAGGGAAGCAGAGGGAACAGCGGAGGCATGTTGAGGCTGTAGTATGGAGGGCTGGTGTTTGGGGGGCAGGAAGGGATGAAGGGGAGCAACGCGGATGGAGGACTGGTGTGACACATTCGACTAGAGGGGAAGAAAGACAGTGGAAGTGGGTGCGGGGCAATAGAAAGGTGGGTGGCACTGGCATGGCTCTGAAGGTCACTCCTGCTTGTAGGGACGATGAGGTTAGACGAATCTGGATAGTGGCTCAACCGGCTTCCACCGGCAGGGTCCGAGAGTATGCTATCAGCAAATGCCGATTGGGAGTGGGGGCTAATGGGTGGAGTGATCAGTTGAACAAGTGCGGACCTGGTAGGAGCGCCAGGTAGGCTCATGGGAGGATTAGGGAGGCACTTATGAGGATAACTAAGGAGTGTTGCGACTGAGATAGCAGCGGGCGGGTAATTTGTGGAGCCGTTAGAGAGAGAGCGATGGTTGATAACTCTTATCAACAGCTCGGGGGGCCGGTGGGAAGTAGTACAGCTAGGGCTGACGTTGGTACCAGGGTCTTGTCTTGGCTCTGAGGCTATGATGGGGGAGCACGGGTATAATGCTGAAGCAGCGTGCTGCTTGAAGCCTGTGGTCTGGAGGCGAGAGTTCCTGGAGTTGATGGCTACTGGGGGAGTGGTGGAAAGAAGCTTTTGTGTGGAAGCGGCACCGGGTGTGGGGTGTTAGGCGTAGCCAGGTCGGCAGTTGGCAGGTAGACGGGTTGAGGCGCTGGGCTCACCTTTGACTTCTTTCCAGTGGGGCTTTGGGTCACCCTGTCCGTTCCAGCCAGCATGTGCAAGGCAGGGTTGCTTCTTAGCGATCGAAGTATTTCCCGTTGGAGGAGGGTTGTATCACGGAATATCTAAATGTCCTTGAACGGAAACATGGCAGCAACTGTCTACTTGTTGCTAATGAACTGTCCAGCCGTTAGGTCGTCCATGAATTGGAATAGCAGGAGGCAACTATGTCTTTGGGACGTTTTATGTGGCCTCCTGCAATGGCATCTATAGTGGGCCACATTGCACGAACTGAGTATGTTGTGTTTCGTTAGGAAAAGCGGTTAGTGGCCTGAAACAATAAAAATCATCGCATTCTTGGAGTTGGTAATGCGGTGGCATATTTCAGCCGATACAGAGTCGAGGAGGTGTCCCACCGAAATCATGCTCTTGGGCGACTTACCGGCTACAGGATCAAGCAGAGTAGCCAGGGGTGAAACTTTTGAAAGGATTTCATCAATCAGCTCGACTCTGTTTCTAAGTTCGATGAAACTCCGCTTGAGGCCATTTGGACTATTAGAAGCTTCACCGTCGGTGTTACCGAGGGCGACAGGGCACGGCCTAGATTTTGAAGGGGTTGGGTGTGTTTGGATTTGCCGGCTCTAGCGATACGGATATTCCGAGCACTGTTTGGGGACCCGGATGGCGTGATAGGTAAAAATATATGACGGAGGTACGGCGGTCAAGAAACACAGCCGTTATTTTACTACGTATAGGCTAAGGCGAAAGACGGGTCACCGCTGGAGGTTTGAAGTCGGGAAACGGAAACCAGGTGGAGAATAGCGAAAAGAAGGCGGGAGTCCTCTGAAGATACTTCAAGCAAACCTGCAGAATTGATTAGGGCAGACAGTCATCGACCACAGGGTGACCAATGACTGCCTCAATAGACGGAATGGCAAAAGCCTCAGTCAATGTACTGTAAGTGTCAGACGCCATTGACGCGGAGAAAGCTCCAGAACCAGGTGCAGACAGTTCAGCGATCTTCAGACTGACAGGGCCTCTTTCCACACTGTTCAACAGGTCTCTCAGAGGGGCTGGGCTACCTAGTGAATGGCGAACTGCAGAATTCGTGCCGGTTCAGAAAGGAGGTTTGGGGTACTAGGTGGAGAACCGCCAGCCAGTTAGCCTGCTATCAGTAGTACAGGAGGTTATAAAGAAAGTAATCCGAAATGCTTTGGTGAGTCACCTATAAGGAAACAACCTAATCGCCGACGAGCAGCGCGGCCTTACAAAGAGCTGCTCCTGCCTCAGCAACCTGCTAATCTTCACTGCTGTGGCAACCAAAATGTTGCATCAGGGAGAGAGGGCGTAAGTGTGCTATCTGGACTCCCATGAGGTGTTTGATAGTGTGAACCACAGGTTGCTTCCGCATAAGTTGGGAGGATGGGCATGGCTGCAAGACCAGTGGAATAAGTAATTGCCTACATAGCTGGCTGCAGATTCTATGTCAAAGTTGAGGACACGAAATCCTCGGTGGTGACAGCACTTAGTGGGGTCTTTCGAGGATCTGTACTGGGTCCTGCACTGTCCCTGGCGTACGTAAACTACTACTCATGGATTATGAGATCGCTCTGCTCCAGATCCACAGGTGCTGTGAGAATTCCTGGATGCACAGAATCGAACCGGGTTAAGGTGGACCTAGATAAATCTTATCGGTGGTCAGTAGCATGGGACTTGCCTTTATACCTTGCACAAAGCTCGTACCTGGTTGCTGAGGGAACCAGCCGAATATGGTATCTCAACCCAGACAACCGGAACGGCTGGCCCAGAAATGCGAGGTCAGGGGCTTGGGCACGGTAGTTTCAAGTGACTTTAAGCACTTAGTGCAGTGTTTGCAGGCTGCCCACAAGGCAAATGGAGCCACGTACCTGCTGCGCAAAACGTTCACGTCGGGAGACCCTGGGGTGTTGTTGCCACCGTATACTACCCTTGTCCGACCCCACTTGAAGTATGTAGCACAAGCCTTGGCTGTGCAGTTAGTGAGGAGACCTCCGCTCTGAGGAAGGTTCGGAAAACTTTCATGAGAAATGTATTGGGTCTAAGAAGGCTACTGTACGACGGCAGGCTAGAATGGCTGGGTTTATTCTCGTCTAAGCGCAAGAGAGCGCGGGGAACCGATCGAATAAGTAAGACAGCCAGCAGGGTTTTCGGCCAGGAACAAGCCGCTGTTTACTCGCGGCGGAAGCTCCTCCCTTCGTAGAAGCAAATGAAACTGATCGAACTGAGGGCCGATAAAACCATCAGAGTCCAGTTGCTTGCTTACAGGGTAATCAACGACTGGAATAAGCTTCTAGAGAAGGTGGTGGAGGCCAACACCACAGAAGCTTTCAAGAGGAAGCGGAAAGCTATTCGGACACGTGCCTTTCCGGAATACCCGCAAGTTTAAACTAGAGCCTAGTTTCAGCATTCCAGTCTGCTTCAGCATAATTCCCCTTCCTCCACTTCCTTACTATTTCTCCCCCTCTTTCTTCTTCAGTCCTTTTTAGTCTGTCTAAGTACCTCCTTAATTACTTCTTGACCTGCAAAGGCCTTCCTTTTCTCTACCATTTCACGACTGCTGATGGCTGGAGGGCCTGACTGTTGCAGCAAGGGCGAACCAGCTAGTTTGCGAGGCCCAACATGTGGGACTGTTGCCCTTTGCTGTCCTCGCTTTCGGCGATCCCGGCATGTGCCGGGCTCCCAGCACCTGAAGGGCAGGAGATTCCAGAAAGTCGAAGTACGGCGGGACCCCGGGTCCCGCAGTTTCTAGAGGCCGGACTATCATTGGCAATGGCTGCCAGTCCTGTACCCTGATCTGATCCGCTGTGACTCTGGTCTTGTCCTAGATCTTAAGAACCTAGCAAGGATTCGGAAAGCTTCTACCAAAGCAGTATGGGGTTTGTCCCACCTTCCGTATCCCGCCCGCCTCCGACCTCTCAATTTCTATTTCTTTGACTCAAGAGGTGTAAGGGTGGATTTGGTTTTGATGTTTCACGTATTTGAATCAGATCAGAGCGAAAGCTTCTTCTCTGTCTGTCCAGCCTTCTCTCCACGTGATCACGGCAGAACGGTTTGTAAGCCGAGACCATTTACTTCCCTACGAATTTACTTTTTTAGATACAGGTTGATTACTCCATGGAATGCCCTTCCGGGAGCTGTTCTCTCATAGGACAAACGAATCTTCAAGGAAAAATTATAGCTCTACCTTGGTTTCTCACAGTGATTCCGAAGTGAATTAGGTGTCTTTCTTTGCGTTCCCTTTCCGCTATTTGTGTATGAATGTAACATCCGCATTCCCCCAAGGCTTTGTCCATAGTGAGGCACTGCTCAGTGTAGTGTAATTTGTTGTTTTGGTTCCTGCCCCGCCCCTGCCCCCGTTTCCTTTTACTCCCATCTCAGCTCGGTGAATCCGACAGAAGATCAAAGATTCCTTCGCGAACCGAGACAACGGGGCTCACAGCCATGAACCCGTGCAGTGCCACAAGACTTCGAGCACGAGCACAGTGGCTGAATACAAAGGGAGATTGGATAAGATGAGAATAACTGCTTTTGGAGAAGAATGGCCATGAGTCTTCTACGGTTCCCGAAGAGAACTGACTAGCCTTTTCCAAGTCAACTCTTGCGGACCCCTTATCTAGTGCCAACCACCCCCTGATGAACTATCTTTGTTACTGGGGGAATTTCCCTTGGGGTATGTGTGACTAACGGTGGTGACCCGAAAAAGGGTCAAAGAGGAAGGAGGCTGGAGGTCTAGACTGAACTCTGCCTTAATGCGGCCAAGTACTGAAGGAAGGTCGTCTCTTCCGATTGTTGAAGCACTAGTGGATCCAAGGAGCCCCACAGTACAAGAACCTGGACATCCGGTCATCCCGCCGTCAAACCCTGGACTCGAAATTAATAAAATTCCAGACAAATGGACTGAACTGAGCCGAAACACTAAAAGCAAAATCCTGACCGCCAACATAGAAGAAACGAACAATATCCCTTTTTGGAGAATGTTGCAGGTAAAAGACCCAGGCTTGACGGTCACACGGAGCTTTGAGCCTTCAAAGCAGTGCAAGGGATCTGCCAATATGGCTAGGGGGTTGGCAACGAGGATACGCGATGCTATGAACTAAAAAATGCCAGAAGTCTTCACCTTTCTTTACAAGGTTTTGGTGCAACCTCTTCTTGAGTATTGTGTGCAGGCCTGGGCTCCCTGTTATTGCCAGGATAGGGCGTGCATGAAAAAAGCTCTGCAGTTTGCAACTAGAATGCTGCCTTGAAGCCTTGGATTAGTACACGGGTCAGAGGCTGGAGCCCAAATGTTCCCGATTGTGGAAGTATTTTCTCGTCTGTAGTAGTCGTTCAGCTGTAACCAGGAAAACCGGGTACAGGGGACAATTATGAAAGGCATACGCGACGGGTGGCGGCGGAGGTAAAGAATAAGAGTGGCTAGTAAGGCGACAATGATAATGCGCTTAGAAAGAAGCATGAACACGTACGATAAAAAGCACAACGGAGTCGTAACTTCTATACATCAAAGCAGATGGAAATATGACAGCGAGTATTTTGTTTCGTCATTTATTTATTTATTTTTAAACCTTTATATATGCACATTTTCTAGGGAAGGGGGGCAGAGCACATAACGATAGGCCGGTTAAGGGAAACTCGAAGGCCAGCAGACACCGGTAGAAACGCTATAAAGGTTCAAGGAGAAAAGTGTAACCCTAGGAAATTGCCCAATTGCTTTTTAGACTTTTCTTCGCCGTGGGCGTCGATGACCTCCTGCGGTGAATTATTCCAAAGACAGACTCTTCTGTGAGTAAAAAGTTCTTACAAGCTTTTGTAGGGAAATGAGGCTTGAATACTTTCTCATTCTGCCCTACGAATGTATCCAGGCTTGAACGGGTGAACAGGTGGTATGCAAGCCCTGTAGTGAGATTTTATATGGGGGAGAGACCCCTCCAACTGTGTCAGTTTCTAAAGGGTGCATTTTCAGGTTGGTGAGCCTCTGATGATAAGAAGGGCACTAAACTCCGAGAACTAGCCTCATGGCGTTCCTTTTCACACGATCAATGAGGTCCCGGTCCTTGACCAGAACGCATTCTAGAAGAGGTCAGAGGTAAGTCCCAAAAATGATCTTAAAGTCTCTCACAATCAGAGGAAATTTTTGCTATACAGTGTTGAGAACGCGAAAGACAAACCTACTGGCTAGTTGATGGTGGTAAGAGGAAGAAAACGACTCTTTCAGTAAGAAGCCCAGGACCTTATGCTGTTCCACGTCCCGAATTGGTATGTCATTATCCGTCTAGTATACCTGAGCCGGGGAATTACCAAGAGACTTGCTCACACATTCTCGTCAATAACTGCTAGGCTTCAGTCGGTAGACCATTGCCGGTCTACTGCCGACTGAAATTCTGTAGCTTTGTTGTCCCAGATCTTGACATCATCTGTGCACGTCGCGATGCTAACTACCACGTTGTCTGGCAGGTCGTTTATATGAATGAGGAACAATAAGAGACCTAGCCCCGATCCTCAGGGGAATCCAGAGTGTTTTGAGGATGGTTCCGAGAACCGGGGACCCGCTCTGGCCCTGGGGGTCCGATTAGTGAGTAAGCTATGAAGAAGAGAGAGCACACTGCTGGAGATTCCGTAAGACTCCGGCTTGTGTATAAATGGAATATGCGGTACCCTGACAAAAGCTTTTGCGAAGCCCACAAGGATTGCTTGCCGAATCATTACTTCGTTGTAGGCCCGAGTAAGACCATCGACGGCCGAAAGCATGTTTGTAATGCGTGACCTTCCCGAGATGAAACCAGTTGAGCAGAGAAGATCAAGCCACTCTTGCGCAGGCGCGTCAGTATGACTCTCTTTACAGTGCTTTCAAAGATCTCGCTGGGAATGCTCGCCAGACTAATAGGTCTGTAGCTCCCTGATTGATGGCGACCGGCCTTTTTGAAGATGGGACCGATTGTGGCTCATGCCCAAGAGGTCGGCAAAGTACCGGAGTTTGAGCATCGCTAAAAGAGCTCCGCGTAGATTTCTGCCGGTTTTACCGATGTTTCTTTAGGAATTCGATGGTGGATCTCGTCCGGGCCCACGGAACTAAATGGATTTAGTTGAGTGGAGTGGCTTCCTACTTCCTGTTTTGTAAAGCGTAGTGCTTAAGTGTTGCTCCACTGGCAGGCCTGAGAGTTGGGGGTGAACAAAGATGGGTAGCGAGATGTGGATGATCTGGAAATGCGACCTAAAAATTTCCGCCGTTTAGATAAATGAAGTGGTGACACACAAATTACCTAGTGGACGAATGTTCTCTTCTAGAGTATACCAGAAATTGTGATATTCCTAATAAATATTTGAACAATGAAGCCGTTTCATGTTTCGGGGTACAGAATCCGGTAGCTGGACAAAAACGGATGAGGGTAAACATGGCATCAGTTCAAACAAATATAAGATAAGTCGATTAATATAAATGGCAGCAGTCGCAAATGGCAAGGTACATTTCTGATCCGAGCGAGTATATGTGCATGTGTTGATTTGGAACTTGACCGGGTGTATGGTGAACCATGTTTAGGAACGTTGGAGGGGTCAATGGGTGGCAGCAGTAAGATTCAGGGGACGTTGTTTTTCAAGCCGCAACTGGGGCTGGTGGGTCTGGGAAAATGCTGCTGCTGGAATGCCGTCTTCGAGGCATAATGCAAGTGGGGTGGCACCTGGCTAACTGGTTAAGTGAGTAAGACTGAACAGGGCGGATCTGTTTGAGTTCGCTCGAGCGCGGATGGCCCTTCGCTGTTCAATAAAGAACTCTCTTATGTTAACCTTGCAAACTTCACAGGTGCTTTTAAATTCAGCCGCGTATATTTCCTATCTCTTGGATTTGGGCCTGGCAGACCTTCTAGAGAAATCATCCAACGGTCTTTTTATGGGTGGCGGCAGCGGGAGTTTATTGTTTTTCGTTACTTGCTTCATAGGGATAAAGAGAATGTCAGCCCGAAGAATGCTGTCTTCAAAACAACTGTCGAGAGTTTCTTCGTTGGCTAGTCGGTCTAAAGTGCTAATTTTCTGAGCCAAAAATGACTTCAGACCATCAAAGTTAGTTCTCTTGAATGCATGGATGAGTGTGCACTTTAGTGCGCTAGTCAGCCGGCAAATTATGTGGTCAAATAGGAGGACGCGTGATCATTCTTGCTTGAAGGAGGAAGCAACTTGACCGTACCTACTTACTGGTTCTCCATGGGGATCACCAGATCGAACAGTGAGGGAACCTGCCCTGTACTGTATCTAGTTGGTTCCCCGACTTGCTGCGACCAATACAGCTCGTTTAGTGGGTTTGTTGGTGCCCGGCCAAAAGGACTACCAGCAGAGTTTCTCTCCCAAAAGACTGTCGGAGCGTTGAAATGATCACCGGTCAGAGGGAAAAATCTTACATCTAGCATCTAGAAGACTTTAATCTCTCCTCTTTAGAGCACTGCAGTGCCCGCGGTGACCCCTTAGAAGAGTTAAAGATCATAAGATGACCATTGTGTATAGGTATGGGCGGTTTCTTCCTTCCTGCCTTCACTGCGGCACCAAGGAACATAGTTTTAAGCTATAAAGAGCATACTCGAGGCTGGACGTATGGGCTAAGTTTTTTACAGATAGGAATGTACCCGTATGAAATAGACTGTCAGAGGATGCTGTTGGATGCTGCAATATACCAACTTACAAGAAGGCCCGGGATTCACGCCGGAACACATTTCTCCCAGAGCTAGCTGCGTGAAGGAAGGGTGAGGTAATTGGCCCCTTGTGCTTGAGTCAATAAACCTATATCTGTGAAGGTGATGCTGTCTTGAAAATTCTGCCCTTCAGTGCGCAGTGTTGAAGGCCAAAGGAACTCGCGGACAACACAACGATCTGGAAACTCGACTGGTCTCGGCCACTTTCGTTCTCTGCAAACCGAGCAGGGAGCCTTATCCGGCGTTCAGTTGCTTCACCGGCAGCTATAAGTAAGCCATAAAAGCAACCGGGGTTAGCGGTAATTAGGGACGTACTAGATGAAGAAAGGCAGTACTGTCCAGTGGAGGAAGACGCGATCGTCTTTACCTTGGGCATCGAAATAGCGCGTATAACGACGGATTGGGGGTGTTCGGTAGTCCCGGATGACCAGCGGACTCCATGGACCCCGATGGTGGACACCAGTGCAAGATACTTGTCACCACCTTGGGGGTTCAGCCCGAGACCCGGCCGACAGTGACCAATAAAACCCATAAGAGCCGAATCGAATGCTTTGGTGCTATACGCTGATGCATGTGTTATCAGAAACAAATGGGTAGAGCTATTGGGAGTCATAGAGGAGCGAAATGCGTCCATTGTTGCCATTACGGAAACGTGGCTGTCTAAAGATAATAATAATAATAATAATAATAATAATAATAATAATAATAATAATAATAATAATAATGGTATATTTCTTGATCGTGGTCAAGACACATGCACAAGGCATGATCAGAGAACACAGCAATTCACATTTATGTAGGGTTATCACAATTTAGAAGAATATGGTTCACACAACTGCAGTAATAGAACGATCAGCTTGGACGGTGTTTAAGTGAGCTAAAGAGAGGACGGTTAGCGCGGCTATTGCGAATCGGTTTCGAATTCGGGACGGGGACGGTGCGGTTAGCGGGATGGACGTGGGAATGAAGGAAAAGCGATACTGAAGAAGGGTAAAAGTGCAGTGTTCGCAAGAACCCATAAAGCAACTGGTGTCGGACAGCACTACATGAACAGGGAGTTGATGCAAGAATAAAACACAACTTGCCTTATGGATGCCGATAACTGTCTGCGGCGGGTCCGGTAAGCCAGAATGGATCACGGCGATCTATGGAATTTTGTGTGCAGTCGATGAAGATAGGGAGAGAGCGGTGGAGTGAAAGAGATTCAAAGAAGAGTCGGGAAGTGTAAAAGGAGTCGCAGTGTGGCACCAACTGGGTATTTGAGGAATCAATACTGAGAAATTGGTTGTTACCAAAAGAAGATTAAAAATAGAGTTAACATGGTGTTGTCAAATTGCAGTTGGAGATGCCCGCAGGAAATAAAGAAGATTGACCCTCCATTGGATAACTCATTGTGGGGGTTGCCTGTGATACAAATGCAAGTGAGTCGAATGGGATATCCAGATTGGTCTTTCTGTATAGGTAATTCCGATATTATATAGAAAGCCACATGGAGGCAGAAGCTCTCACCAGGAGTGCAGTGTGCTTTTAAGGAGCGTGAATGGTGGGTGGACACAACTGGGAGTTTCAACAAGCCTTCGAGGGAACACTTGGTGACACGCTGCTGATGCAACCAGGCAAGTATGCACAGGTGGCGAAGAGAAAGGAGGACTACGGTGACTGGGAAAGGCCAGACCCGATGGAACAGAGGAAGTTGAGTGTAAAAGTGAGATTTTCTGCATACGTGATAAAAGAATAAATAACCAAGTGTTTGGTGTTTTGTTTCATAAAGACGTTGGTAGCCGTTGATGGCAGGTAGTGCAAGATGAGGGCAGCAGTCAGAAAGGGCTAGGCTGACGAACTAGGGCGAGTGGGTACGGAACGCAACCGCGAGGGCCAGACTCCAGTTCTGCACGCAGAATGAATTGAATTATTCGTGTGGAGAACAGGAAATGAATGCTGATGGGTGATGTCAGGAATCCGTCCGGCGGTCTAGTGGGACTATTATGAGTAATTGTAATCCTGGTTATGGGATTTTGATCACCGGTTAGCCATGTAAGGTGCTCCATATAAAGCGTCGTCAGGTGTGAGTGTAGGTTTAACCACGGCCAGTCCGATCGATCAAACCGTTTAGTCCGTTAGGTAATCAAGGGATAACGTCGATCTGGTTGACGGGCTACCCTGGTAACCACTGAGTTCTGGAATAGAGGAGAAATGCGGCAGTCTGGAGAATGCTCCAGCTGGGGGTTATGATTAACAGCTTAGCGGAAATTAGAGTGTTAATGCTACTTGATGGCCAGTGGGCCGATCTACTAGGGACTAACAGGCGGAGGGTGGTATTTTTATTTTTTTTTTTTTTAGGGCGTTCAGTTGATAATGGGAATATTAAGCGCATGTTTAGCCAGAGTGCAAAATGGTTAGGCCGATAGGTGGTAGAGTAGTAAAGGGGCTCAGTTGAGGGTCAAAAATAAAACAGTGGAGAAGGGTGGGGTCAGAAATGGGAAAAGAGAGGACAGCAGTCAGGTTGTTGACCCGGCTGTAAGTGGGGGCGGAGAAATTATAAAAAGAAAAAGGAACACACGGGGCTAAGGCGAGGCCTTCTTATGTGGATGCGAATGTGCTGGTTTTCCATGGGGTAATACGTAATCAGATACATAAGCTAGCTAGGTGGGATGGTGTGCTAACAAACCATGAGCAAATACGGTGATCGGTGAGTATTGGTTATTAAAGGGTGGTAATCAGCATGGTAGGACTCGAGTAACGGAGGAGTGCAAGAAAAAGGCGATGAGACCACTGGGTTATAGCCCGAGACAAGAGAACTAAGTGAAGGTGAGCACCTATCATTAAAGGAACAACAGTTTACTAGTGGAATTAGTGTCAGTAAGAATTTTGGTTTTGTAACTGAGTCTACATGGTAGCAGACAAATCATCGCTGACTTTGGACAACATTATTAGTGCTTGGGCTCGAGGGGGATAGAAAAAGTAAACTTGTGGATAATAAATTATAAATGTGTAATGATTGCATTCCGACAACCAATACAAGCGAGGCTTTGTCCATAGCTGTTAGGCGTAGGCGTATCAATGCCGGGGTGTCGTCTGAGCAGAGGTCGCATGATGTAACTATTCAGATCGCGTATCGACTACTGTATTAAACATCAGCAAGCTGGTTAAGGATTTTGCAGGGAACCCAAAAGGGTTGAAGCTGAGTAAGGCGGGGTCGGCAAGTATACGTGGAGAGCTCGAACGGCGTGCTGTCACCCCACACTGGTCTAGACAAAAGGAACTGCAGGTTAACTCGAAAGCGTGGGGTTTCCCATATGCAGGGTCGGGACTAGGCCGTTATCAGAAATCCGTCTGTAACGAAGGGGGCAGAGAGCATTAGCCCAAGACCTTCCCAGCCTGAAGTGGATTTCTTCTTTTTTATTGAGGAGAGGGAGAACAAATTTACGCCGTAGGGTAAACTCCCCTTTTCTCCTTGACCCGCCTTTCTTTACACGTGGCCCAATGGGTCCGAGACTGATAGGGATGGCTGTTTCCCCTTATTGTGAGACCGCTACAGACCAGATGTCATAACCTTCAGGGGTGTTGCTGCCACAAGCAGTGAAAGAAAAAAAAGATGGGATGGAGCAATCACTCAGATAATGGCAGCATTCTTGGGGCTATCACTTAACAGCTTGCTCTTGCCAATAACAGAGTCGGACGGGTTCCAATACGTATGCGAGCCATCTGGTGAACGCACCACCGATTTTCATATGCAGGGCAACTTCACTGGCATGACGAAGTTGGTGGAAATGTATCACCACTGGCCGTGCGGAGGTTGACCGCTAGCTAGTGCAGTGGGAACGGCTGATTAGGACAGACAAACCAACAATTTTCGGTCGAAAGGCGCAAGCTGAAGGTGAGAACTGATGAACTGTAAAGATTATAGCATTCAGTATACCAGAAACTGGTAAATAAGGGAGGGAATGGCTTCGGTAGAAAATTGGTTGTAGGTCAGGATGACACAACTTCCTGATTAGTCGCGGGTGAGTGTAGCTTAGAAAAATAAGGCATTGTATGAGGAGCAGATTGATGGTGGAGAGCTATCACAAAACCCTGAGCCCCAGGCGTAATAGTGTGTCCAAGTCAGGTGACGTCAAGCGGGTAAGTATTATCTTGATGGAGCTTAGAACTGGATTTATAATTGCGGGCTAGGTATCCGTATGCAAATTAAAGTGTACTATAGCAAGGTCTGATAAAGGGGAGAAGAGTGAGTAGAGGAATGTCAAGAAGCCGGTTATTAATAGCCATGCCGTGGCTATGGGAAAAAGATGAGAGGATGGGAGGAACTGGAAAATTATTTGATGCCAGATTTAGCAAAACGGATGAAGGTGGAACAGAATTACCGGACTGAGGATAAAACCATTCTGTAGGAAATCGTAGAACAAAAGAAAGTGAAAGTTACAGAATGGAGAGAGAGGAGAAGAGAAAGAAAATGATGCCATAACTGGGGCTTGAGTCCAGTTAGTGCGGCACTCCAGAGAAAGTTCAACGACTGTGCCTGTCGGACATTGTCGACGGAGAATTAAACACGCAAATGGCAGGATCAGATGTGAAACAGAAGTAGAACGAATGGGTGAGTAACACGAGTGGGAATCAAGCGCGGCTACGGCCTAAAAGATAATGGGGTCCACAAAAAGGGAGTTTGAAAACTATTAGAAACCTAATCCAACTTCAAAAGCCCTTGCTTCACTCATGTACGGATCTAAAAGTTGGATTACAGTTTGTACTGTGAGGTATTTGCTTATGTGGGCCTTAAACGTCTTAGATGGCTTTATAGAACGTATTTCATGGGGTAATTTGTTCCATAAAGCTGCATACTTAACCAGGAAAAAGTTAGATCTAAGAGCAGTTCTACAAATGGGAACAGTAACTGTGTTGTCTCTCAGTCTTAAAGAATACTGTGAGTCCGTTAGGTTTCTGAACTGCGGTGCTGATTCGATGATTCGTTTTACAACAACACCATGAAAGAATAAGAGGTTCAGCTTCATGCGTCTAAGCCATAGCGGATCTAGTTTCAAATGTTCACAGCGTTGGCTGTAATTGAGTTGAGTGGTAAAGCCGATTAACTCTTTTGTCACTAGCCGTTGAACTTTTTCAATGGCCACTCTGTCCCACTGGCGCATGTTAGAGTAGATTATGGAACAGTATTCCAGAAGGGGCCCAACGTGGGTCTTATATGTGCTGAATTTGCTTTCTGGGAGGCGGAATGTCCTATGAAGCAGGCCTATCAGTCTTCTAGCCTTGGCAATTTGAGTGGTAGTATGTTCAGAGAAAGTGAAGGTGGCTGAATATTGCAAACCTAAATCTCGTACTAACGGACTGATGGAAATCGGGTGACCGTCAATACTGAACATACCTGGGGGGACATTGCATTTGAACGTAAGAATGTTGCTTTTCTCAGCAGAAAATTTCATTAATGAAGTGGTGCACCAAGAACTAAGAGCTGTTAAATCTTGCCGTATGTCATTGATAACTGTACTAAGTTGACTAGAATCAAAACTATTCAAGATTTTTATGTCGTCCGCAAAAAGGTGGAGACTGCCATGGCGAACGACACTGAAGACATCATTTATGTAAATGAGGAAAAGAAGTGGACCCAAAACGCTGCCTTGTATGACACCACTGGTGACAGGTTTGGGTTTGGAGACGGAACCATTAATCTGAACCAACTGATAACGGTCGGAGAAATAAGAATCCAACCAACCGAGTAACGGGTCCATGATGCCATAAGATTTGGCCTGCAATAAGAGCCGAGTGTGTGAGACTCGGTCGAAAGCCTTCTTCATATCAAGCAGGATAATAATCATGGACATGCCTTTGTCAGCAGCCTCCGTGACTGAGTTCAAGAAATTAACTTGACAAGTAGAGCACGAACGGTTTTTCAGGAAACCGTGTTGGCCCACATTGAGCAAGTTATTTGTTAAGAGGTGGGTCATTATCTTATTCTTAATGAGCTTCTCCATGATTCTGGAGATAATCGGTGTATGATTAATAGGACGATAATTCTCAAGAACATGAACGGAGCCTTTTTTGTGCAAGGGGATAATTGTAGAGGTTTTCCATTGATTAGGAAACGAGCTAAATTTCATAGACAGGTTAAATAAATTAGATTAACCACGTATCGGCAATAACACAAAAGGGGTTTGCCTTCTGTGTGCAGGATAGGAAATGTAACGACGGGTCGTGGAAAATCCCCCTAAAACCCTTGAGATTCAGCGTTTTTCTTAACATCACTCACTTGATTACACTATTGACGTGCCTTTACGAACTTTTTGTTTTTATGGACCAACTGTTGTTTGTTCGCGCCCAGAGCGCCACTTTGTCATATCCTTTTTCTGGACCTGCACGACGCACGTGCTCCTTGCTCGCACGCTGCAATTCGGTTTCTCGTTTGTTGAGTCCTTGTGATCTCATTATTTAGGTTTGTATCATGTTGGTGTTATTGTTCATTCGATAATCTAGTATGGCAGAATATCACGGAAAATTGTCTTTTGATTTCGGGATCCGTTGCAAATTTGGCTCCGCATTGCTCGAACGTGTGTTACAGGGAGCATGACTATGTAAAGGGCTGACTGGCCGTCCTCATTAGGGCAGGCAAGAACCATCTGGAATCGCAGACCATGGCTTGTACTCGAGATATACAACTGTAGACGGATACACTGGAACTCCCGAACAAGTGAGTAAATGTGGTCTGTGTGAACAGGGCCCTCGATACAAAACTATATGAAGATATTCAACTCTCCTACATACTTACAATCTTGGTCAACGAGGATAAGAAGACTTCAGGGGTTGGAGACTTCGACCTACATAACTTCGACCGGGTAGCCGTGGCATGTACCACGGGAACCCGAGAGGAGGGATAACCAAACTGGCTGCCTTCGAATGCTCCGGTCTTACAAGTGAGAGAGAATACCAGGTACAGTGCTGGTTTCGCGCAGTCCTTGTGGGAAATTGTGATAACGAACCACGAGAACGATGTTGCGGAACTTCAGGTTCACTCTTCGTTGGGCAAGAGCAACACTGTTGGTGTCAAAACCACTCTTTGTATGCGGCAAGACAAAGTAGCCCCGAGGTTTGTCAGAAGCTTCGTAAAAACGGGCATTTCTATGCTTCGAAATAGAGAAGTCGATCTATCATGGGGCATGGTGGGCGATTCTAATTTGGAGGAACGCTGGCAGGTGATTAAGGGATCTTTGCTCACCCTAAGAAACGAGTTTGTTCCTCTGAAGCTCAGGAGGGGTGAGAGCAAGCCGGCGTGGTGGAGAGCTGCATTGGACAGGTCAGTCAAACTTAGGAACCGTAGTTCGGCTCCCTTCAAGGCTTTCGGAGGAAGCCAGGCTTTGATTCGATACACGAGGCATAATAATAAGATGGCGGACCTCTTGTTATCTGCTTAGCGCATGTGTGAAATAAAGTTGACCCGTTGTGTCAAATGCATCCGAAGAAGTACCATAACTACGTGCAGTCTGAGGGTTCTTTGAGAGATGCAGTGGGACCACTGACGACCCACGATCACGGAGTTGCAACAGAAAACCAAAGCAAAGCAGACGCTGTGTGGGAATTTTTGTAGCCTGCAGAGAACGACTAACGAAGAGCAGATAAGTTTTGGGGGGTGACTCTTCCAACGGGAGTGACAGACTTGAATCTTACGGAGGAAGTCGTAGGCAAATACCGCAGTCTCATTCATCTCACTTGGCGTGGTTCATCACCTGAACTAAACACCCAGTTATGACGTCACCAATTCTGCCCCCACCTTATCCCCCAGCCAAGTTTCTTCCGTAATTTCATCCAGAATTTGCTTGTTCCTTTCTACTTACTCACCACTCTAGGTCAAATTCCAACCTCGTTACAGAATCTTACTGCTCTCAGTTATCCATAGTTCACCGTCTCCTTATTTAGTCTCAAGCATCATAGACCGAGCTTTGCCTTAGTCCATCTAGTAATGGACCAATATTGAGGCCTATCTACTCCGCCATTCTCTATAGTACACTTTTTCGTCATTCTAGTTTTTGTACGAATCCTCATCCATTTACCGATCCATGTGTGTCTCGCTTCTCCAACGTCCCACCCTCTTTTTTGTCTCCCACTCTATGGCAATAGAATGGGCATTGGCTCAACAATCCTTGGTATTCTTTTGCTTACGTTGCTTCCTCTCCACACCAGGTCCTGGGAAATCCAGTCGCGCTTATCTCACTTAGCGTGGCTCATTACCTGAACTCAACATCCATTTATGACGTCGCCACTTCTGTCCACACCCCATCCCCAGCTAAGCTGCTTCCCCTATTTAGTGCAGAGGTTAGACTCTTTTTCCGCCAAATGACTATTCTAGGTGAAATGAAAACCTCCTCATCAAACGTTTTAGCCCCTACCTACGGCTTTCCTTTTTTAGTCTCACGTTCCATGGCCTCAATTTGTCCTAGGGATCCGCTGCATCGACGAGCCCGTGCTTCACTTTTGTTCTCCTTTCTGTTAACCGTTGAGCCTCAGCTGGGCTATACCCAGACTGCTTTTCTCTACCTCGCTTCCCTTTTCAGTGATCCTCAATACCGTTCAACCACCTCGGGCACCAAACTGACCAACTCCCTGGCTGGTGCACCCGGATGATAATGCTGCATGGCCGTCTATCGATCGCTGTTCCCGTTGGCTCTGTTTTACAAGTTCACGCAAACTGTCCAGTTGATCCTGGACCATATACCCTTAACGTGGTTGCTCTGCCTTCTGTGCAACCATCAATGAACACTCAAGCCAATTCCAACGGTGCGGGGCGCGATCGGATCCCCCACTTTGGCTGGCGCACATCCGGTATGCAGGGCCGTCTGCAACGATGTGCGAGCGCAATTAGGCTGGTGGATCACACCTCCCTTGTTCACTTCACGAAGTGTTTCTCAGGTTGGGTGTCCAGCGCACGGTCAGCCACACCCACCAGCATCCGTTGCGGATTGCACGCTGCAACTCCCCTCGCTCTACCGCATTTTTCACTGTCCGTTGCAAACCGCATGTTCCTACTATTCTTCTGCCAAGTTTCGCTCATCTGTCATCCATGTCAGCACTCTTCTCAGTTCCCTTCCGTGTCCTTCCACCTCTGTATGCACACCCATCCATTTTGTTTTGTTCCTATCGTATTCCACAATGACAACCTTCACTGCAAGATGTCACTGTCCTCCTATCCATTTTACTCTGCTAAAGTCCGAAATATGTTCTTTCCCACCCACTTCGCCCCTGTCGGTTCCTAATCAGTATTCACTAGGAACCTACATATGCTTGTAAAGCGCACTGATCGCATATCCGATAGCCACCATTTTGCGATATCCTTTTTTCCATAGTATAATTCCCATCATTACGCAACAGACACAGCCTAAACAATTACCAATCACCATATAATAAATCAACGTTCCAAACTTTGCTTTTTTCACAACCAAATTTATTATCTTTTTACTATCTTTTAATTTTTAACGTCTGAATCCGTAATTCTTCCGGGTATCTTCCTCTTAGAGAGTGAACCGATCAGCAACTTCTGGCTCAATCCACTGGTGCAATAGCCTGTAAGCAAGCAACCCTCCGGTTCCAGTCTCCCAACCCTGAAGCACAACCATTTTTCGCGCATTTATGTTCCATCACAGGCCTTGCCGTCCCGATCCTTTTCCTTTTATCGGTCTTCATCCTGTGACAAAAGTGAAAAGATCTGATTCATCATCTTTTAACTGATTTTCTTTGGTCAACACTCTCGTCTGCTTCGTACATTGCGCACCACAGGCATCTTCATTGTGCCTTTCAGGCCGCGCTGCTTTTCCGCGTTCCCCTCAGTGTAATGTCATCGTAACGTCATCATTCTCATCTTCAGTTTCAAACCATGCCATCTGCCATCACCTGGTCTTTCTGATCCTTCACTTCCTAATTTCTCTTCCATGTTATTCGCTGCTACAGCTGATGCATCTTTGCACCACAGTTCTTCCAACCCCCAAGTAACCCTTCCCCAGTGATCTACACCCCTCCAACCACCCCGTACTTCCATTCGCTCTGCGTTCTCCAGCCATTTTTGCGGCCATCTGCTTGCTGCATGAAGTACGTCCATTTATTACCGCCTCACCCATGTTTGACTGTCACTACATGCCACACCTGCAATAATCACGCTCTTAAATTCACTCTTACCTGTCTTTATTGATCCGTTCTTTCATATTCCCTCGTTTACCAGCTTCTGTTCACAGCCATCACTTCTGGGCTTCCAAAGTTGGTTCTCTTTTGCTGTTGATCTCCCATGTTCACCCATCGTAAACAAATTCACCGGGGTTTATCCAAGTTAATCCTACACCATTTGACCCAACCCTACCTGTCTCGTCCGACCACAGCTACCTCCGTGTCCCGTCTCTTCACTGCTATTTGCTCCTGCTCTGATATATATATATATATATACTTGTGTAAAGTTTTGTATCCACATATTTTCTTTGCCTCCTTCAGTTCTTTTGCCCCCATGCCATCACTCCTCGTGATATGCGTCCATTTTGTCCATAACAGTGCCTCACGTTTACCGTATCTATATCCTTCCGCGGCATTGATACTATCTGACACACTCTTTACGACTTGCATTTCCAGCTCCCTGCTTTCAAATTGACACCGTACGTTTAATGTATTAACGCACAGTTCATGGCTACCTAGTCCCCAGTCATACAAATCAATTTATTGTTATTTTCTCTTTTTTCTTCCTTTTTTCTTCATCGTTTCTCGTAAGGAGTTTTTCATGCGGATTTTCAATCCTCCTCCGGTAAAATTCCCAGGTTCCGTTCTTCCCTACCTGGCTCAGCCAGCTGCTCCATCTGACCTTGACCCTCAAGTTCGCCGGGCTCACATTGAAGTCCATCTGCGTGTTCACCTAAACTCCCTACATTACTCCTTGGTGTGCATACATTTATCTCCCTTTCACCTACTCTCTATTCCCTCTGACCCCATTTGTGCTAGGTATTTATAACTTTTTCAGGAATTTTGCCTGTCACTTTTGTCGCTTGTAAAAGTTTGATCAGGCGTCAGTCATGGTTCGGGCACTTCAGTAGTAAAATATTACTAGTAGTATTATTATGCTATGAAATAGCGGGTTCATGGGAGAGAAGAGCTGAGCAGAGACACAGTTGCCGTCATACACTGGATACACAAGTGGGACTTACCTCTAAATGATAAGAAATGTCACGGACAGCGACAAGCCTGACGGCTGTACATAACCAAGGCCCATTTACTATAGAGGTAGTAAACAGGATCAAAGACCTCGGAATTTTGGTGAATGGTTGGATCAGTGTGCAGCAGCCGCGAAACAGGCACGCGGTGAGCACTTCAGGTTGAGATAAGCGTTTTCGTGCATACAACCAAGGTTTTTTTTATACCAGTATGCATGTCAATAGTTACACCTCTTTTAGAAAACTGTGTGCAGGTATGGTCACCCTTCTACAAAATGATGCCACCTGTTCGGAGAACGTACAGCGTCTTGCAACGCGCGTGACTGAATGTCAGAGACCCCAGGACCTCGGGTGTTTCTCTATAGAAAGGAGGACACTACGAGGGGATCTCGTATGGACATTCAAGGTAATAAAAGGCTTTTCTGGGCTTAGACCGAAGAGTCTATTCCATATGGCAACAGACTCCAGAACAGGAAGCTGGAAAAAGTTCGATCTGGGCTGATAGCTAGGCCTCAGTTCTTTAGCAACCGGGTGGTCAACTACTAGAATAGACTGCCAGAGGAGGTTACAGAACCGGGGACTGTCCAGGCATTCAAGGAGGCCCCAGATCGTAAGTGGAACGAGATCATCTCTGGCAATGAGCTACGAGCATGTCACTAGACGGACGGATGTGATGTGTTTATTTAGTGAACGTTTCCATTTGATACGTAATGACTTAGTGCAAGCTTACAATGCATAATGCCTCTCGCGGTTAACGTGCTATGAGCACTTACGTTTCCCTCCTATTTTTAGCGGGAATTCGAAAAAATAAACCGCGCAGTGATGGGCGCCTACCTAGTGTGCATACGGTGGAGGGAATTCTGGACGATGTTTGTGAGACTTGAGTCCCGCGACTCCAAAGTAAGCTTAGAATTGCACGATAACCGACCTTAAAAAGGGCTGTACATCTTTACACGAAACAACCGGAGCTCTAGGAGTACAAATTAGGTTCAAAATGGATTTCTGTTAACTGAAACGTGAGTAGGCTCCTGCATGTGTTGTTGAAACGCCAGGCCACATTAGGTATGTAGATGTTGCGAGAAACTATCCGCTGCCGTAGAAAAGTGGTCAGTCCCCAATCAAATTGCAGTACGCTAGTCACCCACAATCAGACACCACCTATCCGCCGCCCAGCCCTGCCCGCAGAAACGCCACGCGGTTTAAGGATCTCGCTGTTTGATGTCTAACAGATTTACCATGAAGGAATCTTTCGTGCTGCTCAATCTGGACGGACTGCCGCAAGTGTGAACTTTCTCCCACCGTCCATCTCACGATAGATAATGTCTCTCGCAATGGATATGCGATAAGCACCTCCGTTGCCTTTCTATTTTCGGCGGGGATTCGGCGAAAAGTACTGCCTAGTGATGGTTGTCCAAGTAGTGTATACGGCGAAATAAATTCCGAACGCTCGATTGGCCGTGCGCATTATCTGTCATGTGCAAAATGAACTTAGGTCTGCGCTCCGGGACTGGAGGAGCAAACCTACATAGAATGACTGCATGCCAATGCGTTGCACATGCTGATTAGAGAAAATGCCGGATATAGGCCTGATGCTTTCCATCCTTGCTTGATCTAGCAGTAAAAAACCACCCCAACGATTTGTCTGGACTGCACTACTGTGCACCTCTTGGCAAGAGTGAACACGTATGAATCAAAATCGCCCGGTGAATGAGGCAACCCGATGTACTCTCGAGGCTGGTCAGATATTTCGGTAGTATAGACAGAGACAGGCACCGCAATGAGGCGATGGGTTTGACCTGGAGTGCGACAGGATTGGCAACCCTCGTAGAGCTTTTGCGGGTCATCAGGAGATCCCTGATTGCCCTACAGGATGGGTTCGCGCCCTTGAAACGAAGGAGTGGGGAGGGAAAACCCATGTGATAGAAGGCTGCAGTAGCCAAGGCCGCAAAATGTAGAAACCACAGCTGGAACTAGTAAAAAGCTTCCGGCAGTCGGCCAGCCTAGAACCTCTACACAAAGCTGAGGAACGAGACCGTTAATCTTCTGAGAACTTCCAGGCTCAAATTTGAGCTCAGATTGGCCCAGTCTGTAAGAGAACAACCGAAAACATTCTACGGCTACGTGCTGTAGGAAGGCCCCACAAAATTCGCCGTCAGTCCACTATCCTCTAGAGACCACTGTATTTTCTCTGTTTACCAGAGCAGGCAGACGCCCTGGGGGAATATTTTGGTGGTGTACATGATATTTATAGTGTGAACGGGTAGACTCGACACAGGAGCATCCTTCTCCTCAGTTAAACGAGCTAAACCCCTCAGAGGAAAGCGTACGTAGGTACCTACAAGAATTAAACAATCACAGGTCAGCGGGCCCAGATGGCATTCATCCAGCTATCATCAAGCCGTTGGCGGATATCATAACTCCACCTGTATACAGGCTGTACAGGTCCACGTTGGATCACAGTGTAGCTGCCTCAGGATTGGAAAGTCGCGGCAGTCGTGGCACTATATAAGAGTGGGCCCAAGTCGGCTGTGCAGAACTACAGGCCGGTAAGCCTAACTGGCATCCTATATAAAGTCCTGGAAAGATCATTCGTGCCCACACCTACCAGCCCTCACTGGAGCACTGCATGCCAAGTCCGACCTAGAATGGATTCCTGAAAAATAGATCTCGCCTGACCAATCTATCGAGCTTCGTAGATTCAGCGACTGGATGAAGGCAAGCAAGTTGAGTTAGGCTGCCTCGACTTTGGCAAGGCGTTCGATTCCGTTAATAATCATCTTTTGCTATGCTAGATGGAAACATTCGGTTTAGGTGGTTCAAATTTTCGAATGGATCTAAGTGATAAGATTTTTGCATTGACTGGAGAGATAACATGTTATTTCTCCCAAAATAACGTATGGTAATTAGTACTTTTGAGGAGCTCATTCTCTTCAGAAGAGTTTATTCTCTCCAAAAACTGGTCATGTATTTGGTGTCTTTTTGGTGTTATTGTTAGTGTCAGCGCAACTGATGCCAAATAGGATCTTTTTGTGGCACTTTTTGTAGTGTACCGCTTTTGTGGAACTTTTGCAGCGTGCAGATCTCGCGGCATTTGCATCACTGTACCGTTTTCGTCGGTTTAAAAGCTTGTCTTATTATCCTACTGGTGTTTGACACGGTATTTTCGAACAAACTCTTTCACCACTGCGAAATGAATGGAACAGAGGTTTATCCTGTCAATTAGGCAGTGAGCTGTGGGAACAAGGACTGCACAGACCTGACGCAATTTGAGAGAATTCAATGCGAACATTGTTGCCGTTGGTGTCATCAAGAACGCTCCGAGCTGGAAGAAAAAGACTTCGAGCTGCACATCAAGTACGCATCGCTCAAATGGATAGGCGCCCACCGCTCGCGCATAACTGGAGTCGGATTAGGAAAAGGGGACGCGAACATGCAGCTGGAACCAAGGCTAGCGAGGGCGAATTCGATTCGTAGCTTAGAGGTAAGGGAAAACCTTTTGTCAGATCAGAAAACGAAAGAAGGACAACCCCAGCCAAAAGGTAAAGGAAGCAAAGAGGCAGAAGTTTCCACCAGTGTAGAAAAAAGCCTCCTGACAGAAGAAGACTCTCTCAAGAAGCATGATAAACTCCAAGGTGCTGGAGTGAAACACATGAAGAGTGACACTGAGGTCACGGCAGTTAGAAGTAGAAGACGGCTACTTCATAACCCTAAGGAAAACATCGTAAAAGACGGTAAATTCAGGAGGGAGCAAAGCCACCGGCTTGTGACCGAGGTTCTTGGGAAGGATGGCCTAACTCCTACGACACCGATAGCCAATTGTCATCGCTAGCGGCAGATGGGGAAGACGTTGAGCTCATGCAAATGCTGGATGCGGCGCTGGCAGTGCTGGCACAGACAAAGTAGTTCATCTTATTAGGGGATCTCAACCTACCCGAAATTAACTGGGAAAGCGGGATCGCACCAAGAGGATCAACGGGTGACAAGTTTCTGCTGTGGGTCCAGTTACATGCACTTACGCAGCATGTGACACAGGCCACTAGACACAGAGGTGGACATCACTCGTCTCTCCTTGATTCAATCATGACGCGGCACCATCAGGACGTTGAAGAAAACTAATTGGGAAGAGCCACTTGGAAAAATTGATCATGTAGTCCTAAGGGTCACACTAAGACTAAGCAAGGCGCCGAAGGAAATCGTGTTAGGTCGGCGCTATGGAGAAATCAATATAGGTAAAATAAAGAGAGCCGCGGAGGAAGTTCAGCGGACACCGAGACACACAAATGCCCGCGTAGAGGAAAGATGGGAGGCCATCAAGATGGGGCTACTTGAACTTACAGTGGAGTTTGCACCCCTGAGGGTGGTTACCAATAGAAATTAACCCCCATGGTGGAAATTAAAGTCCGCAAGGCTATAGTTATTCGTAGGCAACGATGGGCGGCGTACAAGCTGTACACATCTCAGGGGGCATGGAAGAGCTATAAGATGGCTAGGAACAAAGCACAAGAGATCCAAAGATTGGGGAAATATGCCTTTAGGCGTCGGTTAGCTGCGTCGGTCCGCACAAACCCATAGCTATTCTGCGCCTACGTGCAATCTCACAAACGTATGAGAGAAAGTGTGGCAATTTTGGAAGGAGCACAGAGACGACTAGCTCTAAACGACGAAGACAAGGCTGACATGCTCTTGGCATTCTTCAAGAGCATACATCGACCAGAAAATAGTTTGGAGGAAATAATGCAGGGCCCACAGGCGCCTCCAATACCCGAACTTACAGTATGAGAAGAAGAAGTGTACGCGGAGTTGCAAACGTTAAATAGAAATAAAGCAGCAGGTCCAGACGGGATTCACCCAGCAGTCGTTCAGCCTCTGGCCAAGGTCCTGAAGGCTCCTGCGACGAAGCTGTATGAAACGCCACTTAGAGAGGGAATTGTGTCGGGAGACTGGAGGAGAGCAACAGTGGTAGGAATTTACAAGGGTGGATCCTGGCAAAAGGCCGAATAGTACCGGCCGGTTAGCTTGAATTCAGTACTGTGTAAGTGCTTGGAGCGAATGTTAAGGAAACAGTTCTCTAGGCATTTGGTTCAACATAACCTCACATCAAATGCTCAGCATGGGTTTGTGGCAGGACGATGCTGTCTGACGAATCTCCTGTTGTTCCTCGATGAGGTAACCAAGCGTCTGGATGAAGGTCAATGGATTGCGGTTTGCTACTCGTACTTCAGCAAGGCCTTTGATTCTGTGAACCACAGATTTCTGGATGTCAAACTGCAGTCTATGGGAATTGTTGGAAAGGCAAGACAATGGATAAACAGTTTTTAGTGGGGCAAACTTTTAGTGTTAAGTTGGGTGGTCATGTTCCAAAACCGGAAGGTATACAAGCGGGGAGGCACAGGGCTCGTGCTCGACCCTCTGCTCTTCCTCATCTCCACCAATTACCTAGCACGTGAGCTTACAAACCCCACCTTTATGTTTGCCGATGACATCAACATAGCTGGAGTGGATATAGAACTTGACGTGCTAGCGGTACAAAACTGGTCGCGCAAATCGGACCTTCCACTGAGCCTCACCAAATGTCAGTGCTTGTCCACAAATGCAGAGGCTAGTGGGAATGATGTGGGTTAGTTGCAAGTGGTCTCGCAGGTCAAAGACTTGGGCGTTATAATGGACAACAGCTTCAAGCCGTTGAAGCAGTGCACAGCAGCAGGTAATATGGCCAGGAGGAAACTCTTTCGAATTAGATTTATTATGTCGTGTAGAGATCCGTATATTTTCGTTCCGATATACCAAGCCATAGTAAGCCGCATATGGAGTACTGCGTGCAGGCCTGGGCACCGTACTACCAGAAAGATTTAGACTGTCTGGAGAAAGTGCAAGGGCTAGCCCCAAGAGTGGTGACTGTCAGGTGCAAATCGAGAAGACCTTTTCTCTCAGATCTCAGAGACAGTCAAAAAGGGGCATAGCTTTGTATTTGCAAGTACCTGTACATTTTCGACTTTTTCCATGATTTCCAACGTCCCTTTATGCAACACTTCTTTGCTGTACCGACGTTTTATTGTAAGACACATACACCTTTTTGAACATCATCAAGGCGCAATACAAAAAGGCTGTCAATAAACCTTTCATTCTGGTGCGGCCTCATCTTCTGATTTGCCGTGTCTTGGAATTATATCGGTCGGAACTAACTGTGAGAAACAAAACATTTTAGAAGCTTCCACGGCTCCACTTGGCATCTCTCTCAATACCATCCTGCTCTGTTCAACGAATGGCTGTCAGACCGAGCTGAACTGAAGATATTGGCTCTTTAGCGCTCATTAACTGATCACAAGAACAGCGAGCAACTGTCAGTTTGTGTCACACCTTTTTGTTTCATTTTAATTTCTAATGCACATACCCCTTTGGCCTTTTTATCACAGCACGCTTCCCCTCCCATGTTAGCTTGCCAGTGTCGTCTTAGTTATTGCTGACATTAATTTAATGTACCATACAGACAGAGTAGTACGCCACATGCTACAAAGAAAGCATTCGAGTCTTCAAATTAGGCGAATTACTTCTCTAATAGGACGGTACCCAATTGGGATAATCTCCAAGAGGAGGCCATAAATACCATAATAGTGAGGGCTTTTAAGAAAGCAATAGACCTATGTTGGGTGGCAATATACCCCGAGTTATGTTAGGCAGTTTTTAGGGCCAGACGCAATTTATTCGTTGTTCCCACCTTTTTGTGCCAGGGCTGATACTGCACAAAATTTCTGCCTTTCAGATAAAAGAAATAACGCAGCGTTGGGAGCACCGGAAACGCGCTGACAACACAACTATCTGGAAATACGACGGACTCTGGCCACACCAAGTACTGTGCAAACTTTAGCAAGGCTTTCGACCCCGTTATTCATTGTATTTGCTATGCTAGGTGGAGACGTCCGGCATAAGTGGGCCAGCATTTAGGTGGCCGGAGGACTTCTTCTCCCGCAGGACGTTTTACGTCAGAGAGGGGGAAAGGCGCTCCAGTTCAGTGAACGTCACTAGTGGTGTACCAGAGGGATCCGACCTAGGCCTGGTCGTATCCTTGTTATTTATTAACGACCTGGCATCCGCTCTTCAATCGCCCAGCTTTATTTTTTCGGATGATGGGGAGGTTGTTGGATCTAAGGGTAGGGCGGACTTGGGCAGGGAAATAGGTACCGTCCTGAACTGGGCATACAAATGGGACTCACCCCTGAACGCTGAAAAGAGCCATTTGTTGTCATAGACAACAGAGAGCCTAACTGTCGCTCATGATCAATGGCTCTTCGCCGTAGAGACAGTCAGTACGGTTAAAGACATTGGGGTCATCATGAACAGTGACTTCAAATGGTCGGACCAGCGTAACGCTGGCGGAGGCATTCGTTGTAACGACCGGTCGTGGAAAGTCCCCCCAAAACCCTTGCGATTCAGTGTTTTTCTTAACATCACTCACTTGATTACACTATTGACGTGCCTTTACGAACTGGTTGTTTCTATGGACCAACTGCTGTTTGTTCGCACCCAGAGCGCCACTTTGTCATATCCTTGTTCTGGACCTGCGTGATGCACGTGCTCCTTGCTCGCACGCTGCAATTCGGTTTCTCGTTTGTTGAGTCCTTGTGATCCCATTATTGAGGTTTGTGTCATGTTGGTGTCATTGTTAATTCGATAATCTAGTATGGCACAGTATCACGGATAATTGCCTTTTGATTTCGGGATCCGTTGCAAATTTGGCTACGCGTTGCTCAAACATGTGTTGTCATACTCAATGGATCCATTTTGAACTAGGAAACACTCGCATAATGCCAAGAAAAGGGTCGAAAGCATTAGAATCTAAACAGGACGTAATACGGCAAGTCTCTGGGGAGGTTTTGGGTACATTTAATTCATTAGTTAATGTTGGATCGCCTAGTCCTGTCATTGCTAGTTCATGTGTTACTGAGGGCAATATGGATTGTTAGGGTGCTGATCTGTATAGGCTAAGAATATTAGACCTAGAACAACAGTTACTATCGGCTAGACAACAGGCCCAGGAGGCAGAAAAGAAGTGTAGACATAAAGAGCGCGAGCATGAGACTAGCTACTACGACACTTCCGATAGACCAGGGTGCAATGAGATAGGGAACCCCATGCCGGTCTCCGACTATAAAACACCATTGATCGATCTGCCTAGAGTGGAACTAACGGTTTTCGACGGGCGATCTGAACAATACAGCAAGTTTGTCAAGCAGTTCGAGACTTTCGCTGAAAATAAGGTAACCGACCCCGGGCAAAGGCTTCTCTGACTGACTCACTACTGTCGAGACCGAGCAAGAGAAGCTATCGACGGGTGCACCATGCTCGACCCGGAACAAGGCTACACCCGAAAAAGGAAGATTCTAAGGGACTCGTTTGGCCAACCTTTCAAAGCAGCCCATAACCTAATAAAGGGCGTGATGGTAGAGGCAAAGAGAACCAAGGGCGACGTCTACACAATGGCCGACCTGGTGATCAAGATGCACAACTGCTCAATAACCCTCGACCATTTAGTATAGTCTAGTCTAGTATAGTATAGTATAGTATAGTATAGTATATTTCTTGACCGTGGTCAATACACATATACAAGGCAAGATCAGAGTATACAGCAGTACATGTCAATGTGAGGTATTCACAAATTCTAACTTTATAAATCACAGCAACCGAAATACTCCAGTAAAGTCATGTAGTGTTTGAGTAAACAAAAGTGGTAATGGTTGAGGTGGGAATTCCAAATCGGTTTCGAAATCGCTGGGGGCGGCGTGGATAGCTGGACAGTCGTGGAATTGCTGATATAAGCGACAAATGGACGGTCACTAACAAGTAACCGGGCGGAAGAGATGCCAAACAACATTGTTAGAAGTAAAGCAAGCGTTGGGCTTTCAAAGTGCAGTCAGAGGTACCAGCGGAATATTGGACACTGATCCAGCATTGGGTAACTAATTGTGGAGGAAGCATGTGAAATAAAGGCAAGTGATTCAAAGATGATAATAAAACGGACCTTTTGTGCAGGTGATTACAGTGTCATATAGAAATTCAAATGAAGGCGAAAAGCTTCGCAGGGACTTCAGTGAACTTTTGAAGAGCATGAATGAAGTATGGACATATAACAGACTATTAAAGAAAAGAAAAGCCGTCAATGAAACGGATTAGTGGAGAAAAACGTCAATGGTTCGGCTGAGCAGGAGTTGGAAGAGTGTAAAATGTTTTTTTTGTATTTGATAGAAAATTGGTAATCAAATTATGGTTGGCTGCAGATGGCTGGTATTCTGTTCCGTGAAGACCTTGGTTGCAGGTAGAATGTTGTGAGAAGCAGGAAAAAAAGGGCTGGTTTGACGAAGTTGACAGCTGCGAAGGCTGGGTTCCGGCCACTGGTTTCGTACTGCAACGCGGGAAGAATTGAACTGTTGGGTTGGATTATTTGGGAATAGACGTTGAGCGGACGTGTTGATGGTTGCTGTCAGGAATCACCTCTCCGATCCGGTGAGACTTTCATGAGGTTTTGTTAATCCATGTACGGTGCCCCATGTAACGTCAGCAGGCGACAGTATAGGTTTAAACCATTGATCAAATCGTCCAGTCCTTACGGTAATCCGGAATAAACGTCGATTTGGCCGATGGATACCCAAGTAACCAATGCAATCTGGAAGAGATCAGGAGTGCGGCAGTCTGGAGAGTGTTCCAGCTGTGGGTTATGATTATCGTTTATATGGAAGCCAGAAAATGAACATTTTGTTATCCGAACAGTTAGTTATCGTTTGGCTAGTGGACAGGTCTATTAGGGATCCCTAGACGGACACTGGTAGCCTTCTAGGGTAGTTGGGTGATAGTAGAGATTTGGGGCGATATCAGGTAGGCGGTGGATGAGGAGAGGGTGTCCGTTTGAAAACCAGGAATAAAACAAAAGTAGATGGTATGGTCTGGAAGAAGAATGAGAAAATAGGAAGATAACAGTCTGGTCAGTTCACCAGATGTGGTAAAGGACGGCAAACAGTAAAAAGGGGGGAAAACACTGAGTGTAAAAATGAGGATTTTTCATGTGGGGGCAAACGTGCTGGTATTCGGCAGGGGCATGCGGATTCCGGTTGGAATGGGGTCTTAACTTACCATGAGCATGTGCGTAGAGAAGTAAAGCCTAGTTACTAAGGAATGGTAATCCGTGTGGCAAGGCTTCAGTGTACGAGAAAGGCACAAAAAAAGCAGTATGGGACGGCTGAGTTCTAGCCTGAGCCAGGAATTAACTGAGAGCGAGCACCCATTGCTAAAGGACGGAACGGTTTTATTTATATATACGCAAATTGTGTGTAGTAAAATGGCACAATCTAGTTAGGAAGGGGGACAAGTGAGTGGAGCATACCCGATGTATATATATATATATATATATATATATATACGTGGGTGCGATCATCGGACGGGTCATGCGAAAGCGGTCGGATGCAAAAGACTATGGCAAGGAAATTGAGATAGAGTGACGTAGCCGAGGATCAACGGTTAACGGAAAGAAGAACAAAAGTTAAGCACGGGCTCATCGGTGAGGCGGATCCTAAAGGCACATTGAGGCCATGAAACGTGAGACTAAAGGGGAAACGCCTAAGTGTGGCTAGAACTTTCAATGGGAAAGTTAGTATTTCGCCTAGAGTGGTCATTGAGCAGGAGTAAGGACCAAGTTCTGCATGAAATTACAGAAGAACCTTAGCTGGGGGATAGGGTGGGAGCAGAAATGGTAACGTCATAACTGGATGTTGAGTTCAGTTAGTGAGTCACGAAAAGTGCGATGAATCAGACTGGATTTTCCAGTTCGAAATCGCAGAGGTGGTGAGCGAAGTATGAGTGGTGGGACCTGGTGCGGAAGAGAGGCATTGTAAGCTAAGAGATATCGAGGAGCGTTGAGTTACTCACCATGATTGTGTTAATAATTATAGGACAGTAGTGAGTATATATATATATACATATATATTTATATATACATGTACATATATATATATATATTTGTATATGCAAATATTATATATAATATATATATATATATATAAATGCAACCAGGTGTTGGATACTGAAGCAGTTTTTATGGCAATGTTGAGGTTGGTTTCAGAGCCGCATACGCAATATAACTAAATAAAGTTAATAAATCGTGGAGCGAGTGAGAGATATTGACAACCTGTGGGGAGTAATACGGTGGTCTCTATAAATGCGAGCGCATCTAAAAGGATTTATTTCAAAGTTGAATTAGCAGGATCCTATAAGTTGGTATGGAAAAACAGTTAGTGGACGCAGACATGCTTACATATGTCAATGGCGAAGGCTAGGAGAAGCGGTCAAACAAAGCAATCAGAACTTTTAAAGCAGTTAGGTTATTTTGGAAGGTAAGGTAAAGAGAGAAAGCAGAGCAATGGCTTAAAAGTCAAGGCCTATCTCGTAGGCTTGACGTTCGGTTACGTGAACGTTGAATAAGCGCAAAACAGTTGGGACAGTAAGGAATTTATCAATAGCATGCACGAATGCATACTTTGACCGAGAAGATCTGATGTGCAAGGGAAGTTTATTCCAGATTCTTGAGTGCGCGAAGAGAAAGAACTCAGAGCGTAGAACAGTCCTCGCGGAGGGTGTGGTAATAGTATACTGTCTATTCCGGAGTTAATATCCAGTATCCGGGGAGAAGCACAACTGGTTGGAGGAATAGGACTGCTTAGTCAATAGCTTATGCAGAAATATCAAATTTAGCTTGATGCAACGAAGCCATAGTGGTTCGATTTTGAGAGATAAGCATCGTTCCCTGTAGCTTAAGTTGGACGACCAACCGATAAGCTGTTTTGTGAATCTTCTTTGAATACATTCGATAATAATCCTGTCGGATTTTCTCATGCTAGTGAAGATTAGGGGACAATATTCGAGAAGGGGCCTGGCATGTATTTTGTACATGTAGAGAATGCTCTGCCTAAGCCGAAAGGATCTGAACAAAAGACCAAGACACTTTTTAGCCTTCGCCGTTTGGAGGACAGCATGTTCCGAGAAGTTGAAAGAGCAAGAATAACTTAAGCCAAGATCTCTTACTAAAGGCTGGCTGTCGATGGGTGAACCGCCAATGCATAAAGAACCAGGAGGAACCTGGCATTTGTAAGTGAGGAAAATACACTTGTCGGCGGAGAATTTCATCGCCCAGGTTGAGCACCATTCATCAAGAGCGGCTAAATCAGCAGAGATTTTAGGGATAGTAGTACTGAGGTTGCCAGGCGAGAAAGTGTAGACAATCTTAATGTCGTCCGCGAACAAAAACGGCGTGCCATTAAGTATTGTCGGAAACATATCATTTATATATAGGAGGAAAAGCAGGGGGCCCAAAACACTGCCCTGAATAACACCGCTAGTAACAGGCCCAGGATTAGAGGTGTGCCCGTTAATTAAGACAACCTGTGAACGATGAGATAACTAAGACGAGAACCAAGAAAGAAGTGGACCGACAATCCCAAATGACCGTAGCTTTGGTAAAAGGTGGGGGTGAGGGACACGATCAAATGCCTTGGATAAATCAAGATAAAGAACAACAAGAGATTTCCCACTTTCAGCAGAGTCGATAACGAGATTCAGAAAATCATACTGACAAGTCATGCAGGACCGTGAACGGAGGAATCCATGTTGGTTGTGATTAATAAGACTGAGGCTTAATAAATAGTTAATAATATTATCTTTAACTATTTTTTCCATTATTATGGATAAGATGGGGGTATGGTTTATAGGGCGATAATTGGATACCTCATGTAAAGGTCCTTTTTTATGAATGGGAACGATTACCGAACGCTTCCAATTAGCAGGTACGGTGCTACCATTAGGTGAAAGAGTGAAAAGGTTAAGCAACAACAGGGGGAGATCCGGTCCACCATTGACGAGTGCAATTGGTGGTAAGCCATCGGGGCCTAATCGAGGAGAGGGTTTGCTATTGGACAGTAGCTTGGAAATACTCCCGGCATCGAAGGGTATCGTAGAAAGGACAGAGTCGGTAAGTGTTGAAGATGGGGGCGGGCCAATGACAGTAGCTGGAGCCATGGCTGAAGCAAAGAATGCATTGAAGGCTTCGGCTATACAAGGTGGGGAGGTGATAGATGAGTTATTATCCAGAATTAGATGTTGGAAGTCGGCCTTAACATCAGCGTTTCTAGACTTATGCAACATAGAAAGAAGTTGCGACTTGTTAAGATGACTCAAAGCCTTAGCTTCTTGGTCACGAAGTCGCGTATTATCTTGTCGTTGAATAAGTGTGGAGAGGCGGTTTAGACGAATAAAAAGTGAAAAGTCGTTGGAATTATGTAGTTGTTTGAGAAGTTTATGATACTTCTTATGGAGTGGCGAGACAGACGACCTCTTTTTAGGTACAGCCTGGGCAGTATTGGACAATTTTTCCAGACAATCGGAAAAGAAGGAGTAGAAAATATCCGCAGCATGCTGAGGGTCTTGGGTGAGGAAATAATCACCCCAGTCTTTCTGCTGAAGAAGCGTGACTAGCAAGGCCCAATTTCTGCATAGGAATGTATTGTTGGGGGGGTGTGCGGAACTAGGTGGGCCACTAAGGGGCAGATGGCAGATAACCATTTTATGGTCACCACCGGGGAAATTTCGTGTTACGGTCGCGTCGATGAGAGGCATGTTATGGGTCAATACCAGATCTAGTATGTTCCCATTTCTGGTAGGTTCGACAACATGTTGTGTCCAGCCGCCAAGATGAATGCTAGTGATCAGGTCCATAAGATTGGGAGGAGCCGAGAGGGTGGGCCAACAGATGTGAGGGAGATTAAAGTCACCTGCAATAAGCTTGGTTCCAGAAGGAAGCAAAGATAGGTATTCGAAAGACCTAATAAGGAGTGGAAGCAATGAACTGGGGGAATTTGGTGATCGATACACGCAGCCAATGTGAGGAACAGTGGTTTGGAGGTTCATAGTGAACCAGAGAGAATCGGGAATAGAATCGAGTGCCGTATGTAAAAGAGGGGTCGTGGTGTAGGCTTCCTTGACGTAGGCTAGGCACCCACCACCACGCCGGCTCGGTCTATCGGTCCTTAGAAGACAGTACCCTACCAAAGATACCTGATCATTGGAAGTGCTCTCAGACAGCCGGGATTCCGTTAGTAAGATAATGTCGTAATTATTTGTAAGGACAAGTCTTTAAAGGTGCGGGAGTTTGTCAAGAATAGAACGCGAGTTGAATAAGGCTAGAGATATACCATTTGTGGGAGGTGGTTTAGGCACATCAGAGGGGTGGTGTAATTTGGGAGGAGGCAGGCTATCGCGATTGGAAGGAGCGGAGGTTAGGGTCAAAGGGGAATATGTTGATGTTTGGGCTAGTGGAGGTTCAGATGGGGTGGCTTCCAGCCAAGCTGGATTAAATGTTGCAGTGAGAGGGACTGCTGAGGGGTAGAGACTGGGCATCAACGGAGGGGGAAACATCGGAGCAAAGGGAAAGACCTGTGGGGTTTGGAGGGTCGATATCAGACAGGGGTGATCAGGAGCTGTCGAGAAATACCGGCCAGTCGGAATCGAGTATTGGCTGAGGGGGGTGCAGAGGGCAGGGTTGAACATGTGTGAGGAAAAGGGGTGTAGGGTGGTAGGTTACGCTGCACATTGTGGTAGGGGTAACTGAAGTTGGGTGGAACACCAAATATGGAGCAGTTAGAAGCGGGAGCAGTGGAGATAGTTTTTGGGTGAGAAGTACGACGTGTGGCAGATTGGACGGCATGTGGAGGCCGTATTTTGGTATTGACGGGCAGTGAGCACGGTGAATTTGTAGGGATCACCGATGCATTGGAGCAAGGGGTATTTTCTAAGGTCGAAACCTTAGTCCGTGAGTTAAAGCGAGTTGATTTAAGAGGAGACAGTTGAATGAGGGAGGGGCTTGTGAGAAGAATGGGAAGACTGTTAGACCTATTCCTCTGGACGGCGAGTAGTTTATCACCGGAGGGAACAGATGGCGAGTTAGAGTTCGGGGTGTATCCAACAGGCGATGAGGTGGGAGAGCGAGACAATAATTGGCGTCTCTTACTGGGTGGCAGTAAAAGGGGAGAAGCGGAAATGTCAAGATCAACAGTAATGGGATTAGATTTTAAAGAGTACATTACGGGAGCAGATGAGGAGGCAGTGGGCGGTTGTGAAGAGGCGGGAGACGCGTGTAAAGGTAAAGCAGTGGGGACTTGAGAAGGAGCTGTGGAGCGACCAGCCGTCTGTGTTGAAGGCTCAGAACTATCAGGCGTCGTTCTAGTGGGGAAAGTCAAAGGAGATCTGGTAATTTCCCTTTGAAGTGGGGTTTTATCTTCGGCTATTTTTATGTTTTTATAAGGAGAATTAGAAGCTATAGTGGAACGCATTTTTATGAACTCTTTGGCAGACAGACCATCTGCAAATCGCATAAGGATTGGACAGTTGAAGCGCTGAACGCGCTTACGCAGCCTTGTTATTTGACAAGGAAGGGGGGCCATACCACATGCATTCAACAGTGTGTGCTTGACATGCTCCAGAGGTATTCTCTCTGGGACATTAAACACGACTGCATTACGAGAGTTCCTCACTCTTATGAGAACTTCGGATGCAACAGAGTCGATAAAACGGCCCGCAGCTGTCAGGATTTGTAAGGTGGAATTTTCGATGCGATCAGTGATGCACAGTAAGGGGGCGAGTTTAGATATCGTATCTTCCAAATTCAGAAGCCGAGACTTTATATCTGAAATACTTCGGTCTAGAACAGCTGTTCTTTCCGTCGCCAAGCCTAAAATGTCACAGAGGTCAACCGAACATTGTTTTAAGGCCACGGGAGTTTGAAGAAGCCTATTTTTCCTAGTGACCGGGGTATGAGTGGACGGGGTAGTATTGGAAGTCTTCTTTGCTACACGTGGCATTTTGAAATATCAAAAAGATGCTGTGAATGAGGTGGAAGAGTAACGGAAACTAGAGCTGGGTTAGAATTTACCACTGAGAAAAAAAATACCTGAATTTCTATGGGTTACCGGAATACTCTAAGAAAATATAATTTTTTGTATTTCCTAAGACAGATGAATGAAAACTATATCGATAACAGCACGCAAAACGACCTGGTGTAGCGCAACACAGTTGAGAACCCTGAACTGGGCATACAAATGGGACTCACCCCTGAACGCTGAAAAGAGCCATTTGTTGTCAAGGACAACAGAGAGCCTAACTGTCGCTCATGATCAATGGCTCTTCGCCGTAGAGACAGCCAGTACGGTTAAAGACATTGGGGTCATCATGAACAGTGACTTCAAATGGTCGGACCAGCGTAACGCTGGCGGAGGCATTCGTTGTAACGACCGGTCGTGGAAAGTCCCCCCAAAACCCTTGCGATTCAGTGTTTTCCTTAACATCACTCACTTGATTACACTATTGACGTGCCTTTACGAACTGGTTGTTTCTATGGACCAACTGTTGTTTGTTCGCACCCAGAGCGCCACTTTGTCATATCCTTGTTCTGGACCTGCGTGATGCACGTGCTCCTTGCTCGCACGCTGCAATTCGGTTTCTCGTTTGTTGAGTCCTTGTGATCCCATTATTGAGGTTTGTGTCATGTTGGTGTCATTGTTAATTCGATAATCTAGTATGGCACAGTATCACGGATAATTGCCTTTTGATTTCGGGATCCGTTGCAAATTTGGCTACGCGTTGCTCAAACATGTGCTGTCACACTCAATGGATCCATTTTGAACTAGGAAACACTCGCATAATGCCAAGAAAAGGGTCGAAAGCATTAGAATCTAAACAGGACGTAATACGGCAAGTCTCTGGGGAGGTTTTGGGTACATTTAATTCATTAGTTAATGTTGGATCGCCTAGTCCTGTCATTGCTAGTTCATGTGTTACTGAGGGCAATATGGATTGTTAGGGTGCTGATCTGTATAGGCTAAGAATATTAGACCTAGAACAACAGTTACTATCGGCTAGACAACAGGCCCAGGAGGCAGAAAAGAAGTGTAGACATAAAGAGCGCGAGCATGAGACTAGCTACTACGACACTTCCGATAGACCAGGGTGCAATGAGATAGGGAACCCCATGCCGGTCTCCGACTATAAAACACCATTGATCGATCTGCCTAGAGTGGAACTAACGGTTTTCGACGGGCGATCCGAACAATACAGCAAGTTTGTCAAGCAGTTCGAGACTTTCGCTGAAAATAAGGTAACCGACCCCGGGCAAAGGCTTCTCTGACTGACTCACTACTGTCGAGACCGAGCAAGAGAAGCTATCGACGGGTGCACCATGCTCGACCCGGAACAAGGCTACACCCGAAAAAGGAAGATTCTAAGGGACTCGTTTGGCCAACCTTTCAAAGCAGCCCATAACCTAATAAAGGGCGTGATGGTAGAGGCAAAGAGAACCAAGGGCGACGTCTACACAATGGCCGACCTGGTGATCAAGATGCACAACTGCTCAATAACCCTCGACCATTTAGGTTACAGGGCTAACCTAGTTGCAATGAACACTTCGGAAAACATAGTCTGTCACCTCCCTTCCGAACTGCGGAAGAAGCTGAACGGATAAGCCGAAGCGACAGAGAAGCCAACTTCGAAGACCTGACTGAATACTTAGATGGGCAAACGAAGATAGCTGACAGCAGATTCGGCCGACTCATCCGGGACAGCATCCGGGCGAACAAGCCCAGTACTAGCCAAACTCAAACCCCTGAACGGGAACATCCAAAATACAAAACTCGGACCAATGCGCACGCCATTTCACGCGATGCCACGGCGCAACCGAATTGCAGATCCTGTGGTGCTAGCCACGGACTACCAGAATGCCCCAAGTTTGGCAACACCACAATAGACGAACGGTGGGGAATGGCGAGGACTGCAGGAGCGTGTTTTATTTGTCTCAACACCGCGCACCGGATGGCATCTTGTAGGGCAAGGAACCGATGTGGTTACGAGGGCTGTACGGACAGACACCATCGATTGCTGCACCAGACGAGAGCAACATTACCCGAGGTGAGTACCAAGCACCGTGTTATTTGTTCAACGTCACGATCTGCCAGTAAACCGGTACGTTTGGGCGTAGTTGCCGTGGGAGTAGTGATCCAAACAGGGGTGGTCAAAGCGTTGGCCTTCATAGATAGTGGCTCGGATATCACGCTAGTAAGGTAGAAGTTCGCAGAGAGATATGGAATCAGAGGGAATCAATCTTCATTAGCAGTGAGCACAGTGAGTGGCACCCAGGTCATCCAGTCGACCAAATTGCATCTACAACCCGTTTCCTTGGTCAGCAGCGATAGAGAAAAAACTCTAGAAGCATTCACCATAAAAGATCTGCCGATGAGAGCACCTCAGTCAGTGCAATCGATTCTGAATCAGTGGTCACATCTCGACTTGGTTACGATCGAGGAGTGGCAGAATACCGAAATTGATCTGCTGAACAGCTGCAATGTATCGGAAGCGCATTGGGTCCTAGATCAAAGAGTAGGAAGCCCCAAAGCACCGTATGCAGTACGCACTATATTCGGCTGGACTTTATATGGTAGTACAGATGGAAGATGCGCCAAACAAATCCAAATCAACTGCACTTCGGTGGAAACGGCAAACATTGGACAGGCATTCCAACGGCTGTATAACGCCGAATTTGCCGACCTGGCCATTGATAGAGATGCCCCATTACGAGAAGATAGGGCAGCTTTGAGAGTGGTGGCCGAGAACGCTAAGTATGTAATAGATCGTTTAGAGGTTCCTGTCCCGTGGAGACCCAACATGAAACCCATGCCAAACAGCCGATAAGTGGCTCTGAAAAGACTATGCTTCCTCAAAACCAGGCTAATTCGAGAACCACAATTGGGGATGGAATACACGCGAGCCATGCAACATAACATCGACTTGGGCCACATAGAAAGAGTGGACACAGCGTTTATCAGCGCAACTTCTAGGTGGTACTTACCCCATCACCCGGTCGTGAGCCCAAATAAACCAGGGAAGGTCAGAGTGATTTTCGACAGTGCCGCGAAATGTCAGGATGTTTCACTCAACAACCATATACTACAGGGCCCAGACTGGACAGCACCACTAGTGGAAACCCAGAGGTGACGAATTCATTTTCACTCTGGACCTACCCAAACTACCAGTCACACGGAGAGGAATCCCATCAGCAGTCTCAAGCCTCTATGATCCCCTAGGTTTCGTTTCGCCATGGTTGTTACCGGGAAAGTGCTTGCTGCAATCGCTGTGCCAAAGAGGGACGGGTTGGGACGAACCTCTCTACTGGATGACGACGAATAGCAATGGCGCGACTGGCTACACAGCCTGGAGCAACTTGGAGAGATCAAAATACAAAGAAGCTTAACAGGAATCAAGTGCACAACCGACGCCCGACTCCATTTATTCTCCGATGCATCAGAAATGGGCTACGGGATCGTGGCTTACGGCTGCTGGGTTGACGCAAATGGTGGGCGGCACAGCCAGATACTATTCACAAAGGCGAGAGTGGCTCCACTGAAAACGGTGTCGATTCCAAGTCTGGAACTGACGGCAGCAGTACTGGCCGTGAAAGCCGCAAAGCTGATTAGGAGATGCCTCGACCGGATAGACTGGGAAACAACATTTTGGACGGATTCAGAAACGGTACTTCATTACATAAACAACACTACCACTCGTTTTAACACTTTCGTGGCCAACAGACTTACTATAACCCACGAGTCGACTAAAACCAATCAATGGCTCTATGTAAAATCCGCCAGTAACCCGGCCGCCTTCTGCTCAAGGGGCCTGAAAACACTAGAGAGGTTGCGGATGTGGACAATGGGACCGGACTTCCCAACGGCAACTAAGGAGATGTGGCCAACGCTAATAACACCCAAGGCTGATGATGGTGACATCGAGAATAAAAGACTGATACTGGCTATAAACTCCTCGGGAATCGTAGGCCTGATAGAGAAACTGTGCCAATTCCCCAACTGGACAAAAATGTTAAGAGCCGTGGTCTGGTGGACACGATACAAAGTACTTTTATTGATTATGAAAGGCGCAAGACCACGAAACACATTGAACGTGGGGACGATACTACCGGGCGAGCTGAATCAAGCCGAACTCAACGTTCTACACCTACTGCAACTAGACGCTTTCCCGTCCGAGGCCAGAGAGCTAGCCAGGATAGGTGATAACACCAAAGGAAGCAGGCTGTTGCACAGCAGTATCCGAAGACTAAACTCCATGCAAACCAAAGGACTACTGAGAGTTGGAGGGCGGCAGACGAATTCAAATCTAGAGTACGAAAAAAAACACCCCATAGTAGCCCCTGGTGACCACTACATAACGAGATGCCTGATAGACCATGTACGTCGGGAAGAGGGACAAGCAGGCTTGAATCAATTATTGAACAATATGCGCCGACGATTTTAGGGACCAGCGACGGTCAAGCGAGTCATAGGCAACTGCATTATTTGTCGTCGCCAGAGAGCTGTAGCAGGCCAACAAATGATGGCCCCCTTCCAGCCGTAAGAGTTCAACTGGGATGGTGCCCGTTCGTGGAAATTGGCGTCGACTGCTTTGGCCCGTTACTCGCGCGACAGCAAAGGAGCATCCAAAAGAGGTATGGTTGCCTGATAAAATGTTTACAATCCAGAGCAGTCCATCTTGAAGTAGTGCATTATATGACCACCGATTCATTTCTAATGGTCTTTCAAAGGTTCATCGCGAGGCGGGGCGTCTCCAAGAACGTATACTCATACAATGGCTCGAACTCCGTTGGGTCTCATAAGGAGTTACAGAAACGGTGGAGTCGCCTGGACCGCGCCGAAATACAAAACAAGACCGTAGCAAAGGGGATAGAATGGAACTTCAACCCACCTTATGCCAGTCATCGTGGTAGCTTTTGGGAAAGGCTGATACGATCGACTAGGCTAATACTCGCGGCCCTGACCTCACAACAAACCCTCGATGACGAGATGCTGAATACTTTGCTAACAGAATTAGAACGCATATTGAACAACAGACCCCTGGTGCCAATCGCCCAGTCCCAGAGGGCGAACCGGCACTCACCCCCAACGACCTGTTAATACTTCAGTCACAAGTAGGAGCAACCACACCGAGAACCCTGCGTGGAACGTACATCGTTGGATGGAAACAAGTGAACCACCTGGCACATGCTTTCTGGAAACGATGGACGAAGGAGTACTTACCAACAGTGCAGCTTCGGCAAAAGTGGATCTCCAAACAAAGGTCGTTCAGACGTGGCGACGTGGTCATCCTCGTGGAGAGCCACTTACATAAAGACGATTGGCCAGTTGGAGTAATCAAGGATTGCCGTACAGAAATCGATGGTCTCGTGCATACGGTGGTGGTGAGAACGAACAAAGGAGACGTACAGCAAGATATCCACAAGGTATGTCTGTTTGAAGGTGACAATGACGTGGGCGAGGTCGACGCTACAGATCAAGCTATATCCATGTCTGCTGATACCAGATGGAGCCGAATTCATTTATTTATTCCTCATGCATTCTCCCGTAGGACCCAACCCTTTACACCGACTTCGAAGTATATTTGTGTTCAATTTCATACGGTGTTCACGATTTACTATAGAGTTAGTTGTCCGAACCTTAGTTTATCACACGACATGACATTGCATGTAGATGTAGCGGAGCCTAAGTCACCCACACATGCCTACATTTTACTCGTTTATGCCATATGGTCTCCGTCAAACACGTTACAGTGCTCACAGTCTTTCGTTGACGTTGCAGAAAGTGCTCCTCTGATGTGTGGTGATACTTGTGATTCCATTATACATCCAGGCACATATGCACATACCCGATGCTCGCTATGTCACGCAACCCCTATCAAACCTGTGACGGTGTTCGCAATTTGTATACATTGGTATATTTCTCGGCCATGGTCGAGACGCAAGCGCTAACGCATGATCATGGTGTAGCACGTTACTCAATAAGATGAAATATTCACAAATTCTAAGAATGAAAGTCGAGAGTATCAGAGATGAAAAAACAAAGCAACAGTTTGAATGGATCGTTCTGATAATGGTTTGCTCGGCAGTTTTGAACCAGTTTCGAATCCGGGCTCGGCAGTGGTGCGCGGTGGAGATATCGAGAAAATCGGTAACGCAGTGCTAAGGAGGCATTATGAACAAAAATGATGCAAGCCAAGGAAACCGGGGGCCAACTAAGGTTCTGCAGATGGAGTCAATTTTGAACAAGAAGAAAAGGGGGGGGCTAAATCGACGCATGCGAGGAGGATAGCGATCCATGAAGACAATGCAGACCCTGAATAACGGATTTACCGGAGCTCGATAAACGGAATGAGTTTTGAAGCAGCAGGACATGAGGCCAATTTCGCGAAAGTGAACACTGGTGGATGTTGGAAAAACAGCAGTCCATAAAAATGTGAGTTTAGATTCAGGATCAGTAACATGTACTATTCAGAAATAAGAAGGCGCAACTGGAGGGTCCTCGAGAAGTGGAGAGTCAATTTCCAGCCGGCTACGGTTCGGGGGAAAGATAAACTGTGGTAACGGATAATAAAGTGGGAAATCTCCGCATGGACTTGAGCGTTATTTTGCTGTTTCACCAACGAATATATACGTATATGTTGACGCATTTGCCTTCAGTGTTGTTCTGGTAGCGTACGACATCGAATGCGTAAGTTTCGTCAGGCAGGGCAATGTATGTGTCAGTCAATCCGCCGGGTGTGGCGGTGTATTAGCAGCATGCGCGTGAACTGGAGTTAGTGTTGGTTGTGTTTGAAGACGCTGAACGACAAAGTTGCGTACACTGGCTTGGTAACTGTGTATGCATTTCAAAGGATTTATGATTTGCCCGTGAGCACGGCATCGCTGGGATACTAATAAAGGACCTAGGGCTTCACGGTTAAGAATGTTTAGCAATGATGACCCTCAGTACCGTTTGCTTACGCAGAACGCAGTTTGGCAACGAGGCGATAAGATAGGTTTGAAATAACAGACAGAGCGAGTAGGACTAACGTACTGTTTGCGTTGCGCTACGCTGTTACTGTCTCTTTCGGTATAGTGGTTATTCTATACTGAGTAGTTTCTGAGGAGTCAAAGTAGAAGGAACTATGGGGGTGACAGTGGTGATACATTAGAGGCAATTGGTCACTTGACTTGGAACATTGACGTGAGTTCATCTATGCTCTTCCTCTATAGTGCTATCGTACTGAGATTAGGCTCGAGTGTGAGCAAAGAAATCTGATGTGGATATGATTGCATGGTTACCGTGGTATCTTTTTCGTTGTTATCGTACTGCAAAGCAGGACTACACAGATGTGATGACTGGTTTGGGGAACCGTGAGAGGTGGGTCCGAATTTTCGTCAGGGAAGCAAACTCTAACGGTCTACATTCGGTGCTCATGGTAGGCGGCACAAGGGCCAGCTTCGGGTGGGGAGGTAGCACGATACACAACTACTGGCATCCAGCACGTGGCGCTCCAAGAATGATCTACACTTGTTTTAGGCGTTTTTCTTACTCTTTTTTACTGGTTTTATCACAGTCAAGTATCTGGCTGTCAGAGAAGGCGGAGCTCCTTTTGGTGGGCGACCACAGCTCCCACGCCCCGGCCGAAACATGGACCGCATGTAACAAGCCGCGTTGGGAATTGGTCAACCACACCAGTCAATCCGTAGCAACACTGCAACCCGGAGACATGGGTCACGTGACGAGGCTGGTGTGTCTGGAAGACAAAACAGTGGGGTATATTTTTCTCACTTTTTTGCGCCAGTCTCTTACATTTTGGTGTTCATGTCTTATTGGTGATCAACTCTGTGCAGGGGGACCTTCACGGCCAGGAATGTTTGCAGAAGTGCCGCGCTAACACTCGCCTTATCCGTGAAGTCAGAACACCCAGGCCGTTTACGTGGGACAAAAATGCGGGGGGAGGTAGAGTCAACCACAGCCTGCGATTACTCGATGGGGTTTATGTTCAACAAAACGCCTGTCTGCACAAAGATGGGGTACAACTTGCAGCACTAACAAAGTGATTCGTCGGTACGAACCACAGATGGTTAGTGGTTTTGCTGGCTAAATATCAAATGTTGTATAGGCCAATCGTGGAGGATGCTGGAGTTCTGTGATAAGGACAGAATTTGTGCTGTTGATGGTAAAATATTGGGGTTATTTTGCTGTCCTAGATAGCGTGAATGAACCGCTGAGTTCCATAATTGCTACAGCGATGGGGCCAACCCTCTGCGGGTCTAACTGAGCCTAGGTTGCTTAAAGCGGTTATTCGATTTACTAGTACCCTTTACCTACATCAAAGGCCTGAGCTCTTGAAATATATGGGTTGTATATCCTAGTCAGCGTGTCCACCGTCAGGGCTATGCTTATTTCCTGATTTAAAGCCACTGATGTCGGTGATAATGCCCGAATTCGTTGCGGTAGCTTGTTCCACAATGAAGCGTACTTTTTAATGAAGAAGTTTGACCGAAGAGCAAGCTTCGGCAAAGGGACAGAAACCAAGAACTCATTGTTACGTAAGGGATAAGTAGAAAGGGTTCTTACCTGCAGTGCTGAACTACATGATCTATTCTTCAAGATATTGTGGAAGAATAGAAGGTTATTACTTATGTGGCGCAGCCATAATTGCTCGATTTTCAGCCGCTCACAACGTTCCATGTAATTAGAGGGTGAAGAAAATCCTATGAGCTGTTTCGTGAATGCCCGTTGTACGTTCTCAAACGCTATTCGGTCCCTTTATCGCATGTTGGAACAAATGATTGAGCCGTATTCCAGAAGAGGTCTGACATGGGACTTAAAAATGTTTAGTTTACTTTCTGGCAAAACAAATGTTTGATGTATTAGCCCGATCGTACGGCGTGCTTTAGCCACCTGGATGGCTGCGTGTTCCGAAAAGTCAAACGTACATGAATAGAAGGGACCCAAGTCACGTACATGAGAGTTATCGGGTATGAATTTGCCGTTTATACTAAATCTTCCCGATGGGAACGGGGCATTCATACGTAATGATGTTACTTTTTTCGGCGGAGAAACTCATTTTCCAATCCTCACCCCAGGAGCTGAGAGCGAGCAGTTCCCTTTTAATGTCATCTACGATGGAGGCTAACGCCGCGGGCCCAAAAGTGCACACGATTTTGATATCATCCTCGAACAGGAAGGGAACTCCCCGTTGGAAAATGGTAAATATATCGTTAACGTACATTAGGAACAGTGGTGGGCGGGGTAAAATACCTTGTATCACACCACTAGTTACGGGACGGGGTTCGGACAAATTTCCGCCTATACTTACAACCTGGTTTCGGGCTGATAAATAGGATGCAAACCAAGCGAGCATCGGGTCCAAGATTCCATATAATTTGATCTCCTGTAGTAACTGGACTTGGGCTACTCGGTCGAACGCCTTGGTCATGTCCAAAATAAATCATGATTGCCGATTTACTAATATTGACAGCCTCTGTGATCAGGTTGAGGAAATCTGTCATGCATGTCGCACATGATCTGTTTTTCAGAAAACCACGCTGACCAGTGTTGATTAGATTATGGTTAAAGAGGTGGCTTGTCAGCCTTTCCTTGATCATTTTCTCCATGATTCTGGACACCACCAGGGTGTGGTTCACCGGCCGATAGTTAACTGGATCTAGAGGTGATCCTCTTTTGTGCATAGGTGTGATGGTGGAAGTTTTCCATTGAGGAAGGAAAACACTGCACCTGAGTGACAAATTGAATATGTTTGCCAGCAACATTGGAACCTCTTCGCCACCTCGCCTAAAAATGGCCTGCGATAATGCGTTCGGACTTGGCCAGCAGGACGGTCTCTTTTCTTGCAACATGGACTGAAACCTCATCAGGGTAGAACGCTACCGTCTAGAAAGTTAGTGGTGTCACCGATTTAGAAAGAGGATGGATGTGGCGTCATCCGTCTTTAAACAGGAAGCAAGGTATTTGCTGAAAGCCTCCATAATCAAAAGAGGGTCATGCAAGTAATTACTGTTATAGTTCAAATATGGGATATCTTGATTAGGTTGTTTGTTTCTGACCTTTATTAGAATGACCAGTGCTTCCGCCTTGTTTGGGTGGCTTAAGGCTTATAATTTCCGTTTCCTTCTAGAAGAATCAAAACGCAATTTAATCTTATGGGATATACGTATTATTTGTAGATACGACGAGAAGTCCCTCGTCTTAGTGAATATTCGTTGGAGTTTGGAAAGGTTACCGTTAAGACGATCTAGAGAGTTCCGCTGTTTGCGCATGATGGGCCCTGAGGCTGGATTGATTTTGGCGAGGCAGTAATAAAGATTAGAATACAGTTAGGCAGCGGCTATCTCTAGGTCATTAGATAAAAAAGCTTACTCCCAGTTTAGGGAACGGATAAAAGAGGGCAGACTATTCCAGCAAGCTCTATGGCATTGCTTATTGGTGATCGGAAGGTGTGTTTCGGCTGACTTATTAATGTGAGGCCAGGGTGCAGTAAAAACACAGGATACCATCTTATGGTCACTACCGGTGAAGCGACTTAAGGTTTGGGTGTCTAAATTCTTGATACCAACAGTGAAGATAAGGTCTAATGTATTTCTCCCTCGAGTGGGGGTAAAACATGCTGTACCCAATTACCCACGTGGATACACGGAAGGAAATCATGGGGCTTTGGGGGCGATGTCATTGAATGCCAGCATATTTCAGGAACGTTGAAATCACCAGCTAGAATTTTAGCAGTTACGGGGAGGTTAGAGACAGTTAAATGCGTCTATTATTGCTGTCAACTCGTGCCTGCCCTGGTTTGGAGGACGGTAGAGACATCCAACGAGAAGTAGTTGTTGATCTTCTTTGATAGTGAGCCAGATCGAGTCTGGAATGTTGTCTAGAATAGGATGATGGAACATACTCGCCGTGAATATGTGTCTGGTATAAACGATGCAGCCGCCTCCTCTTTGGTCAGATCTACTGTTGACAGTGGGCTGATAGCCGGGTATGGATACGTGGTTTAATGGGGTGTGATCCGTCAGCCACGTCTCGGTAACTAGTAAGATGTCAGGGTGTAGGTCTAATGCAAGCTCTCTAAGCAGGGGCAATTTTGGGAGGAGAGAGCGCACGTTAAGTAGTAAGAGCGACAAGGTGCTTTTGGATAGGTTTTCAGTGGATAGAGACGTAATTTCATCGTGATTAGGTGATGAGGGATCGTCAAATAAGACCAGGCTTACGATGGGCAGTCGGAGCTCGGCCCATTTTACCCGCGTTACAGATGAAGAGTTTGTGCCTGTGACTGAATGCGCCGCTGGGCTTTCAAGCTGGGCGTTATTTGAAGAGCGGTTAGGGGTTGTTGACGTTACTGAAATGTCCTTTGCATATGTGGAGGTAGCGGCGGTTGCATCATACACGCACACTCATGCAAGCACATACAGCCAGGCAGGACGGCCTTTCCAAGGACAACATTTATGCTCCCTCTTCAGGCCCGCCATCGGTCAGTTGTTCTCTTGGAAGATGTAGAATAGCCTCGCGACTATGTGGTCAACGGATTAGGTGCGACCATGAGTAGAACGTTGACGACAAGCATTAGGCGCACGCACTGACAGCAGGGCCTATGTAGGTAGGAAGAATCAGTACCTTTATACCAAACCTTTGACTCTGCTGAGGATTCGGGAGGATTTTGGTGGGCGGTATAACGACCGGTCGTGGAAAATCCCCCTAAAACCCTTGCGATTCAGTGTTTTTCCTAACATCGCTCACTTGTCTACACGATTGACGTGTCTTTACGAACTGTTTGTTTTTATGGACCAACTGTTGTTTGTTCGCACCCAGAGGGCTTCTTTGTCATATCCTTGTTCTGGACCTGCGTGATGCACGTGCTCCTTGCTCGCACGCTGCAATTCGGTTTCTCGTTTGTTGAGTCCTTGTGATCTCATTATTGAGGTTTGCATCATGTTGGTGTCATTGTTAATTCGATAATCTAGTATGGCACAGTATCACGGAAAATTGTCTTTTGATTTCGGGATCCGTTGCGAATGTGGCTACGCATTGCTCAAACGTGTGTTACATTCGTACCCAATTACATGGCTACAGTACGACCTCACTCAGAAGGTCGAGTGCAGGCTTGGTCACTCTTCTACAAAAAGGACGCCGCCTGCCTAGAGAAAGTCCATCGTCTCGCCACGCGAATGGTTGAAGGGCAGAGGGGTAAGACTTACTATCAGAGACTCTGTGACCTGAATATTTTCTCGTTGGAAAGGAGGAGAAGTCGAGGAGATGTCAGAAATGTTCAAGGTAATGAAGGGGTTTTCTGGCCTTAGACCAGATAGTCTATACCAAGTGGCCGTAGATTCCAGAACAAGGGGGCATGAAAAGAAGCTGATAAAAGCCCGAGCTAGGTTGATGGTTAGATCGCACTTCTTCAGCAACAGGGTTGTGAACAGTTGGAACGGTCTGCCTGGTGGAATGGTAGATCTGCGGACAGTCCAATCCTTCAAAGGTGCTCTAGATCGCAAGAGGTACGAGATCTTTCCTCGTAGTAAGCTTTGAGTATAGCAACTAGATGGATGACGGGTAACACTGTGGTCCTTCTGGAGTATGTTTTAATAGACTTTTTCGCTCATTGCATACAGTCTCAGTGAACGCTCACGATGCATAATGTCTCTCGCAGTTGATGTGCAATGAGGTTTTCCGTTTCCCCTTCATTTTTAGCGTGGATTCGACGAAATGCACTCGGAAGTGGTGGGTGCATAACTGGTGTGCATACCATCGAAGGAATTCTGGACGCTCGATTGGCCGTGGCTATTACCTGTCTTGTGCAAACTGAACTGAACTGAACGGAACTGACCTTGGGCCAACTGCTCTTATTGTCTCGTCATGTGAAGTCGCGCGGGGATTCTTTTTTTGTTTCTTATAAAAAAGTCATTTTCCGTGTGGCGTTCCTTTTTAGTGTTTTTTCATGCGGTAGTGAAATCCCAAACTCGTATGCATGGAATAGTGACGCGTTGTTGTGTGAATTTGCCCGAACCCGGGATTGTAGGTGGAATGATTTAATAATACGTTTTGAAATGATAATAGCCGGAAGGTTACGATTTCCGCTGCTGGTTATTGATTTACGGTTGCTCGTCATAAAAGTTGGTTAACTATTTTTTAGCGATTGTGCTAGCATAAAGTGTGTTCTTTAGGGCACCGACTCAGTTCAGTTCAGTTCAGTTTGCACAGGACTTGGTGTGGCTAGAGCCAATCGTGTGTCCAGATAGTTGTGTTGTCGGCGCGTTTCCGTAGCTCCCAACACTGCGTGATTTTCTTTTCCTGAAAGGCAGAAATTTTGTGCAGTATCAGCCCTGGCAGAGTAAGGTGGAAACAATAAGTAAATTGCATCTGACCCTAAAAGCTGCTTAGCATAACTCGGGGTATACTGCCACCCAACATAGGTCTAGTGCTTTCTTAAAGGCCTTCACTGTTGTGGTATTTATGACCTCTTCCGGGAGCTTATTCCAATAGGGTACCACTCTATTTGAGAAGTACTTCGCCCTAATTTGGAGCCTCGAATGTTTCCTTTGTAATCTAAGGCTATGCCCCCTTGTGCCTTTCTCGGGGATCAGCGAAAAAAGGTCTTCTCGACTTATTCCTGACAGTCCTTTCAGGTTTCTATCAAATCCCCGCGAATGCGCCGTCTTTCCATCGAGAATAGGTCTAGGGCACGGAGACGCTCTGTGTAGTTAAACCCCCTTTGCCCAGCCACCATTCTAGTGGCTAGCCCTTGCACTTTCTCCAGACAGTCGATATCTTTCTGGTAGTACGGTGCCCAGGCCTGCACACAGTACTCCATATGCAGCCTAACTATGGCCTGATATATCGGAACGAATATCTCCGGATATCTACACGACATAATGGATCTAACTCGAAAGAGTTCCCTCCTGGCCGTATTGGCTGCTGAGGTGCAGAGTAGTCTTGAAGTAGTACTCAGGTACCAGACCGAAGCCCAAATGGTCCCGGATCTTGTGATTATCTGGTTATCTCAATGTCACTGGTGAGCTGGAAGGTAGCTCACTGGATAAAGGGCATAAGGAAAAAGAGAGGGGGTTGAAAATACACATCTTGACAGTATCTTGCATCTCGTATTTCCGGGGAGCTGGAAGATAGACCACTGGACAACGCTGAAGGGTTCAGGATACTGTTCTTGCCTGCATTTTGCCTCTTGGTATTGCCGGTGATCTGGGAGGCAGACATCTGGACGGTGAGAGAAAGTCTAGATTTGCGGCAGTCCGTCCAGATTGGGTAGCACGAAAGATTCCTTCATGGTAAATCTGTTAGACATCAAACAGCGAGATCCTTAAACCGCGTGGCGTTTCTGCGGGCAGGGCTGGGCGGCGGATAGGTGGTGTCTGATTGTGGGTGACTAGCGTACTGCAATTTGATTGGGGACTGACCACTTTTCTACGGCAGCGGATAGTTTCTCGCAACATCTACATACCTAATGTGGCCTGGCGTTTCAACAACACATGCAGGAGCCTACTCACGTTTCAGTTAACAGAAATCCATTTTGAACCTAATTTGTACTCCTAGAGCTCCGGTTGTTTCGTGTAAAGATGTACAGCCCTTTTTAAGGTCGGTTATCGTGCAATTCTAAGCTTACTTTGGAGTCGCGGGACTCAAGTCTCACAAACATCGTCCAGAATTCCCTCCACCGTATGCACACTAGGTAGGCGCCCATCACTGCGCGGTTTATTTTTTCGAATTCCCGCTAAAAATAGGAGGGAAACGTAAGTGCTCATAGCACGTTAACCGCGAGAGGCATTATGCATTGTAAGCTTGCACTAAGTCATTACGTATCAAATGGAAACGTTCACTAAATAAACACATCACATCCGTCCGTCTAGTGACATGCTCGTAGCTCATTGCCAGAGATGATCTCGTTCCACTTACGATCTGGGGCCTCCTTGAATGCCTGGACAGTCCCCGGTTCTGTAACCTCCTCTGGCAGTCTATTCTAGTAGTTGACCACCCGGTTGCTAAAGAACTGAGGCCTAGCTATCAGCCCAGATCGAACTTTTTCCAGCTTCCTGTTCTGGAGTCTGTTGCCATATGGAATAGACTCTTCGGTCTAAGCCCAGAAAAGCCTTTTATTACCTTGAATGTCCATACGAGATCCCCTCGTAGTGTCCTCCTTTCTATAGAGAAACACCCGAGGTCCTGGGGTCTCTGGCATTCAGTCACGCGCGTTGCAAGACGCTGTACGTTCTCCGAACAGGTGGCATCATTTTGTAGAAGGGTGACCATACCTGCACACAGTTTTCTAAAAGAGGTGTAACTATTGACATGCATACTGGTATAAAAAAAACCTTGGTTGTATGCACGAAAACGCTTATCTCAACCTGAAGTGCTCACCGCGTGCCTGTTTCGCGGCTGCTGCACACTGATCCAACCATTCACCAAAATTCCGAGGTCTTTGATCCTGTTTACTACCTCTATAGTAAATGGGCCTTGGTTATGTACAGCCGTCAGGCTTGTCGCTGTCCGTGACATTTCTTATCATTTAGAGGTAAGTCCCACTTGTGTATCCAGTGTATGACGGCAACTGTGTCTCTGCTCAGCTCTTCTCTCCCCTGAGCTCGCTCATTTCACATCATCTGCGAAGAAGAAGCTTGGTAATTGTTGGACTGAGGCTAAATCATTTATAAACAGAAGAAACAGAAGTAGGCCTAGTACGGAACCTTGCGGTACTCCACTAGTGCCGTTTTCTAATTTGGAGTTATTGTCATCTACTCTAGTGTAAAACGTTCTACAGGTAAGAAAGTCCGTTAGCCATTCATGAATCTGCCCATTTATACCAAATGACCTCAGCTTGGTTAGTAGAAGCCGATGGTTTACCGAGTCAGATGCTTTGCTGAAGTCAAGGTAATATAATTCAACTTGTTTTCGCTCATCCGCTCTTAGAGTGACCTCATGTAGGAAGCTCAAGAGATTGGTGAAGCACTACCTGTTTTTTAAGAAATGTATGCTGAGATGGGCAAAGTATGAAATGTCTGACTCATCCCCTTCAACGGTGTGAGAGAAACAGCTCAAGGCATGTCTTGGGAGCTCAGGGACGGAGGCGATATGAATCCGCGACGGAACCCACCAATTGGTACGGATGTTTGCCTCGCCATACGGACGAAGGTCCCATGCTCAGACTCCCCATAGTTTGACAGAGATCTGCGATGCTTACTCCGCAGAAGAACCGAGCTTGGACACAGTGTCGAACTACAGCAGCGGGTTACAATGCATAAAAAACTACGAACTCAGTTTTCTTCCCAGAAGATTGCGAAATGGTACAGATTCGAAGACAGACTAGCACCCGAATTTGTTCATGCATTTGAACGGCGGTTTGCCTGTCTGAAAAGACGAACGAAAACAACGCTCAGTATACCCACACTTATGCTATACGGTTGAGTTGCTGACTGATTTAGCTAAGACTGATTCTCTGGGATGCTACTACGCATCGGTGTTTACACGTGAAGAGTTTTGGTCACCTCTCACGTCGGTGTTCCATCCTTCAGTCGCGTTCTGGCTATTGAAGTGAATGAAATTGTGGCAAATCTAAGATCTACCAAGTCACGTTAATCACCCGGACCGGATGGAATCCACCCACTGGTGCTACAGGGTCTCGTATACCCACTCACCAGGTCGCTCAACACCTCACTAGTAGTGGGAAAATTCCCGGGTGATTGGAAACAAGCAATTGTTATACCGATGTTCAAAGGTGGAGCAAGGGAAGCATCTGTCAGGTATCGTCCGATAAATCTTACCTGCGTCGTTTGCAAGATAATGGGGCGGCTAATAGCCAAGGACGTAAAACTTGATAATCACAGCCTGTTCGGTCCAGCATAGCACGGATTTTGCAGATGCCGTTCATTCATTTTCAACCGTCTGTTAGCTTGAGAACACTGGACGGAATCAAAGGCTAAAAGATATTCCGCAGATGTCGTTCCTGTCGATTTCAGTAGAGGATTTTTGGTTTCCAGAGACACAAAAATCCCTACACCATGCTAAAAATCTGTTGTTCGTAGCAGATTTTAAAACTGGTTCAGTCTTCAGGTAAAGAAAAGTAGGAGCTTATCACGTGACCCCTGTCGGGAATCGTATTATTTTTCTTCGTGATTTACGTTTATTACTTTGTTTTTAGGTCTTTTTTCGCCCCATGCTTTGATTCCTTCTGCTCTCTCCTGCGTGATATCGCGAGGTAGTATCCAAAACCAGAATTAAGAAACGTGAGATCGGTGTTTAAACGAACTGAAATGAACTGATAAGCCCCATCGCATTGCACCCTATTGGTTTGGCTACATGCTTGTACTCTATCGGTAGTCCTTCAGAATGTTGTCCAGTTTCTTCTTGAAGGTTCTCGTTCACCTCATCCACCAAGTCGGTCAGTTACGGCTGTAACACATTGACATCTGAGAGGAACCCACGTGCATTGGGGCGCACTTTGTATGATTTATTGACAGCGCCCACGCAGAGGACCGGCGCATGATCATATCTATATCTTCTTGCAGAATTTGTATGTCTGCTTCAGAGTGAAGTACGCTCCACTGTTTCCGATCGTTCGCATATGATGTACATGGTGATGTAAAAACTCTTGGTAGATCGTTAGTGTAAGCGAGAAACAGCGAAGGTTTAATTACCACTCGAGACTGAGTTTAGTTCAGTTCAATTCAGACAATCATTAACCATGCACTAGATGCGGTAGCTTCGGTTGGTGTGTCCTAGCGACAACCTCAACGGGAAATATTTAGGAAGATCAGAAATATGAAATGCGCAACAAGGACTATTAATATTAATATCAAGTCAATAAAAAAAAATTGTGGACGCAACCTCACCACTGATGGCTACACAGCCATTTCCTCCAGTGTATCTAACCATTGAGTGAGAGGGTCTCTTGGGCTCCACCCAGGAAGTCTAACTCGCCCCATATGGCCGAGTCCACTGGTTAGATTTTTCATACCTTTCTTCCGTGCCATGGACTGACCACCGTTACTCATCTTCCAACCTTTACACGCCTCAGCAAATAACACGCCGAGGAATCCTGCCAGGGGACATGCGTAACACATGTCCCAAACGTTTTAACCTGGTGAGCTTTAGTGTTTCATCTAATGATTTGGTTCATGAATCTTAGACTCTCCACCTAACATCGACATTGTTTATATGGTGGTCCCACCATATTCGCGCAGTGCTACCAATACATCGGTGTTCAAATACTGGAAAATCTTCTTTCATCCCCAACCCGCAGTAGCCGTGTCACCGAACCATACATTAGCACTGGCCTGATTACTGCAGCGTACACTGGACCCTTAATAGATAAGGAAAAGAGTTGTCGATGTCACAGATGACTGAGATTGGCGAGAGTCGCACGAGCCTTCTGCATACTCAAAGACAGCTCCTTCAATATCTGACCTCCTGGTGAAATGCAGCTGCCCAGTTAATGGGACTTGTCTCTCTGGTCAGTAGCTTCCTCAGACAATGGGATGTTCGTTGTTGGACCAACCAAATCCTGCAACAGTATCTTGCGCCTTTAAGGTTCCATCACAACGAGACTGCATCTTGGCGTGGTGTGATGGCTTGCGTGCCTCCATGACCCAAAGAGCTATGCAGGATGGCTTCCTTAAACCGGCGATGCAATCGTGTCTGACAGGTCAATGGGTAGAGACCAGACGAAGTCCAGTCTCAGAACTAGTTGATGAGCAACATCGGGTTCTATTCACTATGCCCCTGAAGAGGACACTCCAGCGAATAAACACAGAGAAACAGTTCACCGGTCTAGAAACCTCCACTAGATTGACGTAGGAGTGGAGTACTTGGGATTTCTCTCGACGGTGGGAGAAGTCATCACATTTTATTGGGCAGCTATCGCCCGCCTAAGCTGGACAGTCCCCAACCCAAAGGATGCTGCCCCGTCCACGTTCCGCTTGGTCCACTGGGTGCATAGGACTGAGGACTGAATCCGAAAAGCGGATCGATAATGAAGCACCAGTGAAGACAAAATAAAACGCATGCAGTAACCAGGTCCCACGTGACAGACCAGAAGAAGTTCCTTCACGGGTTCTTCGGTCACGTTCCCGTGCTGGTTTAACGCCCTACTGCCTTGTGGGTCAGACTTTTGAGTTAAAGGCTCCGGTTAGTGTTCCCAAAGAAAAAACCCCTTCCGTGGTGCGGGCAGCTGCGAAATATGATTCGGCCAGAGACTTCCAGTATCTTTCCTATAAAGGGCCTTCCGAATATTCCCTCTTTTAATTTAAGGCGGATGCAAAACGCCACGGGTAGTTGCGGCTTTGATGAAAGCAGTAGTTCAGCAGTTAGGTATAAATCGAATGCACTTCTCAAGTTTAAGTGTTCACTTCACTTGGCTGCCTTTAACGTCCGCACACTGTCAGATAGGGCAACAGGCTGCCCTCGCTAAAACTCTTAACACCTTTAAAATAGATATACGCTGTGTCTCCGAAACACGCATAGAAGACCCCACTTCCGTGATAACTCTCCACACCCCGGATAAAACCTCACTCTCTCACTTCACTCTTCGCGTGTCGGGTGATTCGGTGTCTAGAGCTCGTGATTAGGCTGGCGTTGGCATTGCTTTGAGAATGAAAGCTGAGCATGCACTGCTCGACTGGATTCCACTCAGTAGTGTTTTATGTGCAGTTTGGTTGGACGGTTCTGTCTGTGTCAACAAAAACAAACTGAAGCGCCGATGCTTGTTCATCGTGTCTGTGTATGCGCCGACTGACTGCGGTTCCTCTGAGACCAAGGACGAATTCTATCGGGATTTGTCCCATCTACCTCGAAGCGCACGTTCACCCGACGTAGTGGTCATTGCTGCGGATTTCAACGCCTTAGTTGGCCGTTTGGGAGATTCTGAAAGGCACATCGGAGGTCCATTTGCAGTCCCAGCCGGTCGTACCGATAACGGCGATCGTCTCATTCATCAGTGTTCTGACCACAGATCGTTCCTGACAATTACGAACTTTTGCCATAAGGAGCGGCCTAGACTCACATGGCGTACTCCTTTGTCTTCACAACGTTGGACTCAAATTGACCATATTGTCATTGGTCACCGCTGGCGTGTATCAGTTGAAGATTGTTGTTCATTTTGGTCCACGACCGTGGACTCATCACACTTCAATACGTGCTCGCTTCCGTTTACGTCTCATCCGTGGTCGCACCAAAGTCAATGCCACTTGTCCCGCGCAGTTGCTTTTAGACGATAACCAACGAAACAATTTACAGACGTAGCTGTCTATGCAGTTATCGATACAGACATTTGTTCAGGACCTAAATGAACGCTGGCAACAAATCACGAAAGCCTTGTATACCGCTTCGAATGCCACCCAGGACTCTGGTTCAAGTCAGTCTCACAAACCATGAATATCTTCGACATCAGTTGCTCTGTTGGATGCTCGCAGATCCGTCCCTCCGGATGCCACATTCAATAAAGTGCGTAAATCCCTGGGACGCCAGCTGACTAGGAACCTGAGAAATGACCGTGAGCATTGGTGAATTGATAAATGTAGGGAAATGGAAATGGCTGCGTCGATTGGCAATACTCGCAATTTTTCCGTTTGATTAGAAGTACCGGTTCACGGAAGCTTGGTGTAAGTGAGTTAATGAGGGAATCCGATGGCTCACTAATTCACTCTCAGGGACGTCGCCTGGATCGTTTGACTGAGCACTTTAAGGAAAAAATCAGTTGGCTCACTTCAGCGGTGGACCTTCCAAATATACCTGCCAGAGAAACGATGCAGGTGGATATCAGTCCTCCATCAGAAATGGAGGTTATGTGACAGATACACAAAACGTCGAATTAAACAAAGTAGTATGGATAGTGCTTAAAACGTGGCACATAAACTGTAAGCTTGCCTAATTTTAGAAAAAAGGTGTAAATGTGGTCAGACCATGACAGATTTCGTGTTAGGATCACGCCAAGGCACTACCGACGCGGCTTGGTGAATGTCATTTCCGTTAATATGCACAGATGGAGTAGATTCTACAATGTTTGTATACCTATCACCTTTTACAACAAAGACGAAAAGCACATTTGGATGGGTTAGCAATTAAGTTGTGGTTCAAGGACCACTCGGCCATGCTGAAGATACCTTGCTGCAGGATGAGAAAAACAGAGTCATTGGTTGGTGTAGACCAAATGCTACATCGTTAGCACATTTGTTGACCAACGAGTCGTCGAAAATAGGCATGACGGATAGGTACGTGGAAAAAATGGTGGTAAAATGGCACTATTTCATTACACACGAAGTGAATTACAGTGAACGGGTTAAACCCCATAGTTCGCAAACATTGTAAGAGGAGTCTGTAAAGAACATTGACGTCAAAACCAGTTTGTTGATTCCGCTTTTGCGGAGAGTAAGGTTGTAGATGGGTGGAAAGACAGAAGGGAAGGGTGTTCCATAACTTAACCGTCCGAAGAAAATGGAGGACTGAAAGGTCCAGTTCCGAGATCGAGGGACAGAAACCTGATAACGGTGACGAGTTGCCTGCGCTCGGGACTGGCGCTGAGAAGCAATGGAAATAGGAACAGCCGGGGCAAAGTCGGAGGAGCAAATCCCAAAATAGTAGCAGTAGAATAGAGACAACGAAGTAACTACCTGGTGATAGGCAAGTGACTGCGAATTGGATGTCACAACTTGGTTGTCTACCAGGCGAATGGCTTTATGTTAGACTCGATCGAGAAGAGGTGAAGAAGACGAGGCTCCACGCCACACGTAACAACCGTGGGATGAATTTGAGCTTTACACAGTAAGAGGAGGTGGGATGGTTTGCGAAATCGTCGGACGCGGAACAGAAAAGCAAACGGACATACGTATGAAGTCAAGGATAGAGAGAAAACGGTTGAAGAACCCAGGAAAGACATCGAGTCGGAGGAACGAAGGGGAAACGAATCAAAATTTAGGTGGAGAGAAGAGGAATGGTGTTTGAGAGAAAATGGTGGAAGGGGTGTTTTTAGAGCCCCAAGAGGAGCCCTGTTCAGTTTCCGAACTGAGCGATGTTACAAGAGCACGATCATCGTGGTCGATGTTAGCGGTTGCACGATGGAGGTGGGATATGAAAGAGGGTAGTGAAGGGTGGCGTCATCGGCGAAGGCGTGAATGGGGTTAGCAGTGGTGGATAAGGGATCAGTAATGAAAAGAAGAAAGAGATTGGGCGAAACAGCAGGACACTAGCGTTCACCACATAAGGCTGTGATTGTGCACCATGGACACGGACCGAGATGGTCCGATTACTGAAAAAACTCGACGTCCACAAGACAAGGACTGGAAGAAACTTAAAAGTGAGCAATTTAGACAGTAAACCTTCGTGCCAGACATGGTGAAAAGCCTTCGATCTGTCTAGTGAGACTATGTGTGTTCCTCTGTGGTTATTGAGTGCAGCTGACCAGGAGTGCGAGGCTTTAGCTAGTAGATCACCTATGGAACAACGAGGTCAGAACCCGTGTTGACGATCGCGTAGCAGTTCTTCGCACTTGAGGAACAGTCGCAACTGGTGGGAAATTATGGTTTCCATGACTTCCGAAATAAGAGAGGTTAGGGAAAAAGGACGGTATTTGTTCGGGTCGGAGGAGTCGCAGTGTTTTGGAATAGGAAAAGTGACGGGTTCTTTTCATGGGGCGGGAGACGTACCAGATTAGAGAGGGAAGCAAAAAAGACGACGTGAAATTGTTGTTAACTCTGGGGCACACATTTTCAGGACGATGGGTGGGATACCGGATCAGGTGGTTTATTTTTGTCGGGTGATTGTGAGGTCTGGCAGACCTTTCTGGTTTTGATAAGGGGAATAAAAGAGTGGCTCATAGGAGTGATTGGAGGCGGAAGGAAAGAAGAATCGTGTGAAGTGGATTTTGAAGCAAATCCTCGGCCTTCTCATGGGGTTGCAGAGCCGTAGGTGTTGGAGATTGGGGAGAGATTGGAGGGGCAGAAACTACAGGAAACGGTTTTGGGAAAGACCAAAGTGATCGGCTACCAGTAGCGGAAGTAGCTGAACGTTTAGGTATACGGCAGATGAACCGATCCTTGGCTTTCTGAATGGAAAGCGAGTATTTATTTCTGCCCCGCACGAATAGACTACAAGATTGGGCAATAGGGGAGTGACACCACCATATGAATGCTTAGTTCTTTAAGCGCACGGCACTATTGCAGGCGTGGGTGAACCGGGTTGGGAAAAATGTGGAATAAAAGGAAGTATGCTTTGGGAAACAGTCTCAGAAGTTTGAAATGGAAGAAGAAACATCACAAGTAAAACAACAGTCACCCCAGAAATAGGAGGCCAGAAAATCACGAAAACCATCCCCGTTGGGTGAATCGTAACACCAAAAGGTGCATCTGAAGTTGCACGCAAGAACAGCGAGAAAAGCTGGTGGAGAAGGATATAGAGCAGTGGTCCGATGAGCCAAGTGAAGGAAGTAAGGTAATGTTAGAGAATAAAGAGGGAAAGGAAGTAAGATCATGGGTATGTGCACGATCGCCTACCCAATCGGAAATGCGTTTGGAGAAGTCAACGAATTGACTTAGATTGTTGACCAGAGAAAAAACTTCGGCTTCGCGTCCCACAGCCGTAGTATGGGAAAAGTGCAAAAGCCAGTTGTTACTGTGGACATTTGAGTCACAAAGAGTGGTAACTTGGTGATGGGAGTCTAATGTGAACAAGTTCTCAATGCCAGAAAACAATAAACCAAAAATTGAGTGATCGCTACGGTTGAGAGAGGGAGGAATGGTACAGAAGTAATGTTTAAAAGAAAGGAACGAGAGCTTGAGCCACATCAGCTGTTGTTCGCGGTTGGCGAAGTCGAAGTGTAGGATACAGGAGGTAGCGACTGACTGGTGGAAGTAGGCGAAGATGCCAGATTTAGGTAAAATGGGTGCTGGGAAAAGTAGTTCGGTTTTCCTACGTTCTGAAGTGCCGATGAGTATGTGATCAACAAAACATGGCTAGGTCTAAATCCGGCTTGATTCTCGCTCGAGCGCTGTTGGCGAGCGTTAGATAAGCGGTGGAGAATAATACCAGCAAACAGTTTTGATGCGATGCTAGCCAGACTTATTCTCTTGTGGTTTTCACAGGAGGACCTGTGACATTTCTTGTGAATCGACAGGATCACCGATTCACACCAACTCTTTGGAGCTTGTTCTTTCCCCATATCAAACCGAGGAGTTTTTTCCACTCCAGTAAAAGTGCTGGGCCACCGTATTTCAAAATAGACAGTGGCAACCCATCCGGTCCGGCACCTTTATGTCGTTTAAGATAGCTTATCTCACGAAGAACCTCTGCTTCTGACGGAGGACTGGGTACTGCAACAAGAGCTGTGCCCTTTGCGCTATTTATCAGACCTGAAGAGGATACAGGCCAATTAAACTGCATCTCGAAATGCTTCGTCCAGTGAATAAGACGACACTCCTGAGTTTGAACCAGTGGGCCGTTCGTCTCTTTGATCAATTCGTTAAGGCCTGGTTTACGTGGACCGGTTTGTCTAATCAAACGGAAAAGGTTCGTCTGTTGCCAGTCCCCGCAGCTTTTCCATCAACCTTCACTTCACAATCCACCACTGCTTTCGGTCGTTTCTCAGGCTTCGAATCAGTTAGTTTTTAAGGCATCTCCGTTCATCATCGTATCTTGAATTCGGAAGAATCGATCTGCAAGCATCTAATAGTGCAACTGAGGATGCAGATATCCATCGTTTCCGTGTGTGTTTGGTTGTTGGACCTTGGGCCTCATCAACAGCCTCAAGTAGGGCCTGCTTGATCTCTGTCCATCGCTCCTCTGGATTCTGGGCATTTGGCTGCACCGATAACCTGGTGGATAATTATGTTCGGAAACTAGATCTATGGTTATCGTCCAGTAGCAACTGCAGGAATGATTCGCTTTGGCATTGCTTCGGCCACCAACGAGGCGCAACTGAAGCGCGCGTGGACAATAGCGTGATCAGTGTCTACATACGTGGACCAATGTAATCGGCAGTCTTGGATAGATTCACGACAGCGGTAACCGACAGCGATATGGTCGATCTGAGTCCAACGCTGTGAAGGCGCAGGAGGACACCAGTTTAGCCGGTGTCGCTTTTTGTGCGAGAAATTTGTACTCGTTAGGAATAGTCCATGGTCGGAACATAGTTGAATGAGTCGATCACCGTTATCAATTCAGTCGGCTGGAACGCTGAATCGGCCTCCCATATTCCCCTCCGTCTCTTCTGAACTTCCAACTTGAGCATCGAAATCACCAGCAACAACCATGATGTCCGTAGAGCGCACGCTACGGAGCAGTTGAGACAAATCCTGGTAGAATTCGTCTTCAGCTCCAGGAGTGCTACAGTCGGTTGGGGTGTACACAGAAGCGACAAACATGCATCGGCGCCTCAGTCTAGTGCTGTTGATATGCACAGAACCATTCAACCAAACTGCACACAGACGGCTGCTGACTGGGATCCAATCGAGCAGTGCACGCTCAGCCTTCACGCTCAGTGCGATTCCAACGCTAGCTTGAACATGAGCACCAGACACCGAATCACCCGACACGCGAAGAATGGAACGAGAAACTGAGCTTGTATCTGGGGAGCGAAGTGTTGACACTGAAGTTGGGTCTTGTACGTGTGTTTCGGAGACAACACACATCTATTTTAAAGGTTTCTAGAGTTCTAGCTAAGGCAGCCTGTTGCCCCGTTTGGCAAAGTGTGCGGACGTTGAAAGCAGTTAAGTGGAAAGGATGCTTATGTCGGAGAATGGATTTTCTTTCTTCCCCTGTCTTTAATTTGCTGCCCATTCCGGGAGCTACAAGTTCACAGTCATGACTCATTGTGGCTACTCGTACGCACTTAGAATTGAAACGTAAAGGATGAAGAACAGAGTGATAAGGAATGTTTCCTGATTGACCGCTGGAGATTTCTGGGCACATGATACTTCGCGGCTGCCCGCACCACGGAAGGGGTTTTTTCTTTGGGAACACTAACCGGAGCCTTTAACTCAAAAGTCTGACCCACAAGGCAGTAGGGCGTTAAACCAGCACGGGAACGTGACCGAAGAACCCGTGAAGGAACTTCTTCTGGTCTGTCACGTGGGACCTGGTTACTGCATGCGTTTTATTTTGTCTTCACTGGTGCTTCATTATCGATCCGCTTTTCGGATTCAGTCCTCAGTCCTATGCACCCAGTGGACCAAGCGGAACGTGGACGGGGCAGCATCCTTTGGGTTGGGGACTGTCCAGCTTAGGCGGGCGATAGCTGCCCAATAAAATGTGATGACTTCTCCCACCGTCGAGAGAAATCCCAAGTACTCCACTCCTACGTCAATCTAGTGGAGGTTTCTAGACCGGTGAACTGTTTCTCTGTGTTTATTCGCTGGAGTGTCCTCTTCAGGGGCATAGTGAATAGAACCCGATGTTGCTCATCAACTAGTTCTGAGACTGGACTTCGTCTGGTCTCTACCCATTGACCTGTCAGACACGATTGCATCGCCGGTTTAAGGAAGCCATCCTGCATAGCTCTTTGGGTCATGGAGGCACGCAAGCCATCACACCACGCCAAGATGCAGTCTCGTCGTGATGGTTATCTATCAGCCGAATGTTGGACCCGGTCGAGAAGAGATAAAGAGAAGGACGAAGTTTGATCCCACACATGGCATGAATATTCAAGTGTTTTACTTATTTGAGTCCTGTGCAGTCTGCCCAGAAAAATCGGGATCATTCCAGTTCGAACGAACTCCTGGCATACTGTCGAATTCTAGTTAATGCCACTGATACTTCTTTATCAACTGTGTCTGTTGTTTATTTTAAGCTACTGAGGGTAGTGTCGGTTGTACAAACTGGAATTCGACCGTGTTAGGATTTCAGCCGGATTTAGGTGATTCCGAGTTTTTTGACAGACTGTACAGTATGAGGAAGTCGACTGGTTTGATAAGACCTCTGGCGCCTAATGGAAGAGCAGTCTTGCACGCAGCAGGAGAAGGAAGCGAAAATGTTTGGAAACCAAGATAGAGAGCAGACGATAGAAGGACCCAGGAATGACATCGAGTTAGGGGAGCGCAGGGAACCGAATTAAACTTTAAGTGAGAAAAAAGAAATAGTGTTTGAGGGAAATCGAGGGAAAAGATGTTTTGAAAGCAATGAAAAGAACACGATTTTGAGAGCCCCAAGAGAAGATCTGTTCAAGGTCCGAACTTAGCGATGGTACAAGAGCACAAGGGTCACGATCGATGTTAGTGGTGGCATGGTAGATGGTGGGATACGAAACGGAACAATGTTCTATGCCTCCGTCGCATTGTTTGAGATCTGAATCATTTCTGTGTAATCTTGTGCATTCAGTCATGTATTTTTATGTGGAACGTTTTTTGGGGTGCCTTTAATACTGATCGTTTTCCAGATGTGTTTGCGTTCTGTCCAGTGGTTTGGTTTACCCTACTGAGCTTCCCGTGTCCCTCGGTTGCTAATTTTTGTTTCGTGTTCTTTCAGATACCTTTGAATTCACACCACTCTGATGAAACTTCACATGAATAGGAAACTCGATAATGAACGGCGCAAGTAATAAACTTCTTGTCTCTTCTTTATCATCCGGTTATTTCCATACAAATTGAAGGATTTCTTCTGGTTTCCGGTTCTCATGGGCTTTCCTAAAGTTGGTTGGAGGAGCGCATCGAAACAGTTGGCTGTCGCCCACTATACTTTTGATTTTTCTGCTTGCCACATCAGGCCTATGTGAGTGAATCCTCCCCAAATTACTCGTACGAATGAGATTTCAGATGAATATGTAGCATATCAAGTCGGATTGGTTGCTTCTCAGTTCTTCGGAGCCTTGACTACGCAAAGCTATCATCGATTCATTTGGACTGTACGTCTTTCAGTTGTGTACGTTTTTGGTATTTCAACGGTAAGGAAGCATGCGGTTGTTCAGTCAGGTTAATGAATATTTTTGTCAGATTATAGCAGTTCGCACTTTAGTCTCCGGACATCTGGCCTTGTGTTTCCGAGAAAATCTTACCGAATACCTACAGAGACGATACTTTGTCAGAAAGAACTATTATACTGTGACGAATCTGGTAGAAATGGACAATCCGTAAGCTGGTTCCAGTCTTTTGAGTCTACAAATCCCTATAAAAGTGATCAACGATTCACACAGGATGTGGATGTAACTTGCAATCTGTTATCGGAAATAATTCCCACACTATTGATCAATCCAATCCTAGTCGTATTTTACACCTACAAATGCGTCGAAAAGTAATCAGTTGGGTTTCGACTGGAAACGTTCATCAACAAACAATTAATTTTGCAGAGCTGGTTGGTTGGGACCGATTTCCGCTTATGTGCTGTTCGTCGTTTTTGCACTGATAACTCATTTCTTGACCGCATGGACATCGACAGCCATATACGAACAGGAAAGGCAAGAAGGCAACTTTCGGTGAGTGCATCGAAATTTTTCCTTCTGTTTTTCCTCATGCACTATTCACAGTGGACTTTTTTCACCGTATGGAAATAAGAAGCATAATTCATTCACAAAACCCCACATCGGTATGTCAGTTCATGGATCTGATCACCCTGGAAGTGTACAACAACTGGGATTTGTGAGTAATGAGTCTCACTTTTACAGATGCTGTTAATATTGAAGAGTACACATCGGGTAGCCTGCAAACCAGTACCCAACTGTACTACTCTTTGGCGGTAAACCGTCATCCACTGTTGCCCGGCTTGTTACTGCGTTAGACTTACTGAAATTTTGTGTTTCTCCACTCCAAGTTTAAGGATAAAGTTGCCAGTTATCCCTAACAGTGCAATGTGCTTCGAGGCTGCGGTATACCTCTTCCGATGAACTCCTCCTGAAGCCCGTAATATAAAAGGTAATCGGTTTAGAAGTGGATACGCGAAAAGCCAATATTTTTCCGACTTCACAAAGTCTGCTGATACAACGTCTTCACATCAATGGAGGCGATTTAACTAGTGTTTTCTTCTTTCCTACAACATCGTATGCGTTAAGTGATTCAAACAAAGGCAGCCATGTCCTTCGACCACCCGAACCGGAACTAACGCGAATAAAACCATTCTCGGGGTGTATGAACCACTTGCTTCACTTGACTTGGCGTATCAATTTAGACTCGCGTTTCGACATTTGATTGTGATGAAATTGCCTGTTGATACGTGTAGTGGATGAGCATAAATACTTTTTCCGAAAATCCTCCTGAGCACGTTTGGTGAACACAGGTTGTTGGATGAGGTCGTTTTGAGTGTTTCATAATCATGCCATTTCACCACAATATAGCCAAGTAGCACACTCAACCGGGGCCCGACTCAACAAACGACAGTCACCCACCAGGCGATTTCATTTAAACATCTGGGCACGGCTATCGGAACCCCTATGAGCGTAGCGTCTCTTTTTTACCTAGTGATTTCTTGTATCATGTTTCCTTTATTGATTTGCTCCTCCCACAGTTTCCTACATACACAATTTCGTTGCGATTCGGAGAGTGCGGCTTTCTTGGATTTGGGACAGAGTGAACATTGTTTCGCCAAGTCCGCTTTCGAACGGCTACTGCATGCGTTCCGTGTCAAAGTGAATCGTAAACCGGTTCTCTTGTGTGAGTTTATCGGTGTTTCTATCCATCCGTTCTACCCTAACCTTGCTTGTTTGGGTGTAACTGAAACAGCACAGACCCGACAGCAAACTTTCCGGGGTCACATGAGCTTTTCATCCACTTTCTGGACTTTGTATATGTATGCTTCTTGTGGAAGTCACGTTGACCCATTGCGTTACTGTTTCAAGGACTTCTGCTTTGAAGTGTGTCGTCCAAGGTTATTTGACTGTTGACAAAAAAAAGATTTTAGGGCAGTTTACGACGCCGTTGAGGTCGTGGCTGTGATGCACGCGGTAGAGCACATGGATTGTATGTGTGTGGGGGGGTGAGGTGGGGTGTTCAGAAAACCTGATGGTGGTCAGAAACCGGAAGTTGAGTACCTTATCACTTCAATACAATACCAACGAAACATATTTGGAAGCTTGTATTTAACATCCCAGCCCCATTAACCCATTCGGTTTGAGGGAATATCGGTAGCCCTCATGCACTTTGCATATCGTTGTGGGCTAACAAAAGAACTGATTCACGCATGCAGTATTGTTACTGAATGTACGTCCTGACTTAAGTAATGTCGATGTTCATCTCTTATCGTATTCGTAATGTTTTTATTCTTTTCCACAACCTTGTTCGCGATCCATGTGCACAGATGTGACACAGATGAGTGCGTACACGGGAGGTGTGCTGAACTACCTGACTATTGGCGTCGTTCTATTCGGTGGTTTGTTTGGTGATATGACAACGTCCGAAGTGGCTGTTCTCATCAGTGAGGTTGGTCATACTTGCTTGTGGAACTGTTTTTCGTATAGCTCCATTTACCTGTTTTGTATTTTCTGTTCTGCGTCTATCTGAAGTGAATTTTGTCTCCTGAGGTACCGAACTTCGGCATCCAGAATAAATACTTTTGTTTTTTGTTGTGGCCAGTGATGCCCGTTGCTGGCAGTTTCGTTTGATCTGGCGACTAGGGAGTAGTTGCGATGAACAGACTAGCATGTGATCACAGGTACGTTTTTCAGAAAAATGAAAAACTAACTTAGTTCGGATCAAAGTTGTTTAGCATTTAAGAGCTTTCTTTAAAAAAAAACAGGATCTCAACGAAATTCTAGAGAAAACGGAGTGAATACAGCTGTACAAAGTAGACAGAAATGGACCCCAGTAAATATCATCGGTACTTTTTGTCCACTGGCTGCGAGACCCGCATAAATGGGTTACAATGCGTGGTTTGATTTTAAATCGGAGGTCTAAATATCTCATATTCGACTGTGGAGCATTTTTAAATTTGATGGATTAGCCGAACCAACGGGTAATTGTTAAAGAGATTTACCTTGGCACTTGAGTCACGAGGCCACTCTAATGTGAATTACTTCGGATTCCAACAGTGGTACAGAAAAATCGGTGTTCTGCATTTTCTGGAACCGAGGTGGGGTAATTTTAATCTGATTATCACTGTACAGACTGGGTTCGTGGTGCACAAATAGATGCCCTTCTTTTATGGCATTCAGATGATACCTTTTTCATTACACTTAACTTTTGTCTTCTGTCCCCAGCCTCCTTTCTTTGCCCCCTCCATCCACCCATAATGCTCCCACTGACAACACACCTGATACTCGCAACGGTTCATTGTCAAACAGTGTCGGAAATAATCCTGTATCTTGTAACTCACATTTTCTCAAGCTTCGTCAGCCTGCGAGTCTCGACTTCTTTAACGTGCGTACACTCATGCAGGCCGATCAGCAGGCCTACCTAGCCCTCACAATAGATACTCCGGAGATTGATGTCTGCTGTGTAAGCGGAACACGTATCTAAGATTCGAGCAGTGTGATTCAACTGATTGCTCCTGGTATCTCATCAAGATATTTTCTGCGCATTTCAGGAGACGAAGCAGCTGGAGCTGTGGGTCAATGTGGTGTAGGAATAGTCTTGACTGACAGTGCTGCGGCTTCCCTTTTGGACTGGATCCCGATTGATGATCGTTTATGTGCTGTGAGACTTCAGGAGTCAGTCGGCGTTCGAAGGGATAATTGTGATAAGCGCAGTTTGTTTGCAATGTCCGCATACGCTCGAACAGGCTGCAACTCTGACATGCAGAAGGATGAGTCTTATAATGCACTCACCACTGTTGTTCGCAGGAACAAAGGTTCTGACATTGTAGTGCTAGCAGGTGATCCTCATTCACAAGTTGGCAAACTTAGTGCGTCAGAAGCTTGTTTGGGTGGGCGTTGTGCCTTGCCTGCTGAATGCACAGATAATGGTCAAAGGCTTCTCCAGTTTTGTGCAGACAATCGGTTGTTGGTGTCTAGTACGAATTTCCGACACAGCTCACATCGCACAGCGACATGGCACTCTAACTCTACAGGTATTCTAAGGCAGCTCGATCATATCGCCGTAAGCTGTCGGTGGCACAGTTCTGTTCAGAACTGTAGATTCTGCTATTCCACGTAAATAGAGTCGGACCATGCATTAGTTTTAATGCGATTATCTCTCCATCTCCATGGTCATCGTCGCAAACCTGGTTAGTCGTGCAGCGTTTGTCTGATCCAGAAGTTCGTACCAGTTATGAACAAAATGTAGCACATGAGCTAGGATCTACGACGAACGGTTATGCAAAGGAGCATTGGGCCCACATCCAGCAGACAATCCATGTAGCACTAGGTTTCATCCGTGGTCGTAGATCCGATGTCCATCAAAGACATTGGATTTCGCTGCGTCGTCTGACAACGGTTCGCGATAGAAACGCCCGCGAGCAACAGTTCAGATTCCGTCTAGGTCTAGGATGCATCAACCAAATTTTTACTCTTCGCCAACTACTTGAAGTGCGTCACACGCATCGTCGACCGACAACAATGATTTTCCTTGACTTAAAAGGCGCCTGCGATTCGGTTGATCGAACAGCGCTTTTCAGTGATGGTGATAGAATTTCGATGAGGATGACTAGTTGCCTGGGTACGTGATGTTCAGAGAAAAGTTCTGGTAAGAGGAACTGTCGAAGCAATCTCAGGCGAGGAAAATCCAGAATAGTACCGGTAGAAGAAGAACACCGAAGCAACAGCCCGGCGATTGGTTAGTGACTACAGACTGGAGGTTAAAGGAAGGTCGTCGATCAACCGGATGACCTTACGTTGAACCCAGCCAAGAATAGAAAGGAAGGCAGACGAAGCTCCACCCCACTGCAGTATTCAAGTGCGGGGTGATTTGAGCTTTGTATAGCAGATGAAGATGAACTGGTTTGAAGAAGCGTCTGGCACGAAGCAGAAAACCAACTTTGCGTGGAGCACGAGAGGCGAACTGAAATGTGAAAGCGGACCGACACAGAGATGAAGTTACAGATACGGCAAGAAGATAGATAGAGTCTGTAGAAGACAGCACAGTTGTATCAAGGGATAAATGAGAGAAGAATGGGTGGTGTTTCAAGGAGGTTGAGAGAAGAGAGGTTTTGGAGACATTTTATGCAACATGATTGTAGGAGCCCCAGGAGATGCGTTCGAGGTCGGAGTTTAAAAATGCACTGATTGGACCGCGGTCACGATCGGTGCATGAAGCTTCATTATTTGTATTAGCTTCGGATGAAGAGGTTATTATCAGGACTAAGCTGTGCCTTGAGCCGTAAAGGTTTCCTGTTTCTTGCAGAAAAGGAGCTTGCAATATTTCCTCGCAAACAGAATGCCTTCGTTAAGCTGTAGTATTTCCACCAAAAAGGTTTTTTTACTTTGTTCCTCCGAGTCAATCGTGCTTCAATTTCTGGTAATCAATTGACCACCGGCATTGATGGAGTTGTGCATAGGAAATTCCGGCTGTCAACACGTAGCTGCGATGTTCGAACCTCGCCATTATCGGTAACCGTATGTGCTCACTTGATGACACCTGTTGTCGAGCGCTGACTTGCTATCTACCATACCTTACCTCTGGGGGTCCTGCGAGTAGCATTCCACTTCCAGCCTCAGCGGGACGGTTTGCCGGTTATCTCTGACAATACGGTTGACTTTGCCGTTTTGGTATGCTGGTTTTATCACAATCATGCGTAGGCTTGGTTTATATAAAAGGGGAACAGAATTTGTTCATACCAATGTAATTTGTGCAACAGGAGTGTGAGTAAATGCTTCTCTTAAAAATGTCCGCAAAAGAATCACTACTGCGACTCTCTGAAACAAAGTTACTAAATTCTGCTTAATCGAAGTAATATTTTTTTAACCGTAATAGACATGCAAAAACCTGAGTCCTCCTTTGATTTTATGGTCAACACCGGAACCCTCTGAAGCTTCTCTTTTTGGTTCTTCCAGAGAGCCGTTTTAGAAATTCTTTTTTAATGAACACATGACAAGCTAACAATCGGACACTTGTCATCCTCTGAGCAGATACTCGATGGATGCAAAATATCGGACAAACATACATCAAATTAGTACGTAAGAAAAGGACGAAGTGGCAGATTTCCACCATAGTGAGGACAGGCTCAGTTCATTCACGCTGTTTGCATAGATCAGAGTATTCATTATTCTGAAGCGCTAGCCATTGACAATCACAGCCCTGATCTAATCGAGCAATGTGAATGGACTATCAGCTCGACCCTAACCTGTTGGAAGTCTTCCGCAGCATCCTTCTATTTTGGAGCAACTTGATGTCCGTTTATCCTCAGTTTAACCTCCTTCAACGTCCGTTTTATTTTGACCAAATGGACAGTTACCGTGGCTGCAGTACGCACTAATGAAGATGCAGCGAATTGTTCAGGGGTACGTAGTGCGAACCAGTGTTTTTGGTTTCTGTAATCAAATGTGTCAGAACAACAACTGTTCCTATGTTTATTTGTATCTATGGTCTGATAAATTTTCGATCGTTTGTATTGAAGTAAAGAACGGTCTCAGTCATCTCGGGACCATTATTTGGCCAAGACGTTTGAGTAGAGAATCATAGGACCGAAAATATGAGGTCACTTCTGGTAGAAGTTAGCAATCAGAATGATGACTTCACTTATCGAAGACTTTCAACACACCTTCGTAATTCACACGTGTCGATATCCAGTAACGCATTGTTGCAGTTAGTGTGACCGGTTCTTACACTTATGTCCGTTCTCTCCACTGGCCAGCTTAATCGATACACGTTCGCGACTCGCGATCGTTGCATCGACCGATGTTTCCGTGGTGATTCTCGCTCACTCAAACGGATAACAAATTCACATAGACAGACGCTCAGAAGCATCCAAGGTGGTTCGATTGGAATTGGCTGACTGGAAAACTGAGAATAAGTTGGAATGTCCAGTGGCACTTTCCCGCGTAGTATTGTGTTGTGTTGTCAGTGGTTTTTAATTACTCAGAATTTGTGCGTGTTACTTTACTGCCCGTGAGTGGATTCATTTGTCAAAAAACATGCTCTTTTTACTTCCTTTTTTATTTGTAATGCAACGATGTACTACAAGTCAGGAAGGGGGCCGCGGCCGAATGGGAAAGTGACGGGCGGTGGCGGGAATGGAACCCGGGTCGTCGCTATCCAAAGTCTACGATGATAACTGTTTGACCACCGCCGGTCATATGTACACATTTGTTTTTTAGTTTATTATCATTATGTTAGTCTGTTCATATTGACACATTGGTGAACCCGAAGTGAATTATTTGTGGAATTTTTGAGGACAACACGCATCCCAAGCGAAGAGCCAGTTACTAATGCTGTTCATTTGTAATGGACTACAATCGTGAGACGTGGTCGCTCCACACTGAGAGCACTCCGTGGCTTTATGTTTTCAAAGGTAGATGTCTCCGAATGGTAGTGCGCGTTTTAGTACGAAAGTCCGATGAGAAACGGTGATGTTTGTGTACAATGCGTGAAAAGCCGTCCTCTCATCGATGTAGTAAAATTGCACAGTTTTCGGTAGGTCAGACATGTTGTACACATTGCTTCCCACCGTCTATCCTTCCATGTCGTATATGCGGACCCTTGTTTAGGCTTTTATTAGTGATATGGCATTTGGACTATGATTTCACGCAGAAATACAAGGGAGCGTGTATCGGCACTGGCCTCGATTGACGTTTCCGTACTTCCAGGTTGGGAGTAAGAGAATCGTTTATTTGAGACACTGAACGATGCGGCTCAGAATCGCAGTTGATGATGGAAATATTGTTTGACTTTCCACGGATGTTGCGCAGTCTTATGAAAAGTGTCATAGACAAATAATTGTGTTAGGATATTTTTCCGACCGGACTGCTCAGTCCGTTGTCTCATGATCACGATACAAATGCACAGCTTATCTGAGTTCTACGATTTGCGTCTACGTCTCTGAATGACTATCCTAAGAGTTATCCATAAATGTTATAGACAATACCAATTTCACCATGCATCCACGGGCCCAAAGTGGTGTTATCGAAGATTACGACTCATTTTGACCAGGCGGATCGATTTCCTGCGAATAAATCATTGTACCGTGTCGCAAAATAAAACGTGGAGTCCTATCGGTCAACTTGGGCTGCAGAAGATGTATCGAGAGAATAAGGTAGCCGTAATCGACTGATGAGCCAAACTTCATTTGGTACGCAATTGTTCATTCCGATCTAACCAGAGTTGTCTTATAGATATGCGAGCCATCATAGTAAACGGTCTGTAATTCGTCTTAACGAGAGAATAACAGATAATAACATTCAGGTACACTGGTAGGGTACGAACAGTGTAACTTAGCTTTTGGTTACCAAATAGTTACTTGGCGTGTGCCTGGCTAATTCCACTCCATGATAAGCGTATAAAAAAGCGTTCTCTTAGCAATGTAAAATTTCAGCAGCCCATGCAAGAATGCAGCGGAGAACACGAAGCGATCGGGCAATGATAAATGTGCTACATCCAAGGTGAGTATTTGGCTGTTAGAGTTACGGTTTCATTTCGCCTTTAATTTTCCTCCACCCAACTCTGTTCTATGCACCGTTCTTGTTATCCTAGTGTCAGAGGAGTATTTCGTCGTTTCTGACTTGATGTGAGATGAGGGAGAATAATCGTCACTCCCGTCTTATGAATTTCGACACCGTTTGGCTTGTTTCAATTCAAATTGACTGATTTATCTTCGTGGTTCCGTTTCTAATTGTGAATAACGGTCGCATTTACACTTCGAATTGCGTTTTCTTTCTAACTGAAAATAATGACTTCGCTTAAACCATGAATGGTTAGTTGTCGGTCGACGTAATATTCTCTGCACATTGATAATGCCACCTTGATTGGGCTAAATATTTCTGATTTAGGTGCAAATTTTGTCGATCAGATGCTGCAAAACGTGTTATTGTTGTATATGGGTATTTTTCTAATTCTCCCCGTCTTATCGACGTATTCCAATAATATTTACTTTGCAGACCAGTTTCTTTCTACTTTATCTGATCAATAAATTGACCACTCTTATCGATCTGGCCAACAACATCGCTCAACTGGTCGGTGTAGGACACCGGTGAGTTTGATATGCTTTGATCAGTATCTATCTTACCGGTTCATTTCGATTACTTGTTTCATTTTATGTCATTTAACACTAGAATCTGAGAATTTTGTCCTGTGCCGCTGTTACTTCTGACCGTATGTTCGTGTACGGAAATATATTTCATTTGTTATGACCTTATCCAGTTGTCCACATGGCTTATCCGGCTACTTACCTGCTCATAATTTTGATGTTTTTTTGTTTTTTGTCGATGGTTTTTCCACAACTCAACCTCGTGCTGTGAGCGTGTTCGTTTTAATGCGTTCTCACCAACTGCATGTTTTTTATTGTCTGATGAATCACCAGTATGACTCGTCTATCCTCGCTGTTCGACTACTTCATCGTCCATGCGACTTGTGACGTGCGAGTATGGCCCGCCACTATATAAAGCCATACCCCTCGCTGTGTTCCACTTACCCGACAAAGTTTCACAGAAGAGGTGAATGAACGATACAATTGGCCACCGGCTCATCTGGACCAACGCCGCTGTCTTGCATGAAGCGCTTGACTGCGCAAGGGCTAGAGGTATATCCTCGAATAAAAGGCCCACTCTGGACTGAACGACCTGAGTAGTGTAACAGCTCACAACGCATACAACTACATCTACAGTACCTTAGACTTTAAAACTGCTTGTCACCAGACAATCATTCACGATGAGGATGAAAGTATATGACATTCGAGACCTGTGTAAAACTCTATCAGTTTCAGTGTTAACGATAGGATCGTTTTTTCCAAATAACGTTCGGTGAAATAGTCAAGCATGAAGAGTTAGTTGACACTTTCACGTACGTTGACATTACTGTTTGTCGTTTCAGTGCTCCTGAATACGAGAACAACCTAGGGAAATTTCTAAAAATTGCGGAAACAATATTTTGCTACATAAACGAAATTGAAAGTATTATAGCTACCAGAAATGTCGGGCTATTACGACTTGAAATCTTCCCACCACCGCTGGTCACTTTGGTGGAAGGCAGCAGTCCGCTGTTGTCCGGCTCGTTACCACACCTGGTCTGTTGGAACCCTGTGTGGTTCTGCATTTCAAGTCTCAGAGTCTGGTTGCTGGTTATCCCTTTGAGGCCAAAGGATTACCCTGGGTTCCACTGCACTTATCTGTGAGCACGTAATAAAAAAGAGTAATCAAATCAAACCTCGAGTGACTCAAGCCGATGCGCGATCTGCCACCTCCAACCATATAACTAATGGCGAGTACATTTGCATGCGACCGGGTTTTCTGATAAAATACACCCATTGCTGGAAAACCGAAATTTTCTCACTACATATAAACAAGATTCCATTATCAAAATGCTTCACTATGGTCTGGGGTGGGTGTTTCAGGCTCCAAGATGGTTACTCGTCCTGAACGTTCCACGAAATGCTCCTAAATGACCGCGCATCTCACAGAGCCTCTGCTGAGGAAGTCCTACTTGCTGCTTCGTCGTGGCGGGGCGTTCCCACTAAAGTGAGAGCACGAAAGCGAATACCCGGAGCTCTCCACCGATCTGACTGACTGATAGTCAGTCTAGGGAGGTGACTAAACCCTGACTCCAAACCAACCATGAGTGGCGGCGTATGAGGCATACAACACTGTTTACCGGTATCTGTAGCACAGTGGTGTACTGAGCACCCACGATGTCTGGTCTCATTAGGAGGGCGTATGAACTGAAAAATCAGGGGTTAGCTTAAACGACATGAGGCTACCGGACCGGATGGGTTGTCTTTGTCTGTTTCCGAAGGCGGTGGCTCAGCACTGATACTAGAGCTAACTCAACTCATCCATTTGGTATGGGATAGGGAACAAGTTCCAAAGAGTTGGTATAGATCGGTGATCGTACCGATTTTCAAGGAGGGTGGCAGGTCCTCCTGGTAAAACCACAGGGAAATAAGTCTGGTTAGTATCGCATCTTAACTGCTCGCTGGTATTATTCTCCACCGCTTATCAAACACTCGTGAACAGTGTTCGAGCGAGAATCAACCCGGATTTAGACCTAGCCAGAGTTGTGTTGATCACATCTTCACTCTTCGACAAATTTTAGATCCTTCCATAGACCGAGTGTCTCTAATTCCTGGTCTAAAAGCGGTCTTTGACTCAGTCGACCACACAGTTCTCTGACCCCGTTACTTGATGGGGCGTGTACCAGGGAATTTCATTTCCATCATAAAGTCCCTCTACATTGATAGCCCAATGTGAGTTAGGACTTACAGTGCTCTTTCACCCAAGTTTACAGTGAAAACTGGTGTACGCCACGGTCGCCCTCTTTCTCCTTTTCTCATTACCTCGTTATAGAGACCACGCTTTTCTCATATAGAACTTTTCACGGGTGGAAAGATGTCATAGTTTGAACATGCAAACGCTGTAGTTCTTCTAAGTGAAGATCCAGGTAAGTTGCAAGCTTTTCTAAACAGCGTGACGGACTGCGTACTAACTTTTAGTTTGCGTTTTGCATTCTAAAAGTGCAAGATACTGTTGCATGATTGGGTTGGTCCAACACCGAACATCTCATTCTCTGAGGAAACTATTTGCCAGATAGACATATCTCAATATCTGATCAACTGCATTTCACGCGGAGATCGGATATCGGACGAGCTGTCTTTGAGTGCACACACGGCTCGTTTTCAAGCGATTTGAAATTGGATAAATGAAAGGAACTTTTCGCTTTGTTCAGGTTCTAATTGGAAACGGGTTACTTTTGCTCGATTCAGAACATGACACAATTACCGTGTGACTAGGATAAAACGTTTTAAAATACGGATTGCCCTTCACTGTCTGGGGACTGAGCTAATTAGGTGTGGTATGGAGTGGTGGAGAATGATACGGTATTTGTTTTTGTCGCATTCATATGGTAATTCTACGAGAGGCGTGATACTGTGTCTGAAATCACAGTTCGAAATGATGAGAGCTGTACGTCGAGTGACTACACTGTCGATTCTTGAATAAGTGAATTCACATTGGCAATAATCAATCTTTGACCCCAGTGGTATTTCAACTATATTACAATTTGTTTTATCGGCGTTGCTGTTTTTTTGTACGGTTACAGAACCAGATCGCTTCGTGCGGAGTACAGTCGACCTTGTTCTGCACCCCCCCCCCTCCCACCCCGTCCTCACACACACAGCACCACTGTTGCAAAATGCCAATGCAGAGTGAGTAATAGCAGCTCACGGAGGCCCTGTCTGAAGTTTACCAAATCATGTGCGTTTTGAAATATTTGGTCAGGGCTAGAATAAGTGTTTTTATCGTCAGATCGTGGCTTATCTCGGATTATGTTTGGCAATCATACACGGTCGAATAGAACCTCGGACCTCCGAGTAGGTAATAAAACGCTGTAACCCACTCGACCACCACCGGTAACTGTAGAAACACTCTTCTGACTTCAGCGCAGTATCATAGTTTACTTTCATACCAGTCTGCAATAGATCATCTCACTCACCAACCATCGAGCCTGCTGTGGTCATCGAACCGCTTTGCAAAGTGATGGTGGATAGAGCTCGTGGTGCAGATGAGCTATCACCTATTGTACTGAAACAATGCGCTGGTGCCCTTTCGGTTTCATTGGCAGATATCTTGAATGATTGTCAAACAAGCGGGAAAATCCCTAACATTTGTAGACTGGCCAAGAAAGCACCTGTGAAATACCGCCCATCGCCTGCATTTCTGTGATGCTTAGATTGTTTGGAAGGCTTTTTTTGGTGTCCAGCTTACCCGACCCGGTATTCCGGCAGAGTCGAGTGAACCGCACAACAGGCCTTCGGTTTATATGGAAGAACCACGCTGCCCTGCACTCTGTACTTGGGTGGGCAAAGGCTAGAAGTGCATCTTCGAACAAGAAGACCAGGTGGGGTACCGTCAGCTTACCTCCTACCCCGGACTAGACGACCGAGTAGTACAGCAGTCTCGAACGGTGCTGGGGACGCCACATCGTACCATATTTTCATGAATATGAATAATTTCGAAAGTATGCACCTTGATCATGCTACGGCGTCCCCGGCAAGCGACGCGCCTCTTCCTCCAGCGGTCGAGGTGTCGTGAAAACAAGCTGGAATACTCAACTGTAGGAAACAAGCCTATATAGTTTGTTGGAATGTACGGACACTATTAGACGTGGGCAGCGAAAGCCTCATAACGATGACAGTGCGCAACTACAGCAACGACATACTTTGTCTCTCGGAATTCCGCATGCCTAACTCTGGCACTCGGTGCATAAAAGTTCCAGGAGAAGAGACAACTTATTGGATTTAACGTAGCGGCCCAATAGACAACTCCGGGTGCCATGGCGTGGCATTCGCCATTAACAATAAAGCCAACAGCACAGTGATCGCTTGGGAGCCGATTTCAGCAAGAATTGCTCTGGCACATTTCAAAGGCTCTCCGCAGAACTTAACGGTGATTGCGGTCTGTGCTGTAACCAACGCGGCGGACAGCGAGAGTTAATCAGTCGGTTTCAGAGGAATGACATGCTGTTCATCGCCGGAGACTGGAACGCTCGCACAGGTTCGTCGGAATCGTCAACACGGCACGTCCTGGGAAAATTTGGCCTTGGTCAACGTTGTGAGAATGGTGACGGCCTGGTCACTTTGGCCGACTCTAACAGAATGGTGGTTTGCAGAACACGCTTCCAGCACCGTGAAAAGCACATACTGACATGGAACTCCAACGACGGTCGCAATTCGCATCAAATCGACTATATCCTGGCGAGGTCTCGTTAGGCTTCGTCTGTAGGAGTCTGTCGAGCGGTGACGGGAAACACAAACGATACATATCACGTTCTTGTTCGTGTGGCTTCAGAATCCGTCTCCACGCCTTAAGGTCTCCCTACTGACCCGCATAAACGTCGTGGCCCTGGAAATGCCAAGCACTGATAAGCGCAGTCGCCACCCGATTACCCACAGTTACCAACGTATCACCGTATTCAACTCCAGTAGAAGAACAGTTGATGGTAATCAAATCAACGGTTAGAGAAACCGCCTTGAAAGTACTCGGGAAAACTGAAAGGCGTCTAAAAGACTGGATCTCGGAGGGCATATTTCAACTGTCGGTTGAAGCACACGAAGCCCGGATATCAGGAAGTGGTGAACGCCGCAGATTGCATTGTGTGGCCTCGCGCTTCGCTAGGGTTGGTCGTGAGCGGTTTGGATGAAATTGCTGAAAAGAATGGAGATTGCAGTAGGGATCGGTGATTTTTGCAAGCTATTCTGCCTCACTAACAACGTGTCGGGTAGGTGCGACACAGCCTGTCAGCTCATACCTGGGCGTGAAAGAAAAATAGAGCGATGGGTAGAGCTTTTCGGTCGATTGCTCAACCGACCATCAGGTTACACGACGGCCGTACAACCCCCAGTTCTTGCAGAGCCGTACAGTGTCAGTTGCAATCCACCGAGCACAACTGAAATCGCCACAGTCATCAATCAGCTGAAGAACAAAAAAGCTGCTGGAGAAGATGACATTCCAGCTGTACTCTCATTTGAATCGAATGGAGTGTGCATGGACGAGGAGTCCATTTTTAGAATCACACGGTGAGCCTTCCGAAGTTAATGCGCCAGTTAACACGGCTAACCTTCAGAACGAGAATACACGGTCCCAAGTATGGGTTTTCGATATGAGTAGTATAGCATTTCATCTGGATGACAGATTTCAACTGTAAACCAACTGTGGAGTGCTCAAGTATAGGGATGATTGGGCGGAAGAGTACCGGGTACGCATACCTGATGAGTGGCAATAATCGCGAAACCGGTCGTCTGCTTCCGCGGCAATTTTGTTCTGTTATCCAGATACAATGCCATAGTACTCATGTCAAAATCCATACTTGGGATGATGTGTCCTCGGTCTGAAGGTTAGCCGTGTTAACCGACGAATTAACTTTGGAAGGCTCGCCGTGTGATTCTAAAAACGGGCTCCCCGTCCACGCACGCTCTATTCGATTCAAATGAGATTACAGCTGTAAGCTTCGTGTTTTGTTCTCAAAAGTTTGGAATTCCTAGGAGGATTCATCCTTGTCGGGAGAGTGAAGTGTTGTTCCGATTTCTAGGAAGGACCGGCGTAGTGACTGGACTAACCATAGGGGTCTGAGCCTTATTCGATTAGCGTCGAAGTAACTTGCGTCTGTCACACTTCGCAGGTTGTACCAAATGCGTGATGAGCGGGCTCGCTGGTAGCAAGCTGGGTTTGGTGCCGGTCCTAAATGCATCGATCATTTCTTCACCACCCGACAGCTTCTAGAGCATCGTCACACTTTCCAAAGGCCGGCGTTTATCATGTTCGTAGACATTGACGTGGCCCTCAACTCTGTCGATAGGACTGCACTGTGACACTGTTACGAGATGGAATGCCACAGAAGTATTTGTCCGTCCTCAATGAATCGCATGGTCATACCTCAAGTCGGGTTGGGTCATGCGGCCAGATTTCGTCCACTTTGATCTTCTCCAGTGTAGTATACTAAGGTTGCTCCACATCCCCATTCCCATTCAACGTTTCCATCTTAGATATCCTACAGAATGCTTTGTCTGGTCTTCCAAACGATGGTGTTAAACTCCTCCCAAAGAATAGAGTTTTTGATTCATACAGTGTCGATGTTATCGCCCTGCTGAGTGACAATTCATAGACAGTTCAACACTCTGAACTGCTTGGTGATTTGAGTGTCCAGATATGGTGTACACTTTGTGCCTTTCAGGTGCAAAGTATTTTTGTAAGACTGGAGCTTGTGCCTGCACTTACCCTGTGTAGGTTATATATATATATATATATATATATATATATATATATATATATAATATATATATATATATATATATATATATATATATATATATAATAAGACTGTATCGTGGTAACAGCGAACATTTCCAGTACTATTATTCCTTGTTGTATCACGAAATCGGTATGCAGAACGAAAACACGTATTTATTGGTGAATGTTTATTCAGGACGGACGCGCGCCAAGCGCGAGCACAAGCATCTATGTCCAGCGAACCCGAGAGACCAGTCTGTATCAGTCTCACACAGAGTTATCCACATGTGATTGGTGGATCATGTTAGTGCAGACTGTAATACGGGCACGTTCCGTATATGCGAGTGTAGGGTGAACGGAAATAGAATGAATCACGCGCGAGAGTCAGCGGCATAAATGGATGAGTCTCACACACCACTTTGATTCTTACATGTTGTCTCGATTAAGACAACGTTCCCTCGTTTGTTCATCACCACATCAAGAGTATTTTTTTGCTGTGTACCGGATAGTGATAACGAATTCAGTTCTGAGGGGGAAAACACTCATTTTATTATAGATTTGTTATCGGGTTCTTCTTGCTATTTGTCTGTTGTAAAACCGATCTCCAAACTCATGTTTTCCTCGTCACACTACATCATTTCGATCTGGTTGTTTTTTTCGTTCTGCATTATCTCTCATTTATGTATATCTTTTCTTGTTCTATGATTTTCTGACACACAAACTCAGGTTTGAGGTACACCTACAAAATTCCGGTTCGGGCTCCACAAAATCTGTTTGTCAGATGGCTAGATACATTAGGTGATATCCCCAGATGCAGTGATAAGTGATCTGCCTATATGATTTTCTCTCTGTCGATTCGCTTGTTATGAATCGTTTTCACTCCTTAATCAGTGCTGGTATGGATACCAACCAGAATAATGATAATGGCTGGACGAATGGATTTCATCAGATCATATCAGTTATCAAGTTGGGTGCTCATATAACAGTACATTTTAGTAGTTAGCTAAACCCAGACGTAGTGCGCACAACTTTGTGGTTACGTATTCAAATTATCCGAGGACCTCGTAGTAGCCCAACAACTTTCGGTAATACACACCTAATCCGATTGTCCTTATTGTCACATACCTACTCGAAACGAGTGCCAACGATGTGAACATGGATAAATAGAAGGAATTTTTCGCTTTGTTCAGGTTCTAATTGGAAACGGGTTACTTTTGCTCGATTCAGAACATGACACAATTACCGTGTGACTAGGATAAAACGTTTTAAAATACGGATTGCCCTTCACTGTCTGGGGACTGAGCTAATTAGGTGTGGTATGGAGTGGTGGAGAATGATACGGTATTTGTTTTTGTCGCATTCATATGGTAATTCTACGAGAGGCGTGATACTGTGTCTGAAATCACAGTTCGAAATGATGAGAGCTGTACGTCGAGTGACTACACTGTCGATTCTTGAATAAGTGAATTCACATTGGCAATAATCAATCTTTGACCCCAGTGGTATTTCAACTATATTACAATTTGTTTTATCGGCGTTGCTGTTTTTTTGTACGGTTACAGAACCAGATCGCTTCGTGCGGAGTACAGTCGACCTTGTTCTGCACCCCCCCCCCTCCCACCCCGTCCTCACACACACAGCACCACTGTTGCAAAATGCCAATGCAGAGTGAGTAATAGCAGCTCACGGAGGCCCTGTCTGAAGTTTACCAAATCATGTGCGTTTTGAAATATTTGGTCAGGGCTAGAATAAGTGTTTTTATCGTCAGATCGTGGCTTATCTCGGATTATGTTTGGCAATCATACACGGTCGAATAGAACCTCGGACCTCCGAGTAGGTAATAAAACGCTGTAACCCACTCGACCACCACCGGTAACTGTAGAAACACTCCTCTGACTTCAGCGCAGTATCATAGTTTACTTTCATACCAGTCTGCAATAGATCATCTCACTCACCAACCATCGAGCCTGCTGTGGTCATCGAACCGCTTTGCAAAGTGATGGTGGATAGAGCTCGTGGTGCAGATGAGCTATCACCTATTGTACTGAAACAATGCGCTGGTGCCCTTTCGGTTTCATTGGCAGATATCTTGAATGATTGTCAAACAAGCGGGAAAATCCCTAACATTTGTAGACTGGCCAAGGTAAAACCTGTCCTCAAGAAAGCACCTGTGAAATACCGCCCATCGCCTGCATTTCTGTGATGCTTAGATTGTTTGGAAGGTTTTTTGAGTGGGTTAACATTAGATCTGCGGAAGAAGGTACGTCAGCCACTTATCATTCTTTGCGCTCCACACTCGACACCGTAGCTTACATACTATAATCAGTGGCTTTCGGAATATACAGGAAATGTGAAACTGTCAAAATTGGGTTCTTAGATTACAAAAACGTATTTCGCTGCCTTGGTCGATCAGTATTTCTCAGTATTCTTCGCGATTGGTGCTGACCTAAACGTCCGCGGGCTGATTTCCGACTAATTCACTGATCGAAGGCATTTCACTTTGTTCCAGCGGCCAAAAATACTGTTCTCTTCCAGTTGACTCCGGTATATTACAAGGTGCAATTCCTTTCGCTTTTTTTTCTTTGTACTTTAAACAGCTTCCTATCCCGTTGGCATTCATTGACTGCAAATACGCCGACAATGTAGTTTTATACTATGTGATGCTGAGTGCACAACTTGTGTGCGTACCGCTGAAGAAATTCTGGGCACTCGATTGATCGTGGATATTACCTGTACTGTGTAAATTAAACTAAACGCGAAGGAGTTTCACAAATTCCGAACCAACCAAATGCAGTTCTAAACTGGTCCTCCTCACACTCCTTTCCACTGACTGGTTCCAAATGCCAAGATGTATTATTTTTCTTACCTCCTGATGAACCGCACAGAGCCCCCAATTACAGGTTTCAGCTCGTATCTGCGACTAATGGACCTATACCAATACCATCAACGGTTAAATATCCTGGCGTAATACTATCACAATCTTTCGTGGTTCATATACGTTCAGTATATATCTCCTAAAGATCGAAAGTGGTCATTTTTCTATGTCTCTTCAAAGGTACTTCCAGTCCCGAATCATTTGTTTTTTAAATTTGTGACTGCATGCATTCTCCCTCACCGGATGGACTTTTCCAGTTAGTTTCGCAGGGCCTCAAAAACAGATTTTAACTTATTGAAAAGCTCCATAAAATACATCTTTGAATCCAGTGGCACATTGGGCGATACCACTGTTGATACCATCCCAGATAAACGTTCGCCTAGGTCTTCACAACGTTGGATTAGGATTGATCATATTGTCAATGGTAACCGCTGGCGTGGATCAGTTGAAGATTTTCGTTCATTTTAGTCTACGCCTATGAACTCAGATCAGGCCTAGGCACGAGCTCGCCTATGTTTCATCTCGTCCGTGGTTGCATCGGTTTAAATGCCAACTGTCCTGCGCAGTTGCTTCTAGATGATAAAGATATACTTTCCAGATGGCAGTGTCCACGAGATTATCGATGCAGTCGGATGTCCAAAACCGAGATGAACGCCGGCGATAAACTAAGGAAGCCTTGTATGCCGTGTCTTATACCACACAAGAATCTGGCTCAAATAGGCCTCACAAACTATTTATATCTTCGACATCAGCTGTTCCGTTGGATGCTCGCAGATCTGTCCCTCCGGATGCCACATTCGATGAGATGCGTAAATCGCTAAGACATGAACTGACTAGGAACCTGAGAAATGTAGGGAAATGGAAAAGACTGCGTCTATTTACAATAGTTACAACCTTTACCGTCTGATTAGAAGTACCGGTCCACGGAAGCCCGGTGTTAGTGTATTAATGAGGGAATCCAACGGCTCGTTGATTCACTCACAAGAACGTCGTCTGGATCGTTGGGCGGAGCATTTTAAGGAGCAAATCAGTTGACCCACCTCAACAGTGAGCCTTCTCAATATATCTGCCGGAGTAACGATGCCGGTGGATATCACTCTTCCATCAGAAATGGAGGTTATATGGGAGATATGTCACTTGAAACGGTACAAAGCCGCTGGACCGGATGGGTTGTCTCCGTCTTTTTTCAAGGATGGAGGCGAAGCTTCGGTTTTGGAGTTAACAAAACTCCTCCGGGTTTTCCGGGTTAGTTAGCAGATTCCCGAGAAATGGTGTGAATCGGTCGTTGTGCCGATCCACAAAAAAGGTGACAGATCCTCATGTGAAAAACATAGATGAATTAGTTTGGTGAGTATCACATCCAAGCTGCTCACTGGGCTTGTTCTCCGTCGATTATTCATCGTCCGCGATATGTGTACGCGTAAAAATCAAGCTGGTTCCAGACCCGGTCGGGGTTGTATCGACCACATCTTTAATGTTCGACAAACCTTAGAAAACAGACACACCTTCCGTAGGCCCACAATCTCTGTCTTTCTTGATCTGAAAGCCGCGTTCTGTTCAGTCGATCGCACAGTTCTCCGACGCTGTCTCTCAATGAATCACGTGCCACAGAGAAATCTATTCCTATTTTCCAATGCCTTTACGCAAACAGCCGAAACCGATTTCGTGTTTTCGGCGATCTTTCACCCGAGTTATCCACAAAGCGGCGTTCGTCAGGGTTCACTTTTTCAACTTTCCGCTTTAATGTTAAGATTTCATTGATTCTTGACACAGCCCTACCCTCGTGTGAGGATAGTGGCATCGATTTCTACTATTGTCTGACTGGAAATACGCAGACGACATCGTTCTCCTGAATAAAGATCCAGGTAAGTCGCATGCTGTTTTAGACAGTCTAAACAACAGTGTAGCTATGTTTGGGATTTGTTTTGCACCTTCAAAGTGTAAAATGCTGCTCGAGGACTGGGTTGAGTCAACACCAGATCTCGTCTTGGCAGGGGAAGCTCTAGCTGAATGAGATAAGTTTTATTAACTGGGTAGTCACATCTCACGAGGTAAACAGACATCGAATGAAGTGTCATCGTTTCTGTAGAAGGCGCGTCTGGCTCTTGCCAACCTCAGTCATTTGTGGCACTGACGTGACTTCCCGCTTTCTGTCAAGGCTCGATTGTACGCAGCGAATTGGAGTCCGTTGTTTCATGGGCTCATAAGCAGACGCGTGGAAATTGGTCGGAAGCTGTCATTGTTGGAAAATCGGTATCACCCTGGTATTGCTGGATGATTTTGGAAACATCATGGCAGGAATGATGAGGTTGGGTGTTCGGAAGCAGTGAACAGGGAATGGATATAGATTGTAAGCTATTAATTCAAGTTGTTTGTTTTGCATTTGGTAAGCATGTACACCGATAGACTTCCTCGATGTGCAGTGTTCTTCGAAGAATGTCTTCTTTGAATGGTACGTTTAGGTGGTCAGCCCATGACACGTCAGAAATGTAGGAAAACGGTGGCCAGTGGATATGTTCACGTATGATGTGTTAGACGCCAGGTTTGCGTCCACGCAGCCCGCCTACCAAATGGTTGAAGACATCAAGTTACAAAGCATGGCGTCGCGATCGTTCTTTATCTTTTTGATTTCCGCTTATTACTTTGGCTTTTTGGGTCTTTTTCATTCGTGTTTTTATTCCTTTTGCCCTTTACTCGACGATACTTGGAGGTATGAACCGACATCAGCGTAAGGAAATCCAAGGTTAGTTGTTGAATAAACTGGAAGTCAACCGAATCAGCGATAAACACATCAATGATTGTGACCAGTTTACTCCCAAAACACCTCCAGGTATTCATCATCCTCTACAAAAGGTACTTCAGATGCCGTGTCTAATACATGTACGCGCTCATAGTCCGGATTTTTGCCTGCTCAGACTTTTGCATATCGCAGTTTTTTTTGCCGTGTCGTGGTCGTCTGCTTGATGATCCGGTGAAAGTTACCACTGACTTACGAAACTGTTAGTTTGAATGGAAATCCATTTGCGTATATATCTGGATTCTGTTTTTTATGCCCACAGATGTAAATGCTGAAAAATCACCCAGTCGAGTGTAAAAAATTGTTGCTGACTTGACAAATGAAGTTCGATCACAGTTGCTTCAGTTACCTTGCTGTGTTGGTTAACATCTCACTGACTCGCGGGTCACTCTATTGGATCAACGACTCTGGTCAGGGTTCATAAATTAAAACCCCTTCAGTCGCATGGACATTCACGAAGTATGATCTGCCCAGAAATCTTCACTCTACTCTTCATCTTTCGCACTGCAATTTTGAATGGATGCAAGGACTCACAGAGTCATGACAGTGTTCTCCTACTAAGCGACTACGCGGACAGTTTGTTGATAGGACGACACAAATACATGAAGATATACCGACGCAAATAGGAGCCCCAGAGAAACCTGTATATATCTGTTTGCCTTTCAGACGGAAGCAAAAGAAATTCAAGCAAGACTGCGAGGAGCAGTTAATAGAACATTCGATGTATCTACAAAGTCTTCGCATCCAAACCGATCGTGTTTTCCACTGCTATTCTCCAATCTCTTCCTGTGGATGTTCGTTTACTTGTTTCTTTGGAATTAGATGTAATTGCTGCACGACCATGCACTTATCCAAATGCGTTCGTGAACACCACCAGATTTAGTGGAACACGGGGGCAATTAGGACAATTACGAATGCTGCTTTCACACCTTGGTGAGTCGTACTACCCAGTATAGGTGATAACTGCGTTTCGCATCCTTAAAAAAGTTCGAGGCAAGCAATCGAGACTTTTCGAATGCCTCATACTAAGCGCAGCCGAAACCCCGAGTATTCCTCTCCATGGTCGTGCGTGGTACGCTCATGAGTAAATTGTGCAAGCACTTGAATCTGCTGAGTCAACTCTTGTTCCCGAATGCGTGTGCAACCAATTGAACAATCTACACTGATCAGTTCCATACACATACATTCAGAGGCAGTTTGGATAATCACCCTCTTCTCTTGTTTTATGAGTCATATTTAATGTTGTTTACTGGTATGATTACGAATAACTCAAAACAAGCTAGTTCTCCACACTATTTAGCTCTCAATGAGTTTAAAAAAGCCTCGAAAATGTCCAATTTCTTACTCCTATTCAGTCTGTTGATGTTACATCTTCACCTGTTGGAAACTGCCGGCCACACCACACCCGGCTCGTATGCCGCCAGACATTTCGCCACTGAAGCTCGTTCGATCGTGCCAACCGCGATCAAGCCAAGCAACACCTGGTAAGTCTGTGTTCAGTTAATTATTTCATTAACCTCACATTTCTCTGCTCGCTTTTTCGTTACTACCTTTCAACACCGTCCAGCTAATGGCACAAACGAATGCAAGCATAAAGTGAAAAAATAAAAGGAATAAATAGAAACCACTAAGTCAAAGAAAGAGTTCGAATGCAACTACGCCACTGGTCGCGACACCTTGCTTTGTAACTTAGTGTCTCCAACCATTTGGTGGCGGGTTCCGTGGACGCAAACCTGGACATCTAACGCATCCTACGTGAACATGTTCACTGGTCACCGTGTCATAGGCTGACCACCTCAAACTACTTTGGAGAACAGCGTACATCGAAGAAGTCTATCGGTGTGCATGCGCAACACGCATGCCAACAGCCTTAACCTGTTTAGATTCAGTACTTGATCCAGCGACAGACCTTGGGTTCTTAATACCCTAGGTCTAACCTCAGCATTGCTGATATGATGTTCCTAAAATTTTCGAGCAATACTACGAAGACATCGATGTTCAGACACTGACAGTTTTCGACTATCATCCACTCGTAACGGCCATATTTCTGAACCGTGCATTTCCTGATGTTTTTTTTGTCACTTTGTTTGTCGGAGTGGCTTCTATAATTATGGGACACAAGAGTTTGACAAACAGACCGCACGGCATTCGCGCCACTGAGTTCTATTCTGAGCCGTACTTCCCAACCTCTCTAAACAAAGACAGTCCTCGCCCTTTGTACCCCAACTAGGGAGTCGGGAAGCACCAACGGAGGCCAATGCTGATACTAACTTTTTCATGCCACTAAGCCCAGTGATGGCCTGACCGCCGCGTCGCCTTTTTCGGCCTTCTCCAGCACTTGCGAATAGAGCAAGGAAAATTAGACGACGGGTAGGCATACGCAGAGCACGTCCGAGCGATCAGAGGCAATGTAGACCGATCATTTCGTTAGGGGTGCTGCTACACGTGCGGTACACACGACAGCGCACCTCGTCATTACTCAAACGATGTTCCCATCAGACGCAAGCAGTGCTTCGGAACGATCGGTGGCGAAATGGCCAGGTCTGGCATCTGCGGACTGAAACACTGTGAACCGTGCTGACGTATACCCGACCCTTAAGAGAGAGCTGCTCTAGCTCTCTTTATTCGTAAACTAATCTCCCCAACACCATATCCAGCTGTTTCCAAGCTCACAAGGTATTCAAAATCGTCAGTTAACTCAATATCGTCATCAGAAGGGGCGAGTTCAAACACGGCCTTTTGCTAATCTTGCACCTGGAAGGTGCAAAGTGCATACCATGTCTGGATAACTTAATCGCCACGCTTTCCAAAGCGGGTTGTATCACTCAGTAAAGTGATGGCATCGACATGTTTCAAGTCGAGAACTCCTTTTCCTGGGCGGAACAACTCCACTGGTTGGAAGACCAGACTAGGCGTTCCGAAGAACATCCTCTGTGATAAAGTTGAAGGGAAATGGGGATATTAGGCAACCTTGTTGTACTCTACGGGATACGACGAAAGGTGTGACGACACGAGCCTTTGGGGAGGGGGGGGGGGAGTGATAAACATTCTCATGTACTCCATTTCTGAACAAACTGTTCGTAGTACAGTCCTGTTGATAGAGTCGAAGGCCGCGTGAATGTCCAGAAGCATGATGATTATTGGCCTTTGAAAAGTTTGACGGTGCTGTATTAGTTGTCGTAGGATGAAGATTTGATCGAAACGTTCACGACCGGCACGACATTCAGGTTGTTGTTTGCTATTCGACACTTCTCGTGTATGGTACAGCTTGTGAATTATGACATTCGCAAGCGGCTTCGACGCCATCGGGATAAGATTCACATTCCTATAGTTAATGAAGTCACTGCGTGAGCACTTTTTGAAGGTAGGGACAACAAGAAGGGAATCTGCTGAGAATTCTAACCTTTTTAAAACAACACACGAAGTTCTTTAAGGAACTGTCGTCAGCATCTTTAAAATGTCGCGGAGGAAGGCTATTGAAGCCCGACACTGGGACGTGCTGATGCCTGGATTTCCTATCGGATCTTTGCCTCAATTGGTGGGTCTGCCGATAAAAGACCATTGGATGTGTTACGGAAGAGTTGTAGGAGAGGATGACACTGGTTGCCAGCTAAATTATGTCTAGAAGTGATCCACCCAACGCTTGAGACACCGCTGTTGATTTCGAATTGGTGAACCGTCAGCTTCACAGATTTTTCACTCAGACCTAGTGGCTTTCAACCGGTGACTCGAATGAGACAGAACAGCTTGCAGGAATTTCCCATGGCAGCAGTACGTTCTATCTCCGAGGCACGTTGTGACCACCAGATTTCGGAGTCCCGAGGAAGATTCGCGTTAAGTGCAAGTCCCATTACGAGTCGTGATCTGGTATACTCGCTTCCAGCCGGGATCGACTGGCTTGTGTCGAGAAGACGCAGAGATTCAGCAGGAATCCAGTATCTTATACACGGCGAGACAGGCCACAACTTACTAGACCAGCGGAAAGCAAAGCATTCTTGATAAGCTGCTAATGCTGGTTCATCTCATCAGGCGAGGCTGCAGCTAGCGCGATTGGGAAGACAAATAGGCGAGATTCATCTAAGGGCTTACCGCAATCTGGCCATCCTTGGAGCTTGCGTTGTGAGCGCCTACCGAAGCACATGGACAGATTAGTGCATATTAATGCGCCATCGGAATCAAGCAGTGTGCTCCAGTAGGAGTGGCGCTCTTGTATGCAACGTCGCTGTTTTTTACTTATAACAAAGTGGTCAATCTGGGTCCAGTGTTGACTCGAAGGGGGCCATGTGAAGTGTGTATGTCTGTTGAATACTTCTATAGGCACTGTTTTCCGTTGCTCACTGGTATGATCGTTTGGTTGTCAAAATCTCAAGTATTTCAGGTTCCACCGTGTTCTTCCTTATGTGTTCTGCATTTACGGAAGTTTTTACTACAGCCCAGTTAAGCACAATTCAGTGAAGTATATCGTAGTACCATGGTATGGGATGCATTGAATGAACGCGTCTAGGTGAGAGAACTAAATATAACGCCTCCATCTCGCTTTTTTCCTAGTCTTGGTAACCGGAGAAAAGGGGCCCAGTGTTTCACATCTAGATGAGCTTTTCTGTCGGGTTATTTCACTGGCGGTCCATCATGTATCAGTTGAGCGTGAGTCAGTTCTGTTCCCACCGTAGGTTTCCTGTGCGCTGTGGATGTAGGGCATACGAAAATTATCGGTTTTCGAACAGCGATTTATTTTAGCATTGCTCAATTCTGTTCAACAGTAATGAGATTTTGCGCAGTCAGGCGCACAAAAAGCATTTTTAGATGAACCATCACAGCTCACCAGACTATGATTGTTGTATCACGTAGTGCATGCAATGTTCTTTGAGATAGCTAACAATAGGGAAATCGGCACGAAGGGACAATCAGTGACACGATCTGCGAAGCCTGATTAGTAGGCTTAGCCAATAATTGCATGTTAGGCTTCCTATATGGGGTTGGATACTTTGAAAGATATATCTGAGTGTTGTGACTGGTGACATCTATGTGTTCGCACGTTTTCCTCGTTTATTTGATACGATTGTTCGTAGTTCTATTTCTCATTTTTAGTGATTCGTAATCATGCCAATACAACACAATGTATATGACAAGATGCATAGAGGATACAATCAACAAAAATAACGTCAGGGATCATTGTTCACACCTTGTGTGACACAGGATTATCCGGAGACCAGGTGTGAACGGACCAGAGTGTAAACTTTCGGACCTTCTTGGACCTGACGTTGGGTGGTGAGTGGGCCAGGGTAGACTGAGTGCACGCACAAATTTCTTCTGAGCACACAAAGGTGTTTTTTGGAGGCGAATCCCAACCAATTCCGCTGTGGCCAAGATGCGACCTCTCACCGATCTTGACAGCCGGCCGCAGACCCTGTACAGGGGGCGGAATGCTTGATCCACGCTCACTGTGTGATTAGTCTCAGCTAGGTGTGAAACGACTGTGCTGGTAATTAGCTTAATTGTTCCAGTTCTCAACCACGCTGGGTGATGTTCACGTGTGCGTCCAGACAAGCGTCTTGTTGTGCGGCCGATGTACGTTGATACTAAACTTCAGCTGAGCACATCCGTGGATCAAACATTCCGCGCCCTGTACAGGGTCTGCGGCCGGCTGTCAAGATTGGTGAGAGGTCGCACCTTGGCCACAGCGGAAGTGCTCCTCTAATCCAGATTCAGAACAAGGATAGACTGCCGATGCTGACCTCATCAATGGTCGTATACTCTTTCAGATGTGTTTGTGACGCATCTTATGTAGGTCGAACGGCACGACAGCTATCAACTCGGATTAAAGAGCATCATCCACGCTGGTTGACTCAAGGACAAACTGGATCGATAAATAGCGCAATCTTAGCGCATTTGGTCGATACTGGACATCAGGTGAATCCGGAAGCCGCTTTCAAAGTTCTTTATCGTGTCCCCCCAAACAAATGCAAAAGTGTTCAGTTGCGCACTCTAGCGATAGCCGAGGCAATCGGAATAAGGAAGTTGACCCCTGACCTGTGCGCCCAAAAGCGTTTGGTCCGGGCACTTAAACTCCCCTGGCCCAAGATTGAACAAGGCCGCATGAATTTACCGTCCGGTTACCTAGACGGCGTCAGCTAGATAAGCCAATCACATGATAAGGATAACTTGACTGACAAACCCCTGCCCATGATTGGTGTTTATTCCATGTCTATGTTCATGATCTTTTGTCTAATGTCTACTATGTAATCTGTAAATGGCTTGAGAATGAATTACTGAAAAACAATTGTTTCGCCAATTTGGACTTCTATATGATGCAATGGGTATTTTTCAGACAGCGGAAGTAGTTGGGATTCCCCTCCACAAAACCCCATTGTGGGCTCAGAAGAAATTTGTGCATGCACTCAGTCCAAAATGAACTGCTGAATTTCGTAAAAGTAGTAGGCAAACGGTGTTCCTACTGTCGGATCAGAGCAGTTTTTTAGTGAGACATTGGTTCGTGTCATCGGAACGGTTGAGCTGGATTTTAAGATTCATTTTTCGCCTCACATATCGTAAATCTAAATGTAAACATAAACACACACGAATAAACGTGGTCACTTACATTGGGCTATTCACCCAATTTCCTTTTTTCGTTTCGCTTTACTTCATTCTAAGCGGCACCCGGAGTTCGCCTGAAAGGTCATCTCATGAAATCGCCGTAACGTTGCAGCATATTTCGGTAGGATTACCCACAAATCCAGACCTTATTTTGATTCACGGTACGTTTGTATTACCAAGTTAGGTTAATAAGACTTATTTTTTTCAACCTGATGTCGAAACGAGTTTGAGGGAAATCATTTCCTTACATCGCATTTGTTGTGTCCTTATTTTTTTGTAGAAGATATTTCTCTCTCCCTTGTTCTATTACGAGCTTATTTGATTCTTGACTCCGATTATCACGTTCAGATTTCTGTCTGCTGTTAATGACTCAATAGGTTCTGTTAGACTATTCAACTGTAACGTACTGGGTTTCAGTGAGGGGTACCATCTTTGAGTGACTCTGTTTTTTGTCCTGTTTAGAACTTCCCTGTAAGCTGTTATCCCCATTCGGTTTGCTATACTCTCCCCTATGACTCAACAGGACCGTCTATCTGGGAAACGGTCGTATTCCTTTAAGGCATTGAAAGACAGACCAGCGCAGTAGAGGATATCTGGCAACTATAAATCTTACGAAAACATTCTGTAGCTTACGCGTTCAGATTTGGCGGAGCGCGGATAAAAGTTTGGACCAACTAACAACGGCCACATAGTAGTTGTCCTTAAGTCCCGATTCGTGGGCATCCTCGGAGATTCGAGGTATCGGTAAACTACATAGAGCCTTGTTGTCTTGCACCGCGCATTGGATTATGTAAAGGCTAAAGGTTCGCGCTGGCGTTAAAAGGCCAATGTAATTTTTCGGTAAGAAATGTACTACTTTAACCAAGATGGCTGAGTAATATGCTCGATCAATTGGCTGTAGCTGACGGTAAGCGCAATGATCTCATATTATCAACCCAATCCGACACGGAGATCGCGAAGTCTGGTAAAATCACATAGCAAACATGCATTTGCGGTGAAAACTCCCTGCAAATTGTTCCATCACATCGGATTCCCTAGTGGGAAACAGTTCACTGTAAGTGAGAGGCTGTGAAATCAATGATATTTCTGTTCTCAACCAACAGTGGTGTTTCGAATACGAGGTGGAACACTTTTAGGCCCACTGAAGCTGTCCACTCCCCCTGAACACGTCCAATGGCTTGCTTCAACAAGACGACGAACACAAGTAGCCGGCGCTGATGATGTGGTCATTACGGCCTCACACCTGGAAATCCTGGTTTCGAATCTTACTACTGCCGGTCACTTTGTTTTTCGACAACCTCTTGCTGGCCGTACACCTCTGCTCTGAAATGATGTGCCATTCTTGTATAGCAAATAAAAAAGAAAACCTCTAATAGGAACCGAGAACCACCGCGTCCCGGTATCGTACTGAAACTGGGCAACTCTCGGAGTGACAGATGAGTTGAATACATCTTTCGAATTTGGTGCATAAGCTTTTGGTAACTAATCACGTAAATGGGATTCTTTGAGATATGATGTTTGTATTTTGAAATCTCTCTGGAACCGTATTTATGAAACGCTTAAACCGTAGACAATCACGGGCCCAGTCTGTATGTGATATGGTTTGTTCTAATTCGCGAACAAGGAAAAAGCATAAAACTATCTGCCACCGTCTTAGCATCACCCCACCGCACGGAACGTGTTTGGTTGTGACCCTGTATTTTTGTCCCGTTTTACCTCGTTTTTGCCAAGTGCTAAACGAACTTGTCCTACTTCAAGCAATGCTTTGTTTTTGGTTGCATTTTCTCCGTCAATTCCTGCACCTTTTTGGATGAGAAATATTTTATTCTGAAGCCTGAAGTAACCTCTGACAGTTGTTCTGCTCACTCCGTCAGCATACAACAACCGGGTGATTGAATGACTGCATCTCAAACTGGCTGTGGACCGTTGGATGCATTAAAACTGCTTGTACGGAGAGAGTTTGATTTATTTTTGTCAACTAAGATCTCTTTTGATATCCAGAATAACTTCGTTCATTCGTCACCGACCACGAGGATGGTTAAATTAATATTTCTGCATGTTTTAGAAACCTGTTGTCACAAGTAACGAATATGTGTTAGCTATCGGTATTCGCTGGGTGGAAGTAGTTCATGCATTTTGAAGTTATTTGTCTTCCGCCATCGCAGTTAAACTCATCGTAATTATCTCTCAGTACACCAAACCCAGCCCGTCGAAGTAATTTTCTAAGTTCGGTCCTTTAAAGCAACTCATCTTTTTCATTGGTACGATGCGGTGAGTTACTGGGACAGATCACATGCCACCTAATCAAGTGCCATATGGAACAGAATGTTTGCAGCGCGAATTACTTCTGGCGCACGTCATATCACCCTCCTCTGACTTTTGAAGTATTTATGGTCACGGAAAAATGGTTCTTTTAAATTGCTATCCTTTTTGCATGCTCACCAGTTATCAGATCATTGTATCGCTCTCTTTGCTTCACGTACGTTTTACTCATCGTGTGTTCTCTGATCATATCTAAAGCTCGTCATTCGTGTTTTTAATTTCATCGGTCTGGCCCATGTTCACCGTATTTTGTACAGATCTTAGTATTGATATCAGATTGGCAGAACCGTTGCTGATTACCGGTCCAAGTGGAGTGGGTAAAACTGCCCTGCTGCGAGTGCTGGCTGATCTATGGCCCGCCCTGGCTACACCGTATCAGTCGGCATATTTCTACCGTTCTACAGAAATTCGCACCATGTTCGTACCTCAGAAACCGTCTGTGCCATCCACGTTCGCCTGTCCCAGTCGACTTTTCCGCGTTCTGGAGGAGCATCTCACACTTGATGGAAGAAATCCGTTGTGTTCATCTGAGACCGATGAACGCTGTCGCGCTTTGCACCTGACGTATCTACTACTCAGTGTGGCCGAATCGCCGGTGCTATCATCCGGATGGAATGTGTCCAGTCTGTCTCCCGGTATGTTACGTAACTCAGCTCTTGTTGGTAGTATCCCATTCGGTCAGTCGATCAGCGGTTTCTTTCAACTAGTATGCGCATGTTGTTATCATAAAAAGACTCACGGCGAAGAATGGGGATGAAGTTGTTCCGAAGGATTTTTGCTTGTTATGCTGAATACGTCAGCTGGCGCAATCGCTTTTCTCTTGTTTACTTGATTAGCTACCCCAAGACCACCACCGTCACTGAAATATTTTGGCCTAACCATTCCAGAAGACTTTACCTGGTCCAAGCACAATCAGTACATTCTCAAAGATTCGGTGACTGTTGTTTTGTATCCAACGCCTAAGATCTTTACATTCCACAATACTTCAAGCTGCATGATGAATCATATTATACTTAATTATACGTTTTCTGTAAACTGGTGCGATGCTCCACCTCAATTACTGCTTGCCCGCTTCCTTTTCTGGTCCTTAAAAGAAAGAATTTGTTATGTTGCGAAGGTTTGTCAGAGTTTTATCATGATCCAGTAGTATCTCACCTTAATGTAGCCAATTTCCTTACGGAGAAATACTTTCTTTGTGCGAAAAATTGCACTAGTATCTTATCGGACTCAGCTCATTCACTGAATAAGCGTTTAACTGAGCGTGCTTCTTCCCCATCCACCAGATGCGAATAAAATTTCATTCTACTCCCGGATAGATGCTTATCGTCCGTCTGTCTTACTCTATCCCGCAAGGTACCTCAACAATACATCACTGGCGTCTGATGAAATAAAAAAGCTTAGTCTCAACTCATTTTGCCATCATTTCTTTGTCACCGCTACTTGGAACAAATGTTTATTCATTTCTCTCTTAGTTATTTAAGTAATCAACATGTTTATAAAATAAATAATGTCCCGATGAGCACGGTGCTCAAAATCCACCTCTAGAGGTGGATACAGCTACATTTTGACTTGGCAGCTTATGTTAGATAAATGGATAAAAGCAATAACTTTAAGGTAGTATGCAGTCAATAAATATTAGGAACTGCCTGCATGGTTCTAGTTCACGTTTGTGCAAGAATGCAGTGAAAGAAACATACTCATAGTCACAGTGGCACACATCACTATTAATTAAAACAAGCCACTGTGACCTCGAGACTTGATCGTTGGTGATAGGATGGTCAGTTTCAGGCCACCATATTGGAGTTTGATTAGTGTTGATGCATGTTCATGCACGTGAGGTTTGTCTGTGAAATGTGGAGTCCAAAGGACAGTCTACCAAACAAGTGATGAAATCACCGTGGAGCACAAAAGTGGTGCTGAACCTGAGGGCTCCGTCACGGACGACTGTTGAAAAATGTTCTTGAAGGTTTGTAGGAACTATCCCCCATGCTTTAGCTCTAAGTCTAGCAGAAACTTAGTCTCACTAGCTTTACGCACGATATGGGCTTTACACGGCTGCGGGCAGCAGAACACATTCCAATCCAATAATCGTGTTTATCGTAATTTCTTAGTTCTATGTATTGTATTGCATATAAACGTATAAAGACAAATGATGTAGTCAGGTGAGCAGACAAGAATAACAGTACAGAAAGTTATCCAGTAAATCGGGACAGTGCAATCATAAGCAGTCCACTCAGCAAGGATTCGAATGGAACTAGCACAGCACGGTCACGGTACAGATAGTAAATCGGGAAGCTTTCTAACTAACATGAAGTGATAGCTTCAGTCACAGAATAAGAAAATAATCCATAGTTAGAATATACAAATTTGTGCATTCTATGGGTTACTAATGTCAAAGTACAAATAGTAGCAGTTGGAAAACGACAAAATTGATGTGTTGACGTGGACGGATCAACCTGGCAATAGGTTTGTTTATGTGGTAGATGTACTCCGTGGTCTAACGGGGTAGAATGGTGGCAGCAGAGCTCCGGTTAGGGAATCGGGCTTCCGGCGGACGGTTTTTATGCGTGGGTAAAACGTTCAGCAAATTTTTCTTACAATGGAAATGTGCAGTCATAGGACACCATAGTCAGTAATATAAACGCAGATTGTACATTCAATATACATCGTTAAACATAAATATGAACTGTTCTGTGCATTATAAACGGATAAACTAGGTCGTCAATGTTCGAAGTCCATGATACATGTGCAGGCTACTCATGAGTAGGATAAGCGAGAATGACACCAGAACACAGATTACAAAAAGTAATTTACAAGGTTCTTGACATATATCGAACCGTGGAAATAGTTTACCTGGAAGATACCCGATGCACACCAGTTTTACTTCTACTGCTCTCACCTGAAATCACATTCCGATTTAAGATGTATCCCCTTTCGCACTAACATTTACTATCCCTTGCTTGACTCACAGATTCCCGAGCAAAGACAGATTAGTAGCTGAGTTATACACTAATCTCAATACGTAAACTATTGCTCTTTCTTGTTATATTTTATATATATCCGAATGTACATAAGCTTGAAAAAGTCATAGAAATATGATTAGCTCGGTGGTATCGGGGTGATTTAGTGTTTAACTACCACTTCGGAGGTCAGAGGTTCGAATTCCCTCCATCACCGGTTCCTTTGGTGGTAGATAGTAATCCACTGTCGTCCGACTCATTACCGAACCTAACCTGTTTGTGTATTCATGTGGTTCTTCAGTCCAGGTCTTCAGGGTCATGTTGTCAGTTATCCCTAATAGTGCAGTAGACCTTTTCGGCTATGGGTATGCCCCTTCCATTACATTCATGCGCAAGCATGTAAAAAAACTGGTCTGTGTAACTGTAGTTTTCAGTTGATCTGTGCTTTTCGGTTGTGCTCCTTTCTTAAAACCATACAACCATTTATACTGGTCAGACTGATTAATAAACAGGCAGATAGGTAGAGAGAAAGAAAGGAAGAAATCACTCAGGCAGGTAGATCACTTATTGTCATAAGTGATAAGAGCTATCGCTGGTAAATCACGTTATTTTGATGTAAATAGTACCTGAGGATGGGTGGACAAATAGTCTTGGAAGCACACGACCGGTTACGCCCTTGTTGCCGCTTCTTATGTATGTTTATCCGAAACTCCTTTGTCCATTCATTCTGATACTTGTGTATTCCCTAGGTGTTTGCTCACAACAATATAATTTGTACGTCAGGTTTTTGGGGGTTGCTTCCCACAGAAGAGTCCACTGAGGAATCATAACTTTGTTTCACCGGTAGTTTTTGCGGGTTTCTCGAGGTTAGCCTCGAGAACGATATGATTCTGTTTGGAGTTGGAATATTTGGATGTGTATGGGACCCACATATGACTGGCCAAAATTTCTTCGGAAGCACACAGCGGATTTCGCCGTTATTGCCGCTCATCAAGCACGCGTATTCGGTTGCCACGTGAAAGTCGTTGACGAAAAGGTACTGTATCGTACGATATTGAAATGAAACAAACCGTTTTGGGTCATCACTGATAACCTGGTGTAAACATTTTGGACTGATATTCATCCATCTCAGGTTCCAATATCATTTAACTCTCGGTTGAAATGCGCTGCTGAAGACCTCTTGCGTGAGATGAAATAAACTGCACAGTTAGTGCTTCAATAGTTTTCGAATCGTGGAATGAGAGCTCTAATGTTACCGAGTCATAGGTGGCCTACTCTGTTTGGCTGTTTGCAGTTGGCATGCAGCTATGCTATCAGCAGGTGGTGGATTGGGCATCGCAGGTGTATGACGTGTGTAGAGAGATGTGGTAAGTCGGGCAGTTTGTGCGCTAGTGGCTGAACAACGTGCTCATTATTCTTGGTTTCACCTGGGAACTATTGACTTTTATTCTGATCACTTGGATCTCTGCACACGACATGGAGTGAGAGCTTTCCAGTCTGTTACTCTGATTCTACACGTACGACAAAGGACCGTCAGTAGAATCAGCTGACTACAGATCGATATGCGTGTGTGATCTAGCAGAAACGGGGCAAAATTCAAACTGACGAACGTCCTTTATGGCGTAGAGAAATCAATAGATGCTCTGCAACCGTATTACTTCTGTCAAGTCGACCAGAAAGTATCGCGAGGTAACTGTGAGAGAAAGCTTAGAATGCAGCTTCCTAGGTATAATAATACTTTAAGTGTTTTTCTACACCCGCCTGATTTCAGACTGTGTCAAAAAAAACATAGTATAATCGTGGAGAAAGAGGTAGATAGTCCGAGTCCATGATTCCGTTGTGAGCGCGATATTGCGAGGTTGTCCAAGCCAAAGGAGGTGGTTTTCTTAGGGGTCCACAACCGTAGCCTTTAACTATCCAAAGCTCAACCCGCAAGGCAGCGGGACGAAACGTGGAGTCCGTAACCCACTGGATCCGGTGAGCATACCGTTGTACGCCTCATACGCCACCCATGGTTGGTTTGGCATCAGGGTTTAGCCATCTCCCCTAGACTTACTATTAGTCAGTTAACCCGGTGGAGATCGCCGGGCATTCGCTTCAGTGGGAACACCGCCACTAGAAGGCAGTGAGTAGGGCTTCTTCAGCAGAGGCTGTGTTAGACGCACGGTCACTTGGGAGCATTTCGAGAGGCGTTCAGGGCGGGTAGCCATCTCGGGGCGTGAGACACTCAGCCCGGACCATATTTAGGTATTTGGAGACCTAATGAAACAGGTTGTGATAACACCTACAATTGCAGGAATAGTGTCAGATCAAATGAGATTTCGGTGATCAATTATATTGAGTTAATATGACTTGAATTGCTTGGAATCGATCACCTCAAAGTTATCATCAAATGATAACACTTTCCGGTTTTCATTCAGTCACGCCGTTGGAATGAAGAAAGATTGAAGGAATGTTTCACGTAAAATAGTTTGTTGATGGATTCGCTCTACGTGTGTCGATCACGCAACATCATGTACGGCAAGTAAGATTTTCTAAAAATCTACTTAGGTTTCATTTTTATTACTTGAATGCATTCTGAACGAAGTGATGAAGAATGCTAGCCAAGTCAAAATACTCACTCGAGTTGTGCATTATGTTAACTTGAGATAATTCATGTTTTCAACTGCCTGAGTGAGATATATTGCACATAACCGATTCCATGATATGAGATATTCATGGAGCCGACTCATTCTCTAGAAGGAGATAGTCGGATACAAATAAAAGTAAGTAAAGTGACCGATCACACCGTTTCTTGCTGGATCTCACTGATCTATGTCTGTGTTGTCATCCATCGCAGCCACCACCACTACTACTGATAGTCTTGTGGAGACGAGCCTTGATCATGTGCTTTGGTGTGGCTATTCTCTGCACGCATACCGAGAAGCCATGAAGTTGTTGTGCGAATTTCGACTGATCCCCGCTGAGATGGTCACTTCTGTTCGCACTTCGCTTGAACGCTATCTGGCACGCCGTGTGAATGAGTTGTCTGAGCAGTCTGAATCACTCTTGACTGACACGATCCACGGCATTCGAGACTTGCTCCGTTTCGGATGTCAGCCGGTGATTTCGGATTTTGCACTAGCGGCTGATGAATGGTGAGTACACGATATACGAGATTTATGATGGTAGGATTAAACTTTACTTTCTCCTGTACGGTTTTAACTGTTTATTCTATCCGGGTGACAAGGGGCTCGTAGCACCTCCATTCGTTCTCTTAAATGCTTGAAAACATTTTCAGTTCTCAAGAACAGAAAAAAGATTGTTTGCGAGGTTTAAGCATTCCATTCAAAACGTAGAAAACAAATTTTTAATGGAAAGTCGTGCGAAAAAAATGATTTCAAATGCAAGTATGCCGTTGACCACAATACCTGGTGATGCAACCTAATGTCTTCAGTCATTCGTTGGATGAGTCTCACGGATTTAGATTTTCCTCTGTTTTTGTCAGTCGAACCAGTTCGACCCATCCTTCGACTGCTGCCTGCTTTGAAAGACAATGTTCCTAAAGACAGAGTCCATCTGTGGGCGTGCCTAATGCATGTTCCCCAGTCCGTGGTAATCACGGGTGAACCTGTCGTCTTTCTTTCAAATCGATGCAGCAACCAGTTAACACCATACCTTGGAGATTTGTTCATTTTCCCTGACTAACTGAGGCATATCATCAACTCTGACACAAAAGCTCCACCTCCATCCTTCGAAGTGGTTGGAGACAATCCATCCGATGAAGCAGCTTTGTGCCCGGTTTTCTAACCCATCACGCCTGTCATCTGCGTTCCTCAAGGTGCGATGATATTTCTTCACCGTTTGGCTTTCAGTGAATCATTTCAAAGACCTCAACGGAGTTTGGTCAGAAATCTGGATAACTTCCTCGAACTTCACCGTACACTAATGAATAAATCTAAAAAAAATTTACGTACGGTAAGAACTTTTCATAGTTTGCACCTTTAAGGTTGCAATCTATCTCACCAAATTGTCGTAGATCACTATGGCATACAAAAAGCGTGACGAATAATGTTTCGGACACCTTTGTATGTACAATGATTAACGGCTGTTTCAATCTCTGGCGATACAATACGCATGTGCTCCTCGAAAAAGATGGTGTCGTGAGCGCTACTAGACCCTGAAACTAGCGCGTTGGGATATCCGGCCTTCCAGGTTCACAAAAAGGCACGATGGTTGGGTATTGAACTGTGACTTGACAGCATTCAGTTCATGAGTCACAGAAGTTCGCCACATCAATTTACATGTGTGCTCACTGGGATCACCCGCAATCAGATTCCACTAGTTTGTTTTACCCAGCGTTTCCCAGTTCCTCATGCATCCGTACGAGAATCATATCGACAACGATAGTTGGAATGACAGTTTGCCGAAGGTTATCCGGCGCGTATTGGTTCAGTGAAACTGTCATTTATTCTTAATTCGAACCAGAAAGCTCAGAAATAACCTTGGTTGTAACTCACTTCTTTCATCTCCTGCAACATAGAACGTGGTTGATGTCACGAAGGTTGATCATGAGGATCGTAAGATCTCAGTTTCACCCATTCTTCATGTTCTGGGTCATGTAGTCTCGTCGTCATTGCCAAAATGGTGCAGCAGGGAAAGTCTCCGTGATCACGGTTTGGCCCACAGGAGACTGATTTGACATTACCGTTTCTGGTACTTCCTCGCCGATGCTCGCAAACGTAATCATATTCCTGAAGAATTTCCTGGTGTGGTAGGCGGAATGCAGTGTTCTTCCGTGTGGGTTGCACGTGCACAATCTGCAGAAACAAATAAAACTCGGTGAACTGGAGCTCAGTAAGTCCACAATCAAGTGTCAACACTTAAACCGATAAAGATCACCGTGGCTATCGGTGTCTGAGGGCGTTACACTATCATTTCGCTATCTGACCTTTTGGGTCACGAAGGCTCTGTATTCACATGAGAGATTTGTGGTCTGTTATAAGCAGAAATTCTCGCCGTAGTGGGTATAGTCCATGGTGTTTAGCAAAAGACAGTGTTCTCAGGGTAGTGGTCGGGTATGGAGCCTCGTATCAGTTACATTTCAGTCGGGGTGTTAATTATATATATATATATATATATATATATATATATATATATATATATATATATATATATATATATATATCATTAACACTCCGGTCGGAATGTAATTGACATTAGGCTCCCACCGGCTTGAGAACAAGCTAGATGTCACCGCAACAACACCGGGATCAACATTAAACCGAAACAAGTAGACGCAGATTTTTTCAGTGTTTTGATTACACACATTTTGTGATTTTTATTCAGGAAAATGTTTCACATTCTAAGCATCAAAACAGCGAGCACTTCACAATACCACCTGGAGAGAAATGGGCTTGTTGAGCGCTGTAATCGAACACGGAAGAATCTGCTACGAGTGTCTATCAGCCACGAAGCCATTGTTCCATGAGATGTTGATAATGAACCTTGGGGCACCATGTAGATAAATCAGATGGTCAGATACCTTTTTCGGCGACGCAGAACTGTAGGGTAATTGGTGAATCAATGCATCATAAATACCTGACTATTTCTGGGTAACACCGAAAATGCAGCAGCAGAAAACTAATCGTAAATGATGAGGTGTTCCAAAGCGTTTTACGAATGAAATGATTGTTTTCCGGTAAATTTTCACTCCCGTTATTAAATTCTTTCGGTGAACCACCTAGTGGAGTTGTGCATCATTAAGTTATAATCGTTTCTTTCCAAGGAATCAATGTAACGCTGAGGATCAGTATACTTTTCCAGTAGTTTTTTTGTCCAATCAAAACTGGTGTTGCTTTCCTCTGGTGACATGGTTCTCATCCACTTCGGTATTTCAGTATTGTTTTTCCGGGATTTGTACGTACCAATTTTCAGTTCACATTTACTACCATTGATCTTAACCATCAATCACTTTGACAGGCGCAGTTGCTATTCACCTGGTGAGTTGCAGCGTCTCGTTCTCGCAGCCGTGTGCTACAGACGTCCACAACTTGTATTCCTAGACGAGTCCACGAGCCAGCTCAGTGAGACGGACGAGTTCCAGGCCTACCAGAGTTTGACAACTCGTGGTATCACACCGGTTACGGTTGGACATCGTCCGAGTGTTCGTAGCTATCACGGACGTGAGCTTCGATTGACCACGTTCAGCTATTCTAGTCGATCCAATGTTACTGAGCGTGGTGACGTGCTGACGGAGAACCGTGCGAATACCAAACCGAACTGGAGCATTCATTCGATTTGACGTTTTAATATGTGCTTGGTCGAATCCGTATGATTTCTATGGATACCGAAATCGGTTACGTTCAATGTCGATTCCAGCAATGAGCAAACAGAAAGATTTTTACCCCACACTCCCCATATTCTTTCCTATGAATTTCACTTATCAATTCTAGCGTGTCTGATGATTTGTGTTGTTTTGACTTTTTCATTTTTTTAGATTTTGAATAGTGTATTCTTTTAGAGTTATAATTTTCATAGACTTTTCCAAGGTGATTATGACGCCAATGAGAGTTTCCGCATTGTAACGCTTTTCTAATTTGCATCGAACAGAAGTTTATCTCATTTTAGTGGAAGATTTTCAGTTGCTTTGCTTGGTAGCATGACTGGAACGTGTGAGGCTTTGTGACACCAAACAGTTACAACCAAGGATAAGAAAATAAAAAAACGAAACGTCGTTGGGTTGACTTCAACGTGGAGATATAGATGTATTACTATTCTTGTTAAGATTATATATATATATATATATATATATATATATATATATATATATATATATATTCAACACAGAAACCACACGCTTGCGGACGGTATTGGATCTGCGAACTCTCTAAAAATGGCTCTTTTTCCACAAAGCTTGTTTATTGCATCCTTTTCGGGGTGGTTATTACGAGGATGCTTTCTGTTACCACAAAAACTACTATTCGTAGAACAAACCGCCGAATTAGTCGGCTCTTCGGGATCTATAGTGAGTAGATAACGAGGAAATCTCGTACATGACAGACTGCTTCTTTACTAAGCGGTGCGCACGAGTACAGTGAAGGTAGTATACTCCATAGCCACAAGAGCCCACTTCACTATTAGAGATAACCGGGAACCGGACCCTAAGACTTGAAGTACAGAACCACATAAGGTCCCAATAGGTTAGGTGAACAATTTCCACGGTTCTTGCCGTCTCAGAAACCGTTCTCAGATCGAGATATAAACGTACTAATAATCTTCAGCCAATTCGATTATACCGAAGATCGGTGACAAATGCATGCCCTGTGGAGTTACCCTGATTTTGATCTCTTGTCTTACTCTAAGGACTACAGTCCCCCGCCAATCGTTTCAACTTGCCATGTACCTGGCGAAAATCCTGGTCAACTTCTTGTTTGCAAGCCCATGGTAAACAGCTCAAACACCTCATTCCTTGGGCGTACATGCAGGAACTGAAAGATGAATCTAAAGTGTTGCATTTCGTGATATATTTGTAAACCGATGGAGAAACGAAGTTTGCCAGGGTGCCAGGCTTGTTTAGCTGGTAATTTTCTTCAGAAATTACGAACGGTAAGAACGTTTGTTTCCAGTAGGTCTGCCGTTCTGAAGCATCCGGTGCACTAGGTTCTGCATTGAGGCGTTCAAATCGGAACGATCGTTCCATAGCTTAGAATTGTTGTAGCCAGTAAGAACGTACTCGCGAGAGAAATGGTTACGTTGAATGAATAAACCGGAGCATTGATCTATGCTTTATTCATTTCGAAGCAGCCGAAATTGAAAGAATAAAATCGATTATAGAAAACATGTAAAGAAACGGTTTATATGACTAGGTGACTGCAAGACAGGCCTATCAATCTTTCACTCACAAAGAATGCTTTAACTTATTACGGGGGATGAAAGGAGGCAAACAATCCTAAAAGTTAGTATGCCCGAACAAAACGGTTGTTTGAAGCATCGAGTGGATTCCTCAAGAGGAAATAGCTCAATGCCTAAATTACCCACACGCTTATCAAGAGGTCGCTCATCGCTGCACCTAAGCAAAATGCATCATCTCGTGTCATGCAAATGTGCTTGAGAAAATTGGAGTGTAACATAGATCTGGTAAGATATAGTGAGGCTAAATTGACCAGAATATTCGGGAGAAATTTAAAGTTTCCCTCCTTGGCGGTGAATTCAAGACAGCCGGATTAAAGTGAAAACAGCAGGCGACTAGACCTGTGATTTTCTCATTTGGAACCAGAATCAGTCGTAAGTGGATTCAGAGTCAGAAGTGAATCAGACTAGTGCGTACGGTCCTGGCTAAAATGGTCTCTGGAGTGGACCTGTATAAGCGGCCTCGATACGGTGAAGAACTGCGTTCGGAGAAACCGATCCCGGTTTGCATACCCCCGTTGTCAAAGAGGCGCTGTTGACAAAAGCGAATGAAGTCCCTACTGTAGGGATCGAAGATACAGAATAATGCCTGGTACTCTAGGAATGATACACGGTGCAGACGCGGGTATTCGAATTCAAAGTAAAACCCCAGAGTTCGTGCACACGACGCCTTTCACCTAGGTTAAGCACGAGAGGTGGTGCGCGTCAAGTTTGGGCTCTGTCGTCTTTTCGACAAAGTAGTATGGTATCGCATCTGGATGGCAGGACGGAATTTCCGCTGGTGTACACTATCGGTTTCGTGGTTGTTGCCGTTCATCACATGTTTCCACGAACGTGAGTGCTGTGTGTCCTTATTGGGAAGATTAGCTTTGTTCATTTACAAAATACTTGGGAGGAGTTACCTTATGTTTCTAAAATCAAACTTCGTCCATGCACTCTCCTGACAGTTCAAATTAGATTACAGCCAAAACGAAATGAATTTCTCTAGAAAGCTGTACCCTACCATCTTCGAACAGCGCTGGACGAAGGCCAGCGGAGCCCGATTCTTTGTGATGTCCTAAGGTTTCGATTTATTTGTGTATACCCGCTTCGGTGGGTGGACCTGTCGAAACAGACCACAGGACGAGCCCCGGTATAGCTATGTATGAGACCGTCACAGTAGGTAAGCGGGACTATGGAAGTGCGCAGCCCAGCGTTCAAGACGAAATTGTGAATTGGCGAACCGTGAACTTCACAGATAGCTTCGCTCATCTCATGGTTTCATACCGGTGACTCCGACGTGGGGCAATGGCTTGCCAGGACCTCCCATGGCAACAGCATGCTCCATCTCTGATGCACGTTGCGACCACCAGATTTTGTGATCTTTACGTAGACTTGAGTTTAGTGATGGTTTCGTTACGAGGCGTTTTCCACTGTACTCGATTCCAGCTGAGATTAACTGGCGTGCGTCGAGAATGCACAAATGTTCAGCGGAATTCCAATGTCACAACGCGACGAGGCAGGCTACAACTTACTAGATTGTCAGGATAGTAATGGGTTTTGCACGAATGGCATTCGTTGATCAACTGATAAATAAATGTTTTCGATGCATCTCGAAAACCGTTGGTCTTCTTTTTTTACTGTGATACTTCCTAAAATCTGATTCAACGATGAGGCTTTCTTTTGGAATCGATAATTACCCAGTACCATGTTACTGCGCTTGCCTGGTTCGAAGGTTAGGGAGAGAACCTGTTCAACTATGGCGCATATGAACAAAGTAAAACTAGCTTTTTCCTGCTAGAAAGGTGATAATATGGTGATTGTTAATAACAGCACTTCATGTTGCTTTGTTGCATCTGCATATACATTACGGTTGCGGAAATCGCAAGTTTGATTTTGTGCTCGTCCAGCGGGTGTTCTCGATCCTCTGTTACACACAGTTTGTGCAGGAGTACTATTGCATTCATTGTCCATAGTTCAAGTACTCACATCCAATTCCTAATTATTACAAATAAATGGGTTTACTCCAAAATGATTTCAGCGATCCATTGTTATTGACTCATCTGTCCTAAATGACAATTGGATTGAACTAACTTCCATGTTGGCCACCGATGAATTCGATATGGGTTGTGTTAGTTCGCTGTATATGCAAGTAAATTCAGTGAGACTGAAGTTATTCAAATCATACTGTACGGTGCCCACACAAAGCGATAAATCCCGTTTGAACCAACCTCATTTCATTCGGCTCAATGAACGTTCCAATCCCGAGCAGTGCATTTTCATAAGTAACCAGCAGCATTGTGCTTGTACGGTTCATGTCATTATAAACCGACATGCTATTCAAATGGCTGCACAGTTCTCTGGTGCTAAAATTCACCGAAGAGTGTACTAGAGGTGTTTATTTCGCTTTTCCAGTTATTAATTAATATTATTATTGCGCAAGTTTGAGCACATTTTTATTGTGCTTTTCAGCTATTGATAGAAAAATGAAAAGTTTTACAAGCCTAAACGAGTTAACGTTCCGGATAAAACGCGTGAAAGGAGGGGAACTACATAAATCCCGTACAGCGATAACTATGAAGGAGTTAGTCGAAATATGGAACAGGTCAACGGGTGTGATTGGTACAGAGTGAGATCGCAATGCGGTTGCGAACAGTCCGGAATGATCTCTTTGGCAAATGAAATAGATGTTATTATAAACTTAACACATAAGTCCGATATGAGGTCTCTTGAGGCTATACCAGAAACAAGACTAACGATGCGCGGACCTCTACGAAGAGCGATGTATTCCTTTTCTCAACAGAACAGGAAAAATTACGGCAGAACAGTATAGAATTATGGAAAATACACACTGGTGTACAAAGGAAAAAATAATATACTGCGGAGCACGGGACCGTCGAAGTTTACACATTCGAAGGGACAATCTAAGCAATTTTCCAACCGATTTCTATAGGTAGGTGTGACGGCTGGTAATGACATTCCTTCGTGTTGGTTTATTGCATTCTCGAGTGTTCGTACATAACAATTGCGCCGAGTACAATTTCGAATTGAGTCTTAGTTCAACCGGTGTTCTTATTCTTTAAGCTCGCTTAGTTCGGATCGGAGCACTTACTACGTTGGTTGCGATAGCACTAGTTCTCGAGTGCAAGTATCGATTATAAGATATCACGTCGAGGTCAGTTATCATCATGGATGTCTGTAATTTGGAAGCTTTGAATGTTGAAGCAGCGCCCGGAGGGGTTGAGGGTTAGGTCGAGTGCTTCGAAGTATGGTGTTTGACTCGTAAGTCCTTGGAATCTGGGAGGAATGCTGCGTATTTCTTGACCATCCTCGGAAAGGATGCATATTCCCTCTTGAAGAATCTGGCTTTTCCGTATTCTCCAGTGTCTTTGCCTTACGAATCCTTGAAGGCGTTGCTTCTGCGGAAATTTCAGCCGGTGAATTTCAAGGCGGCTGAAAGAGCGAAATTTCACTCATTGGTGCAGGCACCAGCCAGTCAATACGGGATCTTGTGTTGCAGTTGCAAACACAGGCCACTAAATGCAATTTTAGTGGTCAGCTCGAGGTGCAGTCACGGGACAGAATAATTGCTGGTATCAACTTCCCCGGAGTTGCAACATAGACTTCTTCTCCTCTACTAATGCACTTTTCAACCCACCAAATTTCCTTGTGAGCAGCATCAAAACGTCGTCTTAGATAGTGTTGATATTAAGTGAGTGTACCACATAGACTGATTGGTACACTACAAGTCTAACGTGCTCCGGCCAAAGCGAGGATCTGACCGCACCCTGCACCGTCGGGATTGATACGAGTGACCGTTATTGATTATACAGGGGGCTTGGTAACCAGGACAAGGCTACATGCACCAGGATCAGTTGGTCAGATAGCGAGTGATTTCGGAGAGCAAAGCCATTGAGCGCAACGACTGGTAGACGGTCACATAACATTGTTATGCGGATGCACCTCTCAGGGAAATGACCAGTCGAGTGCCCGAGGCAGCTGACCATCAATGAAGGTCATTGAGCCTGACTGGAAAGGGAAGCCAAATGGAAAAACGCAGTCTGGGTACACCTTAGCTGGGGATGAACGGTTTACGTAGAAAAAGTGAAACAAAGGCGCATTAGTACAGTGGGTCCCTAGAACAAGCTGGTAGATAGTAGGTATAAATGGCTAAAACTTTTTGGAATAATATGAGTATTGGCTGTGGGGGAACTGCGATAGGATCTAAATAGCAATCCAAGATAGAAAGAGATAGATGAAACCAACATGAGTGAGTGAGGATGGACAATATAGATGAATATGAGTAGGGAATAGGGATGTAACACTAAACACGAGATAAATTCACAGCAGGTTAACGATGGCAATGGTCACAATTCGAGATACTAATGTGGTTAAATGGGACGACATGGGATATAGGCATTGGCTCATGGTAGAGGGGTAAGAAGATCAGAGAGTGGGGCGCCTATCGAGGGCCAAATCGATGGAGGCGCACTCATCGGCTGGCAATGTAGTATTGGAGGTAGTTAGGTGGATAAAAAGCGCGCGTCTCAAAGCACAGCGAATAGACACCACGTATACCAAAGGGGAGCTTAGTCTAGATTTTGTAATGGGTAGACCGGGGGAATCGGAGCATCAGATCAAGATCAGATAGAAGTACAGGAAGGGAAAAGACAAGGTAAAGAAGAGGATGGAAGCAGGGGCATCTGATGGGATACGGTAGGAAGTACAAACTTGGTTATATAATAACTAGAAGTGAAAGACTATGTTGAGCCTGAAGCAGCGAATCCATAGATAGTGAACAATGTTTTTGATAATTCTTTCCATGATTTTACGGACTAGTGGTGTGTGGTTAATGAGCAGATATTTATCCGGGTCACCTAGTGGGTTGTTTTTGAAACGAGGGGTAATAACAGTGGCTTTCCATTGAGGAGGGACGAAGGTGCAAAGCATAGAGATTGTGCACACATAGGTAACAACAAAGATAGGTCTGGACTGCCTAGACTGAGAAGGACCAGTGGGAGACTATCCAAGCTCGACCTCTAAGATGGGTTATTGGAGGAGACCGAATTATCGATATGAAAATGGGTGACGGGAGTCGGTGAAATAGAGGGTAATATGCTGGAATAAATGGGAGATGGAGGAATGCTGGGGCAGGTGATGAGGGAGGAAACTGATCACTGAAGGCCTCAGAAGTAGTAGCTGGGGTACTAGCGGTAGACGAGCTGTAGGTGCGGAATTCGGGCGAACCAAAAGTGGGACGGTTGGACCTCTAACTAAACAGGTTGAACAGGAAACCAGTCTTGTTATGGTGCGTTAAAACGATGACCCCTTTTCGTTTTTGACGCAAATCGACCTCGCGACCCAGCTCCAAATGCAACTGGTTGATGCGTGGAAGAACTGTGAAGTCGTGAGATGTGGTAAAGGTAAGTTTCAGATTATCTGGCTTACATTTTGAAGGAGACAGGGAAACAACGAGACTTGAGGCGTGAATCAACACATGGGTTAGCAAAATTCAGATTGCGCAACAGGTTGGAGTAAAGAGTTGGCAACAGTGTGAGGGTCAGGGGAAAGAAAGGTGGCGTGCAAATTGAGGGAGCGGTTTATTGTTGGTAGGAGAGGTCACTTGCATGAAAGGTAAAAACTCGGAACGGGGAGACGAGGTCGATCTGGATGAAGGCAGCTGAATTTGCAAAAAACAGTACGGTGGTCACTAACTGAGAAGTGGTCAGTGATATCAGAAATAACAATGTGTAATACTTGATTTCGGGTTGCAAAACCAAGTTTTATTAACGCGTGGTCCAGTCCCAAAGGTCTTTTCCTCCTACTCGGTCTCATTGGTCAGCACGACATCACGACAATCGTAATCATGAATTTGTCCCACCCTAGTATTTAGCCGAGTGTCAAAAGACCGTCGCATGGTTGAGAATAAGCAAAACCACAGTTTATGGCATGGTACTGCACAATTTTCGGTTTGTAAGTATATGAAAACCAACCTCAATAGTGGTCCCTTTGGTCGAACAATCCAAGAACCAAAGTTTAAAATAAGTCAGCCTCAATAAGCAACAGTTGCGCTTCAGCCGCCAAAGTCGGACAGTGGGGAACAGTGTGACACAGCAAAACAACCGATGAGTTGGTCAGTAAAATTGTGTACGAATATGAGAAGGGAAAGTGTTTTGATGCTGCCCTCATTGATCATCCTGCCCACAAACACAAACAAATTTAACACTGGATTTATCGATCCTGACATATTTTGCTCTTGGCCTCTAACACCGCCGTTGTGATTGCGTTTGTTCATGGGCATTGCTGAACTTACCAATCGTTTTAGCAGCATAATTGACATTCACGTATATTTTATGTGGTTATACTTTGTTACTCTTTGGCCGTAGAATTTCCGGATCATTCCGCTCATTTGGCTACGCGTTATTCTAGTTTGGAATAAAGGCTTACAAGTTTCGCGAAGGGGTTCAGGCCTGCGGTATAAAGTCCTTCCAAATTTCTATATGCCTGATAAGTTTGACCATGTTCGACATTACTTTGCTAAGCCTCGAACGGTTTCCGACTGCTGTACTTGGACCACAGAAAGTCGGACCTCTGGATTTTACTGTTAAGTCTGCTCCGCGAAACACTTCAGGCTTGTGTATGATTGTAATTTTGGTGATTTTCAATTTAGCACCGTAATAATTACGAATGAACCTCGCGCTAGTTTCAGGATTCGTGTGAGTTGGCTAAGGTTGCTCGGATAACGATTCTTGTGACCTGTAATAGAAATTGTATACTATGGGACGTGCGAAAGTTAATAAGTAAATGGTATGGTCTAAATAACGAGTGTGTGACAACATTCGAGGAGGATTTCCGCAGGTGCCCTTTACACCTTCCGCCGAAGTCTTTCACGAAACGGCGAGTGTCCAAGGAGGAGATAGTGATACACATTCACCTTAGTCCACTCAGACCCTAAAGTCTATGCACGTATCGGCCTGGTTTCGTGTAGTGCTGGTTGTAATTGATGTGCTTCAAATCCTTCTTTAAGCACAGCACTTTCGTTTCCACATTCCATAACTTTATTCATTATGAAACATGGCATGTCCCCACATATTTGAACCTGGTTCTGGTTGACCTGACACGGGTTGCGTACGCTGGTAGCATTGGAATTCGGCTCTGAGGTTTGTATGTGACGTGTATTTGTTACCTCTATAATTCAGTAAAGTAGTATTTTTGAATCAACATTGTTCTGAAATTGGGATTCGTCTGATCAGGCTACCTGTTGCTCAAATTGCGATTCTCGTGAATTATACTTGGTAACAGTAGGCAACATTTGTGGGTACCTGTACATTTCCGACTTTTTCCATGATTTCCAACGTCCCTTGGTGCGACACTCCTTTGTTGTACCCAAGTTTTAATGTAAAACACACACCTTTTGGTCGTCAACACCGCGCAATACAAAAAAAGGCTGTAAATAAATCTATCATTCTGGCACGGTCTCATCTTCTAATTTGGAGTGTCTTGGAATTATATCGGTCGGAACTAACTGAGTGAAACAAAACATTTTAGAAGCTTCAACGGCGTCTCTTGGCACTTCGCTCAATACCAGCCTGTTCTGTTCAACGGATGGCTGTCAGACCGAACTGAACTGAAGACATTGGCGGATATTGGCTCTTCGGCGCTCATTTCCCGATCACTAGAACACTGAACAACTGAGTTTGAGTCACACCTTTTGTTTCATTTTAATTCTTAATGTGCATACCCTTTTGGCCTTTTTATCACCGCACGCTCCTCCGCCCATCTTAATTTGCTAGTGTCGTCTTAGATATTGTTGACAATAATTTAGTGTACCACATAGACAGAGTAGTACGCTACACCTTTCAATCTTCACGTTGTGAACTTTCCTCTGCAATTATCTAAGGTTTTCCATCGAAGTATGGAGAAACACGCTTCAAAGCCGTCGCAATTTGTGGACAGTTTTGGGTAATGTAGAAAATTAAAGGCTTTCTGATCATTAGCAAAACTTAGGACCAAAGTCAAAACTGAAAATTTCGAAGAAACAATTTCAAGGTACTTGGACTTTGGGAAGTTACTTTTAAACCGATAGAATCACTTCCATGAGGTGTGATCAACAAAACTCAGATCAACATAAATACCGGTCGAGTACCAAAGAAAAAGGGAAGCCTCCGAGACAGGTCTTTCAACAAACAGTAAATAAATGGCTGTTCCGAAGTTCCACTTATTTCAGGAAAGAATATTGATCCATGGGCTCATTTGGGGGTTCTACCAAATAACTCCATTGTAACTTGTGCAAATCGTACCGAAATAAGATGTGAATGTACTTTCAAGTCTTTGGGGAGATATATGAGATAAGTGAGAATAACGCGGCGTCCGTTAGCATCAGGCGTCCAGAGGTATATTCCTTCTTTTCGATTTTGTGCTGGGTCTGTGGCGTCGGGGTAGCCATCTTCGCTATCCTCTTCGAGCAGGCACACCTAACGACCCTCTTATACAGACGGTGTTCTGCTGTTCAGGGAAAACATTTACCATCTCATGGCATTGTGAGTCCGTTTCTTGAATCTGACCGCCTGCACTCAGAACGGCAGTCAGCCCAGCCATTTATTCCATAGCAGCCTGCGAGTTGTCAAAAGAGACTATAAAACCAACTGTATCGAAATGGTTCATTGTTTTTTCTCATGATTTATCGGCTTCACTAAGTCGCTCAAGAGTTCCTCCGTGAACAAGATTGCCGTAGAAGGCGATGATACTGTTCCAAATGGATGAAATGCCAGCCTGTACCCGCCGATTGCCTGGTCTGCAATGTCCTCAGGATATCAGAGAAAATAGAAAATGCTTCCATCTTCAACTGTCATCTTACCTTGAAGAGACATTTTTCGTACGTCCGCAGAAATGGCTACTTTTACTATCCAAAAGCGGCAGCAGAATTCGACCCTTGGTTTTGTCCATTCTGGGCCTTGTATTATAAGGTCCTTCGGTGACAACCCACGACAGTTCACGGACCAGTCAAAGACCACTCTGGCCTTCCCCCGTTTCTTCAGATTTATGACGGGTTGACGGGGTAGCTATCATATCGATTTCGCGTTGTTTTCTGCTGCCTTTGCCCTTTTTTTTACAAAACCCAAGTCTGTTAAGGTGCATGCTCCAAATAAATTCTATCTTCATTTGCGGTCCACAAACTGGCCTATTTCTAGGGAAGCACAGTCCCTTTAGGGCAATTTCTTGGCTGTTCGGCATGGGTTTTCAATTGAGTCTCCACGCAATGGGAACCTCAAAACAGTCAGTTGAGTATTTGGAGTTCTCAGCTACCATTTACCGGGTCAGTCTACCTTCCCGTGATGGAACCTCTCTCTAAGTGGCCACGTCAACTAATTCGGCCTTATGCAGTTGCTGAAATGTCTGTTCAGTAATGGCCGCCTCCACCGAGGTGCAGTTGATTCAAACCTGCTCGCCGTCTATTTCTTTTGCGTTGTCATATATGGTCCAACCAAATATTGCGTCTGCGGCGCATGGTGCTTTTCATCCTCTTATTTTCTAGTCCGGGACCCGGTGAACTTCTGGTAAGTCACAACCAATCAACAAGCCTGCTTCATTATTCTGCCGCACTTCTACTGTGATTCACTCCGGACGCGATCAATGATTCAAAATTGACTGCCCTAACTTAGAGGTTGTCACCGATAGACCGTCAATAAAGGAGGCTTCTACGCCTTCTACCCCATCGTTGTTGACCAAGCTGAAGAGTCGTACATACAGTTTGGTCCGTTAGATGGCCTGTGCACCGCTCACTATGCTCACTGCTACTGAAGATTGGTTCCGAATAATTTCACATCTCCGCAAATTCGTTTCTCACCAGAGTGGCGTCCTAGACACCGTCTAAAATGCCAGTCTTCTTATCACTCCAACCGGGATTTTTTGCAGACTGCTATTACTCGGTGGCCAACGGGTTTATTAACAGCTCAAGTCATTGATCAAATTACATTTGGATTCTGGATCGCTTCATCAGTCAATTTCTTGGTTTAGTGCAGAAAATTATGTTTTCTGCGATAACTCCCTTGATTGCATCTTTTTTCATTCGACAAACCATCGCTGAGCTTGAAACATTAAGACAAATGAAACAAGCGCCAAGGCTCTTAGCCATTAGTCATCCTTGGACGAAATTTACACTCAGGAAATGACACACTTTCAGGCTATGTCACGCTCCGCACTGCTTACATACCGGTAAGTTTTCACCTTCGATGAATACAGCTTTCTTTATCCATTTCTAACTTTTACTAGGACCTCTAGACCGGTTTTGTGAGGGCAGCGTGACCTCAAGGTAGCTTGCTGTTTTCGCGCATAAGTTGACCGAAACCACTGTTTGCTATTCGGGCATGAAAATCTGTATACTGCGTAAGGTCCTCAAATATGGTTTTTTCACTCAAACTTTTCATTTTTGCCAGCTTTCTCGGCTCACCTACCCTGTGGCTCCGTGGATCAGCTGGGAACTACGGCAACCGATGTGCGCAGCGCACTGGGTTCCGAACGGTGGTTTAGATGGTTCAGCGCAATGCTGCAGTTCTGCATCTTAATCACGAGGATGAATAAGGAAATGGAGTCAACTTTGATAGGTTCATCCCTTGATAATACACTGTTAATCCAATTCCGAGCGACCCTAAGTGGTTGTCAAAATAGTTCCTTCAATATTTCCCGTGATCGGGTGTAGCCATTCGCGGGGTCCAGTATCGAGCACCCTTCGACTTCTTCCTCTGCTGTTCAGCATTAGCAATGCAGCGGGTGCAAAAATATCTGACTTGGATAAAAAGCTTTCTTTCTTTCAAGGTTCTTTTATCGTTTGATGAACTTGCAACACTTGCCCGCTCTCCCACTGAATGGGGACAGTTCCACTTCGGGCAGGTCAACTGCGTGTGTTCGGCATGTACAACTGTTTTCGATGATCCCATAATGTAGCTGTGCCGGCTGGCCTCATGCTGTGCAATTTCCAGAATCACTTCACCTAGTTCTACTATTTTCAATGTACAAATATCACGTTTACAATCGATGTCATTGGCCGGTGTACATAAGTTTGCACTGACAGGACCAGTGGGTCTAGAGATATCTGATGAATCAACAGTGCCCAAAATTACCTCGTAGACTTGCCGAATTACTTCATGTCCACCTTCAGATATTTTTGTCCTCCTGTTAGCATTTTAGATGGGTTTTGCAGTTAGGCTTCAAAGTTGCGTACTGTAAAGCTATTTCGACTTCCCTTAACGCGTGGCCAAAAAGGCGATTCCCAAAGTCAAAACAAAATCGACTCGTAAATTTCACGGTAATGGACTGGCGAAATATAGACACACAAACCATATGCAAACCTCAGCTGTACGGCCACATCGATTAACGAACAGCACAGTACACAGACGAATATGATCGACAGGGCAGTCATATGTCACGTCAAGAAGGGTGCTACAGAACACAGGCAGGATAAAGACAAGTGTTTAGATTTGGTGGTTGATGTGTTCTGTAAGCTGTGGTAGGATTAATAAATTAATCCTACAATCTAAATAGTGCAAGTATATGACAATATCTAAGGAGGACTTCTACAAATGCATATTACACTCGTCTCTGGAGGCTGCCTGCATTCAGGGTTCGGTGTGCTACCACTTAACTGGTTTGAACTTGTCGTTACTGTTCCCCGCTAAGACGGCATTTTACTATTTAGTGGGGTGGCAACAAAACGGTTTTGCACTGCAATATTTTTGCACTTTCAAAGCATACATTTCACACAAAGCTTCAGCATGTTTAGGGCTTGTGATAGGCATCAATGATGTGCACTTATAATTATTTATTACTTCAAGGTATCTCGTGGTCCCTACAAACGACTCTTACGAAGTAGATCCTCAACTTGAATGGAATTTTTCAAGCGTCAACCAAATTTCATCACCCTCAACAAAACATCCCATTTGGACAGCAGCGAATGGCATTCCCGAGTTTGGTTATCTATTTGTGCCTCGTGAGATCGCCAGAAACCACGAAGCCTCACAATAAAAAGATTGATAAGCCACCTATATGTTATAGATCATAAGTATACAAATAAATCTTGACCTTTTTTCTAAACTGTCATAAAGCTGTAATGGCCTTTTTTGTTTGCTGTTTCACAGATCAAACTGAATTAACGGGAAGGAAGTCGATGACTGTTGTGTGGGATATTTTGAATGAAAATTTCATTCCAGTAAATATGTGATATTTGAAAGTGAATCACTTTGCTTCGCACTATTGTATTCTCTGTGTTTTACTACATGTTTTAACAGTAAGTGATTTTCTTTGTATATTCTACTCTAATCCGTCGTGCATTTCCCAGTTATCATCATTTCTGACCGGCGTGCAACCGGTTCAACTAATTCGATGTATAATTTCGCGTCGAGAAAAGAGATACAACCGTGATTTCTTCGGCTGTAGAACCCTTTGACGTAATTTCTACATCCGTCGGGTTAAGGATCGCATGGGTGGGTTCGAAATTGGAAGCATGTCCTGAAGTTTCCCTGATGATGTAAACTGGAGGTCTTTCTGCATTTCACGCGGAAGGATGCATATGGTTTAGTAACAAAAGTGACTGTTTCTGCAATATAAACCAGTTTATAGTATGATGAACTGAAAAACAGTATTTTACAGTACTTCCGGCCAAACAAATTCATTGCAGTTAAAAAGCCTTTTTCATCTGCCTTGCTAAGTCTGAAAACCAGTTGGTACGTCATTTTATTCTCAATCATATATTTAGCGCTTTCGTAATATACGTAAATAATATCAAGAAGTAGAAGCTCTAAGCATAAGTTGTCATTTCGAATTAGAGTAACCTGTAGCCAAATGAAGTGATCTTAGGGCAAAAGATTTATCCGAATATTTTGGCCATAGATTGGCGACACATAAACGTACAAAGCCTACTCAAAAGTGAGTAGTGCGTTCAAAATAATAACCAGAAGTGAGCCGGGTTTTTACAGGGTTCAAGACCGAGGGTGGTCCCTACAACAGAGTTCACGGAACAGTCAAAATGGGTCACAGTCAAAGAAAAGGCGCGAATTTAACAAGCTTGTTTGAATGTGCTGAGTGATTTGTGTTCGTGAATGTATAACATTAAATGGCGTATTCACGTTTTTGCCGATTGAGCATTGTTTTGTTCCGTTGTCTCACTACCTCTAACGAGAACACAGTTCTGCCTCAGAATCATGTCGTTGTATCAGCAAAAAACAAAGAATATATAGGTTTCTGTCACATCCGCCTACTTCTTGGTCTGGCTGGTGTAGGCGACCACGTCTTGAGGCTTGAATGACGCTGACAAAACTCATCTCTCACCGTTTCACCCACCTTTTATCTATTGCCATTTTTCCATCAGTCCTCCACGATGGGGCATCTATGCCAAAGAACACTGCGAATGCAACTTCTCAAAACGTTTTCTGGAAATGAACTATACGTATGCCAAGTTACTGATCTTCAGATTGTTTCCCAAATGCCCCATGTCAGACTCTTACCAGCGCATCTCGTTAAGCGATTCTTTACATGTTTTGACAGTACTGTTTATGCACCACCCCCATACGACTTCATAAGATCATCGCACATCAACTCCTCTGTCCAACCTGTTGCCAACTTGTGTTCACTAATTAACCTGGAACGAACCTTTTATTCAAATCGTGTTTCACTCACCTGTCACATTTCGTCACTCTGCTCCATTAAAATTTCCAGGCTCGGGCATCTACATACACCTCTTTATGAGGGCGTCCTCCACAACCTCTTGATGAATAGTAAGTACTAATTCAGCGGTAAAACGGACTGTTTCATTTACGCAATTCTCCTCCTCAGAGGACACCACAAATCCTTCGGTTTTATATTTTTGCTATTTTCCGGGTCATCTGGGCTACTGGTTCAAGTGCATGTCCGTCATCACCAAGAATTCTTCAATTTTTCGTTGGTGCTTTTGCAAAGGTTTTCTTTGTCATTTTACTCACCCTGCGACTTTACATCGACGCTATCCGATATACTGCGCGTTTTTACTTCATCCCCGCTCCACTTCATCACGTATCTCGACCGTGGAGCTCATTTCACTCACTACTGGGCGGTGTGTCCACGTGATCTTCAAGCTTAAGTTTGCCGGGCATTCATTCATGTGACCACTAAAACCTATACACTTTTGTGCTGCATATACCCAAATGAATACCCAAGGAACAATTTTGTGACCTCACTTGTATCATATGATCATGCTATTAAGCATGCTTCGGGTGTCCCCGAAATAAACCATTATTATTATTATTATTATTATTATTATTATTATTATTATTATTATTATTATTTAAAGCTATAAAAAACACCCTGAAGTTATGGATAGTATTACCAGATCTAGCCTTGTGGGAAACGAAGTAAAATTATTGCGCATGAAAGCAATAAAGAACAAAACGAAATGCGTTAAGCTAAATACCACTTGGCAATTTGAAGCACCTGAAGTGAAACACAACGGTATCCGTGAGCAAATGATTCATTCAGCTGGAAGAATCATGACAGCGGTGTCAGGTGAGAAAGGTCTCACAAATAAGTTTTTCCTAGGTTTGTAGTACGAAATTGAGTGAATCATTTGAGAAGGAATGTCCATTCTGGTTTATGGCAACCCGACTGTACCATATTTTTCGGCTCAGCAACTAACTTAAATCGAACAGCAATATAACTATTTGGCAAGAAGTTACGCTACCCGAAGGGTAAACCAAAGATCTTGCTTGGTTAAAATATCTGGCTTATCTATTCTGGAATCAATAGCAGCTCGTTCATGTATCGTACTGAGGTCATATTGTAACATGGAGTGCTGGGGCGAGGGAACAACGTGAACATCAAGGCGAACGAACGAACCAAACGAGGGCCATAGACAAAAGGATAGGTGGCGAATGTGTCGGAGGCGTCCCGAAGCAGGCAAAAGGAGGCATACAGACGACCAGAGAGAAAGCAGCGGGATCTCCGGCAACCAGCAAGATAGCTCAGGTGAAGGGCTGCCGATCGAGCCGTCCACTGAGACAGTCGGGCCAACCGAAGGGAAATGACGGGCAAGAGAAGCAAGCCATCGGCCACATGCAACTGGACAGAACGCAGCCGAAGCCCTCAAGCAGCGGCAATAGCAATCTTGGTGCCGCGCAGGCTGGAAAAGGGCCTACATTAACGACTAAGTTTTCCATGACTTGACTTGTTTGGCCGGTGAAACACAAGTATTCTGTCGTGTGTTGTCCTCCTTGTTACAATATGATGGGGTCATTTAGGGGTGGTGCATAAATGATACTGTCAAAACACGTAGACAATCGCTTAACGGGATATGCTGGTGAGAGTCTGACATGGAGCATTTGGGAAACAACCGGAAGGTCAGTAACTTGGCATACGTATAGTTCGTCTCTAGCAAAGGTTAAGAGAAATTACATTCGCCGTGGTTTTTGGCGTAGATGCCCAATCGTGGAGGATTGATGGAAAAATGACAATAGGTAATAGGTAGGTGAAATGGTGTTCAACTATTGGTTTGTCGCGGGTGGCTCCGAGAATGACAGATGAGGAACACAAATTTACAACCAAGTGGGCAAATAGTGGTATATGTTTGATATCTGACGGAGTTAACTGGAAGTAGTACATCACTGGAACCTTCTAAAATCGCAGGTAATTGAGTGACTAGGTACTTTGGGGAAAGTCCAACCTGAGACTTGGGGGGAGTCAAACAGATTAACGGCAGGCTAAATTATGGGCAGTTGATTTACAGCTAAAGATGTAGAAAAAGCACTCAATGGACCGTGGTGCAAATGGCCGACATCTTGGTGGAACAACGGCAGTGGTTCATAGATGAGTGAAATGTGATACAATTATGGGTTTGTCTGGGTTCGTTGGTGAATAGCGTGGGAGCATCTAAAGTTGGTAACAAAGTGGATGCGGGTAGTGGACATATAGTGGACCGACTCAGTCGTATAAAACTAATTCATATGAAGATCTCTCACGAATTGCAGGTGATCGCACAGCTGGATATGCTGAAGTCTCACATGGAAAGCTGGGGAGGCAATCGAACTATTTATGTGCTGAATTGTGGATGCTTCAGTGCCAATGTGAATGTCATGAAATGCAAATGGATGAATGGCAGGAGATGCAGGGGAAGGATACAATGGAACAGAGAGCTGGTGTCACGCAGATGAAGCTCTGGAAGGAGGACCATTTCATGTTTTATTGAATTGTTGGCAGGTGAGAAACGAATCATTAAATGATGGTTTTGTTTGGATAAATGGAGTGGTGACATATAAATTGCCCGTTGGATGATTGGTCTCTTCAAAAGTATACCAGGAATTGTGATGTTTGTAATAAAAGTATTTTAACAGTGAAACCGCTTCATGTTTCGGGGTACAGAATCCGGTAACTGGAAGAGGTAGAATGAGGGTAAAAATGAGATCAGTTCAGACAGATAAAAGACAAGTCGATGGAGATAAATGTCAGTAGTAGCAAATAGTAGGGTACATTTCTGAGTCGAGCGAGTGTATGTGCATATGTTGATTTGAAACTTGACCGGATGTATGGTAAGCCTTGTTCAGGAACGTTGGAGGAGGCAATGGGTGGCAGCAATAAGATGCAGGGGGCGTTGTTTTTCAATCCGCAACTGGTGCTAGTGAGTGAGGCTGGCCGTGCACTGGAAACCTAACATGAAAACCACTTCTGGTGACAGGAAGTGCGATCCACCAGCCTAGTCGCGCCCGCACATCGTTGCAGACGACCTGCACGCCCGGTGTGCGCCGGCCAAAGCGGCGGATCTGATCGCGTCCAGCAGCGTCGGGATTGACATGAGTTTTCTTGGCGAGGCTAAACGGCCATGGGTATCAGGTAGTCCGCGGCCAGGCACCAGGGGATCCCGGAACGTAACCAAGGGAGCATCGGTCGGGTAGCGTACTAAAGGCCGACGGTCATGTAGACGCATAGGCCAGGTTAGACCGGTGTGGTCTCCAAAGTATTAAGAGTCATCAAGAGAAAGGTACACACGAGTGAGTATCTGGAAATGGAGAAGAAGTAGGGGAGCGCAGTCTGAGATGCTCACAGCTGAGGATAAATGGGAACCGATACAAAGAGGCAACATTAATAGACAGTGACTCTCTGGGACTAGTTTTTCGATTGCGGAAGGCAGAAAAACTAATAATTTTCACTCAATTTCATCTGTCATAGACCGCCGATGTTTGCACGATTCAAAAGTCTAGACACTTCTCATAGGCTTGGTCATCGTGCATGTCCACACTGAGGAGCTGTAAGGTTTGAGCAACCGTGAGGAATTTATCCAAAGCATTTCTAAACCGATGGCTGGAAGTAGAACTGCGTACTTCTAAAGGTAACTTATTCCATAAGTTAGAGTACACTGTGATGAAGAAGTGTGAACGTAAGCTAGTGTTGGTAATAGGGGCTGAAAGGATAAGGATTCTATAACGTAGTGGGTAGCTAGAAACAGGCTCAAAGTGTAATGGATTAGAAGTATATGTCCGGCTGTGAAGGATGTTACACAAAAAGATAAGGTTCAGTTTCATACGGCAAGGTCATAACGGGTCTAGTTTAAAAAATAAACAGCGTTCTTTATGAGTGAGGGGTGAGCTTCATCCAATCAGTCGCTTAGTAAATCTACTTCGAACTGATTCGATATCAATTCTGTCTGATTTGCGCATACTAGAAAAGATCAACGGGCAGTATTCTAATAAAAGCCTGACATGAGATTTGTGAAGAGAGAGAATGCAGTCTCGAAGTCGGAAGGAGCGAAATATTAGCCCCAGGCACTTTTTGGCCTTAGCGACTTGGAGGGCCGAATATTCCGAGAAAGTGAATGTGCAGGAACAGCTTAAGCCAAGGTCCCGAAATACTTGCTTGCTAGCAATGGTTGAACCGCAAACGGCTAAAGATCCTGGAGGTAGCTTGCATTTATATTTGAATACCTCACATTTGTCAGCGGAAAAATTCGTCTGCCAAGTTGAGCACCATCTGTGTAGTGCAGATATGTCTTCAGATATGTTTGAGATAGCCGAGGCGATGCATTCAGGCTTGAATGAGTAGACAATCCTAATGTCATCAGCAAAAAAATGGGGTGCCATGGCTCACTGAGAGGAATATGTCGTTTATATACGAGGAACAACAGAGGGCCAAGGACGCTACCCTGTATAACACCGCTTTTAACCTGTTTAGGCCTGGAACAGTGTCCATTTATTGAGACAACCTGAGAGCGATTAGACAGGTAGGAATTGATCCAAGATAGTAAAGGGTCAGTAATGCCAAAGGATCGAACTTTGGCCAGAAGATATGGGCGCGGCACGCGGTCGAATGCATTTGACATATCCAAGTAAATTACTATAAGGGCCATTCCATTGTCTGACGTTTCAGTATTGAGATTCAAAAAGTCAAGTTGACGGGTTGCGCAAGATCTTGACCGAAGGGAACTGTGTTGTCGAGGATTAATAAAATCCAATTGAAAGAGGTGCTTCACAATGTGTTCCTTTACGATTTTTCCCATTAGCCCAGAGAGAGAACAGGTGTATGGTTAATGGGACGGTAGTTTGTTACCTCAAGAAGTGGACCTTTCTTGTGGTGCGGGATTATGACTGAGCATTTCCAGTTTGTCGGCACCGACCGGGGTTTATTGACAGGGCAAATAGATTGAGTAGTAAGTAAGGTAAGTCAGGTCCGCATTTAACTACTGCAGCGGGCACTAAACCGTCAGGTCCTGGGCAAGATGGCTTGTAAGTGGTCAATAATTGAGAGATAACTGAAGCGTCAGATTCCACTGCGGACAGAACTGAAGCGGTAACTGGGGGCGGAGGAGGGGGGTCAACATTGGAAATAGGGGCCATACTTGAGGCAATGAATGAGTTGAAGACTTCGGCAATGGTCAGGAGAGTCAAGGCGGATACATTGTCCATTGAAACAGTGTGCGGGATATCTCTATTAGTATTGGAGGTTCTGGCCCTGTACAATAATGCCAGTCGAAAGGATCTATTTGGGTGTCGCAGAGCCTTCAATTCCTGGTTACGCAATGTAGTTTCTTCAAGCCTTTGGATAATCTCTCAGTCCAGTGTGTACCCAGCTTGTCGCCCCGTCTGTTACAAATTCCTCACTCAGTTCTATCACGGTCACCACTACGGATATAAATAGATACACCCACACCCTCAAACCGACCTATTACCCCCGGACCTGACGGCCTACCATCAGCAATATTCGCTCTTGGCGGCCCGGATATTCCCCTCCTACTACTAAACCTATACAATCTATCTCTGCCAACCGGGACCTTCCCCAGCCAATGGAAGAAATCCATTATTATCCCCAGGCACAAGAAAGGCGCAGTGCATGACATTGCCAATTACCGCCCGATTAATCATACGTCAATGATCTCGAGGCTGCTAGAAAAAGTCGCGAAACACTACCTGACCGACTACCTTTCTGCACATAAGCTCATCAGCCCAAGACAGCACGGATTTCTCAGGTCGTGTTCAACCTGCCAATTTGACTTTCTGAATTTGGTAACAACAGCTGCCGACAAAGATAGAGCACTCGTCATCATCTATCTTGATATGACAAAAGCCTTCGACAGGGTGCCACATCTGCAGTTGCTCAACAAGATTAGAGGATACGGGGTTGAAAACCCCCTACTCAGTTGGTTTAAATCCTACCTACAAGACCGTCACCAAGTTACCTGCATCAACGGCCAGATGTCAGACCCCCACTCAGTGAACAGCGGGGTTATCCAAGTTAGTGTTCTAGGACCACTGCTGTTTTTACGATATATAAATGATTTTTGCAATGTCATCACTTATGGCGAAATTTTCTTGTTTACCGACGATATGAAGATAGTCTACGAATTCGAACCAGGAAACCTACCTGTAGCACTGAATAACATCATGGTCGACGTACAGTCCTTATCCTCCTGGTGTGATCGCTTGAAAATTGAATTTTCAGTGAACAAAAGCAGTTATCTCACGCTAAACAGCGATATTCCTTATGATACGCTTAAGATTGGCGGTGTCTCACCCCCATATTCCCCAACAATAAGAGACCTCGGACTGCAATATTCTTACACTTTCAATTTCTCTGAACATACTTCCTACATAACTGCATGGGCAAACAAGTTCCTTGGCTTGTTGCGGAGACATTTTTTCTCTCACGAACAGTAAGTTAGAGATATACAAAACTTATATTCGCCCAACCCTAGAGTACTGTACACTTGTGTTCTCAAATATGCATAAACATGACATTATCGACATTGAGAATGTACAGCGTCGATTTACCAAAAACACTGTTTGAGTTTTCTATGACCTTGACCTACAGACGGCGGTGTACACTCCTGCGGCTTGATCATCTGTGGCTTAGGAGAATAAAACTCAACCTTGCATTTTTGTTTACTTTGCTCCACAAACAAGCTGCATCCTCTAGCCAAGTTCAGTTCAGTATAAACTCGACACATCAGTTGCGCAATAGGGAACATCGTATAATGATCCCTTCTTCTCGGAAATCCTTAAGGCAAAACTTCTTTCTCCTGAAATATGCAACTTTGTGGAATAAACTCCCAGCTGATATCCGTTCCCTAGATTCCCTAATTATGTTTAAGTCTAGAATACACGTAGCGATAGACATCCAAAAACTGATTGCTCTTATAAATACTTACATGACTTTTGATAGAGCTTATGAGGAAAGCGTTGGATACTAATCAGAACCCTTGATAATCTAGGATGTGCCACACCATACACCGTAGTTGCCATCACATAAGCGTAAACCTACCACGTTACAATGCCTAAACATAGTAACTCTCATGACTGAGGCCAGTGCCTCAGAAGTCGTATTTGACTATATGAAATACCACTAGAAACATGAAAGATAGTCTTTAAACATTTCCAGCGCTGATTTTTATTTAGTCTTCGCCTCTGTCTGTAACCCAAGACGCAGCACCTGTCAGACTCCTCTGTAGCGGTGGCCATCTTCGTTCATACTTTTACCACGTTTACTGTTTAACTGAACGCTGACTGCCAAGCGCGATGGCCATTTGACCGTTGCTCTTGCGCACACTCCCAAGTACACGCTAACCACTATCTCTCCCAATCGCCTTCTCGTTCTCACGGGTCGTGGAGAATACTGTTCTGGTTAACATATTCGTGCAGTGCCGCACATTAGAGTAACGTGCAGGTGGTCCATGCAGTACAAAGGACCGAAGCACGCGTTTACTAAGGAAACCGCGAAGTAAGGTCTAATCAACCTTACACCTCAACCTCCATCCAGTAGTAACCATTAGACACTCACAGCTCAACTTCCGTCCCTATCACAGAACTCAAGCATCCTCCATCATTGGCCTATATAACATTTGATACTTAGCCAGCAAAACTACAAACCATCTGTGGATCGTCCCGACAATTCACGTTGTTAGTGCTGCAAGTTGTACCCCATCTTTGTGCAGACAGGCGTTTTGTTGAACATAAACCCCATCGAATAATCGCAGGCTGTGGTTGACTCTACCTCCCCCTGCACTTTTTGTCCCATGTAAACGGCCTGGGGGTGTTGACTTCACGGATAAGGCAAGTGTTAGCGCGGCACTTCTGCAAACATTCCTGGCCATGATGGTCTCCCTGCAGAGAGTTGACCACCAGTAAGACATGAACACCAAAAAGTAAGAGATTGGCATAAAAAAGTGAGAAAAAATACCCCACTGTTTTGTCTTCCAGACACACCAGCCTCGTCACGTGACCCATGTCTCCGGGTTGCAGTGTTGCTACGGATTGACTGGTGTGGTTGACCAATTCCCAACGCGGCTTGTTACATGCGGTCCATGTTTCGGCCGGGGCGTGGGAGCTGTGGTCGCCCACCAAAAGGAGCTCCGCCTTCTCTGACAGCCAGATACCTGACTGTGATAAAACCATAGAAGAATAATAAAAACGCCTAAAAAAGTGTGGATCATTCTTGGAGCGCCACGTGCTGGATGCCAGTGGTTGTGCACCGCTCTACCTCCCTACCTGAAGCAGGCTCTTGTGTCGCCTACCATGAGCACCAAATGTAGACCGTTAGAGTTTGCTTCTTTGAAGAAAATTCGGACCCATCTCATTCCCATTTCCCACGGCTCTCCAAAACCAGCTGTGAGCGACTGGGACTGGCACACTGTTAGCGTAGCGCAATGCAGTTACTGTCTCTTCCGGTATAGTGGTTATTCTATACTGAGTAGTTTCTGAGGAGCCTTGAAGTAGGAGAAACTATTGGGGTGACAGTGGTGATACATTAGAGGCGACTGGTCACGTGCCTAGAAATGTTAACTTGAGTTCATCTATGCTCTTACTGGATGGTGCTATCGTACTGAGATTATGCTCGAGTGTGAGCGAGGAAATCTGATGCAGACATGATTGCATGGTTATCGTGGTATCTTTTTCGTCGTTATCGTATTGCAAAGCAGGAAAACACCGATTTGAGGGCTGGTTTTGGAGAGCCGTGGGAAATGGGAATGAGATGGGTTCGAATTTTCTTCACAGAAGCAAACTCTAACGGTCTACATTTGGTGCTCATGGTAGGCGACACAAGGGCCTGCTTCAGGTAGGGAGGTAGAGCGATGCACAACCACTGGCATCCAGCACGTGGCGCTCCAAGAATGATCCACACTTTTTTAGGCGTTTTTATTATTCTTCTATGGTTTTATCACAGTCAGGTATCTGGCTGTCAGAGAAGGCGGAGCTCCTTTTGGTGGGCGACCACAGCTCCCACGCCCCGGCCGAAACATGGACCGCATGTAACAAGCCGCGTTGGGAATTGGTCAACCACACCAGTCAATCCGTAGCAACACTGCAACCCGGAGACATGGGTCACGTGACGAGGCTGGTGTGTCTGGAAGACAAAACAGTGGGGTATTTTTTCTCACTTTTTTATGCCAATCTCTTACTTTTTGGTGTTCATGTCTTACTGGTGGTCAACTCTCTGCAGGGAGACCATCATGGCCAGGAATGTTTGCAGAAGTGCCGCGCTAACACTTGCCTTATCCGTGAAGTCAACACCCCCAGGCCGTTTACATGGGACAAAAAGTGCAGGGGGAGGTAGAGTCAACCACAGCCTGCGATTATTCGATGGGGTTTATGTTCAACAAAACGCCTGTCTGCACAAAGATGGGGTACAACTTGCAGCACTAACAACGTGAATTGTCGGGACGATCCACAGATGGTTTGTAGTTTTGCTGGCTAAGTATCAAATGTTATATAGGCCAATGATGGAGGATGCTTGAGTTCTGTGATAGGGACGGAAGTTGAGCTGTGAGTGTCTAATGGTTACTACTGGATGGAGGTTGAGGTGTAAGGTTGATTAGACCTTACTTCGCGGTTTCCTTAGTAAACGCGTGCTTCGGTCCTTTGTACTGCATGGACCACCTGCACGTTACTCTAATGTGCGGCACTGCACGAATATGTTAACCAGAACAGTATTCTCCACGACCCGTGAGAACGAGAAGGCGATTGGGAGAGATAGTGGTTAGCGTGTACTTGGGAGTGTGCGCAAGAGCAACGGTCAAATGGCCATCGCGCTTGGCAGTCAGCGTTCAGTTAAACAGTAAACGTGGTAAAAGTATGAACGAAGATGGCCACCGCTACAGAGGAGTCTGACAGGTGCTGCGTCTTGGGTTACAGACAGAGGCGAAGACTAAATAAAAATCAGCGCTGGAAATGTTTAAAGACTATCTTTTATGTTTCTAGTGGTATTTCATATAATCAAATACGACTTCTGAGGCACTGGCCTCAGTCATGAGAGTTACTATGTTTAGGCATTGTAACGTGGTAGGTTTACGCTTATGTGATGGCAACTACGGTGTATGGTGTGGCACATCCTAGATTATCAAGGGTTCTGATTAGTATCCAACGCTTTCCTCATAAGCTCTATCAAAAGTCATGTAAGTATTTATAAGAGCAATCAGTTTTTGGATGTCTATCGCTACGTGTATTCTAGACTTAAACATAATTAGGGAATCTAGGGAACGGATATCAGCTGGGAGTTTATTCCACAAAGTTGCATATTTCAGGAGAAAGAAGTTTTGCCTTAAGGATTTCCGAGAAGAAGGGATCATTATACGATGTTCCCTATTGCGCAACTGATGTGTCGAGTTTATACTGAACTGAACTTGGCTAGAGGATGCAGCTTGTTTGTGGAGCAAAGTAAACAAAAATGCAAGGTTGAGTTTTATTCTCCTAAGCCACAGATGATCAAGCCGCAGGAGTGTACACCGCCGTCTGTAGGTCAAGGTCATAGAAAACTCAAACAGTGTTTTTGGTAAATCGACGCTGTACATTCTCAATGTCGATAATGTCATGTTTATGCATATTTGAGAACACAAGTGTACAGTACTCTAGGGTTGGGCGAATATAAGTTTTTTATATCTCTAACTTACTGTTCGTGAGAGAAAAAATGTCTCCGCAACAAGCCAAGGAACTTGTTTGCCCATGCAGTTATGTAGGAAGTATGTTCAGAGAAATTGAAAGTGTAAGAATATTGCAGTCCAAGGTCTCTTATTGTTGGGGAATATGGGAGTGAGACACCGCCAATCTTAAGCGTATCATAAGGAATATCGCTGTTTAGCGTGAGATAACTGCTTTTGTTCACTGAAAATTCAATTTTCAAGCGATCACACCAGGAGGATAAGGACTGTACGTCGACCATGATGTTATTCAGTGCTACAGGTAGGTTTCCTGGTTCGAATTCGTAGACTATCTTCATATCGTCGGTAAACAAGAAAATTTCGCCATAAGTGATGACATTGCAAAAATCATTTATATATCGTAAAAACAGCAGTGGTCCTAGAACACTAACTTGGATAACCCCGCTGTTCACTGAGTGGGGGTCTGACATCTGGCCGTTGATGCAGGTAACTTGGTGACGGTCTTGTAGGTAGGATTTAAACCAACTGAGTAGGGGGTTTTCAACCCCGTATCCTCTAATCTTGTTGAGCAACTGCAGATGTGGCACCCTGTCGAAGGCTTTTGTCATATCAAGATAGATGATGACGAGTGCTCTATCTTTGTCGGCAGCTGTTGTTACCAAATTCAGAAAGTCAAATTGGCAGGTTGAACACGACCTGAGAAATCCGTGCTGTCTTGGGCTGATGAGCTTATGTGCAGAAAGGTAGTCGGTCAGGTAGTGTTTCGCGACTTTTTCTAGCAGCCTCGAGATCATTGACGTATGATTAATCGGGCGGTAATTGGCAATGTCATGCACTGCGCCTTTCTTGTGCCTGGGGATAATAATGGATTTCTTCCATTGGCTGGGGAAGGTCCCGGTTGGCAGAGATAGATTGTATAGGTTTAGTAGTAGGAGGGGAATATCCGGGCCGCCAAGAGCGAATATTGCTGATGGTAGGCCGTCAGGTCCGGGGGTAATAGGTCGGTTTGAGGGTGTGGGTGTATCTATTTATATCCGTAGTGGTGACCGTGATAGAACTGAGTGAGGAATTTGTAACAGACGGGGCGACAAGCTGGGTACACACTGGACTGAGAGATTATCCAAAGGCTTGAAGAAACTACATTGCGTAACCAGGAATTGAAGGCTCTGCGACACCCAAATAGATCCTTTCGACTGGCATTATTGTACAGGGCCAGAACCTCCAATACTAATAGAGATATCCCGCACACTGTTTCAATGGACAATGTATCCGCCTTGACTCTCCTGACCATTGCCGAAGTCTTCAACTCATTCATTGCCTCAAGTATGGCCCCTATTTCCAATGTTGACCCCCCTCCTCCGCCCCCAGTTACCGCTTCAGTTCTGTCCGCAGTGGAATCTGACGCTTCAGTTATCTCTCAATTATTGACCACTTACAAGCCATCTTGCCCAGGACCTGACGGTTTAGTGCCCGCTGCAGTAGTTAAATGCGGACCTGACTTACCTTACTTACTACTCAATCTATTTGCCCTGTCAATAAACCCCGGTCGGTGCCGACAAACTGGAAATGCTCAGTCATAATCCCGCACCACAAGAAAGGTCCACTTCTTGAGGTAACAAACTACCGTCCCATTAACCATACACCTGTTCTCTCTCTGGGCTAATGGGAAAAATCGTAAAGGAACACATTGTGAAGCACCTCTTTCAATTGGATTTTATTAATCCTCGACAACACAGTTCCCTTCGGTCAAGATCTTGCGCAACCCGTCAACTTGACTTTTTGAATCTCAATACTGAAACGTCAGACAATGGAATGGCCCTTATAGTAATTTACTTGGATATGTCAAATGCATTCGACCGCGTGCCGCGCCCATATCTTCTGGCCAAAGTTCGATCCTTTGGCATTACTGACCCTTTACTATCTTGGATCAATTCCTACCTGTCTAATCGCTCTCAGGTTGTCTCAATAAATGGACACTGTTCCAGGCCTAAACAGGTTAAAAGCGGTGTTATACAGGGTAGCGTCCTTGGCCCTCTGTTGTTCCTCGTATATAAACGACATATTCCTCTCAGTGAGCCATGGCACCCCATTTTTTTGCTGATGACATTAGGATTGTCTACTCATTCAAGCCTGAATGCATCGCCTCGGCTATCTCAAACATATCTGAAGACATATCTGCACTACACAGATGGTGCTCAACTTGGCAGACGAATTTTTCCGCTGACAAATGTGAGGTATTCAAATATAAATGCAAGCTACCTCCAGGATCTTTAGCCGTTTGCGGTTCAACCATTGCTAGCAAGCAAGTATTTCGGGACCTTGGCTTAAGCTGTTCCTGCACATTCACTTTCTCGGAATATTCGGCCCTCCAAGTCGCTAAGGCCAAAAAGTGCCTGGGGCTAATATTTCGCTCCTTCCGACTTCGAGACTGCATTCTCTCTCTTCACAAATCTCATGTCAGGCTTTTATTAGAATACTGCCCGTTGATCTTTTCTAGTATGCGCAAATCAGACAGAATTGATATCGAATCAGTTCGAAGTAGATTTACTAAGCGACTGATTGGATGAAGCTCACCCCTCACTCATAAAGAACGCTGTTTATTTTTTAAACTAGACCCGTTATGACCTTGCCGTATGAAACTGAACCTTATCTTTTTGTGTAACATCCTTCACAGCCGGACATATACTTCTAATCCATTACACTTTGAGCCTGTTTCTAGCTACCCACTACGTTATAGAATCCTTATCCTTTCAGCCCCTATTACCAACACTAGCTTACGTTCACACTTCTTCATCACAGTGTACTCTAACTTATGGAATAAGTTACCTTTAGAAGTACGCAGTTCTACTTCCAGCCATCGGTTTAGAAATGCTTTGGATAAATTCCTCACGGTTGCTCAAACCTTACAGCTCCTCAGTGTGGACATGCACGATGACCAAGCCTATGAGAAGTGTCTAGACTTTTGAATCGTGCAAACATCGGCGGTCTATGACAGATGAAATTGAGTGAAAATTATTAGTTTTTCTGCCTTCCGCAATCGAAAAACTAGTCCCAGAGAGTCACTGTCTATTAATGTTGCCTCTTTGTATCGGTTCCCATTTATCCTCAGCTGTGAGCATCTCAGACTGCGCTCCCCTACTTCTTCTCCATTTCCAGATACTCACTCGTGTGTACCTTTCTCTTGATGACTCTTAATACTTTGGAGACCACACCGGTCTAACCTGGCCTATGCGTCTACATGACCGTCGGCCTTTAGTACGCTACCCGACCGATGCTCCCTTGGTTACGTTCCGGGATCCCCTGGTGCCTGGCCGCGGACTACCTGATACCCATGGCCGTTTAGCCTCGCCAAGAAAACTCATGTCAATCCCGACGCTGCTGGACGCGATCAGATCCGCCGCTTTGGCCGGCGCACACCGGGCGTGCAGGTCGTCTGCAACGATGTGCGGGCGCGACTAGGCTGGTGGATCGCACTTCCTGTCACCAGAAGTGGTTTTCATGTTAGGTTTCCAGTGCACGGCCAGCCTCACTCACTAGCACCAGTTGCGGATTGAAAAACAACGCCCCCTGCATCTTATTGCTGCCACCCATTGCCTCCTCCAACGTTCCTGAACAAGGCTTACCATACATCCGGTCAAGTTTCAAATCAACATATGCACATACACTCGCTCGACTCAGAAATGTACCCTACTATTTGCTACTACTGACATTTATCTCCATCGACTTGTCTTTTATCTGTCTGAACTGATCTCATTTTTACCCTCATTCTACCTCTTCCAGTTACCGGATTCTGTACCCCGAAACATGAAGCGGTTTCACTGTTAAAATACTTTTATTACAAACATCACAATTCCTGGTATACTTTTGAAGAGACCAATCATCCAACGGGCAATTTATATGTCACCACTCCATTTATCCAAACAAAACCATCATTTAATGATTCGTTTCTCACCTGCCAACAATTCAATAAAACATGAAATGGTCCTCCTTCCAGAGCTTCATCTGCGTGACACCAGCTCTCTGTTCCATTGTATCCTTCCCCTGCATCTCCTGCCATTCATCCATTTGCATTTCATGACATTCACATTGGCACTGAAGCATCCACAATTCAGCACATAAATAGTTCGATTGCCTCCCCAGCTTTACATGTCAGACTTCAGCATATCCAGCTGTGCGATCACCTGCAATTCGTGAGAGATCTTCATATGAATTAGTTTTATACGACTGAGTCGGTCCAAAATATGTCCACTACCCGCATTAACTTTGTTACCAACTTTGATTATATGAAACACCACTAGAAACATGAAAGATAGTCTTTAAACATTTCCAGCGCTGATTTTTATTTAGTCTTCGCCTCTGTCTGTAACCCAAGACGCAGCACCTGTCAGACTCCTCTGTAGCGGTGGCCATCTTCGTTCATACTTTTACCACGTTTACTGTTTAACTGAACGCTGACTGCCAAGCGCGATGGCCATTTGACCGTTGCTCTTGCGCACACTCCCAAGTACACGCTAACCACTATCTCTCCCAATCGCCTTCTCGTTCTCACGGGTCGTGGAGAATACTGTTCTGGTTAACATATTCGTGCAGTGCCGCACATTAGAGTAACGTGCAGGTGGTCCATGCAGTACAAAGGACCGAAGCACGCGTTTACTAAGGAAACCGCGAAGTAAGGTCTAATCAACCTTACACCTCAACCTCCATCCAGTAGTAACCATTAGACACTCACAGCTCAACTTCCGTCCCTATCACAGAACTCAAGCATCCTCCATCATTGGCCTATATAACATTTGATACTTAGCCAGCAAAACTACAAACCATCTGTGGATCGTCCCGACAATTCACGTTGTTAGTGCTGCAAGTTGTACCCCATCTTTGTGCAGACAGGCGTTTTGTTGAACATAAACCCCATCGAATAATCGCAGGCTGTGGTTGACTCTACCTCCCCCTGCACTTTTTGTCCCATGTAAACGGCCTGGGGGTGTTGACTTCACGGATAAGGCAAGTGTTAGCGCGGCACTTCTGCAAACATTCCTGGCCATGATGGTCTCCCTGCAGAGAGTTGACCACCAGTAAGACATGAACACCAAAAAGTAAGAGATTGGCATAAAAAAGTGAGAAAAAATACCCCACTGTTTTGTCTTCCAGACACACCAGCCTCGTCACGTGACCCATGTCTCCGGGTTGCAGTGTTGCTACGGATTGACTGGTGTGGTTGACCAATTCCCAACGCGGCTTGTTACATGCGGTCCATGTTTCGGCCGGGGCGTGGGAGCTGTGGTCGCCCACCAAAAGGAGCTCCGCCTTCTCTGACAGCCAGATACCTGACTGTGATAAAACCATAGAAGAATAATAAAAACGCCTAAAAAAGTGTGGATCATTCTTGGAGCGCCACGTGCTGGATGCCAGTGGTTGTGCATCGCTCTACCTCCCTACCTGAAGCAGGCCCTTGTGTCGCCTACCATGAGCACCAAATGTAGACCGTTAGAGTTTGCTTCTGTGAAGAAAATTCGAACCCATCTCATTCCCATTTCCCACGGCTCTCCAAAACCAGCCCTCAAATCGGTGTTTTCCTGCTTTGCAATACGATAACGACGAAAAAGATACCACGATAACCATGCAATCATGTCTGCATCAGATTTCCTCGCTCACACTCGAGCATAATCTCAGTACGATAGCACCATCCAGTAAGAGCATAGATGAACTCAAGTTAACATTTCTAGGCACGTGACCAGTCGCCTCTAATGTATCACCACTGTCACCCCAATAGTTTCTCCTACTTCAAGGCTCCTCAGAAACTACTCAGTATAGAATAACCACTATACCGGAAGAGACAGTAACTGCATTGCGCTACGCTAACAGTGTGCCAGTCCCAGTCGCTCACAGCTGGTTTTGGAGAGCCGTGGGAAATGGGAATGAGATGGGTCCGAATTTTCTTCAAAGAAGCAAACTCTAACGGTCTACATTTGGTGCTCATGGTAGGCGACACAAGAGCCTGCTTCAGGTAGGGAGGTAGAGCGGTGCACAACCACTGGCATCCAGCACGTGGCGCTCCAAGAATGATCCACACTTTTTTAGGCGTTTTTATTATTCTTCTATGGTTTTATCACAGTCAGGTATCTGGCTGTCAGAGAAGGCGGAGCTCCTTTTGGTGGGCGACCACAGCTCCCACGCCCCGGCCGAAACATGGACCGCATGTAACAAGCCGCGTTGGGAATTGGTCAACCACACCAGTCAATCCGTAGCAACACTGCAACCCGGAGACATGGGTCACGTGACGAGGCTGGTGTGTCTGGAAGACAAAACAGTGGGGTATTTTTTCTCACTTTTTTATGCCAATCTCTTACTTTTTGGTGTTCATGTCTTACTGGTGGTCAACTCTCTGCAGGGAGACCATCATGGCCAGGAATGTTTGCAGAAGTGCCGCGCTAACACTTGCCTTATCCGTGAAGTCAACACCCCCAGGCCGTTTACATGGGACAAAAAGTGCAGGGGGAGGTAGAGTCAACCACAGCCTGCGATTATTCGATGGGGTTTATGTTCAACAAAACGCCTGTCTGCACAAAGATGGGGTACAACTTGCAGCACTAACAACGTGAATTGTCGGGACGATCCACAGATGGTTTGTAGTTTTGCTGGCTAAGTATCAAATGTTATATAGGCCAATGATGGAGGATGCTTGAGTTCTGTGATAGGGACGGAAGTTGAGCTGTGAGTGTCTAATGGTTACTACTGGATGGAGGTTGAGGTGTAAGGTTGATTAGACCTTACTTCGCGGTTTCCTTAGTAAACGCGTGCTTCGGTCCTTTGTACTGCATGGACCACCTGCACGTTACTCTAATGTGCGGCACTGCACGAATATGTTAACCAGAACAGTATTCTCCACGACCCGTGAGAACGAGAAGGCGATTGGGAGAGATAGTGGTTAGCGTGTACTTGGGAGTGTGCGCAAGAGCAACGGTCAAATGGCCATCGCGCTTGGCAGTCAGCGTTCAGTTAAACAGTAAACGTGGTAAAAGTATGAACGAAGATGGCCACCGCTACAGAGGAGTCTGACAGGTGCTGCGTCTTGGGTTACAGACAGAGGCGAAGACTAAATAAAAATCAGCGCTGGAAATGTTTAAAGACTATCTTTCATGTTTCTAGTGGTATTTCATATAATCAAATACGACTTCTGAGGCACTGGCCTCAGTCATGAGAGTTACTATGTTTAGGCATTGTAACGTGGTAGGTTTACGCTTATGTGATGGCAACTACGGTGTATGGTGTGGCACATCCTAGATTATCAAGGGTTCTGATTAGTATCCAACGCTTTCCTCATAAGCTCTATCAAAAGTCATGTAAGTATTTATAAGAGCAATCAGTTTTTGGATGTCTATCGCTACGTGTATTCTAGACTTAAACATAATTAGGGAATCTAGGGAACGGATATCAGCTGGGAGTTTATTCCACAAAGTTGCATATTTCAGGAGAAAGAAGTTTTGCCTTAAGGATTTCCGAGAAGAAGGGATCATTATACGATGTTCCCTATTGCGCAACTGATGTGTCGAGTTTATACTGAACTGAACTTGGCTAGAGGATGCAGCTTGTTTGTGGAGCAAAGTAAACAAAAATGCAAGGTTGAGTTTTATTCTCCTAAGCCACAGATGATCAAGCCGCAGGAGTGTACACCGCCGTCTGTAGGTCAAGGTCATAGAAAACTCAAACAGTGTTTTTGGTAAATCGACGCTGTACATTCTCAATGTCGATAATGTCATGTTTATGCATATTTGAGAACACAAGTGTACAGTACTCTAGGGTTGGGCGAATATAAGTTTTGTATATCTCTAACTTACTGTTCGTGAGAGAAAAAATGTCTCCGCAACAAGCCAAGGAACTTGTTTGCCCATGCAGTTATGTAGGAAGTATGTTCAGAGAAATTGAAAGTGTAAGAATATTGCAGTCCAAGGTCTCTTATTGTTGGGGAATATGGGAGTGAGACACCGCCAATCTTAAGCGTATCATAAGGAATATCGCTGTTTAGCGTGAGATAACTGCTTTTGTTCACTGAAAATTCAATTTTCAAGCGATCACACCAGGAGGATAAGGACTGTACGTCGACCATGATGTTATTCAGTGCTACAGGTAGGTTTCCTGGTTCGAATTCGTAGACTATCTTCATATCGTCGGTAAACAAGAAAATTTCGCCATAAGTGATGACATTGCAAAAATCATTTATATATCGTAAAAACAGCAGTGGTCCTAGAACACTAACTTGGATAACCCCGCTGTTCACTGAGTGGGGGTCTGACATCTGGCCGTTGATGCAGGTAACTTGGTGACGGTCTTGTAGGTAGGATTTAAACCAACTGAGTAGGGGGTTTTCAACCCCGTATCCTCTAATCTTGTTGAGCAACTGCAGATGTGGCACCCTGTCGAAGGCTTTTGTCATATCAAGATAGATGATGACGAGTGCTCTATCTTTGTCGGCAGCTGTTGTTACCAAATTCAGAAAGTCAAATTGGCAGGTTGAACACGACCTGAGAAATCCGTGCTGTCTTGGGCTGATGAGCTTATGTGCAGAAAGGTAGTCGGTCAGGTAGTGTTTCGCGACTTTTTCTAGCAGCCTCGAGATCATTGACGTATGATTAATCGGGCGGTAATTGGCAATGTCATGCACTGCGCCTTTCTTGTGCCTGGGGATAATAATGGATTTCTTCCATTGGCTGGGGAAGGTCCCGGTTGGCAGAGATAGATTGTATAGGTTTAGTAGTAGGAGGGGAATATCCGGGCCGCCAAGAGCGAATATTGCTGATGGTAGGCCGTCAGGTCCGGGGGTAATAGGTCGGTTTGAGGGTGTGGGTGTATCTATTTATATCCGTAGTGGTGACCGTGATAGAACTGAGTGAGGAATTTGTAACAGACGGGGCGACAAGCTGGGTACACACTGGACTGAGAGATTATCCAAAGGCTTGAAGAAACTACATTGCGTAACCAGGAATTGAAGGCTCTGCGACACCCAAATAGATCCTTTCGACTGGCATTATTGTACAGGGCCAGAACCTCCAATACTAATAGAGATATCCCGCACACTGTTTCAATGGACAATGTATCCGCCTTGACTCTCCTGACCATTGCCGAAGTCTTCAACTCATTCATTGCCTCAAGTATGGCCCCTATTTCCAATGTTGACCCCCCTCCTCCGCCCCCAGTTACCGCTTCAGTTCTGTCCGCAGTGGAATCTGACGCTTCAGTTATCTCTCAATTATTGACCACTTACAAGCCATCTTGCCCAGGACCTGACGGTTTAGTGCCCGCTGCAGTAGTTAAATGCGGACCTGACTTACCTTACTTACTACTCAATCTATTTGCCCTGTCAATAAACCCCGGTCGGTGCCGACAAACTGGAAATGCTCAGTCATAATCCCGCACCACAAGAAAGGTCCACTTCTTGAGGTAACAAACTACCGTCCCATTAACCATACACCTGTTCTCTCTCTGGGCTAATGGGAAAAATCGTAAAGGAACACATTGTGAAGCACCTCTTTCAATTGGATTTTATTAATCCTCGACAACACAGTTCCCTTCGGTCAAGATCTTGCGCAACCCGTCAACTTGACTTTTTGAATCTCAATACTGAAACGTCAGACAATGGAATGGCCCTTATAGTAATTTACTTGGATATGTCAAATGCATTCGACCGCGTGCCGCGCCCATATCTTCTGGCCAAAGTTCGATCCTTTGGCATTACTGACCCTTTACTATCTTGGATCAATTCCTACCTGTCTAATCGCTCTCAGGTTGTCTCAATAAATGGACACTGTTCCAGGCCTAAACAGGTTAAAAGCGGTGTTATACAGGGTAGCGTCCTTGGCCCTCTGTTGTTCCTCGTATATAAACGACATATTCCTCTCAGTGAGCCATGGCACCCCATTTTTTTGCTGATGACATTAGGATTGTCTACTCATTCAAGCCTGAATGCATCGCCTCGGCTATCTCAAACATATCTGAAGACATATCTGCACTACACAGATGGTGCTCAACTTGGCAGACGAATTTTTTCGCTGACAAATGTGAGGTATTCAAATATAAATGCAAGCTACCTCCAGGATCTTTAGCCGTTTGCGGTTCAACCATTGCTAGCAAGCAAGTATTTCGGGACCTTGGCTTAAGCTGTTCCTGCACATTCACTTTCTCGGAATATTCGGCCCTCCAAGTCGCTAAGGCCAAAAAGTGCCTGGGGCTAATATTTCGCTCCTTCCGACTTCGAGACTGCATTCTCTCTCTTCACAAATCTCATGTCAGGCTTTTATTAGAATACTGCCCGTTGATCTTTTCTAGTATGCGCAAATCAGACAGAATTGATATCGAATCAGTTCGAAGTAGATTTACTAAGCGACTGATTGGATGAAGCTCACCCCTCACTCATAAAGAACGCTGTTTATTTTTTAAACTAGACCCGTTATGACCTTGCCGTATGAAACTGAACCTTATCTTTTTGTGTAACATCCTTCACAGCCGGACATATACTTCTAATCCATTACACTTTGAGCCTGTTTCTAGCTACCCACTACGTTATAGAATCCTTATCCTTTCAGCCCCTATTACCAACACTAGCTTACGTTCACACTTCTTCATCACAGTGTACTCTAACTTATGGAATAAGTTACCTTTAGAAGTACGCAGTTCTACTTCCAGCCATCGGTTTAGAAATGCTTTGGATAAATTCCTCACGGTTGCTCAAACCTTACAGCTCCTCAGTGTGGACATGCACGATGACCAAGCCTATGAGAAGTGTCTAGACTTTTGAATCGTGCAAACATCGGCGGTCTATGACAGATGAAATTGAGTGAAAATTATTAGTTTTTCTGCCTTCCGCAATCGAAAAACTAGTCCCAGAGAGTCACTGTCTATTAATGTTGCCTCTTTGTATCGGTTCCCATTTATCCTCAGCTGTGAGCATCTCAGACTGCGCTCCCCTACTTCTTCTCCATTTCCAGATACTCACTCGTGTGTACCTTTCTCTTGATGACTCTTAATACTTTGGAGACCACACCGGTCTAACCTGGCCTATGCGTCTACATGACCGTCGGCCTTTAGTACGCTACCCGACCGATGCTCCCTTGGTTACGTTCCGAGATCCCCTGGTGCCTGGCCGCGGACTACCTGATACCCATGGCCGTTTAGCCTCGCCAAGAAAACTCATGTCAATCCCGACGCTGCTGGACGCGATCAGATCCGCCGCTTTGGCCGGCGCACACCGGGCGTGCAGGTCGTCTGCAACGATGTGCGGGCGCGACTAGGCTGGTGGATCGCACTTCCTGTCACCAGAAGTGGTTTTCATGTTAGGTTTCCAGTGCACGGCCAGCCTCACTCACTAGCACCAGTTGCGGATTGAAAAACAACGCCCCCTGCATCTTATTGCTGCCACCCATTGCCTCCTCCAACGTTCCTGAACAAGGCTTACCATACATCCGGTCAAGTTTCAAATCAACATATGCACATACACTCGCTCGACTCAGAAATGTACCCTACTATTTGCTACTACTGACATTTATCTCCATCGACTTGTCTTTTATCTGTCTGAACTGATCTCATTTTTACCCTCATTCTACCTCTTCCAGTTACCGGATTCTGTACCCCGAAACATGAAGCGGTTTCACTGTTAAAATACTTTTATTACAAACATCACAATTCCTGGTATACTTTTGAAGAGACCAATCATCCAACGGGCAATTTATATGTCACCACTCCATTTATCCAAACAAAACCATCATTTAATGATTCGTTTCTCACCTGCCAACAATTCAATAAAACATGAAATGGTCCTCCTTCCAGAGCTTCATCTGCGTGACACCAGCTCTCTGTTCCATTGTATCCTTCCCCTGCATCTCCTGCCATTCATCCATTTGCATTTCATGACATTCACATTGGCACTGAAGCATCCACAATTCAGCACATAAATAGTTCGATTGCCTCCCCAGCTTTCCATGTGAGACTTCAGCATATCCAGCTGTGCGATCACCTGCAATTCGTGAGAGATCTTCATATGAATTAGTTTTATACGACTGAGTCGGTCCACTATATGTCCACTACCCGCATCCACTTTGTTACCAACTTTAGATGCTCCCACGCTATTCACCAACGAACCCAGACAAACCCATAATTGTATCACATTTCACTCATCTATGAACCACTGCCGTTGTTCCACCAAGATGTCGGCCATTTGCACCACGGTCCATTGAGTGCTTTTTCTACATCTTTAGCTGTAAATCAACTGCCCATAATTTAGCCTGCCGTTAATCTGTTTGACTCCCCCCAAGTCTCAGGTTGGACTTTCCCCAAAGTACCTAGTCACTCAATTACCTGCGATTTTAGAAGGTTCCAGTGATGTACTACTTCCAGTTAACTCCGTCAGATATCAAACATATACCACTATTTGCCCACTTGGTTGTAAATTTGTGTTCCTCATCTGTCATTCTCGGAGCCACCCGCGACAAACCAATAGTTGAACACCATTTCACCTACCTATTACCTATTGTCATTTTTCCATCAATCCTCCACGATTGGGCATCTACGCCAAAAACCACGGCGAATGTAATTTCTCTTAACCTTTGCTAGAGACGAACTATACGTATGCCAAGTTACTGACCTTCCGGTTGTTTCCCAAATGCTCCATGTCAGACTCTCACCAGCATATCCCGTTAAGCGATTGTCTACGTGTTTTGACAGTATCATTTATGCACCACCCCTAAATGACCCCATCATATTGTAACAAGGAGGACAACACACGACAGAATACTTGTGTTTCACCGGCCAAACAAGTCAAGTCATGGAAAACTTAGTCGTTAATGTAGGCCCTTTTCCAGCCTGCGCGGCACCAAGATTGCTATTGCCGCTGCTTGAGGGCTTCGGCTGCGTTCTGTCCAGTTGCATGTGGCCGATGGCTTGCTTCTCTTGCCCGTCATTTCCCTTCGGTTGGCCCGACTGTCTCAGTGGACGGCTCGATCGGCAGCCCTTCACCTGAGCTATCTTGCTGGTTGCCGGAGATCCCGCTGCTTTCTCTCTGGTCGTCTGTATGCCTCCTTTTGCCTGCTTCGGGACGCCTCCGACACATTCGCCACCTATCCTTTTGTCTATGGCCCTCGTTTGGTTCGTTCGTTCGCCTTGATGTTCACGTTGTTCCCTCGCCCCAGCACTCCATGTTACAATATGACCTCAGTACGATACATGAACGAGCTGCTATTGATTCCAGAATAGATAAGCCAGATATTTTAACCAAGCAAGATCTTTGGTTTACCCTTCGGGTAGCGTAACTTCTTGCCAAATAGTTATATTGCTGTTCGATTTAAGTTAGTTGCTGAGCCGAAAAATATGGTACAGTCGGGTTGCCATAAACCAGAATGGACATTCCTTCTCAAATGATTCACTCAATTTCGTACTACAAACCTAGGAAAAACTTATTTGTGAGACCTTTCTCACCTGACACCGCTGTCATGATTCTTCCAGCTGAATGAATCATTTGCTCACGGATATCGTTGTGTTTCACTTCAGGTGCTTCAAATTGCCAAGTGGTATTTAGCTTAACGCATTTCGTTTTGTTCTTTATTGCTTTCATGCGCAATAATTTTACTTCGTTTCCCACAAGGCTAGATCTGGTAATACTATCCATAACTTCAGGGTGTTTTTTATAGCTTTAAATAATAATAATAATAATAATAATAATAATAATAATAATAATAATAATAATAATAATAATGGTTTATTTCGGGGACACCCGAAGCATGCTTAATAGCATGATCATATGATACAAGTGAGGTCACAAAATTGTTCCTTGGGTATTCATTTGGGTATATGCAGCACAAAAGTGTATAGGTTTTAGTGGTCACATGAATGAATGCCCGGCAAACTTAAGCTTGAAGATCACGTGGACACACCGCCCAGTAGTGAGTGAAATGAGCTCCACGGTCGAGATACGTGATGAAGTGGAGCGGGGATGAAGTAAAAACGCGCAGTATATCGGATAGCGTCGATGTAAAGTCGCAGGGTGAGTAAAATGACAAAGAAAACCTTTGCAAAAGCACCAACGAAAAATTGAAGAATTCTTGGTGATGACGGACATGCACTTGAACCAGTAGCCCAGATGACCCGGAAAATAGCAAAAATATAAAACCGAAGGATTTGTGGTGTCCTCTGAGGAGGAGAATTGCGTAAATGAAACAGTCCGTTTTACCGCTGAATTAGTACTTACTATTCATCAAGAGGTTGTGGAGGACGCCCTCATAAAGAGGTGTATGTAGATGCCCGAGCCTGGAAATTTTAATGGAGCAGAGTGACGAAATGTGACAGGTGAGTGAAACACGATTTGAATAAAAGGTTCGTTCCAGGTTAATTAGTGAACACAAGTTGGCAACAGGTTGGACAGAGGAGTTGATGTGCGATGATCTTATGAAGTCGTATGGGGGTGGTGCATAAACAGTACTGTCAAAACATGTAAAGAATCGCTTAACGAGATGCGCTGGTAAGAGTCTGACATGGGGCATTTGGGAAACAATCTGAAGATCAGTAACTTGGCATACGTATAGTTCATTTCCAGAAAACGTTTTGAGAAGTTGCATTCGCAGTGTTCTTTGGCATAGATGCCCCATCGTGGAGGACTGATGGAAAAATGGCAATAGATAAAAGGTGGGTGAAACGGTGAGAGATGAGTTTTGTCAGCGTCATTCAAGCCTCAAGACGTGGTCGCCTACACCAGCCAGACCAAGAAGTAGGCGGATGTGACAGAAACCTATATATTCTTTGTTTTTTGCTGATACAACGACATGATTCTGAGGCAGAACTGTGTTCTCGTTAGAGGTAGTGAGACAACGGAACAAAACAATGCTCAATCGGCAAAAACGTGAATACGCCATTTAATGTTATACATTCACGAACACAAATCACTCAGCACATTCAAACAAGCTTGTTAAATTCGCGCCTTTTCTTTGACTGTGACCCATTTTGACTGTTCCGTGAACTCTGTTGTAGGGACCACCCTCGGTCTTGAACCCTGTAAAAACCCGGCTCACTTCTGGTTATTATTTTGAACGCACTACTCACTTTTGAGTAGGCTTTGTACGTTTATGTGTCGCCAATCTATGGCCAAAATATTCGGATAAATCTTTTGCCCTAAGATCACTTCATTTGGCTACAGGTTACTCTAATTCGAAATGACAACTTATGCTTAGAGCTTCTACTTCTTGATATTATTTACGTATATTACGAAAGCGCTAAATATATGATTGAGAATAAAATGACGTACCAACTGGTTTTCAGACTTAGCAAGGCAGATGAAAAAGGCTTTTTAACTGCAATGAATTTGTTTGGCCGGAAGTACTGTAAAATACTGTTTTTCAGTTCATCATACTATAAACTGGTTTATATTGCAGAAACAGTCACTTTTGTTACTAAACCATATGCATCCTTCCGCGTGAAATGCAGAAAGACCTCCAGTTTACATCATCAGGGAAACTTCAGGACATGCTTCCAATTTCGAACCCACCCATGCGATCCTTAACCCGACGGATGTAGAAATTACGTCAAAGGGTTCTACAGCCGAAGAAATCACGGTTGTATCTCTTTTCTCGACGCGAAATTATACATCGAATTAGTTGAACCGGTTGCACGCCGGTCAGAAATGATGATAACTGGGAAATGCACGACGGATTAGAGTAGAATATACAAAGAAAATCACTTACTGTTAAAACATGTAGTAAAACACAGAGAATACAATAGTGCGAAGCAAAGTGATTCACTTTCAAATATCACATATTTACTGGAATGAAATTTTCATTCAAAATATCCCACACAACAGTCATCGACTTCCTTCCCGTTAATTCAGTTTGATCTGTGAAACAGCAAACAAAAAAGGCCATTACAGCTTTATGACAGTTTAGAAAAAAGGTCAAGATTTATTTGTATACTTATGATCTATAACATATAGGTGGCTTATCAATCTTTTTATTGTGAGGCTTCGTGGTTTCTGGCGATCTCACGAGGCACAAATAGATAACCAAACTCGGGAATGCCATTCGCTGCTGTCCAAATGGGATGTTTTGTTGAGGGTGATGAAATTTGGTTGACGCTTGAAAAATTCCATTCAAGTTGAGGATCTACTTCGTAAGAGTCGTTTGTAGGGACCACGAGATACCTTGAAGTAATAAATAATTATAAGTGCACATCATTGATGCCTATCACAAGCCCTAAACATGCTGAAGCTTTGTGTGAAATGTATGCTTTGAAAGTGCAAAAATATTGCAGTGCAAAACCGTTTTGTTGCCACCCCACTAAATAGTAAAATGCCGTCTTAGCGGGGAACAGTAACGACAAGTTCAACTATCATACCGATGCACAAAAGAGGATCGCGTCTAGATCCAGTTAACTATCGGCCGGTGAACCACACCCCGGTCGTGTCCAGGATCATGGAGAGAATGATCAAGGAAAGGCTGACACGTCACCTTCTTAACAATAATCTAATCAACGCTGGTCAGCATGGTTTTCTGAAAAACAGATCATGTGCGACATGCATGACCGATTTCCTCAATCTGGTCACAGAGGCTGTCAATATTGGTAAATCGGCAATCGTGATCTTTTTGGACATGACCAAGGCGTTTGACCGGGTATCCCACGTCCGGTTACTACAGAAGATTAAAACTTATGGAATCGTGGACCCAATGCTCGCTTGGTTTGCGTCCTATTTAACATCCCGAGACCAGGTTGTAAGTATAGGTGGAAATTTGTCCGAACCCCGTCCCGTAACCAGTGGGGTGATACAAGGTAGTGTACTGGGCCCATTACTGTTCCTAATGTACGTTAACGATATATTTACCATTTTCCAACGGGGAGTTCCCTTCCTGTTTGCAGATGATATCAAAATCGTGTACACTTTTGATCCCGCGGCGTTAGCCTCTACCGTAGATGACATTACAAGGGAACTGCTCGCTCTCAGCTCCTGGAGTAATGATTGGAAAATGAGTTTTTCCGCCGAAAAAAGTAATATTATTACGTATAAATGTCACGTCCCCACTGGAAGATTTAGTATAAACGGCAAATTCATCCCCAATAACTCTCAGGTACGTGACTTGGGTCTACACTACTCATGTACGTTTGACTTTTCGGAACACGCAGCCATCCAGGTGGCTAAAGCACGCCGTACGATCGGGCTAATACATCAAACATTTATTTTGCCAGAAAGTAAACTCAACATTTTTAAGTCCCATGTTAGACCTCTTCTGGAATACGGCTCAATCATTTGTTCCAACATGCGACAAAGGGACCGCATAGCGTTTGAGAATGTACAACGGGCATTCACGAAACAGCTCATAGGTTTTTCTACGCCCTCTAATTACATGGAACGTTGTGAGCGGCTGAAAATCGATCCCTTATGGCTACGCCGCATAAGAAATAACCTGCTATTCTTTCACAATATCTTGAAGAATAGATCATGTAGCTCAGCACCGCAGGTAAGAACCCTTTCTACGTATCCCTTACGTAACAATGAGTTCTTGGTGTCTGTCCCTTAGCCGAAGCTTGCTCTTCGGTCAAACTTCTTCATTAACAAGTACGCTTCATTGTGGAATAAGCTACCACAACGAATTCGGGCGTTATCACCGACATCGGTGGCTTTCAAACAGGAAATAAGCATGGCCCTAACGGTGGACACGCTGACTATGTTATACAATCCGTATATTTCAAGGGCTCAGGCCTTTGAGGTAGGTATAGGGTACTAATAAGTCGAATAACCGCTCTGAGCAACCTAGGCTCAATTAGACCCGCATAGGGTTGGCCCCACCGCTGCAGCAATTACGAAACTCAGCGGTTCATCCATACGATCTAGGACAGCAAAACAGTCCCAACTTTTTACCATCAACTTCTTCCTCCTGAAATATGCAACCCTGTGGAATAAACTCCCAGCTGAAGTCCGTTCCGTAGATTCCCTAATTATGTTTAAGTCTGGACTACACGTAGCTCTGGACATCCAAAAACTGATCGCTCTTACGAATCCTTATAAGTCTTTTGATAGAGCTTATGAGGAAAACGCTGGATACTAACCTGAACCCTTGAGAATCTAGGATGTGCCACACCATACGCCGCAGTTGCCATCACCTAAGCGTAAACCTAACAGTTTACAATGCCTAAACAGAATAATTACCTCTAATCTATAACCACTGTCACCCCAATAGTTCCTTCTACTTGGACTCCTCAGAAACTACTCAGTATAGAACAACCACTATACCGAAAGAGACAGTAACAGCGTAGCGCCACGCAAACAGTATGATAGTCCTACTCGCTCTGTCTGTTATTTCAAACCTATCTTATCGCCTCGTGCCAAACTGCGTTCTGCGTAAGCAAACGGTATTGAAGGTTATCATTACTAACCACGGGCAAATCATAAATCCTTTGAAATGCATACAGCTACCAAGCCTGTGTACGCAACTTCATCAGCCTGCAGCAGTATAGCTCAAATCCACTGCGAGCCTATTTTACCCATGCCCCACTCACATAGACCTAACCAATCCATTGTTTATTGTCTTCACATATTATCATAACCCACAGCTGGAACCACGTCCAGACTGCAATCTCCCTTTATTTCAGGTCGTTGTCTCCCACTATCTCAGTCGCCAAATTGGCTAACCAAGGAGGCCGCTTTGACTCGTACGGACAGAGACTCAAGTGGAACCTACCATGGCAACTGGGACAGAAATCCAACCACACAACAGGAGATACCCTCAATTGCTTATCAGATCGTTCAGCATTTTCTAACGCAACCAACACGAATTCCAGCTCACGCGCATGCCGCTAACATACAGCCACACTCGGCTGATTGACTGACATATACTTTGCCCTGCCAGATGAAACTTACGCATTCGATGTAGTACGTTACCAGAATAACACTGAAGGCAAATGCGTCATCACATACATATATATTTGTCATTGAAGCAGCATAACGCTGAAGTCCATGCGAAGATTTTCCCACTTTATTATCCGTTAACACAGGTTATCTTTTCTCCGAACCGTAGCCGGCTGGAATTTGACTCTCCATTTCTCGAAGACCCTCCAGTTGCGCCTTCTCATTTCTGAATAGTACATGTTACTGGCCCTGAATCTAAACTCACCTTTTTATGGACTGCTGTTTCTCCCACATCCACCGGTGTTCACTTTCACGAAACTGGCCTCAGGTCCCCCTGCTTCAAATCTCATTCCGTTTTTTGAACTCCGGTAAATCCGTCATTCAGGGTCTGCATTGTCTTCATGGATCGCCATCCACTTCGCATGCGTCGATTTTCCACCCTTTTTTTTCTTGTTCAAAATTTATTCCATATGCAGAACCTCAGTTGGCCTCTGGTTTCCTGGGATTGCATCATTCCTGTTAATAATGCCTCCTTAGCACTGCGCTAACGATTTTCTCGATATCTCCACCGCGCACCACTGCCCGATCCAGATTCGAAACCGGTTTAAAACTGCCGCGCAAACCATTATCAGAATGGTCCATTCAAACTTTTCATGTCATTGTTTTTTCATCTCTAATACTCTCGACTTTCATACTTAGAATATGTGAACATTTCATCTTATTGAGTAACGTGTACACCATGATCATGCTTTAACGCGTGCGTCTCGACCATGGCCGAGAAATATACCAATATTAATATTAATATTAAATAGTTCGATTGCCTCCCCAGCTTTACATGTCAGACTTCAGCATATCCAGCTGTGCGATCACCTGCAATTCGTGAGAGATCTTCATATGAATTAGTTTTATACGACTGAGTCGGTCCAAAATATGTCCACTACCCGCATTAACTTTGTTACCAACTTTGATTATATGAAACACCACTAGAAACATGAAAGATAGTCTTTAAACATTTCCAGCGCTGATTTTTATTTAGTCTTCGCCTCTGTCTGTAACCCAAGACGCAGCACCTGTCAGACTCCTCTGTAGCGGTGGCCATCTTCGTTCATACTTTTACCACGTTTACTGTTTAACTGAACGCTGACTGCCAAGCGCGATGGCCATTTGACCGTTGCTCTTGCGCACACTCCCAAGTACACGCTAACCACTATCTCTCCCAATCGCCTTCTCGTTCTCACGGGTCGTGGAGAATACTGTTCTGGTTAACATATTCGTGCAGTGCCGCACATTAGAGTAACGTGCAGGTGGTCCATGCAGTACAAAGGACCGAAGCACGCGTTTACTAAGGAAACCGCGAAGTAAGGTCTAATCAACCTTACACCTCAACCTCCATCCAGTAGTAACCATTAGACACTCACAGCTCAACTTCCGTCCCTATCACAGAACTCAAGCATCCTCCATCATTGGCCTATATAACATTTGATACTTAGCCAGCAAAACTACAAACCATCTGTGGATCGTCCCGACAATTCACGTTGTTAGTGCTGCAAGTTGTACCCCATCTTTGTGCAGACAGGCGTTTTGTTGAACATAAACCCCATCGAATAATCGCAGGCTGTGGTTGACTCTACCTCCCCCTGCACTTTTTGTCCCATGTAAACGGCCTGGGGGTGTTGACTTCACGGATAAGGCAAGTGTTAGCGCGGCACTTCTGCAAACATTCCTGGCCATGATGGTCTCCCTGCAGAGAGTTGACCACCAGTAAGACATGAACACCAAAAAGTAAGAGATTGGCATAAAAAAGTGAGAAAAAATACCCCACTGTTTTGTCTTCCAGACACACCAGCCTCGTCACGTGACCCATGTCTCCGGGTTGCAGTGTTGCTACGGATTGACTGGTGTGGTTGACCAATTCCCAACGCGGCTTGTTACATGCGGTCCATGTTTCGGCCGGGGCGTGGGAGCTGTGGTCGCCCACCAAAAGGAGCTCCGCCTTCTCTGACAGCCAGATACCTGACTGTGATAAAACCATAGAAGAATAATAAAAACGCCTAAAAAAGTGTGGATCATTCTTGGAGCGCCACGTGCTGGATGCCAGTGGTTGTGCATCGCTCTACCTCCCTACCTGAAGCAGGCCCTTTTGTCGCCTACCATGAGCACCAAATGTAGACCGTTAGAGTTTGCTTCTTTGAAGAAAATTCGGACCCATCTCATTCCCATTTCCCACGGCTCTCCAAAACCAGCCTTCAAATCGGTGTTTTCCTGCTTTGCAATACGATAACGACGAAAAAGATACCACGATAACCATGCAATCATGTCTGCATCAGATTTCCTCGCTCACACTCGAGCATAATCTCAGTACGATAGCACCATCCAGTAGGAGCATAGATGAACTCAAGTTAACATTTCTAGGCACGTGACCAGTCGCCTCTAATGTATCACCACTGTCACCCCAATAGTTTCTCCTACTTCAAGGCTCCTCAGAAACTATTCAGTATAGAATAACCACTATACCGGAAGAGACAGTAACTGCATTGCGCTACGCCAACAGTGTGCCAGTCCCAGTCGCTCACAGTCTGTTATTTCAAACCTATCTTATCGCCCTGTTGCCAAACTGCGCTCTGCATAAGCAAACGGTATTGAGGGTTATCATTTCTAACAACTCTAAACCGTGAAGCCCTAGGTCTTTTATTAGTATCCGAGCGATGCCGTGCCAACGTGCAAACCATAAATCCTTCGGAATACACACAGTTACCAAACCAGTGTACGCAACTTCGTTAGCCTGTAGCAGTATAGCGCAAATCCACTGCTAGCCTATTTTACCTAGAATGTGGAGGTGCCACTGACTGCTCGAATGAAATTTCATCCATGCCCCACTCACACAGACCTAACCAGTCCTGTAGCGGTTGCCATCTTCGTTCATACTTTTACCACGTTTATTGTTTAACTGAACGCTGACTGCCAAGCGCGGTGGCCATTTGACCGTTGCTCTTGCGCACGCTCTCGCGCACACTCCTGAAATATACGCTAACCACTATCTCTCCCAATCGCCTTCTCGTTCTCACGGGGCGCGGAGAATACTGTTCTGGTTAACATATTTGTGCAGTGCCGCACATTAGAGTAACGGGCAGGTGGTCCACGCAGTACAAAGGACCGAAGCACGCGTTTACTAAGGAAACCGCGAAGTAAGGTCTAATCAACCTTACAATTGGTGAGCCCGACGTGATCCTCAGGTCACGTGAGTTTCCTTGTTTTCTACCGTTCAAGGTCCCGTCTGCGTACGTTTTTGTGTGTTTTATTGTTTCCCTATCTTGATTTTTTTTTCGGTTGGTTTACCAAATAATTTTTTTTTCGTCCAAACATTTTTTGTGTGTCTAATTTGTCGTGATTTTTTTTCGCGAAGACTATAGTGCCCCATTGGTCGTTGATTTCTTTTCCCGTCCGCTTCGCCGATTTCGTGCCGATTTTTACAACCGACTGTTAGCAATAAGTTGGGAAGTTCGCCATGGATTTACCAAACAACAGACCCGGGAAATTACAATCGGTAGTTATGATTTCATTTTCTTCTGGTCTCCTAGCGACTACAACAACACCGAACATCGTTTGTGTGTTGTTATTACGGTCCAACATCCGCCGGCGCCCTCAGGCGCTATTTTGTTCCAGTTTACCTTGCCCTCTCTCAGACGGATCTAACAAGTCACATTGGCTTCATCCGTAGCCTGGCTGACTCCCGTGCACGTTCAAGGAGCCAACCGCTCACTGGACAACGGGACGATTGGTCAGCCTGGCACTGGAGACGGCAACTGGACGCCTTTTTGGATGGACCTGACGAGGCATTTTCCGGCTTGCATTCGTATGAGACCCGCGGGCGCCAAAACACAGTTGGACCCACGCACATCGGTGCTCGAGAGTGCAGGCACCGGGAAACTCATCAGCAGTCGATCGACGTCAACATCAATATAACGGAGAAGCTATGAGGAGTTCCTGGACAACCAATAATTCCGGCTTACCATCACGATCGAAGCCCAACTCCGTCGGACTTCTAGGAGGAGGCCCCTGTAGCGGTTGCCATCTTCGTTCATACTTTTACCACGTTTATTGTTTAACTGAACGCTGACTGCCAAGCGCGGTGGCCATTTGACCGTTGCTCTTGCGCACGCTCTCGCGCACACTCCTGAAATATACGCTAACCACTATCTCTCCCAATCGCCTTCTCGTTCTCACGGGGCGCGGAGAATACTGTTCTGGTTAACATATTTGTGCAGTGCCGCACATTAGAGTAACGGGCAGGTGGTCCACGCAGTACAAAGGACCGAAGCACGCGTTTACTAAGGAAACCGCGAAGTAAGGTCTAATCAACCTTACAGTCCAATATTTATTGTCTTCATTTATTATCATAACCCACAGCTGGAACCACGTCCAGACTGCAATTCCCTTTATTTCAGGTTCGTTGTCTCCCACTATCTCAGTCGCCAAACCGGTTAACCAAGGATGCCACTTTGACTCGTACGGACAGAGACTCAAGTGGAACCTACCATAGCAACTGGGACCGAAATCAAGCCACCCGACGGGAAATACTCCTAATTGCTTATCAGATCGTTCCGCGTCTTCAAACGCAACCAACACGAATTCCAGTTCACGCACATGCTGCTAATACACCGCCACACTTGGCGGATTGTCTGACACATACTTTGCCCTGCCAGACGAAACATACGCATACGATGTCGTACGTTACCAGAAATGACGCTGAATATCACTGAAGGCAAATGCGTCAACATATACGTATATATTTGTTAGTGAAACAGCAAAATAACGCTCAAGTCCATGCGGAGATTTTCCACTTTATTATCCGTTACCACAGTTTATCTTTCCCCCGAACCGTAGCCGGCTGGAAATTGACTCCCCACTTCTCGAGGACCCTCCAGTTGCGCTTTCTCATTTCTGAATGGTACATGTTACTGATCCTGAATCTAAACTCACCTTTTTATGGACTGCTGTTTCTCCCACATCCACCAGTGTTCACTTTCACGAAATTGATCTCGTCTCCCTGCTTTAAAACTCATCCCGATTATTGAACTCCGGTAAATCCGTCATGGACCCTATTGGATTAAGCTCCCGGAAGAGTTCATAAATACCACAACCGTGAAGGCTTTTGAGAAAGAAGTAGACCTATGTTGGGTGGCAGTATACCCCGAGTTATGTTAAGCAGCTTTTTGGGTCATATGCAATTTACTTATTGTTTCCACCTTACTCTGCGCGGGCTGATACTGCACAAAATTTCTGCCTTTCAGAAAAAGAAAATCACGCAGTGTGTATTAACAGCACCAACACTTACATTAAGCGAACAACAAGATGGCGGCCTCCAATCTGGCCGTTACACTGCCCCCAGTGTTCCGTACTCCAACACACTACAGGAGTACTGAATCTCTAGGAACCACACCTCGGGTAGGCCATACCACAAGACCTCTCCTGGGCCACGCCAAATCTACGCCTCAGGTCACTTCACAATTATCTCCTCGGCCCATATCAGGTCTATCCCCAAGGCCTCCCACTCCCCTCAATGCGGTCCCGCCGTGGGTGCCAAAACTGTAACAGGCAAAGGCAATGCTCTTCCGACGAGGGTAGCACGTGTGATCTGCAAAAGCACAAAAGGCAAAATCTCCATGAGCCGGGGCCCAGTAAGTGTATCAACGGCACCAACACTTACATTAAACGAACAACAAGACGGCGGCCTCTAATCTGGCCGTTACATCGAAACTGGTTCGAATCTGCCGAGCAAACCATTATTAGAATTCAGTTCAGTTTGCACAGGACAGGTAATGGCCGTGGCCGTGGAGAGTCAATTTCCAGCCGGCTACGGTTCGGGGGAAAGATAAACTGTGGTAACGGATAATAAAGTGGAAAATCTCCGCATGGACTTGAGCGTTATTTTGCTGTTTCACTAACAAATATATACGTATATGTTGACGCATTTGCCTTCAGTGATATTCAGCGTCATTTCTGGTAACGTACGACATCGTATGCGTATGTTTCGTCTGGCAGGGCAAAGTATGTGTCAGACAATCCGCCAAGTGTGGCGGTGTATTAGCAGCATGTGCGTGAACTGGAATTCGTGTTGGTTGCGTTTGAAGACGCGGAACGATCTGATAAGCAATTAGGAGTATTTCCCGTCGGGTGGCTTGATTTCGGTCCCAGTTGCTATGGTAGGTTCCACTTGAGTCTCTGTCCGTACGAGTCAAAGTGGCATCCTTGGTTAACCGGTTTGGCGACTGAGATAGTGGGAGACAACGAACCTGAAATAAAGGGAATTGCAGTCTGGACGTGGTTCCAGCTGTGGGTTATGATAATAAATGAAGACAATAAATATTGGACTGGTTAGGTCTGTGTGAGTGGGGCATGGATGAAATTTCATTCGAGCAGTCAGTGGCACCTCCACATTCTAGGTAAAATAGGCTAGCAGTGGATTTGCGCTATACTGCTACAGGCTAACGAAGTTGCGTACACTGGTTTGGTAACTGTGTGTATTCCGAAGGATTTATGGTTTGCACGTTGGCACGGCATCGCTCGGATACTAATAAAAGACCTAGGGCTTCACGGTTTAGAGTTGTTAGAAATGATAACCCTCAATACCGTTTGCTTATGCAGAGCGCAGTTTGGCAACAGGGCGATAAGATAGGTTTGAAATAACAGACTGTGAGCGACTGGGACTGGCACACTGTTGGCGTAGCGCAATGCAGTTACTGTCTCTTCCGGTATAGTGGTTATTCTATACTGAATAGTTTCTGAGGAACCTTGAAGTAGGAGAAACTATTGGGGTGACAGTGGTGATACATTAGAGGCGACTGGTCACGTGCCTAGAAATGTTAACTTGAGTTCATCTATGCTCTTACTGGATGGTGCTATCGTACTGAGATTATGCTCGAGTGTGAGCGAGGAAATCTGATGCAGACATGATTGCATGGTTATCGTGGTATCTTTTTCGTCGTTATCGTATTGCAAAGCAGGAAAACACCGATTTGAGGGCTGGTTTTGGAGAGCCGTGGGAAATGGGAATGAGATGGGTCCGAATTTTCTTCAAAGAAGCAAACTCTAACGGTCTACATTTGGTGCTCATGGTAGGCGACACAAGGGCCTGCTTCCGGTAGGGAGGTAGAGCGGTGCACAACCACTGGCATCCAGCACGTGGCGCTCCAAGAATGATCCACACTTTTTTAGGCGTTTTTATTATTCTTCTATGGTTTTATCACAGTCAGGTATCTGGCTGTCAGAGAAGGCGGAGCTCCTTTTGGTGGGCGACCACAGCTCCCACGCCCCGGCCGAAACATGGACCGCATGTAACAAGCCGCGTTGGGAATTGGTCAACCACACCAGTCAATCCGTAGCAACACTGCAACCCGGAGACATGGGTCACGTGACGAGGCTGGTGTGTCTGGAAGACAAAACAGTGGGGTATTTTTTCTCACTTTTTTATGCCAATCTCTTACTTTTTGGTGTTCATGTCTTACTGGTGGTCAACTCTCTGCAGGGAGACCATCATGGCCAGGAATGTTTGCAGAAGTGCCGCGCTAACACTTGCCTTATCCGTGAAGTCAACACCCCCAGGCCGTTTACATGGGACAAAAAGTGCAGGGGGAGGTAGAGTCAACCACAGCCTGCGATTATTCGATGGGGTTTATGTTCAACAAAACGCCTGTCTGCACAAAGATGGGGTACAACTTGCAGCACTAACAACGTGAATTGTCGGGACGATCCACAGATGGTTTGTAGTTTTGCTGGCTAAGTATCAAATGTTATATAGGCCAATGATGGAGGATGCTTGAGTTCTGTGATAGGGACGGAAGTTGAGCTGTGAGTGTCTAATGGTTACTACTGGATGGAGGTTGAGGTGTAAGGTTGATTAGACCTTACTTCGCGGTTTCCTTAGTAAACGCGTGCTTCGGTCCTTTGTACTGCATGGACCACCTGCACGTTACTCTAATGTGCGGCACTGCACGAATATGTTAACCAGAACAGTATTCTCCACGACCCGTGAGAACGAGAAGGCGATTGGGAGAGATAGTGGTTAGCGTGTACTTGGGAGTGTGCGCAAGAGCAACGGTCAAATGGCCATCGCGCTTGGCAGTCAGCGTTCAGTTAAACAGTAAACGTGGTAAAAGTATGAACGAAGATGGCCACCGCTACAGAGGAGTCTGACAGGTGCTGCGTCTTGGGTTACAGACAGAGGCGAAGACTAAATAAAAATCAGCGCTGGAAATGTTTAAAGACTATCTTTCATGTTTCTAGTGGTATTTCATATAATCAAATACGACTTCTGAGGCACTGGCCTCAGTCATGAGAGTTACTATGTTTAGGCATTGTAACGTGGTAGGTTTACGCTTATGTGATGGCAACTACGGTGTATGGTGTGGCACATCCTAGATTATCAAGGGTTCTGATTAGTATCCAACGCTTTCCTCATAAGCTCTATCAAAAGTCATGTAAGTATTTATAAGAGCAATCAGTTTTTGGATGTCTATCGCTACGTGTATTCTAGACTTAAACATAATTAGGGAATCTAGGGAACGGATATCAGCTGGGAGTTTATTCCACAAAGTTGCATATTTCAGGAGAAAGAAGTTTTGCCTTAAGGATTTCCGAGAAGAAGGGATCATTATACAATGTTCCCTATTGCGCAACTGATGTGTCGAGTTTATACTGAACTGAACTTGGCTAGAGGATGCAGCTTGTTTGTGGAGCAAAGTAAACAAAAATGCAAGGTTGAGTTTTATTCTCCTAAGCCATAGAGGACCAAGCCGCAGGAGTGTAGTCTTGAAGTCTTGAAATACTACACGGGTTCGAGGCTTTGAGCCCAATTGTCCCGGTTCTTTAGGAAATCTTTGATCTTCTGTCGGATTCACTGAGCTGAAACGAGAGTAAAAAGAAGCGGGGGGGGGGCGGGGTTGGCAGCGAAAGCAAGATACATATAACCTCATTCAGTGTCACACTGTGGACAGTGCCTTAAGCTGAGTGGGGGTGCGGCATTCATGAACATATATGAGATAAAAGACAACTATTTTGTTTTTTGTTTTTGACAAAGGGATTATTGGGAGAGACCCAGGTAGAGGTCTAGCTTTTTCTTGAAGATAGTTTTGTTCTGCGAGAGAACAATATCTTCCGGAAGTGCATTCCACATTGTAATAACCCTATAGCTAAAAACGTTAATCCTTAGTGAAGTGCGTGGCCTCGGTTTGAAAACTTTTCTGCTGTGACCACGGAGAGAGGAGGCTGGACAGACGGAGAAGAAGCAATCGCTTTGACCTGTTTCAAAAAGGTGAAACATCAAAAAACAGATCACCTCTTACGCGTCTTACGTCAAGGGGATAGAGGTTGAGGAGCGAGAGGCGGACGGGATAAGGTAGATGGGATAGACCACTTACTGCCTTGGTGGAGGCCCGCTGAACCCTTTCTAGGATCTCACGGTCTCGGACAAGACCAGAGTGCACTATCTGGCTACCGTACTCCAGCAGAGGTCGGATATAAGTGCCGAAAATTATGGGGAAATCATCCTTAAATATGCGCGGGAAGGACCTTCGAATCATGTTTAGAACTCGAAGGCAGACTTGCTCGCAAGTTCGTGATGATGAGAGAAGGATAAGTTACAATCTAACCAGAAACCGAGCACCTTGTGTCGGTCAACCCTTGGCAGAGTGGCTGCTCCATTAATGGAAAACGTGTGACCAGTCTTTCTGCCGAAAGACATGCTCACGCATTTGTTGTCATTAACTGGGAGGTTCCAATCCTCGGACCAGCGTTTTGTTTCATAAACTGCAATCTGCAGGTCTTCAACGCTTGAACTCCAGAGGGTTACATCATCTGCGTACATGGCAATGTTCGCAGGAAGGGCTGTCGGTAGATCGTTTATATAGATCAGGAAAAGAAGAGGACCTAAGACCGACCCTTGGGGGACCCCAGTTGTTACTGGGGAGGGTTGAGACAAAACATTCCCGACTTTAACCACAAAGGTGCGGTCGGTAAGGAAGCTACGTAGGATGGCCAACATGGAGCCTGTGATCCCGTACGTCTGCAGCTTATAAAGAAGAGGGGCATGTGGGACCTTATCGAAGGCCTTAGCAAAATCGATGAATACAGCGTGTGAGAGCTGGCCATCATCATAGGCTTTCGTTAGACTATCCATGACAGTAAGCATATTGGTGATGCATGACCTGCCAGGAAGAAACCCATGTTGGGACGGGGAGAGGATCTTATTTCTATGAAGATGGGAAAGAACCTCACTCTTAAGAATTCCCTCAAAAATTTTGCTAGGGATGCTAGTGAGGCTTATGGGTCTGTAACTAGAAGCAAGGTGTCTACTACCCTTCTTATAGATGGGTGCGATCACTGCTTTTTTCCAGTTACGGGGGAAAACTCCATCGTCAACACATCGCTGAAAAAGCGAGGCATAAGGAGCAGCTAATGTATCCGCGGCTTCCTTGAGAATACGGGGGTGGATTAGGTCAGGACCCATAGAGCAATATTGGTTGAGCCGTCGGAAACCTTGAGCGACTGCACCAATGGGAATAGTTACGCGGTTAAGGGTAGTGGTCAGAGACAACGGGTGCATAGTAGGGTGGGATGATATGGGAAAGGAGCTAAAAATTGTACGGAAGTAGGAGCTGAATGCCTCGGCTACTTGGCTAGGGGAAGTGATGGGAGATCCGGCACTATCTTTGAGAGCTAATGGCGTCGGAGCTGTGCCCCTTAGACGGCGCATGTACTGAAAGAAAAATGCCTTATTGGTCCGTGCTCGATCAAGTACAGATCGCTGGACTGCATTCTGATAGGACCTAATCTTGTCTTTGCATATGTTCCTTATGATCCTGAAGTCTTCTGCATCACGGGCAAGGCCTGTGGCTTTATATCTAGCAAAGAGGCGTGCGCGTTCGTCTAGAATGCGCCTAATGGGACGAGGGAGGGGTCGCTTAGCGGTCTGTGGGCGACGAATTCTGGGGACAAAATGCCTATCAGCTAAGGAGATTAACTCTCTGAGATTCTCTGCCATTTCATCCGCAGAGTTACCTGGGTTAGTTAAATTTAGCTGGGAGCGAAAAAATGCACAGACTTGGTCAAAGTTGGTCCTTTTGAAGGATCTCAAAATTTTAGTTTCTGACGGAAGAGGAGGCCATTTCACGATATAATCGAATCCAATGAGAATGTGATCACTTTTGCCGAGGGGCGGCAAGTAATGCACCACATCTATTAGGAACCGATCATTGGTGATGACCAGGTCTAGTAGGGACGGGGCGTGGCCTGTGCGATATCTAGTCGGATCTCTTACGTTCTGCACCCATGAGTTTTTCAGTACGAGATCAAGGAGGGGTTTACCGAAAGTGATATCCGGGGCATCAGCTCTTTGCCAGTTTGTACTGGGAGAGTTGAAGTCACCAGTGACTAACAGATGGGTGAAGTCTGTATAGCTTTTCAGGGAGCCTAATAAGTCTATGAGACCTATGCTGTCAGTTGAATTGCATGTGGGAGGACGGTAGACAACACCAAGCAATAGGGTATCTGTCCTAGAGAGGTTAAACACGGCCCACTGACAATCAATACATGAAAAGGTTGGTGTTGTCAGTAAGGTGGGAGGAGGGATCGAATTATCGTAGTATATGATGACCCCGCCGGCACGACCTCTACTGGAGTCCCGCCTTACTGTGAAGTATCCCGGAATTGATATTTCGGCATCAAGTATGTCAAAGGTGAGCCAGGTTTCTGTGAGGGCTATGATCTGAGGCTCCTTATCTACTGCAAGCTGCCGAAGCTCCGGGATCTTATTCAACACACTCAGGCAATTGCTGTAAAAACACTTGAGCACATGCTCAGGAGTTGTTGCAGAATCTCCAGAGGCAGCTGGTTTTGGGTTAGAGGAGGGGGAAAGAGGGGGATTTGAGGATGGAAAGGAGGTCCTGGGAGAGTCGGGGGCTGAAGATATTGGGGGGCTAGAGGGTAAGCAGACTGCTGGGGGGACCGGTAGGTTTTGATGTCTAGTAACCTGGGGGGTATCAATCCAGGTGGACGGCCTACATCCTTCGGTCTCCGAATAGGGTGGGCTGCCTTTTGTGGTTTGCCCTTCTGTGCACTGCTTGATGCCCTATTCTGAGTTCTCTTGTTGGTGAGCTTATTTTTCATGACAGCACCAGATATATTATCTGGTGCTTTAACCTCCTTACCGCTTCTTTCAGTAGAAACAGGTTGCAGGTTCATGTCTGGGCTCAAGGATGAGTGAGTCTCGTCCGTTGAAACAGTCTTGTTGGCTATGATGGGGGCTGGGATGATTTTCGTAGGCGACAGATGTTTAGTGGCACTAGGCCTATTACTGGGAGTACTTTCGGCGACGGGAAATGGTGTCAGTAGGGAAGCGAGGGATGGTGGGCATGCAGCTCGGTCCTCAAGGCGAGTTACCTGGACAACTGGCAGCACTCTGAGCTTAGGATCGGCTTTTTTGGAATTTTTGGCTTAGCCTTCTCACTGCGGAGCCTCAGATGAAGTGGCTTATCAATGGATACGCCCTTGAGCCCTTTAATTTCTTCCTTGAGCTTTGCGGCCAAGGAAACAATTCGTTTGGCTGCGTCTGTGGAACCCATTACAATGAGAATACCATGAACCTGGTTGGTGCGTTTGGTTACCAACCAGGTGGACCGACCTTTAAGTGGGAAAGGGAGCTTAAGGCGGTTAAACACCTGGGCGTAGGTGTCATGAGGGTGATTTGAACTGAGGAAGCGGCCCCAAAGGATGACTCGCTTGGAGCAATTCTCGGTATCTTGTAAAATCTTTGCGGCGTCAAGAATTTGCTGCTCAGAAACTCTACAAACCTGATCGGCTGCCTGGGACACCGGGAGGGATTTGATTACCAAACTCCTCAGGCTGGACAGCTCATCCTTAAGGGTGCGGACGGTGGCCCTTAGCTCGGCTATCTCTGCAGCCTGACTTTGGACTGCACATTTCAGTGCATCCGTTGCCAGCGCATTGTGAAGGACCGTTTCGTCCGGATTGAGGAGTGAGGCATTGGCCACGGAGGGGGAATCGCACTGCCTCATGGGGAAAGTAGCCTCATCTGAGCAAGCGGTTATATCAATGGTGGAGGGCATTGACATTATTCAGGATCCAGTCAGCACAGATAAAGATAAACTTAAATGGAGGAGGACGGGCTGTGTGTTCTAAAAATTTCAAAAACCGAGGTAGCGTTCTGTGGTCCAACAGCGCGTTATTTGAAAATTTGGCGTCGATTTGATTGGGTGCGCGATAACTCAATTGCTTTTTTTGTCAAGGTACAGCAATTTGGGCTAAGATACAGCTCACGGTAACCGATACCCAAATGTGGGAATTGTACAGTAAAACGGGGAACTATACAGCTAAATTGATCATAAGAAGGAATAAGCTCCAATTGTATTTGTATACCTAAGTTACGTAGATAGGTCTGGTGTATTCCCCAAATAAGTATGTATACAAATGTTTATATATATATATATATATGTATATGTGCACACGTAAACGCATATTTGTATATATATATATATATATATGTTTATAAGCATATATGCACACGTAAGAACATATTTGTGTATTTATCTATTACTTGTATATATATTTATTTAGGAATATATATAAATATGTGTATACGGATCTATGCACACGTAAGTACATGCATGTACTTACATGTATAGATCCGTATACACACATATATTTCTAAATAAATATATATACAAGTAAATAAATAAATACACAAATATGTTCTTACGTGTGCATATATGCTTATAAACATATATATATACAAATATGTGTTCACGTGTGCACATATACATGTATATATACCTTAACTAATTTATGTAACCAAAATGAAAGTCCGATAAGTATGGGGATTACTTTTCTGGATCTAGCCGATCAACTCCTGCCTGAACGATTTTGCTTCCGTGACCGCTACTAAGCCAACCTCCAATTACGCGAGCTGAAGCACGACGCCCATTAGGCGCGCCTACCTACACATAAACCACCCACATCGTAATACGTTGCACCTAACGGACAGACCCATTCCGTAACGAATGCAAAATGGAGGACAGAATGAAGAATAAGAGTTGTATTAAAAGATGGTTGTTCAATGGTACAAAATGATCCTTTCATGCACACTTCCGTGCCGAAGTTCTACGGTCATAACGGTGGATCGAACAGCGTCCAGCACCCTCGACGTTGTAATGTTTTGCCGTGTTCTGTCTGTAAATTAGAAATGGAAACAATTATTATCTGTTTTTACTTTGTAGAAGGCGAAATGAGAATCGTAATAGTAACTCACTTATTTTTCATCAGCCAGACAGTGGACGCAAACGTAGTGGCTGTCCTATTTCGGCGTCGATTGTACACGCAGCCGGATGCGTACGAAGCCAGTTCTCAGCACTTACATTCTCATACACGTAAAACGAGGCGAAAGTCTGCTGCTGAAATAACCGAAAGTCTTCCTCGAATCTTGAGAACAATTTATGGGCATCTTTTACATGTCTGGAGAAATTCTCAGTCATCAACGAAAGCACGTGCAACGGCCATGACAGTCAACAGGTCTGAGCGGTAACAGCCTTGCGCAACCCTTATATACTACAAAGTGGCTAACTTAAACAAAAGTCGCCGCGAAAGTAGGAACACCATTCTTATTTTCCCTAAAAATGACTTCATCAGTTCGAAACATTTTCTTCAGTATCCCCGAATAACGCCAATTTGGCCATCATTAAGGTTGGACCACAAGACACTATCCACTTACCGAGGGAGACGACCGCACCGCTGGTGTACCGCAGTCACAGCTGACACGACGCCCAGGACTGGCGCTCGTTCGCCTTCTGCGCTACACACCGCAGTCTGCAGGTCAAGGTCATAGAAAACCCAAACAGTTTTTTGGTAAATCGACGCTGTACATTCTCAATGTCGATAATGTCATGTTAATGCATAGTTGGGAACACACGGCCCACAAGGCCCAAACCCTGCATAGAAATGTTTTGTTTGAGGGTTGTGCGGGATTAGGCGGGACACTAAGTGACGTATGGCAGATAACCATTTTATGATCGCCGCCGGGGATGTTTTGTGTCACGGGCAGGTCGATGAAATGCATATTATGAGTAAATACCAGATCCAAATGTTTCCATTTCTGTTAGGTTCGAGAACATGTTGTGTCCAGTCACGAAAATAAATACTAGTGATCAGGTCCATAAGATTGGGAGGAGCCGAGATGGTAGGCCAACAAATTTGAGGGAGAATAAAGTCACCCGCAATAAGCTCGGTTCCAGAAGAAGGGAAAGAGAGGCCCAGGCAGCACAAGGGGACACTCGACCGTCACCTGAGTGTCCCCTAGGGGACGGTCGCAGGAAAGCAGTGCAATGCCCCCAAAAACAACTTTAAACTATGTAAAAACCGGAGAATCCGTCACAAATGGAAAAGATTTCGAACGAGAGTCTCTGTTAAGCCACATTTCCGAATATTTAGTAGCTTGGTCCCCATTGGATTCAGATACAGAAATCTCTAGAATCGTGGATGCATGAGAATTCTGAACCTAATATTATATGTTAAAAAACCGTAATAAGAAACTTTTTGGCATTTACTTTCCATTTTATAGCGTATTATAAATTTTAATGTCTTGTTTGTTTTATTACATTCCCATCATGGCGGCCAGTTTTTGGCGGTGGCCGGTTTATGTCGCCTCTGAGACTTCACTGCTAGACATTGCGCTGCGTGTGGTCGGTTTCTAACGTTCTTTGGACGGTAAATCCCATTTATTTTTACTTGTCTCTTCGTCCTTAGATGAAAAAGATGCACCCAAAATTGCGTGGCTTTTCCAGAACTACAATATGGAGGCGCAAGAAGCTGATCTCAGTTCGCAGGGTTGTTGGGGGCGATTTCAACTCGTCCCTCATATGCGATGATGGTGTAAAAAATTAGCTGATATGTAGTTCGTTACAAAATAGCAGGCATATGTTCCGTTTCAACGAACAACGAGTCCGATAATTTAATTGATGACATCGACAGTCCTGAAGAATCGAATGCCTCATCGACAGCAGTTGAGGAGCGACAAGTCACAGCTGCTACAACCTCTACCGCTGTTAGGTAATGCACACTGGATTTCTAAATGTGGGTAGTTGTGAGAACACGATGAGGGATAACACGTACATACCAGAGGAGTGGGAGTCAACTTTTTTGGCTGCGACTACCTCCACGAAAGGTAAGCTTTAAGGTGATCAGCAGTGTGTGCAACAGAATCATTATTTATAGATGGAGAAGTGAAATTTACAACACCGGCCAAAATGATAACTACCCTCACAGAAGGTATGTGAATTAATAAACCTAATTTTTCCAGCTGTTTCTTCGGCCAAGGATGTTGTGAGGCAGGCTGCTATACAAATGAAATCATCAATGGCCGACTTGCGGATTTTATTACGAGCTCTGAGACAGTTGAAGCTCGACTTGCCATTGGATCCGAGGTCGTTGTTGGGGACGCTTAGGAGAATCCAAAAGAAAAATGTTGGCGACGGCAGATACGTACATTTTGGGCTAAGTGAAACCTTGCAACGAGCCCTTGAGTGTAGACCTCTCGCACCCGGCAGGTGCGTTTATATCCAGTTGCACATCGATGGTATGAGCTTGTTTCGTGGCTCATGATTGGCCACAGAAAGGTTAGGTGGCCTCGTTGCCCTATCGCCAGAGTCCAGAAGCTCGTTCGTGAGGGCCAGTCACCACCACCTATCACTTCTGTTTACGATGTCAAGGTGCATAAAATGTTCGGTAAGTTCCTGATCAGTGTTCGTAACTTGCAGATGCATTCGACGATGCTATGCGTTGTCAAAGACTTCTCGAAGAATTGTGGGAACTACCATCTTCCGACGCTACAGCTGCGATGGATTTCTGTGCTAAAAGGAAAAGGTATGCGAACTTACGTTGACAGAATACCTTTTTCAGGAAACCGAAACACTTTTCAGATACCGGTTCCGACGAGGAACCCAAGCGACGGAAAACAGTACCAGTTGACATTGATCTCTCGCCACCTCCGGTTCTCGAAGATATGTCCACCGCAACATCTCCGAAACGGAGTCAACCGGAGGCAAGTGCTAATGTCAGCTGTCTTTGGGGTCCAGTAGTCACCGCGTAATTTTTTATCTATTTTTATAACGTGTTCAGATCCCAAGTCACCACTCACTCTATTATATCAGCAACATCATTCGAGACACTGGGAGACACTTTGTACAGTACGTGCATTTTTAAAATAGATTGTCACCTTTTCTACATTTAGGAAAACGGAAACAGTAACGAAGGTGAAAAACACAACAGACAGAGTTTCGGAACACGTTACTTATGGAAAAACTTTGGTTGGTATGTCTAACTTCGGATGTTACGTTCATTGATTACAGCTATGGTGAATGATCTAACCAATCGGGTTGTGGAACTGCAAAGAACAATGGAGGACGTCAAGTCCAAACTGTGCAGGTTTGAACACGTTTCGGGTGCATCCGTACAGGTCATGCATTGCTCTTTTTCTGTGCGAAACGCATGGGAGTTCAAAAGGTTGAATGAAAAATTGGAAGATGAAACTTTTTACGAACAAATGGTAACTTATATTGTTCATAATTTTCTGACTAGCAGTTGCATTTCCTTATTGCAACGGGAACGCGAACAGTTGGGGATTGTGTACGTCAGATAATGCGTACACTGATCGCCGATTGCTTTTTGCATAAATTAAACGGGCGCGGTGTCCACGGTCGTCAATCATTTGCCAATACAAAAGTATGTAGAATTACTGTCGGTGAGTATGCCGTTCCGTGTTATCCTATTCTTCATTCGTAGACGCAGTAATGAGACACAATTTTCCCGGAGTTTCAACACTTTTTATACACGAAAAGATCCAACGTTGGATTCAAAGGTGCAGACCGACTGAGGTTACTAGCACCGAATCGCCATTTCAGGACGTGGCCGTCCAAACCGACAGTGTTGAGGTCAGTTTTGGCTGGGTCATCGTCTATATATTATGTATTGCTGAACCCTCTCATAAGCCGATTTCTAACGTTGACAATTATAACGACATTTATCACTGCACCGATTCAACAAGTATCTCTTTTTCTTTGTTCCAGGTACTGGAAAGTTCACCAAAATGAACCATGGATGGATGTTGATTGTTCGCTGACCAGCCTAGTGTACACAGATTTACAAATAGCGAAACATATAATTATCACCTTTGAAACCTGTATTTTATTTGAACTCCCGGGGATTGATTCCGCTAAATGTTGTATGCGGAGTTATGGTTAAGCTTACTGTAAGATGATCGTGCTTATGCGCTTGCGCTGACCTTCGGCTGTTCAGTAGATTACCAGTATAATATTTAGTATGTACGTATTTCGGTGTTGTAGTTAGTGTTACAAATTTAATGGTGTCAGGGGAGTCCGTTTCGATAAGCTTCCGAGGCCGTCACCTGGGTGTCCCTTGACCGTCACCTGAGTGTCCCCCGACCGTCACCTGAGTGTCCCCTGACCGTCACCTGAGTGTCCCCTGACCGTCACCTGAGTGTCCCTGACCGTCACCTGAGTGTCCCCTGACCGTCACCTGAATGTCCCCTGACCGTCACCTGAGTGTCCCCTGACCGTCACCTGAGTGTCCCTTTTTTGTTTCAAAGGGGACACTCAGGTGACGGTCGGAGGACACTCAGGGGACGGCCAGAGGACACTCAGGTGACGTTCAGGTGACGCTCAGGTGACGGTCGTGCTACTTGGGGGTATTTGAAAGACATAATGATAAGCGAAAACAAGGAACTGGAGGAATTCGACGAGCGATACAAGCAGCGAACGTGAAAAACATTGATCTAGAGGTTAACAGTGAACCAGGGATAACCGGGAATAGAATTTAGCGCCACAGGTAGAAGAGGGGTCGCGGAGTAGACTTCTTTGACGTAGGCTAGGCACCCACCACCACGCCGCTTCGGTCTGTTGATCCTTAGATGAGTGTTCGTCTCGCCGTTGATGTGCGACTCTCGCAGTTGATGTGCGCCTCTCGCAGTTGATGTGCGATGAGGTTTTCCGTTTCCCTCTCATTTTTAGCGGGGAGTCGACGAAATACACTCGGCAGTGGTGGGTGTATAACTGGTGTGCATACCATCGAAGCAATTCTGGACGCTCGATTGGCCGTGGCCATTACCTGTCCTGTGCAGACTGAACTGAACTTAACTGAACCCTACCAAAATATTTGATCATTTGGAGTGCTCTCGGACAGCGAGGATTCCGTTATTAAGATAATATCGTAATTATTTGTAAAGACAAGTTCTTTTGGGTGCGGAAGGTTTCCAAGAATAGAGCGCGAGTTGAATAAGATTAAGGATGTACCGTTTGCGGGAGGTGGTGTAGGCACATCAGGGGGTAGTGTAAGTTGGAAGGAAGCAGGCTATCGCGATTGGAAGGAGTGGAGATCAGGGACAAGAGGGAATATGTTGATGTTGAGGCTAGTGGAGGTCTAGATGGGGTGGTTCCCAGCCAAGCTGGATTAAATGTTGAAGTGAGAGGGACTGCTGAGGGGTAGAGAAACTGGGCATCAATGGAGAGGGAAATGTCGGAGCGAAGGAGAAAGCCTGTGGGATTTGGCGGGTCGATATCAGACAAGGGCGATAAGGAACAGTTGAGAAATGCCGGCAGTCGGAATCGACTATTGGCTGAGGGGGGTGCAGGGGGCAGGGTTCAAAATGTGTGAGGAATGGGGATGTAGGATGATAAAATAAGCTGCACATTGTGGGAGGGGTAGCTTGAGTTTGATGGAACACCAAATATGGAGCGGTTAGTAACGGGAGCAGTAGAGATAATTGTCAGGTGAGGAGTACGGCGTGAGGTACAGTGGACGGCGTGTAGAGGCCGTATTTTGGTATTGGCAGACAGTGAGAGCGCTGAATTTGTAGGGACCACCGATGCATTGGAGCAAGGGATTTTTTGAGGTCGAAACGCTGTTCGGTGAGTTGAGGCGGGTTGATTTAAGATGAGACAGTTGGATGGAGGAGGGGCTTGTGAGAAGGGTGGGAAGACTGGTAGACCTATTCCTCTGGACGGCCAGCAGTTTATCACCGGAGGGAACAGAGAGGGAATTAGAGTTGGGGGTGTACCCAACGGACAATGAGCTGGGAGAACGAGGCAATAGTTGACGTCTTTCACTAAGCGGCAGTAATAGGGGAGAAGCGAAAATGACCAGATCAACAGTAATGGGATCAGATTATAAAGAGTTCAATGCGGGAGCACATGAGGAGGCAGTGGGCGATTGTGAAGAAGCAAGAGGCGCGTGTGAGGATATAGCAGTGGGGACTTGAGAATAAGCGATGGAGCGATCGGCTGCTTGTGTCGAAAGCTCAGGACTATCAGGCTTCTTCCTCGTAGGGAAAGTCAAGGGAGATCTAGTAATTTCCCTTTGAAGAGGGGTTTTATCTTCGGCTATTCTTATGTTCTTACAAAGGGACTAAGAGGATATAGTGTTGCGCATTTTATTGAATTTTTTGGCAGATAGATCATCAACAAATCGCATAAGGATCGGACAGTTGAAGCGCTGAACCCGCTTACGCAGCCTTGATATTTGACAAGGGAGGTAGGCCATGCATTCAACAGTGTATGCTTGACACACTCAAGGGGTATTCTCTCTGGGACAATAAACACGACTGCATCACAAGAGTTGCTCACTCTCATGAGAACTTCGGATGCAACAGAGTCGATGAAGCGGCTAGCCAGGTCAAGGTCATCTTGACGCATGAATCAGGTTGTCTCAAATTTTCCCTTTTCCGTCGTTAGGGCTTGATTTTGGGTCACATCTAGTAGCAACATTTATCCACACTAAAGCGTCATATTGCCCGTGACAATAACTGCGACACACCATTGTGCGTCCGTAATTTATTACCGCGAGAAATCTACAAAACCCTCTACCTAAAAATCTAGATCTATTACTACTACAAATAGCCCTTTGCAAGCCCAACCTTAAAATACCCAGCGTTCTTTAGCTAGCTCAACTCTTTTGGTGATCGTCCGTTCCTTGGCGCCACCCCACAGTGAGATCGTAAAATATCAGCACAATACCTTTCTAGGAAATTAGGTATGAAGCCTAATTAAAAATATTTCTGGCGACTCCATCTGTGAAACCATTGTCGATTCTCGAACAATTCACGGGAATAACTGAACCATCACATCAATTCGTTTATCGATTTAAATCGGCATAGTTTTTGCTTAGCTATCTAGAGTAATACTAAAAAATTACGGCTTTTTAGTGTGGTCCCATAACTCCAAAAAATTTCTTAGGATTTCCTCCGGACGCGAAATCTTGACCTAAACAGTTAATTTAAAAATTCTTGCAAAAGAAGTCTTTGAACTGCTTCCCAGGATATGAACTGAGGGAAACTTGTGTCTAAAATAAGAAAAAGTTGGCACCATCGTGCGCGACTGTGTGGCAGTCTACCACCCAATTCAGCATATTAATTCAGGGAATTCCCTGAAAGAAGTCCTCGTTTAATTTCAGAGACTCTATATCAACAGTTCCATAGTTTTAGGTTTCTTTGATCCAGAGCCACAGAGTTACACGTTTTTATTTCAGTAAGCCTGTACATTGGGGAACGTAAGACTACTCTGTGTATTTAGCTCTCTAGTGCAATTGCGGTCAGTGTTGCAATGCCCAAACTGCCGGCTAGACAAACCGCATCCTCACTGGTTGGTCGTACCAACATCCGACCAAAAGTACTCGCCAAGTCGAAAGTCGCAAAACTCCCACTGAATCCTTGTTCCGTTAGCCTGACCGATGTATTTGGCGAAGCAAACAAAAGGGCAGAGACCATAGAACACAATCTTCTTAATCTCAGTAGCCACATTTCTTTGATTGATACGACCCTATCCAAGCTAATTCCGCTCACGTATATCTCTGACCCTCCAACAAATCCGTCAACCCTAGACCTAGTCACGGCTGGGCGTTTCATAGACGCCATTGCCTCAGAAATAGTTCGAAGAATCAGTAACTCAAAAAATGCTGTGGTATTCAATATTCCCGACAGAATCCCTGTTGAGAAAGTAAAACATAACCTTATAAGTTCTATTAATATGGCACACCACCCCTGCCAGTGCTTTCGGCTACGAAAGAACATTCAACGCAAATCCTGCCCAGTGTTGTTCAAATTTCTTGAAGAGGAACCCGCTAAACAATTCATTAAGAGCCAATCCACCGTCGCTTTGAGATCCCCGTTCAAGAAGATTAAAATTGCTGCCGACAAAACCCCATTACAAAGGGAATTCGCCAGGTCCACCAGCACGCATTCAGCTTCGTCAAAAATTGTCCGCCCTCAACTATCCGCTTCTTCTCAATCTGACGATGCGCAAAATGCATGCAATATCAATTCGGCTTCATGTTCACCAGAACATCGATCTCATATGTTTGACGTCGATTTAGATATATCCAGTTCAACGTCACCTCATCAGCCAGCGCCTAAGAAACCAAGAAGCATAGAGTTTACCCCTGGCAAGCTGTCCTCTCTTGGGCAGACTAACTCGATTCCACCATTACCTATCACTGAAATATCGGCCACGATCGATGACGATGCGAACCGCCTAACTGGCTTAACAGCCATACCCAGAAATCCTCAACCCATCAGCGGAGTCACCTCAAATTCTTCTTTGCCATCTCTCCACTCGGCTCCAATAGCCACTCGGCAATCTACGGTGCCTAGGCCATCCCCCAAACCAGCGAAAACATCATTACTAGGTGGACTGCACATTGTTGACACTACGGTCAATCCTAACTCACTCATCAAGCCACACTTCCAACGGCCAAGGACCCCAAGCGAGGCAACACGGAGTGCAACAATGGACAAGAAAACGTCATTCAAGACCTATCTCCCCAATCCAAACCACCAACCACTAGTTGCACCGTACATTCCACCCAGTATCGCGTTCTCTTCACCTGGTTATCATCCTCATAAGGCTGGTACAACTAACCTCCGGGCCTCTTCAACAACGCCACCATTCATACCAAACGATTACTTTAGTGTTCTATATAACTTCTATCGTAGCCTAAGTAATATTTTCTCACATGAATCTCTTTCCTTTTATCGTTCACATATCTCACCCACCCTGAATCCCTTTTCTACCGCAGGCCACTTACAACAGTACCCACGACCTCCCAGTCTCTACGCCAACCAACACCCGTATATCCCACTTCCATTTCACATTCCCCCTCCAGGTTACAGCCCATCAAATTACTGATGTCAAGAGGGCACCTGTGTTACCGCCCGTCTTAAGGCAGGTGCCAAGATACCTGAGGCTGCTACACGTCCTTTTTCTTTCCCACTTAACAGCTACTTAACCCTCCCTCCTCATATTTCTACGCCCCAGCCACCAGTATCTACCAATAGTAAAGCACTCGATAGTGATCTTTCGCGGTGTTGTTCCGCACTAAGTAGACTTACCAACCGCCGACATCCTTCCAATCTAACGAATCTCATCAGTACTAGCCACACCCAGCTTAGCTTAACAACCAAGCTGACTGCCACGCCAGGTGTTTCTACTCAGCTTATTTCACCATCCACATAACCGACTACTCCATCTCAAGGAATAATGATTGCGTCATCCGATCCGCCTTCAGCAAATGCAATTTCGGAATCCTATAAAGATCTTAACGTTAACCTTGACTCCACTAAACAGTTCACATTGTTTATGCTGAATGCACGCTCAATAGTGAATAAGATGCGAATGCTGCGTATATTACTGCTCACGTCTGATTACGACCTTATTTTAACTACCGAAACCTGGTTGACAGACAACACTCCAAACGAGGATATCGCTATCACCGGATACCAAGCCTTCAGGAAAAATAGACTCACTCAGAGAGGGGGAGGCTGTCTTATATATGTAAGACAAAACATGCGAGCGAAAATATCTCAGCACCCCATACTCGATAACTTGCCGGATTCAGTTTGGCTACAGGTCACTACAGGATGTTCTGACTTCATTGTTAGTTGCATCTACCGCCCCCCGAATACTAGTCAAAACGACTTTCTGCCTATCATAGAAGCGTTAAACGTTGTTGCGGACATACCCGGCCCAAAACTGGTGGCCGGCGACTTTAACGCACCAGGCATACGTTGGTCCACTTTGAAAGCTCCACATCACTTACTACACTTCGTGACCAGCATTCGTTTAGGAGGATGGACTCAACATGTGATGTGCCCAACTAGAGGCAGTAGCATCCTTGATCTCATTTTTACGGTAGGATTATCTCGCGTGCACACATCTATCGTGAACGGCATCCCAGGTTGTGACCACTTGCCGGTAAAATGTGAGTTTTCAGTGCCAGCACGAACCGTTCACAAACCAACCGTTAAAAGACCGTTCCACCAAGCTAGCTGGAATCAATTACCCTCACTCATTCGCTCGCAGAACTGGGATACTTTCTTTTTATCTGATGACTTGCATACCGTGGTGGATCATCTTTACTCCACACTAAATGCATGTCTTGACGTAATCACCCCAACCCAAGGTCTACCTGGACGAGATAAACCAAACAGTTTTTGTCGATTAAAGCAGAAGCTTTCTATGCTACAACGCAAATTCCTTAGGTCGAGAGAATTTTCGTTGTTCTTGCAAATGAACCGTTTATCTAATTCTATGAAATTGATTGAAATGTCCCGCAGTAAAATACAGGAATTAAGGGCGCTGAGTCACCCCAAGAGGTCCGAAGCTTTATCTAAGCTGATGAAGCTGAGAAACAGCCAGTGCAGTTCTCCTATCTCATCCATTATATATAACAACAGTTATATAACGAACTCCCAAGAGATCTCCGAGGCATTCAGTGCCTATTTTGCTTCGTCTCTAACGACCGATGACTCCCCATGCCTATATCACTTTGAGCCGCTGACATCTGCACAGTTCTCAGCGGTTACATTTCACCCGAACGACTTAACAGTACAGCTAACTAAAATTAGGAGGTCATACCACCCCGGGCCAGATGCCGTACCACCGGCTACTTTTAGTCTAGGTGGCACTGATATCCCATTCTTGCTATCAAAGGTTTTTAATTTATCTATGAGCAGTAGCGTTTTCCCCTCCCATTGGAAAACATCAGTTATTATCCCAATTCCTAAGAAAGGTTCACGCCAGGACCTAACCAACTATCGACCAGTGAACCACACCCCTATAGTTTCCCGAATTATGGAAAGACTGATAAAAAATAAGCTGACAACTCATTTACTAAACAATAACCTCAATAACACTGGACAGCACGGTTTTCTTCAAAAAAGATCCTGTGCCACCTGTATGTGTGACTTCCTTAACCTAATAACTACGGCCACTAACAGTGGTAAATCAGTGATTGTAATCCTCCTTGACATGACTAAAGCTTTCGATCGAGTATCCCACAATAGGCTCATGGCGAAGATGAAAACCTACGGAATTGTTGACCCGATCCTGAGTTGGTTTTCATCATATCTAACATCCCGAAAGCAGGTGGTGGACGTTGATGGCAGTTTATCATCACCTCGACCAGTTACTAGTGGAGTTATTCAGGGTAGTGTACTAGGTCCCTTACTTTTTCTTATATATGTTAATGACATTTTCAACGTCATCACACACGGGGCTGCGTTCCTTTTTGCAGACGACATAAAAATTATGTACTCCTTTGAACCTGACGCCTTAGCTTCTACCAGTGCTAGCATAACGAGCGATTTACTATCGCTAGACTCATGGAGCAACCAATGGTTGATGAAATTCTCCGCTGTCAAAAGTTGTATCCTTATGTATAAGTGTCAGGTTCCCGCGGGAATGTTTAAAATTAATAATCAGTTCATTCCCAACAGTCCGGAAGTAAGAGACTTGGGATTACAATATTCTTGTACATTTAATTTCTCCGAACATTCGGCCGTGCAGGTTGCTAAAGCTAGACGGCTAATTGGTCTGATTAATAGAACCTTCAGTCTTACAGAGAGCAAGCTAAGCATTTTTAAAACTCATGTCAGACCACTTCTGGAATATTGCACTGTCGTCTTTTCTAACATGCGGCAGATTGACAGATTTGCAATTGAGAATGTACAACGTAGATTTACCAAACACCTACTAGGATATTCCTCGCCTTTAAATTATATGGAAAGGTGTGAAATATTGCACCTAGAGCCCCTATGGCTGCGCCGTCTACGAATGAACCTGTCTTTCTTTTGCAATATTGTAAAACGTACATCTTGCAATTCAGCCCCCTAGGTCAAAACTCCCTCCAACTATTCTTTACGACATAGGGACTCTATGGTCTTGATTTCATTATCAAGGACTGCGATGCGGTCAAACTTCTTTATTGTTAAATATTCTTCCCTCTGGAACAAACTCCCACCTCAACTTAGGTCAATGTCTTCGGCCCCTTTATTATTCAAAAAAGAAATAAATAAACATCTAACTGTCCAAAAACTGATCCGAATGCATGATCCCTACATGTCTATTACCCGAGACTACGAACTGGGCCTGGGATACTAACCAAAAGCTTAACAACTTTGTTCAGTAGACAGTTATTACCAACGGATGGTAAGGAGCATTCTGTATTATAGTTAGCAAATAAAAGCAGTCCAACCTATACTCCATGACTGACAACAGCACACTCCACGTGTTTCTCTAGCCACTTCCTATTTTCAACGCTTCTGACCACGACCCCCTACTGGCCACCGTAACTCCGGTGATTCTTTTTTCATGCTGTCAGCTTTTACCATAGTCGGTTAGGTTCTTTTTTTTTATCAGCTGCCGCCAGGTATAAGAGCATTTATAATGCTAGAAAATACATAGCAGCATATATAATATGGTCCTCAAGGTACCAGTCTCATCCACGCTTCAACTACTTACTCATTGAGACCCTATTTCAACACACAAGATTCCAGGCCTCGTTCTGATGAACGAATCGCCACAATCGATGTGGTCTTCCATAAACCATTCGTCGAACTACACATAAGTATTTGCCCCCAGTGTCGCCTATTCTCGCTTTCTTGCTTTTTTGGTAACTCTCACTAAGCCTCACAATAATTAGTCGCTAGTACCGGTCTTCTCCGCTTTCCGTATGTTGTTTAATCCAAAAAACAAGACCTCAACGTCGCGACCACCCATTTCTGTTACTGGCATGATATTGGTGTTCTGTCTTTCTCCCCTAACCCACAGCTGGTAGAATTGCCAGACTGCAGCTCTCTCCGTTTTGTTTTCAGAACCTGCACCCTAAGGACGATTGTCGCCTTCCAATTCCCAGGAATAACTTGGACCCTCTCTTGCTGGACAGGACAAACGAGATTTACACACAACTTCATTTTCGCCCGTCTCACGATCGCTTTCTCCAAGATTCCCGCCATCGGACTTCTTGAACCTGGACTACTCGATCTCACTGCATTCATACAACTCATTTTAATCCCATATGTCATTATGCCCTGAATCTAAACTCACTTTTTTATGGACTGCTGTTTCTCCCACATCCACCGGTGTTCACTTTCACGAAACTGGCCTCAGGTCCCCCTGCTTCAAATCTCATTCCGTTTACAGAACTCCGGTAAATCCGTCATTCAGGGTCTGCATTGTCTTCATGGATCGCTATCCTCTTCGTATGCGTCGATTTTCCACTTTTTTTTCTTGTTCAAAATTTATTCCATCTGCAGAACCTCAGTTGGCCTCTGGTTTCCTGGGCTTGCATCATTCTTGTTAATAATGCCTCCTTAGCACTGCGCTAACGATTTTCTCGATATCTCCACCGCGCACCACTGCCTGATCCGGATTCGAAACCGGTTTAAAACTGCCGCGCAAACCATTATCAGAATGGTCCATTCAAACTTTTCCTGTCATTGTTTTTTCATCTCTAATACTCTCGACTTTCATACTTAGAATATGTGAACATTTCATCTTATTGAGTAACGTGTACACCATGATCATGCTTTAGCGCGTGCGTCTCGACCATGGCCGAGAAATATACCAATATTAACCCGCTGATACTGTTCAAACACTGGCACCTTTATTGTCACTGTTCATTGCTTCATCGGTCACCAAAAAAAACCGTCCGGCGCTGACATATCTTTCAGTAGTCCTCCAGTGGGCAGCGAAGTAATTAGTAACTACCTGCACTCTTCATCGGTCCATCCGATCGCATCCGCAATGCTGCTGCATCGAGTGTTCGGGCTCTGTAGATCACTGCGTTCCCTCCACGATTGAACGTCTTCGATACACTTCCCATGCTGCATCGCCGCTCCGTTCCCATCATTTGTTACACCTGTCAAATTGGTCATTAGAAATGTGACACTCACCGTCTACTTACTATACCATCACCGTTATCGAGACCTTTGATTTTTCAGATGTTGCATTCGTGTATATTACCGAAACTGACCCCGTATGCAGCCTCTAAATCACACCACTATCTGCACCGGCTGATACATTTTATTTCTATATTCGTTGATCCACGGCCGCTTCCCGCGATATACCTGTGCAATTTTATTGATCTGTCATTTTTGCATGGTACATACCACACAGCATTCATCTATTGACGTGCACTTATCTCTGGATTACTTTACCTTTCCTCTCGCAGAACTGAACACCTGTATAATTATACATCCATTAATGGATGTAACCACACGGTCAATATTGATTAGTCTTCCACTTCCGCTTTGACATTTCATACCAACCCTACATAAAGTTAACAACTTGCCGCACGCTCACCTGTTTTACTCCGGCCGTTCCCTGCCACCATCACTCTGGTAGTACCCCTCCCAAGAAATACGCAATTGTTTGCAACATGTATGATTCCTCCAGTATACAGCCACCACTTTATATACTACCATCTTTGCAGACTGAAATATTTCCATGTTAATACTTCTTGACATGCCTGTAGTAAAGTGAATAATTCACCGAACGCTTCGACGATATTTCTATCCATATGCCTCTCATATTCTGTAGCGCACCAAAAACATTTCCTTTCAATATGTTCGCATTTCCACTAGTGGTAACTATTTCATACACCACTTATGCATGTACTCCAGACCAACTGACATCATTCGACCTTGACCTTCAAATTTGCCGGGCATTACTACAGTTTTAGTTCACTATAACACTCTCTCTGATACTCTGCATGCACTTGTTGTACCCTTTTGTGAATTGTCATTCCGGCATCACTATAATCATCTGATCATGCATTCTAGCATGCTTCGGGCGCATCCGAAATATACAATTATTATAATCGACTCGATGAGATATCCGGATGGGTGGATGGAGGGTAGAGCTTTGAGACCTGCTGTATTTGATCTAGCTAGTCACTGGATTGGGTAAACCACATGTTTTTCGAGAGTTGTCCCGAACCCCGATGCATCAGCTAGCAACCTGGGAGCGAAAGCCATCGACCGAAAATATTTGCCTGCCTTGACGTTTAAGCGACAGACCTCACCGTCTCCAACGTGCGTACTCTGAGAATTTTCGATGGCGACTCATTTACTCTTTTACTCACTCCTCACCGACTGTATCGCGTAAGTATACTGAAGTTGTATAACGTCGCAGTTGACAAAAGTAAACGGAATGTTTGCCTAATGCTAGCAGTGTTTTCGTAATAATCGCAATGAATCCAATCGACATAACGGATTGAAACTGCCCCCCACCCAGAACTAACAGTAACGGTACATCTCTCGGCTACGGTCGACACACACGCGCAGGCGCATGATCATGTTGTACAGCGTTACTCAGTAAAATGAAATATTCACAAACTTCAGGTATAAAAGTCAAAAGTGCCAGCTGTAGAAAAACAGCCAGCGATAGTTTATATGGATCACTCTAATAATGGTTTCCGCGCAACTTGGAACCCGTTTCGATTTCGCGCTGGGCGGCGGCACTCGGAGTGGATATCGAATAGGTCTTTCATTCGCACTGCTAAAGTTGAATTATCAACGAAAATGATGCAAGCTATGAAAAACGGCGGTTTACCGGCTATCTGCGAACAGCGAAGTTTTGAATAGAAAGAAAAGGAGATTGTGTGGAAGTACACTCGGGGAAATTGATGCATGCGAATAGAATGGCAAACCATGAAGCTGATGCAAACCCTGAATTTCGGTTCTACCGGGGTTCAATAAAACGAATGAGTTATGAAACCAGGAGACATGAAACCAATTTTATGAATGTACATTTTTGAACTTTGGTGAGTGTGGAAGAAACAAAGGTCCATATGAGGGTGATTTAAATTTCAGGATCAGTAACCTGTACCATTCAGAAATGCGAAAGTACAACTGGAGGGTCCTGGAAAAGTGGAGGATCAATTTCCAGCCGGGGACGAATCGAGGGAAAGTTGGACTGTTGCAACAGATACTAAAGTGGAAAATCTCCGCATTGACTTGGGCAATATTATGCTGTTTCACTGACAAATATATATATATATATATATATATATATATATATGTACTTTGACGCATTGAGCCTCAGTGCTATTCAGCGTCATCACTGGTAATGTACGACATTCTATGGGTGTAGTTCGTCTGGCGGGGTGAAGGATATGTGTCGGCCATTCAGTCCTGTGTGGCGAGAAATGACGGATGTAAATGGCGACTGGTGTATTAGCGGGTTGCGCTTGAACTGTTACTTGTTTTGGCTGTAATGTTGATATCTGCCGGATAGGTTGTGTGTTAAAAAACCTTAATTAATGCGATAGGCAGCTGGGGGTATTTTCTGCCGCGTAGCTTGCTTGCAGTCCCAGATGCTATGAAAGATCCCACTTGGGTTCCCGTCGGTACGAGTCATAGTGGTATCTTTGATCATCCAGTTTGGCGACTTAGATAGCATGAGGCGACGAACCTGAAATATATAAGGATTGCAGGCTGGACGTGGTTCCAACTATGGGTTAGGGTAACATGACGACAACAGTAAAGAACTGGTTAGGTTTATGTAAACGGGGCAAGGATAAAGTTCCACTTAAGCTGAAAGTGGCACCTACTCCACGTTCTGGGTGGAGTGTGCTCGCCGAGGACTGAGCCATATTGCTGCAGGCTATCAGAGTTGCGTCCACCGGTTGGGCCATTTTGTGTGCATTCTACAGGATTATTGGTTCGCAAGTTGGTGTGGCAGCGTTGGGATACTAAGAAAAACCTAGAGCTTTACGGTTTAGAGGACCTAGAAATGGTAACCCTCAACCTAGTTTGCTTACGCAGCCTGCAGTTCAGCACCGAGGCGGTAAGGTGGATTTGAAGGAACGGTGTAAGTTAATGTGATTTATACCCTGGTAGCATAGCACTATATTTGTTACGGTCTCTTCCGGTGTAGTAGTTACTCTATATTGAATGGTTCCTGAGGGGCCCTAAAGTGGAAAAATCCATGATGGTGTCGGTGCTGAAGCACTAAATAAAATTGGTCTCGTGCCGGGAAACATAGCCGTAAGTTCGTCTATGCACATACTCGATGGTGCTAGTGTGCTGAGATTATACTTGATTAGGAGCAAGGATATCCGATTTGGTGGTGTTTGCATGGTTACCGTGATATCTTTCTCGTCGTTGGCATATTGCAAAACAGGAAAACACCTATTTGAGAACTGGTTTGGAGAGCCGTGATAGGGGGGAATGGGATGGGTCCAAATTTTTGTCGAAGAAGCGAACTCTGATGGTCTACATTCATTCCCCAAGGTAAGCAGCACTGAGGCCTGCTTCAGTTAGGGAGGCAGCACGATACATATCCATCGGCATCCAGCTCGTGCCGCTTTAAGAGTGAACCACACTTTTTAGGACGTTATTATTATTTTTAGTTTTATCAAGGTCAGGTATCTGGCTGTCAGAGAAGGCGGAGCTATTTTTGGTGGGCGACCAAGGCTCCCACGCCCAGGCCGAAACATGGACCGCATGTAACAAGCCGCTTTGAGAATAGGTCAACCACACCAGTCAATCAGTAGCAACACGGCAGCCCGGAGACATGGCTCACATGTGACAAGGTTGCTATGCCTGGAAAACAAAGCAGTGGGGTATTTTTTTCTCTCTTCTTTATGCGAATCTCCTACTTTCTTAGGTTTCTGTGGTCTCATCGGTGGTCAGCTCTGTGCAGGGAGACAATCACAGCCAGGAATGCTCACAGATGTGCCGCGGTGACACTCGCCATATCCGTGAAGTCAGATCCCCAGTGCGGTTCACATGGAACGGAAAAAGCTGGAGAAGGTAGAGTCAACCTCAGCCTGCGATTATTTGTTGGGGTTCAAGCTCACTGAAACACCAGTTTGCACAATGATGGGGCGCTACTTACAGCCCTAACAACGTGGTGCCCTTATACCTGAGTACGCCATGGGCCGCTATGTTGGCTTGCCGCATAAAGGTACTTGGTGGTTAAAAACTGAGATTGTTTTGCCGTCCTAGATCGTGTGAATGAACCGCTGAGATCCCTAATTGCTTCAGCGAGGAGGCCAATCATATGCGTGTCTAATTAAGACTAGGTTGCTCAAAGTGGTTATTTGATTTATTAGTACCCTTTACCTACCTCAAAGGCCTGAGCCCTTGAAATAGAGGGGTTGTACATCATGGTCAGCGTGTTCACCGTTAGGGCTGTGCATATTTCCTGTTTGAAAGCCACCGACGTCGGTGATAATGCCCGAATTCGTTGCGGTAGCTTGTTCCACAATGAAGCGTACTTGTTGATGAAGAAGTTTGACGGAAGTGCAAGCTTCGGCAAAGGGACAGAAACCAAGAACTCATTGTTACGTAAGGGATAAGTAGAAAGGGTTCTTACCTGCAGTGCTGAACTACATGATCTATTCTTCAAGATATTGTGGAAGAATAGAAGGTTACTTCTTATGTGGCGTAGCCATAAGGGATCGTTTTCCAGCAGATCACAACGTTCCATGTAATTAGAGGGTGAAGAAAAACCTATGAGCTGTTTCGTCAATGCCCGTTATACGTTCTCAAACGCTATACGGTCCCTTTATCGCATGTTGGAACAAATGATTGAGCCGTATTCCAGAAGAGGTCTGACATGGGACTTAAAAATGTTTAGTTTACTTTCTGGCAAAACAAATGTTCGATGTATTAGCCCGATCGTACGGCTTGCTTTAGCCACCTGGATGGCTGCGTGTTCCGAAAAGTCAAACGTACATGAATAGAATAGATTCAAGTCACGTACATGAGATTTACCGGGTATGAATTTGCCGTTTATACCAAGTCTTCCCGATGGGGACGGGGCATTCATACGTAATAATGTTACTTTTTTCGGCGGAGAAACTCATTTTCCAATCCTCACTCCAGGAGCTGAGAGCGAGCAGTTCCCTTGTGATGTCATCTACGATGAAGGCTAACGCCGCGGGCTCAAAAGTGCACACGATTTTGATATCATCTTCGAACAGGAAGGGAACTTCCCGTTGGAAAATGGTAAATATATCGTTAACGTACATTAGGAACAGTAATGGGCCCAGTAAACTACCTTGTATCACACCACTAGTTACGGGACCGGGTTCGGACAAATTTCCGCCTATACTTACAACCTGGTTTCGGGCTGATAAATAGGATGTAAACCAAGAGAGCATCGGGTCCACGATTCCATATGTTTTGATCTTCTGTAGTACCCGGACGTGGGATACTTGGTCGAACGCCTTGGTCATGTCCAAAAAGATCACGATTGCCGATTTACTAATATTGGCAGCCTCTGTGACCAGATGGAGGAAATCTGTCATGCATGTCGCACATGATCTGTTTTTTAGAAAACCGTGCCGACAAGCGTTGATTAGATCATGGTTAAGGAGGTGGCGTGTCGGCCTTTCCTTGATCATTCTCTCCATGATTCTGGACACCACCAGGGTGTGGTTCACTGGCCGATAGTTAACTGGATCCAGACGTGGTCTTCTTTTTCGCATAGGTATGATAGTGGAAGTTTTCCGTTGAGAAAGGAAAACACTGCACCTGAGTGACAAATTGAATACGTTTGTCAGCAACATTGGAACCTCTTCGCCACCTCGACTGAAAATGTCTGGTGGTAATGCATCCGGACCTGGTCAGCAGGACGGTCTTGTTCTTGCAACATGGACTGAAACCTCATCAGGGTAAAACACTACCGTGGAGAAAGTTACTGATGTCACCGGATTTAGAAAGGGTATGGATGTGGCGTCATCCGTCTTTAAAGAGGAAGCAAGGTAGGTGCTGAAAGCCTCCTCAGTCAAAAGAGGGTCACGCAAGTAATTAACAATAATAATAATAATGGTTTATTTCGGAAGCGCCCGAAGCATGCCATGTGCATGATCATGTAGATACAGGTGATGGAATGGACAGATATAATTCATGCAAATATGGAGACTCTCATTAAAATATTGGGTAAAAAGGCTCAGAAGGGTGAATAAGGTAGGATGAAAATAGTATAAACGTATGCACACCATAGAGATTGTGTGGAGTTTAAATGAACTCAAGAGTGGATTTGAATGGACGCCCGTTGAGTTTGAAATTCAAGGTCAGGTGGACTAAATGGCTGGTCCCGGGCAATTACATATGGAGGCAGACTGGTAAACATGAGAAAGGCTGGAAATCGTTATAAAGAACTGCAGTAGCGAGGAACGATGGAGAAAAAGGTGAGGTGCATTGCAGTGTATTAGATGACAATGAAGCATTGGTACTTTGCAGTGAATGGTCGGCGGACAGGACACAAAACTCACCGTAAAACAGGCAGCGAGCAATGCAAGACGTAGAGGGATGATCAGATGACAAAAACGATTTAGAAGGATTGGATACGGTAGATGTGAGGCACAGATGTATATTTGCTGGATGCCTATGATGACGGTCGTTGGGATAATAGCAAGAGAAATGGCAGGTGAGGAACTGCAAGATGCAGAGCGCGTGCACATAGATATATATGCGTAAGTTTATATATATATATATATATATATATATATATATATATATATATATATAGGTTTAAGAGAAGCAGGAGCAATAACAATGGGGTCCTAGAAAGAAATTATCAGTCGATAGGAGGAGTAGGTAATGTTAGATCAATTGGTTGTAGGATTAACTTTGGAATGTCGTGGTGGATTAACTTCATGACAAGTGCACGTGGCAGCCCAACGGAGAGAAAAATAGAATGCGGAAGCACAGAAGTGATGAAGACTGTTAGGAGCAGTTCATGGAAGAGTGAAGATGAAAGACAGGATCAAGGAAAACAGGTAAGAATGGGTCTAATTATTTGATCAATGCAGGTGCGAGATGTAGTGACGGACCAGAGGAATCGGGTAGTAACAGGTCAAACAATTTGGAACTGTAGAAGAACGTCACGACGTAACGTTGTCATTACAATGGTGGAACATGGAAAAGCGGACCACACTGGAAGGTACAGAAAAATGCCTGTAGCGAGCGATAAACGGATCAAGGGATGAAAGCAATGACCGAGGAAACACAGGTAAGAAATCACTAATCAGATCATTTTACTGCAAATGAAACACGAAGGAGGGGGACAAGGAAGCGGGAAGCCCCGAGATAAGTGGACCAGTAATAGAGCAAAAAGGCCACAAAAAAATGAACACGCAAAGGAGTTGGGGCAATGGAGCTGGAGAGCTGTGTGCCGGCAGTCAATTGAACAGGTGGATACTAATCAGGACACTGGAAAGAACCGCAGAGGAATCGCGGGGCCAAGTGAGGAAGATATGGTGGTGGTGATAAGATAATAAATACGACTGTAAAGGATGCGAAGTTTGGAGCGGCAGTTTATAATATGCGGATTGGGCATATGTGCGGGTGCGGTTGGTGCATCATGGCATGGGGCACGAGGAGGGATTAACAGGACGACAGGTTTTAAGGAAGCTATCAATGGGCGTTCTGAGCAGAGGGTAACACCTAGCGCATAGATGATAGAAGCCAGAAATGACGGCAGGTGGGAAAAGAGTAATTGGCGAGCGTCGACAGAGAAGAATGGTTAGGACGATAGTGACTCAAAGCAGTGAAAGTTGATGTAGAGAGAGGCAATAGGAGGGAGGGCAAAACGGGAAGGTGTGCATACCGTGGTAGGGCGACAAAAACGGGAAGTGGAAACAGATGATAAGAGCTCTAGGTGAACAAGCTGTGGCGGAAAGTAAATGAGGAGCATGCAATTTTCAACCGACAGCATTGGATTCGGTAGTTCAAGAAAAGTTTGGGCGTGCCATCCGCAACCGGTGCTAGTGGGTGGGACTGGCCGTGCGCTGGGCACCCAACCTGAAAAACACTTCGTGAAGTGAACGCAGGAGGTGTGATCCGCCAGTCTAGTTGCGCTCGCACATCGTTGCAGACGGCCTGCACGCCCGATGTGCGCCTGCCATAGCGGTGGATCTGACCGCGCCCCGCACTGTTGGGAGTGGCACGAGTGATCATGGATAATTGTACAGGGGACCAAACGACCGCCATGGGGGTGCATGAACCAGGAACAATTGACCAAGCCGTGAGACCATGGACAGGAGAGCCAACGAAAACAGTAAGTGGTAGACGACCGTGTAGCAATATTATCCAGGTGCACCTGCCAGGGAGATGGTAAGTACAGCGCCCGAAGTGGTTGGCCGTCAGCGGGGATCACTGGAGAGGGAAAAGGGATAGAGAAGCGCAGTCTGGGTGTGCCCCAGCTAAGAATCAACGGATACTGAGGAGAAAAAAAGTGAATATGATGGATAAGAGATGAACGTAGGTGAGCAATTAGGTTACCTTATGATGACAGGCGATAGGTTCGCTGTGGATCAGTGAAGGCAATGGCCTTAGTTCGCGGGGTGTACCTAGTGGCTCGTGACGCAGAGGTAGTAGAGTTACAGTGTGAGACCTCTTTCAAAGGCCAGGTCAGCAAAGACGAGCGCATTGGTGAGCAATATAGCATTGGGGACTGTTAAGTATGAGAAAAGTGCGCGCCTAAAAGCGAACATTGAGGAGGCACTGCGTAAGCTAAGGGGCAGCTTATTCCAGATTTTGGAATAGGCTGACAGAAAGAATCGGGACTTCAGACAGAGATTAGAATGAGGGACAGTGAGAGAGAAGGCACGGTGCCGGATGGGATAGGAGCAGGGCGCAGCGAATGAGATGGGATAAGAGGTGTAGGCCAGGTTATGGATTAGCTTAAAGAGGAAAATCAGGTTGAGCCTCATGCGACGAATCCATAGAGGCTCAATTTGTAGGATCTCACAGCGCTGGCGGTATGTTAGAATGATGCAAGAAAATGGTCTGTAATGCATGTTCATGTTCCTTTAAAAAGGTATTTGTTGTTGAGCCAAAGGAGGCAAGGGAGAATTTCGTGAAGATTTGCAGAGGAATACTAAACCTCATAGATTTGTGGATATGAAAAGGAATGGTACCCCTTGAAAAGGTGAGACAATTTCCATGAGAAGTGGTGTGTGTCATCTGGTGTCGGCAGTTCGTCGCTGGTGGAAGATGGATGAAGCTCCAGGAAGGAAAAATCAGCAACTAAAATTTAAAAAGGGGAGATCGCCGTCTGGGAGATGCTCCAGCTGAAAGTTTGCACGAGCGAAATATCAGATAATAGTACCGGAGTTGGAAATGCGGCACAATGGTCTTAGTGAAATGAGGAGTCGTTAGTATTGCGATTCGGTGTTCGTGAGGGCTAACTGGGCTTGCAATAATAAGCAAAGTTATTGATTACCGATTCGGCCCTCCACCGGATAATCTTATCTTTCGGGGCTGATAATGCGGTAGAGATGCATTTGGACTATAGGGTCTGAGGGCTACATGAGAAAGCGGCTGGACCTTGGCGGCAAGGCCGCGCGCGGCGCGCGAACCGAAAGCCTCGCTGTTTGATGTCCGACAGATTTCCCACGCTTGAATCTTCAGTGTCACTCCAGCTGAACAAACTTCAGCAAAGCTGAACTTCTCCCACAGTCCAAAGGTCCATTTTCCAGATCCCCGGCAGTTCGAGACGCAAGATGCAGTCAAGGCTCGTGTCCTTAACCCTTTCGAATTGTCCAGCGGTCTATTTTCCAGTTCGCCGGCAATACCAGATGCAAGATACTGTCAAGATTTGTATTTTGAACCCTTTCAGTTTTACCACTTCCCCACTATCTAGTGAACTATCTTACAGCTCACTGGTGACATTCAGATGACAAGATAATCACAAGATCCGGGAACATTCGGGCTGTAGCCTCGTACCCGTGTATTACTTCAAGACTTCAAGACAACACGAATAACCTGGATGGCAAGTCTGCACAATAGTTGATTTTGACGAGTGCCTCATTGCCTACGTTCCATGCATCTCACGTATGATCACTCTTTCGGCGGTCACTATCCGTTCACTGGCACGTTTATTGTCACTTGTAATTTTCCCATCACGGTCAACAGACGATGGTATCCGAGGCAATATATTGGGTAGTTCACAAGAAGTCAAAAACGTGATTAGCGATTATTCATTCTCTCTATTAGTCAAAATGCTCCTTTTCAAGGTGAACATCGGCCAATTTATCTTAATCTCGCAGTGCGCCCTAGCCCCTTCACATATGTACGTCCCAGATACGTTTATCACGCAGCTCTGTCGCTGCCTTTATCTTAAGGAACCTGTCAAAATACTCCTTAAGTTTTTTCTATTACTGTCCACGTACCACAACATCAACTTTGCATGGTAATGGTCCAGGCAATCAGCTTTACACGCATCCAAGATTGGTTCATTGCCTGATTGCCACCTTAATGCTGACATTTCATTAGCCTTCGTGGTACAGAACAAACTGCTGACTGTTTATTTGTCCTCCGTCAGCTCTTGTTTCAGATCTTTGACAGTCCATCTCTCGCACAAGATGTGCCATTTGTTTGATCCACTTGACTCATTTCATTTGATTTGATGTTCAGGCTGCTCAGTAAGTAATCCGGCATCTGTACCCTACCACCATCTACGAGGCTTGATTTTTTTTCATGCTTTGTTTGCTGTTACATCCCAGCCCTCTCAAGTAGATGTGGTGCAGCTTCAGCCACACGTCATTATGACGTGGCACACCCACTGCAAACTCTTTCAACCGAGGTGTACCTAATTTCCATCGTTTATGTCACCTGTTCGCCGAACTATACAACTTTGTAATCACTCCACGCCGGCGGTCTCTCTCTTAATGTATCTTCTATTTTCACGTTGTTATTTCTCCACCAGCACAACAAGCGCAAAACGATGCCTCCAACCACAGGTCATTCTTCGGCTATTGCTTCAACATCACTTTGGGTGTCTCCCTATCACTCCGGCTTTGTCGCTCGTTCGCTGGAGCAAGTGGTAACCAAGAACGAAACCACCAGTTTTACTGCCATATCCGTCAACCGTTTTTACTTTATTCCAATTCCTATGTTCGGCTCCGTCTCTGAATCAAACCTACTGGTTTCGTAGGTCTCTTCACGGTTATCGTGTGTTCCGTTAGTCGAAATGTCCACATGGCTATTGATCTATTCTCCAATTCAGCACTGCCTCTGCACGCCAACGGCCTCTGCAACCGCATTTCACATCAATTCACAACTGTCATTCTAGGGTGACCGGGCTAAAAACACTTTTCCACTCATCAACATTCATAATGCAAACATCACTTAATTTGGATGAACCATCTTCACCGGCATTCCGATAGTTCATTTTATTATATTAAATCTTTGTCACAAATCGGACCCCCGAACCACTGCCTCGAGCGTGAGTCGTTCAGCCTGATCTTTGTTGCTTGTTGATTCGGTAATCTCATCTTCCATTTCTTATTTTTTGCTGTAATTGAGCCGCAGTTATTGACTTAGCGCCCAATTTGAAGCGCAAGGGCCCAGGAGGAATACCACTGAGGTCTGGTTATTTTGAAATTGCCCAATTTGCTGTGTATAGTACCGTAGCTTTTCGAAATCGACTCTGTTTTGAGTTGTGTCGAAACTGGTTGCCACCTCACTGAAATTGAAGAACAGCGTGTGAGAGCTAGTCATCATCGTAGGCTTTTGTGGCACTATCTGTGACAGCACGCATTTTGGTGCCTCAAGATAGGCCAGGAAGAAGCCCAAGTTGGGACCGGGAGAGAATCTTACTTGTATGCGAATGAGGAAGAACTGCTACCTTAAGGATACTTTGAAACTTTTGAGGGTGATGCTGATTAGGCTTATGGATTTGTACTAAGAAGGTCTTCTCATGGATGGGCGTGACGATTGTCTTTCTCCAACTGTTTGGAAGTACTTCATCACTGAAGAGAAGCGGACTGTTCGGATGGAAGACCTATGAACCCCTCATAGGATCTCACGATCTTAAAACCGAAGGGCAATATTCTAAACCGTTTAACAACAGATGGAGGATGCGCAGAAGCGGTTTTTACACTAAAATGGGGCTAAGAGTTCATATTCGCCCACAAGCCGGCAAAAGTGAGAGGCGGATAGGCTACAGTCTAGCTGGAAATCGATAATCTTATGTCTGTCAACACTTGCTAGTGCGGCTATTCCGTTCATAGACAGCGGGTGAACAGCCGCTCCGCCGAATGACATATCATGCTTTGCCCTCATCAAGTGGGAGATTCTAACAAACAAGCTGCCATTTCGTTTCACCAGCTGCAACTTCAAGGTGTGCAGCGCTTAAAATCTAGAGAGTTACATCCGTAATATAGGTCGTGGATAGAAGAGGACCCAAGACCGATTGTGCGGGACATCAGTTGTAATTGGGGTAGGTTTATGCAAAACAATCCCCACCTAAAGTACAAAGATACGATCGGCATAGAATCTGCAACAGATGACCAACATGTATACTGTACAAGAGTGCATGAAGCGTTGGTTCATTCATCAACAAACATAATGCAAACATCACTTAATTTGGATGAACCATCTTCACCGGCATTCCGATAATTCATTTTATTATACTAAATCTTTGTCACAAATCGGACCCCCGAACCACTGCCTCGAGCGTGAGTCGTTCAGCCTGATCTTTGTTGCTAGTTGATTCGGTAATCTCATCTTCCATTTCTTATTTTTTGCTGTAATTGAGCCGCAGTTATTGACTTAGCGCCCAATTTGGAGCGCAAGGGCCCAGGAGGAATACCACTGAGGTCTGGTTATTTTGAAATTGCCCAATTTGCTGTGTATAGTACCGTAGCTTTTCGAAATCGACTTTGTTTGGAACTGAGTCGAAATTGGTGGCTACGCTTTGCTAGAACTTTCCACTGGCTGAGCCTCACTTCCATCTTGTTGCCGGTCCTCCATGACGTACCTAAGTTACTTCAAATATTTCGCCGAATTCTGACTTGTCCTTATCGGACTACTTACTCCATCACCGCTAATAAAATCGCCCCCTCCTTTCTGTTGGGTCTGTTTTAAACCTTATTTGTGAATAAATCCATCATCATCTCGCCCTCAAGTTTGTACTAACATAAAGCCGATCAAATTATTGCAATTTATCTCTGAAGATTCATTTTTGTACGTCTTTGAGTTTTCTATCCATATACTTTTGATACATTGTAGTATGCAGATGACTCTTCGAACCTCCCTTGGTAAGCTCTTGGTTTAGAGAATCTTAGCAAATATCCCTCGGTTACGCTCAAAATCCCGGTTTTTATGAACACCTTCGGTATTACCTATGTAGATACTCCTCCTCGTCAACAATTTTGCCAGCTATATGCCGAAATGAACATTTGACTTTGACCTTCAAAGTTGCTGGGTACTATTCTCGATTTGGTCCCCTTAAACAAGCTCCTCCAACCCTCTGTGTGTAAATATTCCACTATTTTGGAAACCCATTCTCTGGTATCGCCCAAATCATCTGATCATGCATTGTAGCATGCTTCAGGCTCATCCGAAATATACTATGGGTATTATTATTGTTGTTACAATTGTTATCTCCGTAGCTTCATCCTAATCCACCCCCAGCCACATCACCATTCCAGTTTGCGCATTTGAACAAGGCTTCCGTCAGGTGAACCAGTGAAGCTTAGTGAATCCTGACCCAATCTGCCCCGCTTTTCCCATAAGACGGCGCACTCGTTAGCCTCTCCTTATAAGCATCCTCTTCAGTGATGAAGTACTTCCAAACAGTTGGAGAAAGACAATCGTCACGCCCATCCATGAGAAGACCTTCTTAGTACAAATCCATAAGCCTAATCAGCATCACCCTCAAAAGTTTCAAAGTATCCTTAAGGTAGCAGTTCTTCCTCATTCGCATACAAGTAAGATTCTCTCCCGGTCCCAACTTGGGCTTCTTCCTGGCCTATCTTGAGGCACCAAAATGCGTGCTGTCACAGATAGTGCCACAAAAGCCTACGATGATGACTAGCTCTCACACGCTGTTCTTCAATTTCAGTGAGGTGGCAACCAGTTTCGACACAACTCAAAACAGAGTCGATTTCGAAAAGCTACGGTACTATACACAGCAAATTGGGCAATTTCAAAATAACCAGACCTCAGTGGTATTCCTCCTGGGCCCTTGCGCTTCAAATTGGGCGCTAAGTCAATAACTGCGGCTCAATTACAGCAAAAAATAAGAAATGGAAGATGAGATTACCGAATCAACTAGCAACAAAGATCAGGCTGAACGACTCACGCTCGAGGCAGTGGTTCGGGGGTCCGATTTGTGACAAAGATTTAGTATAATAAATAGAAATTACCCGGCCTCAGGCGATACCCCATCATGGACACAGCGTTAACAAAAATGGGGATGTGACATGGAAACGGAGGGATGAAAAATGAAATAAAAGGCCTGCACTTATCTTGTTTTATATTGGAGGAGGCGACTAGAGTAAAGATCTTTTTTCTTCGGGAAAGTCGATTTGTCACGCAAAAAGCGGCACTTTTTGGAATAGGTTTCCAAAGAGTTATAACGCCGTGTCTTAAAAAGTTAGTTCGTACAGCTGTACATGATGTCAGATCGAAAACCTTTCTACTGTGACCACGGCGGGAAGGGGCTGGACAACCAGAAGAGGAAGCAGCCGCCTTAGCACGGGTCAAAGGCTTGAAAAATCGAAAAAATATAGTTTCTTATGCTTCTCATGTCATGGGGATAAAGATCGAGTTGTGAGAAGCTGAAGGGAAAAAGTGGAGCTTCTCACAACTCGATCTTTATCCCCATGACATAAAAAGCATAAGAAACTATATTTTTTCGATTTTTCAAGCCTTTGACCCGTGCTAAGGCGGCTGCTTCCTCTTCTGGTTGTCCAGCCCCTTCCCGCCGTGGTCACAGTAGAAAGGTTTTCGATCTGACATCATGTACAGCTGTACGAACTAACTTTTTAAGACACGGCGTTATAACTCTTTGGAAACCTATTCCAAAAAGTGCCGCTTTTTGCGTGACAAATCGACTTTCCCGAAGAAAAAAGATCTTTACTCTAGTCGCCTCCTCCAATATAAAACAAGATAAGTGCAGGCCTTTTATTTCATTTTTCATCCCTCCGTTTCCATGTCACATCCCCATTTTTGTTAACGCTGTGTCCATGATGGGGTATCGCCTGAGGCCAGGTAATTTCTGTTTAGGCTGTCATCTACTCCCACATTGCTGTTACTCAGGCTTGGTGAATCCGACGGGCAGTCAATGACTGTACCAAGAACCGGAACCGCTGGGCTCAGAGCCTCTAGCCTGTATAATGCCTCAAGTACTCAAAAATACCCCTAAAAAATACCTTGTGTACCGGTTTCTCCGGGACCACGCTGAGGGTAGGCCATACCACAAGACTTCCCTTGGACCACACCAAAGCCAAGTAACGGTTCACCACACGACTCACTCCTCACATCACTTAACATTTCACTCGACTGTTCAGTCCAAAATTCTCAATTCGGTTCAATTCACAGTCTTTCAGCCCGCGAAGGGTCTATCTCCAAGGCCTTTGACTCCTTTCATTTGGGTCCGAGCACTAGGACAAAAATGTTGATGCACGAGACGAGTGTCTCCGTGCGGGTTGCAAGTGGGTAGTCAGCAAACCAAGGAAAGGGGAACTCTACTAACCGAAGCCAAATAAAGCATCACTGGATCCCACACTTACTCTATCGAACAACAAAGTGGACGCATTTCATCTGTTCACTATATATGGGATATTGACCTTGGATATCTACCTACTGACAACTGTGATATCAAAACCAAACCAAATAAAGCAGTAGGACTTTTGGCCGACTCAAATAGCAATCCATGTTTGCACCTGTGAGCCCACTCATCCCATCATGATCCGAATTATTGGAATCCGGCCCCGCTTTACTGTGGATAAGGGCTGTAAAGAAGTTTGGGATACCCCGTTCCATGCATTAGCATCCATGTTACAAACGACACTTATCATTCGCATAAACTGTCTTTACCGGAATTCCGATTGTTCGTTTTATTGCTCGAAATCTTTGTCACAAACCAGACTCCCACCGTTGCCTCGAGCGAGAGTCGCTCGGCTTGAACTTCGTTGTGACTGTATTCGGTAATCCCACCTTCTTTTTCATACCTTTCGCTGTAATTCAGCTTCAGTTGTTGATTTGTTGTTCAATTTGGAGCGAAAAAGCCCAGAAGGAACACTAGTGATGTTTGGTTATTATAAAATTAATTAATTTGTTGTGTATAGTACCGCAGCTATTTGGAATCGACTCTGTTTTGAATTGTGTCGAAGTTGGTTGCTGCGCATCGCTCGAACGTTCCCGTGGATGGATTTTACAGTACTCATTATCCTTGGCAATTAATGAGACATGGAATTAGGCGGCAAATCGGCAAACCGTTCCGAATCACAGGATAATACCCTGCAGGTTAACCGAACCCGTTTGCCCGTAGGCGTTGGTCATGTTTCTTGATCAGGCTCTAGTTTATCAGGTTGTTCCGGGATTAACTCGGTTTCCCATAGGGCTAGAGCCGATCTGTTGTTAGCTGAGTTGAAGGAGAAGCAGGTTGCGGAACAATTAGAGTTAGATAAGCAACGTAAGCTGCTCCAGGTGAGGAATGAGACGGAAATGGCGAAACCGCGTTTGGCCCTCGCTGAGGAAGAAGAAAATCTAGTCAACAGAGGTAAAATCAAGGGTAAGGAAATGGCCAGCTAGCATTTTTCTTGCTACCTAGGTGATTTACACTTGCAGAACAATGCTCCACGAAAAACAAGTTTGGTTCCAGTGGCGAAACTCGAGGTGGGTTATCCTTTGGATTTACCCAGGGTGGAACTGGAGTCATTTTTGAGCTGCTCTTCAACGAACTGGAAGCTTGTGAATCAGTTTGAATATTACGTCCAAGAGAGAGTTCGAGACGATGGACAGGGCTTACTTTACTTGATGCGTTACTGCAAGGGACAAGCAAGGGATGCGATTGCCGAATGTGTTATGTTGCCTCCAACACTGGCATACAATAGGGCCAGGGAAATCTTGAAGGATCTGCACGGACAAGATCATGTAGGTTTGAAACCTCTGGTGGAAGATTCGGATGCCCTTACCAAGTTGTCGTTGAAAAAGCTGAACTGTGAAGTTGCCCTCACGCAGATGAGTTTCATGTCAGACCTCAACTCACTGCAGACCATGGAAGGTATCACTCGAGCGCCACCAACGCGTCCCCAGGATTTGTGGGCTAGGACCGTTGATGATATTTTGGGAAGAGGAGACTAACCGAGGTTCCAAGACCTGCAGCACTCAGTGTCCCGTGAGGCACGGATTGCTCGAAGTAGATTCGGCAAACTGGCTGTCAATAGCAAGGCTTGGAGGTATTCGTGGTCATCCACTTGGAGGAACTATGCACAAAACCCCCATCCAGAAGCGACACGGTTCACGCCAAATCACAGTAGTACTTTGTTGGTCGCAGCTAATAGGTGCTCGGTGTGCAGTGGAATACACGCACTTGAGGAATGTCATCGATTCCTGTCTCGTGATATTCCCGGTCGTTGGGCATTGATCAAAGAAATCAAGGCGTGTTTTTCGTGTCTCAAGTGTAGACATCTGTCTAGCAACTGTTCTGTTTCCAAATCAAGCTCAACATAAGGTTGTCAGAAACGGCACCGTCCTCTACTGCATGTTGCAAAGAAACAATGTACCGATCGAGTCACGCAATATACAACACAAGGGCTGCAGCTGGATAAGCTGGGTGCGGACAATGCAAAACATCCTGGGCAGCAGACCAGACATTTTGCGGCTTCTCTTAGGCCAGAATGTCGTGTGAGTTTGGGTGTGCTACCAGTGCGAGTAGACGGACCCGGGGGCTCTGTGGAGACCTACGCTCTGCTGGACAGCGGGTCTGATGTGACTCTAATACAAAAAGGCATTGTGGAGCTGGTGGCCCTGAAGGCACCCCCTACCCTACTTTTCACTTCGACCGTAAATGAGACTGCAACTTGGAATTCGGGAATAACGGGCCTGCGACTGAACTCATTGTTAAAGAATGATTTCGTGAATATAGAGAGAGCCATCCGTGTTGATAGGCTACCAATCCAAGCAGTCCAGTATTGCACAGATGCGGAATTTTCATCCTGGCCTCAGCTATACGGCGTCCAAAGGCAGAATCTGAAAGATTCGAGAGTGCGAAACCTGATAGGTTCTGACGTCCCAGAAGCACATTTGGAAGTAGAGCAAAGATGCGGCAAAAGAAAACAACCCTAAGCCGTGCGGGCGACTTTAGGGCAGGTTGTTCCTGGTGCCATAAATCAGGAACCACGCTTTGTAAGGACAGTAAACCACAGTGAGAGGGGAATCGATCCCTTAGCGGAACAGATCGATCGACTATACAAAACCGATTTCTGCGATGGGTAGGCATTAAAAAGCTCCCTTTCATTAAAGGACAAACAGGCTTTTGAAATGGTTTCCAACGCCATAACCTGGCTGAACGGGTACTATGAACTTGCACTTCCATGGAGGAACCTTGAAACGAGACTTTCAAATAATTATATTGTGGCCAAAGGGGGGTTGAACGGATTGAGGAAAAGGTTTACGCGTGACCCTGAATTCTTTGATGAATACTCTACATAATAGGGGGTTTTGTGCACAAGAGCCACGCCCAGTTAGTGCCTGATGTACAGATAAACATGGGTTTTGAGCCAAAGTGGTACTTACCACATAAGGCAGTTACAAACCCTAAAAAGCCTTGCAAGTTGAGGGCGGTGCTTGACTGTGCGGCTGCATTTCAGGTGCACTCTCCGAATGATTACTTGCTACAGGGACCGGACACGACAGCAAGCTTAGTTGGAGTGTTGCTTTGTTTTCGAAAGAAATCTGTCGCGTTGGCTGCGGATATTGAGGAGATGTTCATGCGGGTTCGAGTGCCGACGAGAGACAAAGGAGCTCTGAGGTTTCTCTGGTGGGGAAATGGTCGACTAGGTAGTAATTCTGTTGAATATCAGTGAATGCTCACCCGTTTGGCGCCACTTCCTCCCTATTTTGTGCAAACTTTGCGTTACGTCGCACGGCAGACGATGGGGGAGGACAGTATGAGGACTACATCTCCAGGGCTGTGTATAACAACTTCTATGTAGACGGCTGTTTTATTTCTTTGCCCACGCCGGAGAATGCAAAAGTTTTGCCGCCTAGAAGAGTGAGTTACCATCACGAGGCGGATTCCAACTACATAGGTGGGTGTGTAATATTAAAGAGGTGCTGGATATTTTACCGAAATCAGAGCTGACCCATCTCACTTTGGAAATAGATGATTGCGCGCCTGTGCCGGAGAAGACGTTGGAGTTAGAATGGAACGCAATAGAGGACACGTTCCAGTTTTCATTCGCAATACGCGAAAAACCTCAAACAAGGCGTGGCTTGTTGTCTATATTATCGTCGGTTTTCGACACACTAGGGTTGGTTTCACCTTTCATTCTGCCAGGCGAGGTGCCACTGCAATCACTATGCCGCTTGAAATTTGGTTAGAATGACCAAATTGGAGAAGAACCCCTACGATCCTGGAATGAGTGGTTAAGGAGTATGGGACAACCTTGTGCACTCAGAATTCAGCGTTCTGTTATTAGAGGTGGCTCGCTGAACGAAGGTGCACAGCTTCATATATTTTGTGACCCCTCTGAAGTTGGCTATGGAATGGTGGCGTATTCCAGAAAGGTTTCAAAGGACGTAGCCCATATTGTGCCCTGCTGTTCTCCAAATCAAAGGTAGCCCCTCTAAAGGCAGCAACGATCCCTCGATTGGAATTAGCCGCAGCAAGGCTGGCCGTTAGATTCTCTCGGATTCTTATTGAAGAAATTGGAACCAAATTTGATAAGATCTACTACTAGACGGACTCCGCTGTAGTTTTACGCTACAAAAACAACACTAAAACGAGATTTAGCACGTACGTTGCGAACCGTTTGGCTTAAATCCATTAGTTGCCTGAACCCTGGCACCGAGTCGGTTTGCGTGCTGTTATCGGTTTAGTTTCAACTAGGCTATCTAAGGTGATATTAGGAATAATAGCTCCTAGGAGTATCCCAACAACTCAAAATAATTCGGGGATTTTTTTCTGAGTAATAAACTGATAGGCAAAAACCTAATCTACAAAACGTTGTTAGAATATATTCCCAACTGCCAGTGTAAGATAGTTGAGTGTTCCCCATTATCAGCAAGCCTAACTCCAGTCCTATAAAAATACTTTTCCAAAGAATGCCTAAAACGACTCCCGTCCGCCTTCACCGCCGAGTGACAAGCCGTCATCAGTCCGCGAGAGCTAAACGCCCCCCACTCCCCACAGCTTTGTTACCTTGCTCGGTACCACTAGTTGATATCCACAGTGATGCTGGCATCAAATTTAGGGCACTAGAACGTAACCTGGAATCCTTGGAAGGACAGATACGTACCATGGATAACGCTCTGACTGCGTTGTCACCGCTAGCGTTTATCGCGGATCCTTCGAAATGCCCGAACACCCAAAGTTTACTAACGGCCGGTCGCTTTCTGGACTCAATTGCTTCTGAAGTCCACCAAAGAATTAAAAGATCCAAGAATGCTGTGGTCTTTAATATTCCGGACCGTCTTCCGCTTTCCTCGATTAAACAATCGTTGCTTCTAGCCTGCGGTATGTCACACCACGAGTGTGGCTGCGTACGACTAAGGAAAAAGTCACAGCGGTATATGTGTCCACTCCTGTTTCAGTTCCGTGAGGAAAACATTGCTACGGAATTCATCAGAAAGAGAGAGGCTGTCGCCAAAGCCACTCCATTCAAAAGCATAAAAATTGTCGCCGACAAGACCCCATTGCAAAGGGACGTCCTGAAGTCGGTAATCGGCAATCCCTCATCGTCACTATCTCCTGATCCAGGGCCGCCCAACCCCACTCAACAACCCACCACAGTTGACACATTCACACGCGCACCATCGACCAATACAGCACCAGTGGATGTAGACCTCGATATATCCCGCTCGTCGCCAACCCCTCAGCGCCCATCCAAACGGCTCCACATCACAACCCAATCTCCACCATTACCTATAGGACGTACCGAAAGCCGGGCGATACAATCATCTCTCAAAGACAGCTATCGCTCAGCTATTGGCTTGTCTTCCAAGCAAGCCGAGAAAATGACTGCTTCCAACTCACCACCCCGTACCAACGAACCAGCAACAACATCGTCCCCAAAGACATCGACCACAGCCTCTTCCCCCGCCCCTGTCGCCTACCGTGGCCTAGATCATCTCAACATCGACATCACCACGCCCCCAATTCACCTCATAAACCAGCCTGGGGCCCCTCGTGTAAGCGCTAAACAAATTGTAACCCAACCGTCCCCATCACCTCCACACCCACAGAAACTCTCCGGTTCCTCCATCAGTATTCCACCTGTGCACCTAAGTAACCATCTAAAGACCCATGTAGCCAACCCCAACGTGTTACGACAAACCACTCGTATGTCACCTTCGTCCTATCTACCGATGCCCCACCATATTACAAATTTGCCTCTGTTCATACCACCACCACCTTTGTCACCACCATTCGAACCTGCTCATTTTCCAGTACACCACGCACAGCGTTCGCTGTACTCGCTCAATGTCTCACCCGGTCGAATTCAGTTACCAGACCTTCCTTTAAGCCTCCCACCCCACTGCAGCCCCTACCTGTACCCCAACAACTTACCTACCTCAATCCGACCACGGCAGTGTACCATCAACCACCCGTTCGAATCGGGCTCCTACTTTACCCAAACAACCGGTGGTACATCCCACGGCTACTCAGTTCCGACGCAAAATACCAATTTTTTTCGTTATATACCCTGGGCGGAAAATGGCCCCATACCATAGCTCTATCCCGGCATATTCGTCCTCACCTGTTCCCCAATGGTGGTATAACCATCAGTCCACCAATTCGTATCTCGCCCACAAACCGAGGCCCTGCCTCTATAATTGCAGACGATACTTCTAACTTCCATCCACTCCACACTGGTTCTTCGCCTCAGACTCCTCCACTCATCCTTGACGAAGCTCCCCTTGCCCTCTTGGTCGATCCTGCGGCGGCCGGCCACTCCACGCGCTCCCAATCAAACTCAGAAATCACTGAATTTGATCGTACTACCTGTCCCACCAGCACTCCCCCAATCTTTACTGGTAATTCTGATACTGACCAAACGTCCCTCTATTGGTCCTTGACTTACACACACAGTAATCTACCCAGGACTATCTCATCCACCTCATCTGTACCAGGACTAGCACCACCACTATCTCTATCTCCTTCAGCCCCAACTCTCGCACAACTGCCTGTTGCGACAGTACAAGGAAGCACAACGCGTATGTCTGTTTTCGTCATCAATATTCGCTCACTACCAGCAAAAATTCACCTTCTGCGTGCCCGGGTCCTTGTGTCTAACTACGATTTCATCCTCATCACGGAAACGTGGCTTAACGCAAGCACTCCCAACTTAGACTTCACAATATCTGGCTACAAGGCTTTTAGCAACTCTAGAATGCATTGTCGAGGAGGAGGTTGTCTAATATACTGCAGAGAATCTTTTCCTGTTTCGTTAATGCAACACCCAGTCCTCGACGCGGTTGATGACTCGGTCTGGGTAACAGTTAAAGTGCAGTCACAAGAACTCTTGCTTGGATGCATCTATCGATCACCTGAATCAACCAGGGACAATATTGTACCTATTATTGACGCTTTCCACTTTGCCTCCACTTACCCCATCGATCACAAGTTGATTGCGGGTGATTTCAACGCTCCAGGAGTGCGTTGGCCATCACACTCTGGCCCACGACGTTATCAGGATTTCGTTACCTGTACACACCTCGGTGGTTGGACTCAACACGTTCAGTCACCTACGAGAGGAAACAATACTCTAGATCTTCTGTTCTCTCAAGGACTAAATAAGGTAACAACCTCTGTAGGAGATAGCTTCCCCAGGTGTGACCACAGGGCCGTCTCGTGCGCGTTCTCTGTACCAAAAATCGTTATTTCCTCCGTACCGTCTGCCAGACCATATCACTTAGCTCACTGGAGCAGCCTTCCAAACATAATCAGATCTCAAAATTGGGAGAAATCATTTCTTTCGCCCGATCCTCAGGTGGTAGCAGATCAACTATATTCTATTCTCAATCAGTCTTTAAACACCATCACCCCAACTATGCCACCAATGACGAATTCTAGAACAAACAGACTCTCGCGGATGAAATCTAAACTCTCCAAACTTCAACAGCTTGCACTCAAAACCCGGGAATTTTCGGTATATATCCAAATGGACCGACTGTCAGCGAAAGTCAAATCACTAACTGAACTGATGCTTACTCAGCAAGAGTCAAAAGCTTTGTGCCACCCCAAGAAGACGGAAATCCTGAGTAGGTTGATGAGAAGAAGAAACCCCCAACCCCGCAAGATTATACCTTTCATCACTGTTAACAACTCCCATCTGGATAAACCGGAAGAAATAGCTGAAGCGTTCAACACATTTTTCACTTCAGCCCTAACGACCAGTGTTCCCACTCCTGGAATACACTCTTCATGTTTACCCAGAGAGACTCTGTCCACAGTTTTATTTCACCCCAACGATATTTCTCCACACCTAGTCTCTATGAAACTATCTTACCGCCCAGGTCCGGACGGCATTCCGCCGGCGGCCTTTACTCTGGGGGGTCCAGACATTCCCATCCTTCTATCTAATTTATTTAACCTGTCCATGAAATTTAGCTCGTTTCCTAATCAATGGAAAACCTCTACAATTATCCCCTTGCACAAAAAAGGCTCCGTTCATGTTCTTGAGAATTATCGTCCTATTAATCATACACCGATTATCTCCAGAATCATGGAGAAGCTCATTAAGAATAAGATAATGACCCACCTCTTAACAAATAACTTGCTCAATGTGGGCCAACACGGTTTCCTGAAAAACCGTTCGTGCTCTACTTGTCAAGTTAATTTCTTGAACTCAGTCACGGAGGATGCTGACAAAGGCATGTCCATGATTATTATCCTGCTTGATATGAAGAAGGCTTTCGACCGAGTCTCACACACTCGGCTCTTATTGCAGGCCAAATCTTATGGCATCATGGACCCGTTACTCGGTTGGTTGGATTCTTATTTCTCCGACCGTTATCAGTTGGTTCAGATTAATGGTTCCGTCTCCAAACCCAAACCTGTCACCAGTGGTGTCATACAAGGCAGCGTTTTGGGTCCACTTCTTTTCCTCATTTACATAAATGATGTCTTCAGTGTCGTTCGCCATGGCAGTCTCCACCTTTTTGCGGACGACATAAAAATCTTGTATAGTTTTGATTCTAGTCAACTTAGTACAGTTATCAATGACATACGGCAAGATTTAACAGCTCTTAGTTCTTGGTGCACCACTTCATTAATGAAATTTTCTGCTGAGAAAAGCAACATTCTTACGTTAAAATGCAATGTCCCCCCAGGTATGTTCAGTATTGACGGTCACCCGATTTCCATCAGTCCGTTAGTACGAGATTTAGGTTTGCAATATTCAGCCACCTTCACTTTCTCTGAACATACTACCACTCAAATTGCCAAGGCTAGAAGACTGATAGGCCTGCTTCATAGGACATTCCGCCTCCCAGAAAGCAAATTCAGCACATATAAGACCCACGTTAGGCCCCTTCTGGAATACTGTTCCATAATCTACTCTAACATGCGCCAGTGGGACAGAGTGGCCATTGAAAAAGTTCAACGGCTAGTGACAAAAGAGTTAATCGGCTTTACCACTCAACTCAATTACAGCCAACGCTGTGAACATTTGAAACTAGATCCGCTATGGCTTAGACGCATGAAGCTGAACCTCTTATTCTTTCATGGTGTTGTTGTAAAACGAATCATCGAATCAGCACCGCAGTTCAGAAAGCTAACGGACTCACAGTATTCTTTAAGACTGAGAGACAACACAGTTACTGTTCCCATTTGTAGAACTGCTCTTAGATCTAACTTTTTCCTGGTTAAGTATGCAGCTTTATGGAACAAATTACCCCATGAAATACGTTCTATAAAGCCATCTAAGACGTTTAAGGCCCACATAAGCAAATACCTCACAGTACAAACTGTAATCCAACTTTTAGATCCGTACATGAGTGAAGCAAGGGCTTTTGAAGTTGGATTAGGTTTCTAATAGTTTTCAAACTCCCTTTTTGTGGACCCCATTATCTTTTAGGCCGTAGCCGCGCTTGATTCCCACTCGTGTTACTCACCCATTCGTTCTACTTCTGTTTCACATCTGATCCTGCCATTTGCGTGTTTAATTCTCCGTCGACAATGTCCGACAGGCACAGTCGTTGAACTTTCTCTGGAGTGCCGCACTAACTGGACTCAAGCCCCAGTTATGGCATCATTTTCTTTCTCTTCTCCTCTCTCTCCATTCTGTAACTTTCACTTTCTTTTGTTCTACGATTTCCTACAGAATGGTTTTATCCTCAGTCCGGTAATTCTGTTCCACCTTCATCCGTTTTGCTAAATCTGGCATCAAATTATTTTCCAGTTCCTCCCATCCTCTCATCTTTTTCCCATAGCCACGGCATGGCTATTAATAACCGGCTTCTTGACATTCCTCTACTCACTCTTCTCCCCCTTATCAGACCTTGCTATACTACACTTTAATTTGCATACGGATACCTAGCCCGCAATTATAAATCCAGTTCTAAGCTCCATCAAGATAATACTTACCCGCTTGACGTCACCTGACTTGGACACACTATTACGCCTGGGGCTCAGGGTTTTGTGATAGCTCTCCACCATCAATCTGCTCCTCATACAATGCCTTATTTTTCTAAGCTACACTCACCCGCGACTAATCAGGAAGTTGTGTCATCCTGACCTACAACCAATTTTCTACCGAAGCCATTCCCTCCCTTATTTACCAGTTTCTGGTATACTGAATGCTATAATCTTTACAGTTCATCAGTTCTCACCTTCAGCTTGCGCCTTTCGACCGACAATTGTTGGTTTGTCTGTCCTAATCAGCCGTTCCCACTGCACTAGCTAGCGGTCAACCTCCGCACGGCCAGTGGTGATACATTTCCACCAACTTCGTCATGCCAGTGAAGTTGCCCTGCATATGAAAATCGGTGGTGCGTTCACCAGATGGCTCGCATACGTATTGGAACCCGTCCGACTCTGTTATTGGCAAGAGCAAGCTGTTAAGTGATAGCCCCAAGAATGCTGCCATTATCTGAGTGATTGCTCCATCCTATCTTTTTTTTCTTTCACTGCTTGTGGCAGCAACACCCCTGAAGGTTATGACATCTGGTCTGTAGCGGTCTCACAATAAGGGGAAACAGCCATCCCTATCAGTCTCGGACCCAATGGGCCACGTGTAAAGAAAGGCGGGTCAAGGAGAAAAGGGGAGTTTACCCTACGGCGTAAATTTGTTCTCCCTCTCCTCAATAAAAAAGAAATCCACTTCAGGCTGGGAAGGTCTTGGGCTAATGCTCTCTGCCCCCTTCGTTACAGACGGATTTCTGATAACGGCCTAGACCCGACCCTGCATATGGGAAACCCCACGCTTTCGAGTTAACCTGCAGTTCCTTTTGTCTGGACCAGTGTGGGGTGACAGCACGCCGTTCGAGCTCTCCACGTATACTTGCCGACCCCGCCTTACTCAGCTTCAACCCTTTTGGGTTCCCTGCAAAATCCTTAACCAGCTTGCTGATGTTTAATACAGTAGTCGATACGCGATCTGAATAGTTACATCATGCGACCTCTGCTCAGACGACACCCCGGCATTGATACGCCTACGCCTAACAGCTATGGACAAAGCCTCGCTTGTATTGGTTGTCGGAATGCAATCATTACACATTTATAATTTATTATCCACAAGTTTACTTTTTCTATCCCCCTCGATCCCAAGCACTAATAATGTTGTCCAAAGTCAGCGATGATTTGTCTGCTACCATGTAGACTCAGTTACAAAACCAAAATTCTTACTGACACTAATTCCACTAGTAAACTGTTGTTCCTTTAATGATAGGTGCTCACCTTCACTTAGTTCTCTTGTCTCGGGCTATAACCCAGTGGTCTCATCGCCTTTTTCTTGCACTCCTCCGTTACTCGAGTCCTACCATGCTGATTACCACCCTTTAATAACCAATACTCACCGATCACCGTATTTGCTCATGGTTTGTTAGCACACCATCCCACCTAGCTAGCTTATGTATCTGATTACGTATTACCCCATGGAAAACCAGCACATTCGCATCCACATAAGAAGGCCTCGCCTTAGCCCCGTGCGTTCCTTTTTCTTTTTATAATTTCTCCGCCCCCACTTACAGCCGGGTCAACAACCTGACTGCTGTCCCCTCTTTTCCCATTTCTGACCCCACCCTTCTCCACTGTTTTATTTTTGACCCTCAACTGAGCCCCTTTACTACTCTACCACCTATCGGCCTAACCATTTTGCACTCTGGCTAAACATGCGCTTAATATTCCCATTATCAACTGAACGCCCTAAAAAAAAAAAAAAAAAAATACCAGCCTCCGCCTGTTAGTCCCTAGTAGATCGGCCCACTGGCCATCAAGTAGCATTAACACTCTAATTTCCGCTAAGCTGTTAATCATAACCCCCAGCTGGAGCATTCTCCAGACTGCCGCATTTCTCCTCTATTCCAGAACTCAGTGGTTACCAGGGTAGCCCGTCAACCAGAACGACGTCATCCCTTGATTACCTAACGGACTAAACGGTTTGATCGATCGGACTGGCCGTGGTTAAACCTACACTCACACCTGACGACGCTTTATATGGAGCACCTTACATGGCTAACCGGTGATCACAATCCCATAACCAGGATTACAATTACTCATAATAGCCCCACTAGACCGCCGGACGGATTCCTGACATCACCCATCAGCATTCATTTCCTGTTCTCCACACGAATAATTCAATTCATTCTGCATGCATAACTGGAGTCTGGCCCTCGCGGTTGCGTTCCGTACCCACTCGCCCTAGTTCGTCAGCCTAGCCCTTTCTGACTGCTGCCCTCATCTTGCACTACCTGCCATCAACGGCTACCAACGTCTTTATGAAACAAAACACCAAACACTTGGTTATTTATTCTTTTATCACGTATGCAGGAAATCTCACTTTTACACTCAACTTCCTCTGTTCCATCGGGTCTGGCCTTTCCCAGTCACCGCAGTCCTCCTTTCTCTTCGCCACCTGTGCATACTTGCCTGGTTGCATCAGCAGCGTGTCACCAAGTGTTCCCTCGAAGGCTTGTTGAAACTCCCAGTTGTGTCCACCCACCATTCACGCTCCTTAAAAGCACACTGCACTCCTGGTGAGAGCTTCTGCCTCCATGTGGCTTTCTATATAATATCGGAATTACCTATACAGAAAGACCAATCTGGATATCCCATTCGACTCACTTGCATTTGTATCACAGGCAACCCCCACAATGAGTTATCCAATGGAGGGTCAATCTTCTTTATTTCCTGCAGGCATCTCCAACTGCAATTTGACAACACCATGTTAACTCTATTTTTAATCTTCTTTTGGTAACAACCAATTTCTCAGTATTGATTCCTCAAATACCCAGTTGGTGCCACACTGCGACTCCTTTTACACTTCCCGACTCTTCTTTGAATCTCTTTCACTCCACCGCTCTCTCCCTATCTTCATCGACTGCACACAAAATTCCATAGATCGCCGTGATCCATTCTGGACTACCAGACCCGTCGCAGACAGTTATCGGCATCCATAAGGCAAGTTGTGTTTTATTCTTGCATCAACTCCCTGTTCATGTAGTGCTGTCCGACACCAGTTGCTTTATGGGTTCTTGCGAACACTGCACTTTTACCCTTCTTCAGTATCGCTTTTCCTTCATTCCCACGTCCATCTCGCTAACCTCACCGTCCCCGTCCCGAATTCGAAACCGATTCGCAATAGCCGCGCTAACCGTCCTCTCTTTAGCTCACTTAAACACCGTCCAAGCTGATCGTTCTATTACTGCAGTTGTGTGAACCATATTCTTCTAAATTGTGATAACCCTACATAAATGTGAATTGCTGTGTTCTCTGATCATGCCTTGTGCATGTGTCTTGACCACGATCAAGAAATATACCATTATTATTATTATTATTATTGGCGTCATGTCAGATCGGAGGCTTACCCTGCAGACTTGGCATCAAGTCACATCATCACCGAGTGATATCGGCCGCTGGTTCGAAGGTCCTAACTTCTTGATGGGCGACGAAACGTTATGGCCAACGTGTCCTACGGTCGCTGCAGCACCACCTAAAGTGGAGCTGGAGCAGCTTTCCGGTACCGTTCACACAATATAGCAGGATACATGGAGGGACGCACTTCTAACCAGGCACTCCGATTGGTTTTACCTGCTGAGGTCGGTAGCTTGGTTAAACCGTTTTAAAATGTACGCTGCACTCATGAGTGGCGGTTGCACAGATCTAGGACTGAAAACCAGGCCGTTGAAGTTGCACGACATTGCTAAAGCGAAGGAAAGTGTTATCCTGATCGTGCAAGCCAAGGTCTATGGTGAACAGTTAAAATGGCTACGAGTCAGGAATAAAAGCCTATGCGCTCACAAGTCTCCAATGAACAAGACTCTGTTGAAACTCAGTCCATTTTTATTAGAAGAAACCATTTGCGTTGGAGTACGAATGAACTACTCCAATCAGTTTCAGGGTGTGAAACATCCGGTGATACTACCCAAGACTCACCTGATTACAGACTCGATAATCCGATGGTATCACACGATGGAAGGACACGCAGGACCTTCTCAGTTACTCGCGGAACTTCGCAAAATATTTGGATTATACAGGGGGATCTGTCGTCAGGCGAATACTTGGAAAATGTTAGAAATGGCGGAAGCATTTGGCGGTCGTAGGCAAACAGATGATGGCTCCTCTACCAGCCGTTAGAGTCCAACAAGGTTGGTTTCCATTCAAGTACGTCGGAATAGATTACTTTGGTCCATTTGAGGTTAAACATGGGCGCAGCATAGAGAAACGAAATGGATGCATCTTCATCTGCCACCAGATGCGTGCAGTACATATTGAAGTTCCTTACTCTCTATGCGCGGACTCACTCAATAGGACGTTACTGCGTTTCATGTCAATGAGCGGGGCACCGTCCGAGATTTTTAGTGATGATGGTACAAACTTTGTCGGGGCTCAAAATGGAATTGAAAAATATAATGGGAAACTGCTCAAGTGATAAGGTTGCTGATAGGTTGTTGCAACAGGGCGTGCAGTGGCACTTCAAGCCCCCACATGCCAGTCACCGTGGTGGCATATGGGAGATCATGGTTTGCACGGTTAAGAGAGTACTTCTTTCAGTTTGTGACGAGCAGCCGATGACTGACGATATATTGTTGACATTCCTTACAGAAGGTGAGCGGATAGTAAACGGACGACCGCTACTGCCTTTGACCTCGGACTTTCGTGATCTGCCAGTACTCACGCCCAATGACCTACTTATCCTGAGGGCGAACCCACGGGATATTCCGACGGGTTCGTTGCGAGATAGAATTGTTCGTCAGTGGAGGCGGGCAAACTGCCCGACCTCTGTGTTTTGAAAGAGGTGGATCAGGGAATATCTTCCACTATAACAACAGCAACAGAAGTGGATAACTGGAGAACGCAACTTTAGGTTAGGTGATGTAGTGCTACTAATTTCGGAGGCCTTGCCACGTGGCCGGTGGCCGATAGGAGTCATCAAAAGCATCTCAGTTTCGGACGATGGCTTGGTACAAACGGCAACAGCGCGAACTAATGAAGAATTAGTGCTCCGTGACATTAGAAAGATTTGTCTTACTGAACGCGAACCGGACACTGGAGGTGTAAGTTCAGAGGTCAACTCTCCTCAAGTGGGAGGCGGGTCTTCGGATCTGCCGAACCGGGAGGGACCACTGAGATTTGATCCACTTGTTCGACTGGGAGCTGCTACTGACGGTGATCAGTTTTAAGTATTGAAGAACCGTAGGGCAAGCCGATGCATGAGGCCCACCACACCTAGTGGTGCACAAGAAAAATCCGGGTCGGATTTTGAGGGCCGGCGCGAAAGAGTTCAGGGAACCCCGTTCCATGCATTAGCATCCATGTTACAAACGACACTTATCATTCGCATAAACTGTCTTTACCGGAATTCCGATTGTTCGTTTTATTGCTCGAAATCTTTGTCACAAACCAGACTCCCACCGTTGCCTCGAGCGAGAGTCGCTCGGCTTGAACTTCGTTGTGACTGTATTCGGTAATCCCACCTTCTTTTTCATACCTTTCGCTGTAATTCAGCTTCAGTTGTTGATTTGTTGTTCAATTTGGAGCGAAAAAGCCCAGAAGGAACACTAGTGATGTTTGGTTATTATAAAATTAATTAATTTGTTGTGTATAGTACCGCAGCTATTTGGAATCGACTCTGTTTTGAATTGTGTCGAAGTTGGTTGCTGCGCATCGCTCGAACCTTCCGGTGGCTGGAATTTACACCGTTCGTTATTTAATTGGTAACCTTTTTCATGTTGCTCCAGTTTGCTTCCTCATCGAAAGACTCTTTCTATGAGGAGATCCCAGTGGGTCTTAGCGGGGCATATGCGGCAATATTAGAACTTCGTTTGGGCGAAGTCTTGTAGCCAGGTCGCATTTGTGGCCTCCAGCCTTGGGCGCGGTTTTAGACGGGCAGAGAAGATAAGCAGTCTGGCTGATATATTACAGCCAAGCAACAGGACGCCCGGGCCCTTCTGAAATTCAACAAGGGGTGGTTTGGAGAGTGTTTTAGTTCAGGGTTATCGCGAGCATAACATCATGGAGGTGCTGAGGTTGCTATGGCCTTAGGGGCGAGAAGTTGTAGGTACTCTAAAACGGTTTTAGTGACGACCAACTGCGCTTGCAGTATAAGGCCCAGTTTTTGATTACCAGTCCGGCAGTGTACGGTAAAATATTATCGCTCTGGGTTAGTCGAGCCGTGAAGGTACACCGGGGCCATTGGGCTTGAAGTCTGCGCAAGGAAGCAGCTGAGAAGCACTGAAAGCTTGAAAAGCAAGTTTGCTTAATAGGTCTAGATGATATACGGCACATCCTATCGTGGGGTACTCAGAGTTCTAATGCTGCAGGTTGGTGTTGGGTCTTGGTACGCGGAAGGTTTCCGTTAGGTTGGACTGTAAACTGGATAGCAGGTAAGGTGCTAGTACATAGAAAACGACGCTTTCTTACGAAAATGAGGAGGGATAAGCATGAGCGAAAAATACGGGCGGTTTTTCTTGAGTTTATATATATATAAGTTTATATATTCATTCATAATTACATTAATATAGTGATATGATGAGATGTGTTTGTCATCTGTTGTATCGACTCGTTGCTCAGAGTAGCAGGATAAAAGTCAGAGCCACGGTGGTTTTGTACCTGACGTCAACATACACGCCGGGAGTGCTTGGAACGGCTTGGGTTGGTTGGCGCTTGGGGCGGGAGGCAGATAGGCTTGTGTGGCTAGTTCAGTTCGCTAACACCCCAGTCAGTCTATTCCTTAAGAACCAAAAGCATATCATTTTCTCTCTGAAAACATGACGTACTCAGAGGAAAACCTAGGTGGGTCTCAACTGCGTTTGGGCCACTAGCCGCTTACGAATAAATATCCAGGGTTAGTTTACACATTTTTCTTAAGCGTAGACAAGTGCTGGTGATAGTCGGCCCATGTATCAACAAGGAGGATTATGAATATAATAATAGTTTGTTTCGGATAACGCCGAAGCTTGCTGCGATGTAAGATCAAACGGTACAGTCGAAAGCTGAATCAGAGTTTTAAAAGGATTGTACAACTATGTGCGCGCGATTGAATGTAAGAGAAAGCATTTAAGTCAGTTTTTGTGGTAGCTCCCGGCAACTTTAAACTCAAGGTCAGATAGTCCAGCGGGCTGAATGTAGGATGTAATCATTTTGCTGAAGTGTGGAATGGATTGGGAATATGAAAGATTCAAACAAATCCTACGGAAGGAAGACTGTCCTGCCGGAGGACCATGCTGGATTAACGGACACGTGGTTACAGCGAGAAGTAAACATTTCTGAAGGAGACGGAATCAAGCAACAGAGCACTGCACTGAATGAGAGGGGTTATGAAGTAAAGTTAGACGGTGAGAAGAGGTGATATTGCGCATAAAGAGCAAGAAAAATTAGCCGGGTATTGCAGTTGCAAAGTTCACAGATCGTATATCGGTTGAGTCAGTTATGTAACAGGCGGACAACACACTGGACTATGGCAGCCAAAGTGATAGGGAACAAATTGGCCGGATAGAAAAGCGTGGACTTCCAGTGAAATGTCCGCCCTCAGAGGGTAGGAATATAACGCATAAACATGAAAATGGGAACCGGCGATAAATCGATGTGCTATGCTTAGCCGCGATAGAGGCAGAAATGTAGCTTGCAAGAGGGATGGTCAGTTAAATAACAGGTAAGTATTCACATACCGGTATTCCTTGGCAAAAGACTGCACGTGGTGAAAAGAATGAATCAAGGATCAGAAGTGTCTGAGACGATCTATCAGAATAGCTGACTTCAGATGGTTAAACATTTTAAAGCTCGTATGGACAACAGAATTCGGAGTCAGAGAGTCGGTGGAAGGTGGTGGAAGTAGCCAGGAAGGGTCTAAACATACAGAGGTGGGGCCAGTTTTTATGGAAAGCCTGGTTAACACTCTATCAGCTTCACTCCTTAGGTTCAGGCAGAATCACCGAGGGCTTAGCTCTCGAGCTCATTTGTTGTAGGGGGCATCCTATATTCAGGGTCGGGTCGTGGCTGTAAAGGGGAACAAGTCCGTTGTTGGAGAAGCGTAGGGCACGAATCCGATGACTTTACAACCAGAAGTGCTTTTGGCACTTTGGTGTTCTTTGGCTTTTCATTCAGGGGAGCTGTAGAGTATACTTACTCCATAGGACGCACTTCCGATTCCTCCTCTGCCCGACATTATTTACACATGGCCCATGGGGTATGCCACTGCTAGGATAGGCTTCTTCTCGTATAATAAGACAATCACAGACTCGTTACATCTTGCCTATTGGTGGTTTTGCAGCCTTTAGCCATGGAAAAGAGAGAAAGGGAGGAACAGACACATTAGAACTAATTCCACACCCGGGTAATGCACTGGTGACCGCTCGCTACAGATAAAGTCGCAGTCCGACGACCCTCAGATTTATGTGAGCCAGCTGCTGTTGACACAACCATCGAGTAGACCCACAGATCGTTATTCGTTTTGGTGACCAAGTATCAAAGGTTGCATAGCATCCAATCATAAGAAGACGTTGCTGTGGTTATGACAAATGATGGCTATTTATAACGAATTAGTTGGGTTTATACAGATTGGGCAATATTAAGGTTTCATTTTGACGGTCAGCAGTACCTTTGCTGTATTCTGGTCTGGGTTTTAAATCACAATTCTAAACAGTGTAGGCTTCAAGAGGATTTAAATATATCACTACAGGTATCACGATCTGACTGTGGGCCGGAGGTGGGGGACAGTATAGTAAACAGTAAGTTGCCCTTGAGGGGCGGTCAGGGATTATCAGTGAAGATACTAATGGAATATCACAGGTTAGGTTGCAACGAGACTCGGTGTTACCCGAGTGATGAGATCAAAGTAGAAAATTTTACTTGGTTATTGGCTGAGACATAAACAACGGTGTCCAGTTTAGGAATGGGATTGCAAAACTGGTGGACTATATGGTCGAGTGAAAGCAAGTTTGAGAAGGTAGAGGTGCCATGAGAGTATTATAGTTGAATGTCCCTCTCAAACTCATGGTCTATGGCAATGCATCCGTTTTTCAGGTTGATCGTATCAGAAACAATGAGGAATGCCTCTAAAGGTCGCTCAAAACAAGGGAGATTGGACAGAATGCGCATTTCAACTAGGAGTTCAGCCCATACCTCACTTTAACTGATGAGGAAGAAATTAGACCCGACATTTAGTCTTGGTGGCGGTACAGGTAAAAATGGAGTACGGTTCCGCAGCGAGCACACACCGTGGGCAATAAAATGTGGACAAAAATCAGAAAAGCATGCTTGTGCACAGGTTTATGTGGCAAAATGGAAATGAGCTTCGAGCTTTTTAGCCGAAGGGGCTCGAGTTTAAGTCGGTCACACCTTTCACGATAAGATATAAGTGAGTTTAGTCCAACCAAGCTTCTAGTAAACGATCGTTGGACTTTTCCAATTGCAGCGGATGTGGTTTTTGTCATGTCCAAACTAACAAGAGAGTAGTATTTTGAGCGTGCTTATAAATTCGAGCGGCACAAAATGAGGAGGCTATCATTCACCTCAAAGCGGCAGAAGATCAGACCGACGCGCCCTCCTGCCATGGCTATTCGATAGGACCCCTGTCAGAAGAAGTTGAAAGAAGACGGGTAATGTAGGCCGTGGTCGCTTACCAAGGGAAAAATCGTGATTGGGTGGCTATCTAGCGGGATAGATCCAGGGATTTATGGTACTTTACGGGGTAAATAGCGAACTTTTAGACGCCAAGAATTGCAGATGCCGCGTATGGCACCCGTGGTCAGAGGACGTTGAAGCATTACAAGCGTCATCTAGTTTAGAGGACAGGTTGCATGGGTCAAATACATAAACCATCTAAATATCGTAGGCAAATAGATACGGGTCGCCATGGTGCTCTTCGGCAAGGAGGTCATTTAGAGACGTTAGTATTATTCTAGCGGACCTGATTAAAAGCTCCCCCACTCCAAGGCTGTAACTGACCTGTGGGAGTTTGAAGTGCCACCGGGTGCCGCATGTCGCCGTTTGATCCAGTGGTTCAACTTTACTCATGCTTCGGTTCCAAAGCATCAATTCTCCTTGGGCATCCACAAAATTTGGCCCGTTGTCTGAGCGGGTGCCCGATGGCATATTCCTTCTGTTTGTGAATCTTTGAAGGGCTCGGAGGAAACACTCAGTCTTCGTCGATCGCTTGGCTCCTAACTGTACTGCCCGAGATTTCATACCAGCCATGATGCACCCGTGCCTCTTTTTGGTTTTCTTACCCCATCTGACGAACAAAGATCCGAAATAGTTAAGTCCGGTGTTACTAAGTGACCACCACCCTAGGGCCATGCTACACTGCCGGAGTGGAGCTACATGCTGCTTACCGACTGCCGCCGTTATTCTTCTACACAGCATACTAAGCCGGATCGCTCGTAATACTCTCGCTATTCCTGTCAAGTTCCAAGGTTGTTCCCGAATAGTGCTCGTCACGCGGCCTTCCACGATGTGCCTTTCCACAGCTTCTGTGTCAAATTAGTAGATGTATCACGGGTTGTCGTGCAAGTATCATCGTAGGATACGATAACCACTAATCGAGCACCGCTTGGCCATTTCGCACAAATAACAAAACCAGAGCAGGATCGATTCTTAGTTTCTACCCTACTAAACTGAAAATCCCAAAACGTAAAACGATAAACAAGCTTAAGTTATCCACCAAGCAGATCTTATGGTAAAACCCAGAGGCTCAGTGTCCCGTGGTCTAAGCACAACAGACAGAATAGGTTGAGGGCCAAACTTAAAAGTCTCAAACAAACAAACGGACATGCAGAATTTTGGTGTATACATGAGCCTTGCAAAGTAACGTCAGATGCGGTCACATTCATAAATCATGCAGAACATTTGGGAGGATTTTCAACATAGATCCTCCTAAACACCATCGGATGTCCCATGTCAACTCTTAGATGTGAGCTTGTCGGTGTAGCTCCTACTCTCATCAGTTCACCAATGGGTTCCGAATCCAGGGTTTTTAAACTGTTCTTTGTGATCAATTTCATTTCGCTGTTTGTTCCCGGCTCTTCAAGGTTCCAAATCTCTGGGGTGAATTCCTCGGACGGCACCATCTAGAGGAGGCTATATTCTGCAGAGCTTAAGTTGCCAGCAGTTATTGAACCCATTCGTACCTTTCCCTGGGGACGGAGACCCTTCATGGTCAGTAAGTGCCTCGTAAGTCTGACCAGACATACTAGTGAAAGAAGCAACCCCGTACAAGGGGAAAATCTTGTCAACCACGATAAACTGGTTGTGGGTCCGGCGGCGACTGCGGTCTTTATAGCGCTCCTGGTTTCCATTTCCGATTCAGGCGGTAATCTCAGTTCGTAAACAGGCCCGTCCTTTTCAGGCAAGTAATGCAACTTCGGTCCTCCAGTTCACGTACAACGGTAATAATAACGATTATATTGGTTTATTTTGAGGAAGCACGAAGCGTGCCAGGTGCATGATCAAATTTTTACAAGACATGAAATGGGCAGACAAAACTAGCGAAAAAATTAAAATGTGCATGAAAAAATGGGATGTGTCGACTCAGAAGAGAGATTAAATAGGAAGGAAGGTATTATAAGTGTAACCCCACCAAAGAAAAACTGGAGGGAGTTCAAATGAACCCAAGGGCTGGCTCAAATGGACGCCCGGTAAATTTGGGGGTCAAAGTCCAAAACGGAATCCGGCTGGTCCAAGTGGAGACATCTGAAAGCTCACGGATATATATGAGATTGGATAGAAATCGGTATAAGAAACTGTGGCAGCGGGAGGCGATAGAAAAGAATGCGAGAAGCACCCCAATGGATTAGATAAAATTGAAGCACTAATGCTCTGGAATAGATGGTCGGCGGACAGGGCACGAAACTCATCGTAGAGGGGCAAGATTAACGCAACAATTACAATGGTAGGCCAGATGATGAAAATTGTTTGGAAGGATTGGTTACTGTAGATATGAGGCACAGATGTAGAAAGAATGGATGCATACCATGAAGGTCAGCGGGATGATAGCATAAAAAATTGCCGGCGAAGAACTGCGGGAAGCCGAGCGAATGTATGTACACATTTACATTAGGTGAGACTTGGAAAAGCAAAATAGCCTACAAGGTACGCAACAAGTGCCTGTGACTAGCAAAATACGACACAGAAAATGACAGACCTGACCGAACAGGCACAGGAGAAACACGGCCAGTCAGATCGGTTAACTACAGATGAAACACGAAGAAGGCTGAGAAGAAAGATGCATGGAAAGATCCGCTGAGGAATGGCAGAGTCAAACAAGGGAAGTATGGTGGTGATCAGAAAATAAATGTAGTTGTAAATAAGGCAAGGTTTGGAACGGCAAGTTTTAATGTAGGAATCGGTCATGGTTGCGGGGGTGGGACTGCTGCTGAATGGCATCGAGCGTGGGAACAAAGAACGAGGGAGGATTTGACAGAACGTTGGGCGGTGATGCATAGGAATGCGGTCGATGAGCTCCATGAGCATAAAGTGATACCAGGTGAATAGAGACTTCAAACCGCTAACTACGACGTGTGTGGAAAAATAAATATTGGCGGGGTTCAATAGGGTGAAGTGGGCAGGACTACCTTGGCGCGCAATAAGAGGTGAAGAGTGGGATTCGATGGTAGCGGGGACAGAATTGGTAGGTGGGCATAAAGAAGTAGAAAAACAAAGTGGAAGTGATAAGAATGGTGACAAGAACGATATTTGGGCATACTCTGGTGGAATATGGATGACGGGAGCATGCGATCTGCATCTGACAGCATTGGATACCGTAGGGAGAGGAGAGTTGGAGCTTGCCACCCATAACCGGCGCTTCTAGGTGGGGCCCAATCTGCAAAACACTTCGTGAAGTGAACACCGAAGTTCTGATTCACCTGCCTCACAGCGTTGGTGCACCCTTGCAAGCGGCCTGCACGCCCGATGAGCTCCGACCAAAGCGGCGGATATGACCGTGCCCTACACCGTTGAGAGTGAAACGAGTGACCATTAATGATTGTGCAAGGGGTACAGAAACACGATACAGGTGTGTGATCCAAGATCAACCGGGCAAGTTGTGAGACCACGGAGAGCAGAGCATACGGGAAACTCTAGTGGTAGACGGCCATATTAATTATTCTAGGAATATTTCACCAGCAACCTATATTAAACGTTTCACCATTGCCATATTTAAGAAATCCACACCTTGTCCAAACTACTAGTCCCTTATAATTCGGGTGAGCGACTAAGAGTTAACTACAAAAATAAAACAGCAGTAGCTATTCTTACCCGCCCTTGGGTGGTCTATCCGTTAGTCATCATCTTAGATCAAATCGCCTACCAACAATATTCTGTAAAAATAAATGGCCAGGTCAACGAGCAAACGGTCTCAGCCAGTGGCTTCTCGCTCTACAGCCAATCAGAAACCCAAACGACCCGAACACAATGATACCCCCAATATGATAGAAATATTTGGAGAAGCCAGTAGAAGGGCCAGTGCCATTGAAAGTAACTTGGCAAGTATGTCTACCCATATTGCATCGGTTGATGATATATTATCTAAATTAACACCACTAACCTACCTTCTGGAGCCCTCGGCACTCCCCGGTCCCCAGAACCTAATAGCAGCTAGTCAGTTTCTTGACTCAGTGGCGTCGGAAATCCTGCGACGGCTGCAGAATGCAAAAAATGCAGTTGTTTTCAACATCCCAGATCGGCTGGACATCACAATGGTTAAATCCACTATCCTTCAAGCCGCGGGCATGGCCCACTTTCCATGTCACTGCAGAAGACTAAGAAAAAGGTCACAGAAGCACTCTTGTCCCCTTCTATTCTAATTTACGGATGAAAAATTGCTAGAGAATTCATTACTAAACAGCGTATAGTCTCAACTGCTTCACAGTTTAAATCAATCAAGATACAAGCTGATAGAACGCCACTACAAAGAGAAGTGATACGATGTGCAGCTATAAATTCTAATCACATTGGCATTAAGATCCCGAAGTCACCCTCTTCCTCAAGCACCTTACCAAGGATCAACGAAACCCCTCACTCTTCTACCCCTAGAAGATCCACAGGGTTAGTTGATCTGGACGAATCTTTCCCCACCTCCCCACAGCTCCCCCAGCCAAAACGACAACACATATCGACAACACCTACAAGCTCATCCCAGGAGGGTCCTCACAATACGCCTCCAGCTCCGGTCGGCCGTTCCACGGGACTTCAAGTTCCCAATGAAATAAAACCTGCATCTCTAATATCTGTCCCCATAGGCCCCCGTTTAAAAACTGATGAAAAGCCCATGCGTGCCACTCGTATGCCACGTATATCGCTGACAATAAAGAACCGTCCAGAAGAAAGGGTCAACGAGAGTTTAGTTGCCAAGGCTAAGTCTCCGTGCGGGCAAACGATACGGGGATGCATGAACAATGACAATGATCGTTCTTTCTCTAGACCGAATTCGGCACCGACCGACTTCCCTCATTTGGGATACCCTCGCATCTCTCAACATATGAAACAAAATAGCGCTTCCAAGATGATGATGCAACAACAATGGGACCATACCCATAATAAAAATAGATGGTTTGGTGAACGAACTGCGTTCATGCTTAACTCCGCACTAATGGAACCTTCCCATCAGCCTAATCTCCCATTATTTCCATCTTTCCTACCTCCCCCTCCTTTAAACTATCCGAGCGCATCGCATATCCTACCATCTACCAGCGGGTACCCCATATCTAGCCAAAGTGCCTATTTTTTTCCATACGTGCCGTGGGCACAACATGACCCCATAACCTAGATATGCCTATTATGAATTGTTCTAATCATCCCTATAGTAGTGTAATACCTAATACCCTGTCATTTATTATTCCACTCGCAGACCCAAGTCCTCCCTTTGCTAATGACAACTTAGGCGGGCTTGCATCTTGCGCTGATGATTCTTTCCAGGTTAAATGCAGCAGTCAACAAACGGTAAGTACTACTATCAATGATGACGTCAGAAGTACTGAAATTTTTACATTGCTATTGGTCAATGCACGATCTATTAGGAACAAAATCCAATACATAAGATCAGCTGCACTAACAAATGACTATAACTTCATTTTAGTGACGGAATCTTGGTTATCGGACTCCTATCTAGTAGAGGATATTGAGGTACTCGGCTACAAATCCTTCAGCAAAGGCAGAACACATCAACGTGGTGGAGGCTGTCTAGTGTATGTGAAGGAAACTCTCAGGGCGACAAGCTTTCAGCACCCTATCCTAGACGGCATTGTCGACTCTGTATGGCTGAACGTTGGAGTTGAACGTCAAGAACTGATACTAGGTTGCGTATACCGTCCGCCTAGATCTAGTCCTAATAGTTTCAAGCAAATTATAGAGGCACTCAACCTAATTAGTGATCTTAAAATAGGCCCAAAATTGATAGCTAGTGACTTTAATGCACCAGGAATATGCTGGACATCACTCACAGCACCACGCCATTTACTACAGTTTTTGAATGCAATTCACCTAGGAGGATGGAAGCAGCACGTCACGTCCCCAACCAGACGCGACCACACTCTTGACTTAATCTTGTCAATAGGATTAACCCAGGTTGTAACAAAAGTTCAGAATAACCTACCCGGAAGTGATCACGCAACTGTCCACTACTGCTTCACAGTGCCCATAAAGGATAAACAGCCGATACCCCCGCATAGACCATATCATAAGGCTAACTGGAATATACTACCTTCTCTGATTCGGAGCCAAAATTGGGACACCTTCTTTTTAAGTGCAGATCCCCAGCTGGCGGCAGATCAACTTTACTCCATCTTTGAACGATGCCTCAACCGAATAACTCCGTCACAAGGGTCGTCAATCCGCCCTAAAGACAATAAATTGTCTCGTCTCAACTTGAAGTTAAGTAGACTCCAACGCGTTTATCTTAAAACAAGGGACTTTTCGCTGTTTATACAGTTGAATCGTCTGACTGAAACGATAAAACTGTACTCCGAGAGTGAAATGATACAACAGGAACTCAGGGCCTTACGTGATTCCAAGAAAGTCGAGATTCTTGCAAAATTGATGAAGTCCAGGAACCCCAAAACAACTTCATCTATCTCTTCTATCTCCTTCAATAACACGTGCCTCGACAAACCGCTGGACATTGCAGAAGCGCTTAACACGTTTTTTGCTTCTTCCTTAATTAGTGACACAGCACCATTTTTCTGCAATCCACCAGTACCATCATATGAGCCACTTTCTGCTGTAACATTCCTGCCCTCCGAAATCGAGCCTTTAATTTCAAATATCAAAATGTCTTTCCACCCCGGATCGGACTCGTTACCATCGGCCATCTTTAAATTGGGTGGCCCAGATATCCCAATTCTTTTATCGAATTTATTCAATTTGTCTATGCGTTTTAGTTGGTATCCTACACAGTGGAAAACGTCGGTTATTATTCCAATTCATAAGAAGGGAACACGGGAGGACCCGGCCAACTACCGGCCTGTGAATCATACCCCAGTAGTATCGAGGATTATGGAAAGATTAATAAAAGTTAAACTAACAGATCACCTCCTTAAAAACCACCTTATAAGTGAAGGTCAGCACGGTTTCCTAAAACATCGATCCTGTGCAACTTGTATGACTGACTTTCTGAACCTTATTACGATAGCTGCCAATGATGGTAAGGCAGTGATCTCAGTCTTTTTAGACATGTCTAAGGTCTTCGACCGGGTGTCTCACATTCGTTTGTTGTCAAAGGCTAAGACATTCGGCATTGTTGACCCACTATATGCCTGGCTAGAATCGTACTTGTCCTCGCGCAGTCAAGTGGTAAACGTTGATGGCACAACTTCCACACCCAGCCCTGTAACCAGCGGTGTGATCCAAGGTAGTGTACTGGGCCCGTTGTTGTTTCTCATGTACATAAATGACATATTTACCGTGGTTTGTCATGGAACTTTTTTATTCGCTGATGATGTAAAGTTGTTGTACACCTTCGACCATAATTCATTGGGTAATACTATAGCAAAAATATCTGAGGACCTGCGGATGCTCAATTCGTGGTGTACCGATTGTCTAATGAAGTTCTCGGCGGACAAAAGCTGCATTCTTACATACAAGTGTCATGTCCCTCCCGAAACGTTTAGTATAGGTGGTCACCTGATCCCCAACAAATCATCAGTACGCGACCTGGGCATATACTACTCCTGTTCGTTCAACTTCTCGGAGCAAACAGACACTCAAATTGCTAGGTCCCGCAGGTTAATAGGAATTGTCCACAAAGCATTCCGTTTGCGTGAAAGTAAACTCAGTGTCTATACAACACACGTTAGACCATTGCTGGTGTACGGTTCAATAGTTGGATCCAACATGCGCCAGATTGATAGGATCGCCATCGAAAATTTTCAGCTCGCCTTTACTAAACACATAGTTGGATATTCGTCTAGTCTCAAACATAAACGTTGCTGTGGCCTGCTACACCTCGAACCCCTTTGGCTCCGATGGATAAAGAACAACTTGTCTTTTTTCCACTCACTATTAGGATATAGATCCTGCCAAGCCACCCCTGTGGCACGAGACCCATTAAGCCTAAGGTTTTCGTTACGACACAGCAGTCATTCGGTCACTGTGCCGTCCTCGAGAACCAGCCTACGGTCCAATTTTTTCATTGGTAAATATTCACAAAGTTGGAATAAACTTCCACCAAATGTCCGTGCAATAAGCCACTTGCCGAGATTCAAAGAGGAATTAAACAAACGGCTTGATGTCCTGACACTCGTATCAAACAATGATCCATACACTTCGGAGGAGCGGGCCTACGAAGTTGGTTTGGGTTACTGACACGTGGGTCTGAGTCGGGGGCCACGAGACCTACGTACCACACAAGTCGCCGTAAATACCACTCAAGTTTCATTAATCTTTCGCGTAAAACCTTGTGTTTAGCAAAGTTGAACCATTCACCAAGTAATTCCAATTTCTAGATAATAGAGGTTTTTCTTTACTACTGACCGCTGATCCTCAGCTGGGAGCACCCCAGACTGCGTTTTTCTATTTTTACTTTTCCAGACAACCGCTGATGATGCCTTCCCTTCGATGGCTCGGCATAATACCTGGCCCACATTTCCCGCTGAAAACTCGATACCTGCTCGTCATTTCGTCACTACCACATAGGCCATGCTCTCCAGGACCCCTCGCAACCTGGTCGCAAGCTCCTGGATTATTCGATCTCTATGTGACAACGCCAATATCACTCAAGCGAAGCCCGCCGGTGCGGGCCGCGGTCAGATCCATCACATTGGCCGACGCACATCGGGCGTGCAGGACGTCTGCAACGATGTGCGGACACAGATAGGATTGCGGATGGCACCTGTCAACAAAAACGGTTTTCAGGTTGGGTGTCCCGCGCACGGTCAGCCCCACGCACCAGCACCGGTCGCAGCAAAAAATCATTCACCCAAAATGCTACAAATATGGAACTATCTCCCCCAGTTACCGCTTATTTTTATCGTACTTGTCTCCATCTTCGCAACCTTAACTTACCGCTTCTTACGCCCAGAAAAATCTACTTTCCCTAGCACATAATTATCGCGGGGTTAAAAGACCGTTTCCGTACTCGGCTTACCATTCATGATCCTTTTTTGTCCCGATAATTCGTGCCAAACTGCCCGCTTGTCCTATTAGCAAACTTAACCAATCCCCGAGATAAAACTCGCTTTTATTTTATAAGTTATCAATATATTTGCAAAAGTCACATTTATTGTTGCCATACACTTCCGTACCACAATGTCCAGTATTCTATCTTGGTAAATCCTCCCAGACAATTTTGATTCTTGCATCTCTCCGGTCATCATGTTCGGCCCTTAGATAACGATCATCAAACGTAAATACTTACCTGCCATTTAAATACTCATCTGTGCAAGCCGTGTCTGCTAATATCATGGCTACGCATCACAAACTGATTTGTCGCCCAGTACCCATTTCTATTTTGGTGCATCACATTCCCCCCTCATGAACGTTAACAATGTGCGCAACGATTACATGCTTGCGTCCGGTCACTTCTTTTACCGTCACCTAGGCAATCACTCTCTACAAATGAGTCCTTCATTGGGTATTTAACGGACTCAGCCGATATTTGGTCGCTGAACGTTTCAAGGAAAATCTTCGAAAGATTTTGATTGTTCTTTGTCTGCAAATTCATTCCTCTCATCGTCTGATTTCCAATCCAAAGCCGTGCCATACTCCGGGGAGCGCTGTAGCTGGTTCATGTCTCCCTCGGAAACTTCTTTTCCCTCGAAGTGAACAAAACTTTCGTCAATTCTGTTCGATTCTCTTGTTGCATAGCACTTCTTTTTGTACTGTTTCAGGAAGAGTCAGCTACCTTCGACCAGCTCGACCCTGACTTGACCGGGCTGGCCACCCGACCTTGAGTTCAAATTTGCCGGGCGCCGCCACAGAGAGTGACTTAAATACTTCCTCCTGTACAATATTGAGTGCACATACCTTAACCAACCTCTTGGAATTCGGACTCTACGTCCAATTGTACCGTTTGATCTTGCGTTACAGCATGCCTCGAGTTATCCGAAATAAACCATTATCATCATTATCATTATCATTATCATTAACTGCGGGAAGCCGAGCGAATGTATGTACACATTTACATTAGGTGAGACTTGGAAAAGCAAAATAGCCTACAAGGTACGCAACAAGTGCCTGTGACTAGCAAAATACGACACAGAAAATGACAGACCTGACCGAACAGGCACAGGAGAAACACGGCCAGTCAGATCGGTTAACTACAGATGAAACACGAAGAAGGCTGAGAAGAAAGATGCATGGAAAGATCCGCTGAGGAATGGCAGAGTCAAACAAGGGAAGTATGGTGGTGATCAGAAAATAAATGTAGTTGTAAATAAGGCAAGGTTTGGAACGGCAAGTTTTAATGTAGGAATCGGTCATGGTTGCGGGGGTGGGACTGCTGCTGAATGGCATCGAGCGTGGGAACAAAGAACGAGGGAGGATTTGACAGAACGTTGGGCGGTGATGCATAGGAATGCGGTCGATGAGCTCCATGAGCATAAAGTGATACCAGGTGAATAGAGACTTCAAACCGCTAACTACGACGTGTGTGGAAAAATAAATATTGGCGGGGTTCAATAGGGTGAAGTGGGCAGGACTACCTTGGCGCGCAATAAGAGGTGAAGAGTGGGATTCGATGGTAGCGGGGACAGAATTGGTAGGTGGGCATAAAGAAGTAGAAAAACAAAGTGGAAGTGATAAGAATGGTGACAAGAACGATATTTGGGCATACTCTGGTGGAATATGGATGACGGGAGCATGCGATCTGCATCTGACAGCATTGGATACCGTAGGGAGAGGAGAGTTGGAGCTTGCCACCCATAACCGGCGCTTCTAGGTGGGGCTGGATGTGCCCTGGACGCCCAATCTGCAAAACACTTCGTGAAGTGAACACCGAAGTTCTGATTCACCTGCCTCACAGCGTTGGTGCACCCTTGCAAGCGGCCTGCACGCCCGATGAGCCCCGACCAAAGCGGCGGATATGACCGTGCCCTACACCGTTGAGAGTGAAACGAGTGACCATTAATGATTGTGCAAGGGGTACAGAAACACGATACAGGTGTGTGATCCAAGATCAACCGGGCAAGTTGTGAGACCACGGAGAGCAGAGCATACGGGAAACTCTAGTGGTAGACGGCCATATAGCATTATCCAGGTGCGTCTGCCAGGGAGATGGACAGCTCATTGCCCGAGGTGGTTCACCGCCATCAAAGATAAATAGATAAGTTTGCACATAGGTAAAGACTTCTCGCACTGGCCAAAGCAGTGTATTCGATCGAGTTACTCACCGTTGGGATTAGAATGGGTTTTATCAGTGTTTCCAATGAGACAGTTAACTGGTGGCCGGGTTGCGGGATGTTCAGAGATCAAAGCCGCGACAACAGCAGTCGCGTGAGGTGCAAATGTAAAACCGAGTCGACTGTCCAATTTTTACGTCTAGAGGGAAAACTTTTGTCGAGTTGATGCTCACGGGATAGGATAGGCGGAAAGGTCCTCGGTCAGTAGGTTCTGACTGTCTGGCATTTGGGCCAGCCGTGGATTTGGGGAGAGATATAACAACAATATCACTGAAGATCCTGGGTGGAAGACTATAAGCGGGAAGAGAACTAGGCCATTATATTTATGAAGTCTAGATCTTAGGATTGAGCCCCAAACCAAGTATCTATTATCGGATCATCCTGAGTCTGAGAGGGGATTAGTAAAGAGACAAAAACCAGGAATGAGCAAGACCCAAGTGCGAATAGATATGCGCAAAAAGATTAGGGATGCCGTGGAGCAGAGTGCAGGGACGACGGACAGTGGTGAGCCAAACGGTAAGGACAGTGATTAGAGATGGAGGAAGGCTGGCAGCTGCTGACGGGGTCATAGAGAAAGCTTGAAAAAGTGAATAACTGTTATGTTCAAGACTTGTCGGGGTGTGAGAGGTTTCTCGGAAGAGAAATTTGTCTAGGGTGAGGTTTTAAAGATTAGCCAGAAGGAGGGTCCTGCTTGAAAACTCGAGCCTCATACTTGATATTGTCAGTTAACATCAGGGCATTATCACCCTTGGGGCAATGTGCTATTGATGTGTTTGACTTGGATGGGAGAAACACACCGACGAATTACAATGTGGAATCCATTCCTGAGTCTGGAGTATTTTAGCCGGAAGAAATTGTGTGTCGTAGGTAGCCTGGCATTCTGAACAACAAGACGCGGATCTCTGTGACGGAAGGAGTATAGAGTGATCCGTTGGACACATGGAGTGTCAGTGGAAGAAAATGCCAGGCGATGACCATGATTATGGAGGAATCAAAGGTCAAGCCTAATACGGCGTAGCCAAAGAGGTTCGATGTGACGGATTGTAGAGCGCTCATTATGGTCGCTTGCGGTAGAATAATCAAGCAGCTATTTCGTGAATGAGCGTTGTACATTCTCTAAAGTTATTCTTTCGGTTTGGAGAAGGCTAGTGAAGGTGATAGGGCAGTGCTCCAGGCAGGGTCGAACACAGTACAGGTACGATATGAGTTTTGCAGCGCGCGGGGCACGAGGTCTGCTTAGAATCCCCAAGAACTTGCTTGCCTTGGCAGCCTGAAAAGATGAGTGCTCCGAGAAGTTTAGGGTGCACCAGTGATCCAACCCGAGGTCTCACACTGATGGTTTGTGGGTAATACAAGAGCTGTGAATGAGAAAAGATTTTGGAAGGGCTTGACAGTGTAGGGTCACTAAAGTGCACCTCAACAGAAAATTCCATTTTCTGGGAGTGAGACCGTCGTTTAAGCCGTTCTATATCGTACTGCATATTGGAAATTGCATCTTTAAGATCCTGGGGTGAGAATTCATACATGGTATTTACGTCATCCGCAAGCAAGAATGGGGTACCGTGATTTATTGCAGTGAAGACACAGTAAACATACATTGAGATTATGGGCGGCCCTAGCACGCTTCTTTGAATGGCACCACCGGAAAGAGAGAGGGTTGTCGATTGAGATAACTTGGCGGCAATGGGAAAGATAGGAGAGGAACCAGTTGAGAATAAAAGATTTAAATCCGAGGGCTTCGAGCATGGTCAGGAGCTGCGAGTAAGGAACACACAAATAATTTTGCAATGTACAAGAAGATGACAATTAGGCATTTTCTTTTGTCTGCAGCTGCGGTGGCCATGCTGAAAACGTCAAACTGACAGGTGTCACAAGACCGAGTTTTAAGAAAGTCAAGTTGGCTTCCATGTATCAAGTTATTGGACAATAAATACTGACAAAGGGGCTTTGCATCTACGGGCTCAAGTAGTGTGGAATATAAGGGTGTGTGTTTAATCGGCTGGTAATTCAAGGGGACGAAGACAGGACTCTTCGTGTCGTAGTTTATTGCTGGAAGTTTTCCGCTGTTGCAAGTAAATTCCAAATTTCACAGATAATATGAAGACATTCAAAAGAGGTATTGCAACATCGAGCCCGACAAATCGAAGCAGTGCTGGTGAGATTTATTAGAAAACGGGACGGAATGAGGTCGCTACTTTACGAAATATGTCAGGCACTTCACTGAGCGTGAGTTTTACTTCGCACAAAGGGGATGTTTAAAAGGAAGCTGGTGGAGTGTGAGCAGCTCCAGAGTCGGTAGCCGTGGAGGAGGGGAAGACCGGGTTCAGAGTCTTGGCCATTGAGGCGGGAATAATGACCTGTGTGCTATTTGGTAACTCCGGGTATGAAAATCTTGGGCAAAAGAGTGTGGTGCTGCTCCTGGCCATAGGTGAAATCAGGAGCATCATATCTGACCGGAGAAGAGCAGGAGCTTCCTGTTTCATGTAGAGTTCTTTTAGTGGTGCCTCAAATACTGTTAGAGAGCCTGCGCAGGAGAATAGACACTTCCTAGGAAGTGGTTAGGTATGTAGGTCTCCAGGTTGGACAATCATGAGGTGATTAGTAAACCTGGTATATTATTCTTCCTGGTCGGGGTGAGAACATGGTGAATTCAGGAATGCACTGGAGTGCAGGAGAGGAAATCAAATGGATGATGCGGGGAGGTGAGCGTTTCCCAGTTGATGTCGGGTGCAATGCTGTCACCTGCTATCAGCTTGGTTCCGATGGCCTTTCGAGTAAATACTTGAAGCCTTTATGATGGATACGAAGTCAGAAGCGGCTGTCCGACAAGGTCCCAGCAGGCTGCCAATTTAGAAGTGTGCGTGTCAGCAATTTGAAAGTCAATCCATAAAGAGTTCTCTACAGCCTCTAGAATAGTGCGGTCCTTAGTGGTTGCGTAAAGCCACACATAATTTTGATAAGGCATCCGCCATCTCCGTGACACCTGCTTTTGCTAAACGTCTGACAACCACTCTAAGATACCTGGGCCGGCGAGGTGGATTTAATTAGCCAAGTCACAGTTATGGGGACAAGATCAAGGCCACACAGGGTCACGAGGCTTTGTAGCGAGTCACATTTTGTGAGAAGGGACTGGCTATTCATGATAAGTAGAGAAAATTTAGCGGGTTTGTTCGTAGTTCGAAAGGGACTATAGTGTGGTATATGGGCTGGGGTGCGTAGGGTGGAGCTAGGTAGTGTGCCCTTACTGGGATATTTGTGGGTAGCAGGACTCATATTAAGTTGAAGAGGAGTTGAGCCGGAAGGCGGTGGATGCTGAAATGCCTTCACGGGGTGACTTGAGATGGGGTCCGAAACACCCTGAGGTTTGGGTGGGGTAGTAACGATTGGAGGATTTGAGGGTATTTTGACAGGCTTTTGAGTAAGAAAAAACTTGTAATAGGCGTTAGGTGCGGCAGATGGAACAAGAAAGGGCTGCGGTGCAAGGGATAAGGTAGATGGGAGTGGCGTATTTGCGGGCAACGACTGGATAGCAGGTTGAGTGCGCCGGGTAAGAAAAAGCGTGGGATGAGCGGGGTGTGATAACTAAGAACTGGGCGGCCTAATAGGTGGCGCTTAAGGGGGCGGCCATAGGATCCGAAAAGGCGCAGACAGGGAGTTTTGATAGACGGGTTGGGCGGGGGAGGTATGAGGTGATTAGAGCATGCTGCGCATGCAACCTCTAGTGAACGGAGGTTCATCTGAAGGGGCTGCGGGGTGATACCGCTGGGTGATCGTCATGTAAGAATAGTGCTGAGGGTGGATAGTACTTGGGAGGGGGTGAGCCGTAGATGTTGATTTGGCAGCTTCACTAGTCTTTTTTCTGGAACGCTGGCTAATGAGCTTTCGTAGTTTAGATTCATGCTGGTTGGGATGAAGAGGCTCAGCGAGTTACCAGTGTTCTTTGGTCACAAAAGTTCCATAGGGGCCGGTATTTCCCAGTAGGATACAACAATGTTTGCGGGGGCTCGAAGTCGCATGGCTTAGGCGATCCATCGAGGTGGTCAGATGTGGACTGCAGGTGTGTCAGAGGCTGCCCGTGATCTGAAGCATTGACATTCGGTGTTTGTGTCATTCGAAACTGCTGGTTGGGTGAAGCAGCCGGTGTATTGAGGCTTGGTAGGCTCCGAGACTTAGAGAGGGAGGTACAAGAGGGTTTTTGTCAGACGGGTTTGCCTTAGCAGGCTTTTCCCTCCTGAAGGTACAAGGTTGCTTGCCAGCTTTGAAGGCTAGGAAGCTGAAGAAAGTGAGGATGTTGAGCCGAGATGAACATAAACTGCGGTTGTTTGTTCCTTTCAGTTTGAAGGTAGCTGCTTTGAGAGATGGGTGTTCTTTGGTTGGAATTGGTTGGTTCAAGGCCAAAAATCTTAGGGACTTGCATCCTCTTCAAGAGCTCTGTTTGAAGATGCCTTTTGATGGATGTTATTCGGATGTTCTCATACAGTGAAGTGGCAGTTATCGCATTATTTATTGAATTCTGTAGCTGTTGACGTTTCAGTGAATTGGAGGAGCAGTGGTCAGTAAAACCGCCGCGTACTTTCGGGTAAGCGGGTGAAACGACGTCTCCTTTTCCACGCCACCAGCTTTTGTTGGGGCACACCTCACAACATGCAGAGAGAGTGAGTCGGAAACATTAAACGCAGCTACGTTTTTGGAGCGTTTTATTCGCCCCGTAACCTCAGAAGAGATACCACCCAAAAAGGTAACAAAGGCAGTTAGATCGTTGTCACTGCTCGTCAAAAAAGGCTGAGGATAATTGGGGAGCAGTGATAATTTCTCAGTGGTCCTATCCGTAGTTCCCTTTCCTGACTGGCGAGAATTTTGTTGCAGCTTCAGGCGGAAGCAGGTCTCACCTCCGGAACACAAGCCCGTTGGGTTTTCGGTGGGCTTAACATACTGCCACTGGTCTACATTGAATTAATCACGTATGGCCACGAGCCTGCCAGCCAGGGACATGCCGAATCGGCTGTTGGCTTTGCTGATGTAGTAAAGAACAGCCACCCCGTCTCTCCAAGACGGGACCGACCAGCCATCATACATGAGACACCACTTTACCTCTTGCAATGCCCCAGCGGCCAGAACCGCTGGACTAAGTTCGAGACCCGGAAGAGAGACCGATTTCAGAGAGATGATGCAGGCCTTCGTAATCAAGGTCATTAGAGTGTAGCCTGCATCAGTCAAACACCAAAGCCAGTACAATTTGATCCCGTAATCAACTACAGATACACAAGGAAAGGCGTGCTAATCTCCCCCTTTTTGCCTTTACGATAGGAAGACAAACAATGAGGGATCCGTAGACCCCCTAGTTTCTCCACTGTGACTATGAACTCCTCATATCCTGGCCTGCCTTCTCGGTCAGGTGGCTGGTCCCAGTCAACTTCCTTCCAACAAAGCAGCTGCCGCAGAGACTTTGCGGGCAGCAACCACGGAGAAACAAAACAGAAGGAATGAAACAGACTGAAGATACCACACGGCCTTCCCCGGCACGTAAATATCTGTTGGGCAACTTCAGTTCATAGACGAACTCATTAGTTGCAGCACCCCACTGTGTTCCTACGGCTGTTCCCTTTGGAAGTGGTGAACCATTCAAACCCCGAACCCTTTCCACCTTATCGTCTTCTGAAATAGCACCCAAAGCCCCTGAGTAGATCACATCCATTTCGTTAGCTGAAACCCACCGCTCTTTGGCAACTCCGTCAATCCCTCCGGATGGGTTACGGCTATGCCGACGCCGTCAAACGACCTGAGATAATCGTCCAAGTAGAAGTTATGGCTTACGCTATTTATCACCTCTTGAATAATGGATACTTCTTACCTGGGGGCGGTCGCCCATAGAGCATAGTTGGCACAGAAACGTGACGGCACCTCCCCGAACGGATGAACAGCCGTCCTGTACTCCGTTATGGACTTGTCCATGTCGTTCCCGTCCCACAACGAAAACCCGTAATGCTTCTCTTTCCCCAGCTGGTAGCCACGCTAGCGGAAGCTTTTCCCGCATGTCGGCCGGCACCTCTAATTTACCTGTCCGGAGCCTGCAAAGGACTTCAATCTGTAGTATTGTCCATTCTGGTCCTTGGAAGATGGAGTCACGTAGTCACCTTCCACGGAATCTGGCGAGGTAGAGGAAGAAAACCCGGAGATTATTGGGTCTTTGGGTTTGTAAGCTGGATGGTGTGGCAAGCTCCATATCTTTTAGCCGATCCTAGAGGCGGCAATTACCATTTCCGTGTAACCAAGGGTTTAGTTGCTTATCGCCTCATCTGGGTACTACCTCCAAATGCGGTCATCCAAAAGAATGCTCTCCTCCAGTAACAGCAGTCTGCGAAGAACTTAGTTCCTGCTGTCCGCGAGGCAATTTATTTGCATACGCCATGGTAGGGGCATCTCAAAGTTATTTGGCAGGTCTCCCGTTCCTTCTCGTACAATCTCCAATGCAGGGTTGATTCACGATGATGACCAATGACCATATCTGAGTTTATGGAAATCGCAATCACAGAGGCGGTGCAACTGCTGTTCTATGTTTCCCTCCACGAAAAAAGCACTGCATCCTGCCGCTTTATAGGTCCACATGCCATCCAGCCCAGAACCGTGCATAATGCACGAAGCTTCTGTCGGCTTCCCGCCATCAGTTCAAGCACCCAGTGTACTTCAGGAGCGCCACAGCGAAGTAGGAGATCCACCTCATCCTTCTCTCTTTTTATCATCGATAATGATTGAAGATTCGGCTATATGGAAAATTAGAATCGACTGACTTCAGAGCCAGTGCCGGCAAACCTTTCAGCCTCAGTAGCCTGGATATGCTCATTGTTATCTAGAGACAAGAGTTGCGGTTTCATTCGACCCACATCCACGACCTCATTCTTACTCACCGTGCTCCCTGCCAGTGATGTGGGGGTTGGCTCAAGCTGGTGCCTCCATGCAAAGTGCTTCCTCACCGATATCGTATCGGGTCCGCTGTCCGAGAATGCTTTGGATCTAATCACCTCGCTAAGGCGCACCAACCCTGCGGTGACCACTGCAACGAACGTTTGAACAATGCGTAGCCAAATTCGCAACGGATCCCGAAACCAAAAGACGAGTATCCGCGATATTCTACGACACCAGATTATTGAACGAACAACGACATCAAAAATATACAAACCTCAGTAATACGATCACAAGGACTCAACAACGAGAAACCGAATAGCAGCGTGTGAGCAAACAACACGTGCGTCACGCAGGTCCTGAACAAGGATGTGCCAAAGTAGCGCACTGGGCGCGAACAAACAACAATTGGTCCATAGAAACAACCAGTTCGTAAAGACAGGTCAATAGTGTAGGCAAGTGAGTGATGTTAGGAAAAACACTGAATCGCTAGGGTTAGAGTGGGAGTTTCCACGACCGGCTGTTACACCGCCCACCAAAATCCTCCTGGATACTTAGCAGAGTCAAAGGTTCGGTATAAAGGTGCTGATTCTTTCTACCTACCTAGGCCCTGTTGCCAGTGCTCGCGCCTAATGCTCGTCGTCAACGTTCTACTACTGGTCGCAATTAACTCATTGGCTACATAGACGCGAGGCCAGTCTACACCTTCCACAAGACCAAATAACCGATGGCGGGCGTGAAGGGCGCACATAGATGCTGTCCTTGTAAAGGGCGGTCCTGGATGTGTGTGCCTGAGTGGGTGTGTGTCTATGTGTGTACGTGCCTGGGTGTACAATGGAATCACAGGTATGACAGCACATCAAAGGAGGACTTTCTGCAATGTCAACAACAGGCTATGTGGCAAAAACGAGTAAAATGTAGGCATGTGTACGTGACCTAAGCCCCGTTACTTCCACAGGCAGTGTCGTGTCGTGTGGCGAGCTAAGGTTTGGACAATTAGCTCCATAGTACATCGTAAATGCTGTATGAAATTAAACAATGTACTTCAAAGATGTTGTGGGGGTTGGGTCCTACAGGGGAATACATGAGGAATAAATAAATGAATTCGGCTTCATCTGGTATCAGGAGACATGGATATAGCTTGGTTGGGAGCGTCGGCCTCGCCGGCGTCGCTGTCACCTTCAAGTAGACATATTTTACGTATATCATGCAATGCGTCTCCCTTGTTCGTCCTCACCACCACGGTGAGCACGAGACCATCAATTTCTGTACGACAATCTTTGATCACTCCAATCGGCCAATCGTCTTTATGTAGGTGGCTCTCCACTAGGATGACCACATCGCCACGTCTGAACGACTCCTGTTTGGAGATCCACTTTTGCCGAAGCTGCAGTGTCAGTAGATAAGAGCTGCATTCTTACATACAAGTGTCATGTCCCTCCCGAAACGTCTAGTATATGTGGTCATCTGATCCCCAACAAATCATCAGTACGCGACCTGGGCATATGCTACTCCCGTTCGTTCAACTTCTCGGAGCAAACAGACATCTAAATTGCTAGGTCCCGCAGGTTAATAGGAATTGTCCACTTAACATTCCGTTTGCGTGAAAGTGAGCTCAGTGTCTATACAACACACGTTAGACCATTGCTGGTGTACGGTTCAATAGTTGGATCCAACATGCGCCAGATTGATAGGATCGCCATCGAAAATTTTCAGCTCGCCTTTACTAAACACATAGTTGGATATTCGTCTAGTCTCAAACATAAACGTTGCTGTGGCCTGCTACACCTCGAACCCCTTTGGCTCCGATGGATAAAGAACAACTTGTCTTTTTTCCACTCACTATTAGGATATAGATCCTGCCAAGCCACCCCTGTGGTACGAGACCCATTAAGCCTAAAGTTTTCGTTACGACGCAGTCGGTCACTGTGCCTTCCTCGAGAACCAGCCTACGGTCCAATTTCTTTATTGTTAAATATTCACAAAGTTGGAATAAACTTCCACCGAATGTCCATGCAATAAGCCACTTGCAGATATTTAAAGAGGAATTAAACAAACGGCTTGACGTCCTGACACTTGTATCAAACAATGATCCATACACTTCGGAGGAGCGAGCGTACGAAGTTGGTTTGGGTTACTGACACGTGGGTCTGAGTCGGGGGCCACGAGACCTACGTACCACACAAGTCGCCGTATATACCACTCACGTTTTATTGATCTTTCGTGTACAACCTTGTGTTTAGCAAAGTCGAACCATCCACCAAGTAGTTCCAATTTCTAGATACTAGGGGTTTCTCTTTACGACTGACCGTTTATCCTCAGCTGGGAGCACCCCAGACTGCGTTTTTCTATTTTTACTTTTCCAGACAACCGCTGATGATGCCTTCCCTTCGATGGCTCGGCATAATACCTGGCCCACATTTCCCGCTAAAAAATTGATATATGCCCGTCATTTCGTCACTACCAAATTGGCCCTGCTCTCCAGGACCCCCCGCAACGTGGTCGCAAGCTCCTGGACTATTCGATCTCTATGTGACAACGCCAGTACCACCCAAGCGAGGCCCGTCGGTGCGAGGCGCGGTCAGATCCACCGCTTTGGCCGGCGCACACTGGGCGTGCATGAAGTCTGCAACGATGTGCTGGCACAGCAAGGATGTCGGATCGCACCTCCTGTTAACAAAAATGGTTTCTGTTTGCGCGTCAAGCGCAAGTTCAGCCCCACCCACCAGCGCCGCTTGCGGCAAAAAACAACAACATTTATTCACCAGAAATACTACAAATATGGAACTATCTCCCCCAGTTATCGCCTATTTTTCATCGTACTTGTCTCCATCTTCCCCACCTTAACTTACCACTTCTTACGCCCGGAAAAATCTACCTTCCCTAGGACATAAATATCGCGGGGTTAAAAGATCGTTTCCGTACTCCGCCTACCGTTCATGATCCTTTCTCCCGATGATTCGTGCCAAACCACCCGCTTGTCCCATTCGCAAACTTAAGCAATCCCCGAGATAAAATTTGCTCTTATTTTATCACAGTTATCGATGTATTTGCAAAAAGTCACACTTATTTTCGCCATACACTTCCGTCCCACAAAGTCCAAACAATATATTTTACTGAGGAATATTTGTCTTCAGAGCATCCCAACAGTCGGTGATATTGTGATAGTTCGCTCTCTCTGTCAGACCTTCCGCTCGCCCACACGGCTGAAGCATTGCAATATTCTCACCCTGGAAAGATTCATGCCCTCCCCATATATTGACATCTGAGAGACATCCGTATCGCTGCGTTTTGATATTTCTCCATCACAAGGTCCATCACTTACAATGAATACCAGCAGTTACTATTTCACCTGTCAACTAGTTCACCGCCCAACTTCGCAACTGTATTCATCGGTTGTTTGATGCTTTTTCATATCCGGTATTCTATCTTGGTAAATCCTCTTAGACAATTTTGATCCTTGGATCTCTCTGGTCATCATATTCGGCCCTTAGATAACGATAATCAAATGTAAATACTTACCTGTCATCTAAATACTCATCTGTGCAAACCGTGTATCTGCGACTATCACGGCTACGCATCACAAACTGATTTGTCGCCCAGTTCCCATTTCCGTTTTGGTGCATCACATTCCACCTTTATGAAAGTAAACAATGTGCGCAACGATTTAACGGACTCAGCCGATATTTTGTTGCTGAACGTTACAAGGAAAATCTTCGAAACATTTTGATTGTTCTTCAACTTCAAATTCATTCCTTTAATCGTCTGACTTCAATCCAAAGCCGTGCCTTACTCCGCGGAGCGCTAAAGCTGGTTCATGTCCCCCTTGGAAACTTCTTTTTCCTGAAGGTTAACAAAACTTTGGTCAATTCTGTTTGATTCTCTCGTTGCATAGCCCCTCATTTTGTGCCATTTCAGGAACAGTCTGCTACCTCGGACCAGCTCGACCCTGATTTGGCCGGGTTGGCCACCCGACCTTGAGTTCAAATTTGCCGGGTGCAGCCCTAGAGAGTGAATCAAATACTTTCTCCTGTACAATATCCAGTGCATATACCCGAATCATCCTCTTGGAATTCGGACTCTACGTCCAATTGTACCATTTGATCTTGCGTTACAGCATCCCTCGGGGTTACCCGAAATAAACCATTATTATTATTATTATTATTATTATTATTATTATACTCCCTCGTCCATCGTTTCCAGAAAGCCTGTGCTAGGTGGTTCACTTGATTCCATCCAACAAGGTACGTTCCATGCAGGGTTTTCGAGGTGGTTACTCCTGCGTTTGACCGGAGTAATAATGGGTCGTTAGGGGTGAGTGCCGGTTCGCCTTCCGGGTCTGGGACGATCGGCACCAGGGGTCTGTTGTTCAACATGCGTTCCAATTCTGTTAGTAAAGTAGTCAGCGTCTCGTCATCGAGGGTTTGTTGTGAGGTCAGGGCTGTGAGTATTTTCCCAGTTGATCGTATCAGCTTTTCCCAAACGCCACCACGATGACTGGCATAAGGTGGATTGAAGCGCCATTCTATCCCCTTTGCTACGGTCTGGTTTCGTATTTTGGCGGTGTTCAAGCGGCTCCACCATTTATCTAACTCCTTATGAGCCCCAACGAAGTTCGAGCCATTGTCGGAGTATATATTCTTGGGGACGCCCCGACTCGCAATGAACCTTTGAAGGGCCATTGGGAATGAATCGGTTGTCATGTTGTGCACTACTTCGAGGTGGACTGCCCTGCATTGTAAACATGTTATCAGGCAGCCATACCCCCTTTGGGTGCTCCTTTGCTGTCGTACAAATAACGGGCCAAAGCAGTCGACGCCAGTTTCTACGAACGGACACAATCCCAACTGAACTCTCACGGTTGGAAGGAGGGCCATAATTTGTTGGCCTGCCACCGATCTCCGGCGACGACAAGTGATGCAGTTGCCTATGACTCGCTTGACCGTCGCTGGTCCCCTTGTCACCGAAAATCGTCGGCGTATGTTGTTCAATAAGTGATTCAGGCCTGCATGTCACTCTTCCCGATTTATATGATCTATCAGGCATCTCGTTATATGGTGGTCACCGGAGATTATTATGGGGTGTTTTGTTTCGTACTATAGGCTTGAATTCGTCAGCCGCCCTCCAACCCTTAGTAGTCCGTTGATTCGCATGGGGTTTAGGGCTTGGATACTACTGCGTAACAGCCTGCTTTCTTTGGTGTTATCACCTATCCTGGCTAGCTCGCTGGCCTCGAACGGGAAAGCATCTAGGTGTAGTAGGCGTAAAACTTCGAGTTCGGCTTGATTCAGCTCGCCCGGTAATACCGTCCCCACATTCAATGTGTTTCGTGGTCTTGCGCCTTTCATAATCAATAAGAGTACTTTGTACCGTGTCCACCAGACCACGGCTCTTAACATTTTTGTCCAGTTGGGAAATTGGCACAGTTTCTCCATCAGGCTTACGCTTCCCGTGAAGTTTATAGCCAGTATCAGTCTTTTAGTCTTGATGTCACCATCATCAGCCTTGGGTGTTAATAGCGTTGGACACATCTCTTTAGTTGCCGTTAGGAAGTCCGGTCCCATTGTCCACATCCGCAACCTCTCTAGTGTTTTCAGGCCCCTTGAGCAGAAGTCGGCCGGGTTACTGCTGGACCGTACATAGTGCCATTGATTGGTTTTAGTCGACTCGTGGGTTATAGTAAGTCTGTTGGCCACGAAAGTTTTAAAACGAGTGGTAGTGTTGTTTATGTAATGAAGTACCGTGGCTTAATCCGTCCAAAAAGTTGTTTCCCAGTCTATCCGGTCGTGGCATCTCCTAATCAGCTCCGCGGCTTTCACGGCCAGTACTACTGCCGTCAGTTCCAGCCTTGGAATCGACACCGTTTTCAGTGGAGCCACTCTCGCTTTTGTGAATGGTATCTGGCTGGGCCGCCCACCATGTGCGTCCACCCAGCAACCGTAAGCAACTATCCCGTAGCCTATTTCTGATGCGTCGGAGAATAAGTGGAGTCGGGCATCGTTTGTGCACTTGATACCTGTTAAGCGTCTTTGTATTTTTATCTCTCCAAGTTGCTCCAGGCTGTGTAGCCAGTCGCGCCATTGCTATTCGTCGTCATCCAGTAGAGAGGTTCGTCCCAACCCGTCCCTCTTTGGCACAGCGATTGCAGCAAGCACTTTCTTGGTAAAAACCATGGCGAAACGAAATCTTTGGGGATCATAGAAGCTTGAGGCTGATGATAGGATTGCTCTTCGTGTGACTGGTCGTTTGGGCAGGTCTAGAGTGCAAATGAATTCGTCCCCTCTGGGTTTCCACTGAAGCTCAAGCGTGCGCTCCTTTTGTGAAGAGGGTTCCAATAGCTCTCTCGTACACTCCATTTTCTCGGACTTCGGTACAACATTGAGCACCTCTTGGTTGTTCGAATTCCATTTAGTGAGGTTGAATCCTCCGGCATTTAGAGTGGCGATCAGTTCGGTCATATAAAGAATAGCAGCATTTGGATCATCAAAGGAGCACAGAAAATCTTCCACGTAGAAGTGGTCCATTTCTCTTCCTAACAAGTTTCTGGTGCCGTCGAAACGCTTGAGGGTTTCACGGAGGGCAAAGTTAGCACAAAAGGGGATGAAACCGTCCCAAAGGGGCGCACGGTCAGCATGTTCTCGTCAGGTGCGCGATTTGTGCCGTTCTCAGGCCACCAGAGAAGACGAAAGGCGCCCCTATTTTGAACGGACATCTTTACTTGTAGAAACATTTCACGTATGTTCACAGAGACGGTCACTTTTCCTAGCCGAAAACGACATAAAACCTCGACAGGTGGTGTTGTCTAGTCTGGGCCCTGTAATATATGGTCGTTGAGTGATATACCCTGACATTTCGCGGCACAGTCGAAAACCACCCTGACCTTCCCAGGTTTCTTTGGGTTCATGACCGGGTGATGGGTTAGGTACCACCTCAAATTTGCGCTGGTTACCGCTGTATCCACTCTTTCTATATAACCCAAGTCGACGTTATGTTGCATGGCTCGCGTGTATTCTATCCTTAATTGTGGTTCTCGAATTAGCCTCGTTTTGAGGAAGCATAATCTTTTCAGAGCCATTTCTCGGCTGTTTGGCATAGGTTTCATACTGGGCTCCACAGGACAGAAACCTCGAAACGATCTGTTACATACTTGGCGTTCTTGGCTACCATTTTCAAAGCCGACCTGTCTTCTCGCGATGGGACATCTCTGTCCATGGCCAGGTTGGCAAATTCGGTGTTATACAATTGTTGGAATGCCTGTTCGATGTTCGTCGTTTCCACCGAAATGCAGTTGATTTGCTTGCCCAATCTGCCGTCTGTACTACCATATAAAGTCTAACCGAATGTGGTGCTTACTGCATAGGGTGCTTTGCGGCTTCCTATTCCTTGATCCAGGACCCAATGCGCTTCCGGTATATCGCAGCCGATCAGCAGATCAATTTCGTTATTCTGCCACTCCTCGATCGTAATCCCGTCGAGATGCGGCCACTGAGTCAGAATCGATTGCACTGACTGAGGTGCTATCGTCGGCAGGTCCTTTATAGTAAATGCTTCTTGGGTTTCTGCTCTATCATTGCCGACCAAGGAAGCGAGTTGTAGGTGCAGTTTGGTCGACTGGATGACTTCGGTGCCTCTCACTGTGCTTACTGCTAACGAAGATTGATTCCCTCTGATCCCATATCTCTCTGAGAACTCCTTCCTTACTAGCGTGATATCCGAGCCACTATCTATGAAGGCCAACGCTTTGACCACCCCTGTTGGGGTCACTACTCCCACGGCAACTACGCCCAAACGTACCGGTTTACTGGCAGATTGTGAAGTTGAACAAATCACGCTGGGCTTGGCACTCGCCTCGGATATGGTTACTCTCGCGTGATGCAGCAGCCGATGGTGTCTGCCCGTGCAGCCCTCGTAACCACATCGATTCCTTGTTCTACAGGCTGCTGCCCGGTGCGTGGTGTTGAGACAGATGATACATGCTCCTGCCATCCTCGCCATTCCCCACCGTTCGTCTATTGTGGCGTTGCCGAACTTGGGGCATTCTGGTAGGCCATGGCTAGCACCACAGGATCTGCAGTTTGGTTGCGCCGTGGCATCGCGTGAAATAGCATGTGTTTTGGTCCAAGGCTGGTATTTTGAATGTTCCCGTGCAGGGATTTGAGCTTGTCTAGTGCTGGACTTGTTTGTCCGGCTGGTGTCCAGTATGAGTCGCCGAACCTGCTGTCAGCTATCTTCGTTTGCCTGTTCAAGTATTCGGTCAGGTCTTCGAAGTTAGCTTCCCTGTCGCTTCGGCTTATCCGTTCTGCTTCTTCCGCCCACCGACCCTGTCGTTCAGGGGAAAGGTGACGGACTATGTTTTCCAAAGTGTGCATTGCAACTAGGTCAGCCCTGTAACCTAAATGGTCAAGGCTATTGAGCAGTTTTGCATCTTAATCACCAAATCGGCCATTGTGTAGACATCGCCCTTGGCTCTCTTTGCCTCTACCATCACGCCCTCTATTAGATTACGGGCTACTTTGAACGGTTGGCCAAACAAGTCCCTTAGAATCTTCCTTTTTCGGGTGTAGCCTTGTTCCGGGTCGAGCATGGTGCACCCGTTGACAGCTTCTCTTGCTCGGCCTCGACAGTAGTGAGTCAGGCAGAGAAGCCTTTGCCCAGGGTCGGTTACCTTATTTTCAACAAACGTCTATAACTGCTTGACAAACTTGCAGTATTGTTCAGATCGCCCGTCGAAAACCGGGTAACTCCACTCTAGGCAAATCGATCAATGGTGTTTTATAGTCGGCGACCGGCATGGGGCCCCCTATCTTATTGCACCCTGATCTATCTGAAGTGTCTTAGTAGCTGGTTTCATGCTCTCATTCTTTCTGTGTAGCCGATAGCCGATAGTAACTGTTGTTCTGGGCCTAGTATGCTCAGCCTATATAAATCAACATCCTTAGGATTTATATTCCTCTTATTACCACATGAACTAGCACTGAGAGGACTAGACGATCTAACATAAACTAAAAAATCAAATGTACCCAAAACCTTCCCAGAGACCTGCCGTGTTACATCCTGTCCGGACGTTAATGTCTTCGATCGTTTCCTTGGCATTTTGCGTGTTTTTCCTCGTTCCAAATTGATTTACTGAGCATTGTATCGAACGTTTGAGCAATGCGTAGCCAAATTCGCAACGGATCCCGAAACCAAAAGACCAGTATCCGCGATATTCTACGACACCAGATTATTGAATGAACAACGACATCAAAAATATACAAACCTCAGTAATACGATCACAAGGACTCAACAACGAGAAACCGAATAGCAGCGTGTGAGCAAACAGCACGTGCGTCACGCAGGTCCTGAACAAGGATGTGCCAAAGTAGCGCACTGGGCGCGAACAAACAACAATTGGTCCATAGAAACAACCAGTTCGTAAAGACAGGTCAATAGTGTAGGCAAATGAGTGATGTTAGGAAAAACACTGAATCGCTAGGGTTAGAGTGGGATTTTCCACGACCGGTTGTTACAACCACACCAAAAAGAACCGGTTGTCGGGTATGTTGGGATACCGATCAGATCCAAATAGGCCTTAAATTTCTGTCAGATAAGGCTGCGTTCACTTGGTGTGACAATCGGTGATGCCTGCGAGTGCATCACTCCTAGTGGCCTGTCGCCTTTACTGGGCAAGATGCTGCCCGGAGCAAAACGTGAGAAAGTGTGGAGCACGCTCTTGCCATCCTAGCTACTTCCCGCCTGTCAATTACTGTGATTTTGCGTAACTTCTAGTAGCCTGTCAATCCACGATCTTCATCGCAAGCCTTGCGGCCTGAACAAGCTATGCCTTCGCGGAAAGGCCGGCTTGCTGTCGAAGGCTGTTGTTTCGCGTATTCGAGTGCAGCATTTTGAGCCTGACTGTTATTAGATCTGTTCGCTCTGTTGCTTCCGCTAATGATTCGACCGAACCTGCTGTCAGCTATTCTTGCCTGCATGCCTAAGTAGCCGGTCAGGTTCTCCAATTTGACCTGGTCAGCACCCGAAGTTATGTGTTCTGATTATTTTGCCCAGCGGCCCTGTTGCTCCTTTGAGAGACAACGAACTGTCCCTCATGTTGTTACATCGCTTCTGGTCACAAGTGTGACCCAAGTCATCAAGGGTTATGGAACAATTTTGTGTCTTCATGACTAGGTCAGACTCGGATTAGACTTCACCTCTTGTTCTTTTGGCCTCCGAAATTGAGCCATCTGCCAAATTGTGAGCAACTTTATTCGGCTGATAAAACAAATCCTTCAAAATTCCCCCTCTCTAACCTTGAACAGGGGCAAGCACGGCCCAACCATCCATAACATCCCCAGCTCGCCCTTGGCAGTAGCGGGTTAGGTACGGCCGCCTTTGCCCCGGGCTGATCACCCTGACCCCGGTAAATTTTGTCCATTTGTTCTACAAACTTTCAATATCGTTCTGACAGTCCGCCAAAGGGAGCTAGCTTCTCTCCCAGTAGGTCGATTGGTGGTTCCATCACCGTGAACAGCTTCACAACCGGAGTAGGACTTCCCGATTTCTAATTGCCTTCGTTTGTTGTAGGTGTTGTTTTCAGTCGCTAGATATTCTAGGTCACTCCGCTAATGTTGTCGTCTGCATCCTGAGCCCGTTGCTTAGGGGACGATGACTTTTTCGTAGCTCATGTCCTCAGCTTTAACAGGTCAACATTATACGGATCATTGATACTCTTGACAACACATGAGCTTGCATCAACAGGGCTAGCAGATCTAACGGCATCTAAAGAATGAAGTGCACCCGAACCCTCCCAAGAGACTTCCCGAGTTACTTCCTGTGCGGTTTCCGGTTGTTCTGATCCCCTTTCAGGCAAGCTGGGCATTTTCGTGTTCCAATTTGATCAATTCGAGTATTGCAGGGCATTTAAGAGTAATATGTGGCCCATCCACATGAACCCCAAAGCAAAGCAAGGCTGGTTTGCAATTTTCGCAATACTGAATTATGAAACGAACGAGTCCACGAATATATACAAACCCCAAATATGCAATGAAAAAATTGAAAACGAGGGCCAAGTTCATGGCCTGAGGAGGACGAGCTCGTGAGTCACACAGGTCCAAACTGGATACGGTAAGTTTGCGCGTTGGACGCGAGTAGACGAAGACTGGTACTCGAATACATGGCTGGTGCGAAACACACAACGAACGTATACTATCGGGCATTTTTACGAATTGAAGATGCCATGGTGTTCTAGGAGGATTTTTCGATGTTCTAATTACAACTTGGGAAAGTGTTGGTGCGGGAGGGGCCCTGGGTCTCCGAGTTCGAAGATACTGGGGTCTAAGGAGAAACAAACTGTAAAGGACTTTGGTTTCTAGTAAACTTGGAGGTAAAGTATTAGGCAGGCTTTCTGGATTCCTCGATTCCCGATAGGAGTGTGCTACTTTTCATGGCTGGTCTATGTGAGCAGCTCTAGGTTCACTGCTCTGAGTCTTATTCGTGATCCCGATCTGCTCGACCGTACCAGTTGTCTTTTCTGGTGCATTTACTTCCCTACTGTGCCATTCAGGAGCGGGGAGTAGGAAGTTAGAGTTTAGGCCCGCGGATATACGTATCAAATTCGTCATTACGGGTTGATCATCCGTTAGGGGGTCCGAGATGCTTTTGGGCCTCAGAGATTTTGCAGCTTTAGGCCGACTATTCGGAATACCTTCCTCGACAGGAAATGGAATGGCTAGGGCAATAAAGGGTGGTGGACTTTGAGCTCTTCCCCAAAGAAGAGCTATCTGGAAGACAAACAGTACCCTGAGCTTGGGACCGTCTTCCGGTGGAGCTGCTGACTTGATCCTCTCACTGCAGAGCCTTATGTAAAGTGGCTAGTTGACAGCTACTTCCTTGAGTCCCTTTAATCCATCCTTGAACTTTGCGTCTGCGGAGGTACTTTGTCTGACTCTCTGTGGAACCCATTTCATTTCGGATGCCGTGCCCCTGGTTGGTCCTTTGGGTCATCAACTAAGTGGGGCTATCTATCAACGAGAAAGTTAGCCTAAGGCGGTTAAACTTCTAGGTTTACGTGTCACGAGGGTGATCCGAATTGAGAAAGCGACCCTGAAGGAATAGTTGACTCGAGCACCTGTCAGCGCTTTGCGAAACTCTTAAAGACATCGCGAACTTGCCGACTGGATACTATGCACAATTGTTCGGTTTCCCGGGATGCTGGCAGAGGTTTGGTAACAAAACGTCTCAGGCTGGTTATCTCAGCCCTGAGAGTGCAGACGGTGGTCTTCGTCTGGTTTACCTCTGCGGCTTGTCTCTGGGCTTCACTTTTAGTGCATCCGTTGACAGTGCTTAATGAAGAACCGTCTCGTCCGAGCTAGGATTGAGAGGATGGTCAACGGGGAAGAATAACCGTGTCTCGTAGGGAAAGTCGGGTCAGGTAAGGTGAGGCAAAGTCATGGGACTGAGGCTGGGGCAAATAGACCGGTCCTGATTCTTGCACCACCTAGCTTCAGTTGATTCTCACAGGGCCATTACTTCTGTGTTTCATTTGGTTTCGTCGCCCTTCATTTTAATCCTCTGATCTGTGCAGAAACAAATTCGGGACTCAGCCAGTCTGATTTCGGCGGTGAAACAGTTGAATCCATGATGAGGGAAGCTGACAATAATCTGGGACGAATCAGCACACTACATCGCGACTTTTGTCTGATTGGAAGACAGGGAGAAGAAAAGTATGCTGACTCAGCACAAACAGAAAACGAAGTACTGAGCACAAAGAAATAACACCGGGTAGAAGGAGAAAGGAAAAAGTAGCGATAAACGGCTGTGTCCAGCGACATAAATCATAACAAGGTGAGCCGGCTTGTCGTGACACCGATAGGTCATTCCCCTCAATATTGGTCGACCCCAATCTGAAATCAGTCTTACTAGGTACCCTTCAGCTTCCCCAGACTACTCATGTTGCCCTTCTTTTTCGGTTAGACTGGTAACATGGGCAGATTAGCGAACAAGAAATCTGTAACCTGTAGAACACCAAACTGAACAGGCTGGGCAGAGGAACAGCGTGGGAGGCGTTGGGGTTCTGAGGAGGATATGTCGCAGGCCCTGTGGCAGTTCATTGTGGTACCCATCAAACGGGGTTCCGCAAGAACCTAGCGAGGCTAAGCAAGAAGCCCTATAAGCTTTACTGTGAATATGATAATCTTAGCCGGATAAGCCCGCGATGCAGAAAGCTAGTCAGGACAGATATTAAGGCCACCGAGGAGACAGAGGTTGCCAGAAAAAGCGGAAACTTACAGACCCTTAGAAGGGAGGTTGGCACCGACTAAGGACAGAAGTAGACATGATGCGACGCCCGGAAACCCGGAGAACACCGGGGCTAAGCCGGGACATCAAGCAGCCGCCCCGATGCCGACTCATGGCACAGTAGGGGGACTGGATATCCTAAATGAGAGGGTGAATAATTTAGAACAGAAGACGGCTAATACCACTAAAATTCATACGGCTTTGAGGAAAAAGGTGATATTGTCAAGGAAATCCTGAACCTCTCATGAAAATTTTGCAAAGCAGAGGGCCGGGAAATGAGATACCTTCTGGTCAACTTGGTCCGAGCTGCGGAAGCCCGCGTGCACGTAGCCGTGAAGAGTTGTGAGACTGAGGCGGCGGAACGGGAGACTGACTGTAAAAGGTGCAAATCAAGACCTATGCTTGTCGCGTTCACCGACTCTCGCCACAGGGACGCTTTCTCCCCAACGGGAGAAATAGATGTGATGCCTGATGGCAAAGCAGCTGTATTCAGTCAGGGAAGGGTGAAAAATCCGAAACTCCAGGTTTTACTACGGCCTTCCTAAAATATCCGAGAGTGAACGCAGGAAAAATAAGGGGGCTAAGCACCAGGGATCCCATGGTTAGGGTACAGACACTGTTGTCCTCCCCGTCAATAAAGGGCTGGGCTATAACAACCCCGAGAGAGGGGAATTAAGGCAACTGACCGTCGCCGAGACCCAGGGGACGGCGATAGGCAAGGCCACCCAGAAGGTGAAAAGGGCAATAACCCGCAGTAGAGCCAGGAATCCAACAGTGATAAGTAACAACGGTCCGGGTGCTCGGGTTCAGGACCCGAGCTGTGTTTTGTAGACCTAAAATTTGTGTGCAAAGTGTTCCGTCGTTGGGGGAGGGAGCAGTGTAGTGAGCTTGCTCAAGGCAACCACTTTGCTGTTTGGCTAAGTAAGTTGAGTATCCTACGATGCACTAAGCTTCGGCCCGTGAGGTTTCTTTCCTTGTTTTGCAGATTGCCCAATTGCAACCCCCACGGGTCGCACTAGTACAGTCGAGTGGTAATTCAAGTCTTTCACTCAACTGGACCCCTAGTTTGAGGCCTTAGTTTTCTTGACCCGTCTTGTTTAATCGCATCAAGAGCCAATTGAGTTGACCAATAAGACGGCACCACCGGTACTGTAGTACGTCCCGCTCGCGATGTTGGTTATGTTGATTTTTGCCTTGTTGCCTTTGGCTTATGCCGAGGTCGTAGAACTAACCAAAGATGACTTTGAAACTAAGGTTTCCGAGAAGGAGTACACTCTGGTCATGTTTTATGCCCCCTGGTATGTCACGCTGCTTTGTTCTGGTGATTATAATTACCCACAGGTGCGGGCACTGTAAGCATTTAAAGCCCCATTTCGAAGAGGCCTCATCGCTGTTGAAAGAGAGTAACGTTCGTCTCGCGAGGTTAGATTGCACAGCACACGGGGACAAGTGCACCGAATTCCAAGTTAGCGGATATCCAACGGTCAAACTGTTCAAGAATGGCGTGTTTCACAAAGATTATGATGGGGCTCGTGATACTGGTGAGTTCTTTCAATTGCGGTAACTATGGTTAGATGGAATACGCGCCTTCATGGTGAAGCATTCGCAGCCACCGTCAAAGAAGTTGGATAATGTTGCTCAGTTAAAAGATCTACTTGCAAGTGATGATGCTGGGCGCCTGTCAGTTGTTGTTGCCTATTTCAAGGAACAGGGCAGCTCTTTGAAGACATTCCAAGATGTTGCTTCCAGCCTCTTATCGGATGTGCTATTCGCACACACTGGCGATCCATCTGTGCTTGATAGTAAACGTGATAGGTAACTGAGAGTGAATATCCATCCATGCCTGTAGTGACATTCGTCTGTACCGTCCCCGATTGCTTGCCTCCAAGTTGGAGGACCAAAGCTTGGAATACTCGGGAAAAGTTACATCTGAAGCTCTTAACGACTGGATACAAAAGTCTCAGTAAGTTATTACCTCATTTGCTGAAGTTGCTAGGTTTGGTCTGGTTGGCTATCGCTCACCACAAAACGACAAATTCTTCCCGAAGGATAATTTGCTAGTTTTGTACAACAATGCTTCTCTGGTTGACTATGTCAAGGGCGTCAATTACTATCGCAACCGCTTGATAAAGCTCTTGAAAACCAAACCGGAGTGGAAACTTACGTTCGCTTATAGTTATTCCTTGGATTATTACCATGAACTATCCGACTTGGGTGAGGTTGATGGCCCATTTCCCTTAGTCGCTCTATACTCTTCCGGAAAGAAATACAAACACAAACTTTCAGACTTCAAGTGAGACTGTGCTAAAAAAACTAACCCTTCCACAAGGCCTGACGCCATCGTTAAGTTCGTTGAGGATTTCATAGCAGGTACTTTGACTGCGCACATCAAATCCCAGCCAATTCCAACGCCTACCGATGAGGCAGCCGTAACCGCCGTCGGTCTCACCTTTGACGAGGTAGTCAACGATGAGAGTAAAGACGTTCTCATTATGTTCCATGCACCTTGGTGTGGCCACTGCAAGAGCCTGATGCCCAAATTTAAGGAGGCCGCTGAGAAGCTGCGCTCTGAACCCGGTGTACGGTTTGTTCTTTATGACGCTACAGAGAATGAAGTCCCCGAGCCATATGAAGTCCGAGGTTATCCAACACTGTATTTCGTTCCACGGAAATCTAAGAATGCTCCAAAATCATTCGAGGTAAGCAGATGATTCTAATTGACATTATTGCTCAAAAGGGTTCACGGGAGGTCGATGATATCATTAAATATGTAGCCAAGGAAAGCACCGAGGAATTACAGGGATTCGACAGAGACGGCCGACTCAAAAAGCCGGAACTGTAGATACGGCTGCCTAATCATGTATTCCCATTGGTAATTGTTCATCTGTTGATATGCGGTGTTTGATTTTCGAAGTACGAATTACTTTAATATATTTTTTGTGAATAAAATCTTATGCTTGCTACCCATCTGGGGTCTAATCTCATGGGTCGTTCGTCATGCAGGACGTTTATCACCTGAGTTATCGAAGAAACTTCGGTGACAGGGTAGCACATCCTGTCAGCACTAGCCGTCTGAACTTCAAATAAATTAGCCGCTGGGATATACTGTACTAACAGCGGTGCGCGTTTATTGGTGTTAAGAATAACAAAACGCGCATGAATAGAAATAAAACACAAATCCGACGGTGTTTCGGAGATGTAGCGTTTGACTGAGAGTATCATCGTTAGTTAAATATTCGATACTGCACTGAAAGTGGAACTCGAATCAGATACGATTACAGAACTTGCGCCTTTCTCCTTATGCTCTCATTCATTTTGCCTTCGTCCAGATGATACTGCAAGGTAGCAACCCAAACCAAAGCACAGGTGCAAAGTTAATGGTTAGGGAAACTGGACTGTAGTCAGGTTGGTGCATAAGTAGGCTTCGAAGTAAATCCCTGTGCCGCGGTGTGAAGTAGTCGTCCTGATGAGGTTTTTTGTCATCAAGTTTTTAGCGTGCGGTGGAGATTCAACAGTGTTTCGGCCAGTTCCGGCCGGCTTGGGCACGTAATTTAGCACGCTCTGAGTCGCCTAAACATGCACTTTGCGCCCTCCATTTGCTAGGTAGTTTTGTAAGGCTAACATGAGTCTGTGTCTGCAGTCACCCTGTGTGGTTATTGGCTGCAAGTAGCTGATAGCTGCAAATACCTTGGAAGCTTAACTACATTTGAAAGTGTTGGGGAGGGGATCATACCACGAATAGCTAGAGCTGGTGCAGCTTTCTCCAACTTACGGCATGTGGCTCGTCATGACATCTGACTTCCCCTTAAAAGACGTGTATAAGGCCGCGGTTCGCAGTTTTGCTTTACCGTTACGACACCTAGACAGTCCGGGTTGGGGATGCTCGACAGGTTTCCTTGTTTGGTCACTAGTGTATCGAAAGCACCGCTCCCGTTTGATACGTAATGATGAGCTTCGCTGTCGTGTGTTGGATGCGGACAGCTGCCCCCTAATCGAGGTAATGACTGAAGCATGTGATAGAAAAAATGGCCATCGCCTCAAGTGGCTCGGTCATGTTTTATGTGTGCCGTCGCTTACCTTTCCGTGCTCGATTCGCACGTGATAGACAAGGCCGTGGACTGGATTAAAGGCATCAGCGTTGGCTATCGTGGCACCGCGCCTCTGTACTTTGTACCGACTTATGGGTGCATATGTATACTGGCACCGGGGTGTGCATCGCATCTTCTTGATTGAGGCCCAAGGGCAAGGATTGTCGATGGCTAGTGAAGAGGTATATGACAACAGGAGTCGGTGGTAGGCATATATATATATATATATATATATATATATATATATATATATATATATATATATATATATATATATCGGGATCGAATGTACGCTGCCTCATGTAGCTAGTTTCTATGCAAACTGGGAAACCAGACGATTCAAGGTGAAAGCAAGAGATAACTGTCGTCTTTTGGGTCACACTGATCGAAAATGAAATGGAGTTTGTTTGCTCTCCCTATAAAGTCTCCGTTTTCTTTCGCGCGAACGGTAAGTGAAGCGAAACTGCGTGAGGTATTCTCCGCTACTTCTCGCTCTACGGTGACGATGAAGGTAGTCAGTCTAGGCAAAGAAATTTTAGTTTTAATGTATTGCGTTCACAAACCAAATTGAACACTGCGTTCAACTTCTGTGCAGCAAGTGTCTTTTATCACCAAATCAATGATGGTGCAACCCTAGAACCATTGGTTCAAGACTTTTCCATGGCGAATTTGGAAAACTGGTAACCTGCTACCGTTATTTCGCAGTGTTTAAAAAGTCGAGAAATCTGACTAATTTCAACCAGGTACAATATGACGCTCCACAATAGAGACGGAAGATAATGGACGCATTCAATTCCTTAACATGCTACTCTCGCGGAAGAAAAATGGGATAATTAAAAGGAGTATACAGAAAACCCAGTTGGATTGGCTAGTATCTAAATTTCCGTAGCACTGTGCCTATCTGCCGGAAGTCAAACCTGGCGTGCTGCCGGTTGGATGAACTAAACTTTATTACTTTGTTTTCGGTTTTTTTCACTTAACGCTTCCATTCATTCTGCCCTCTACCGGACGATGCTGCAAGGTAGCAATCAAAACCAAAACACAGAAATACGAGGTTAATAATTGAATGAACTGAACTGAGCTTTCTACCTAGCCCGACGGATTGAGAAGATTTGTTCCAACGAGACGCTAAAAGTCTGAACTGGAGAAGATAAGCAACACAGTGAGATAACGGGTATCCTGGTAGGTTCATTGCGCCTTAGAGAGAAGCCGTCGAACCAAGAAATATACGCCGTCTCTAAGGCCTTGCCACTCATCCCTTCGTAAACAACGCATGTAGTGAGCTCTTTTAGAAACGAATTTCGAAGGCCCTTCAAGGTACATTCATTGCTGCCGAAAATAGGGTGTTCCACTCAGTAGATCTAATCATTCAACGACTCAATGGTAGATGGCTTTTGTCAACCACTTAGTGCATCTACCAATTTACATGCTCCTGTGGAACCGGTTACATCGATCGTACCACTCAGCAGCTCATTGAGAGGATATGTATATATTCACCGATAACAAAGTACAGAAGCGTGGTGTCATGGATTAAGAGGATACAAAGACATCACGCGTGGCTGAACAACGTAGTGCCGAAGGCCGTTCGGGGTAGGATTGTTGAATATTGTCAATAGTTGGCATTCTACGAATATTGATGAGTCAACTACCGAGCTCTAGCTAATCTGACGAACCAGATTAGAAGCGTCATTTTATGCTAATCCGCACATGAATCCCCTCCGTCCATACAAAAATCCGCTACTTCGCAACCTAAGGCTACCGTTGTCACAAAGTATGACGCAACCAAAGGCCTGCTGTACAGCACGATCGCTAACAAAAACGATGCGATCGCACCAAAAACGGGGCGGATAAACACATTCCCACCACCTGTGAAAACTACTGTCTTAGTCACTAGTTTGACCCGTATCAGTCTAGAGGCATGAGACCGGAAAATTGAAAAGAATTGTTCGTTTCATCTGTCTTCACTATGACCGATGGGAATTTTCCTCGAATTCAGGTAATTCACCTTCACTGTCCGAATAATGCCACGGAGCACACAAACAACACAAGGTGGCGAGGAAGCTCGTTTTCAGTGATTTATAATCACGCCACTGCATCACATTTTATATAGACAATGTTAGATGAACAGAACGAAAATCGAGGTGGGGCGATTGGTCGAAAATAAAGTAGGGGAGCGAGAGGGATATCAGATCTCACACGTCACCGGTCACCTTATTTTGATCTTTTTTCTGTTCACTTACCAATGTTCATATAAAATAGAATGCAATGGCCTGATTATGAATCACTGAAAACAAGCTTGTCCGCCATCTTGTGTTGTTCCTAATGCACTTTCCAGCAGCTGTTCATGACCTTCGTGTCTCGTTCCGAACAGATTAAGCGGCTCTATCCAGGCCCAGATAGCGACCATTAGAGGCGCATACACGTGTGGAGAATGCTATTTGGAAGAAGCAAGCTAGTTACACAAATATAAGTGCGCCGTTTAACAGTGGTTTGTACGAACCTAGGACTGATGGTTAGTTAGAAATTCTAAAGCCACTGAAGAACCGTCGGTCGCGGGCAGTTGCAATGCGAAGGTGATGACCGTACTTTCCAACCCTCTACGGAAATCTCGGGATGGAAGAGATAAACGACGCTGTTACGAAGATCAAGCATCAAAAATCGGCTAGGTGCCGCTTATGTACATCTCGGTACGGGATTCATCGTGAAAGAGAGGGACGCGTTTACGGTGATCTAAGGGATCTCACCGATCCAACTGAATCCAAATCAACCATGGCAACTTGCGTCGGCCAAAGCGGTTGGATTTAGGCTCTACACTCCACCACGTTGTCCTAAAACCGATTTGCAGTCATTCCGATTTCCCTGCCTACTTATAAATAGAGTAAAACTCCTCATGTGAATAAACGACGTAACTCAAAATGGTCAGATCTAACTCAGGTAAACGCACTGTCCTCATTTCGTACAAATTGTTTGTCTTTTTCCAAAGTTCAAAATGGCATTCTGAACCCTCGTTCACAGTCTCTGCCTTACCTGTCATGTTAATCACATGCCATTCTTGAATAAGCAATCTTATCCTATATATTTCAGTGTAACAGCCAGAAGACAAAGTAAACGAGTACAAATTAGTTCGGGACAATTTTTAATGTCATATTGCGCACTGGCAACGATGCGTTAAGAACGCTACAGACACTAACAGCGAATACTGCGTCCCGCTACAAACACACGAACGTCCAGTTAGTGTGTTATACTACTGAAACAGTTATGTCCCCTCTTCGCTGAAGTTGTTGAAATTCACACGTCCGCTTTGCACTTTCCCGATTCTCTGTACCAATGATGAACGTCGTCGTCGTCCGCTGCATTATTCTTTTTATTCGCTCCATGAATGAGACAACTAGATAATAACTCAGTCGATGTCTGATTTATCATTATGATCACAATAATAATAAAAGGGCGAGAATATTAAAGGCTCACAAAAAACGAAACAAGTCATACAGAAGTTCACTTCCGTTGTTGAATGTTGCGGGGATGAGCGAAAGAAGGTTCGATAGAGCGGGGTGATGAGTATGCGTTGAGGTAATTAGAAATAATACAAACCTTGATGGGAGCCGGGTGGGTGGAGGTAAGACTGAGGGGAAACGCGTAGAGAATCTTGCAAAAACAAATAACAAGGGAAAATTAACCATGCAAATAAGCTGACGTATAGGATGCAGGCGGCCTTAGAAGCAAAAACAAAAACAAACCAGTGATTTAACCGTTTCATCATTAGAACAGAAATATTAAAAGAAAGCACATCGAAGAGTGAAATTAGTGGGTCAGTGGGAGAGAACTAAATGAGATGGTAAGATAGAGTGATCATCTGTGTTTGTGTTCTGCTTGTTGATGTCTCCATACACGTGAGTGTGCAATCGAACAGGAAAACATAGAGACTTGGACGCGGTGTGGCGACGGATAGAGAAGCTGAAGGCAACTTCACGGTAATTGTTGTATTCCGCAATGGGAACGTATGAAACGGCCAACGAAAAGCAACAGATGCAGACTCTTTCTCTTCCTCTCCTTTGTGTATGTTCATCTCGTTTTACTGCTACCACTACTGACCAGCACGCTCACGCATTTTGTCTAACAGCTGAATCAGTTGCGCATCAAATCGAGGTCTTTTGCCCGGATCTTCTTTTAGACAGAGATCAATCAGACGTGCGATTCGTGGATTCAAATGGTTCGGTACAGGTAACCGAAGACTTTCCGTAGCCACCTGATAGGTAGTGGGGAGAGAAGACAGCAACAAGATGAGGAAAGTCGAACATGGTGCACGCTAGAAGAGCGGAAAGTAGTGCAGGCAGAAGGAGACGATCAGATTCCCACTGTCAACCAGTAACTGAGACACTATTAAATCTCTAGAATCGCGCAAACACTCGCAAAAAATACACCTGATAAATGAACTAACATAGTTTAGGAAACGAATAATAATGGAAAGAAACAACACATGATGAAATATCGAATTACGGCGGCATAAATATGAAAGCGACAAGTTAGCATTCTTGGTTACGCTCTGAATTCTTATGATGGACTAAGAACAGAATGTGGCGGAGTTATTGCGACTCGAGTGATTAAAATCCAACACCAAACTATCTTATCAGAGGAAAAATTGGCCGGAATAGAAGAACTATTACTTGATCAAGTACATGTCACGTGGTGTCTTCATGTCAGGTGACGTGTCATCATATGCGCAGAAAGTGCGTTTGGCTCATTACTTTTTAAAACTGGTGTTGATCGTAGTTCAAGTCGCCGGTTTTCAACGGCCTATGGTCGCTGAGCTTGGGATTTAAGCCGAAGACGTTCCATCACCAGTCTGGGTGGCGTCGTCAGTGAGCAGGTAAAGGCCATCGTACTCATTCTTATAAGAATCTCGCCCTAAATTTGACTTTGACCTAAGGTCGAGGCATTCATCGGCGCATCGACCAAGTCACCTAGATCGGCGATGAAATGCTCGCAATCAAAACGCCAAGCTCAGCGATCAGAAGCTGGTGAAAGTGCGTTTGGCTTTTGCTAGCCATCCGTTTGTCTGTCAAATGCGGAGAGCGTTCGCTATGGCTGTTGGGTTCACTTTACTATACGACTCAGAAACAGGACCAATACAAACAATACCGGTGTTCTCGGTTTAACGTCCTCATGCAGCTGTTGAAACAAAGGAAACAAATTTAGAACAACCCTGGTGAGGTGTAATGTTGCGAAATAAAGATCAGAACCTGGTTAGAGTAGTTGGGACTTGTTCGCAGTGTCCTAGATGTGGATTTGGTTTTTTCCGGTGAGCATGGATTGGAAGATGGCTAATCTACGACGTGACAGGAGTTTGGCCGTGTCAGAGTTCCTTCGTGACGTATAAAAGAAATGCTCACTAACTGGCTGGAGGCAGCGGGTGATATGTCCACGTGTTGTGATCTGTGGCGTATTTGTATTCTGACAATTTCTTTGAGTACAACACTTTCCAAATGTGCATTTATTAGCTTTTTATGTTTTCACTTGTCAGTTCTGACTGCGCCACGCTCGCAGGTGGTAACGAAAATCAGAGCATCAACAGGCGGAGCGTGACTGCGAAAGCAGAATCCGCTTCATATTTAACAGATATGAGAAAAATATGAGTATCAGTACCCCTACCCAACTTTAATCACACAAAAGCAAAACAGCGACGGTTTAGACATTGTCCGATTGCATACGGAGTGTGGATGAGCAACGAAGCCCGTAACACACCGCGCTGATCGATAACGGACATGGTTGAAGTGCTTTCGGAGGTTTTGAATTCTACGAGTTTCTGTTCAGTCACAGACACCATGCCCAAACACAATCAGATCTCATAAGAACAAGACTATTTTTCATGGTGGTAGACGGCTCTGCTGCCGCTCGGCTCACTACTATGCCTGATTTGTTCAGGCCTTATGAGGTTACCGCTTTAAGTCTCAGGGCCATGGTTGCAGGTTTCCTTCACACTACGAATTATGAAAATACACAACGATACACGCACTCGCTGTTTTGCTCGCTCTGCTCACTCGAAAAACAAGCACGAACTCATCACCCTCACTAACATTCGCGGAATGCACCGTACTATCCATTTTGTGAACCAATATCTTCAATCTTCCTATCCTCTTGCCCTATTTTTGACGGAAACCCGGATCTCCCCCTCATCAGATACCACCCACCTCCAATTTCCCAACTATTCCTTTCACTCCTCTTTTTCACCCAAAGGTGGCGTTTGTGCCTTTGTCTATCAGTCAATCGCCACATCCAGAATCCAGAATCCAGAATCTTGACTTTTCCAATCGTGGATTTCATTTGATGTGGCTGAAACTCTGACTTCCTTATTTTAATCACTACTTTTGTGTTGTTTACCCTTCACCCAACAGTAGCGATCCATCGATCTTTGATTTCTTATCTTCGAACATTGAGCACCTGTTTGTTACGGATCCCAACTGCCATATCACTATCCCAAGAGATCTTTATGTTCACAATCGAGATTGGCTGATTCACTCATCGGACACTTCGGCTATGGGGCGCGAAGCCGAACATTTCGCCGTGGTCAACAACCTGTGTCAACTTGTTGACCTCCCCACACGTATTCCCGACCGAGCTGGCAATCGTGCCCATACTCTTGATCTTATTTTCACTTCTGTTCCTTCTCTGTTCTCAGGCATCTCTGCTCTCCCTCCACCTGGCTCATCTGACCACTGCATTATTTCATGTCCCATCAGTTCTACTAGCCCCGATCCTCCACCCATCTCGAGACACACATTTTGGCGTTACACTTCAGCCAACTGGGATGGTTTTCGCGATTTCCTAGACTCCCATCCTTGGAATGATTGCTACTTTACCTCAGACGTTTCCACTTCAAACCTCACTGGCATTATTCTTCAAGGTATGCAATGTTTTATTCCTCACTTTTCCAAACCCGGCAAACCCGGATCCCCCGAGTGGTTCAAACCCGCAAGTGATCGTGCTGTACATCTGAAGCGTGCAACATTTCGCCGCTGGCGCCGATCGCCCAATCCCGACTCCCACCACCGCTTTGTGCAAGACAGGAACAGATGTTCCTCAACCATACAGAGCCAAGGAACGCTTCGTTCGCTCGAAAGCCAAATGCTTACTCTCATCCGCCACCGACAGCCGAACATTTTGGTCCCTTGACAAAGCAGTCTCCCGCAATTTTTGCCATTCCAATTTCCCTCCCATCTGTAATTCCTCTGGTGATCTTGTTTGTGAACCACACGAGAAAGCCGAAGTTTTTGCATACCGGTTTACCTCCAACTCCACCTTACCCACTCAGCCTACTCCTCCGGTTCCTTCTCTTACCTCTATCTCCCGTTTTCAACATCATATTAGCACCAGGAAGACCAGCCAAGCGCTGCACTGTCTGGACGTATCCAAACCACCCGGTCCGGACGGTATACCATCCATCGTCCTTAAAATATGTGCCCCTGAACTGGCTCCTCTTTTGCGTCGTCTGTTCTGTCTTTCTCTGCAGCTTTCTATTTCGTCGATCCCCTGGAAACACGCCGTGATTCCTCCCATTCCCAAACGCGGCGATCCTTCTGACCCGAATAACTACTGTCCTATTTCCACCACACCTGTTTTTTTGAAAGTATTTGAAACTGTCATCTCCGACCAACTGCGTGAGTTTCTCGAACGCGAAGGACTACTGAGTGATCGCCATAACGGATTCCGACCTCGCCGTTCCACCGGTGATATCCTGGCTCTCGTCTCATGCTCCTGGTCGGCTTCACTCGACAATCACGGAGAAACACACATAATGTCGCTCGACATCTCTAAAGCCTTTGACCGAGTTAAGCGCAAAGGTCTTCTCGTGAAAGTGCCATCTTTCGGGTTCTTCTACACTCATCTATCGTGGAGATCAAGTTTCCTCAGTGGGCGAACCATCTCCGTCCGAGTTGATGGGGCTTTGTCCCAGTCATTTCTTGCGAATGCTGGTGTTCCCCAAGGTTCAGTACTTGTGCCCACCCTATTTCTTTTATTTACTAATGATCTTTTATCCATTACTTCTAACCCAATCCATCCCTTTGCCGATGATACCACCCTTCATTCTTCCCTTTCTTACCACACTCCCCGCCATGCCAACACCAACATCGACCGTGACCACAATGCAATCAGTATATCTTTAGAGTCCGATCTCGAACACATCTCCTGGAGATCCCACAGTCAGGTTGCCTTTATTGCTTCCAAAACTTTTCCCAATTTCTTTGAAACCGCATTCATTCTTCCATCATTTATCCTTTGATTCAACTGCGCTGCCTGCCCCAGATTCCACGCCTCTTCTTGGCTTACCTATAAATTTCCCTCTGTGTTGGTCCGCCTTCATATCTCAGCTCACCTTTCGTGCTGCGCGCAAAGTTGCTTTTCTTTTTCGCGCCAGACGCTTCTTCACACCAGCTCATCTTCCGCTATACAAAGCTCAAATCCGCCCCGCACTTGAATACTGCAGTGGCGTGTGGGGTGGAGCTTCGTCCACCTCTCTTTATCTTCTTGATCGGGTTCAACGAAAGATCATCCAGCTGATCGACAACCCTTCTCTAACCTCCAATCTGCAGTCACTAGCCTATCGTCGGGCTGTTGCTTCATTATCTCTCTTCTATCGATACTATTTTGGATTGTTCTTCTGAGCTTGCTTCAGCAGTTTCTCTTCCCAAAACTTCTTTCCCGACCACCACGTACTCAGGCAACTAGTCATCCCTATCAAGTTTCTGTCACTAGATGTCGTACTTCTATCTCTCAATCCTCCTTCTTTCCCCGGACCGTTAAGTTATGGAACACTCTTCTTTCTTCTGTCTTCCCACCCACTCACAACCTTTCTCTCTTCAAAAGCAGGATCAACAAACTGGTTCTAACGTGAATAATCCCCCTCAACCCACTTTTACAGTATGTCTTCTGATTATGGAGTGTACCCCCATGCTGTAACTCACTTTGTGTGTAAAAAATAGCTACCTACAGCTTCACCAAAGGAGCTTCACAATACGCCACCCAGATTGGCTCGTGTGATAGTTCGATGACTGAAACAAACAAGTTCATAGAACTGTCTGCGTACGGGGTATCGCGCCCATAAAACCATGACAAACCAACACAAGACTGTGGCTGTTTGTGCAACACTTTAGAGTCCAGCACATATATTGTGAAGGAAATTGACGTGACAGGCTGCATACCCACGACTAGACGGAATGTCTGAAATGCGACGGTAACAGAACTAATTAATTTGATGCTTTGATATTCACTGAGCCAGCAGCTACGGAATCGCATTTAGTCCGCAAACACTGTAGAACAGGACTATTGGTACAATTAATGCAGGCAATTGGATGAGATAAGTTTCTCTTTCTGCTTTCCTATTTGTAACAAGACATTACACCATTTTGAGTGGAAAACCAAAACAGTGTAAGTACTTAAAAAAAATCATTCTTTCTTCAGAAAGACACTAAGCGGTTCGATGTACAGGGATGAGATGAGAAGACAAGTCTGTAATGTATCATTCAGCCACAAATCTGACCCAATGAAAAACCCATAGTCTAGAAAGAATAACACATCTGAAACCTGCATTAATTGTACCAATATATATATATATATATATATATATATATATATATATATATATATATATATATTGTATACCTGTGGTAAACCAGGCATCCGAATTCGAAAAAAACAGGCTAAGGTGAATGAACGAAGTTTAATCAATCATTTGAGTTACAGTCTTAGCAAACAAGTGAGGGAAGGAAGCGAACGTTTCAGATGTTCATTCACCTTACATGTATAGCTAGTCTAGTTATGAATGTACTACCGCACGCAGGTATTTCATCAAAAGACTGATCTAATGGAAATTGTGGGAGCGGTATTTGTGTACAAAGCTGCTATTGGGAGACAACAGCTAGACTACGGAAGTTACAATACTGTATTCATCCGCACATGTGACAGGCGGTGGCCGAACGGCCATCACGGAGGGCTTTCAACCCTTCGGTCTCCGGTTCGAACCCTGCTTCCGCCGCCGGTCACTCCGCAATTGGAAGCTTCAAATTGGCCGCGACCCCCTTCCTGAAGTATTGTATCACTATTACGTTATAGCAAAAGGAAGTAAACAAAAAGACTGTACTTGAGCCCAGATTAACTGTTAGTGTGGGCGGATAATCACCGTCATTTGATTGGTGTACCACGTTTTCCATGTTCCCATATGCACTGATCCGGGTGTTCTCGCGCCTGATTTCCACATGTTTGTGCTCAGTCAGCCAGGTGTGCCATTACTCACGACCTCGCCCTCATCTCTGACGGACTGCCCTTCGTGTTTATTGACAGACTGATACCCACGTAGGTTTCATATCACTACACTAACTTCTGATTTGTTATTCTGACATGTTTGACTTGTTTATACGTGGATAAAATTGCTGGCATACAGACTATGTTGACTGCTACCCTGATTTCCGCTTCTTCGTTACTAAGTTCCGCCACCCGATCGTATTGCTGTCTGATTACTGGAGTTCGAGATTTGAAACAATGCTAGTGTGTTCTTATTTCTGAAAGGAGGATAAACGTGTTTGTACAGGAATAGTGCAGAAACAAAACGATAGGGACAGTGAAATAAATGGATGAGAAAAGAAGACTGCGAACGCAAATGCGCCGATCATGAAAACGTCAAGTTTCTCTCACATATGACTACCACCGACTAGAAAGTCTCAGAAAACCAAGTGAATGAGTAAATTTTTTCTTTTTTTTCGCATGACCGGTGGTGGTCGCGCGGTTCAGTGTTTGATTACCACCTCAGACGTCAGAGGTTCGAATCCCCGGTTACTTTGGTGGTAGACAGTAAACCACTGTCATCGGGCTCGTTACCACACCTGACCTATTGGAACCTTATGTGATTTTCCACTTCAAGTTTCAGAGTCTGGTTGCCGGTTATCCCTAGTAGTGCAGTGGGCCTTTGTGTAATAAAAAAGGGTCAGTTAGCTCTACAGCTATTTGCTGATCAATAACCAACTGAGGGATAACACGATGGTTGAGAGTCCAGTTAGAGGAGCATACGAAAAACAGTGCTGCCAACAAAACCGACAAACAAGCCAGACACCCAAGCAACCAATATTTCGGGGCCAATGCGAATATCCCTGTGTTTTGGCCGTCCCAACAAACTATGGAGCCTTTCATATTCGAGTGACAAACTCCGATAAACATATTTGTTTGTTTTCCTTTAGCGATTACTCTCCTTCCGGTCAGACATCACATAGGAATAGCACCAATGAGTAACGTAAAAACCAGAGCCTGAATTCTCAACCACAAGAACCAAGTTCGACAAAAACAAAAGTGACGCGGTGAAAAAAACCCAACGACGCGAAATTCAATTTAGATCTCAATAATTTATTTTACGAACTTTGGTTTCCCAACATCTGACAAAAAATCAGTTGATGTGCATATTCGTCGCTCTTGGTGAAATTCGAATTCCACAAAGCGAAATGTCCGGAGCCCCCTCTTCATAGTATCGTACCTCAGACCGTAGTGGGCAAGTGATGCTTGTTGTGTCCAGATAATGTGAGGCTCATCCATTCGCCCATGGTTCATCCCTTTACTGTCCTCCGCCTTACACGTGCGCATCCGACGCCTGCGTGTACCGCACTCTGCATTGCCCTACCCTAGGAGCCGCAAATGGCCTACTCAGTATGAAACTGATACCGACTGAGCGCTTTCGTTCGTTTGTCTAATACTCGTAATGAATACGCATTTGTCCGTACATACGTCGTTTCGTTCTGCTTACCGATTTCGTAAAACAACATTTGGCGTCAGGAGCAGGATTCGAACCTGCACGGGTAAATGTGTAGCGTCGGATCCGGCCGGGGCAAACAACTGTTATGACTTGGGTCGGTACAATACCTGTTATTCAACCTCAGCTTGAAAACACGCTATTCTCGTACTGGGACATTGTATCTTGTTTGCTGTCCCATGATGAGAACTGCAGTGAAATGATTATATGATATTGGGAGGATAAAAAGGGCACCAAGAGCAAGAAGGATAACGGATACAGATACGCTGGGGTGCTAGATCCGGGATTTCTGAGTAACTGGATACTCTGAGCAGAAAAAGAGTCGGTAAATCTCACTGAACAGCTACGATTTCAGTTGCATTTTTACCTTAGCCAATAGATATACGCTCATTTGGAACACACACAGATGACATGAGGACTCATCCAGACAAGAGACCAGTGCGACGAGGCAGAGGGGCGTTATCCCGAGTGAGCTTCAGCACTTGGGGTATGGACTTAAATAGACACTTCAGGCGTCGCTGTAAAATGTAGTCATTGTTCACTTCAACCACTTCTGCTTGAAGAGCGAAAAAACAAGGTTCTTGACCGATTTGATTCCGAGTGGAATGCGTGAACAAAACTTGCTGTCAGGGAACAAACTTGTGAAATGCACAACACAACACCCCAGTGGACCCTCAAGATCGCGTCGCGGTGCGTGACCTGTAATGTGTAAAAAGACAAAGTCCAACAGACTATGCACATGTGCATTCATTCACTCACGTCCACAAGGTGACAAACCTGAGATACAACACAAGTTTGGTTAGCCAAACGGACCAATCAGAAAGATGCACATCATCTAACTAAAATACCAGGGTTCGCCACGTGTCATTCTACGTGATGTGAAAACGGAAGTGTTTATGTACACTGAGCAACTGATCACAAAGCATGTACGCATGTAAGGACTTATGCACATGCACGTGTGCTAACGACGGAGTTCATTTCAGCTATGGGGACAGATGCCGACTGTCGCGCGCACGAGGAACAGACAATACGACCACTCAAATTGCTATAACCCAACTAGCAAGACATTGTATTTCGGTCCAACAACAGAAGTTGCAGTACAAAAGAACAGTTGAAAACTGAACAACTAAAGAGAACAATAAATCAATGGAAGCGAAATAACTAGTTGACGAAAACAAATTTTATTGGTTTGGTTTCTACAATCAACCATAGGTAGTCAAGATGGTGTCACAGGTCTAACTGACTAAAGAGTGGCCGGGGAAACTTTTGAATGACAGTACTGATCATGAAATTTACGACGGACGAAAACGCACTACAAAATTTTAAACAGGGTCTAACAGCGACGAAAACGAAGTACATAGCTGTGAACCATAGAACACGTCTCGTGTGGATGAGAGGGATGCACACTGCAAGACGATCTCAAATAACAAAAATGGACAGAGTTTGAGCTATCTAACTAGTGACGACTTGAATAAAAAAACAGTGAGAAAAAATTTTCGAACGGCGAGGCGGCCACGTAATCGAATGATGGAGTAAATTCCGTCCTGGCTCATGAGACTACTAGGCGAACGGTTCATACCAGAGACACTATCGGACGAAGAATCCAAGATTCATAACTTTAAATTGCACGAAACTTGTGGAAAACGAAGAGCTACATCCCCCTGAATGTGGCGTTTATTATTATGTACACCGAGACTCTCAGTGATTCAATGACGCAAGGGAAGACATCTCTCAGCATGACTGGGACGATATTCACACTCCTTCGGTTCATTCAAGTGCAGGTAGAACCCAAGGGGTCTAACATGTATCACACAGTCCAATTAAGTGTGAGCGATCAATAACCACGTCATAAGTGCGTCATTTCCAGTTATTATAATATCTCTCAAAAGAAAATTACCGAAAAATGAAGTTTCGGAGTAAGAGAATTACTAGTGGAACGTTACGGTGGACAAAAAGTCTCCAAATGTCTCAGTATCGTCGAGGGTGGGTGTCTCAGGCTCAGAGATGGCTGTTTGTCCTGATAGTTTCTAGAAATGCTCTCAGTCGACCGCACAGCTCTCTGGGGCTGCCTCTCACTGAAGGGTGTTCCAGAGAAATTCATTTCTCCTTTTCAATGCTTGTATGCAAACAGTCGAAGTCGAGTTCCTGCTTACGGTGATCTTTCACCCGAGTTCATCACGGAAAGTGGTGTTCGTCACAGTTGTCCCTTTTCGTCTTCCCTTCTTACCTTTGTAATTGAATTGATTCTTGAGACAGTCCTATCATCGAGTGAGAACAGTGGCATCGATCTTTTCTCAGGCCGTAAACTGTCTGACTTGGGATACGCCGACGATATCGTTCCGCTAAGTAAAGATCCAGGTAAGTTGCAAGTTTTTATGGATAGTCTAAACAACAGCATAGCAACGTTTGGGATGAGTTTTTCACCTTCGAAGTGTAAAATGCTGCTGCAGGACATCACTGGCTCTACGCCAAACCTTGTGCTAGCGAGGGAAGCCCCACCTGAGGTAGATGACTTTTGTTACATCTTACCAGGTGATATCGCAACCAACTCTTCGGCTACGGGCTGGGTGAAGATTGTCGGTATTCGGACAGCGACGGCTTCGTATCATTGGCCAAATCTGGTGGGAACACCGCATTAGCAATGCTGGGGTCAGGCGCACGGTATTAGGCACACGAGCCAAATCATTAGGTGAAACACTGAAGCCCACTAGGCTAAGGTTGCTGAGACTTGTGTTGCATATATTCCCAGATTGGATTCCTCGGCGCACAGTACTTGCTGAGACGAGTACCGGTTGGAAAATGAGTAAGAGCAACCATTACACGACGCGAAAGAGCGGAATGAAAAGTCTAACCCGTAGACTTGATCATGTAGGGTGTGTTAGACTTCTTTGGTGGGGTCCACGAGATGCTCACTCAGTGGTTGGATGGGCAGGCTCGATGTGGAAATCGGCGGCGCTCCTTTATTGGCAAACTTCCTCTGTCGACTTGATATTCTTCTTACCCTTTTTCTTCATGATTTCCGGTTGAGGTTACTGCTGAAAGATAGCAACCAAAGCCACCGCACCCAGTACGTGGTTAATGATTGTTTGAACTGAACTGAACATGCAGCCCTTCCGACTGGGTATATCCATCTTCCTTTTAGACACAAAGTGCGTGATCTTACGTATCAGCGACCAGGAAAAACGAACGATACTACAACGACCAGAAAAATACAGTTTGACTATGTACGTAGACATTTTCTCAAAAGGATCTGATTGAATAGATAATATGAAAAAGGTTCATTTCACCTCCCGGCAACGAGGTCTCTCGCAACCCTATAGGAGAGACTCAATTAAGTTTCATTCAGAACAACCATTTGCCAACATTCACTCAGGGCGTGCAGGGACTGGTTGATATGCCTTGGTGGAAACACTTAGAAATAAAAATAACCAAGTTCATGGAAACAGTAAGAAAACCACTGATAACAATATCAATTTTATAAGTGAATTATGGGTATACCGGAGAGCCACTGGTCGCGACAGATAATAATATCTTTCAGTGCATTTAACCACTGAGTGATTCTATCTTGCGAACCCCACCCACGAAGCTCAACACGCCTTACATAGCCAAGTCCACTGGTATTCTTCGATGTTATGGTCTAGTCATTCCAAATCATTTTCCAACCACTATTCGCCTCAATAAACATGGCACAGCCCATGCCCCAACAACCATAGCCTGGGAAGTTCCAGTGTTTGTTCGAACGATTCATTTCGTGTATCTAATGCTCTGCATCTAAAACCAGCTGACTGCCGAGTCGGTGTTCTCACCAGATTCGAGCAATACAACGGTTCCTTGGAATGGTGATGACAATATGGATAATACTAGGAAGACTGAATCGGGTGATGGTGATGTCGTTGCCGGTTGTATCTGCCTTCTTAAGAAATAATTCGCCTTATTTATCATTTGAGATAATGAGGGAGTCAGCTGTTCAAATCCAAAATCGCACTTTTATTATAACTCTTTTCAAAGATAATGTAGTCTTCATGTGATTTTATCGATTCAGTGATAGAAATTAGGAGCTAATTGTTCACTGACATAACCACTACCATCGTCATCATCATCATCATCGTACAGCGTTAAACAACAAGGCAAGCCTCACTGATCACTACCTTTCTCGCCATGTTGCACGCGGAAATAGAAAGAATGAATAAACAAAATGAGCACACCGTTAACCACCGTAAGCTGAAAAGCTCCAGTGGCATCTAAGTAAAAAGTTTAGTTCAACCACAGAATGCAGACTTTGGGATACCACTGAACTGAGACAAATATGTTTAAAAACAGCTTAGAACATGAAATACAAAACCTGGTGTCAACAGAGATCATCTTATCACCGTAATAGACTCACTGCACAGAAAACAGCAAGTCCCCAAGTTCTCGTTCATTGTTCGACTGCTGTAGAATTGTTGAATTATGAGGGAAAAACTGGCGATTGATCAAGAAACTGTCATTTAGTATAGCACCAAGCCAATGACGGCATCCACATGGGGTTTACCCTTACCTCCATAGTAATTGTGTGTGGTCATGTACGAGCTAAAAAATCAACAAGAACACGGGATAAAATTGTACCAGCCGTTTAGCATGGTCGTACTCACTTGCATTCCAATAACCATTGGATTCATACCATCAAACGGAATCATTCTGGTAGCCAATTCCCACAAAATTACACCGAAACTCCACATGTCCGAAGCCTCCAGGTTAATCTCGCTGGCTTTCTTTTGTAAAGCTGAGACAAAAAGGAGAAAATGAAACGAATGGGAGTACATCCTTGTTACGAAGAAAATCCGATCCGCAAAAAATAACAACGCCAGTGTGAATGACAACCGGGAAAACTAATTATTCATCAGAGGTTCAGTTCATTCAACCATTACTCGTACTTCTGTGCTCTCGTTTCGGTTGCTACCTCCAAGTATCGACGAAACACGGGCAAAAAGAGCAGAAGCATAAATTGAAAGGGGTTGAAGACAAAGGAAGAAGCGCAAATCACAAAGGCAAAGAAAGAGTTCGAATGCAACTACGCCTCTGGCCGCGAAACCTAACCATAACACAGTATTTCCAACCATCTGGTAGGCAGATCTCGTAGACTCCAAACCGGAAGTTCAACACGTTCTACTTGGCCAAGTCCACTGGTCAACGTTTTCATACTTTTCTGTCGTGTCCTGGGCTGACCATCTCGACCTACGTTCCAACCACTACCTGTCTCGGAGAACAACGTACGTCGACGAAGTCTATCGGTGGGCATGCGCATTACATGCTCCGTCCACGTTGACCAGTTTAGATTCAGTCATTGTTCCAGGGACTGATCTCCGGTTCCCAACAATCTGAGCATAAACTAAGCGCTGCTAATTTGGTGTTCCCACCAGCGTGTTAAATAGATTGGTCGCCCGTGAGACAAACGGTACACCGAGGGTGAGGCCACAGGCTGTTGCGTCTTTTGTGTGAACGGATGACCCCGCGCGCGGTCGTGATCACGGAGGAGCCCTGCGTGTAGTGCCAGTCCAAATTCACCGCGGATAATACATCGGATGAAAATCAGGTCAACCCGGACTCTCCGGTATTTTTTTATTACACGTTTGCGCGTGAGTGCAGTGGAAGGGCCACTGCCATGACGACTCTTGCGGACCTAAGCCATTCCTTGTACCACGACTTATCTGCACGCCGTTCGCGTCCCTTCACACCTTCCTTATTTACACTCATCCGCTCTTGCATAAATATCTTCCACAATTCTACAGTGCCTTACTTAGCATGTGCTCTGGTCAATAAGACGAAAATCACAGAGGAACCCTGCATGAACCTCGGTGACTGAACCGGTTCTTTTCTGTTTATTTCAAAGTGACAATGATCAGTCTCATTTATACTGGCTGAAATACGAGCTTGTTAACTTGCTGAAGTCCTCGACGCAGTACAAAAGGAAGCGTGCGCGTAACAACGCGTGATTTGAGTCTACAGGCGTGTATCAGAATGAACGATAATCTACGATTTATCCACACTATCGGTGCCCAATGGCAATGTGATCAGTCTGAGTCCGACGATTCGAAGGCATAGGAGGGTTCCAAGTGAGTCGATGCCGCTTTTCATGGTCAGAACAGAATTGGATGAGTGGATCGTTATCTCAGTTCGAACAGCTAGAACAGAAAATGGGCCGCCGGTGTGCCTTTCGGTTTCCACCAAACAGTTAACTTGGGCGTTGAAAACTCCATCAATGACCACAATGTCCGATGAACGCACTCTTCAAAGTAGCTGTGATAAAACGCAGTAGAATTCCTTAGCTTCAGAGGAAATGCAGTCATGGATCGCGCACACACGATGAACAAGCATCGACGCTTCAGCTTGTTGTTGTTGTTGACACGAACAGAACCGCCCAACCCAACTGAACACACGACTGCTGATTAGAATCCAGTCTAGCAGTGTATGCTTTACTCTCATGGTCAAAGCGACTCTAATGCCAGCCTAACGAAGAGCACCAGAAACTCGGTCATCTGACACGCGAAGAATGAAGCGAGAGGCCGAGGTTGGATGGGGGATGTGAACTGTGATCACAGAAGTGGGGTCTAGTAACCGAGTTTCGGAGACAGCACGAATCTACCCTGAAGGCTTAATGGGTTCTACCTAGGGTAGTCTATTGCCCTGTCTGAAACAGCGTGCGGACGTTCAATGTAGCCAAGTGAAGTGAGCATTTGAGAGAGAAATATTTGATTTATTTCCCAATTTAAGATTATCATTGCCGTGAGACATGTCTTCTGAGCCGCAACAACCAGTGGCACTTTGCACTGGTCCTAAATTCAGGGAAAGGAAGTTAGTAAAGTCTTATACTAGAAGAATGATGGGGGTTACTGGATGAATTATAACTCCCGGCTGCATACACAGCTAAAGGGGGTCTTCTTTGGGAACTCTAACCGGAGCATAGTGGTTGGAACCAGACGCTATGTACCAACTGCTTCAGTGGGACAGCCTCGTATGGCTTCTGCCCGTTGAAATGTCAAGCGTGATTGCATCTTCGGCTTAGGGAAACAATCCCACATAGCCGTTTGGATCGCGGAGGTACGCAAGCTACTACACCACGTCCAGGTACAGTCCCGTCGCGATGGCCATTGTACGTCTCTTTGCTAAGCTGCTCCTGAGACGTAGCAATCAGAGAACAGCCGATATCCTTGATCCGTCAATAATTTTTTTATCACTCGTGCGCGTGAGTGCAACGGAAGGGGCATTTACCCCATGGCCACAAAAGCCCATTGCACTATTATAGATAACCGGCAACCAGACCGAAAGCTGGAGTGGCGAACCACATAAGATCCTAATAGGTCAGATATGGTAACGAGCTGAACGACAGTGAATTACTGTTTACCACCGAATAGTTATTCCAACTGAACTAGATTCACTGAAGTCTCTCACATTCGGGAGACCAAATGAAATCAACGAGATTAAACCGCAAACAAGTCAGCAATAAACGTTGTGCTAATGGATGACATACCGCTGAGGAAATACCACATAAGTTGCCATTCGACTAGGGCGTTCTCTGAAAGGTGTTAGCGATCTGACCAACATGACCAGTTTATTCACAATGGACGAGTCCATGTTGGTTTATATGCAGCTAACACTTCACTCTGTGGTTGAAAAAAGCACCTTCCACAGAAAAATTGCAAACTTCTGTGTCGTTCAACGTCTCCTCTCGCTAGGAACCGGAAAAGGACAAAATCTAACTACGGTCACCATTTTCAATAGTTATATTAAAAATTCGAGCCTCAACGGGTATACCCATTCCTGAAGAACATATTGCACATCAAGAAACATCAATTAACATGGAACTCACCTTCCGGGGACATCCAGGCCGGATTGTATTCACGTGCTTTCTCGTGAAATGAAAATTTATAGTCGGCCATATCCAACCGGGCGATCAGATACTCCTCACGCATAGCTTGCACGTCACTGTTTGCTTCACGACCTGTTAATTCCGTGTCGAATATGCCCACTTTAGAAATATCCTCATCTACCTGTTACGCACAAACGGTAAGAGGGTTGAGAATAAAAAAAGGAGATGGGTTCGTGCGTCCACGTTACGGAACGAAACATAAGTTACATATCTATTAATGAGGTTGAGAATTACCCCGTTGTAAGGTACAATGTTCCAGTGTTGACTGAACCGAAGTTGAAAACTTTACATGAATACAGTAAGGTAAGTAATGGATTGTTAACTATCGATAGCTCGATGAAATTTTCCAATATTACGGTTAAAATTCGGTAGCAACGGGGGAAAAACCAGGACAGACCGGTACAAAGTGGAGCGAGAGAATGGTCACGGGTAGTAGCTCCAGAACAAAGGTAACTGTTAACGAGACAACCGGTATTCAACTCCGACATCATTCGGCAAACAAACTCGTGGGATACTATACCTGAGTGCACTAGAGCCCCTTTGTGTCGCGGATACGGGTGGAACCACTGTCAGTTCTGGACTAAAAAGTGAGAGAAAAAATCAACCGAAGGTTGGTTGCGAATCGTATCCTGGTAACGGAAACCACACAGAAGATCTTGTGTAAATATGGCAAACAAGATCTACGGAATAAATGAACCATTCGAGAAACAGCCAATGGCTCCCCAAATAGCCCAGAGAGACGCGTTGAACATTCTTCACTGACGCACCTCAATTCAAAAAGCTTGCGAACGGCCTTAATGATCTTCCAAAATACGGCCATCGAGATGCATGAGGGACACTGTTTAATACAACATTCACGCCTTTGTTTTGTGTTTGCACAGGACTGCATAGGTTTCACAACCTTAGTGACAGAGACGAATGGCATACATAAGAAGTGCTTTTAATCGTGATCTAGGTTCGAAATGGAGAATCACACGGGCCAGGTAAGATAAAAACATGGATCATAGCAGTGGGGCTTGACAACAAAACGGCTGATTACCGTTAAACGACGTGAAGCCATAGAAGGACGTCACTTGAAGTGATTTAGTTTTATGCGGAAAAAACCAAAGACGCCATGACCAACCTGCGATCAGAACACAAGTGGATGAGTCGATCAGTATCGGCTCAACGGGTTCCGCTGACAAACAAGGCTTCCAGACACTTCCGTTTCGTTTAGGATTTCAACTTAGTCATTAAAATCATTGGTAACAACTATTATTTCCGTACACGAAAAGGTGCGAAGCTGAAAGGTTTCATTTCTGGGATTTCTAACTACTTGCTCCGACTCAAAAGTCAAGAAATAAGAAACATGGAAAAGCACAAGGGTGGTGGACCGGAGGGTTTATTTCCATCTATTTTCGGCACGAGGCTTTGGTGTCTGAGTTACCAAAACTCTTCCCGTTAATCTGGGATATTGAGCAGATTCATAGGGAATGGTGTGAATCGGTGATTATGGCGATTTACAGGAAAGGTGCCAGGCCCTCTTGTGAAAACTACAGAGGAGTTAGCTTGGTAAGTATTGCACCCAAACTGCTCACTGGGGTTATTCTCCATCGATTGTCCAGCGCCCGCTCAAGGTGTACGCGTGAGAATCAGGCCGGTTAGGGTTTTATCCACAATATATATACTCTCCGACAAATCTTGAAGCACATACACACTTTTCACAGGCCGGCAATCTGTCTTTCTTGATCTGGAAGCGGCGATCAATTCAGTCGACCGCACAGTTCTCTGGCACTGCCTCTCACTGATAGGTGTGCCAGAGAAATTTATTTCTCTTTTCCAATGATTGCATGCAAACAGCCGAAGTCGAGTTCCTGCTTACGGTGATCTTTCACCCGAGTTCACCACGGAAAATGGTGTTCGTCACGGTCGACCTCTTTCGTCCTTTTTCTTCAATTTTGCAACTGAATTGATTCTTGAGATAGCTATATGCTCGTAAAAGAATTGAGGGCATCGATCTTTTCTCAGGCAGTAAACTGGCTTACTTAGAATACGCCGATGATATTGTTTTCCTGATTGAAGGTCCGGGTAGGTTGTATGCTTTTTTAGATAGCCTTAACTACAGTGTAGCAATGTAATTAAAACTTCTCCTGGTGCGTTCATTGAAATTTTTCTTAGTCCTCTCTCATTTTATGGTTCCCAGTACGTTGATCGACGACCCATCTGTTGAGTCCAATTTTAGCCTACGACTGGGACAGACCAAGCGGAACGAGAACGGAGCGGCATCTTTTGAATTGGGAGCTTCCCAACTATTAAGGTGCAATGAATTCCTCCATCGTCCAGAGAAACCCCGGGGAACTCTAGTTTCCAGACTAATGAAGGCCACCTGATCGGTATACTGCTTCTTTTTTGACAGTGCACTATTCAAAGACATCAGGATTGGTCGCATGCAAGTACATATTGCCCATCAACTAGCTGTATGGTAATGGGCTTCCTCTGGTAGCCCGATAACCCGGGTTACGATTCTACCGCCGGTCGAAGGAAGCCATATTCTTTAGTTCCTTGGGTGATGCAGACACGTATGCTAGTACAACACGTTGAGCAGAAAGCGATTACTTGAGACAGATATTTAACTGTAACTATTTCATCAATATCCTCACCAAGGGGTGTATCACAGAGCAGTGCCTTCTAAAAATGAAAAAATACTACGCGCATCATCACATTGTTACCAATCTTATAATCCATACGACTCTTCTTGAATCTCGGGGACAATAGGGATCCAAGGCTTCCAATTCACGGGCGTCTTCTGCTCGCGGATTTCACAACTCACCACTAAAGTCAACATCACATGGTAATGAGAAATCTGTTTGTACTTTTTGCATCTAAATATGCAAGCCGCGAACCGGAATCGAAAAGATATATATATATATATATATATATATATATATATATATATATATATATATATATATACTGAGTAGATTATTTTGACAGTCACAGCACCAGTGCCTTGCAAAAATAATAAAACCAAGAGATTCTTACCATCACATGCTTCGAATTTAATCGAAAATTTGGCACCTTGAGCTCCGGACTGTGCAGGAATTCCATTGCTTTGGCAATGTCCACGGCAAATCGCATCGCTTGACGTGGACTCACTTCGACTGCACCCACATTACCATCAGCCACACTATCCACGCGTTGATGAAGCACATCGAACAGGCTACCGTACTGCATATAGTCACTGACCAAACACAGACGCGGTGTGGCCGTGAAGATAGCCAGCACGGGTAAAATATTCGGATGATTGAAAATACGCAAACGTGGAAATTCTTCTTTGAAATCTCGTGCCTGAAAGTCAGGGGGTGAAGAGATTAGGCAACGTCGGGTTACCTTTCTTCTCACTGTTCACGCATCCTACTATTAAAATAGTAAACGTTCAAATTTCTACGATTCATTTACTAAAAAAAATAATAATGCACAATTATTGATCAGATGTTATGAAAACCACAGCAAAAAGTAGCAAACAAGTCCGTTTTCAGAGCTCAATTAAATTTCGCGAAAAATGATAAGGATAGAGGAAACTTCACTGTTCGTGCTATGGAGACAGTGAGGTGTGAGCGGTAGAGGGAACGGGCCTAAAAAGGGAGTTTTTAGCCTACCACAGCTACAAGTCCGACAAGGGTGTATGGGGTGTCTGAGAGGAGTAGCACCTCTGAGTTAGTTGACTGTCGTGTCCCTTGGGGCATCCTCCATCTCGTTGGTCTCCATCATACACCCAGCTCTCCCCTGTGGCTTCACGAAGCTGAAGCATGCATCAGCGGCTACACCCCGGTAAACCGCTCGACAGGCGGGCTAAACCAGGTTGAGGGTTACCGAGGTCTAAAAAACTTCGGCGAGACGGTGTTCGGCATGTGAAGACAGATCCTTCTGAATGGGCGGACGAGATCTACTGATCCAACGGCCACAAAGGAGACCTGTTCAACTGCCTGACCCGGCATTCCAGAGGAGGCGAACGAACCGTACAGCAGGTCACCGGCTCCTCTGGGAACACCCTGCTGCCTCACAGTCTGCACTTGGGTGTGCAAGAGCTAGAGGTGCAACCTCGAACAAAAAGGTCGAACGGTGCTGGGGACACCGCTTCGTACCCTACTCCCGCGACTCTCTATGATTATTCACGGAACCTCAAGCGCTCATCATGCTACGGCGTCCCCGGTAAGCGACGCGCTTCGTGTCCCGGCGGTCGAGATGATAAGACAACAAGCTGGGATTATTCGCTGCAGGAAAAGAACACAGCCTGTTGGAATGTCAGGACGTTTCTAGACATCGGCAGTCAGTGCATCACAATGCGAACTCTACATGACTATGACGTAGATGTTGCTTGCCTCTCGGAAGCCCGCCTGCCCAACTCAGGTAGCCGACAAATAAAGGTCCCGGATGTGAATACATCCTATTGGCTCTATCACAGGTGCCCGAAAAACAACTCCGGTGTCGCGTTTGCTCTGAACAAAGCAGCTAATGATGCAATGATCTCTTGGGAACCAGTCTCATCCAGACTCGCCTTGGCACGTTTTAAAGGCTCCCCGCACGACTAGACGGTGATCGAGATCTATGCTCCAACCAATTCAGCTGATGACGAAACCAAAGACGAATTCTACACTAATTTGCAAGAGGTAATCAACCGGGTTTCGAGGCGCGATGTACTTTTCATCGCAGGAGATTGGAACGCCCGCACAGGTACGGCCGACGAATCTACTCGCCATATTCTCGGTAGATTCGGCCTTGGTCAACGCTGCGAGAACGGTGGCCGGCTGATTGGTTTAGCCGACATTAACAGAATGGTTGTCTGCAGCACTTGATTTCAACACCCCAAGAAGCACCTACTTACATGGTAATGCAATGATGGTTACACTGCACACCAACTAGACTACATCCTGGTGAGAGCCCGTTGGGCCTCGTCTGCGGAGGACTGCCGAGGTGCAATAACGGGCCACACAAACGGCTCCGACCATGTCCTCCTACGCGCATGTTTCAAAGTTCATCTGTCTACACGTGCTAAAGTGTCTGCACCCTCTCGGATAAACGTTGCTGCCCTAGAAAATCCAGAGAAGCGGGAAGCGTTGTCACGAGCAATCACAACCCGACTAACCAACGCAACCAATGCACAAGCACATGAAGTTTCTGTGGGAGGGCAGTGGACTCGAATGAAGACGACAATCAAAGGAGCTTAATGGACAGTACTCGGGAGAACAAATAGGCGGACAAAAGATTGGATCTCGGAGAGCACGCTCCAGCTGTCAACCAGAGCACTCGAAGCGCGACTGGCAGGTAGCAACGAACGCCGCAGGCTGCAGCGAGAGGCCACACGCTCCGCCAAGGCTGATCGCAAAAGATACTGGATAGAAATAGCCGAAAAAATGGAGACCGCGTCCTGAATTGGTGACTTCGGTAAACTGTTCCGCCTTATTCACAACGCCTCTAATAGGTTTTGTAAGCAAAATTCCCTTCTTCGTGACACGGCAGGAAACTTAATACCCGAACAGAGTAAGAAAATGGACCGATGGGTGGAATACTTTGGTCAGCTGCTCAACCGGCCTACGGACCAACCAATATCAACCCCTCCACTCCAGTACGAAAGCAACTGTGACCCGCCCAACACCGCGGAAAGCACGGAAATGATAAACAAACTGAAAGACAGAAAGGCTGCTGGGGAAGATGGCATCCCTCCAGAAGTGTATAAAGCATGTTCATCGTCATTGATTGACAGGTTGTGTAGACTTTTTGGTTCCATTTGGAGAGTGGAAGCACTTCCACCCGGATGGGGAATGTCCATGCTGTCGCCCATTCCGAAGAAAGGTGATAAATCGGCATGTGAGAACTACCGAGGGATCAGCCTGATCGATGTGACCGCAAAGATCTTTGGTGCATTGTTACTAACCCGTTTCTTCGAGGCAAGAGACCGGCGCACTCGCCCGAACCAAGGGGGTTTCCGACGTGGCAGAGGCTGTGTGGATCAAATCTTCATCCTGCGCCGAATACTGGAGCACCGCTATAAGTTTTAGCAGCCGACGGTAGCTTGTTTCATCGACTTCCGGGCAGCTTTTGATTCGGTGAACCGAGAGTCTCTTTGGACCATAATTCAATCCGATGGGATGCCCGATAAGCTTTTAAGGCTGTTAAGGGGATACTACTCGATAACCGGTGCTAGGGTTCGTATGTACGGTGAAGAGTCCCGCGAGTTCACACTCACTACCGGAGTTAGGCAGGGCTGTCCCCTCTCACCGGTGCTGTTCAACTACGCCATCGAGTGGACAATGCGACAGGCATTACACAACTACCCTGGCGTTCAATTTAGCCAGGAAATATACATCTCGGACCTGGAGTTCGCGGATGATATTGTCGTGCTTGGAGACTCCGCCGCTACGCTACAAGAAATCCTCGACCGAATCGATTCCTTCGCGAAATCCATCAGACTTGAAGTAAACTCGGCCAAAACAAAAGCTATCACAACCCATCTGGGCTCGACAATTCAACAACTGTCGATCAATGACCAACCAGTCGAATACGTCCCTTCATTTAAATACCTAGGCTCTACTCTGCTTCCGAACTGCCAGGCAAAAGATGAAGTGGTATTACGGATCGACAGCGCCAGGAGAGCCTTTCTTCAGCTAAGACGAACACTGTGGACTCGCAGTGAAATCAGCTTAAGAACCAAAGTTCTTGTTTACCGTGCTGCCATCCGGCCCGTACTCATCTATGGCTGCGAAACCTGGCCACTACGAGCTGAGGATACCAGAAGGCTGGAGGTTTTTGATCACTGGTGCCTGCGACAAATCCTCAAAGTCAAGTGGCGCGACGGGGTATCCAACGACGAGGTAAGGAGGCGATGCTCTCCCCGTCCTCCTCCAACGTCGACGACTTCAGTGGTTCGGCCATACGCTTCGGCGACCCCAGTCAGAGATAACTAAGCAAACACTCTGCCCCACTCCCTGCCCTGGTTGGCGTTGTCGCTTTGGTGGGCAGCTCAAAACGTGGACCAGTACAATCGAGAAAGACGTAGAGCTTCTAGGCCTTCAGTCAGTCTATGGAGCCCGGCGATGGAAAAAGGACTGGATCAAGATCTGTATGGAGCTCGCCTCCGACCGCCGCGCGTGGTCAGCAATGGTCCGTGATATCCATGGAGCCCACTTATCCTCTCGCAGGAGATAGTCGCGTAAAAGTAAGTAAGTCCGACATGATTCCACTTGAAAACGGTATGTAAAATGTAAAAAACCGCACACAATTAGCACCGAACACGTGAACAGTGAACGATTATTTTTGGTTTCTTTCCTTTCCACAGAAGCACAACCATCTTCAGTACAAAAATGACTGAGAATTCTTACCTACCCTTGTCACTATGCTGGAATTAAATAAATGATGAAGCCCTGGAAATAAATGTTTCACACCTTGTTGTTGGAGACCCCTGCTTGGAAAAGTTACCTCTCTCCTTAACTTTGTACAAACCGATAACCATCGAGTGATCCGATATTCCTATTTTTCGCACAGTTGTATATTTTCCTATTTCGCTCAATTGCAGCATTATCATGGTACTTGTGTTTTTGAATGGTCAATACTTGCATTTCCACAAGGTCATCCGAGCTACTATGTACATGACTGGACTGTGTCCGGCACCTCTCTCAAGCTAGGGAGTGAACTAGCTTTGGTGAATAAATAATCTCTTTGCGTACATCATTTATCATATGACAAAGCGCAATATTTCTGGAAGAGAGCCGTGGTCAACCACAGTCTACGTGATGGGGAAGTGAGCGGCGGTGACAGAAATCGAACCAGGGAAGTTACGATCTAAGGTCGACGATGATGACCGCTTGATCACCGCTGGTTCGCACCCTGTTTAGTTGTTTCTCCGACGAGAGTCGTTTCATTGTGTGACTACGGGCCTAGAAAGTTCGACCCAAGTGTTACTGCGCCGTGTGTAGCGACTGCGTGTTGTGCTGATGAATCACAGGTGTTGTGTGCCTATCGTGTTGTGCGTGGCGCGATATCACCGAATGCAATATGTTTCGCAGTCTCAGCGAACGGAAACATTTAGTGTGATCTGTGTGGGTATGAACTGGGGATACGATATAATAGAATTTCAGAAATCAAAAACAGTAGCTAGAGAACACAACGTAAGTGAATTTGTCTACTTACTCAGTCGTGCGCTCTATGTTTTTTCATGCACGAATGAATCAGAAAAGAATGTATATCAAACCACATAGGTCAACCACAATATTCTCAAGACCTAAATAAAAAATCACACATCACGCCACAATGTAGGTCAGGCATCGTAGAAAGTTCATCTCCTTAGAGTGACCGACATTATCATTGAGATTTATTACGCAAATCATCTCTCCTCACTACACCATTAGGGATAATCGGCAACCAGATCCTGAAACTTGGAGTGGATGACCACATAAGGCCACAATAGATCAGGAGTGGTAACGAGCCGGACGACCGGTACTTCTACATAAACTCATCAGGCTAACATGGCTGGGTCATGCGTTGCGTATGTCCCTTCACAGTATTCCTCTAGCGGAATGATTTTCGGACGAGCAGAAGTGACCAGCGCATCACACGCAAGAAAGGTATAAAGAACCTTATCAGTAGACTTGGCCATATAGAGTGTGTTAGACTTCCTGGGTGGAGTCCAGGAGACGCTTCTACTCGATGGTTAGATATATCGGAAGATATGGCTGGATTTCGCGATCAGTGGCGCTCTTGCTCCACACACTTTCTTTACTGACTTGATATTAATGTTTGTGGTCCTAATATTCCCTTCACATTCTTGTCCTTTTGCATCATTTCCCACTGGGATTGCCGCTAGGAGATAGTACCCAAAACCACCGCACCCAGTGCATGGTTAGTGGTTGTCTTAACTGAACTGAACTGGCACCCGTGAATCAAACGGTAAATGTTGCCAGTATTGCCAACAAACGCACCGTTCTCCATTTCCCTAAATTTCGCAATCCATCACTGCTCACGGTCGTTTCTCAGACTCCTAGTCCCAGGGATTTACGCAGTTCATCGAATGTTGCATTCAGAGGGACAGGTCTGCAAACACCTAACAGAGCAACTGATGTCGAATCTATCTAAGGTTTGTGAGGCCTACATGAACAAGAGCCTTGTGTGGCACTGGAAGCGGCATACAGCGCTTCCTTGATCTGCTGCGAATGTTCATCTGGGTTCCGGACATCCGGCGGCATCGAAAATCTTGTAGATGGCTCCGCCTGAAAAGCAGGTTGTCGGTCATCAGCTTGTGAATGGTGTGCTAAGTGATCACAGAAGTAGGGTCTTGCACGTGCGTTTCTGGGACACAACACATTTTTAAAGTTTCAAGCGTTCTAGCGAGGGCAGCCTGTTGGCCTGTTTGACGTAATGTGCGGACGTTGAAGACAGTCATGTGAAGCGAACATGTATGCTTAAGAAGTGCATTCCATTTACACCCGATGCCTGAACTTCTGCTAACTTAAGAGACGCAATCGCGCATGGCGATTTGTATTCATTTTAAATCAGTGTAGAGAGAAGTTAGTAAAAATCTTAACAGGAAAGACGCTGGGTGAACCGTAATTCACGGCTGCTCATACTGCAGAAGAGATTTTTTCTTTGGGAACCTTAATCGGAGCCTTTGACTCAAAAGTTTCACCCACAAGATAGTGGGTCGTCAACTCAACACAGGAACGTGACCGAAGAGCCCGTGAAGGAATTTCTTCTAGTCTGTCGAGTGAGACCTGATTGTTGCAAGCATGCTGTCTTATCTTCGCTGACGCTCTGTTATCGATCCGCTTTTCGGATTCAGTCCTCAACCCATGCACCCAATGGAGCAAACGGAACGTAGACATGGCCGAATCCGTTAGACCGGCGGCGGCACCGTTTAGGCGGACGATATCTGCCCAATGAAATGTGTTGACTTTTCCTACCGTCGAGAGAAACCCCAGGTACTCCACTCCTATGTCCATCTAGTGGAGGTTTCTGGAGTGTCCTCTCCAGGGGCATAGTGAATAGAACCCGATGTTACCCATCAACCGATTCTGAGAATGGACTTCGTCTGGCCTCTACGCATTGACCTGTCAGACACGATTACATCTCCGGTTTAGGGAAGCCATCCTGCATACCTCTTTGGGTCATGGAGGCACGCAAGCCGTCACACCACGCCAAGGTGCAGTCTGGTCGTGATGGCCCATGAACAGGAATAAGATATGGCCCAAAAGCCTCAGGCTGGCCTACATCGCCGCTTATCACCAGCAGGTTTTGGATAACTTCATTACTGATAATGAAGTGTTCCCGTCGTATAAAGGCAATGCTAAGAATATTTTGATATCCAAACAGCGACAGTCTGCGTCTCCGTATCGTAAGAGTTGCACTTCTGAGGGGAACAAGATGATAAGCATAGCCGTCACAGTGTGAACTCAACCCTTGATGTAGAAGAAATGTCAGGTGGTTGAGACCTGTAGAAGTGAAATCCGCTTTCTGTAGACGCCTTTGTTGTCGCTTAGCTCACTACTTCGCCTGATCTATTGAGGCTTGATGTGTTTCCCGACTTCAAGTCTCAGGACCATGTTGCCGGTTTCCTTCACATTATGAATAGTGAAAATACACAATCACACACGTACTCACTCGGAAACTAAGCATGAAATCATCACCCTCACTAACATTCGCGGAATGCACCGTACTATCCATTTTGTGAACCAATATCTTCAATCTTCCTATCCTCTTGCTCAATTTTGACGGAAACCCGGATCTCCCCCTCATCAGATACCACCCACCTCCAATTTCCCAACTATTCCTTTCACTCCTCTTTTTCACCCAAAGGTGGCGTTTGTGCCTTTGTCTATCAGTCAATCGCCACATCCAGAATCCAGAATCTTGACTTTTCCAATCGTGGATTTCATTTGATGTGGCTGAAACTCTGACTTCCTTATTTTAATCACTACTTTTGTGTTGTTTACCGTTCACCCAACAGTAGCGATCCATCGATCTTTGATTTCTTATCTTCGAACAGTGAGCACCTGTTTGTTACGGATCCCAACTGCCATATCACTATCCCAAGAGATCTTAATGTTCACAATCGAGATTGGCTGATTCACTCATCGTACACTTCGGCTATGGAGCGCGAAGCCGAACATTTCGCCGTGGTCAACAACCTGTGTCAACTTGTTGACCTCCCCACACGTATTCCCGACCGAGCTGGCAATCGTGCCCATACTCTTGATCTTATTTTCACTTCTGTTCCTTCTCTGTTCTCAGGCATCTCTGCTCTCCCTCCACCTGGCTCATCTGACCACTGCATTATTTCATGTCCCATCAGTTCTACTAGCCCCGATCCTCCACCCATCTCGAGACACACATTTTGGCGTTACACTTCAGCCAACTGGGATGGTTTTCGCGATTTCCTACACTCCTGTCCTTGGAATGATTGCTACTTTACCTCAGACGTTTCCACTTCAAACCTCACTGGCATTATTCTTCAAGGTATGCAACGTTTTATTCCTCACTTTTCCAAACCCGGCAAACCCGGATCCCCCGAGTGGTGCAAACCCGCAAGTGATCGTGCTGTACATCTGAAGCGTGCAACATTTCGCCGCTGGCGCCGATCGCCCAATCCCGACTCCCACCACCGCTTCGTGCAAGACAGGAACAGATGTTCCTCAACCATACAGTGCCAAGGAACGCTTCGTTTGCTCGAAAGCCAAATGCTTACTCTCATCTGCCACCGACAGCCGAACATTTTGGTCCGTTGACAAAGCAGTCTCCCGCAATTTTTGCCATTCCAATTTCCCTCCCATCTGTAATTCCTCTGGTGATCTTGTTTGTGAACCAAACGAGAAAGCCGAAGTTTTTGCATCCCGGTTTACCTCCAACTCCACCTTACCCACTCAACTTACTCCTCCGGTTCCTTCTCTTACCTCTATTTCCCGTTTTCAACATCATATTAGCACCAGGAAGACCAGCCAAGCGCTGTACTGTCTGGACGTATCCAAACCACCCGGTCCGGACGGTATACCATCCATCGTCCTTAAAATATGTGCCCCTGAACTGGCTCCTCTCTTGCGTCGTCTGTTCTGTCTTTCTCTGCAGCTTTCTATTTCTTCAATCCCCTGGAAACACGCCGTGATTCCTCCCATTCCCAAACGCGGCGATCCTTCTGACCCGAATAACTACTGTCCTATTTCCACCACACCTGTTTTTTTGAAAGTATTTGAAACTGTCATCTCCGACCAACTGCGTGAGTTTTTAAACGCAATGGACTACTGAGTGATCGCCATAACGGATTCCGACCTCGCCGTTCCACCGGTGATATCCTGGCTCTCGTCTCATGCTCCTGGTCGGCTTCACTCGACAATCACGGAGAAACACACATAATGTCGCTCGACATCTCTAAAGCCTTCGACCGAGTTAAGCGCAAAGGTCTTCTCGTGAAAGTGCCATCTTTCGAGTTCTTCTACACTCATCTATCGTGGAGATCAAGTTTCCTCAGTGGGCGAACCATCTCCGTCCGAGTTGATGGGGTTTTGTCCCAGTCATTTCTTGCGAATGCTGGTGTTCCCCAAGGTTCAGTACTTGTGCCCACGCTGTTTCTTTTATTTACTAATGATCTTTTATCCATTACTTCTAACCCAATCCATCCCTTTGCCGATGATACCACCCTTCATTCTTCCCTTTCTTACCACACTCCCCGCCATGCCAACACCAACATCGACCGTGACCACAATGCAATCAGTATATCTTTAGAGTCCGATCTCGAACACATCTCCTGGAGATCCCACAGTCAGGTTGCCTTTATTGCTTCCAAAACTTTTCCCAATTTCTTTGAAACCGCATTCATTCTTCCATCATTTATCCTTTGATTCAACTGCGCTGCCTGCCCCAGATTCCACGCCTCTTCTTGGCTTACCTATAAATTTCCCTCTGTGTTGGTCCGCCTTCATATCTCAGCTCACCTTTCGTGCTGCGCGCAAAGTTGCTTTTCTTTTTCGCGCCAGACGCTTCTTCACACCAGCTCATCTTCCGCTATACAAAGCTCAAATCCGCCCCGCACTTGAATACTGCAGTGGCGTGTGGGGTGGAGCTTCGTCCACCTCTCTTTATCTTCTTGATCGGGTTCAACGAAAGATCATCCAGCTGATCGACAACCCTTCTCTAACCTCCAATCTGCAGTCACTAGCCTATCGTCGGGCTGTTGCTTCATTATCTCTCTTCTACCGATACTATTTTGGATTGTTCTTCTGAGCTTGCTTCAGCAGTTTCTCTTCCCAAAACTTCTTTCCCGACCACCACGTACTCAGGCAACTAGTCATCCCTATCAAGTTTCTGTCACTAGATGTCGTACTTCTATCTCTCAATCCTCCTTCTTTCCCCGGACCGTTAAGTTATGGAACACTCTTCTTTCTTCTGTCTTCCCACCCACTCACAACCTTTCTCTCTTCAAAAGCAGGATCAACAAACTGGTTCTAACGTGAATAATCCCCCTCAACCCACTTTTACAGTATGTCTTCTGATTATGGGGTGTACCCCATGCTGTAACTCACTTTGTGCAATAAAAAAAAACTTATAACGATATTAAGTCCGATTTCCGACCACCGGTGATTGTATTCGGAGTAAGAGTGGCCAGTTCACGACATAGAAGTAAGGTATATAAAACGAATTCTTGTACTGGGTGATGCGACTGCCCGGGTGGAGGTAACAAGACGCGCAAATCCAAAGTTGCGACATGATAGGACCGTGATGCACCAAGTAGGTCTTTGTGTACTTAGTTAAACATTAGTGCTTCATTTTTTGTATTCCTAATTCTTTCATTTTTGTGTTGATTTCACCGATAATGAGAGACACCGCACCCAATGCATAACTGATGGTAGTTCAAACTGAACTGCACTGTAAAACCAACCGCTATTTACAGTTGTCAAGTTGTTTGAAACGTTGATAATCCATGAGGAATATACTGGCATTTGGACTACTGACGAGAACAGTCTATGATAACGAGCTCGACGTTGGACTTGAGACCTATCTGGATTAAACAAAAATAAACAGAAGCGTCCAAATGAACGAACAGTAGGACATGCAGACAATTGTGATTAATCTGCTGTAGCTCATACCTGGCGGACAGTACAATTGCGAAGCTTCAACATTTTCACCACCACCGGACAGCGACGGAATGAGCCTTTCAGCACCTCTGCCCCGTGTCCATCAGCTAGCGCACCAGTAAGCTCGACATCGCGTGGATCCCATGACTCACCATCCAGTTTGTACAGAGTTGCATCCCGAGCACGTGTTTTAGTGCCAATCCAACTGGTATCACGAAACGGGCGACGATGCAACAGATCATGTCCTAGAGCTGAGGCCAAAGGAGCCAACAGAGTAGCAGCTCGCGGGCGAGCAATCTCCAACGGGGTCTCTCCGTACTTGTTCTCTTGCATCAAACAAGCTCCATTTTTGATCAAATACTATAAAAAGGAAGTGGGTATTTTACAACAGACATCACAGATAAACTTACACCATGTGGCGACCACCATTAACAACTGCGATAGATTGATGACAACGAGAGGAATTTGGCATATCTACCAGACTACTGTTCTGCAAAGTTGACTATCCATGAATAAAACAGATTTTTTGTACCTGCTTGTAGTACAAGTTTCCGTTGTGCCAAAGAAATATCGGTGAACGGACAAAAGACCCAACCATCAGCAATTTGATAGCTGACACATGAATACGCACGGTTTAACGGGGTACCTATGCTATACGATTGGAAGTCATGGCTGCTAGAGTAGTGGTTGGTCCGTCGTCAACACCCAGACTGTTATTCCTAGTAGACCAACGCCATCACAGCGAATCATGGAATGTGCAACAAGAGCCTGTCTAACAACGAGGTCAAGGTTTGAGACAATGTGATCACGAGCGACAATATATTGATTGATAAAATGAGACGAACCTTGTTAAGCGGTGCATAGCTTCAAAACCAATCAACTAGAAGGCTTGGCCGTCCACGCCAGTCGGACCAATACACTTTGCGCAACGACTGAGTACAAGGGCCAACACCCTATAAAAGAGCTGTGTTTTACGCCAATGAAATGAGATAGTTCAAAGAGCCTTCTCACTAGAACTAGGGGGTGGTTACAGAACAACGGCTACATTGAAAAGACGGAATCGGTCCAATGATATATTAGAGTTAAAAAGAACCTCACACGCTTGAGAAAAGTACCCAGAATATATGCATACACTCGTAACTAACTGACAAGGATTACAGTTTTGTACATCGAAGATACTATTGCATGACCTCAAGCAGAAAAATAAATGGACGGCAACCAACAGCTATAGCAGTCAGTCTTACTGATGAGATGAACCGGCAACCTCATTCGTAGGAATGAAAGGAGTGAACAGTAAAAGTCTGCCCAAGGTCAGCAAAACGTAATGAATAGGGCAGTGAGCTTTAAACCCGTGCTTGCACGAAAGCATCACAAACAAACGATGAGCGCCTTGATATCGCCAGTCAAACTGCAGGTTGGATAATCAGTAGCTGTGCGCAAGAGAAAATTATTCTAACGGGAAGAATCTCTCCATTCAATGGTCCTCATGTTAATTGGGAAGAAATTTGAAGCACCCTTTTCATTTTGCTGCTATGCCGAGTTCCGCAACATAAGAACGATATCAATTTTAGATTAGGACAAGCATGATGACAGTTTCATACCTGGTCTCCGCTTTCATTATTCATTGGTGTGGTCAGTCGGATCAATGAACCCCACCGCAAAGAAAATAGTGTAATGTGTTTGTGCAAGAGACGTATTCATATAATGAATGTAAAAAGTAATTTAGGTTTGTAGTTCTCAATAACTAATTAGCGCAACTTGTCGCTTTTATCTAGGTTTCCTTTGGTTTTCATGAGAAAAACACGCAGCCTGATGTAAATTCAGAAAACGTGACGTGGCGAACACAAATCTGTCTTTTCGATACTTCTCCTTAGGCCCGTACAGGACACATTCAAAGCTTTAGCGTTGCTCAAAAATATGATCCAGAGTAAACGTAAATTGGCAAAAAAGAAGGTAACCGGAACCACAGTTGTTTCCGAGGCGATCTCGGTATAGACGGGCTCCTCGGCTGATTCGTTCCACAATCACAAGAACACATTTGAGTCAGCTTGGTACTCACCTCAGAGATTTCCAAATGATTCCAAAAGCACGCATAATGCAACGGCGTGTTTCCATGCTCGTTCGGCATGTCAACATTGAATCGATGACAATTGAGCAAAAAATGCACCACATCAATATGACCGTGTGCGGCAGCCAAATGCAAAGCGGTATCATCACCCATATTGGTGGCATTGAGACGGGCGCCACGCATGACCAACAAATCGACCACCGGTAGTTTTCCTTCACGAGCGGCCCAATGTAACAAGCTGAATCGATGCTCATCGCCTTGATTCACATCATTTCCGATATCGTCAAGCCACAAACGCACTTCCTGTAAATTACCCTCGCGTACATGCGCAATAATAGTTTCCATTCTCCCAATATGGATGACGCGTGTCGAGGGACCGGAGTTGATGATCACGCTGGCAGCTGAAATTGATATTCAGTTAAAAAATGAAGTGGGTTTGACAAATTCCGCCGGAAAGCATGGGAAGAGACTGAAATAATCCACGATTTAAAAAGCTTGGTTCGGTTACACAAGGATCGCACAAGCGCAACAAGGCGACTTCCCAGCACGTGACAGAAAAAGATAAACTGTGCTGGAAACGGGTATAATCGGAAGGCAAGTACCAGGAAGTTTAGGAGAACAAGTTAGATCCATAGACTTAATTTCATATCAGTCCACATGACGAAGCAGAACCACATTTACTTAATTATTCATTTTTATGCTCAACTCATCCGCATGACAAGCCGATTCTAGTTGAATCCTAAACCTCCAGGATCGGCATACTGCGCCTTGTTTTACCACGACCATCTGAAAAATCCAGACAGAGTAGTTTTATACATTTTATCGAGTTAGAGTTGCGCGCAAACCTTCACATGGAAAGATGCAGATTCGTCATGATAATCATACCGACACAACCGTCTTGCATAAAGTTAGGTGATTCATAAGCAGCAGGGGCGAGAATAGACAAATGTGAATTAACTGCGGAAGGAGTTGAATGGATTCAAGTGCTACCCGACACCTGACTCAATCCAAGCCAAAACTATATAAAACAGTCTCTATGTGTCGATGTCCTTGGACGCTAACAAACCGTCGCCCGCACCGCGATCGACTTATTTGATGAATCTCTACTTCGGCAGGACCTGGGTGACACAGACACTGCGAACAACCGGCAGGGCTTAAAAGAAGACTCCACAATCACAATATCTTGCTGAACCGGGAAGAAGAGCTGATAACACTGGGTCTGTCAGCTGGGGTGGCACGAAAGATTGATAGGTCAGGCGTAGCGCTGAGCTGGGTGATCGAGAGAGTGAAAATTCCATCACACAGATAAGTCTCGTATCTGGATCGTCCAATAACATCACTAGATGTTATGAGGTACGTACTTCACAAATTTGCTGACCACTTTACGAGCGAGCCATCAGATGAACTTCATGGGAACCATTGTACAATCATCGATTTAGTGCAGTTTTTAACCACTAACTTCACACTTCAGTGCATTGGGTTTCGGTTGCTACCTTGCAGCATCATCAAATCAAGAGGAAGTGAATCAAAGCATAGAGGTAACAGACAGAAAGGAAAGTCCTAAGTGGAAATAACGAAGACGAGGGAGTTTGATCGCAACTACGCCTTTGCCCGCGGCACCTGACGTTTCCAATAATCAAGTGAACGGATCTCGTAGACGCCAAACCGGAAGCCTAACACATCCCACCAGGTTGTGGTTTTTATATTTTTTGCCACATCACTTACAGACCTCGATGTACCCTTCAATTACTATTTTTCCCCATAGTCTGAGCGAAAAATGGCAACTTTCTTCCATGTGTAAAAGCCAGAACGGCTGGATTGTGTATCATCAATGCAGCACGAATGACTACATATATCGAATTTTCGAGGTCAGCGAATAAAATAAGACGACTTCGATGATTCGGACATGGAGAAAGACAAAACCAGTCCATCGGGCACCGACTGGGCGGTATCTTACCAACAATCGACCGGTGGTGATCGAGTGGTTCAGAGCATTTGCTTACTACCTCGGAGGTCCGAGGTTCGAATACACGCCATCATCGGTTACTTTGGTGGTAGTCTGTAATTCATTGTCGTACGGATTGTTACCACACCTGATCCACTGGGAACGTATGTGGTTCTTTGCAACTCCAAGTCTCAGGATCTGGTTGCCGGTTACCCCCAATAGTGCAGTGGGCCTTCGTGGCTATGGGGTAAATGCCACTTCCACTGCACTCACGCGCAAGCATGTAGTAAAAAAAAACAGTAATGCAGCACCAGCAACAACAACAACACCATAAGATGAACCAACAAGAACAATGTGACAGAACAGTATAATAATCAGGAAAAAACTCATTCGCGTGGATTTATTTACAAATTTGGACATGATGATTTGTCTCATTTGAGTAAGGGGAGCGGGAAGAAAATACCCCAACCGCAGTCCTATCGTTTCTTGTATACACACGGATTCAACTTGAGAGGTGGTAACTGTTGCACCGACTTGTCTGTCAAATCAGCCACCTTTTTGAGTCGAGCTCGAACAAAATATGTGTCTTCTGTGGTTTCGGAAAATTCCAGTGCGAAACCGTATGATCTGAGCTTTTTCAGAAAATCACCAAACTTGTCCGTGAACCGACTGGCCACATCAACGATTAGCAGTTCACCACTGAAATGATATTGACAAAGAAATCAAAAGACACCAGAAATAGAATGGATGAAAATGACACGCAAAGAAAGATTATCTGAACACATAAAGACACTCTGAGTGGGTGGGTTTTTATTCAACATGATTAAGTTCACAAATTCGGTTCTGAAAAATTAACTGTCGCACAAACGACAAACGAAAACAACCAGACAGAAGCCTAAGGTCTTGCCATATTTTTGACTGTACTCGATAAGCAGCAGACTGGAAAACAGCAAGCAAACATTACTGGGATTTACTCATCTGGTTAGTAAAATACGATATGCAGGTTTGAATGTGCCTGTGCCAGCAGAAACTTGCTGTAACTCGATCGATTCTTCGGTAATTTCATAGAATGGAAAACGTCATGGCTGGTCACTGCGATATGTGGGCAGGGATGCATCGGAGAAGTAAGACCGGTTACGCTGCGTTTTGGTAGACAGCCGTGAGTGGCGAGTTACAAAAAAACTTTGTTTAGGCGCGTTTTTCGGATAGCTGACGAAAAAAACTATCAGACCTTCGGCGAACGTGAACGAGTTCAATGTCAGTCGTGAACTTTTGTTTGTGTATGAAAACTACCATAGAAACCTACTAGATGAGGCATTATCAGTTTAGTTCATTTACCGATTAATCTCGCATTTCTGCGCTCTCGTTTCGGTTGGTACCTCACAGCATCGCAGAGTCAAGGGCAAAGAGAATGGAAGGATAAAATGGAAAAAGCAGAAAACAAAAGTTCTAATGCAAATACGCCACTGGCCACGACATCTAGCCATATCATTGTTTCCAACTATCTGGTAGGCAGGTCTCGTAGATCCCAACCCGAAGGTCTCACACATTCTACTTCGCCAGGTCCATCAGTCAAGGTTTTCATACATTTTTGTCATGTCATGGACTGACCATTTCGACCTACATTCTAAACATTACTTGCCTCGCAGAACAGCGTACGCCGAGGAAGTCTATCGACGGGTATGCGTAACACATCCTCCAGCCACCTTAGTCTGTTTAAATTCAGCATTTGATCCGGTGAATGATCGCTGGTCTCTAACAACCCACTCCTAACCTCAGCATTGTTGATACGGTGTTTCCACCATATTCGGGCAATGCCACGAAGACATCGATGCTCGAACACCGGCAGTATTCACCCATCTATCCTTAACGGCCACGTTTCTGGAAGGAAAAAGAACGAGCCCAATCGCCGCACTGTGCACTCCACCCTTCACAGACAATCAGATCCCGAATTGACACGACAGATGACTGGGGTCAGCAAAAGCCAAACGCGCCTTCCACATACGCGACAACTTCACCAAATATCTGTCCACCTGGTGAGACGAAACCGCCCAGGTAGCAAAACCTACCTACTTCCCTCGCTAACATGAGGTTTGGTGCAGTCAGACCAGCTCTGCAGCAGCATTTCACACTTTGAAGGTGAAAAACGCTACTGTTTAGGCTACCTGAAAAAACTTGCAACTAAGATCTTAATTCAGAAGAACAATATCCTCCGCGTAATCCAAGTTAGACAGTTTACTGTTTCAGTAGAGATCAGTCTAAATATTCTCACACGAGGATAGAGCTAACTTGAGAATTAATTCAACTGCGAAATTGAACAGAAAGGACGAAAGAAGGCAACTCTGACGAACACCACTTTCCGTCGTGAGCTCGCCACAACTACCAATTCACATCATTCCCTGGGAATCTGCTCACCATCCCAACTTACCCGGAGGAGTTTTGTTAAATCCCTGAAAGAAGATGGAAACAACCCACCCGGTTATGCGGATCTGTACCTTTTCAAGTAACCTCCATTTCTGAACGAGTGTTATCTACCGGTAACATTTCTCATGCAAGAATATTGGGAAGGTCCACTGTAAAAGTGGGCCAACTGAAGTGTGTGGATATCGAATGAAGTGTCTTTGAGTTTACAGAAGGCTCGTTCGGCATTTGCAAATCTGAGTCATCTGTGGCGTCGACATGACATCCGTTTGTCCATCAAGGGTTCAGTGTATGCTGCAGCAGTCAGGCCCGTGCTTCTGTATGGTTCATAAATATGGCGACTGCGAGTGGAGGGTATACGAAGATTGTCGGTACTGGAACACCGATATCTTCGTAGCATTGGTCGAATATGATGGGAACACCGTGTGAGCAATGGTGAGGTTTGGCGGAAATTCTTAGGTTCACGAACCAAATCATAAGATGACACACTTAAGCTCACCAGACTAAGATGGTTGGGATGTGTTACGCATGTCCCTTGACAGGACTCATCGACACCCCATGTTTGCTGAGGCGTGTACCGGTTGAAAGATGAGTAAGGGTGGTCAATCCATGAACTAGACGAAAGGAAATATACGTATAGCCAAAACACTAACTTCTCAACCAAGAATATATCCCCCTTCATAGATCTTTCAACTGTTATTTCACGGTCCCCTTTCAGTTATTAGTTGCTTGATTTTTTTGGTAGTTTCTTTATAAACACCCTGAAGGCAACCTGTCACCCCTGTTGCACTGTGGAAGCTATTTTTGTGTCAAATGGCAAATCTTCCCTCACCAAAAGTCTGTATTTAATCTGGACGAGTGCACCACAGATTCTGTGGTGATACTGGCGGAAGCTGTAATTCAGATTTGTTGGACTTTGTGAACCACGTGTATTTTGTCATATTCCTTTTAGTCATGATGAGAAATGCCTTGTGGTGAATCACGTAAAAGATTAACACGATGTTCAAATTACTTGGCCGTGTAGGTGGTTAATGGCACTCTACAACTAAGTGATGAAAGAAAATAAGTTGTTCAATAATTAATTTTTTGAGGTCCAAAAATGGACTTTTTAAAGATAATAGTGTACGTGGGATGGAAATAGTGATACAGTGATGCCCTGAAGAAAGTAGTTAAGACGTTGTCATCACGACCATGTGCTAATCATTCACGACCGGTAAAACGGTCAGATAAATGACCTCCGTCAGACGGCGGGCTACCATCTACGTCTACTATATTGGGAAAATGTTTCCTCGTTTCACAGTTGAACGCATCATTACAATCCCGACTACATATGCTAACGGAGTGACATTTCCTATAGAATGATAGACAAAATAGTGTACTACATAATGACATTCAATGGGACACTTAGGTGACAATAGCAAAACTGACTGGGCCATTTTCTCTTATCTCAAGGGACGTTCAGTGCAATAGTAATCCCTAAACAAACCAAGGGTATTAAATTGCAATTGAGTAGTAGGGGATTAGATTTGTATAATATGATTCGTCATGCAGCTTGAACGCTCAACTCAACATTGAAAACCATGGAAGCACTGTACAGCTGTTTCATCCTTGTTGGGAATCATAAGTTCGCACGATATATCCCGAAGCATTTCTCTACATTTTCAGTGAGCGATTGACTTTGGAGTCTTTCAAATAACTCCCGGGCAGTTTACGTACGCTCATCTCATGGATGCCACCCTAACATGTTAACGCTGAGGATCAACTGAGAGCAAATTTACTAGCACCGTGGGCGGCAACCCTTCTGGACCACTGACTTTATCACACTTCATCTTCGTTAACACCCCATATACTTAGAAGGAATATACCACCTGTGAACTCTCGTTTAAGGTTAGCGTGTAGCCTAAAACCATTAATCTATGTTAAGTATCGGTCAAGTCTGCTAATTTGCTTCTCTTTCATCCAATTTTCACGTACATTTTTCAAGCTGACTTTAATATTTACTTTGTGATATTTGCCTTATTTTGCCTACTAACAAGCTTATGAGTAACTAATTGAGAAATTCGACCTCCCCAGAGCGTGCTCATATTTTTGGAATACTGAAATGCAAAAAGTATGCTTGACGAGAAATGGTTGAACGTGCAATGCAAAGCACTAGATAATGCATAGCACCTTGTAAAACACTAGTGTTTAAAGGCAGAGGAGATTTTTCTACCGCAGGCGTGGAAAGAGTCCGATCGGTATTTGCAAACTAGTCTGCGATCGTTTGGGTTCGCCCTCTTTTTGCAAGCAGATTAAGCAACACTAATCTGTTAAGGCTGATAAGCGCATCCAAGAACACCATGCCGACCGTTTTCTGCCTTCTATATTGCGTCGGTTATGGGTAAGAAAAACGTCTCATTTTCCTCCCAGTTGCATTTTGCGGTTCCTTGGGGGCTCTCTTGTAGAATATTCTAATAAAGCTTTTCATATAAACAGGAAGTAAACTCTTTATCCGTATTCTTCCGGTATGCGGATGTCCAAAATGATTCTTTGGGTTTCCTTTTATCCCGAACGTCGTATTCTCCTTCTCCATGATTAGTTACATGTCCTTCAAATGCCACTGATAGTAGTGAAAGTGTGACCCATTTCTGACTGGCTAACTAAGACAAAAGTGTTGTCGTGTTATTGCAGCCAAAGATTTTGTTTATTTTAGGAGAATGCAGCTGTTAAAACTCCCGTAATACAACTCCACCTTCTGAAACGCAATAAAGCTCCCAGCCCTCTTCGGAGGTGATGTTGTACACCTCTCCAAAGTGCTCATCAGCCTCTTTTCCAAGATTTCGCTCCACGATAAAGTTCCAGAAAGTTAGAACCGAACATTCATCATCCTGAATACCAGAAAGGGGCTAGACAAATCAGTCCCAATCATCGACGGATGAGTTTGATCTCAGTGGCATCGCAAATGCTAGCATCATCATCATCATCGTACAGAGTTAAACAGTAGGGCATGCCCCACCGATCACTGACTTTCTCACCATGTTGCACGCTGAATTAGAAATTACGAATATACAAGATGGACAGGGAAAGCAGCCACAGGGGTGGGAAAAGGGAAGAATGCCCTACTAACCAACACACGGAATACACAGTCTAGCTGTACAAACGCACATAGATCAGTCATTCTGATTCGATACAAACAGACAACACGATCGCCACTGTTCGCGGTTTACAGCCATATCCTTCAGTGTATCCAGCGAAGTGGTTGACGAGTCTTTTGGACCCCAACTACGAAGACGTGAAGCACCTACTTTTCCTAAGTCTGCTGTACACTTTCTCATTCCTCGCTGTCACGTCATCTGTTGACCTCCACGTGGTCTCTTCCACTCTCTAGGAGGAACGGAGAATAGAACGCGATACGGTAGACGTGTGTTTGCCATACGTAACACGTGTCCCAACCAACGAAGTCTACTAAGTTGGACACGCTGTGACAAAACGTTCTCCGAATTAGTACCCAATACTCGCTTTCTGACCTCATCATTACTTACTCGGCTATTCCACCCGATCTTAGCGATACTACGCAAACACTTGTGGTCGAAAACCTCTAGACAAGGAATATCCTCTGCACGCAGACTCCAAGTCTCGCAACCCAACAACAAAACTGAACGCACCGTGGCTCAGTACACATGACCTTTCAACTTCAGTGAAATATCAGGTCGGCACCACAAGTGCTTCAGTCCAGCGTACGCCGCTCGAGCCTTGGATATACGCCTGCTCACCTCTACTACAGTGCTCCCATTCTTCGTCACGCTGCTGCCGAGGTAGGTGAAGCGGTCGACAACTGCCAGCACCTCCCCATCGAGCACCAAGCTCGGAATCGTTGATGTCCAGTCCTGTAACATCACCTTAAACTTTGAAGGTGCAAAGCGCATGGCGAATGGAGCTACAGCTCGTGAGAGTCTATCTAGTGCACGTTGATCATGTTCCGTGCATTCGAACAACCAAACAACGTCGTCCGAGTAATCTAGGTCACACAGCTTTTCACTATTCCCTAGTTCGACGCCTACATCCTGAAGATTTCGCTGCGCACTGTCCATTATTTCGTCCATGATGAAGTTGAGCAGGAATGGAGACAAAGGACATCCCTGTCGAACACCATTGGTCGTTTCGAACCGACCGGAAAGTTCACCGTAAACCCTAACGCGGCCAGAGGTATGAGAATACAATGACCTCAGTAGGTTCACGAACTTCTGGGGCATACCTTTTCAATGAAGAACACTGAAAAGCGATGTTCGATCAACTGAATCGAAGGCGCCTTTCAGGTCTAGCATCGCTAATCCTCCAAAGATTGTCCCCCGTGCGCGAACAACAAGTCCGTGGAGAACGGTCCGGTTTTCGCCCCAACCGCGGGTGCATCGATCAAATTTTCACCATCCGTCAGATACTTGAGCTCCGCCACACATATCGTTGACCGAGAGTAATCATATTCCTGGACATCCGAGCAGCTTTTGATTTCGTTCACTGCTCAGTTCATACGTCCTTCGAATGAGGCCAAATATCTTGGATTCCCAGTGCACCTCTCGGCCACAGATGCCGGTGGGCATACCGTTGTACACCTCCAACACCACCCGTAGTGGTTTGGAATCAGGGTTTAGTCATACCCCCTAGACTGACTATTAGTCAGTCAACCCGGTGGAGAACGCCAAGCATTCGCTTTCGTCCTCTCACCTTGGTGGGGACACCTCCGCCAGGAGAAGGCAATGAGTGGGACTTCCTCAGCAGAGGCTGTGTTAGATGCGCGGTCATCTGAGAGCATTTCGAGAGGCGTTCAGGACGAGTAGCCATCTCGGAGCCTGAAAAACCCACTCCCGAGCATACTGAGGCAGTATGTGGAAATCATCCAAGCTCTTTACTGTCAGACGTCAAGCCGAGTAAAAGCATATGGTTCATCTTCACTTTGCTTTCCAGTTGGAAGTGGTGTCCGCCACGGTTGCCCACTCTCACCTTTCCTGTTCAATTTTGCATTCGACAACATTCTAAAAGGGACACAAAGAAATCAGACGAACAAAGGCGTTGAGCTGCTATCCGGTAACAGCCTTTTAGATTTAGAGTATGCAGATTCCATCGCATTGGTTTGTGACGACGCTACAGGGGCACAGTGCGTTCTCGACAACCTCGCGTCGTCCGTATTACGGTACGGGATGTGCTTTCCACCCCCCACCTCCCCCCCACTAAGTGTAATGTACTTTTACAAGACTCGCAGGAGTCCATTTTTGCACCTAACCTCGATTTCGATCGGTTAGAATTTGTCGAAAAGTTTGTCTACTTGGGAAGGTGAATAACTGCTGACAGGCGGGTCGGGGACGACGTAAACAACCGAATAGCAAAGGCTCAAGCGGCGTTCTGCAATTTACGTCACCTGCGGAGACGGCGTGACACCTCTCCCCGACTGAAAGGTAGGGTGTACAACACTTGTGTACGTAGTGTGCTCCTATACGCTTGTGAGACCTGGCCTGTTCGAGCGACCGATGTCGACCGGTTGTCCGCGTTAGATCATCGATGCCTGAGAAATATCTTGCGGGTTTGGTGGCAACAGCGAATAAGCGATTCCGGAATCCGAACGCGCATCTACAGAACCGGGCGTGCCGCGTACACAATTAGTGTTACCATATCACTTCATCGGCTTCGCTGTCTGGACATGTGCTACGTATGCCATCTCATCGACTTTCCTTTAGTGCTCTATTTTCTGAGCCTAAAGTTGGCAGGAAACGACAACGTGGAGGCCAATTCATGATCATGGCACCAATCCGTCAAAGTGTTGACGTCAAGGCTTGCCTCTGTCAGTTTCTCACGCTTGCATGGTTGGGGACCTCGAGATCCACTATATAGCTGCCTGGAAACTTTGTCGGGTATGGCTCAATGTCGTTCTCAGATGCGGTTATGTTGTGACAGACTGTGTCCGAACTTCGTAGGAGCTTCCCCTTTGATTCTTCACTTTTAATTTTCTGTGTCCTTTTTTTTGCATGGCACCGCGTCTCTGTACACTGCACCGGATTATCGATGAATATATATCACCAGCTAGAGCTGCAGGTCAGTGTGGTGTAGGAACAGTCTTCGCTGACAAGGCTGAAGTCGCCCTTTCAGACTGGATCCCGGTTAGCAGTCGTTTGTATGCTGTGAGACTCCAGGGGTCAGTTGGCGTTCGAAAAGATAGTTGTGTTATGAGCAACTTGTTTGAGATCTTGCCGCACACCCCAACAGACTGCAACTCTGACATGCCGAGGGATGAGTTCTGCGATTAAATGGCCACACTCGTTCGCGGGAACAAAGTTTCTGACTTTGTAGTGCTAGCTGGTGTCTTCAATGCGCAAGTTGGTAAACTTAGTGAGTCAAAAGCTTGTTTAGATGACCGTTGTTCCCTACCCGCTCACCGCACAAATAACGGTGAAAGACTTCTGCAGTTTTGTGCAAACAATCGGTTAACCCTGTCAAGTGCTAATTTCCGACGCAGCTCACGTCGCACACTAACATGGCACTCAAACTCTACAGGTATTCTAAGCCAGATCGACCGTAACGCCGTAAGCTACCGGTGGCGCAGTTCTGTTCAGAACTGTAGATCCCATTGGTACGTAGAGTCTGACCATGCATTAAACTTAATGCGATTATCTCTCCACCCCCATGGTCATCGACGCAAACCGCAAACCCGGTTGGCCGTACAACGTTTGTGTGATCCAGAAGTCCGCACCTGTTATGAACAAAAGTTAGCGCATGGGCTAGGACCTACGACGTACAGTCAAGTAAATGGGCATTGTACCCATATCCAGCAGGGTTCGCCTGTGGTCCTAGATCCGATGTCCATCAGAGACACTGGATTTCGCAAGAGTTATTGAGTCTGATGGGGCAAAAGCGTCAGCTCTCGAACAGGGGAGAGATGAGGAAGATACGTATAAAGCTGCCAGTAACGAAAAGTCTTAGGAATGATCGCGAAAATTGGCGGGTCAAGATGGCCGAAGAAATGGAAATAGTAGCTGCTTTAGGTAACAGTCAAAGACTGTTCAAACGTATTCACGACACCGATGGACGGCGAATCCCGGTCAGTGAAACGATATGTGATAGAAACGAAGGACTCATTCATGGCAAAGAGCAAAGGCTGTATCGTTCGGCCTAATACTTCAAGGAGCAGTTTAGCTGGTCGCGCGCTGACGTAGTTACTCCTGTGTCAACAACTGTGAATCTTTGGGGAGTATCACTTGAGCCCCCATCGGAAATAGAATCAGAGTGGAGCATTGGATTACTAAAGCGATGGAAAGCGGTCGGTCCTGACGAACTCCCTCCAGGTCTTCTCAAAAAGGGTAGTAGTGTGTTGATAAAATCACTTACCACCTTGCTCCGTTACGTTTGGTGGGAGGAACGTATTCCTTAGTTATGGGGTGATCATACCCATTTTCAGAAGGGAATATGCAATGACTGCAGTAACCATCGTGGGATTAGCTTAATTCCGATAGTCACCAAGGTATAAGCCTCGATTTTGCTGTGCCGTCTAAAACCGGCTCGAGAAAGGAACGCCCACGAACACCAAGCCGGATTCCGCCCAGGTCGAGGATGCATCGACCAGATTTTTACTCTTCTTCAAATACTCGAAGTGCGTCACACACACCGTCGACCGACCGTAATGGTTTTCCTCGGCTTGAAAGGCGCCTTCGATTCAGTAGGCCGGACAGCGTTGTTCGATGCTCTTCACAGAAAAGGTATGCCCCAGAAATTCGTGAATCTACGGAGGTCGTTATACTCTCATACTTCTGGCCGTGTAAGGGTTTACGGTGAACTACCCAGTCGATTCGACACGACGAGCGGTTTTCGACAGGGATGTCCAATTTCTCCATTCTTGTTCGACTTCGTCATGGACGAAATAATGGACAGTACCTTGGGAGATCTCCACGTTAAGGGGCATCGACCCAGGAAATAGTGAAAAGCTGTGTGACCTAGATTGCGCGGACGATGTTGTCTGCTTGTTCGAATGCACGGAACATGCTCAACGTGCACTAGATAGACTCTCACGAGCTGTAGCTCCATTCGCCATGCGCTTTGCACCTTCCAAGTTTGAAGTAATGTTACAAGACTGGACATCAACGATTCCGAGCTTGGTGCTCGATGGGGAGGTGCTGGCAGTTGTCGACCACTCCACCTACCTCGGCAGCAGCGTGACGAAGAATGGGAGCACTGTAGTAGAGGTGAGCAGGCGTATATCCAAGGCTCGAGCGGCGTACGCTGGACTGAAGCACTTGTGGTGCCGACCTGATATTTCACTGAAGTTGAAAGGTCATGTGTACTGAGCCACGGTGCGTTCAGTTTTGTTGTTGGGTTGCGAGACTTGGAGTCTGCGTGCAGAGGATATTCCTTGTCTAGAGGTTTTCGACCACAAGTGTTTGCGTAGTATCGCTAAGATCGGGTGGAATAGCCGAGTAAGTAATGATGAGGTCAGAAAGCGAGTATTGGGTACTAATTCGGAGAACGTTTTGTCACAGCGTGTCCAACCTAGTAGACTTCGTTGGTTGGGACACGTGTTACGTATGGCAAACACACGTCTACCGTATCGCGTTCTATTCTCCGTTCCTCCTAGAGAGTGGAAGAGACCACGTGGAGGTCAACAGATGACGTGACAGCGAGGAATGAGAAAATGTACAGCAGACTTAGGAAAAGTAGGTGCTTCACGTCTTCGTAGTTGGGGTCCAAAAGACTCGTCAACCACTTCGCTGGATACACTGAAGGATATGGCTGTAAACCGCGAACAGTGGCGATCGTGTTGTCTGTTTGTATCGAATCAGAATGACTGATCTATGTGCGTTTGTACAGCTAGACTGTGTATTCCGTGTGTTGGTTAGTAGGGCATTCTTCCCTTCTCCCACCCCTGTGGCTGCTTTCCCTGTCCATCTTGTAAATTCATACTTTCTAATTCAACGTGCAAAATGGTGAGAAAGGCAGTGGTCAGTGGGACTGGCCTTGCTGTTTATCGCTGGACGATCATCATGATGACGATATGCAGTACTCGTCTTGCACTCGTAATTGCACACTCCCAAAGTATTTCACCCACGGTTATCTTATTTGTGCATCAGGAACACGAGTGGATGCCCTTCCACTTCCCTTTTCCCGGAGTAATCTCGAAGTCAGCTGCGAACAAATCGCAAAGAGCCATCTGCGAATCACAGTGATTCCCTAGTGGACTCGCTCACAATACTGATACACAAGGGAGATAACTGCGAAAAATCTATCAGTTAGTTACTGATTTCGCCGATTGTTCACATTCTTTTTGCTTCGGTTAAATTTTCTGACGGACAGCAAACAAAAACTGCCATAGTTCAGTGCATGAGACCTAAACATGGCCACTCACGCACGCCACAATCGCGTTGCCCACAGGAAGTAGTGTGATATCTAACTCGCAATATCTATCAGTCCAACCGAACAGAAAGTAACAATCAGCAGCAACGTTATCTAGATTAAACAAAAGAAACATACACATAGGGATAACATTTGACCTGTTCCAAAGGTATGCAAGCGGGATATGAACCCGGGCACGGGGGAAGAACCGAAACTCACTTCGTCTTCAATATGCGATTGGCTTCGTAGATAAAATCACGGCAATTGATGCCCATCAGCGAGAGACAGAAAATGACAAAGTGTACGTGGGAGGATTTCAACGGCGTCTACAAAAACCGAGCGACAGTGAAAGGTAACGTGCCCAAATGAGCAACAGTGTTTTGAATCGATTTGAGACTTATTTACAGTGAAAAAAAAAACTAAATGAAACGGAAGACGTGGCGTGATATCAATAAAGCAGTCCTTGATTGAATCAATTTCTTCGGGAAGTTCATCCAGGTAGGAATTAACACTGCAAAAACGAAAGTTCTATCAACTTGCTCAGGGGCATCGGCTCAATAGTTCACGGCAACCCGATCGAATGCGCTTCATCATTTATTGGCGAACGACAACAACAACCAGCAACCATGCACCAAGATCACTTTGGATGCGATGGGCAACCTCGACTGACAGACCACCATCCGAAAGGCGTACAAACCGCTCGTCCGGTCAGCAACAAGGCTAACAAGTCACTGCTCACACGGAAACCGAAATCCCCTCGCATCGCCCTATCGGGTTTTCGCACCTCAGCCTTGAACATGTCCAACTACAACGGGTTTTATCAAACTGAAGTGAAACTAGCCTTTGGACTAGGGTACGTGTCTACCGGGTCGCTATACGCTCTGCAATCAGCTACGGCAGCGAAACCTGACTACTGAGAGCCAAGTACTCCAGCAAATTAGAGGAGTTTAACCACTGGTGCCTGTGACACACCTAAAAGGTAAATTAGTGCGAGAGAGTATCCAAGGACGAAATTTGGAGACGATGCTTCGAAATCAAGCGTCTTCCTTCTTCATTTAACGTCGTTGGCTAATAGCCGCTGAGGTTTATCATACGACGACCTGAGAAGGAACTAACTAACCAAACACTGTAAACCCCAACCTTGTCCTGGATGGCGCAGCAGTGTGCAAGGACCAGTTTTTTCCCCTAGGGTTTGCTCGTGTTCGATTTGAAACAGCAAAAATAGAAAACTCCATGAGCATTAAGGCTCAGTAGGTGCATCGACAAGATCTTACACTTAAGTTAATCGAACACCAACACGGCTGCCTGCAGCCTACTCACTTCAGCTCTACCACCTCAATGACTGGTTCAAAACTTGGACACGTATTGTCGAGAAGGATACAGAAAGCCCAGGTATTCGGTCGGTCTGTGGTGCCCTTCATCGGAAAAAACTGGGCTGCAATCTGCGCCGAACTCGCTTCCAACCACCGTGCATGGTCAGCTAAAAGTAAAAAAAGATAAAATTTATCGAGTTGGGATCTTTTGACCCCTTACTTTACTTCCTTCCGTTCAACACCAATAGTGGAGGAAACTTTACCAATGGCGGTGAAATTCGAGCCCAGGCCTCATGGATTCTGATCTGTAAGGTTGACCGTTTAATCGCGGTCGATTACGAGACTGGTTGGAGACGCTAGACGACCAGGCTAAATATTCCAGTCGGTGAGATACCGGTGTTAGAACACTGTCCTTGTCTACGTGTTTTATCTGCTTCTCGTATGCTCTTGCAAACAAGGCAGAAATCAGAACGCCGAACTGACAGGTTAATTGTTGCTGTAGTCGAAATAGATCATCGTAAAATTGCACAATTAACGAGAAGGAATCTCCCAACCAGGAGGCACTAAACAGGCAACCGTAGAGAATTAAGCAAGATTAAAAAAAACAGACAGTCAGGGGGCCGCTGCATACACAGTTCAACTATGTTCTGGTGTACTCCTAAACAGTTATCTTCCATAGAAAAAATGCCAGGTAGGATGCTACGACCATAAATGGCGATTTCCTGCTTCATTTGTCACTATCTAAGACGTGATACAGCCACTTGTATTTCAGGAATCTTCAGGTCAAGCGTAGACCATCACACATACGGGCACATACCGGTATATATCAAACCAGAAATAGCTAACATCTCGTCCCGCATCAGTGTATATTCTGAAGATACAAAGCTCATGTGTCAATTCTCATGAGTTCCGGAAGTAATCATAGGACTTATGCTGACGAGTCAAAAAAATCACAGCCTTCGTCAAATTGTATGATGGTCCCTCATGGCTAAGACTTCCGATATATCTGAACAAGGCCAGCATCCAACAGATTGGCTAAGGATCACAGAACTGAATACCTCTATGAATATTCCTCTGTTGTGGATGGGAAACTAGTCACCTCAATGGTTAGCCGGGAACCACTGAGAAATGATCTGCTAAAAACGTTAGCGAACGAACTGCGCCTTTTGGCAGATGAAATAGCAAACTTCCACATAAAGCAATAACCACTGAAGTTCGTGTGTGAATGCGACCCACCACCAGATATGAACACTACCCGTGTAAAGCAAGAGGCACGAAAAAAGCGAACCAACCAACGAAAGACGACCGGTAAATCCAATTTGCACCCAACGAAGTGCTGCTTTGCATTATTTCAGTATGAACCACTCCAGTGATCACCAAAATGAAACAAAGTATTTTCGTCGTTCATAAAGGGGAGAATTTGGACCCTGATGAACTGGAAAGGTACCGAGGTGTGCAATGAAAAAATGTCTCGTGATTACAAATAGGATCTTCTGATGAAACAATCAGAGGGTCGACTTGACATACAGGTGAGAGCCATATAAAGTACGAGTTTTCACTTCAGTGAAACTGAACGCGTTCGGCCCGAGTTAAGTCAAAACAGCCGTACCTTTGTGCAACCGAGTAAGTGGATTTTCACTATTTGCACCACGTGCGCATATAGAAACACAGAATCAAGAAATATGCGCAAAATATTTAGACACTAATAATTCACATACGAGCAAACAGCTCCGTAATTTTGTGATGAATTTCGCCGCATCGACCAGCAGGTGAGTCAGATATGGTAGAACAGAACTACTATATGCGTAAGTGCAGGTTTATTCAACCATCGGCGTTGTCAAGTTATCTGGCTGGTCTCCCGGACCTCAATTCGCGAACTTAACACGTACTACACGGTGAAATTCACTGGTTCACGTTGTCATACCGCTTCGCTACGCCATGGACTGACTATTTCGACTCATCCCCAACTTCTACATGCCTCGGAGAGCAATGCTCAACCAGGAATTCTATCTGTGGGTATGTGCATCATATACCGACCAACGCGGCATCTTCGGATTCAGCACTTGTTTAAGATACCAACCTCAGGTTACGAACAATTTACGCCTAACTTCGGCACTGTTGACACGCGTTTCTCACCGTACCGTGTATTGCTGCGAGTATGGCCAAAGGCCACATCTGTGAGTCTCGCAGGAGAACTCATCTGACCTGCGTAGCGCACACTCAATATTTGTTGGACAAGTGGATGGCACGTGGGCGCCAAAGATATGTCAGATCAGTAAAATCTTAGCGCACTTTATGCGTGCCCTATACTTCCTTCCATATTCGACCATCATGTCAAATGTAACAACCGAGATAACGAAACTCAACTACTTCAGGGAATGATATCATCACTGAAACTGGCAAGAGTTCTTCAATGCGAACTCAGCGAACAAGTGGAAAAACAGAAAATGTCCTATGTAGGTTGTCGATTTCAGTAGTGAACGAAATGCTGTCAAACACATCCTGACTTCCTGCGATTACTCTCAAACCAAACTACTTAGGTGGACCAAATTTCGCCGGCCGATTTTTTCAACTCACTACTTTACCAAATATAGCCACGAATATGGTGTTAGACGATCCTATCGTCACCCGGGGTAGTACTACCGCATTTCCTATTGGAGCCTTATGTGGTTCGCATTCCAAATACCAGGGTTAGGTTGCTGGTTTCACCAAAAAAAATCATGAAATTCACAACTCACAGAAAATCATCGCTACTCAACATTCACAAGAAAAAAATCTAGCCCTCATTAAAATACGTGATTCTAACCACAGTACTGAGTCTGTGCACCACTTTCTCCATGATTCTTGTCCCCAAGCTTTGATCATGACGGAGACACAAATGTATCCCTCATCGGATGCTACCCATCTCTAGTTTCCGAACTAATTTTTCTATTCCTCATTTTCATCTAAAACTGGCGTCTAAGCCTATATCCACCAGTCAGTCGCTACCTTCCGTATCCCACACCTGACTTTGCCACCGCGAGTTCCAGCTGATGTGGTTGAAGCGCCGGTCCTCTCCTTTTAACCACTACTCGTGTACTGTTTAGCGCTCTCCCAACAATAGCGACCACTCAATTTTCGGTCTATCATTTTCTGAACTTGTTCGTATCAGACCCCGATTGCCCAGTTACCATTCTTGGTGACTTTATTGACCACAATAAGAGCTGGTTTTTGTACTTTTCTCAAACTACGGCTGTTGAACGCGAAGCCGAAGCTTTTTCTCTGGTCAACAATCGAAGTAAATTCGTTGACTTCCCCAAACGCATTCGCGATCGGGTAAGCGATCGTGCACATACCCTTGATCTTCTTAATTCGTTTCCCTTTTTATTCTCTGTCATTACCTCCTTCCCTCCACTTGGCTCATCGGACCACTGCCCTATATCCTTCGCCACCACCTTTTCTCGCAAAAATGCTACGTGCAGCTCCAGATGCACCTTTTCGTGTTACGAATCAGCCAACCGGGATGGTTTTCGTGATTTTCTGGTTTTTTATATCTGGAGTAACTGTTGCTTCACTTATGATGTTGTATCCTCCATCCTTAACCTTACTGAGACTGTTTTCCAAGATATGCTTCTTTTTGTTCTATATTTTTTCAAACCCGGCAAACTGCGTTCTCCTGAGCGGTTCATCCACGCCTGCAATAGCGCTGTGCACTTAAAGAACTTAGCATCCCGACGATGGTGCCGCACCACCACTGTCCAATCTCGTAGTTTTGTCGTGCAGGGCAGAAATAAATGCTCGCTTTCCATTTATAAAGCCAAGGATCGTTCCACCTGCCACAAAGCCGAACGTTTAGTTTCTTTCGCTACTGATAGCCGATCATTTTGCTTTCTTGCCCAGATCGTTTCTCGTAATTTTCGCCCCTGCGATTTCTCTCCCATTTCTAACGCCTCTGGCTTCTTAGTGCGTGAACCCTATGCGAAGGCCGAGGATTTGCTTCTCACTTTGCTTCCGATTTCACTGTACCCAATTCTTCTTTTCTTTCACCTCCAAAAACTCTTACTAGCCACCCTTTTATTCGCTTTATCACAACCAGATAGGCCCGCCAGACCTCATAATCACTTGACCAAAAAAAGCCACCTGGTCTGGATGGTATCCCATCCATCGTCCTAAAAATATGTGCCTCAGAGTTAGCAACAGCTTCACGTCATCTGTTTTTCCTTTCCCTTCGATCTGATACGTTTCCCATCCCATGGAAAGAAGCTGTAATTTTCCTCATTCACAAATACGGCAACTCCTCCGACCCGAACAACTACTGCACTATTTCCCTAACTATTGTCATTTCGAAAGTAATTGAGACCATAATTTCCGACCAGTTGCGACTGTTCTCCGAACGTTAAGGACTGCAAACCGATCGCCAATAGGGGCTCTGGCCTCGTCATTCTTTGGGTGATCTACCAGCTATGGCCTAGCACTCCTGGTCAGCGGTACTCGATAACCATAGAGAAACACACCTGGTTTCACTAGACAGATCGAAGGCTTCTGACCGCGTCTGGCATAATGATTGGCTGTCTAAATTGCCCACCTCTGGGATTATCCCAGCCCTTATCTTGTGGACGTCAAGGTTTTTCGGTAATCGGACCATCTCCGTTCGAGTCGATGGGATTCAACTAGAGACTTTTCCCGTGAAAGTTAGTGTTCCCCAAGGTTCTGTACTTTCACTCACCCTCTTTCTCCTTCTTATTATTGGCCTCTTATCCACCATTCCAAACCCCACCCACTCTTTTGCTGATGATGCCACTCTTCACTACTCCCTTTCGTATCCCACCTCTCGTCATGCTATCGTAAACGTCGACCGTGACCTTGCGCTCTTGTAACATCGCCCAGTTCGGACCTTGAACAGATCTCGTCTTGGGGCTCTCGAAACGGTACCACATCAATGCTTCTGAAAAACCTCTTAATTTCTCCCAAGCAACATTTCTTTTCTCTCCACTTAGATTTTGATTCGGTTCCCTTTCGTTCCTCTAACTCGATGTCTTTCGATCGTCTCTTCTCTATCCTTGTCTCCGCACATATGTCCGCTTGCTTTTCGCGCTGCGCGACAGTGGTTTTCTGTTCCGCGCCAGATGCTTCTTCGAATCATCCTACCTCCCTCTACTGTACAGAGCTCCAATTCGTCTCACATTTGAACACTGCTGTCACGTGTGAGGCGGAGCTTCGTCTTCTTCTTTATCTCTTCTCGACGAGTCCAACGTGAAACCATTTGTCTGGTAGATGAACAAGTTTTAACATCCGATTTGCAGTCGCTTGCCCATCGCCCGGCAGTTGTTTTATTGTCCCATTCCTGCCGTTATTATTTTAGATTTTGTTCCTCTGAGCTTGCCTCGGTTGTCCCTATTTCCACTACTTCTCAATGCCAATCACGAGCACAGGCAGTCAGTCACCCCTGATCAGGTTTCTGTCGCTCGATCTCAAACCCTGACCTTGCAATCTTCTTATTGTCCAGGACGGTTGTTATGGAACACCCTTCCCCCAATCTATGAACCCACAGACAACCTTTCCCTTTTCAGACGCGAAATCGAGAAATTGATCTTGACGTGAACGTTTCTTACGAACTCCTCTTACAGTATGTTTTCCAACTATGAAGTTTACTTTTTTCACTGTAATTCACAGGTGCGTAGTTTAGGAAAAAAACCCGAGCGGATATATCTCAAAAAACGGTCTGAGGGTGCGCTACAGTATCAAATCCACCCCTGAATGAATGGCAAGAATACTGAATCGGTTTGCGAACGCATTAACCTTGATCGTTACCGACCAAATTTCGATACTCATGTCACACGTGATTCCAGAAAAAAAGTTTACTCAAGCTATACAACCTGTTAAAAGGTGCGATCTCTCAATATTTATAAACATATATTTATTCGTCGATAATGCAGTACCATGTAAAGAGGCGCGGTTCCATGCAAAAGTACGCTGGACTGAAGCACTTGTGGTGCCGACCTGATATTTCACTGAAGTTGAAAGGTCATGTGTACTGAGCCACGGTGCGTTCAGTTTTGTTGTAAGGTTGCGAGATCTGGAGTCTGCCCCTTTCTGGTATACAGCGATGATGAATGCACAGTTCTAACTTTCTGGAACGTTATCGTGGAGCGAAATCTTGGAAAAGAGGCTGATGAGCACTTTGAAGAGGTGTAAACCAACACCTTTGAAGAGGGCCGGGAGCTTTATTGCGTTTCAGAAGGTGGAGTGCACGATCGATTTCTTCTTCTGTCGGTGTAGTAGTGCAGATAGTCTATGGAGCATGAACTGGTTCAAACGGGCTACTGAATGGGGGCGCTGACGCTGAAGGCCAGTGAAACTGCTTTTCAAAGTGTTCTGCCCATCGGTCGGTCCATGCGCCGTGAAAGCTGATGGATTGGTTGGTTGGTTGTTTGTCTCGCAGATCACTTCGCTCACTCCAGGCCTCTTAGTCCTCGTAGATTGGATGAGTTGGAAAAGTCTCCCAGCATTACCGGTGGCAGCAGCTTGTTCTATTATGACCGCGCGTTCGGTTCACCGAGTCTCTCGGTCTTTGTGCAAGCTTCTGATCAGATTTCTTCGTAGTTGGGCGCGGGCATTGTGGTTTTCGCTCCCGGCAGGGATATTCCGGTGGCTGTCCAGCAGTTCCAGAGAACCTGATGAGATCCAGTGCGTGACTGCATGCCGTCTGACTAATCCAAAAGATGCAGTACTTGATACTTTCATGGTGTCTTGGATGCGTTGCCAGCGGTCTGACTAGTCATCGCATGTGTGGCTTCTTAGCTGGGCAGCAAGCTCATTCTGATATCTATCCCGGATCGATGTCCGGCAAAGTTAGCCTACGTCTACGTCTACCCGTTGAAGGCGGACTTTTGACTTGGTGGAAAACCGTACTATGAACTCGGCACACACTAGAGCGTGATCTGAATCTGGATGTGTGCTCCAGTACGACCTACAAGATTTGACTGAGCCCCACGAGTGGTAGCTCACAGCTATGTGGTCGATTTGTACCCAAGACTGATTAGCAGATGGCGGTCGCCATGTGACTGTGCGAAGAAAGCTGTGCCGGGAGTTCGTACTCGAAATGAATTGGCGATGGTCTGCGCACAGATAGAGTAGTCGATTGCTGTTATCCGTGTGTTGATGGTTGGCGCCGCTTTGGCCTCCAAGCATTCGCTTGTCTGGACCTAGGTGGCCAATCTGGGCGTTTAGATCTCCAGCCAGTACCACCATATCTCTATGAGATGCCTTTCCAAGAAGTTCGTGAAGTTGCTGGTAGAACATATCTTTGGTTGTATCCAAACTACAATCGGTAGGGGCGTAGGCAGAGGCAACAATCAGACAACGATTGCCGTCGCGGCCATTATCAGCCTAGAACGAACCCTCTAAGCGAATCGCACATAATCTGCAGTTGACTGGGATCCAGTCGCATTGCGCAGACTCAGCTTTAGTACTCAAAGCGATTCCTACTCCTGCATGATCAGACGCAGAAGCCTCGGCTTCCTCGGATAAGCGCAGAGTAAAGGCACGTTCTGAGGGCGAATTCAGACGAACAAAGATGGTGGGGTCCTGGTTACGGGTCTCGGATAAGCCGCAGACATCAGCAGCCAGTGTCTCGAATGTGCGCGCTAAAGCTGATTGTTGGCCTATTTGCATCAGAGTGCGCATATTGGAGGCTCCAAGCTTCAGTGGCACGTGGTCTCGGTAGTGGTTCCGATGAGCTGCACACAACTGGAGGAGGAATCTCATTTCCATGCCAAACGTCTTTATCGATAACAACCTGAGAAATACATGGAATAGTATTATTATCGCTGTGTGTAAAAGAGTGGGTGAAAATGGGTGGTGTGTTAACAGGTAGTTGGTTTTGTCCGACCGCCATCACCTCGGTCATAACTTGTGTAGCTTGAGTGAGTGAATAGAGTCGAGTGCGAGAACGAGTAGTCATATATGTGGAGATTTCATGTAAGCATGTGGGCTGGATACTAGCAGGCTGCCCAGACCGAAGTAGAGCTTTGACCTAGGGGGCCCCGCGCCGAGCTTTTGACCAGAATGCCTAACCTAAAAGGCAATAGAAGGATACGGGAGTATCGTAGCTATATGGGGGCCGGTGACTCATTCTTCAGTACATACGCCCTTCGAATGAGGCCAAATATCTTGGATTCCCAGTGCACCTCTTCGCCACAGATGCCGGTGGGCATACCGTTGTACACCTCCAACACCACCCGTAGTTGGTTTGGAATCAGGGTTGTCATATCCCCTAGACTGACTATTAGTCAGTCAACCCGGTGGAAAACGCCAAGCATTCGCTTTCGTCCTCTCACCTTGGTGGGGACACCTCCGCCACGAGAAGGCAGTGAGTGGGACTTCCTCAGCAGAGGCTGTGTTAGACGCGCGGTCATCTGAGAGCATTTCGAGAGATGTCACGACCTCACGGCCGCGTCGCTTCTTCCATCTTTGCACGGTTGGTAGGAATAAAACACGGAAAGGCAGATGATGGGTAGGCATTCACCAAATATAACCGAGCTGCCAGGGGTGCTGTGCAGCGATCACTTGAGCCAGAGGACGACTATCTCCACCCAACACAAGATGACGTACCTCGTCAGTACTCACGCGCTTTTTCGACCAAACGCGACTAATGCTTCGAAGATATCGGTTGTTAAACACGGAAAGACGCCGAGCGTCGTCAACACGAAGTGGTCAGGTCTCGCAATCGTAGAGTAAAACGCGATGAAAGTGGGAGACGTACATCCGTCCCTTAAGGGAGATCCGGATATCACGCCGATGCCACAGGTGTCGCAGGTTCGCTCTCGCTACTCGTTAAGTGATCTCTTCCCTAACATTACCTCCCTGTTATCAAGTTCCCAAGGTAATCGAAGCTATCGGCTACCTGCAGCTGATCACCAAAAAGAGTCAGTGCACGCACAGGCTCCTGCTAATCTAGTAGAAGTTCTCCGCACTTGGAAGATGCAAAGTTGACACCATACCTCAAACGCCAAGCGGATCAAAAAGTGTTACAGTGTCTGTGCTTTATCATTCAGCAAGACGACATTATCGGCATATTTCAAGTCAAAAACTTTTCGCTTAGAGGAGTTTAACTCCACCGGTTGGAAGACCAGATAAGTGGCGAATACGCACGGCTTCTGCTGTGGCCAAGATGTGATTACCACATGCAACCGCTTGAACACTACACTTTGATCAATTTCACACACAGACTTGGATTACCATTCCCCGTTCTTATTTGTGGGTCATACTTATTGTTATATACTGGTATGAGCACGAATAACTTAAAACGAACTTGTTCGCCACGTTGGTTGTCAGGACGATAATTACAGATATTTTTACGTTAACTTTAATTCCGTCGGCCCAGGGAAGGTAAACGCTTCGAAAGTTCTTGGAAGAACGTTATAATCAACAATCCAAATTCGTGAGCGCATACGAACGGACTTTAAACCTGTTTCAAATATGTATAAAATTTACTTGAACAGGCAAAGGAAGCCTGACGAGCTCCAGGTTTCCGCCTCAATCACCAGAGTTGTAATACGGGAGTTTTAACAGCTGCATTCTCCTAAAATAAACGAAATCTTTGGCTGCAATAACACGACAACACTTTTGTCTTAGTTAGCCAGTCAGAAATGGGTCACACTTTCACTACTATCAGTGGCATTTGAAGGACATGTAACTAATCATGGAGAAGGAGAATACGACGTTCGGGATAAAAGGAAACCCAAAGAATCATTTTGGACATCCGCATACCGGAAGAATACGGATAAAGAGTTTACTTCCTGTTTATATGAAAAGCTTTATTAGAATATTCTACAAGAGAGCCCCCAAGGAACCGCAAAATGCAACTGGGAGGAAAATGAGACGTTTTTCTTACCCATAACCGACGCAATATAGAAGGCAGAAAACGGTCGGCATGGTGTTCTTGGATGCGCTTATCAGCCTTAACAGATTAGTGTTGCTTAATCTGCTTGCAAAAAGAGGGCGAACCCAAACGATCGCAGACTAGTTTGCAAATACCGATCGGACTCTTTCCACGCCTGCAGTAGAAAAATCTCCTCTGCCTTTAAACACTAGTGTTTTACAGGGTGCTATGCATTATCTAGTGCTTTGCATTGCACGTTCGACCATTTCTCGTCAAGCATACTTTTTGCATTTCAGTATTCCAAAAATATGAGCACGCTCTGGGGAGGTCGAATTTCTCAATTAGTTACTCATAAGCTTGCTAGTAGGCAAAATAAGGCAAATATCACAAAGTAAATATTAAAGTCAGCTTGAAAAATGTACGTGAAAATTGGATGAAAGAGAAGCAAATTAGCAGACTTGACCGATACTTAACATAGATTAATGGTTTTAGGCTACACGCTAACCTTAAACGAGAGTTCACAGGTGGTATATTCCTTCTAAGTATATGGGGTGTTAACGAAGATGAAGTGTGATAAAGTCAGTGGTCCAGAAGGGTTGCCGCCCACGGTGCTAGTAAATTTGCTCTCAGTTGATCCTCAGCGTTAACATGTTAGGGTGGCATCCATGAGATGAGCGTACGTAAACTGCCCGGGAGTTATTTGAAAGACTCCAAAGTCAATCGCTCACTGAAAATGTAGAGAAATGCTTCGGGATATATCGTGCGAACTTATGATTCCCAACAAGGATGAAACAGCTGTACAGTGCTTCCATGGTTTTCAATGTTGAGTTGAGCGTTCAAGCTGCATGACGAATCATATTATACAAATCTAATCCCCTACTACTCAATTGCAATTTAATACCCTTGGTTTGTTTAGGGATTACTATTGCACTGAACGTCCCTTGAGATAAGAGAAAATGGCCCAGTCAGTTTTGCTATTGTCACCTAAGTGTCCCATTGAATGTCATTATGTAGTACACTATTTTGTCTATCATTCTATAGGAAATGTCACTCCGTTAGCATATGTAGTCGGGATTGTAATGATGCGTTCAACTGTGAAACGAGGAAACATTTTCCCAATATAGTAGACGTAGATGGTAGCCCGCCGTCTGACGGAGGTCATTTATCTGACCGTTTTACCGGTCGTGATGACAACGTCTGAACTACTTTCTTCAGGGCATCACTGTATCACTATTTCCATCCCACGTACACTATTATCTTTAAAAAGTCCATTTTTGGACCTCAAAAAATTAATTATTGAACAACTTATTTTCTTTCATCACTTAGTTGTAGAGTGCCATTAACCACCTACACGGCCAAGTAATTTGAACATCGTGTTAATCTTTTACGTGATTCACCACAAGGCATTTCTCATCATGACTAAAAGGAATATGACAAAATACACGTGGTTCACAAAGTCCAACAAATCTGAATTACAGCTTCCGCCAGTATCACCACAGAATCTGTGGTGCACTCGTCCAGATTAAATACAGACTTTTGGTGAGGGAAGATTTGCCATTTGACACAAAAATAGCTTCCACAGTGCAACAGGGGTGACAGGTTGCCTTCAGGGTGTTTATAAAGAAACTACCAAAAAAATCAAGCAACTAATAACTGAAAGGGGACCGTGAAATAACAGTTGAAAGATCTATGAAGGGGGATATATTCTTGGTTGAGAAGTTAGTGTTTTGGCTATACGTATATTTCCTTTCGTCTAGTTCATGGATTGACCACCCTTACTCATCTTTCAACCGGTACACGCCTCAGCAAACATGGGGTGTCGATGAGTCCTGTCAAGGGACATGCGTAACACATCCCAACCATCTTAGTCTGGTGAGCTTAAGTGTGTCATCTTATGATTTGGTTCGTGAACCTAAGAATTTCCGCCAAACCTCACCATTGCTCACACGGTGTTCCCATCATATTCGACCAATGCTACGAAGATATCGGTGTTCCAGTACCGACAATCTTCGTATACCCTCCACTCGCAGTCGCCATATTTATGAACCATACAGAAGCACGGGCCTGACTGCTGCAGCATACACTTAACCCTTGATGGACAAACGGATGTCATGTCGACGCCACAGATGACTCAGATTTGCAAATGCCGAACGAGCCTTCTGTAAACTCAAAGACACTTCATCTGATATCTGACCTCCGGGTGAAATGCAGCTGCCCTGGTAACAGAACTTATCTACCACGTCTACATTTTCTCCGGATACTGAAGGGTTTGGTGTCGAACCAACCCAAAGTGGCAACAGCATCGCGTACTTCGAAGGTGCAAAACGCACACCGAACATAGCTGCACAATCCGTCAAGCTGTCTAGAAAAGCTTGCAGCCCACCTGGATCTTTATTCATGAGAACGATATCGTCCGCGCATTCCAAGTCAGACAGCTGACTACCTGAGCAAAGATCGATGCCACTGCGGGTGGAGGATCTATGAAGATTGTCGAAGAAGAACTATGTGATCCGCATATCCAAGGTCTGACACATTTCATACCGGGGAAGAGTTTAATACCACTATCTCCAATCGACAAAAGTGCGGTCTCCAGGAACATATCAATAATGAATTAGAAGAAAAAAAGAGAAAGAGAGCAACCCTAACGTATCCCACTTCTTGTGGTGAACTCGGGTGACAGATCACTGTAAGCCCGAACTCGGCTTCGGCTATTATTGTAAAGGGATTTTACGATGGGAATGAATTTCCCTGGTACACCCTTCAACAAGAGGCAGCGCCACAGAATTGTGCGGTCGACTGAATTGAAGGCCGCTTTATGATCAAGAAAAACGGAGATACTGGGCCTAAGGAAGGTGTGTCTACGTTCTAAAATTTGTCAAGGAGTAAAGATGTGCTCAATACAACCTCGTCAAGGTCTAAACCCAGCTTGATTTTCGTGTGAGCACTGTTCGCGAATGTTTGATAAGTGGTGGAGAATAATACCAGCGAGCAGGTTAGATGCGATGCTAACCAAACTTATTTTTCTATGGTTATCATAGGAGGATCTGTCGCCTTTCTTGTAAATCGATACGATCACCGATTCACACCAACTCTTTGGAACCTGTTCTATATCCCGTGGCGAAGCCTTTAAACTGGCCGTGCTGTTCGTTACATCTCCGGACTATTTTGCTATATCATCACTTTACCTGCACCCATTTTACATTAACTATCGTCCGTTGTTATAGAATAGCTCCAACGTTCGATCACTGTTTGGTAAATTGACCGAATTGAACGATTTTGTCCATCAACGGGACTACAGTCAACTGGGTGTCGTTTTCTTGCGAGAAACCTGGCTCCACACTAACGTGGAGAAGGCGTCATCACTTTTATAAATGAACGGTGGTGTAATCGGACGAAAAGTATTTTTACGTATTCCACATCTCACATCAGTACCTCTGTGCTAGAGTGTAAACCTAAACACCTAAGTCATCGCGTCTTGTCAACATGTACATTTCTCCCAACATGTCATCTCTCTGAGCTTGATGAATTTTCTGGTTCTCCACTCCAAGTCTTAGGGTCTGGTTGTCGGTTGTCCCTAATAGTGCAGTGAGCCTTCAGGGCTACGGGATGTGCCCCTTCCACTTCACCCATGAGCAAGCGTGTAATAAAAAAAGTTCCAAACATTGCTAAGCTAGGTAACCCAGGAAAACTAGCAACTTAGATGGATTTTCATTCAGAAAAATAATATCGTCGGCATATTCCAAGTTAGATAGTTTACTGTCTGGGCAGAGATTAATGTGAATATTCTCACACGAGGATAGGGCTATCTCAAGAATTAATTCAACTGCAAAATTGAAGAGGAAGGACGAAAGAAGGCAACCCTGACGAACACCACTTTCCGTCGTAACCCTGGATGAAAGATCGCCGTAAGCACGAACTCGGTTTCGGCTGTTTGCATACAATCATTGGAAAAGAGAAATACATTTTTCTGGAACACCCTTCAATGTGGCGCAGCGTCAGAGAACTTTGCGGTCGACTAAATCGAACGCCGCTTTCAGATCAAGAAATACAAAGATTGCGGGCCAATGGAGCATGTGTCTGTGCTCTTAGATTTGCCGAAGAGTGAAGATGTGGTCGACACAACCCCGACCGCGTCTGAAACCGGCTTGTCAGACTTCCTAGGTTGGGTCCAAGAGACCCTCCCAATCTGTGATCAGATACGTTGAAGGATATGGCTAGATTTCGTGACCAGTGGCGCTCTTGTTCCAACAAACGTACTTTATCAAATTGAAACAAATAACTGTAGTTCTCTTACTACTCCTGCCATAATACTTTTTTGATTATTTTCTGTTGTGGAGATGGCTGTGACCGACCAGAAGGAATGCGGTACGCAACACTGAATTAGTCATTCTGGTCAATTCAATAACCACTAACGACTAGATGACCAAGAATAAAACTGTTCATTGTGCCTATTTTACCATGACTGAGCCACTTCGGGTAATGCTCGTTGACTGTTTGAGACGCGCCTGGCCGTGCACTTAAGCAAGATGCGCCACATAGGAACAACCGAACAGTTAAGTATTCGGATCATCGGTGAAGTGGAGGACACAAATCATTTTTTCATCTGGGAATTTTGCGTTCATAATGGCCCTACGTAACCTCGTTAGTCGTTCTGTAAGCTTATCCCCTCTGAATAGCACTTCCAACCCAGTCAGCGGCAAACCTATATGGTATGTAAGAGGAAGATTAGAAATCACTCAGAACAACTGTTCACTCTTTTATGATGTTGTTGTATTTTGAAAGTTTTAAGAGTTCTAGCGACAGCAGCCTGTTGTCATTTCTTACATATTGTACGGAAGTTAAATCGATGTGCGTTTGTACAGTTAGACTGTGTATTCCGTATGTTGGCTACTAGGGCATTCTTTCCTTTTCCCATCCATGTAGGTTCACTCTCTGTCAATCTTGTATATTGGTATTTCCTAATTAAACGTGCAACATGGTGAGAAAGGCAGTGATCGGTGGGGCATGCTCTGCTGTTTAACGCTGTACGATGATGATGATGATGAAGTTAAATCATCAAGTGAACAGGACCTGTATGCTTACGAAGTGGGTCGGATTTTTGTCCCACCCCTTAAACAGTTTCTTCCAGAGACAATAACCCGTGGTATTTTGTGTCCATCTTAAATTAAAGGAGGAGAAATCAGTAGAGCCCTTCACAGGGAAGGTGCTTGAGGTTTCTGAGAACCCTAACCGGAGCCTGTGACTTAAACGTCTGACCCACAAAACAGTGGAGTGTCAACCCAACAAGGGAACTTGACCCAATAGCCCATGAAGGAATTTCTTCTGGTCTGTTACGGGAAACCCGATTGTTGTACTAATCTTGTCATATCTTCGCTAGTGCTTTTTTACTGACCCACATTTCGAGTTTTCGTTCTTGATCCCGTACATCTAACGGACGGGGCAGGATCCTTTGAGCTGGAGGATACCCAGCTTAGGTGGGTGAAAGCTGTCTAATGAAGTGTGACGACTTTCCCCACCGTCGAGGGAAACCCAGGTACACGACTCCCTAATCGATGTGGCTACCCTGCCGAGGTGCTCAGGATGGCGTGTACGATGACCCTGAGGACCAGGCCGATTGGAACCCAAAGCGCTACTTCCGCGTTACCCAGATCGAACAGATAGAGGGCGAGTATCCAGACAAAAGCAACGCCGCGTTGTTGGAGGACATGGCAGATTTTTCGCCTCACGGGGGACCCTCTACATATAAGCTACAGAAGCCCATAGAAAACAACGTGATGTGAGCGAGTGTGGTCCGTCACTAAATAAGGCCATTGCTTCTTGCCTCCTACTAAATTATCTTGAGTGGGTGTAGGATTCACTGGGACGCGTTGGGCAACCTCGACTGGCAGACTACCAACCAAAATGTGTGCAAACCCCTCGTTCAGTCACTAACCCCAAAACAAACTTTCTGTTGTTCGATAGGTAGCACCTCGCTGCGCACGAGCTAGAGTTGCTACGTCGAACAAAAGGCCGAGCACCGCTGGGGACGCCGTTTTGTAACGAAATCCCAAGACTCTTCAAGAAAAATTCCTACACACACATCACTCATGAACAGGTACCGTTCGGAACATCCATGAGGCCGGCTTATCCTCTCGCAGGAGCTAGCAGCAAAAACCAAAAGTGAATAAGATATTCTACTTTTACTTCCATCTAATGGAAGTTTTTGACCGGTAAACTACTGTTCGTGTATTCTCAAGGGGCGTAGTGGCTAAAACCAGGTGTTGCACAAAATCCCGGTTCAATAAGTGTGGACTTCGTCTGGCCTCTACCCGTCGAACTGTCAGGCACTTTTGCACTTCCGGCTTGAGGAAGCTATATTCGATTATTAAGGCGGGTGAAAAAAGGCAGGTCTCGACAAACTTCCACTAATCCTTTTCAAACTGGGTGGTGGGGCGTTGATAAAATCACTTACCACCTTGCTCCGTGACATTTGGAACGAGGAGCGTATCCGGTTAATATGGAACGAGTCACTGAGTGTTCCCAACTTCAAGAAGGAAATACGCAATAACTGCGGTAATCATCCTGGGATAAGCTTAATTCCGATAGTCACCGATTTTGCTGCGTCGCTTGACACCGACTCGCGAGAAAAACGCCCACAAACATCAAGCCGGATTCCGCCCAGGTCGAGGATGCATCGACCAGATTTTTACTCTTCTTCAAATACTCGAAGTGCGTCACACACACCGTCGACCGATCGTAATGGTTTTCCTCGGCTTGAAAGGCGCCTTCGATTCAGTAGGCCGGACAGCGTTGTTCGACGCTCTTCACAGAAAAGGTATGCCCCAGAAATTCGTGAATCTACGGAGGTCGTTATACTCTCATACTTCTGGCCGTGTAAGGGTTTACGGTGAACTACCCAGTCGATTCGACACGACGAGCGGTTTTCGACAGGGATGTCCAATTTCTCCATTCTTGTTCGACTTCGTCATGGACGAAATAATGGACAGTACCTTGGGAGATCTCCACGTTAAGGGGCATCGACCCAGGAAATAGTGAAAAGCTGTGTGACCTAGATTGCGCGGACGATGTTGTCTGCTTGTTCGAATGCACGGAACATGCTCAACGTGCACTAGATAGACTCTCACGAGCTGTAGCTCCATTCGCCATGCGCTTTGCACCTTCGAAGTTTAAAGTGATGTTACAGGACTGGACGTCAACGATTCCGAGCTTGATGCTCGACGGAGAGGTGCTGGCAGTTGTCGACCACTCCACCTACCTTGGCAGCAGCGTGACGACGGATGGGAGCACTGTAGTAGAGGTGAGCAGGCGTATATCCAAGGCTCGAGCGGCGTACGCTGGACTGAAGCACTTGTGGTGCCGACCTGATATTTCACTGAAGTTGAAAGGTCATGTGTACTGAGCCACGGCGCGTTCAGTTTTGTTGTTGGGTTGCGAGACTTGGAGTCTGCGTGCAGAGGATATTCCTTGTCTAGAGGTTTTCGACAACGGGTGTTTGCGTAGTATCGCTAAGATCGGGTGGAATAGCCGAGTAAGTAATGATGAGGTCAGAAAGCGAGTATTGGGTACTAATTCGGAGAACGTTTTGTCACAGCGTGTCCAACTTAGTAGACTTCGTTGGTTGGGACACGTGTTACGTATGGCAAACACACGTCTACCGTATCGCGTTCTATTCTCCGTTCCTCCTAGAGAGTGGAAGAGACCACGTGGAGGTCAACAGATGACGTGACAGCGAGGAATGAGAAAGTGTACAACAGACTTAGGAAAAGTAGGTGCTTCACGTCTTCGTAGTTGGGATCCGAAAGACTCGTCAACCACTTCGCTGGATGCACTGAAGGATATGGCTGTGAACCGCGAACAGTGGCGATCGTGTTGTCTGTTTGTATCGAATCAGAATGATTGATCGATGCATGTTTATACAGTAAGACTGTGTATTCCGTGTGTTGGTTACTAGGGCATTCTTTTCTTTTCCCACCCCTGTGGCTGCTTTCCCTGTCCATCTTGTAAATTCATACTTTCTAATTCAGCGTGCAACATGGTGAGAAAGGCAGTGATCGGTGGGGCATGCCCTACTGTTTAACTCTGTACGATGATGATGATGATGATTGAGGAAGCTATCCTGGGTAGATCTTTGGGTTGTAGAAACATGCAAGCAATCACGCGACGCGAAGATGCACTCTCGTCGTGTTGGTGACAGTGAACTTCCAACGGTTATATCTACAATCTCCTATCCCGAAAAATCAAAACTCCCAATTTCTTGCATTTATACTCAACGTAATTTAGTCATGTCACGTCTGTCACACTGATCTTTCGAGTGCTTATTGAATTTGTCATTCACCATTAAATACATCCCTCTTGATGACAAATTCGTGCACTGTCAAAGAGCGATGCAGAAGAAAGTTCATTACACCGGGTGCATTTCGATCAAAAGAACAGGAAACACAAGTCACCCATAAACCAACTTTAATTCCATTGAACACCCTTGTGTGGTTCTCCACTCCAAGCCTCAGGGTCTGATTGCCGACTATACCTGATAGTGCAGTGGGCCATCATGGCTATGGGGTATATACCCTTTCCACTGCACTCATGCTCGAGCATGTAGTAAAAAAGGGACGAAGTTCGGATCGATGTTGTGTCAAACAAATCACAGGTACTGTAAAAAACAGCATATCGGACAAACTACAAGGAAACTTCCTATAAAGAATCATGAACATAAGAAGGCAAGATCCATCTTTTCTGTTGCCAACACATTAGGATCCCGACAATAAATCTGATTTTGAAAGAGCTACGACAATCAACCAAGCCACAGTAAATCGGGTTAGATTCTTGAGGGGCAGATACTTATTGAACAGATCGCTGACCACACGTATCAGAACGGATCAACTGAAATGAAGCTAGGCCATCACACAAAAGAACGAGACGAAGGCGAACGTAGCGACCAACCATCTTTTCGATCAGCGCATCTTTTATCAACTTAATTGCCGGTGGTTAAATAAACTGTCGGAAATTTCAATGCTGATGAGACGATGTTGACACACTCCGATCTACTCACTGTTTCATTCATATTTTTCTCAGTGGTTCTTTGTTTATGTTTTAGGGGTACCACCTTGAAACAAAATGAGGGGCAAATTCTATCTCCCATCTCAGCTCCGACTGACCGAAATGATCATTTATCAGCAACACCGGCCTTCTGTTGCAGACTGCCACTGAACGAATAAAACTACCGATCAATCACAGAGGCGTCAACGACGACTGAAGAGATCCTCACAAAGGGACTGGTAACATAAATTCGTCTTGCCCTGATCACAATAACGAAGCCATCTATGAGCGATGAAACTAGTACAATCTAATTGTCCAGGCCAATAAACAAACATCTGGAAAACCTTAGGCAAGGGAAAGAAAACAATCTCAGCACCTGCAAGCAACCTACAGACAACAAATAAATTTACAGCTTACGTGTGCCATATCACACGCTGTAACTCGCTTGTTCACAGCAATCAAATCAAACGAGTAGACTTTCTTGTTTCCCGTGACGGCCAGTGCCAGCCGAGCGTCACCACAGCCCATATCGGCGATACGGGTTTTCTTATCACTATCAGGCACCTGGTTCAAATAGTTCAGAATCCACAGCAAAGGATCATCCGGCCACTGAGCTAACTGTTGTTGGAATCCAGTATGGTACACCTCGAACGCTTTTGGGTCCTCTTCAAAAAGACTCATGGCCTCCTCACTCGAGCACGTGTAGAGCTTCTCATTAAGGAATCGGAACCTGCGGATGAAAGCGAACCGTTATTGTACAGACTTACATTGAACTATGAATCAGCGCCTCGAACGAGTCGCTGGAATGGGTTTTCTTGGTTATACCACTGATAAGATTTCCGGTACCTGACGCACAAAGTTTTGCACTTCGTTTGCGTACTTTTCGCTTAGTGTTGACCTTCTTAGGTGCTGATTTCATCAGTCGTTTCAACTTCCGTATCTCCGATTTGCGCATTGTGTAAAATAGAAATGCTGGAAAAGAAAGCACCGAGAAAAACTCGGTAGAACTTATTTGCGACAACGGAAGAATATCAAAGCACAAAATTTTGATTCCGATTACATTTAAAATGAAGTGCACTGCTGGTAATAGTGCCAAAGACAGACGTCGGTTGAAGCCAACAGTGTCATGTAATCTAACTTTCATCTTGCCATTTGCTTCCGGTGACTCGGACAAGAACAAACAGCTTTTAAGATTATTCTACTGCTATAGCGTGCACTACCTCTCATGTGCGTCCTGGTCACATGATTTAGCTATTTATGTGTAAGTTTGTGTTGAACTCACGTTTCACGACGAAATACTTATTATTATGGTCACTGTCAACCGCTAGAATGAGCGGAAATTAAGGTTTTCCCGGAGACTGGCCAGGCCATAGTAGATCACTAGACGAATCCAGAACTTCGCCAATTATTTACCAATGCTGACTTCTAAGGCCACCTTAAGCTGTTCAACCAGCGTTTTGAAACGTGGATGTACTAATTTATTTGGATAGCTCATAGTATATATATATATATATATATATATCCCGACTGGAAATCAAGGATGGTGCCAACGCAATAACAACAATTACAAACAGGAGGAGAGACTGTGGTAAACAAAACCAAAGAAACGGTTAGTAAAAATATTCATAGGATGTATTCCCGCCAAGAGGAGCCCAAATATTGTACAATGGGAAGTCCACTTGCATTTTTCGCATCCAAAAGTCCAAAGCCGCGAGCTGGTTTCAAACCGGTGACTTTCCGCTTGCCGGGCAGTTTCTCTACCGGATGAGCTATCGCGATACGGCCAGTCGAGCGTGTATAACGCAAAAGAATATCCAATAATGCGTGAATATCTATTCAAATGATAGACAGCAACTACCCTGGCTTTGATCACTCGATCAGACAAGTTGGCCATTTTCCAATGGGACGAAATCACATTTGTTGTGAATATGTTTCTCTTATCGTCGTACACCTTTCTATGATCTCATCAATTTCTTCATTTGAATGACATTTTTGTATTCACGTAATACGATGGTTCAGCAGACGGATTGCACAGTATTCGTGCCACCGATTTCTACTGCAAACCATGTCCCTCGACATCTCTAACGACAATTCTCATCCCTCGGGCTCCAACCAAGGGGAGGGGGAGGTGAAGCACCAACCAAAGCCGAACCTGGTGCGGGAGTTTTCATTCTTCTGAGCCAAGTCATGGCCTGACAGCCGCATCGCTTCTTCCAGCCTTGTCCGGCACGTGCGAATAGAGCACGGAAAGGAAGACGGTGAGTAGGCATTCGCAAAATTTAACCCAGCCATCAGAGGCGGAGGAGACCAATCACTTGCACCAGGCGCGACTATCCGCGCCCATCACACGAAAATGGGGATATAAGGCAGCCTTGTCGAAATGCACTGGAGACGACAAAAGGGGACGAAAGCTGGTCGTAGGCCCTCACCCGACCTGAAGTGTGACGATACAACTCTTTGAGGACGGGCACATACCTATCGGGTACTCCACTTCCCAATAACCAACTCCATAGTGCAGACCTATTGATAATGTCAAAGGCCGTACGAACGTGCAGGAACACGATGACTGTCGGTTTTTGGGAAGCGTGCCGGTGTCGTAGCAGTTGTCGGAGTGCGAATATTTGATCTCTACATTTACAACCGGCACGAAAACCAGCCTGCTCCGAGCGAGTCTGCTCTTCACGCGTTCGGTACAACCTGTGAAGTGTGACAGACGCAAGCAGCTCCGATGCTATTTGGATAAGGCTTACACCCTTATGGTTAGTGCAGTCACTGCGCGAGCCCTTCTAAAGATGGGGACAACAATCAATTCCTCGCCCCACAAGGACGGAACCTGCCCAGAATTCCAAACTTTTGATAACAAAACATTGAGTTCTCTAACGAGCTACACTCCGCCACGTTTTATTATGGTTGGGAGAATGTCATCGGAGCTCGACGATCTTTTACGTCCTAGAGCTTGGATTTCCATTCGCATCTTTGCCTCGGTAGGTGGACCTGTCGAAACGGACCACTGGACGTGTATCAAAAGAGCTACAGGAGGCCGAGACTGGGGGTTAGCCAAATTTTCTGAAAGTGCTCCACCCAGTGTTCGAGATGCCGCTTCTGATTGTGAACCGGCGAAGCGTCAGCCCCCTAGGGGCCTCCTATTGGTGACCCGAATGAGATAGAACAGCTCGTGCAAATTCCGCATAGCGGCAGCACGTTCCATTTCCTATGCACCTTGCGACCACCAGGTTTCGCGATCCCTACGAAGACAAGTGTTAAGCGCACGACTCGTTTCGGGACGTGCTGCGTTATACTCGATCCCAGCCGGAATCGACTGGCGTGCGTCGAAAAGGCGCAGGAATTCAGCAGATATCCAGGGTCTTGCGCCACGTCGAGACAGACCACAATTTACTAGACCAGCAGAATGCAAAGCATTCTTGGTAAGCGACCAGTGCTGGTTTGTGTTATCAGGTGGGGCTACAGCTAGCTTTCCAGCTAGTGCGTTTCGGAAGGCGGATAAGCGAGATGAATAGGAGAGCTTATCACAATCTAACCGTCGTTGCAGCATGCGTTTGAAGCATCCACCGACGAACGTGAATAAATCAGTGCAAACTAATGCGTGATCGGAATCAAAAGAGGTGTTCGAGTTTGAGCGGTAGTCTAGTATGCAACCCTGCCATTTGTGGCTTATAGCGATGTGGTTGATCTGGGTCCACTGCTATCTCGAAGAGAGCGGACGTGGCATACCGGCGATTAGAACGTCGGAGGTTCGTACTAGCGAGGAAAAGGCGATGGTCTGAGCACAGGGTTAACAACCGTTCTCCGGTTTCCGGCCAACAGGAATCTAGCAAAAAATGGCCTCCTAGATGCACCTCATTCGATGACAGGTGACCGACTCTAACATTCAGATATCCTACCAAGATCACGATATCAGCTCGGCTTACTTTGCGTAAGAGATCGTGGAGCTTTTGCTAGAAGTTATCTTTGACTGCATCAGGGTTGCAATCGGTGAGTGCATATGCCGAAACGACAAACAGATTGCGTTTATCGGAGCCACGACTGCTCACTCTGCACGAACCCCTGAGTCTCACTGATTATAAACAACTGTTGACTGGGATCCAGTCTATCAACGCCGCTTCAGCTCTTTCACTGAGAGTAAAACCAATGCCAGAAAGACCGGAAGTCGCAGCCTCAGCGTCCCCAGGAAGGCGTAAGAGAAACTCCACGGAAGGATTAGATGGGGCGTCAATCGAATGGTGGATCTGGAGTCTTGAATGCGAGTCTCTTGAATGCAACATACATCGGTGGCTAGGGATTCAAACGTACGAGTTGAACCCGCCTGTTGTCCTATAAGAATCAGGGTTCGCACGTTGAACGTGGTCACTCTGAACGGCCATCGACGATGAAGCAAGGTAGCCGCTGATAATGGCGAGTTCGGTGACGCTTGTATTTCCATCAAAGTCACTACGGTGGGCATGGGTGACTGAAGAACCTGTGGGATGTGGAAATGGAGAAGTGGGGAGTGGAAATGAGAGAACAAGTTGTGTACGGTGTAGGAGTGTTCGTTTATGCACGTGGAAGAACAGTTAGCTCTAGTGGTAGTCTGTCATTGTTGTCTGCGTTGTTGGCTGTTGTACTACTCGGTCGCCCAGTCCAGAGTAGGCATTTTTGTTCTGGGATGCACCTATAGTCTTTGAGCAGCCAAGCGCGTCTTGCAAGGTAGCAGGATTGGTCCAAACGAGCCGATGGCCAACTGAATGGTTCGTTTGCCACTTCTGGAAATCACTGGGAGCTGGTGACTGAATGCTCAATTCATACGCCCAGTGCACCTCTTCGCCACAAATGCCGGTGAGCAGTATGGTACGCCTTATGCATCATTCTTGGTTGGTTTGGAATCAGGGTTTAGTCATCTCCCTGAGGCTGAATTTCAGTCGGCCAACCCGGTGGAGAACGCCAAGCATTCGCTTTCGTCCTCTTACTTTAGTGGGAACACCTTTGTCACGAGAAGGCAGTGAGTAGGACTTCCTTAGCAGAGGCTATGTTAGACGCGCGGTCATCTGGGAGGATTTCGAAAGGCGTCCAGGAGTAGTAGCCATCTCGGAGCCCGAGACACCCAATCCCAACCATACCACAGTCGTGTTTCCTGTCTCGCCTATAAATAACAAACCGATTTTGTATAACTCTCGAGACATAGCCATCTAAAGAGCCATGTTTCTGTAACGGCAACTATTGACGCCAGAAGCTTTGAAGAGCTACATCCATTGGTTCATGATGCTACACGTGTTAGTGTTTAGTACCGACCCATTTGCTTCAACACCTGTTACTGTTCAGTTGTGCTTAGAAGGAACTTTAAGAAAGTGGATTACCTGGACTGTGGATAGCTGCGACGATTACACAATGAAAAGCCTTCAAATTCACAATAGAGAATGACTGGTCGCCCATGAAAGGTAACTTAAAGCGGTTCACTGATGATTTAGGTCCAGTATAGGTAAGAAGAAGCCGACCACCTTGGTGGGTTCCTAGGGCTGAAAAGGCGCAGACAGGCGAGCGAGTTGCATGGAGACGCTCCCGCAGCGTAGGGGGTAACCTTCTCTTTCAGCAGATTTTGAGGGCCCACAAACATGCCCAACGGGTGCAAAAATTCTGTCAGCTACAGTATGAGGCGAGGTTCGCCAAGAATGTTAAAATATTCCTCAACAACTATGTACAGTCTACGGCCGAATCACGCGTCGCAGTAGGAAACGTTATGGATGAACAGAGAGGCACGCAAGCAACGCTGGAGAAAAAGCCGAAGTACTTGAGAATTTCTCCGAGCGAGTACACATCGCAAATGCCGGAAACTACCTGCCACTACTTGAACCCTACCGCGTGTCCTGCTTTCCCATTCGCGGAAGATCCTAAGATTATTGGGGAATTATCTTCGAAATGGGTACAGGAAGACCTGATCAGAATACGACAGACCAAAACAAGGGAGCTCCCTCTAGGCAGAGGTTTCCATTATCGTACAGCGTTAAACAGAAAAGAAAATCCGACTGACCACTGTCTTTCTCACCATCTTGAACGTAAAAGTAGAAACAATGAATATACAAGGTGGACCAACGCGGGTCGGAAAAGGAAAGAATGCCCCAGTAGCCAACACATGGAATTCACAGTCTTACTGTATAAACATGCATCGATCAATCATTCTGATTCGATACAAACAGACAACACGATCGCCACTGTTCGCGGTTCACAGCCATATCCTTCAGTGTATCCAGCGAAGTGGTTGACGAGTCTTTTGGACCCCAACTACGAAGACGTGAAGCACCTACTTTTCCTAAGTCTGTTGTACACTTTCTCATTCCTCGCTGTCACGTCATCTGTTGACCTCCACGTGGTCTCTTCCACTCTCTAGGAGGAACGGAGAATAGAACGCGATACGGTAGACGTGTGTTTGCCATACGTAACACGTGTCCCAACCAACGAAGTCTACTAAGTTGGACACGCTGTGACAAAACGTTCTCCGAATTAGTACCCAATACTCGCTTTCTGACCTCATCATTACTTACTCGGCTATTCCACCCGATCTTAGCGATACTACGCAAACACCCGTTGTCGAAAACCTCTAGACAAGGAATATCCTCTGCACGCAGACTCCAAGTCTCGCAACCCAACAACAAAACTGAACGCGCCGTGGCTCAGTACACATGACCTTTCAACTTCAGTGAAATATCAGGTCGGCACCACAAGTGCTTCAGTCCAGCGTACGCCGCTCGAGCCTTGGATATACGCCTGCTCACCTCTACTACAGTGCTCCCATCCGTCGTCACGCTGCTGCCAAGGTAGGTGGAGTGGTCGACAACTGCCAGCACCTCTCCGTCGAGCATCAAGCTCGGAATCGTTGACGTCCAGTCCTGTAACATCACTTTAAACTTCGAAGGTGCAAAGCGCATGGCGAATGGAGCTACAGCTCGTGAGAGTCTATCTAGTGCACGTTGAGCATGTTCCGTGCATTCGAACAAGCAGACAACATCGTCCGCGCAATCTAGGTCACACAGCTTTTCACTATTTCCTGGGTCGATGCCCCTTAACGTGGAGATCTCCCAAGGTACTGTCCATTATTTCGTCCATGACGAAGTCGAACAAGAATGGAGAAATTGGACATCCCTGTCGAAAACCGCTCGTCGTGTCGAATCGACTGGGTAGTTCACCGTAAACCCTTACACGGCCAGAAGTATGAGAGTATAACGACCTCCGTAGATTCACGAATTTCTGGGGCATACCTTTTCTGTGAAGAGCGTCGAACAACGCTGTCCGGCCTACTGAATCGAAGGCGCCTTTCAAGCCGAGGAAAACCATTACGGTCGGTCGACGGTGTGTGTGACGCACTTCGAGTATTTGAAGAAGAGTAAAAATCTGGTCGATGCATCCTCGACCTGGGCGGAATCCGGCTTGGTGTTCGTGGGCGTTCCTTTCTCGAGCCGGTTTCAGACGGCACAGCAAAATCGAGGCTTATACCTTGGTGACTATCGGAATTAAGCTAATCCCACGATGGTTACTACAGTCATTGCATATTCCCTTCTGAAAATGGGTATGATCACCCCATAACTAAGGAATACGTTCCTCCTACCAAACGTAACGGAGCAAGGTGGTAAGTGATTTTATCAACACACTACTACCCTTTTTGAGAAGACCTGGAGGGAGTTCGTCAGGACCGACCGCTTTCCATCGCTTTAGTAATCCAATGCTCCACTCTGATTCTATTTCCGATGGGGGCTCAAGTGATACTCCCCAAAGATTCACAGTTGTTGACACAGGAGTAACTACGTCAGCGCGCGACCAGCTAAACTGCTCCTTGAAGTATTAGGCCGAACGATACAGCCTTTGCTCTTTGCCATGAATGAGTCCTTCGTTTCTATCGCATATCGTTTCACTGACCGGGATTCGCCGTCCATCAGTGTCGCGAATACGTTTGGACAGTCTTTGACTGTTACCTAAAGCAGCTACTATTTTCATTTCTTCGGCCATCTTGACCCGCCAATTTTCGCGATCATTCCTAAGACTTTTCGTTACTTGCAGCTTTATACGTATCTTCTTCATCTCTCCCCTGTTCGAGAGCTGACGCTTTTGCCCCATCAGACTCAATAACTCTTGCGAAATCCAGTGTCTCTGATGGACATCGGATCTAGGACCACAGGCGAACCCTGCTGGATATGGGTACAATGCCCATTTACTTGACTGTACGTCGTAGGTCCTAGCCCATGCGCTAACTTCTGTTCATAACGGGTGTGGACTTCTGGATCACACAAACGTTGTACGGCCAACCGGGTTTGCGGTTTGCGTCGATGACCATGGTGGTGGAGAGATAATCGCATTAAGTTTAATGCATGGTCAGACTCTACGTACGTGGACCAATGGGATCTACAGTCCTGAACAGAACTGCGCCACCGGTAGCTTACTGCGATATGATAAATCTGACTCAAAGCTACGGGCCATTTCTAACTGGCCTCGATGGATAAACACCCACTTTGGAACAGAAACTACGATTCCCTGTCCAATCAACTGCTTTCCCCAGTATCCCAAAGGTCCGCAATTTACAGTTCAGCAACGATGACTTACACAGTCGGAGGCCCTACTGAAATCCAAATAACAAACCTCTGTCGTACCATCATCCATTCGTCTTGCAGTCTCGTCTAAGAACATCAGTAGGTTTGTCAAACAAGATCTTCTAACAAAACCCGGCGTCAGTAGTTCGTTAGTAACCAGATGCAAGCAGAATTGTTTTCTGTTTATAAATTCCAAGTACTTAAACAACTTTGATATCAGGCTGACCGGTCTATGATTCTTTGCTTTCCACCTGGATCCTGTCTTACGCATTGCAACAACAGTGGTCTTACACTAGTCCTCTGGCACCTTACCCTACCTTAGCGACGTTTCGTACAGCTGGATCACATACTCTGATAGGACACCGGGAAGAGGTTGAATAAATGCCGCGTGGATCGTATCCGGTCCGGCTGCTTTATGCTTGAACAAAGACTCAAGTTTGTGAAGTACTTCGGCCTCACTTATAGTAGGCTCCTGAAGCACTGGCGTACTCCCTGTATCTGAACTCGCCGCATTAGGCATCTGATTCTGACGATACACGCTCTTAAAGAACGCAAGTAAGGTTTCCACCTTGTCTTTATCATCGACAGCAATGCTTCCGTCGGGCATTTTCAAGGTACCTAAGCTTTCACGTTTCGTTTTCTTGGACTACACATAAGCAAAGGATTTCTTAGGATCCACCCCCACACTGTTGGCGAGTTCCTTCTCTCACTCTCACTTTGTTTTTCGTTGCAGGGCTTGGGCCCTGTTTTTGGCTGTCTTGTACGCGGCCCACGCGTGGTGCATGCTCTGAAGTTTCTAATAGGCTCATAGCCTTTTACGAACAGTTAACGCTGCTGCTATTTTCGGCTTTCATCAAGACGACCGGCCCTTATTTCTATGCGATACCAACGGAGTAAACTCGTCTGTCAAGCTTATTATCCCGGTTTTTACTGACCTTAACCCTTCCTCCACAGATGGTTCCGGCACTTCCGCGTACCAACAAATGCTTCATGCCCTAACCCTCAGCTGATCCTTGTCCACTCTAGCGTAGTTCCGAACCAACCCAGATTCTGGTTTGTTGTGCCTTACAGCGAACATCGTTCGCAGGACTCCGTGATCACCCTTCCAAAATGGTTTTTCTATCATCAAAAGGGTTATGTCAAATTGACAGCTGGTTACCAGCAGGTCTAGCCTAGATAATCGTTGTCCATCGTGGAAGCGTGTTGCCTCTCTTACGTGTTGAGTGAGGGCGTGGTTGTGAAGCTGCATCGCAAGGGGATTTCCGGTGGTCCCCCAAGGGGGAACATTCATCGTCCCGGTTTATTGTTGGAAGATTCACGTCTCCCAATATGATAAAGCGCCGTGGCCTACTCAGCACCACCTGTAGAAGTTCTCCCCATCTGTTTGTGGGGCCCTATAGACACGAACTATTCCTACCGGCCACCGTCCTAGGTAAACACAACGTGCGGTGACTTGTACGTTGGGTGTAACTAGTGTAAACGAGACCTTCCATTGATTATAATCAGCTCTTACGAGAAGCTGTACCCCTTCACCCAGCCTACCGTGTATTCCATCCTTTCTGTGGGTGGTGTAGCCCCGAATTCGCATAGCATTTCGCAACTTTTTCAGACACGTCTACGTGAAAGTTGTAATCACCGAATCACTCGTTCTAGTCGGTAACCCCCCCCCTACTTACCTCCCAAGATACAGGCAATTATGTACCAAATGGCGGCATCCTCTGCCAAGTCATCTGCTTTTCAATACCCTTTGGGGCCGTTGTACTCTCGGATGTAATTCTCGAGGGGACAACCCGTGATTTGCACAAACAGCCATTTGGCCCATATTCTCCTGGACATTCAAGGCCACATCACGCATGGCAAATGTTATGCTGTCAAAGGAAGCACCTGGGGCCTCCCTTGTATCATTATTTGGCCTTCCATTGTCTCTCGAGGGCGTCAGGGACCTATTCCTGTTCAACGGTGTAGGTGTTCGTGCAACGACTGTTGCCCAGCTTTCATACGCATTAGTGTCGTTCCGTTGGGTTCCGACAGGCGTCGCAGCCACCTGTTTCCATTTCGGTCACACCTCCCTTGGTGGTACGCAGTCACTGAGCGTTCATCTGCTTTTCATCCTCTGTGAGTACTCTTTTACCTACCGGCCCGACCTCCTCGCTTTCCTTAGCTGCTACGCTAAGCATTTACTCTCCAGCTTGGCCTTCGGTCGTTTTCTCTCGTTTTCATTAGAACATACTGCTTGGGTTCCGGTTTCAGTGGATGCGGCGGATTTTGTTCCCGATCAACCTATGCCTTGGAGGAAGTGTCCGGTGTGATCCTCATGTACCCTCCTGTGGTGTGCGCAACCCTTGATGTCCGGCCTAGCAATCGGTCCCTACTGTATGTGCTTGCAAAGACGATGAGCAGGGGGCCGCGGTTTTAGCGCGCTGGTTTCTTTCCAAAACCCTACTCAGTGGCACTTCGTGTACTTTCGGTTACTAGATGGCCCTACCATGTTCAAGACATTTAAGACGTGCCCATGGCCAGCTTCTTTTCTGATCCCCGACTCTTTGATCACCGGGTTTGTTTCTAAGTGGTTTGTCCTTCTTTACCTGTTATTCTTTCATCTTAACAACTGTGCGCGTAGCTAGTATCAGGCTCATTGGTAACCCTTCTAATAAACTTCCGGCGGTGGACCCGTTTTTCTATTTAGTGATCCCCGTAATATACGAGAGCGTTACTGTACCAGAGCAACACAGCGAACATACCCAAGTAGCACGTTGCCCCAGAATATGAAGAAGATAAAGTGCATCAACCCGAGCGAAAAATATCCCGAATAGAAAGCTCACATTATTAAATACTGTACTACGGAATTATCGTGAAATTATTATTCTCAATTCACTATCATGACAAGAAAATGACCATAGAGTCCAGAATTTCGAAAATTCAAACCATGAGGCAATTCACAAGAAAAATTTGAAATACGTTTATCACGAGAACGAGTACTTAGAGGGCTCGCACGACGCCTACTCTCTCATTTTAAAGTAACAGAGTACTCCGGACAGCACACGCCCAGATGACCTTCAGCTCAGTTCAGGTCAGTTCAGTTCAGTTCAGTTCAGTTCAGTCTGCACAGGACAGGTAATGGCCACGGCCAATCGAGCGTCCAGAATTCCTTCGATGGTATGCACACCAGTTATGCACCCACCACTGCCGAGTGTATTTCGTCGAATCCCCGCTAAAAATGAGAGGGAAACGGAAAACCTCATCGCACATCAACTGCGAGAGACATTATGCATCGTGAGCGTTCACTGAGACAGTATGCAATGAGGGAAAAAGTCTGCTAAAACATACTTCAGAAGGACGACAGTGCTTCCCGTCATCCATCTAGTTGATATTCTTAAGGCTCACTACAAGGAAAGATCTCGTACCACTTGCGATCAAGGGCACATTTGAAGCATTGGACTGTCTGCAGATCTACCATTTCACCAGGCAGACCGTTCCAACTGTTCACAACCCTGTTGCTGAAGAAGTGCGATCTAGCCATCAACCTAGATCGGGCTTTTATCAACTTCTTTTCGTGTCCCCTTGTTCTGGAGTCTACGGCCAATTGGAATAGACTATCTGGTCTGAGGCCAGAAAAGCCCTTCATTACCTTGAACGTTTCTATGAGATCCCCTCGACTTCTCCTCCTTTCCAACGAGAAGAGATTCAGGTCACAGAGTCTCTGCTCGTAAGTCTTACCCCTCTGCCCTTCAACCATCCGCGTGGCGAGACGTTGGACTTTCTCTAGGCAGGCGGCGTCCTTTTTGTAGAAGGATGACCAAGCCTGCACACTACCTTCTAAGTGAGGTCGTACTATGGCCATGTAAATAGGTACGAATACCTCCGGCTTCCGGCAAAACAAAGCCGATCGCAGTCTAAAGAGCTCCCCACGAGCCTTATGCGCAGCCGCGTTGCACTGCTCCGACCATTTGAAGTCACTTTTCATGATGATCCCCAGGTCTTTAACCCTACTGGCTGCCTCTACGGTGAACAGCCCTTGATCATGAGCGACAGTTAGGCTCTCTGTTGCCCTTGACAACAAATGGCTTTTTTGAGCGTTTAGAGGTAAGTCCCATTTGTATTCCCAGTTCAGGACGGTACCTATTTCCCTGCCCAAGTCCGCCCTACCCTTAGATCCAACAATCTTCACATCATCCGCAAAAATAAAGCTGGGTGATTGAAGAGTGGATGCTAGGTCATTAATAAATAACAAGAATAGGACCGGGCCTAGGACGGATCCCTGAGGTACACCACTAGTGACGTTCACCAAACTGGAGCACCTGTCCCCCACCTTGACATAAAGCGTCCTGTGGGAGAGGAAGTCCTCCAGCCACCTATATACTGGCCCACCTATACCGAAAGTCTCCATCTTGCATAGCAAAAGACGATGATTAACGGAGTCGAACGCCTTGCTAAAGTCGAGGTAACATACCTCAACATGCTTACCTTCGTCCAGTCGTCGAGTTACTTCATCTAAGAAGCACAGGAGATTGGTCAGGCAAGATCTATTTCTCAGGAATCCATGCTGCGCCGGGCTTAGCATGGAGTGCTGCAGTAAGTGCTGGCAGATATGGGCACGGATGATCTTCTCGAGAACTTTACAGAGAATGCTAGTTAGGCTTACCGGCCTGTAGTTCTGCACATCCGACTTAGGCCCACTCTTATGTATTGCCACGACTGCCGCGACTTTCCAGTCCTGAGGCAGCTTTCCCTGGTCCAACGTGGATCTATACAATCTGCATACCGATGGAGCTATGATATCCGCCAACGGCTTGATGATAGCTGGATGAATGCCATCTGGGCCCGCTGACTTGTGGCTGTTTAACTCCTGTAGGTACTTACGCACGCATTCCTCTGAAAGATCTAGCTCGTTTAACTGAGGAGGATGTATCAGCGCCAGATCTACTAGTACCCCACTATCTATCCTATGTGCACTACCAAAGTATTCCCCCAGGGCGTCTGCTTTGCCCTGGTCGTCAGTGACAATACCATATTCTCTAGTGGATAGCGGACCTACGGCATTTCTTGTTGAGCCTTTAGACTGTACAAAGCTGTAGAACTTCTTCGGCTGTTGTCTTACAGACTGGGCCAATTTCAGCTCAAATTCCCGTTTAGAAGTTCTCAAAAGGCTTTCAGTCTCGTTTCTCAGCTTCGTATAGCGATTCCAGGCTAGCTGGCTGCCGGAAGCTTTGTACTGGTTCCAATAGCGGTTTCTACGTCTGATGGCCTTGGCTATTGCAGCCTTCCACCACATGGGCTTGCCCTCCCCACTCCTTCGTTTTAGGGGTGCGAACTCTTCCTGTAGGGCAGTCAGGGATCCTTTTATGGCCTGCCAGCGCTCCTCCACAGTAGCCTCCTCTGGCGCATCCCAGGTCAAACCCATCGCCCTATTACGAAGCCTATCTATGTCCATACTACCGAAATGTCTGACCAGCCTAGAGGGTACCTTCGGTTGCCGCATGCATAAGACTATTTTGACACACACGTGGTCACTCTTTCCCAGCGGTGCACAATAATGCAGTCCAGCCACATCGTTGGGGAAGTTCGTTATAGCTAGATCCAGCAGGGATGGAACGCATCCAGTCCTATATCTGGTATTCTCCCTAATATGCTGATGCAACGCATTGTCATGCAGCCATTCTAAGTAGCTTTGCTCCTCCGATCCCGGCACGCAGACCTCAGCCACCCAGTCGATGTGCGGAAGATTGAAGTCACCCACTATGAGGGTCTTTTGTGCGTCCTTAACTAGTTCAGTCAAAGTCCGCAGCAAACAAACGTCCTCTTCGTGGTTTGTGCTTGGTGCCCTGTAGACACAGACGACGTTAACCCTTCTGCCTGGAAGGATGATCGTAACGGCGCATAGCTGGATATTGCGAGTGCACATCTTGGTCTGGGACTCAAGGTGGTTTGCACCTGACCTAACGAGGGTGGCTACTCCACCACCAAGGCAATCTTGTTCCCGATCCTGCCTGTAGGCTGCAAAACTGTTACTTATTAGACCTGGCACATGGTCTTCTTCAGAAAGCCACGGTTCCGTGACGGCAACTATTGATGCTTTCTGTTCGTCAGCGGTTTTGGCAAGTTCCGCCCATTTGTTTCTAATACTACACGCGTTAGTATATAACACCACCGCGTTTGCTCCGTCGCCTAGATGTCTTTTGTTATTCATTCCTGACTGTTTCTCAGGCGCAACGCCTGAGATGATGACCCATTTTTTGCTTCGGATGACCCCACTGGGGTGCATGAAGCCGGCTGATGGTCCAGAATTTCTGACGACTCCCAATCCATCTCTATAGGAGTGGCCACAACATCCAGCCTGGCAGGGATCACGCTGTCATCTATCTTCGGGCAGCACTGCCAATTTTCGTCTTCCAGCGCATCTTCGATTACAACTATTAGCGACCCCGCACGAGGCTTCTTTACTATTGCCGGGGTCGGGGCCTGAGAGCCGAGTACGGCATTCCGCTGAACTTTTAGATTTCTCACCAGCGCCCTGGCTGGTCGAGCAAGGTTATCTCCCGGGGCTAGACCACCAGGCCTTACCCTATGTTCGTCCGGCACAACCTGGTATCTGCCCTTTGTAATCTGAGCTACTACCGCTGCCCTCGCCAGCAGTCTATCCCGGGTAGCCTCATCAGCGAACTCCACCAGTATTGGTCTCGCACGAAGTTCGCCTTTGTTCCCCAGTGGTGACTTACATGTCCCCACTCTGTGCACCCTTCTTAGAGTAGGAGGGTACGGAACACCTGCGATTCGCAGTATGTCGCAGACCCTCCTCCTGTCAATGTCTCTCCTGGCCTTCGATTCCCTTATAAAGGGTTCTTCCTGGTTTAGGATCAGAAGCCTGTGGCTTGAGACCCTGCCCATCGACAAGACCTGCCTCTGCAGGTCCTTAACCTTGTTTTCTAATACCAGAAGAGCAGGGTCATCCACCCTAGCCAACCCATCTTTCGCTCTATTACAGTCTCCCTTCTTTTTGACCTGCCTCTCCCTTCTCGGCTTCTGCTCCGTCCACTGGCCCTCGTCGGTCTGCTTCAAAGGAGTGGAGGCAACGACCGCCTGGCAAGCCTTCGGAACTGGTTCATTCGCTCGGATGATCGTCCTCTCGGGTGTTGATACTACTTCCGCAAACGACTTACTACAACCTGCTTGCGGTGGTTTGGGGCTCACAACCGAGGTACTACTTGGTGGACGTTGGTCCTGCAGTTTAAAGGCCAGACTGGCCGCCTCCTTGCAGGGGGCACAGACCCATTCAGCCCATGGGTTCTGTTTATAAAGGACATAAATGTCCTTTGCTATCCCTGAACACCTTGTGTGGGCCCATCTCTTGCATATCTCGCATTCTATACCGTTTACCACTCGTTTTCCGCACTTGGGTGCTAGACACGGGTCGGAAACGCGTGTCATACCGAAAACCGCAAAAACGAGGGAAAATACAACTCAAGTGCTCTTTACCCAAACACAAAATACGCACTCTGACAATAGCAGGTAAATCCCGCTAACACAGTTGTCTTGATGTCTTGAAGTACCACACGGGTTCGAGGCTTTGAGCCCAATTGTCCCGGTTCTTGAGGAAATCTTTGATCTTCTGTCGGATTCACCGAGCTGAAACGAGAGTAAAAAGAAGCGGGGGGGGGGGGGCGGGGTGGCAGCGAAAACAAGATACACATAACCTCATGCAGTGTCACACTGTGGACAGTGCCTTAAGCTGAGTGAGGGATAGTGTCTTGTGGTTCAAACTTAATGATGGCCAGATTGACATTATTGGTGATTACTGAAGAAAATGGTTGGAGCTGATGAAGTCATTTTTGCGGAAAATAAGAATGGTGTTCCTAATTTTGCGGCGACTTTTGTTTTAGTTAGCCACTTCGTAGTATATATGGGTTGCGCAAGGCTGTTACCGCTCACACCTATTAACTGTCATGGCCGTTGCACGTGCTTTCGTTGATGACTCTGAGAGTTTCTGCAGACATGTAAAAGACGCCTATAAATTATTCTCAAGGTTCGAGGACGACTTTCGGCTATTTCAGCAGCAGACTTTCACCTCGTTTTACGTGTATGACAGTGTTAGTGCTGAGAATTGGCTTCGTACACATCTGGGTGCACTGCCAAAAAATTTCCCATACTATCGGGTTAAATTTTACTGCGTGCACAATCGACGGCGAAACAGGACAGTCATCAGGTATGCAAAGCACAGTAAATCTATCTTTACTTTTCAGATATCAGAATACTCAATGCCCGGCCTTCGTGAGGATCCGTGCCGTCGGAATGCAGTACAAAGTCGTTGGTCAATGTCTGCAGCATAACCACGATTTTCATCTCATCAGCGATAGGTTCTACCATCGTAATAGGCGTTTGACTCCCGAAAAAGAGTTACACATATTAGAACTGATGTGTAAGGTTGATTAGACCTTACTTCGCGGTTTCCTTAGTAAACGCGTGCTTCGGTCCTTTGTACTGCGTGGACCACCTGCACGTTACTCTAATGTGCGGCACTGCACAAATATGTTAACCAGAACAGTATTCTCCACGACCCGTGAGAACGAGAAGGCGATTGGGAGAGATAGTGGTTAGCGTGTATTTGGGAGCGTGCGTGAGAGCGTGCGCAAGAGCAACGGTCAAATGGCAACCGCGCTTGGCAGTCAGCGTTCAGTTAAACAATAAACGTGGTAAAAGTACGAATGAAGATGGCAACCGCTACAGTGGCCTCCTCCTAGAAGTCCGACGGAGTTGGGCTTCGATCGTGATGGTAAGCCGGAATTATTGGTTGTCCAGGAACTCCTCATAGCTTGTCCGTTATATTGTTGGTGACGTCGAACGACTGCTGATGAGTTTACCGGTGCCTGCACTCTCGAGGTCTGATGTGCGTGGGTCCATTTGTGTTTTGGCGCCCGCGGGTCTCATACGAATGCAAGCCGGAAAAGGCCTCGTCAGGTCCATCCAAAAAGGCGTCCAGTTGCCGTCTCCAGTGCCAGGCTGACCAATCGTCCCGTTGTCCAGTGAGCGGTTGGCTCCTTGAACGTGCACGGGAGTCAGCCAGGCTACGGATGAAGCCAATGTGACTTGTTAGATCCGTCTGAGAGGGCAAGGTAAACTGGAACAAAATAGCGCCTGAGGGCGCCGGCGGATGTTGGACCGTAATAACAACACACAAACGATGTTCGGTGTTGTTGTAGTCGCTAGGAGACCAGAAGAAAATGAAACCATAACTACAGATTGTAATTTCACGGGTCTGTTTTTTGGTAAATTCATGGCGAACTTCCCAACTTATTGCTAACAGTCGGTTGTAAAAATCGTCACGAAATCGGCGAAGCGGACGGGATTTCGTAATTGGCGACCGCGACGGCTACTTCGCGTTGCGGGTACGGTTGGAGAATCTGATGGACTAGCTGCCGAGTCCTCACTAGGCGTAATTGGGGGTGGTTCGAGTAGTAACTCGCTCGATGCAGGTGACTGAGCGACTTGAGCGGGTGTAAATTGGCCGAGCGGCTTGCACTCAATGACGGCAGGCTTGAGACGGTCGATAGATACGGTGTCGTGTCGTCCGTTGATGTCTATGACAAATGTTTTTGCCCTACGTTTTATCACCCGAAACGGGCCAGTGTATGGCGAACGCCATCGACGCGAAGGAATACATGAAGAGCGGTTCCTAACGCAGTTGGGACATAACTTGCAGACTGTTATTCACGCGGCGGACTGGCCTTGAGCACTCGCATGTGCTGCGTAAGGCGCTGAGCATAGTCACCGTAGTCGAAAGTCACGGTTGGTGAGGGGGCTACCAACTCCCCAGGCAGACGAAGTGTACAGCCACATACTAGTACGGCCGGTGTTGTGAGTAACTTCTCCTTAACGGTACTACGCAGGCTTAAGAGTGCTAATGGTAGTGTTTCACTCCAAAGGGGGTTACCGTTTGCTCGAAGGGCGGCTTTTAATTGCCGGTGGAAACGCTCAACCATACCATTGGCCTAAGGGTGGTAAGCTGTCGTCTTAACGTGTTAGTGGGAACACCTTTGTCACGAGAAGGCAGTGAGTAGGACTTCCTTAGCAGAGGCTATGTTAGACGCGCGGTCATCTGGGAGGATTTCGAAAGGCGTCCAGGAGTAGTAGCCATCTCGGAGCCCGAGACACCCAATCCCAACCATACCACAGTCGTGTTTCCTGTCTCGCCTATAAATAACAAACCGATTTTGTATAACTCTCGAGACATAGCCATCTAAAGAGCCATGTTTCTGTAACGGCAACTATTGACGCCAGAAGCTTTGAAGAGCTACATCCATTGGTTCATGATGCTACACGTGTTAGTGTTTAGTACCGACCCATTTGCTTCAACACCTGTTACTGTTCAGTTGTGCTTAGAAGGAACTTTAAGAAAGTGGATTACCTGGACTGTGGATAGCTGCGACGATTACACAATGAAAAGCCTTCAAATTCACAATAGAGAATGACTGGTCGCCCATGAAAGGTAACTTAAAGCGGTTCACTGATGATTTAGGTCCAGTATAGGTAGGAAGAAGCCGACCACCTTGGTGGGTTCCTAGGGCTGAAAAGGCGCAGACAGGCGAGCGAGTTGCATGGAGACGCTCCCGCAGCGTAGGGGGTAACCTTCTCTTTCAGCAGATTTTGAGGGCCCACAAACATGCCCAACGGGTGCAAAAATTCTGTCAGCTACAGTATGAGGCGAGGTTCGCCAAGAATGTTAAAATATTCCTCAACAACTATGTACAGTCTACGGCCGAATCACGCGTCGCAGTAGGAAACGTTATGGATGAACAGAGAGGCACGCAAGCAACGCTGGAGAAAAAGCCGAAGTACTTGAGAATTTCTCCGAGCGAGTACACATCGCAAATGCCGGAAACTACCTGCCACTACTTGAACCCTACCGCGTGTCCTGCTATCCCATTCGCGGAAGATCCTAAGATTATTGGGGAATTATCTTCGAAATGGGTACAGGAAGACCTGATCAGAATACGACAGACCAAAACAAGGGAGCTCCCTCTAGGCAGAGGTTTCCATTATCGTACAGCGTTAAACAGAAAAGAAAATCCGACTGACCACTGTCTTTCTCACCATCTTGAACGTAAAAGTAGAAACAATGAATATACAAGGTGGACCAACGCGGGTCGGAAAAGGAAAGAATGCCCCAGTAGCCAACACATGGAATTCACAGTCTTACTGTATAAACATGCATCGATCAATCATTCTGATTCGATACAAACAGACAACACGATCGCCACTGTTCGCGGTTCACAGCCATATCCTTCAGTGTATCCAGCGAAGTGGTTGACGAGTCTTTTGGACCCCAACTACGAAGACGTGAAGCACCTACTTTTCCTAAGTCTGTTGTACACTTTCTCATTCCTCGCTGTCACGTCATCTGTTGACCTCCACGTGGTCTCTTCCACTCTCTAGGAGGAACGGAGAATAGAACGCGATACGGTAGACGTGTGTTTGCCATACGTAACACGTGTCCCAACCAACGAAGTCTACTAAGTTGGACACGCTGTGACAAAACGTTCTCCGAATTAGTACCCAATACTCGCTTTCTGACCTCATCATTACTTACTCGGCTATTCCACCCGATCTTAGCGATACTACGCAAACACCCGTTGTCGAAAACCTCTAGACAAGGAATATCCTCTGCACGCAGACTCCAAGTCTCGCAACCCAACAACAAAACTGAACGCGCCGTGGCTCAGTACACATGACCTTTCAACTTCAGTGAAATATCAGGTCGGCACCACAAGTGCTTCAGTCCAGCGTACGCCGCTCGAGCCTTGGATATACGCCTGCTCACCTCTACTACAGTGCTCCCATCCGTCGTCACGCTGCTGCCAAGGTAGGTGGAGTGGTCGACAACTGCCAGCACCTCTCCGTCGAGCATCAAGCTCGGAATCGTTGACGTCCAGTCCTGTAACATCACTTTAAACTTCGAAGGTGCAAAGCGCATGGCGAATGGAGCTACAGCTCGTGAGAGTCTATCTAGTGCACGTTGAGCATGTTCCGTGCATTCGAACAAGCAGACAACATCGTCCGCGCAATCTAGGTCACACAGCTTTTCACTATTTCCTGGGTCGATGCCCCTTAACGTGGAGATCTCCCAAGGTACTGTCCATTATTTCGTCCATGACGAAGTCGAACAAGAATGGAGAAATTGGACATCCCTGTCGAAAACCGCTCGTCGTGTCGAATCGACTGGGTAGTTCACCGTAAACCCTTACACGGCCAGAAGTATGAGAGTATAACGACCTCCGTAGATTCACGAATTTCTGGGGCATACCTTTTCTGTGAAGAGCGTCGAACAACGCTGTCCGGCCTACTGAATCGAAGGCGCCTTTCAAGCCGAGGAAAACCATTACGGTCGGTCGACGGTGTGTGTGACGCACTTCGAGTATTTGAAGAAGAGTAAAAATCTGGTCGATGCATCCTCGACCTGGGCGGAATCCGGCTTGGTGTTCGTGGGCGTTCCTTTCTCGAGCCGGTTTCAGACGGCACAGCAAAATCGAGGCTTATACCTTGGTGACTATCGGAATTAAGCTAATCCCACGATGGTTACTACAGTCATTGCATATTCCCTTCTGAAAATGGGTATGATCACCCCATAACTAAGGAATACGTTCCTCCTACCAAACGTAACGGAGCAAGGTGGTAAGTGATTTTATCAACACACTACTACCCTTTTTGAGAAGACCTGGAGGGAGTTCGTCAGGACCGACCGCTTTCCATCGCTTTAGTAATCCAATGCTCCACTCTGATTCTATTTCCGATGGGGGCTCAAGTGATACTCCCCAAAGATTCACAGTTGTTGACACAGGAGTAACTACGTCAGCGCGCGACCAGCTAAACTGCTCCTTGAAGTATTAGGCCGAACGATACAGCCTTTGCTCTTTGCCATGAATGAGTCCTTCGTTTCTATCGCATATCGTTTCACTGACCGGGATTCGCCGTCCATCAGTGTCGCGAATACGTTTGGACAGTCTTTGACTGTTACCTAAAGCAGCTACTATTTTCATTTCTTCGGCCATCTTGACCCGCCAATTTTCGCGATCATTCCTAAGACTTTTCGTTACTTGCAGCTTTATACGTATCTTCTTCATCTCTCCCCTGTTCGAGAGCTGACGCTTTTGCCCCATCAGACTCAATAACTCTTGCGAAATCCAGTGTCTCTGATGGACATCGGATCTAGGACCACAGGCGAACCCTGCTGGATATGGGTACAATGCCCATTTACTTGACTGTACGTCGTAGGTCCTAGCCCATGCGCTAACTTCTGTTCATAACGGGTGTGGACTTCTGGATCACACAAACGTTGTACGGCCAACCGGGTTTGCGGTTTGCGTCGATGACCATGGTGGTGGAGAGATAATCGCATTAAGTTTAATGCATGGTCAGACTCTACGTACGTGGACCAATGGGATCTACAGTCCTGAACAGAACTGCGCCACCGGTAGCTTACTGCGATATGATAAATCTGACTCAAAGCTACGGGCCATTTCTAACTGGCCTCGATGGATAAACACCCACTTTGGAACAGAAACTACGATTCCCTGTCCAATCAACTGCTTTCCCCAGTATCCCAAAGGTCCGCAATTTACAGTTCAGCAACGATGACTTACACAGTCGGAGGCCCTACTGAAATCCAAATAACAAACCTCTGTCGTACCATCATCCATTCGTCTTGCAGTCTCGTCTAAGAACATCAGTAGGTTTGTCAAACAAGATCTTCTAACAAAACCCGGCGTCAGTAGTTCGTTAGTAACCAGATGCAAGCAGAATTGTTTTCTGTTTATAAATTCCAAGTACTTAAACAACTTTGATATCAGGCTGACCGGTCTATGATTCTTTGCTTTCCACCTGGATCCTGTCTTACGCATTGCAACAACAGTGGTCTTACACTAGTCCTCTGGCACCTTACCCTACCTTAGCGACGTTTCGTACAGCTGGATCACATACTCTGATAGGACACCGGGAAGAGGTTGAATAAATGCCGCGTGGATCGTATCCGGTCCGGCTGCTTTATGCTTGAACAAAGACTCAAGTTTGTGAAGTACTTCGGCCTCACTTATAGTAGGCTCCTGAAGCACTGGCGTACTCCCTGTATCTGAACTCGCCGCATTAGGCATCTGATTCTGACGATACACGCTCTTAAAGAACGCAAGTAAGGTTTCCACCTTGTCTTTATCATCGACAGCAATGCTTCCGTCGGGCATTTTCAAGGTACCTAAGCTTTCACGTTTCGTTTTCTTGGACTACACATAAGCAAAGGATTTCTTAGGATCCACCCCCACACTGTTGGCGAGTTCCTTCTCTCACTCTCACTTTGTTTTTCGTTGCAGGGCTTGGGCCCTGTTTTTGGCTGTCTTGTACGCGGCCCACGCGTGGTGCATGCTCTGAAGTTTCTAATAGGCTCATAGCCTTTTACGAACAGTTAACGCTGTTGCTATTTTCGGCTTTCATCAAGACGACCGGCCCTTATTTCTATGCGATACCAACGGAGTAAACTCGTCTGTCAAGCTTATTATCCCGGTTTTTACTGACCTTAACCCTTCCTCCACAGATGGTTCCGGCACTTCCGCGTACCAACAAATGCTTCATGCCCTAACCCTCAGCTGATCCTTGTCCACTCTAGCGTAGTTCCGAACCAACCCAGATTCTGGTTTGTTGTGCCTTACAGCGAACATCGTTCGCAGGACTCCGTGATCACCCTTCCAAAATGGTTTTTCTATCATCAAAAGGGTTATGTCAAATTGACAGCTGGTTACCAGCAGGTCTAGCCTAGATAATCGTTGTCCATCGTGGAAGCGTGTTGCCTCTCTTACGTGTTGAGTGAGGGCGTGGTTGTGAAGCTGCATCGCAAGGGGATTTCCGGTGGTCCCCCAAGGGGGAACATTCATCGTCCCGGTTTATTGTTGGAAGATTCACGTCTCCCAATATGATAAAGCGCCGTGGCCTACTCAGCACCACCTGTAGAAGTTCTCCCCATCTGTTTGTGGGGCCCTATAGACACGAACTATTCCTACCGGCCACCGTCCTAGGTAAACACAACGTGCGGTGACTTGTACGTTGGGTGTAACTAGTGTAAACGAGACCTTCCATTGATTATAATCAGCTCTTACGAGAAGCTGTACCCCTTCACCCAGCCTACCGTGTATTCCATCCTTTCTGTGGGTGGTGTAGCCCCGAATTCGCATAGCATTTCGCAACTTTTTCAGACACGTCTACGTGAAAGTTGTAATCACCGAATCACTCGTTCTAGTCGGTAACCCCCCCCCCTACTTACCTCCCAAGATACAGGCAGTTATGTACCAAATGGCGGCATCCTCTGCCAAGTCATCTGCTTTTCAATACCCTTTGGGGCCGTTGTACTCTCGGATGTAATTCTCGAGGGGACAACCCGTGATTTGCACAAACAGCCATTTGGCCCATATTCTCCTGGACATTCAAGGCCACATCACGCATGGCAAATGTTATGCTGTCAAAGGAAGCACCTGGGGCCTCCCTTGTATCATTATTTGGCCTTCCATTGTTTCTCGAGGGCGTCAGGGACCTATTCCTGTTCAACGGTGTAGGTGTTCGTGCAACGACTGTTGCCCAGCTTTCATACGCATTAGTGTCGTTCCGTTGGGTTCCGACAGGCGTCGCAGCCACCTGTTTCCATTTCGGTCACACCTCCCTTGGTGGTACGCAGTCACTGAGCGTTCATCTGCTTTTCATCCTCTGTGAGTACTCTTTTACCTACCGGCCCGACCTCCTCGCTTTCCTTAGCTGCTACGCTAAGCATTTACTCTCCAGCTTGGCCTTCGGTCGTTTTCTCTCGTTTTCATTAGAACATACTGCTTGGGTTCCGGTTTCAGTGGATGCGGCGGATTTTGTTCCCGATCAACCTATGCCTTGGAGGAAGTGTCCGGTGTGATCCTCATGTACCCTCCTGTGGTGTGCGCAACCCTTGATGTCCGGCCTAGCAATCGGTCCCTACTGTATGTGCTTGCAAAGACGATGAGCAGGGGGCCGCGGTTTTAGCGCGCTGGTTTCTTTCCAAAACCCTACTCAGTGGCACTTCGTGTACTTTCGGTTACTAGATGGCCCTACCATGTTCAAGACATTTAAGACGTGCCCATGGCCAGCTTCTTTTCTGATCCCCGACTCTTTGATCACCGGGTTTGTTTCTAAGTGGTTTGTCCTTCTTTACCTGTTATTCTTTCATCTTAACAACTGTGCGCGTAGCTAGTATCAGGCTCATTGGTAACCCTTCTAATAAACTTCCGGCGGTGGACCCGTTTTTCTATTTAGTGATCCCCGTAATATACGAGAGCGTTACTGTACCAGAGCAACACAGCGAACATACCCAAGTAGCACGTTGCCCCAGAATATGAAGAAGATAAAGTGCATCAACCCGAGCGAAAAATATCCCGAATAGAAAGCTCACATTATTAAATACTGTACTACGGAATTATCGTGAAATTATTATTCTCAATTCACTATCATGACAAGAAAATGACCATAGAGTCCAGAATTTCGAAAATTCAAACCATGAGGCAATTCACAAGAAAAATTTGAAATACGTTTATCACGAGAACGAGTACTTAGAGGGCTCGCACGACGCCTACTCTCTCATTTTAAAGTAACAGAGTACTCCGGACAGCACACGCCCAGATGACCTTCAGCTCAGTTCAGGTCAGTTCAGTTCAGTTCAGTTCAGTTCAGTCTGCACAGGACAGGTAATGGCCACGGCCAATCGAGCGTCCAGAATTCCTTCGATGGTATGCACACCAGTTATGCACCCACCACTGCCGAGTGTATTTCGTCGAATCCCCGCTAAAAATGAGAGGGAAACGGAAAACCTCATCGCACATCAACTGCGAGAGACATTATGCATCGTGAGCGTTCACTGAGACAGTATGCAATGAGGGAAAAAGTCTGCTAAAACATACTTCAGAAGGACGACAGTGCTTCCCGTCATCCATCTAGTTGATATTCTTAAGGCTCACTACAAGGAAAGATCTCGTACCACTTGCGATCAAGGGCACATTTGAAGCATTGGACTGTCTGCAGATCTACCATTTCACCAGGCAGACCGTTCCAACTGTTCACAACCCTGTTGCTGAAGAAGTGCGATCTAGCCATCAACCTAGATCGGGCTTTTATCAACTTCTTTTCGTGTCCCCTTGTTCTGGAGTCTACGGCCAATTGGAATAGACTATCTGGTCTGAGGCCAGAAAAGCCCTTCATTACCTTGAACGTTTCTATGAGATCCCCTCGACTTCTCCTCCTTTCCAACGAGAAGAGATTCAGGTCACAGAGTCTCTGCTCGTAAGTCTTGCCCCTCTGCCCTTCAACCATCCGCGTGGCGAGACGTTGGACTTTCTCTAGGCAGGCGGCGTCCTTTTTGTAGAAGGATGACCAAGCCTGCACACTACCTTCTAAGTGAGGTCGTACTATGGCCATGTAAATAGGTACGAATACCTCCGGCTTCCGGCAAAACAAAGCCGATCGCAGTCTAAAGAGCTCCCCACGAGCCTTATGCGCAGCCGCGTTGCACTGCTCCGACCATTTGAAGTCACTTTTCATGATGATCCCCAGGTCTTTAACCCTACTGGCTGCCTCTACGGTGAACAGCCCTTGATCATGAGCGACAGTTAGGCTCTCTGTTGCCCTTGACAACAAATGGCTTTTTTGAGCGTTTAGAGGTAAGTCCCATTTGTATTCCCAGTTCAGGACGGTACCTATTTCCCTGCCCAAGTCCGCCCTACCCTTAGATCCAACAATCTTCACATCATCCGCAAAAATAAAGCTGGGTGATTGAAGAGTGGATGCTAGGTCATTAATAAATAACAAGAATAGGACCGGGCCTAGGACGGATCCCTGAGGTACACCACTAGTGACGTTCACCAAACTGGAGCACCTGTCCCCCACCTTGACATAAAGCGTCCTGTGGGAGAGGAAGTCCTCCAGCCACCTATATACTGGCCCACCTATACCGAAAGTCTCCATCTTGCATAGCAAAAGACGATGATTAACGGAGTCGAACGCCTTGCTAAAGTCGAGGTAACATACCTCAACATGCTTACCTTCGTCCAGTCGTCGAGTTACTCCATCTAAGAAGCACAGGAGATTGGTCAGGCAAGATCTATTTCTCAGGAATCCATGCTGCGCCGGGCTTAGCATGGAGTGCTGCGGTAAGTGCTGGCAGATATGGGCATGGATGATCTTCTCGAGAACTTTACAGAGAATGCTAGTTAGGCTTACCGGCCTGTAGTTCTGCACATCCGACTTAGGCCCACTCTTATGTATTGCCACGACTGTCGCGACTTTCCAGTCCTGAGGCAGCTTTCCCTGGTCCAACGTGGATCCATACAATCTGCATACCGATGGAGCTATGATATCCGCCAACGGCTTGATGATAGCTGGATGAATGCCATCTGGGCCCGCTGACTTGTGGCTGTTTAACTCCTGTAGGTACTTACGCACGCATTCCTCTGAAAGATCTAGCTCGTTTAACTGAGGAGGATGCACCAGAGCCAGATCTACTAGTACCCCACTATCTATCCTATGTACACTACCAAAGTATTCCCCCAGGGCGTCTGCTTTGCCCTGGTCGTCAGTGACAATACCATATTCTCTAGTGGATAGCGGACCTACGGCATTTCTTGTTGAGCCTTTAGACTGTACAAAGCTGTAGAACTTCTTCGGCTGTTGTCTTACAGACTGGGCCAATTTCAGCTCAAATTCCCGTTTAGAAGTTCTCAAAAGGCTTTCAGTCTCGTTTCTCAGCTTCGTATAGCGATTCCAGGCTAGCTGGCTGCCGGAAGCTTTGTACTGGTTCCAATAGCGGTTTCTACGTCTGATGGCCTTGGCTATTGCAGCCTTCCACCACATGGGCTTGCCCTCCCCACTCCTTCGTTTTAGGGGTGCGAACTCTTCCTGTAGGGCAGTCAGGGATCCTTTTATGGCCTGCCAGCGCTCCTCCACAGTAGCCTCCTCTGGCGCATCCCAGGTCAAACCCATCGCCCTATTACGAAGCCTATCTATGTCCATACTACCGAAATGTCTGACCAGCCTAGAGGGTACCTTCGGTTGCCGCATGCATAAGACTATTTTGACACACACGTGGTCACTCTTTCCCAGCGGTGCACAATAATGCAGTCCAGCCACATCGTTGGGGAAGTTCGTTATAGCTAGATCCAGCAGGGATGGAACGCATCCAGTCCTATATCTGGTATTCTCCCTAATATGCTGATGCAACGCATTGTCATGCAGCCATTCTAAGTAGCTTTGCTCCTCCGATCCCGGCACGCAGACCTCAGCCACCCAGTCGATGTGCGGAAGATTGAAGTCACCCACTATGAGGGTCTTTTGTGCGTCCTTAACTAGTTCAGTCAAAGTCCGCAGCAAACAAACGTCCTCTTCGTGGTTTGTGCTTGGTGCCCTGTAGACACAGACGACGTTAACCCTTCTGCCTGGAAGGATGATCGTAACGGCGCATAGCTGGATATTGCGAGTGCACATCTTGGTCTGGGACTCAAGGTGGTTTGCACCTGACCTAACGAGGGTGGCTACTCCACCACCAAGGCAATCTTGTTCCCGATCCTGCCTGTAGGCTGCAAAACTGTTACTTATTAGACCTGGCACATGGTCTTCTTCAGAAAGCCACGTTTCCGTGACGGCAACTATTGATGCTTTCTGTTCGTCAGCGGTTTTGGCAAGTTCCGCCCATTTGTTTCTAATACTACACGCGTTAGTATATAACACCACCGCGTTTGCTCCGTCGCCTAGATGTCTTTTGTTATTCATTCCTGACTGTTTCTCAGGCGCAACGCCTGAGATGATGACCCATTTTTTGCTTCGGATGACCCCACTGGGGTGCATGAAGCCGGCTGATGGTCCAGAATTTCTGACGACTCCCAATCCATCTCTATAGGAGTGGCCACAACATCCAGCCTGGCAGGGATCACGCTGTCATCTATCTTCGGGCAGCACTGCCAATTTTCGTCTTCCAGCGCATCTTCGATTACAACTATTAGCGACCCCGCACGAGGCTTCTTTACTATTGCCGGGGTCGGAGCCTGAGAGCCGAGTACGGCATTCCGCTGAACTTTTAGATTTCTCACCAGCGCCCTGGCTGGTCGAGCAAGGTTATCTCCCGGGGCTAGACCACCAGGCCTTACCCTATGTTCGTCCGGCACAATCTGGTATCTGCCCTTTGTAATCTGAGCTACTACCGCTGCCCTCGCCAGCAGTCTATCCCGGGTAGCCTCATCAGCGAACTCCACCAGTATTGGTCTCGCACGAAGTTCGCCTTTGTCCCCCAGTGGTGACTTACATGTCCCCACTCTGTGCACCCTTCTTAGAGTAGGAGGGTACGGAACACCTGCGATTCGCAGTATGTCGCAGACCCTCCTCCTGTCAATGTCTCTCCTGGCCTTCGATTCCCTTATAAAGGGTTCTTCCTGGTTTAGGATCAGAAGCCTGTGGCTTGAGACCCTGCCCATCGACAAGACCTGCCTCTGCAGGTCCTTCACCTTGTTTTCTAATACCAGAAGAGCAGGGTCATCCACCCTAGCCAACCCATCTTTCGCTCTATTACAGTCTCCCTTCTTTTTGACCTGCCTCTCCCTTCTCGGCTTCTGCTCCGTCCACTGGCCCTCGTCGGTCTGCTTCAAAGGAGTGGAGGCAACGACCGCCTGGCAAGCCTTCGGAACTGGTTCATTCGCTCGGATGATCGTCCTCTCGGGTGTTGATACTACTTCCGCAAACGACTTACTACAACCTGCTTGCGGTGGTTTGGGGCTTACAACCGAGGTACTACTTGGTGGACGTTGGTCCTGCAGTTTAAAGGCCAGACTGGCCGCCTCCTTGCAGGGGGCACAGACCCATTCAGCCCATGGGTTCTGTTTATAAAGGACATAAATGTCCTTTGCTATCCCTGAACACCTTGTGTGGGCCCATCTCTTGCATATCTCGCATTCTATACCGTTTACCACTCGTTTTCCGCACTTGGGTGCTAGACACGGGTCGGAAACGCGTGTCATACCGAAAACCGCAAAAACGAGGGAAAATACAACTCAAGTGCTCTTTACCCAAACACAAAATACGCACTCTGACAATAGCAGGTAAATCCCGCTAACACAGTTGTCTTGATGTCTTGAAGTACCACACGGGTTCGAGGCTTTGAGCCCAATTGTCCCGGTTCTTGAGGAAATCTTTGATCTTCTGTCGGATTCACCGAGCTGAAACGAGAGTAAAAAGAAGCGGGGGGGGGGGGGGCGGGGTGGCAGCGAAAACAAGATACACATAACCTCATGCAGTGTCACACTGTGGACAGTGCCTTAAGCTGAGTGAGGGATAGTGTCTTGTGGTTCAAACTTAATGATGGCCAGATTGACATTATTGGTGATTACTGAAGAAAATGGTTGGAGCTGATGAAGTCATTTTTGCGGAAAATAAGAATGGTGTTCCTAATTTTGCGGCGACTTTTGTTTTAGTTAGCCACTTCGTAGTATATATGGGTTGCGCAAGGCTGTTACCGCTCACACCTATTAACTGTCATGGCCGTTGCACGTGCTTTCGTTGATGACTCTGAGAGTTTCTGCAGACATGTAAAAGACGCCTATAAATTATTCTCAAGGTTCGAGGACGACTTTCGGCTATTTCAGCAGCAGACTTTCACCTCGTTTTACGTGTATGACAGTGTTAGTGCTGAGAATTGGCTTCGTACACATCTGGGTGCACTGCCAAAAAATTTCCCATACTATCGGGTTAAATTTTACTGCGTGCACAATCGACGGCGAAACAGGACAGTCATCAGGTATGCAAAGCACAGTAAATCTATCTTTACTTTTCAGATATCAGAATACTCAATGCCCGGCCTTCGTGAGGATCCGTGCCGTCGGAATGCAGTACAAAGTCGTTGGTCAATGTCTGCAGCATAACCACGATTTTCATCTCATCAGCGATAGGTTCTACCATCGTAATAGGCGTTTGACTCCCGAAAAAGAGTTACACATATTAGAACTGATGTGTAAGGTTGATTAGACCTTACTTCGCGGTTTCCTTAGTAAACGCGTGCTTCGGTCCTTTGTACTGCGTGGACCACCTGCACGTTACTCTAATGTGCGGCACTGCACAAATATGTTAACCAGAACAGTATTCTCCACGACCCGTGAGAACGAGAAGGCGATTGGGAGAGATAGTGGTTAGCGTGTATTTGGGAGCGTGCGTGAGAGCGTGCGCAAGAGCAACGGTCAAATGGCAACCGCGCTTGGCAGTCAGCGTTCAGTTAAACAATAAACGTGGTAAAAGTACGAATGAAGATGGCAACCGCTACAGTGGCCTCCTCCTAGAAGTCCGACGGAGTTGGGCTTCGATCGTGATGGTAAGCCGGAATTATTGGTTGTCCAGGAACTCCTCATAGCTTGTCCGTTATATTGTTGGTGACGTCGAACGACTGCTGATGAGTTTACCGGTGCCTGCACTCTCGAGGTCTGATGTGCGTGGGTCCATTTGTGTTTTGGCGCCCGCGGGTCTCATACGAATGCAAGCCGGAAAAGGCCTCGTCAGGTCCATCCAAAAAGGCGTCCAGTTGCCGTCTCCAGTGCCAGGCTGACCAATCGTCCCGTTGTCCAGTGAGCGGTTGGCTCCTTGAACGTGCACGGGAGTCAGCCAGGCTACGGATGAAGCCAATGTGACTTGTTAGATCCGTCTGAGAGGGCAAGGTAAACTGGAACAAAATAGCGCCTGAGGGCGCCGGCGGATGTTGGACCGTAATAACAACACACAAACGATGTTCGGTGTTGTTGTAGTCGCTAGGAGACCAGAAGAAAATGAAACCATAACTACAGATTGTAATTTCACGGGTCTGTTTTTTGGTAAATTCATGGCGAACTTCCCAACTTATTGCTAACAGTCGGTTGTAAAAATCGTCACGAAATCGGCGAAGCGGACGGGATTTCGTAATTGGCGACCGCGACGGCTACTTCGCGTTGCGGGTACGGTTGGAGAATCTGATGGACTAGCTGCCGAGTCCTCACTAGGCGTAATTGGGGGTGGTTCGAGTAGTAACTCGCTCGATGCAGGTGACTGAGCGACTTGAGCGGGTGTAAATTGGCCGAGCGGCTTGCACTCAATGACGGCAGGCTTGAGACGGTCGATAGATACGGTGTCGTGTCGTCCGTTGATGTCTATGACAAATGTTTTTGCCCTACGTTTTATCACCCGAAACGGGCCAGTGTATGGCGAACGCCATCGACGCGAAGGAATACATGAAGAGCGGTTCCTAACGCAGTTGGGACATAACTTGTAGACTGTTATTCACGCGGCGGACTGGCCTTGAGCACTCGCATGTGCTGCGTAAGGCGCTGAGCATAGTCACCGTAGTCGAAAGTCACGGTTGGTGAGGGGGCTACCAACTCCCCAGGCAGACGAAGTGTACAGCCACATACTAGTACGGCCGGTGTTGTGAGTAACTTCTCCTTAACGGTACTACGCAGGCTTAAGAGTGCTAATGGTAGTGTTTCACTCCAAAGGAGGTTACCGTTTGCTCGAAGGGCGGCTTTTAATTGCCGGTAGAAACGCTCAACCATACCATTGGCCTAAGGGTGGTAAGCTGTCGTCTTAACGTGTTGGCAACCCAGCGTAGCGAGTAGGCTGCCGAAAGCGCCGTCAAAATGTGGACCGCGATCGGTGGTCACTATTGCCGGGCAACCGAAATGACTAACCCAACCGGTCAGAAAAGCTTTCGCGGCCTCTTCCGACGTGGGACGAGGGATAGGGATGGCCTGCGGCCAGCGAATAAAACGATCCACGCATGTGAGTATGTAAACTTACCCAAGCGAAGGTGGGAGTGGTCCTACGAGATCGACGTGCACATGATGAAAACGTGTTTCAGGTTCTGGGAACCTGGCTAACGCCGCCTTAGTGTGCCTATGGGTCTTAACACGTTGACACTGCAGACAAGCACGAGCCCATTGACGGACATCTCGTTTGACATTGTGGCAAACAAAACGCTCAGTTATCAGTTTCACCGAGGCAGTCACACCCGGATGAGCCAGATTATGGAGTGCCATGAACGTAGGATAACGGTGGGCAGCAGGAACTACTGGCCTAGGGCGACCTTGCGACACATCGCACACGATGGTATTCTGGGAAGCTGGGATAGGCACTGTGGTTAAACTCAAAGAACCGTTTTGTCGAAGTTGTTCGATGTCAGGGTCCATAGTTTGAGCCTGTGCCATTGCGTCCAAATTGATGTTAGGCGTTTGTGACAGACTTAGTTGATATACGCGCGATAAGGCGTCTGCGACGGGATTAAGTACCCCAGAGACGTGTCGTATGTCCACAGTAAACTGTGAGACAAAGTCTAAGTGGCGAGTCTCGCGTGGTGAGTATCGATCCGAAGCTGACTTCAGTGCGTAAACCAAAGGCTTGTGGTCTGTAAACACCGTGAACGAGCGGCCTTCGAGTGCGTGTCGAAAATGACGGATTCCCAAGTAGATGGCTAATAACTCTCTACCGAACGTGCTGTACCTTGATTCGGCGGGTTGTAGGCGCTTGGAGAAGAATGCTAAAGGTTGCCAAGAGTCATCTACGAACTGTTGCAGTACTGCTCCAACCGCTGTGTCCGAGGCATCCGTCACTACCGAAATAGGAGCCAAAGGGTCGGGGTGTGTAAGGAGTGCTGTGTTGGCGACAGCATCTTTGACCAAGGCGAATGCGGCTTGTGCCGTGTCGGGAAACACGAACTTCCGCTTACCTCCGCGCAACAGGCCGGTGAGGGGTTGCATCATTTCCGCACAGTGAGGAATAAATCGGCGGTAGAAATTCACCAGACCGGCAAACTGACGTAAGTGGCGAAAAGATTGGGGTTCAGGGTAGTCGCGAATAGCGGAAACTTTATCTGACAGAGGGCGGATACCCGAGGATGAAATAGAATGTCCTATGAAAGTGATATCAGACCGGCCTAATTCGCATTTCGCGATATCGATCGTAACGCCGTGCTGGCTAAGGCATTCGAAAAGTGCTCGTAAGTGTGTAGCGTGCTCTTGTTCTGAAGAACTCGCCACCAAAATATCATCCAGGTATACGTGGACATTTTCCAAACCACGAGTTGCTTCGTGCATGAACCGTTGAAAGGTCTGGGCTGCATTGCTGAGTCCAAACGGCATTCGCAGAAACTCGAACAGCCCGAAAGGTGTAGTGACGGCAGTTTTAGGTATATCGGCCTCTGCTACCGGGATCTGGTTGTACGCCCGAACCAAATCGATACGGCTGAAGACGGAGCAACCTGATAAAGACGAAGTAAGATCCTGTATATGGGGAATCGGGTATCGGTCCGGGACGGTGACTTTGTTAAGCGCTCTGTAATCACCACAGGGTCGCCAGTCGCCACTAGACTTAGGAACCATATGAAGGGGAGAAGCCCAAGGGCTACTAGAAGGGCGTATTATACCCAGTTCTAGCATATGTTCGAATTCGGCCTGTGCGACACGAAGCTTGTCTGGTGCTAACCGACGCGGCCTACTGAACACTGGGGGTCCCTTAGTATCGATATGGTGAGTGGCACTGGTCGTCACTGCTGGGAGAGGCCCGGCCTGCCGAAACATGGCCGGGTAGGCGGCGATGAGTTCGCCATAAGGTTGGTGTGCCGGTGGTTGAACGTAAAAGGGCGTGACGTGATTTACTCGCGAATTATGACCCGCAACGGCGAGAGTGGTCTCACGATCCACCACTCTGCGGTGCCGTGCATCAACTAACAAGTCAAAGTGCTGCAGGAAGTCAATGCCCAGAATTAGGTACGGGACGTCGGCGATGATGAATACCCAACGAAAATTACGCTTTAAACCCAAGTTTAAGGTGAGCGACCGCTGGCCAAACGTTGGGATGGCCGTGCCATTGGCAGCGCGTAGTGTTTGGGCCTGCGGTGTGCTATTGTCGTCTTTCGATCGGGGGAGGACGCTCACTTCGGCACCGGTATCTACAAGGAATAGGTTATTTGAAATAATGTCCCTTACGTTCAAAAGCCGACTATTGGTGTGATACCCGGCTTCGTGGGTCGCCACCACGGGCCGGGGGTTGTTTCCCTGATGAGCACCGGGAAACGTACACCCTCGTTCGCATCGTTCGGCTCCCTCACCGAAGCGACTGTGGTATTTACAATACCCTTCTTTTGAAGAACCGACGAAACGTCGTCGCAATGTCGGACTATGGAGCCTAGGTGAGCGTGCGCGGTGCCGCTCCTGTGACCCACTTCTAACTGCTAGGCGTTGCAGGCTCGCGTCAATTCTAGACAAAACTGACGCGAGTTCGTTAGATGTTGGCAAGGCAGGCACCGTTGCGACGGAGGGCTTGGTTACTCCAGCTACAGCGGGGTTGTATCGTGACATAATGTCATCAGCTATCGCTGCAGTTTTCTTTCAGCGAGCATTTGCGCGTGGCACTTAGTAAAACTGGAATGTTGTGCGGCAAACGCTGCAGCCAAAGTTCCCTCAAGAGCGGGTCCTCGCCTACAGTCGGTCCTCTCAAGCGCTGCATCTCACGCAGCAGTTCGGAGGGCTTCCTACTTCCAGGCTCAACGTTTTGAAGTTGTTGCGTACGTTGGTCTTGCGTTGGGGTCGTGCGGGCAATGACGGCCTCCTTTAAAGCCTCATAGCTTCGGGAAGAGATTATTACGTCCCTTACTTGCATTGTGACCTCCGGCGGGAGGCGGCCTGCTACCCACCTGAAACGGCTGGCGTCACTGGTTATACGGCAGTTTTCGAATTCTAACTCAACCAGCGTGAACCAGAGTTCTGGATCAGCAGGCGTGAATGCCGGTATGTGCAGCGTGATCGCCCCAACGGTGGGGTCTGAGCAGGATTTCCGTTCGGCAGACATAGCGATTACTTTATGGAATACAGACGGGAAAAGAAATCAACGACCAATGGGACACTATAGTCTTCGCGAAAAAAAATCACGACGAATTAGACACAAAATATGTACGGACGAGAAAAAAAATTATTTGGTAAACCAACCAAAAAAAAATCAAGATAGAAAAACAATAAAACACAAAAAAACGTACGCAGACGGGACCTTGAACGGTAGAAAACAAGGAAACTAACGTGACCTGGGGATCACGTCGGGCTCACCAATTGTAAGGTTGATTAGACCTTACTTCGCGGTTTCCTTAGTAAACGCGTGCTTCGGTCCTTTGTACTGCGTGGACCACCTGCACGTTACTCTAATGTGCGGCACTGCACAAATATGTTAACCAGAACAGTATTCTCCACGACCCGTGAGAACGAGAAGGCGATTGGGAGAGATAGTGGTTAGCGTGTATTTGGGAGCGTGCGTGAGAGCGTGCGCAAGAGCAACGGTCAAATGGCAACCGCGCTTGGCAGTCAGCGTTCAGTTAAACAATAAACGTGGTAAAAGTATGAACGAAGATGGCAACCGCTACAGATGTGCACTTTCCGCCGATCCAGCGAAATATGTGAATACGCTCGCCAGAAATTCAACCGGTTGTTCACAGTTAGGGATGTTTACTACTTGAGGGCCAAGTCGAATGCCGTAGATAACCGTAGTGATGTGCTTAAGGTTCAACAACTAATGACTGGAAAGGGTTATTTGCGAACCATATCGCGGGAAGGCGTAGTTTGGTTCGCGTTTCACATTCCACAGACCGTTAAGTCTCTGGCGGATAAATATAGCGAGGTACTGCTAGCGGATGCCACCCACCAGCTGAACTGCCGTGGCTACCTTCTTTGGCATTGCATGTTGATAGGCGATAGTGGCCTAGGTCGTTCAATTTTCTACGCCCTGCTTCCTAACGAGAGCAGTGCTAGTTATCTGCGTGCAATCACCGAAATGAGAGCCAGGTTACCGGGGACAGCGAACGTGAAGACAATCATATTAGATCGAAGCCTAACGCAATAAAAGGGATTTGCGGTCATGTATCCAGGTGCAGAATTCGTTTTCTGTCGGTTCCACGTTCTTCGGGATATGAAGCGTCGATGTTATCGCTTGCACGGCTTGTCCCTAAATGACAAGCAACGCGTTCATCAATGGATGCGAAATTTGGTTTACGCCTCAACTCAGGTGATATTTGATAGATTTAAGGCCGCCATTCTTGGCCGTAGTGCAGAGGCCATGAATTACTTGAACCGAACTTGGTTGCCGTATGAAGTAATGTGGGCGGGTTATAGTGTCATGAATAAGGAAACCTTCGGTACCTTTACTACCAACAGGGTCGAGGTTGAGAATCGCCACCTGAAGGAAGGGCTATCTGCCCGATCGTCTTTGGTAGATGTTTCCACTAGAATGTTAAAACGAACGGAGGATTTAGATGAAGCTAGGCGCCGTAGACTAAGTAAGCAGTTAGTTGGTTCCTTCCGGTCGTCGGCTGGAATGGATACGTACTCAGGGTTTTTGACCCCATTAAGTACCATCGCTCGTATCGCACTTGAGAAACACGTGCGTTTGCATCAGGTTAGGAGCATTGTTCCTAATGGCGGCAGATGGTTTCTCAGGTGCCGTCGATCATGTAAAGTGACTGTTAGAATGGGCCGTTACCCTAGTTGTACTTGTTGCTTCTTTAAACAGTGGTCGATACCATGCAGTCCTATTTTGCATGTGGCTGACAAGATAGGATATGGATTCCATAGACTAGCCGTAGGTCGATATAAATGTAAGCATCTATATTTAGATACGTATGTAAGTACACATGTACACATTTACATATAAATATATATATATATATTTATGTATTTACATGTACATATACATACATAGTTATATACGTATATATACATGTACGTACGTGTGCATAGAACCGTATAAAATTTATGTATATATATTCTTATATAAATCAGTATATACACGTTCGTAGAGAAATATACGAATACGTACCTACGTGTGCATATAGGCTTATAAACATACATATATATATATATATATACAAACATGTGTTGACATGTGCATACATACAAATGTATATACACATATTAACATTCGTATATATATATTTATATGGGGAATCCACAAGACCTACCTACATTATTTAGGTATAGAAATACAATAGGAGCTTGTGCCTTCTTATGAGAAATTTAGCTGTATAGTTCCCCGTTTTGCTGTACAATTCCCATTTCTTGGTATCGGTTACCGTGGACTGTATCTTTGTATAAATTGCTGTACTTGGACCGAAAATGGCAACTAAGTTATCGCGAACCCATTCAAATTGACGCCAAATTTTTAAATACCGCGCTGTTGGACCACAGAACGCTACCCTGAGTGAGAGTGCGGCATTCATGACCATATATGCGATAAAAGACAACTATTTTGTTTGTTTTTTTGACAAAGGGAGTTATTGGGAGAGACCCAGGTAGAGGTCGGGCTTTTTCTAGAAGATAATTTTGTTCTGCGAGAGAACTATATCTGCCGGAAATGCAGACCCCTGGTGTAAGTGACGCGTGGTTTGAATTCATAGTGCTCTCGTCTTTGAACTGAGTTTTTGAATAGTTTTGTGAATTAACCCAGTTTAATTCACAATACTGAGCGTATCATAATTGCATTTAAAGTGCGCTTTATCCGGAGAATATTTTTATTCTCTTTGTAGTATTGCCGAGAAGTGTTCGGTGCTTTTTGAAGCGATCTTTCCTCGTTTCTAGACTTTCTTTTTGTTTTTCTTTTTGTGTTAGCTGGATTTACCTGCTAGTGTCCGAGTGCGTATTTTGTGTTTGGGTGAAGAGCACTTGAGTTGTTTTCGCCCTCGTTTTTGGGGTTTTTCTGTATGACACGCGTTTCCGACCCGTGTCTCGCACCCAAATGCGGAAAACATGCGGTAAATGGTATAGAGTGCGAGATATGCAAGAGATGGGCCCACACAAGGTGTTCAGGGATAGCAAAGGACATCTTTGTCCTTTATAAACAGAACCCATGGGCTGAATGGGTCTGTGCCCCCTGCAAGGAGGCGGCCAGTCTGGCCTTTAAACTGCAGGCCCAAGGGCAGGATCAACGTCCACCAAGTAGTACCTCGGTTGTAAGCCCCAAACCACCGCAAGCAGGTTGTAGTAAGTCGTTTGCGGAAGTAGTATCAACACCCGAGAGGACGATCATCCGAGCGAATGAACCAGTTCCGAAGGCTTGCCAGGCGGTCGTTGCCTCCACTCCTTTGAAGCAGACCGACGAGGGCCAGTGGACGGAGCAGAAGCCGAGAAGGGAGAGGCAGGTCAAAAAGAAGGGAGACTGTAATAGAGCGAAAGATGGGTTGGCTAGGGCGGATGACCCTGCTCTTCTGGTATTAGAAAACAAGGTGAAGGACCTGCAGAGGCAGGTCTTGTCGATGGGCAGGGTCTCAAGCCACAGGCTTCTGATCCTAAACCAGGAAGAACCCTTTATAAGGGAATCGAAGGCCAGGAGAGACATTAACAGGAGGAGGGTCTGCGACATACTGCGAATCGCAGGTGTTCCGTACCCTCCTACTCTAAGAAGGGTGCACAGAGTGGGGACATGTAAGTCACCACTAGGGAACAAAGGCGAACTTCGCGCGAAACCAATCCTAGCGGAGTTCGCTGATGAGGCTACCCGGGATAGACTGCTGGCGAGGGCAGCGGTAGTAGCTCAGATTACAAAGGGCAGATACCAGATTGTGCCGGACGAACATAGGGTAAGGCCTGGTGGTCTAGCCCCGGGAGATAACCTTGCTTGACCAGCCAGGGCGCTGATGAGAAACCTAAAAGTTCAGCGGAATGCCGTACTCGGCTTTCAGGCCCCGACCCCGACAACAGTGAAGAAGCCTCGTGCGGGGTCGCTAATAGTTGTAATCGAAGATGCGCTGGAAGACGAAAATTGGCAGTACTGCCCGAAGATAGATGACAGCGCGGCCCCTGCCAGTCTGGATGTTGTGGCCACTCCTATAGAGATGGATTGGGAGTCGTCAGAAATTCTGAACCATCAGCCGGCTTCATGCACCCCAGTGGGGTCATCCGAAGCAAAAAACGGGTCATCATCTCAGGCGTTGCGCCTGAGAAACAGTCAGGAATGAATAACAAAAGACATCTAGGCGACGGAGCAAACGCGGTGGTGTTATATACTAACGCGTGTAGTATTAGAAACAAATGGGCGGAACTTGCCAAAACCGCTGACGAACAGAAAGCATCAATAGTTGCCGTCACGGAAACGTGGCTTTCTGAAGAAGACCATGTGCCAGGTCTAATAAGTAACGGTTTTGCAGTCTACAGGCAGGATCGAGAACAGGATCGCCTTGGTGGTGGAGTAGCCATCCTCGTTAGGTCAGGTACAAACCACCTTGAGTCTCAGACCAAGAAGTGCACTCGCAATATCCAGCTATGCGCCGTTACTATCATCCTTCCAGGCAGAAGGGTTAACGTCGTCTGTGTCTACAGGGCACCAAGCACAAACCATGAAGAGGACGTTTGTTTGCTGCGGACTTTGACTGAACTAGTTAAGGACGCACAAAAGACCCTCATAGTGGGTGACTTCAATCTTCCGCACATCGACTGGGTGGCTGAGGTCTGCGTGCCGGGATCGGAAGAGCCAACCTACTTAGAATGGCTGCATGATAATGCGTTGCATCAGCATATTAGGGAGAATACCAGATATAGGACTGGATGCGTTCCATCCCTGCTGGATCTAGCTATAACGAACTTCCCCAACGATGCCGCTGGATTGCATTATTGTGCACCGCTGGGAGAGAGTGACCACGTGTGTGTCAAAATAGTCTTATGCATGCGGCAACCGGAGGTACCCTCTAGGCTGGTCAGACATTTCGGTAGTATGGACATTCGCTTCGTAATAGGGCGGTGGGTTTGACCTGGGACACGACAGAGGAGGCTACTGTCAAGGAGCGCTGGCAGACCATAAAGGGATCCCTCACTGCCCTACAGGAAGAGTTCGCACCCCTAAAACGAAGGAGTGGGGAGGGCAAGCCCATGTGGTGGAAGGCTGCAATAGCCAAGGCCATCAGACGTAGAAACCGCTCTTGGAACCAGTACAAAGCTTCCGGCAGTCAGCTAGCCTGGAATCGCTATACGAAGCTGAGAAACGAGACTGTAAGCCTTTTGAGAACTTCTAAACGGGAATTTGAGCTGAAATTGGCCCAGTCTGTAAGACAACAGCCGAAGAAGTTCTACAGCTTTGTACAATCTAAAGGCTCAACAAGAAATGCCGTAGGTCCGCTATCCACTAGAGACTATGGTATTGTCACTGATGACCAGGGCAAAGCAGACGCCCTGGGGGAATACTTTGGTAGTGTACATAGGATAGATAGTGGGGTACTAGTAGATCTGGCTCTGGTGCATCCTCCTCAGTTAAACGAGCTAGATCTTTCAGAGGAATGCGTGCGTAAGTACCTACAGGAGTTAAACAGCCACAAGTCAGCGGGCCCAGATGGCATTCATCCAGCTATCATCAAGCCGTTGGCGGATATCATAGCTCCATCGGTATGCAGACTGTACAGATCCACGTTGGACCAGGGAAAGCTGCCTCAGGACTGGAAAATCGCGGCAGTCATGGCAATACATAAGAGTGGGCCTAAGTCGGATGTGCAGAACTACAGGCCGGTAAGCCTAACTAGCATTCTCTGTAAAGTTCTCGAGAAGATCATCCGTGCCCATATCTGCCAGCACTTACTGCAGCACTCCATGCTAAGTCCGGCGAAGCATGGATTCCTGAAAAATAGATCTTGCCTGACCAATCTCCTGTGCTTCTTAGATGAAGTAACTCGACTACTGGACGAAGGTAAGCAAGTTGAGGTATGCTACCTCGAATTTAGCAAGGCGGTCGACTCCGTTAATCATCGTCTTTTGCTACGCAAGATGAAGACTTTCGGTATAGGTGGGCGAGTATATAGGTGGCTGGAGGACTTTCTCTCCCACAGGACGTTTTACGTCAAAATGGGGGACAGGTGTAACGAACGTTTGAGCAATGCGTAGCCAAATTCGCAACGGATCCCGAAATCAAAAGACGATTATCCGTGATATTCTACGATACTAGATTATTAAAATAAACAATGACATAAACAATATACAAACCTCAACAATACGATCAAAAGGACTCAACAACGAGAAACCGAATAGCAGCGTGTGAGCAGACAGCACGTGCGTCACGCAGGTCCTGAACAAGGATGTGCCAAAGTGGCGCTCTGGGCGCGAACAAACAACAATTGGTCCAGAAAAACAACCAGTTCGTAAAGACAAGTCAATAGTGTATGGAAATGAGTGATGTTGGGAAAAACACTGAATCGCGAGAGAAAAAGGGTGATTTTCCACGACCGGCTGTTACACCGCCCACCAAAATCCTCCTGGATCCTATGCAGAGTCAAAGGTTCGGTATAAAGGTACTGATTCTTCCTACCTGCCTAGGCCCTGCTGTCAGTGCGGGCGTCTAATGCTCGTCGTCAACGTTCTACTACTGGTCGCACCTAATCCATTGGATACATAGACGTGAGGCTAGTCTACATCTTCCACGAGACCAAATGACCGATGGCGGGCGTGAATGGTCACATAGGCGTTGTCCTCGTAAGGAGCCGTCCGGTCCTGGATGTACGCGCTTGAGTGTGTGTGTGAGTGCGTGTGTGTGTGTGCTGGGGTTACAATGAAATCACAGGTATGACTACACATCAAAGGAGGACTTTCTGCAATGTCAACAAAAGACCGCGTGGCAAGAAAACGAGTAAAATGTAGCATGTGTGTGTGACCTGAGCTCCGCTACTTCCACATATGCAAGGGGCATTTGGTAGCGTCAACAAAAAGCAAAACAATGAACACTGTCACATGTTTGATGGGGTTACGGGATGTAGAGTGCGTCGTGCATGCGTGTACGTATCGGGATGTATAATGGGATCGCACTCATCACCACATATCGGGAAGAACCTTCTGTAATGTCAACGAAAGGACCGCGAGCACCTCAACGTGTTTGACGGAGATTGTGTGGTATATATGGTGTTTCTTTATCTACCCCGATTACTGGTGTGAAAAAGGTTTACTAGGCCTCAGGGTTATCAGCTCCTCCGTCTTCGCTCTCGAGTAGGTTAATACTGCGTATGTCACGAATGAGCACTCCGTCAACTGTCTTCACCTTCACCGTTCTTATCATTCCGTCAGTGCTTTTGATGGTTTCCGTAACTACTCCCAAAGACCAAGTGCTGAAATGTGCGCGTTCGTCGGCGATCATAAGCACATCCCCAACTTTGAAAGGTCTTGTTTTGGCCAGCCACTTCTGTCGAGTCTGCAAAGCCGGTGATACTCCCGTAGCCATCGACTCCAGATGACCTTGGCCAGATAGTTCGCTTGCTTCCATCCGTGGAGGTAGCTCCCACGAAGGTTTACCGGCCCTTGGAAACCCTCGTTTGACCTTAGCGTCAATAAGTCGTTTGAGGTGAGCGCCAGGTGGGTGGGGTCGCCGTTCAATGCTGGAACCAGGGGGCGGTTGTTCAGGATTCGCTCCACCTCAGTCATGACGGTGTTCAGCGTCTCGTCGTCGGGCGGCTGCTGCTCCATGATTGACAGCAATATCCGTCTGGCGGACCGGATCATGCGTTCCCATATGCCGCCTCGATGGCTGGCCCGTGGGGGGTTGAAATGCCATCGTATGCCGTGGGCCACGTTCGATCCTGCAGTTCGTCCCTGTTTATGTTCTTGTGCCAACGCTGCAATTCCCGGTGAGCGCCCACAAAGTTCGATCCATTATGTGAGTATATATCGGCCGGTACGCCTCTTCGGTTGATAAATCTCTGCAAGGCCCGTAGGAAATTATCGGTCGTCATCGAATGTGCAACTTCTAGGTGTACCGCACGTGATTTCATGCACGTCATGATACGTCCGTATCGCTTTTCTAATCTTTTCCCGCACTTGATCCACAAGGGCCCGAAATAGTCCAACCCGGTGTCGCTGAACGGCCACCAGACCGTAGTCACCCTGCATTCTGGTAGTGGGGCCATGAGTTGTTTGCCTGCTGTGGCATTGCGTCTCCTGGATTGCACACACCGTCGGATTACGCGTTTTACAGTCTCTCGTCCTCTCAACAACCAAAGGCGCTTTCGGATGACGCTCGTCATGTGACTTTCCCCGGCATGTCCCTCCATGGCGTGGACGTGTTGAATCATTAGCTCTACTACAGGTTGTCTCGCAGGCAGCAGTGTAGGATACTTTGTGTCGAAGCTCAGGAGGGCGTTGGTCAGCCTACCATCCACCCGCAGCAGTCCGTCGATGAGTTTGGGGTTTAAACGCTTCAGCTCGCCTCTTGGAGATGGCATGTCTTTATTGGTCGGCCCCACTTCTTCCGCCCTCTTGAGTTCTCGGGCGAAAGCCTCGCGTTGTATCATTCTGAAAATATCGTACTCTGCCGCTTGTAGCTCATCGGGACCTATCGGGCCGACCCGTATCCGACCTGAGGGCCGTAGCCCTTTCATAACTAGTAAATTTCTCTTGAACCTGGGTAACCAAACTAGCGAACGAAGCGTTTTCATCCAGGAAGAAAACCTGACCAGTCGCGATAGAATGGATGACGCTTCGACGACGTTGGTTGCTATCACTACGCCTTTGATCTCCAGTTCCAATTCCGTAGGGGGTTTTAATTCGAACATGGGCCAGTCCTGTTTGGGCAATTGCAGGAAGTTTGGCCCTCTCGTCCACGTGTCCAGTTGCCTGAAGTTGTTCGCACTTCGGGAGCACAGGTCGGCCGGATTATCGCCAGACCTGACATGACTCCACTGGTGCGTGGCTGATTCATCGTAGATAATCGTGAGCCGGTTAGCAACGAAAGTACTAAACCGGCTCCGGACGTTGTATATATAGTAAAGTACTATCGTTGAATCCGTCCAGAAGCTCACCGACTAAATGTAGTGATCGAAACATCTCTTCACAGCTTGCACCGCCCTGACTGCCAACACGGCTGCGCTGAGTTCAAGGCGTGGGATTGAGACCGACTTCAGTGGAGCACCGCGGGCTTTAACGAACAGGATCCTCGTAGTATATTGTTCATCTCCTGTAAACCATTGTCCGTACACTACAGCTCCGTAGCCGACTTCGGATGCATCGGAAAAGGCATGCAGTTCTCCAGTCCGCGTCGTATGGCAAGGAGTCAAACATCGTGGGATTCGTATGTCCCCTAATTTCTTCAAGGTGTTCAAAAACTCTTCCCAGTCCAGCCGGTCCCCTCGGTCCAGTGACTGGTCCCAATCAACTTTCTTACGGCACAGCCGCTGCAGCAAGATCTTTCCAGGTAGCAGCCATAGTGAGACGAAACCGAGCGGGTCGAACAAACTAGAGACAGCGAATAGTATGCCACGACGGGTTATTGGCAGCTCGGAAACATTTAGCTCGAAAACAAAGTAATAATAATAATAATTATAATAATAGTATGATTCTCGGCTATGGTCGAGACACACACGCAGGCGCATGATCATGGTATACAGCGTTACTCAGTAAAATGAAATAATCACAAACTTCAGGTGTAAAAGTCAAGAGTTCCAGCTGTAGAAAAACATAGCCAGCGATAGTTGATATGGATCACACTAATAACGGTTTGCTCGCCAACTCTGAACTGGTTTCCGTTTCGCGCTGGGCAGTGGCGCACAGCGGGGATACAGAATATGTCGTTCATTCGTGCTGCTAGAGGTGCATTATCAACGAAAAGATGCAAGCCATGAAAAACGGCGGTTTACCGGCTATCTGCGAACAGAGAAGTTTCAAATATGAAGAAAAAGAGATTGTGTGACAGTACACTCGGGGAAATTGATGCATGCGAAGAGAATAGCAAACCATTAAGCTGATGAAAGCCCCGAATGTCGGTTCTACTGGGGTTCAAGAAAAGGAATGAAACAAGGAGATATGAAACCAATTTTATGAATGAACATTTTTGTACTTTGGTGAATGTGCAAGTAACAAAGGTCCATATGAGGGTGGGTTAAATTTCAGGATCAGTAACCTGTACCATTCAGGAATGTGAAAGTGCAAATAGAGAGCCCTGGAAAAGTGGAGGATTAAGTTCCAGCCAGACACGAATCGAGGGAAATTTGGACTGTCGCAACAGATACTAAAGTGGAAAATCTCCACATTGACTTGGGCAATATTATGCTGTTTCACTGACAAATATATAAACGTTGACGCATTGAGCCTCCGTTGTATTCAGCGTCATTGCTGGTAATGTACTACATTCTATGGATATAGTTCGTCTGGCGGGGTGAAGGATGTGTCGGCCAATCAGTCCTGTGTGGCAAGATATGACAGATGTTACTGACGACTGGTATATTAGCAGGTTGCGATTGAACCGTTCCTTGTGTTGGCTGTAATGTTGATATCAGATGGAGTGGTTTTTTGTTAGAAAACCCTAATTAATACTATATGGAGCTGGGGGTATTTCCTGCCGCGTGGCTTGCTCGCAGTCCCAGATGATATGAAATGTCCCACTTGGGTTCCCGTCGGTACGAGTCATAGTGCACTGCCGCACCGATTGTAGAGCGACGTGATCCTCTTGAGACAACGTCGGTCTTTCGTCTCCAATGTCATGAAACTCCTTTTCATACAGCCGCTGCAGATGATACTCTATGCGGTCCGTTTCGGCGGATAAGTAATTCACGGAACCGCGTACCCCTACTGGACCGTATAACATCCATCCCAGGGCCGTGCGTACGGCATAAGGTGCCTGGCGGTCGCCCACTCTCTGGTCAAGCACCCAATGCGCCTCTGGCACGTCGCAGCCGATGACGAGATCCACCTCATCATCTTCCCAGTCTACAACGGTTACATCCTGCAGGTGGGGCCACCCAGTCAAGATTGCGTTCATTACCAGTGTTCCGCCCACCGTGCTCACTGCTAACGACGTCGCACCTTTAGCCAGTTGGTGTTTGTCGGCAAACCGCTCTTTTACTAAAGTGGTGTCGGATCCACTATCAACGAAAGCCAACGCCTTGACTATCCCAGTCGGAGTCACTACTCCCACGGCCACTACGCCTAAACGTACCGGTTTACTGGAAGACCGCGGCGTTGAACAAATCACGTTGGGCTTGGCACTCGCCTCGGATATGGTTACTCTCGCGTGATGCAGCAGCCGATGGTTTCTGCCCGGTGCGTGGTGTTGAGACAGATAAAACATGCTCCTGCCATCCTCGCCCTTACCCACCGTTCGTCTATTGTGGCGTTGCCCAACTTGGGACATTCTAGTAGTCCATGGCTAGCACCACAGGATCTGCAGTTTGGTTGCGCCGTGGCATCTCGTGAAGTGGCGTGTGCATTGGTCCAATGTTGGTATTTTGGATGTTCCTGTGCAGGGGTTTGAGCTTGGCTAGTACTGGGCTTGTTTGTCCGGTTGCTGTCCCGGATAAGTCGGCCAAATCTGCTGTCGGCTATCTTGGTTTGCATGTCTAAGTATTCGGTCAGGTCTCCGAAGCTAGCCTCCCTGTCGCTTCGGCTTATCCGTTCCGCTTCTTCCGCCCACCGACCCTGTAGTTCGGGAGAGAGGTGACGGACTACGCCTTCCAAAGTATGCATTGCATCTAGGTCAGCCCTGTAACATAAATGGTCGGGGGCTATTGAGCAGCTCTTCATCTTGATCACCAGGTCAGCCATTGTGTAGACATCGACCTTGGTTCTCTTTGCCTCTACCATCACGCCCTCTATTAGGTTACGGGCTGCTTCGAACGGTTGGCCAAACAAGTCCCTTAGAATCTTCCTCGCCCTTGTGTAGCCTTGTTCTGGGTCGAGCATGGTGCACCCGTCGATAGATTCTCTTGCTCGGCCTCGGCAGTAGTGAGTAGGGTAGAGAAGCCTTTGCCCGGGGTCGGTTACCTTATTTTCAACGAACGTCTCGAACTGCTTGACAAACTTGCAGTATTGCTCAGCTCGTCCGTCGAAAACCGTTAGCTCCACTCTAGGCAGATCGATCGATGGTGGTTTGTAGTCGGCGACCGGCGTGGGGTTCCCTACTTTATTGCACCCTAATCTATCGGAAGTGTCGAAGTCACTGGTCTCATGCTCTCGCTGTTTCTGTGTACACTTTTCTGCTTCCTGCGCCTGTGGTATAGCCGATGGTAACTGTTGCTCTAGTTCTAGTATTCTCAGCTTCTATAAATCGACATCCTTACGATCAATACTGTTCTCAATATCACATGAACTAGCACTGACAGGACTAGGCGATCTAGCATTAACTAAAGAATCATATGTACCCAAAACCTTCCCAGAGACTTGCCGTATTACTTCCTGTCCGGATTCGACTGCTTTTGATCATTTTCTTGGCATTTTGCGTGTTTTTCCTCGTTCCAAATTGATCTACTGAATATTGTAACGAACGTTTGAGCAATGCGTAGCCAAATTCGCAACGGATCCCGAAATCAAAAGACGATTATCCGTGATATTCTACGATACTAGATTATTAAAATAAACAATGACATAAACAATATACAAACCTCAATAATACGATCACAAGGACTCAACAACGAGAAACCGAATAGCAGCGTGTGAGCAGACAGCACGTGCGTCACGCAGGTCCTGAACAAGGATAGTGTATGGAAATGAGTGATGTTGGGAAAAACACTGAATCGCGAGGGAAAAAGGGTGATTTTCCTTGTTCTGGACCTGCTCGGAAGCTGCTATTCGGTTTCTCGTTTGTTGAGTCCCTGTGATCTCATTAATGAGGTTTGTATCTTTTTGGCGTCATTGTCCGTTCAATAATCTAGTATCGTAGAATATCACGGATAATCCTCTTTTCTTTTCGGGATTCGTTGCGAATTTGGCTACGCATTGCTCAAACGTTCGTTACAATGGTAGAGGCAAAGATAACCAAGGGCTATGTCTACACAATGGCTGACCTGGTGATCAAGATGAAGAGCTGCTCAATAGCCCCCGACCATTTATGTTACAGGGCTGACCTGGATGCAATGCATACTTTGGAAGGCGTAGTCCGTCACCTCTCTCCCGAACTACAGGGTCGGTGGGCGGAAGAAGCAGAACGGATAAGCCGAAGCGACAGGGAGGCTAGCTTCGGAGACCTGACCGAATACTTAGACATGCAAACCAAGATAGCCGACAGCAGATTTGGCCGACTTATCCGGGACAGCAACCGGACAAACAAGCCCAGTACTAGCCAAGCTCAAACCCCTGCACAGGAACATCCAAAATACCAACATTGGACCAATGCACACGCCACTTCACGAGATGCCACGGCGCAACCAAACTGCAGATCCTGTGGTGCTAGCCATGGACTACTAGAATGTCCCAAGTTGGGCAACGCCACAATAGACGAACGGTGGGGAATGGCGAGGATGGCAGGAGCGTGGTTTATTTTTCTCAACACCGCACACCGGGCAGCGGCCTGTAGGACGAGGAACCGATGTGGTTACGAGGGCTGTACGAGCAGACACCATCGGCTGCTGCTCCAGGCGAGAGCAACCTTACCCGAGGTGAGTACCAAGCCCAGCGTGATTTGTTCAACGTCGCGGTCTTCCAGTAAACCGGTACGTTTAGGCGTAGTGGCCGTGGGAGTAGTGACTCCGACTGGGATAGTCAAGGCGTTGGCTTTCGTTGATAGTGGATCCGACACCACTTTAGTAAAAGAGCGGTTTGCCGACAAACACCAACTGGCTAAAGGTGCGACGTCGTTAGCAGTGAGCACGGTGGGCGGAACCCAAGTAAGTGCTTCCGGCATGTTGAGGCTGCAACTCATCTCTCTAGACACTAACGAGCAAATCTGAACCAACGGAGGCATTCACGTTAGCTGATCTCCCCTTGCGAGCACCAAGATCGGTGAACGCTATCTTGACTGGGTGGCCCCACCTGCAGGATGTAACCGTTGTAAACTGGGAATACGATGAATTGGATCTCGTCATCGACTGCGACGTGCCAGAGGCTCGTTGGGTGCTTGACCAGAGAGTGGGTGACCGCCAGGCCCCTTATGCCGTACAGACGACTCTGGGATGGATGTTATACGGTCCAGTAGGGGTGCGTGGTTCCTTGAATTATTTATTCGCCGAAATGGACCGCATAGAATACGACCTGCAGCGGCTGTATGAAAAGGAGTTTCATCGTTGTCTCAAGAGGATCACTCGGCTTTACAAACGGTGCGGCAATGCACTAGAGGCCTTAAAAACAGTTCGAGGTTCCCCTCCCGTGGCGCACATCTACCGACCCGTGGAATGACAACGGAAATTATGTTCTCCAACGATTACTACGACTGAAAGAACGCCTCATTTTAGGCCAGAATCTGCGAGAACGGTACGCGTAATTATTGAAGCGAAACGAAGCTCTCGGTTTCGTTGAAAAGGTGCCTGCCAGCACCGACGGCAAAAAGAGTATCTGGTATCTGTCTCACCACCCGTTCATCAACCCCAGGGAAACCAAAATCTGCGGGTGGTTTTCGACGTTGCAGCCAAGTTCCAGGGCATGTCGTTAAACGATCGCTTACTACATGGGCCTGAGTGGACCACTCCAATAATCGAGTTTTGTGCCGTTTCAGAGTGGGTAAAGTGGCCTTGTCCGCCGACATTAGGTAAATGTTTCATCAGGTGAAGATTCCGGTAGGAGAACGAGATGCGTTGCATTTCCTACCGGAGTTCGACCGGGACAACGCAGTGATGAATTATGGGATGACCTTCCACCCCTTCGGAGCCATATCGTCACCATTCTGTGCGAACTACGCCCTTCGGGAAGCTGCGAACAAACATGGAGATCTAGTCCATCGGACGGTGGTAGATAGCCTCAGCAGGAACTTCTACGTCGACGACTACCTTGGGTCATTCGATGATGTGGAATCAGCTCTAGCGCTGTTCATGGGCCTGACAAGTTTGCTGGAAGAGGGTGGCTTCTATCTAACAAAATGGATGTCGAACGCCTCGGAAGTGCCAGAGGTCATTCCGTACCACAAAAAGGCCAAAAGGGTAAGAGATTTGGACAGCTCTCCACTTCCTATCGAGCGCACCTTAGGGATACAATGGGGCGCGGAAACGGACGACTTTGTCTTCCAGGCATACCAGCCTTGTCACATGTGAGCCATGTCCCCAGGCTGCCGTTTGCTACGGATTGACTGGTGTGGTTGACCTATTCTCAACGCGGCTTGTTACATGCGGTCCATGTTTCGGCCGGGGCTTGGGAGCCGTGGTCACCCACCAAAAGCAGCTCCGCCTTCTCTGACAGCCAGATACCTGACTGTGATAAAACTAAAAAATAATAATAACAGCGTCTAAAAAGTGTGGTTCACTCTTGGAGCAGCACGAGCTGGATGTTGATGGATGTGAATCGTGCTGCCTCCCTAACTGAAGCAGGCCTTAGTGCCGCCTACCGTGGGCACTGAATGTAGACTGTTAGAGTTAGCTTCCTTGAGAAAAATTTGGCCCCATCCCGTTTCCACCTCTCACGGCTCTCCAAACCAGTTCTCACATGTGTGTTTTCCTGTTTTGCAATGTGCTAATAAGGAGAAAGATATCATGGTAACCATGCAAACGCCACTATATCGGATATCCTTGCTCCTAATCAAGTATAATCTCAGCACACTAGCACCATCGGGTATGTGCATAGACGAACTTACGGCTGTTTCTCGGCACGAGACCAATTTCCTTTAGGCGTCATCACCGACACCATCATAGTTTCTTCCACTTTAGGACCCCTCAGGAACTGTTCAATATGGAGTAACCACTATACCGGAAGAGACCGTAACATATGTATGGCTATGCTAGCAGGGTACCAGTCCCATTAACTCTCGCTGTTCTTTCGAACCCATTTTACCGCCTCGGTGCTGAACTGCAGACTGCATAAGCAAACTAGATCAAGGGTTGCCATTTCTATATCCTTTTGACCTTAAGTTCTAGGTTTTTCTTAGTATCCCAACACTGCCACACCAACTTGCGAACCAATAGTCCTTTAGATTGCATACAAAATGGCCCAACCTTTGGACGCAACTCTGCTAGCCTGCAGCATTATAGCTCAGTCACCGGCGAGCCTACTCCACCCAGAACGTGGAGTAGGTGCCACTGACAGCTTAAGTGGAACTTTATCCTTGCCCCATTTACATAAACCTAACCAGTTCTTTACTGTTGTCGTCATATATTACCCTAGCCCATAGCTGGAACCACGTCCAGCCTGCAATCCCCATATATTTCAGGTTCGTCGCCTCATGCTATCTCAGTCGCCAAACTGGATGACCAAAGATACCACTATGACTCGTACCGACGGGAACCCAAGTGGGACATTTCATATCATCTGGGACTGCGAGCAAGCCACGCGGCAGGAAATACCCCCAGCTCCATATAGTATTAATTAGGGTTTTCTAACAAAAAACCACTCCATCTGATATCAACATTACAGCCAACACAAGGAACGGTTCAATCGCAACCTGCTAATATACCAGTCGTCAGTAACATCTGTCATATCTTGCCACACAGGACTGATTGGCCGACACATCCTTCACCCCGCCAGACGAACTATATCCATAGAATGTAGTACATTACCAGCAATGACGCTGAATACAACGGAGGCTCAATGCGTCAACGTTTATATATTTGTCAGTGAAACAGCATAATATTGCCCAAGTCAATGTGGAGATTTTCCACTTTAGTATCTGTTGCGACAGTCCAAATTTCCCTCGATTCGTGTCTGGCTGGAACTTAATCCTCCACTTTTCCAGGGCTCTCTATTTGCACTTTCACATTCCTGAATGGTACAGGTTACTGATCCTGAAATTTAACCCACCCTCATATGGACCTTTGTTACTTGCACATTCACCAAAGTACAAAAATGTTCATTCATAAAATTGGTTTCATATCTCCTTGTTTCATTCCTTTTCTTGAACCCCAGTAGAACCGACATTCGGGGCTTTCATCAGCTTAATGGTTTGCTATTCTCTTCGCATGCATCAATTTCCCCGAGTGTACTGTCACACAATCTCTTTTTCTTCATATTTGAAACTTCTCTGTTCGCAGATAGCCGGTAAACCGCCGTTTTTCATGGCTTGCATCTTTTCGTTGATAATGCACCTCTAGCAGCACGAATGAACGACATATTCTGTATCCCCGCTGTGCGCCACTGCCCAGCGCGAAACGGAAACCAGTTCAGAGTTGGCGAGCAAACCGTTATTAGTGTGATCCATATCAACTATCGCTGGCTATGTTTTTCTACAGCTGGAACTCTTGACTTTTACACCTGAAGTTTGTGATTATTTCATTTTACTGAGTAACGCTGTATACCATGATCATGCGCCTGCGTGTGTGTCTCGACCATAGCCGAGAATCATACTATTATTATAATTATTATTATTATTACTTTGTTTTCGAGCTAAATGTTTCCGAGCTGCCAATAACCCGTCGTGGCATACTATTCGCTGTCTCTAGTTTGTTCGACCCGCTCGGTTTCGTCTCACTATGGCTGCTACCTGGAAAGATCTTGCTGCAGCGGCTGTGCCGTAAGAAAGTTGATTGGGACCAGTCACTGGACCGAGGGGACCGGCTGGACTGGGAAGAGTTTTTGAACACCTTGAAGAAATTAGGGGACATACGAATCCCACGATGTTTGACTCCTTGCCATACGACGCGGACTGGAGAACTGCATGCCTTTTCCGATGCATCCGAAGTCGGCTACGGAGCTGTAGTGTACGGACAATGGTTTACAGGAGATGAACAATATACTACGAGGATCCTGTTCGTTAAAGCCCGCGGTGCTCCACTGAAGTCGGTCTCAATCCCACGCCTTGAACTCAGCGCAGCCGTGTTGGCAGTCAGGGCGGTGCAAGCTGTGAAGAGATGTTTCGATCACTACATTTAGTCGGTGAGCTTCTGGACGGATTCAACGATAGTACTTTACTATATATACAACGTCCGGAGCCGGTTTAGTACTTTCGTTGCTAACCGGCTCACGATTATCTACGATGAATCAGCCACGCACCAGTGGAGTCATGTCAGGTCTGGCGATAATCCGGCCGACCTGTGCTCCCGAAGTGCGAACAACTTCAGGCAACTGGACACGTGGACGAGAGGGCCAAACTTCCTGCAATTGCCCAAACAGGACTGGCCCATGTTCGAATTAAAACCCCCTACGGAATTGGAACTGGAGATCAAAGGCGTAGTGATAGCAACCAACGTCGTCGAAGCGTCATCCATTCTATCGCGACTGGTCAGGTTTTCTTCCTGGATGAAAACGCTTCGTTCGCTAGTTTGGTTACCCAGGTTCAAGAGAAATTTACTAGTTATGAAAGGGCTACGGCCCTCAGGTCGGATACGGGTCGGCCCGATAGGTCCCGATGAGCTACAAGCGGCAGAGTACGATATTTTCAGAATGATACAACGCGAGGCTTTCGCCCGAGAACTCAAGAGGGCGGAAGAAGTGGGGCCGACCAATAAAGACATGCCATCTCCAAGAGGCGAGCTGAAGCGTTTAAACCCCAAACTCATCGACGGACTGCTGCGGGTGGATGGTAGGCTGACCAACGCCCTCCTGAGCTTCGACACAAAGTATCCTACACTGCTGCCTGCGAGACAACCTGTAGTAGAGCTAATGATTCAACACGTCCACGCCATGGAGGGACATGCCGGGGAAAGTCACATGACGAGCGTCATCCGAAAGCGCCTTTGGTTGTTGAGAGGACGAGAGACTGTAAAACGCGTAATCCGACGGTGTGTGCAATCCAGGAGACGCAATGCCACAGCAGGCAAACAACTCATGGCCCCACTACCAGAATGCAGGGTGACTACGGTCTGGTGGCCGTTCAGCGACACCGGGTTGGACTATTTCGGGCCCTTGTGGATCAAGTGCGGGAAAAGATTAGAAAAGCGATACGGACGTATCATGACGTGCATGAAATCACGTGCGGTACACCTAGAAGTTGCACATTCGATGACGACCGATAATTTCCTACGGGCCTTGCAGAGATTTATCAACCGAAGAGGCGTACCGGCCGATATATACTCACATAATGGATCGAACTTTGTGGGCGCTCACCGGGAATTGCAGCGTTGGCACAAGAACATAAACAGGGACGAACTGCAGGATCGAACGTGGCCCACGGCATACGATGGCATTTCAACCCCCCACGGGCCAGCCATCGAGGCGGCATATGGGAACGCATGATCCGGTCCGCCAGACGGATATTGCTGTCAATCATGGAGCAGCAGCCGCCCGACGACGAGACGCTGAACACCGTCATGACTGAGGTGGAGCGAATCCTGAACAACCGCCCCCTGGTTCCAGCATTGAACGGCGACCCCACCCACCTGGCGCTCACCTCAAACGACTTATTGACGCTAAGGTCAAACGAGGGTTTCCAAGGGCCGGTAAACCTTCGTGGGAGCTACCTCCACGGATGGAAGCAAGCGAACCATCTTGCGAACGTTTTCTGGACGCGCTGGCTGCGGGAGTACCCACCGGCTCTGCAGACTCGACAGAAGTGGCTGGTCAAAACAAGACCTAAGTCGCGAGATGCAAGCATTTCGTTTACTCTTGTCAACCGCGGACGTAAAACGTGTCAGTATATATACATGGTACAGTAGGGGGGGAGGGTAATTGCAACAGTAAATTAGGCACGATCGAAAGTTCTTACAGTGCGTACGTTGGGGAGAGTGAATTCTGTCGTGTGAATGCCAGGGTAAACAAATATTTTGGGTCAATCGTTTTTGTGCACAGAGTGTTGGCTGGTGCATCATCATTAGAATAGCTTCACTGAACGCTAGTAGTTTCGGTACTGGATTGCGCAACAATGCTTTGAAACACTGGATCAGGTCAACTTTGTGACCTGATGTAATCAAGGAGAAGCTGATAACGCTGAGGTCCAGTAGACTATTTCTCACTCATCATCGAGGTGGGTAAATGAACCCCATATATGGAATTAATCACGACACACTGATATATCGAACCATCATACACCCCGACGCACACTCACCTACATTGTACTCGTCATACCACCTGGTCTCCGTCAAAGAAGTTACAGTGCTCACAGTCTTTCGTTGACATTACAGAAGGTTTTTTCCGATATGTGGTGATAAATGTGATTCCATTGTACTTCCAGACAAACACACATACCGATGCACGCTATACCTGCAAACCCCTAACAAACATGTGACAGTGTTCGTGGTTTATCTTTTGTTGACGTTACCGAAAGCCTTTAGCATATGTAGAAGTAGCGGAGCTTTGGCCACGCATACGTGCCTACGTTTTGCTCGTTTATGCCACGCATTTCCCGTCAAACACTTTACAGTGCTCACAGACTTTCGTTGACGTTGCAGAAAGTCCTCCTTTGATGTGTGGTGATACTTGTGATTCCACTATACATCCAGACACATATTCACATACCCGATGCACGCTATGTCCCGCAACCCCTATCAAACATGTGACGGTGTTCGCAATTTGCTTTTGTTGACGGTACTGAAATGTCTTTTGCATATGTGCAGGTAGCGACGATTAAATCATACACACACACACTCATGCAAGCACATACAGCCAGGGCAGGACGCCCCCTCCAAGGACAGCATCTATGTTTCCCTTTCACGCCAGCCATCGGTCAGTTGTTCTCGTGGAAGATGTAGAATAGCCTCGCGTCTACGTGGCCAACGGATTAGGTGCGACCATGAGTTGAACGTTGACCACGAGTGTTAGGCAAGCGCACTGACAGCAGGGCCTAGGTAGGTAGGAAGAATCAATACCTTTATACCAAACCTTTGGCTCTGCCAAGGATTTGGGAGGATTTTGGTGGGCGGTGTAACGACGGGTCATTAAATATCCCTCAAAACCCTTGCGATTCAGTGGTTTTCCTAGCATCAATCACTTGCTTACACTTTTGACGTGTCTTTGCGAACTGTTTGTTTTTATGGACCAATTGTTGTTTGTTCGCTCCCAAAGCGCTACTTTGTCATATCCTTGTTCTGGACCTGCATGATGCACGTGCTCCTTGCTCGCACGCTGCTATTCGGTTTCTCGTTTGCTGAGTCCCGTGATCTCATTATTGAGGTTTGTATCTTTTTGGTGTCATTGTCCGTTCAATAATCTGGTATCGTAGAATATCGCGGATAATCGTATTTTGATTTCGGGATCCGTTGCGAATTTGGCTACGCATTGCTCAAACGAGTGTTACCGGTGGGACAAACCCTTCACTGCTCTAATAAAGGTTCTCCAAACTCTTTCTAGGCTCTGGCGGTTTCGGAAATGACCAGAGTGCACTAGCTGAATATTGTACTCAAGCGGTGGTCGGATGTACGTACCGAAAATTATGGGGAAATCATCCGCAAATATGCGCGGGAAGTACCTTCGAATCATATTTAGGACTCGAAAGACGGACTTGCTCGCAGGTTGGTGATGATGAGAGAAGGACAAGTTACAATCTAACCAGGAACCGAGCACCTTGTGTCGGCCAACCCTACGCAGTGTGACTGCCCCGGTAATGGATAACGTGTGACCAGTCCCTTTGCCAGAAGACATACTCACGCATTTGTCATCAATAACTAGGTTGTTCCAGTACTCGGACCAGCGTTTTGTTTCATCAGCCGAAATTTCAAAGCTTGAAATTCAGAGGATTACATCGTTTGAGTACATGGAAATCTTCGCACATTGCTGAAAAGGCGAGGCATAAGGAGCAGCTAATGTATCCGCGGCTTCCTTGAGAATACTGGGGTGGATTAGGTCAGAACCCATGGAGCAATACTGTTTGAGCCGTCGGAAACTTTGAGCGACTGCACCAATGGGAATAGTGACGCGGTTAAGGGTAGTGGTCAGAGATAACGGGTGCATGAAAGGGTGAGATGATATGGGTATGGAGCTAAACTTTGTACGGAAGTAGGAGCTGAATGCCTCAGCTACTTGGCTAGGGGAAATGATTGGAGATCCGGTACTATCTTTGAGAGCCAGTGGCGCCGTAGCTGTGCCCCTTAGGCGGAGCATGTACTGAAAGAATAATGCCTTATTGGTCCGTGCTCGATCAAGTACAGATCGTTGGACTGCATGCTGATAGGAACTAACTTTGTCTTTGCATATTCCGTATGATCCTTAGATCTGCATCACGAGCAAGTCCTGTGGCTTTATATCTAGCAAAGATGCGCGCACGTTCGTCTATAACGCGTCTAATGGGGCGAGGGAGGGGTCGCTTTGCGGTCTGTGGACGACGAAATCAGGGGACAAATAGCCTATCTGCTAAGGAGATTGACTCTCTGAGGTTCTCTGCCATTTCATCAGTGGAGATACCTAGATTAGTTGAATTTAGCCGACAGCGAATAAATGCACGGACTTGTTCAAAATTAGTCCCTTCGAAGGATCTCAAAATTTTGATTTCTGAGGGAAGAATAGGCCATCTCCCAGTATAATCGAATCCAGTGAGAATAAGATCACTTTTCCCGAGAAGTAGCAAATATTGCACCACATGTATTTGAAACCAATCATTGGTGATGACCAGGTCCAGTAGGGTCGGGGCATGTCATGTGCGATATCTAGTCGGATCTTTTACATTCTGCACCTATGAGTTTTTCAGTACGATATCTAGGAGGGGTTTAGCAGGGGTGATATCAAGAGCGTCAGATATTTGCCAGTTGATACTGGGTGAGATGAAGTGGCCAGTGACTAGCTGATGGGTTAAGTCTGTTTAGCTTTTCAGGGAGCCTAATGAGTATATGAGACCTGGGCTATTGGTTGAATTGCATGCGGGAGGACGATAGACTTCACCAAGCAGTAGGGTGAAGGAAAGGGTAAACACAACCCACAAACAATCGATACATGAAAAATTTGTCAGTATGGTGGGAGAAGGGATCGAATTATCGTAGTATATGGTGACCCTGCCGGCACCACCTCTACTGGAGTCATGTATCCAGGAATGGATACTTTGGCATCAAGTATGTCGGGAGTGAGCCAGGTTTCTGTGAGGGCTATGATCTGAGGCTCCTTATCCACTGCAAGCTGCCGAAGTTCCGGGATCTTATTCAGCACACTCAGGCAATTGCTGTAAAACCACTTGAGCACATGCTCAGGAGTTGTTGCATTATCGCCAGAGACAACTGATTTTGGGTCTGAAGAGTGGGAAAGAGGAAGTCCGGAGCTTAAGATATTGGGAGGCCTGAGGGTAAACAGACTGTTGGGGGCACTGGTGAGTCTTGACGTCCAGCAACCTGGGGGGTCTCATACCAGGCGGACGGCCTGCATCCTTCAGTCTCCGAAATGGGTAGGCTGCTTCTTGTGGTTTACCTTTGTGCGCGCTGCGTAATGCACAGCTGCGAGCTTTCTCGCTGGTGATTCTGTTTTATACGACTTTACCAAATATCTTTTCTTTTGTGTTGACCTCCCCACGGCAGCTTTCGGCAGAAACAATTTGCAGGCTTGTGTCTGAGGTAAAGGATGGGCGAGTCTCGTCCATTAATACATTCTTATTAGCAGTGTTGGGGTCTGGGATACTTTTCGAAGGCCTCAGGCGCTTAGAAGCACTAGGTCTACTCTTGGCGGTACTTTCCGCGACGACAGGTGGAGTGAGTGGGGTAGCAGCTGATGGTGGGCATGGAGCTCGATCCTTAATGCGAGTTATCTGAACGACGGGCAGCACTCTGAGCTTGGGATCGGATTTCTTTGGGGTCGTTGGCTTAGCTTTCTCGCTGCAAGGCCTTAGATGAAGTGGCTTGTCAATGGATACTCCCTCGAGCCCCTTAATTTAATAATAATAATAATAATGGTTTATTTCAGGGACACCCGAAGCATGCTCGATTGCATGATCATATGATACAGGTGAGGTCACAAAAAGGTTCCTCGGATATTCATTTGAGTAAATGCAGCCTAAAAGTGTACAGGTTTTAGTGGTCGCATGAACGATTGCCCGGCAAATTTGAGTTTGAAGGTCGGGTAGACGTACATTTGCGAATTGAGTGAAATAGGCTCCGCCGTCGAGATACGTGATGAAGTAAAGCGGTGATGAAGTAAAAATGCGCAGTATTTTGGATAGCGTCGATGTAAAGTCGCAAGGGGGAGTAAACTGACAAAGAAAACTTTCGAAAAAGCACCAACGAAAAATTGGAGAATTTTGGGTGATGAAGGACATGCACTTGAACCAGTAGTCCAGATGACCCGGAAAATAGCAGAAATATAATACCTAAGAACTTGCGGTGTCCTTCGAGGAGGGGGAATGCGTAAATGAAACAGTCCGTGTAACCACGTAATTGGTATTTGCTATTCATCAAGAGGTTGTGGAGAACGCCCTCATAAAGAGGTGAATGTAGCTGCCCGAGCCTGGAAATTTCACTGGAGCAGAGTGACGAAATGTGACAGGTGAGTGAAACACGATTCGAATAAAGGGTTCGTTTCAGGTTACTTGGTGAACACAATTTGACAACAGCAGTTGATATACGATGATCTTATGAAGTCTCAAGGGGGTGGTGCATAAACGATACTGTCAAAACATGTAAAGAATCGCTTAACGGGATGCACTGGTAAGAGTCTGACATGGGGCATTTGGACAACAACAGGAAGGTCAGTAAATTGGCATACGTATAGTTCATTGCCAGCAAAGGTTTGGAGAAATCGCTTTCGCAGTGTTGAACTATTTTTGTCCTGGATTGTGAATACTTCATTGCCAATGCAACTGTCATGAGATGCAAATGGCTGAATGAAAAAAGGTGCAACGGAAGGATACACTGAACATAGAGGTGGTGTCACGCCGATGAAGCGCTGGAAGGAGGACCATTTCGTTTTGTGTGGAATTGTTGGCAGGTGAGAGACGAATCTTTAAATGATGGTTTTGTTTAGATAAATGTAGTTGTGACATACAAATTACCAATTGGATGAATGGTCTCTTCAAGAGTATACCAGGAATTGTCATATTCATAATAAAGATCTGAACAGTGAAACCGTTTCATGTTTTAGGGTAAAGAATCCGGTAACTAGATATAATAGAATGAGGGTAAACATGGCATCAGCTGAGACAAATAAAAGGTAAGTCGATGGATATAAATGCTGGTATGGTAAACCTTGTTCAGGAACGTTGGAGGAGGCAATGGGTGGCAGCAGTAATATGCAGGGGATGTTGTTTTTTAACCCGCAGTTGGCACTAGTGGGTGAGGCTGGCCGTGCGCTGGACACCCAACCTGAAAACCAATTCTGGTGACAGGAGGTGCGATCCGCAGGCCTAGTTGCGCCCGCGTATCATTGCAGTTGGCTTGCACGCCCGATGTGCGCCGGCCAAAGCGGTGGATCTGACCGCGCCTCGCACCGTTGTGATTGACATGAGTTTTCTTGGTGGAGCCAAACGGCCGTGGGCATCAGGAAGTCCGCGATCAGGCGACCCGGCACCAGGGGATCCCGGAACGTAACCAAGGAAGCATCATTCGGGTAGCGTATGAATAGCCAACGGTCAGGTAGATGCGTAGGCCGGGTTAGTGACCGGTGTGGTCTCCAGAGTCTTAAGAGTCATCGAGAGAAAGGTACGCACGAACGAAGGTCTGGAAATAGAGAAAAAGTAGAAAAGCGCAGTCTGGTATGCTCCCAGCTGAGGATAAATGAGAATCGATACAAAGAGGCAATAATAATAGACAGTGACTCTCTGAGACTAGTTTTTCGATTGCAGAAGGCAGAAAAACTAAGAATGGTTATTTAATTTCATCTGTCATAGACCGCCGGTGTTTGCGCGATTCAAAAGTCTAGACCCTTCTCATAGGCTTGGTCACCGGACATGCCTACATTTAGCAACTGTGAGGTTTGGGTAACCGTGAGGAATTTATCCAACGCACTTCTAAACCGATGGCTGGAAGTAGAACTGCGTATTTCTAACGGTAATTTATTCCATAAGTTAGAGTACACTATGATGAAGAAATGTGAACGTAAGCTGGTGTTGGTAATAGGGGTTGAAAGGGTAAGAATTCTAGAACGTAGTGGATAGCTAGAAACGGGGGCAAAGTGCAGTGGATTAGAAGTATATGTCCGACTGTGAAGGATGTTATACAAAAAGATAAGGTCCAGTTTCATACGGCGAAGCCATAAAGGGTCTAGTTTAAAAACTAAGCAGCGTTCTTTATAAGTGAGGGCTGAGCTCCATCCAATCAGTCGCTTGGTAAAACTACGTTGAACTGACTCGATACCAATTCTGTCTGATTTCCGCATACTAGAAAAGATCAGTGGGCAGTATTTTAATAAAGGCCTGACATGAGATTTATAAAGGAAAAGAATGCAGTCTCGAAGTCGGAAGGAGCGAAATATTAGCCCTAGACACTTTCTGGCCTTAGCGACTTGGAGGGCCCAATATTCCGAGAAATTAAATGTGCAGGAATAGTTCAAGCCAAGGTCCCGAACTATTTGCTTGTTAGCAATGGTTGAACCACAAACGGTTAAGGATCCTGGAGGTAGCTTGCATTTATATGTAAGAACCTCACATTTGTCAGCGGAAAAATTCATCTGCCAAGCTGAATACCATCTATGGAGTGCAGATATGTCTTTGGAGATGTTTACGATAGCCGAGGCGATGCATTCAGGCTTGAATGAGTATACAATTTTAATGTCATCAGCAAAAAGAAATAGGGTGCCATGGCTCACTGAGAGGAATATGTCGTTTATATACATGAGGAACAACAGAGGGCCAAGGACGCTACCCTGTATAACACCGCTTGTAACTGGTTTAGGCTTGGAACAGTGTCCGTTTATCGAGACAACCTGAGAGCGATTAGACAGGTAAGAATTGATCCAAGATAGTAGAGGGTCAGTAATGCCAAATGATCGGATTTTGGCCAGAAGATGTGGGTGTGGCACGCGGTCAAATGCCTTTGACATATCCAAGTAAAGCACTGTAAGGGCCATTCCATTGTCTGCCATTTCAGTGATGAGATTTAAAAAATCGAGTTGACAGGTTGCGCAAGATCTTGACCGAAGGAAGCCGTGTTGTCGAGGATTAATGACGTCCAATTGAAAGAGGTGCTTGACGATGTGTTCTTTTACGATTTTTTCCATTAGCCGAGAGAGGACAGGTGTATGGTTAATGGGACGGTAGTTTGTTACCTCATGCAGTGGACCTTTCTTGTGATGCGGGATTATGACTGAGCATTTCCAGTTTGCAGGCACCAGACTGGAGTTCATTGATAGAGTAAATATATTCAGTAGTAGGTAAGGTAAGTCAGGTCCGCATTTAACTATTGCAGTGGGCGGTAATCCGTCAGGTCCTGGGTAAGATGATGGCTTGAAAGTGGTTAATAATTGGGAGATAATTGAGGCGTCAAATTCCACTGTGGACAGAGTTGAAGCGGTAACTAGGGGAAGAGGCGGAGGGTCAACATTAATAATAGGGGCCATAGTTGAGGCGAAGAATGAGTTGAAGGCCTCTGCAATAGAAAGGGTAGTAGAGGCGGATACACTGTCCATTGAAACAATGTGCGGGATATTTCCATGATTATGAGAGGTTCTGGTCCTGTACAATAATGACAGTCGAAGAGATCTATTTTGGTGTCGCAGAGCTTTTGTTTCCTGGTTACGTAGTGTAGTTTCATCAAGCTTTTGGATAGTAGAAGTGAGGCGAAAAAGTTGAATAAGAATTGCAAAGTCGTGCGTATTTTCATGAATTTTTTGGAGCTTGGCATACTTTGTTTGCAGCGAAGTGATATGGGATTTCCTATTATTTCTTTGCTGGGGGAGGTAGGTAATCCTATTAGGACATCTGAAGAACTGTGCATAGAAAATATCAGTGGCGTTTTGTGGAGAAAAAACTCACTCCAATCAGCTTGTCGAATGGTAGCAGGGAGAACCTTCCAGTCAGGGAGAGGAGAGGGTTTGATGCAGTGTGATTTCAGGTTAGGCTGTGGGTGAGTGGGAATGCGGCAGTTAACCAGATTGTGATCGCTACCGGGCAAACTTCGGGAGATTGAGACAAATATATGAGGGACGCCATGGGTGAAAATGAGATCTAAAGTGCTGTTTTTTCTCGTAGGAGAGCGGATATGCTGTACCCACCCTCCTACAGTAATACTTGTTACAAATGGTAAAAGGTTTGCGGGTGCAGATAAAGATGGCCAAGCTATCTTGGGCAGATTAAAGTCAACAGCAATAACTTTTATACTTGAGGGCAGTAAGGATAGGTATTCAAACGCATCAATTAGATATGAGAGTCCGGAGAAATTTTCGCTTGGTGGGCGGTAAACACATCCAACATGAAGTTGAGAGCCAGGAATGTGGACAGTTAGCCAAAGTGAATCGAGAATAGAGTGGAGTAGAGAATGATGAAGTGCCGTTGTACTAAAGTTTTGCTTGACAAATGCCAAACAACCTCCACCGAGTCGAGTTTCCCTATTTACTCTGAAGACATTGTAGCCTACAAGAGAAATTTGGTCTGTTGGAGTGTAATTGGTTAACCAAGTTTCAGTGATCAAGATTATATCATAATTAGAACTAGTGGCCAGATATCGTAAGTGCCGAATTTTGTTTATTATGGATCGGCTATTAAAAAGAACCAAAGAGATACTGTTATTGGTATTTAGTTTTGGGGAATTCGGTTGGTCAAATAGATTGTGTGGTGCGGAACAGTCTAGATTCCTGGTCTGACTAGCATGTCCATATGCAGGTGGCAAATCAGCGCCGTGAATTGGGAGGTTTGGTCTATGAGCTGTTGCGTAGTATGGCGCGATGTTGGAAAACGGAGGGCTGGTTACGCTATGGTGTCGGGCGGTGCTAGGATCCGATGTAGACAAACCCCTTAAGAAGTGCGGGATGTCTGAAGTGTCTGATATAACGACATTTCCATTTGTCCGAGGAGGGTTGAAGATACGAGACTGCATAACAGTGTAGTCCGTTAACAGCTCCGGTTTGGAATACAGATTTTCACACGAAGGTAGGGTTAGCGAATGGGCAGCCGGCAACTTTGACACATGGCATTGTCAAAGGTAGGGCACAGACGGTGGTGGAATGTGCCTAAGGAAACAATGGCCATTATTTGGTGCGATATTATCATAGGGATTTAGAGGATTTGTCCATTGGAGAGAGGGTCTAAGGAATGATGGGGGCATGCCATACATTATCTGAGGACGGTTTGTCGTTAGTGGATTCGATAGGGCCTCTAACGTGGAAGAAGCTTGTAGGCTCATAGGGCTTACAGGTTTGTTAGTCAGAGGGAGCTGAGGCGGGGCGACTGTGTTGTGGCTGTAGGGCCCGATGCCCGCCTGAACTCCACAGCCGGCATCTGAATAGGGAGGATCGTGAAGTGGGGTGACGACCTGGTAGCTGACTTGAGGGAGGGGTGGCAGCTGTCGATAGTGGCTGGGGGGGGGTAGTTGGTTGCATGCCTGTTGAGCAGTGCTTACCGAGCTTGGTCATCATAGATCTAGGTGTATGCAGCGGCGGCGGTAGTATTGTCGCAGTCATATTATGAGGCCTCCAGGTGGACGTACTAGGCTTTAGAGATGATGTCACTGGTAGATCAGTTGTCTTGTGGCTAAACTGGGATGGAGAACTTCTGGGTAGATTTTTGGAAGACCCTGAAAATGTGGGATGATAGGTTTGATGAGGTCGATTTTTGCTATTTATTCTAGCGGACGTGGTAGGTGGGGAGGCAAGGTGCCGACGTTTTCCTGGTGGTTGGGCCGGTTACACATGCGGCGATATGTCTAAGTCTATGGTCTCTGCTGGCGTCATGTACACCGATGGCAATGCCGATGCATTTCTCACTGCAGATTTGCTACCCTGGGTTTTCGCCACATTTAACCTTTGCCTGATTGGCTTTACATGAACGTTTTGTGATGGCCTTTTCAGCTTGTCGGAAGAAGACTGTGCCGCACTCTGGGTTGAGTTGCACGAAACTTGCGTGAGATCCTGGGGACAAGACTGTCGGAGGTCCACGGATGCCGAAGGGGCCACAGGCGTACTAGGTGTTCTGGCTAAAGTCCTGTTCATTGGGGTATGTGGTGATGCATCTACGGGTCCCGTTTGATCCTCCTTGAGCTTTGCGGCTGAGGAAACAAATTTTTTGGCTGCCTCTATGGAGCTCATTTCGATTGGATTGCCGAGCAACCGGTTGGTGCGTTTGGTTACCAGCCAAGTTAACCGACTTTTAAGTGGGAGAGGGAGCTTATAGCGGTTAAACACCTGGGTATAGATGTCACGAGGGTTGTCTGAGTTAAGAAAGCGACTCCAAAATATGAATCGCTCGGGGCATTTCCCGGTGTCTTGCAAATTCATTGCGACATGAAGCATGTGCTGCTGAGATACTTTGCACACCTGATCGGCTGACCGGGACACCGGGAGGGATTTGATAACCGGGCTTATCGGGCTGGTCAACTCATTCTTAAGGGTGCGGAGGGCGGCCTTTATCTGAACTGTCTCTGCAGCCTGACTTTGGGCTGCACATTTTAGTGCATCCGTTGCCAGCGCATTATGACGGGCCATCTCGTCCGGATTGAGGAATGGGGTATTAGATACAGAAGGGGAATCACATTGCCTCATGGGGAAAGTAGCCTCGCCCTACCACGGTATGCACACCTACCCGTTTTGTCCTTCCTTCTATTGCCTCTCTCTACATCAACTTTCACTGCTTTGAGTCACTATCTTCCTAACCACTCTTCTCTGTCGACGCTCGCCAATAACTCTTTTCCCACCTGCCGCCATTGCTGGCTTCTATCATCTATGCGCTTGGTGTTACCCTCTGCTCAGAACGCCCATTGATAACTTCCTTAAACCTGCCACCCTGTTAATCCCTCCTCGTGCCCCATGCCATGATGCACCAACCGCACCCGCACTCATGCCCAATTCGCATATTAGAACTTGCCGCTCCAAACTTCGCATCTTTTACAGTCGTATTTATTGTCTAATCACCATCACCATATCTTTCTCACTTGGCCCCGCGATTCCTCTGCGGTTCTTTCCAGTGTTCTGATTAGTATCCACCTGTTCAATTGTCTGCCGGCACACAGCTCTCCAGCTTCATTGCCCCAACTCCTTTGCGCATTCATTTTTTGTGGCCTTTTTGCTCTATTACTGGTCCACTTAGCTCGGGGCTTCCCGCTTCCTTGTCCGCCTCCTTCGTGTTTCATTTGCAGTGAAATGATCTGATTAGTGATTTCTTACCTGTGTCTCCTCGGTCATTGCTTTCATCCCTTGATCCGTTTATCGCTCTCTACAGGCATTTTTCTGTACCTTCCAGTGTGGTCCGCTTCTCCATGTTCCACCATTGTAATGACAACGTTACGTCGTGACGTTCTTCTACAGTTCCAAATTGTTTGACCTGTCACTACCCGATTCCTCTGGTCCGTCACTACATCTCGCACCTGCATTGATCAAATAATTAGACCCATTCTTACCTATTTTCCTTGATCCTGTCTTTCATCTTCACTCTTCCATGAACTGCTCCTAACAGTCTTCATCACTTCTGTGCTTCCGCATTCTATTTTTCTCTCCGTTGGGCTGCCAAGTGCACTTGTCATGAAGTTAATCCACCACGACATTTCAAAGTTAATCCTACAACCATTTGATCTAACATTACCTACTCCTCCTATCGACTGATAATTTCTTTCGAGGACCCCATTGTTATTGCTCCTGCTTCTCTTAAACCTCTGCATATATATATATATATAATAAATCTACATATATATATATATATAAACTTACGCATATATACCTATGTGCACGCGCTCTGCATCTTGCAGTTCCTCACCTGCCATTTCTCTTGCTATCATCCCAACGACCGTCATCATAGGCATCCAGCAAATATACATCTGTGCCTCACACCTACCGTATCCAATCCTTCTAAATCGTTTTTGTCATCTGATCATCCCTCTACGTCTTGCATTGCTCGCTGCCTGTTTTACGGTGAGTTTTGTGTCCTGTCCGCCGACAATTCACTGCAAAGTACCAATGCTTCATTGTCACCTAATCCACTGCAGTGCACCTCACCTTTTTCTCCATCGTTCCTCGCTACTGCAGTTCTTTATACCGATTTCCAGCCTTTATCATGTTTACCAGTCTGCCTCAATACGTAATTGCCCGGGACCAGCCATTCAGTCCACCTGACCTTGAATTTCAAACTCACCGGCCGTCCATTCAAATCCGCTCTTGAGCTCATTTAAACTCCATGCAATCTCTATGGTGTGCATACGTTTATACTATTTTCACCCTACCTTATTCCCCCTTCTGAGCCTTTTTATCCAATATTTTCATGAGAGTCTCCACATTTCCATGAATTATATCTGTCCATTCCATCACCCGTTTCTACATGATCATGCACATGGCATGCTTCGGGCGCTTCCGAAATAAACCATTATTATTATTATTATTATAAGTGGTGATATCAGTGGTGGGGGAAGTTAACAGTAGTCGGGATAAAACCAATACAGAAGGATCGACTTAAATGGGGGAAGAGCCGTATGCTTTAAAGAAGTTCAAGAAGGGCTAAGCTCACCGAGGTAGAGAACCATATCGCTGGTGTACACCAGGTCAGGACCGGATACCCGATGGTCCTGACTCCTGGTCGGTTCTCGCACAAACTGATGCGAGGCGAGGTCACACACTATTCTATGCAAGCAATGGGATAGTCTGTCCGCGGCTATTTTGCATCTGCTCGAAACCCAGTCAATATGGGAGGCGTTCAAGTCTCCGAGGGCCAAACAATGGTCGTCCGTCGCCCATCGATGCACAGAACCCAGAATACCTTTCCAGTCAGCCTCCCGAGTTGGATAGATGTCCTCAAGTATCGCATATCCACCATTGGAGGGTTTCACTCTGCACCACACCACCTCCCCGTACCCACGTTGGTCCACGTAGGTATCAGGTATGTGTACCGGTACTCCATGGTTCAAGTGCCCCAACCACTGGTACGTATTCAGTCTACCGGAAACAGCACATACCCGGGTGGTGAGACTTGGGAGTCCCAAATATCATCCGTCCGTCATATCTTGGTGAATGCTATGATAGGAGGGCCTTCAGGTAGCACAAGAGCCCCCGATTCGTCCGTTTTGTTCACTAATCCACGTATATTGGTCAGCAGCAGCTTGAAAGGTGCCGCTCAGTTGTCCCCTGCCCGAAAGTCGTCTGCTGCTGCGCTCTGAGATGGCCCACCGGTAGTAGTGGTGGCCACCTTATCAGTAATCTGCTCCGAATGACCCGAAAATCCCGGATGCAAAGGTCCATCTCTCCATTTTCACTCCTCTCCCTGATCTCTGCAGAGGCTTGACTCATCCTCTGACGATCCTCAGGAGAAAGATCTTGGTATAAACGAGCGTGCCCCCCTTCAAGCCGGTAGGACTGTCTTAGCATCTCGCTAGCTTCTTCTTGCGAACCAAAAACAACTTTCAGATTCCGCTGTCTTCTGGACTCTTGAAGCTTCCCGAGTCTGAATGCCGCTTTGATCCGAATCGTGGCAGCCGGTCCTTCTTTATCTTCCGTGAACAGCTTATTCAGGACCAGCCTGAGTTGCACCAGATCGTGATCCAATCCGACCTGAATGGGAGTCGCAGTAGACTCCGGGATGATTGGGGTCAGGAAGCAGTGCTCGCGGGGTGGTGGAAACCTTTTTCGGATTGACGGGATATCTTACCCCTTGTTTGACACCTTCAGCGTCAACTGGTAAGTTTGGTGCCATTGGTGGTCCGGCAGTCGGAGCTAGACACAGAACAATGTCCGCCGTCGCAAGTGAAGGGCATTCCTTCGTGCTGTTCTTCCTTTTGTTCGTTTGGCCAGTAGCCCTAGAAGTGGTGGAAGTGACCGAGGAGCAGGAAGAACGGGGGGGGGGGGGGTTAGTGTACTTGTTTCCAGCAGGGCACTCGACCGTTTTATTCAATGTCTTTTACTGTGCAAGACGAAGACGTTCGGTATGGGTGGGCCAATGCTTAGGTGGCTGGCGGAGTTCTTTTCCCACAGGAAGTTTTACGTCAGGGTAGAGGGCATGTGCTCTAGTTTGTTGAACGTCACCAGTTGTGTACCTCGGGGATCTGTCATAGGTCGGGTGTTACTCTCGTGTTTGTTAGCCACGTGATATCCGTCCCCAATCGCCTAGTTTCACTTTTGCCGATGACGTGGAAACTGTTGGATCTGAGGGTAGAGTCGACTTGGTCAGGCTTATAGGATCCGTCCTGGACTAAGCACTCAAGTGACACTTGCAGCTGAGCCATTTGTATCCAAGGGCAACAGAAAGCCTAACTGTCGCTCACGACAGAGGTCTGCTCACCATAGAATCAGTAAGTGGAGTAAAAGTCCTCGTGGTTATCGTGAGCAGTAAACTTAATTGGTCAGACGAGAGCAAATCTGCTGCACAAGCGACGCGTAGAGGGTGCAACGACGGGTCGTGGAATATCCCTCAAAACCCTTGCGATTCAGTGGTTTTCCTAGCATCAATCACTTGCTTACACTTTTGACGTGTCTTTGCGAACTGTTTGTTTTTATGGACCAATTGTTGTTTGTTCGCTCCCAAAGCGCTACTTTGTCATATCCTTGTTCTGGACCTGCGTGATGCACGTGCTCCTTGCTCGCACGCTGCTATTCGGTTTCACGTTTGCTGAGTCCCGTGATCTCATTATTGAGGTTTGTATCTTTTTGGTGTCATTGTCCGTTCAATAATCTAGTATCGTAGAATATCACGGATAATCGTATTTTGATTTCGGGATCCGTTGCGAATTTGGCTACGCATTGCTCAAACTTTCGTTACAATACTCAATAAATCAATTTGGAACTAGGAAAAACACGCAAAATGACAAGGAAAGGATCGAAAACATTGGAATATGGACAGCAAGTAATACGGCAAGTCACTGGGAAGGTTTTGGGTATATTTGATTCTTTAGTTAATGTTAGATCGTCAGTCCTGTCAGTGCTAGTTCATGTGTTACTGAGGGCAACATGGATTGTAAGGATGTTGATTTATATAGGCTGAGAATACTATACCTGAGACAGCAGTTGTTATCGGTTAGACAACAGGCCCAGGAAGCAGAGAAAAAGTGTATATAGAAAGAGCATGAGCATGAGACCAGCGACTACGACACTTCCGATAGATCAAGGGGCAATAAGATAGGAAGCCCCACGCCGGTCGCCGACTATAAAACTCCATCGGTCGATTTGCCAAGAGTGGAATTACCCGGTTATCGACGGGCGATCAGAACACTACTACTGCAAGTTTGCCAAGCAATTGGAGACGTTCGTTGAAAATAAGTTAACTGACCCCGGGCAAAGGCTTCTATACCTGACTCAGTACCTTCAAGGCCGAGCAAGAGAAGCTATCGACGAGTGTACCATGCTCGGCCCGGAACAAGGCTACACCCGAAAAAGGAAGATTCTAAGAGACTTGTTTGGCCAACCGTTCGAAGCAGCCCGTAACCTAATAGAGGGCGTGATGGTAGAGGCAAAGAGAACCAAGGTCGATGTCTACACAATGGCTGACCTGGTGATCAAGATGAAGAGCTGCTCAATAGCCCCCGACCATTTATGTTACAGGGCTGACCTAGATGCAATGCATACTTTGGAAGGCGTAGTCCGTCACCTCTCTCCCGAACTACAGGGTCGGTGGGCGGAAGAAGCGGAACGGATAAGCCGAAGCGACAGGGAGGCTAGCTTCGGAGACCTGACCGAATACTTAGACATGCAAACCAAGATAGCCGACAGCAGATTTGGCCGACTTATCCGGGACAGCAACCGGACAAACAAGCCCAGTACTAGCCAAGCTCAAACCCCTGCACAGGAACATCCAAAATACCAACATTGGACCAATGCACACGCCATTTCACGAGATGCCACGGCGCAACCAAACTGCAGATCCTGTGGTGCTAGCCATGGACTACTAGAATGTCCCAAGTTGGGCAACGCCACAATAGACGAACGGTGGGGAATGGCGAGGATGGCAGGAGCGTGTTTTATTTGTCTCAACACCGCACACCGGGCGGCAGCTTGTGGGACAAGGAACCGATGTGGTTACGAGGGCTGTACGAGCAGACACCATCGGCTGCTGCTCCAGGCGAGAGCAACCTTACCCGAGGTGAGCACCAAGCCCAGTGTTATTTGTTCAACGTCGCGGTCTGCCAGTAAACCGGTACGTTTAGGCGTAGTGGCCGTGGGAGTAGTGACTCCGACTGGGATAGTCAAAGCGTTGGCCCTCATAGATAGTGGCTCGGATACCACACTAGTAAGGAAGGAGTGCGCAGAGAGATATAGGATCAGGGTGAGTCAATCCTCATTAGCAGTGAGCGCGGTGAGTGGCACCAAAGTCATCCAGTCGACCAAACTGCACCTACAACTCCTTTCCTTGGTCAGCAACGATAGAGCAGAAACTCTAGAGGCATTCATTATAAAGGATCTGCCAATGAGAGCACCTCAGTCGGTGCAATCGATTCTGACTCAGTGGCCACATCTCGACGGAGTTACGATCGAGGAGTGGCAGAATAACGAAATTGATCTGCCGATCGGCTGTGACGTACCGGAAGCGCATTGGGTCCTGGATCAAAGAATAAGAAGTCGCAAAGCACCCTATGCAGTACGCACCATATTCGGCTGGACTTTATATGGCAGTACAGATGGAAGATGCGGCAAACTAATCCAAATCAACTGCAGTTTGGTGGAAAAGGCAAGCATTGAACAGGCATTCCAACAGCTGTATAAAGCCGCATTTGCCGACCTGGCCATCGATAGAGATGACCCATTACGAGGAAATAGGTTGGGTTTGAGAATGGTAGCCGAGAACGCTAAGTACGTAACAGATCGTTTCGAGGTTCCCGTTCCGTGGAGACCCAACATAAAACCTATGACAAACAGCTGAGAACTGGCCCTGGAAAGATTGTGCCTCCTCAAAACCAGGCTAATTCGAGAACCACAATTAAGGATAGAATACACGCGAGCCATGCAACAAAACATCGACTTGGGTTATATAGAAAGAGTGGACACAGCGGTTATCGGCGCAAATTTGAGGTGGTACCTACCCCATCACCCGGTCGTGAACACAAAGAAACCAGGGAAGGTCAGAGAGGTTTTCGACTGTGCCGCGAAATTTCAGGGTGTGTCACTCAACGACCATATACTACAGGGCCCATACTGGACAACACCACTTGTCGGGGCTCTGTGTCGTTTTCCGTCTAGGAGATGTAGCCGTCTATGCGGACATACGTGAAATGTTTCTACAAGCAAAGATGCCCGTTAAAGATAGGGACGATTTAGGTCTTTTCAGGTGGCCTGAGAACGACACGAATCGCGCACCTGACGAGTACAGGCTGACCGTGCACCCCCTTGGGACAGTTTCATCCCCCTTTTGTGCTAATTTTGCCCTCCGGGAAGCCCTCAAGCGTTTCGGCGGCACCATCAATTTGCCAGGCGGAACAACGGACCACTTCTACGTGGACGATTTTCTGTGTTCCTTCGACGGCCCAAGTATTGCTATTCCCCATATGACCGAACTGATCGCCACTCTAAATGCCGGAGGATTCAACCTCACTAAATGGACTCCAAACAGCCAAGAGGTGCTCAGTGTTATCCTGAAGTCCGAGAAAATGGAGTGTACGTGAGGGCTATTGGGATCCTCTTCACAAACGGAGAGCACACTTGGTCTTCAGTGGAAACCCAGAGGGGACGAATTCATTTTCACTCTGGACCTACTCAAACAACCAGTCACACGGGGAGGAATCCTATCATCAGTCACAAGCCTCTATGATCCCGTAGGTTTCGTTTCGCTATGGTTCTTACCGGGAAAGTGTTTGCTGCAATCGCTGCGCCAAAGAGGGACGGAGTGGGACGAACCACTCTAGGACGACGACGATAAGCGATGGCGTGACTGGCTGTACAGCCTGGAGCAACTTAGTGAGATCAAAATACAAAGATGCCTGACAGGAATTAAGTGCACAAACGACGCCCAACTCCACTTATTCTCCGATGCACCAGAAATAGGCTACGGGATAGTTGCTTGCGGCTGCTGGGTGGACGCAAATGGTGGATGGCACAGCCAGATTATATTCGCAAAGGCAAGAGTGGCTCCACTGAAAACGGTGTCGATTCTGTAGCTGGAACTGACGGCAGCAGTACTGGCCGTGAAAGCCGCGGAGCTGATTGGGAGATGCCACGACCGGATAGACTGGGAAACAACTTTTTGGACGGATTAAGCCACGGTACTTCATTACATAAACAACACTACCACTAGTTTTAACACTTTCGTGGCCAACAGACGCACTACAATCCACGAGTCGACTAAAACTAATCAATGGCACTATGTAAAATCCGCCAGTAACCCGGCCGACTTCTGCTCAAGGGATCTGAAAACACTAGAGAGGTTGCCGACGTGGACAATAGGACCGGACTTCCTAACGGCAACTAAAGAGATGTGGCCAACGCTATTAACACCCAAGGCTGATGATGGTGACATCGAGAACAAAAGACTGATACTGGCTATAAACTCCACGGGAAGCGTAAGCCTGATAGAGAAACTGTGCCAATTTCCCAACTGGACAAAAATGTTACGAGCCATGGTCTGGTGGACACGGTACAAAGCACTCTTATTGATTATGAAAAGCACAAGACCACAAAACACATTGAATGTGGGGACGATACTACCGGGCGAGCTGAATCAAGCCGAACTCGAGGTTCTACGCCCACTACACCTAGATGATTTCCCGTTCGAGGCCAGCGAGCCAGCCAGGATTGATCATAACACCAAAGGAAGCAGGCTGTTGCACATCAGTATCCGAAGACTAAACTCCATGAGAACCAACGGACTACTGATGGTTGGAGGGTGGCTGACGAATTCAAATCTAGAGTGCGAAACAAAACACCCCATATTACTCCCCGGTGACCACCATATAACGAGATGCCTGATAGACCATGTACATCGAAAAGAGGGACACTCAGGTTTGAATCACTCAGCGTCAAGGTCAAGGCCAAGCCCGCGTGAAATCCAGGTTGTCTCGTTTTCTTTTTTTGCATATACCACTGTTACGACTTGTAGCTGTGTCCACCCTAGTATACATCACCTAATTACGTGAAACCGTGACCTAGTTGTGTAAACAACTGCGGCACACCACCGTGCAGACGCTAGTACTTATCGCGAGTTAGAGTTATAGACTACATTGATTATGCACTGCTCTAATTCCACTTAATTACATTCTACATGGCTTATCTAGAAAATCTCCCCTGATTCTCGCCACAGTAGGATCAATCTAACGTTTTTACATCCCATCGCTATAACCCAACTCCTACCTTATTTTTGCTACGCATCCTCCGGTGCACCTTTTGAAGTTTCTGTCACACTGTGCCTCCATTCATTTGTTTTTTTGCCATAAGAGCGCACTTTCGTTCCACCCGGTCCACTGATCCCATACTTACAATATACTCTCCCGCAAAACCTGCTGTTGTGACCCAAGCAACAGCTAAGTACCTACCGTATCCTGTGGGGCTCAACCTGTGCACACCACACAGCAAAATTTCTTCTATCTCACTATTCCTCATCGTCTAAAGCCTCCTAGGTCCAACATTATATACCCAGTCAGCACAATGGTCCCCAAATAGTCACGAAATAGTCCCTAGGTCGACCCCGTTTGATCCCCAAAGTGACCCCACTGAAACGAAAAAGGGTCGGTTTGGGGGCGTTTTTCGGCCGACCGCGCAAAAAACCCTCCGATATTTGTGTACCTTCTGCATTACAATATAAACTCAATTTCCCGTACTTATTTTTATAGCACTACACAAACGACCCCAGAACGAACTATACTAGTCCGGTGCGTCAAATGACTAAACGGAAACGTCCCATATCATCGCTTTTATTTCTCACTTCCCAAGGTACATTTACCACTTTCGAAATCACTTCCTTGCCAGTAACTACGAGCTGTATTTCCGTTACTGATTTCGGAAGAAAAAGGGCAATACTTTTGACGCAAGAAACATGTATTGATGGGTAAATTGTACAGTGGTAGAAGGGATTTACAATATCTACCGAGTTTTTTCGTTCGTACTCGTTAGTCGCATGAGAGCTGTTTGCTGGAATTGCTGTTTTCCAATGCTTGAAATAGGAAGAGAGACATTTTCAATTAATCTCTTATTGTAAAACAAGGTGCAGTGAGCAAAACTTTAACATCTATATGAACTAGGAATCGAAATACTTTTACTGGGAATATGAAAATCACTGAGGCAGAAACTGGAATCTCTTGCTGTATGGAAATGGAAAATATCGCAATAGATGCATAGCTTGATATAAACGGTCAAGTTACCTGAGGCGTGAAAAGTATGTGCAAACCACTAGTTCTCCTCGTCTTCACTGGCTCGTAAGTCTTGTGCATCATCTCCAGCGTTCCTTAATATCTTACTAGAAGAATAATTTGAATAGAATACCCATAAAAGCTTGTAGAAATGTCCGGTGCACCGACATCGGTCGGCTGATGGAGAGCATTAGACTCAACCTCACAGTCCGTATTTATTGCCCCGGATGATGACATCCTCACTAAATCATCTGGTTTATATGGCCATTAAGGTTCACAAAGCGTGGAAATCATTACAATTTACAGCGTTTAACCAACTGTCAATATCCAAGGCATTCAAAGGTTCCATTGTGGCATAAGCGGCTCTGACTGAAGCCTTTTGACGTCGCCAGATGGTAGTTCTCGAGCACCCAGGAAGTGACGCTTGCTTACGGCGGTGTCGTCTCATTTTGTGCAATGATAGCTACTAGATATGGTTCGAATTTAAAGGGCATATAGCAGTACATAAAGCGTATCTCGTGAATAATTGCAAAAATCTACAAGTCACGTGAAAAACTTAGTACCTTCCATCAAACATGACGACGAATACAGCCATTCCGTTAACTAGTCAATACTGAGCTAATAAGGAATAGACGAACACTGCAGTAGACATTAAACATGTAGGCGATATCTATTGACTAAAATAACAGCATAAACGTGACACAAAACGTCGTTATTGACGAAAGTGAAGACTCGGTACAGGACGACTTACGGCTAGCGTGTAACCTTCGACGGATCACGTGACAGAATGGCGCACCACAGTAAAACAAAAAAAGGCGAAAAATGTCAGTGACGGTGTTTCATGAAGAAGCATGCTCGAGTTGTCGAAAAAAAGAAGGGCACTCATTTGTAGTGGTACATTTGGGTGCTTATATGCTTGAAAAATCTAGACAACCACCGGGAAATGATAAAAAGCAGCGAAACAATAAAGTGCGTATATCTCCAAAACCTTGACGTTCATGGGGATAAAACTTCGCAGTTGGCCATTTCAGGCCTCATTAGTACAATTGCCGAACTTATTTGTCATAAAAATGGGATTTTGAAGAACAGTCACGGAAGGTACCGTTTGGGGGCGTTTTTTCGACCCCTTGTGCTGACTGGGTATAGCGGGTCATATAGCTCACTGCCCGTACCTCATTGCCACCTTGGTCTCATCTAGACCTTTGCACACATAGCACCCAGGAACACTCCTGGTCTGCTCAGACCTTTGGTCTGTCTCTGTCTAGTTGACCGACTTCCTGCTACCTTTTTACCTCCGTCATATATTTCTACTTATCATGCTATCCCGGCCCCCAACCAGTACTCGGAAAATCCGTATCGCTAAAGCTGGCAAATCCAAACACACCCAACCCCTCCCAAAAACCAGGCCTTGCTCCATCACCCTCGTTAACGTCGACGGTGAAGCTTCTAATATTCCTAATGGCCTTAAGCAGAGTTTCGTCGAACTTAGTAACAAGGTCGAGCTGATTGGTTAAATCCTTTCAAAGGTTTCACCCCTGGCTACTCTCCTTGACCCTGTAGCCGCTACATCGCCCAAGAACTTGGTTTCGGTGGGACACCTCCTCGACTCCGTGTCTACTGAAATATACCACCGCATTGCCAACTCCAAGAACGCAGTGGTTTTTAATGTTCCAGACCGCTTACCACTTTCCTTGGCGAAATACAACATACTAAGTTCGTGCAACATGGCTCACTATAGATGCCATTGCAGGAGGCTACGTAAAACGTCCCAGCGACATAGTTGCCCCCTCCCCGCTATTCCAATTCACGGACGACCTAACAGCTACCGAGTTCATTAGCATTAAGTCGACAATTGCTGCCCTTTCGCCGTATAAGGACATCAAGATATTCTCTGATAAACCGCCCTCCAACGGGAAATACTTCGTTCGCTGAGAAATAACTCTGCCTTGCCCATGCATATTGACCCCACTGTAACCGACATGAAGGTTACCCAATGCCCCTCTGTCAAGAAGTCAAAGGCAAGCCCAGCTCCTCACCCTGCTTGCCTGCAAACTGTCGACTTAGATATGTCTAACTCCCCACCCCCGTTTCCGCTTCCACTCAAACGCCCTTTTTGTACCATCTCCCCCAGTAGCCTCTACTAGCAGTAGCTCTCGCTCCCCGACCACAGGCCCCAAGCGGCACTCCACTCCAGTATTAAAGCCGTGCTCCCCCGTCATAGTCTCTGAGCCAAAACAAGACCCTGGTACAACCAACAGCCCCCGCCGTACTACTTCCAATCCGTCCTCCGAGCGGTTGACAAGTGTTGTCACCCGCCGCTCTCGCTCTAACGACTCTACAAACTACCCACCAGCTGCTAGCTCAGCCGCGACACTTCGTTTCTATCCTCATAAGTACCGCTCCAATCCCCCCATAAGCCAACCTGGTACTCCTACCAGGTCCGCACTTGCCCAACTAATCACCTCACCTATTACCCCCCACTCTCAATCGGCTTCTGCCTATAGCGTACTCTCGGATCCTCCAGGTGATAACCAACTGGGCTACCATCCGGATCCGTCTAACGCCATCGTCCCTTTGAGTAGGAGTGACCTTCAGGGTCTTGCCAGTGCCACTCACCCTTCCACTGCCTCGCACCCCCTTCCACTGTCTTTCCCTCTCTCTGATCGCATGGGTTACACCAACCCTCCATCTCCGTTGCTACCGTATATCCCCCCCTGTCCCCAAGACACCAACCCTCCATACTATAGCCCCAGCATGCCTCCGCTGTTCCCTCCTGCTCACCTCCACCAATCCTCATCTAACCCTGAAGTACCACGTACATACCCTAGCAGATACTCTAGGTTCGTACCTGTATCCCGCCTCCTCGCCCACCCCCCCACTTACCGGCTCCTCTGCCCCTCATGAGCCTCCAAACCTTTCCAAATTTCGCCACTCCCATCCCGCCCCCCACCTCACACTACGTCCCAGTTACTCTCCCACATGCCCTCACCCCCACACCGACCTGCCGGCCTTATACTGACTCTGCCCAACAGGTAGGTTACCTGCAGCCAAGATCTCGTTTTTTTCCTGACCGGTGCCCTCCGCACCCGTGGCCATATTGCTAGTCGCCCTATGGACCATATCCATAAACTTTCACAGGCTCATATCACTGATCGCTCCCCACTCGAGGCCATGCCACTTAGCACCTTATACCACGCACTCCCCCCTGTCCACCCCGCTTCGACAGATATTCTTAACCTCTCACTTTGCCATATGGTGCCCCTTCCCTCTGCACCGTGTGACACCCCTCCGGCCCAAATCAGCGGTGTGCTGCACACCCAACGTATTGATCACCCACAGCGATCGGCTGCACCTAATGCTAACGCTTCTCCTACTTTCCGTCCCCCACCCAACACTGCCTGCCCTCCCCATTCTACTGACGCTCTATCCCCACTGAGACCCAACTCCTATCGCCACAGCGATCCCAATAGTCTTGCACCTGGCATCCATGCTTTGCGCACACCGACACTGAACTCATTCCTACCAGTTCTTATTACGCTCGCTCAATAATTAGAAAAATATCGCACCTGCGATCTTTGGCATTTACGTCAAATGCTGACATTATACTAATAACTGAATCCTGGCTGTCAGATAATGCCCCGCTTGCCCTTGTCCGCATGACTGGGTATCAATGCATCTCGAACACCCGCCAGTCCAGGCGTGGAGGGGGCTGCTTGGCTTTTGTCAAATGCACTATCCACGCTAGTGTTATCGACCACCCCTCTCTTCTCCTTACTGAGGATTCGTTATGGCTATCCATTCACGCCTCCGGCCAGAACCTCCTCCTTGGCTGCGTCTACGTCCCCCCGGGTCTGGAGCCTGCAAAAATTGACTCTGCCGTGGATGTCTTTAATGCTGCGCTTGACTACCCTGCCAGTGCAAAAATTGTTGCGGGTGACTTTAACTTTCCTTCAATTTGCTGGTCCTCCCATACTAGCCCTCCCACCCTCTCCACCTTCCTTTCTTGTGTCCGTCTTGGTGGATGGACCCAACATGTCTCCTGCCCTACTAGGGGGAACAACATCTTGGACCTAGTATTCTCCATTGATGTTCCTGATATGATCACCCAGACTACTGATCACTTCCCGGGTAGTGACCACCGTATTGTCAGGTGCAAGTTCAGCTGTTCTCATCCGATGCAATCCTCTCCCCCTGTTCTGACTTCCTACCGTTCCTGTAACTGGCCCCTGGTGCCAATGATGATCCGCTCCCTTAACTGGGACAAATGTTTTCTTTCATTCGATCCCCTCACTGTCGTGAACTCTCTCTACTCCAACCTCCTACACTGCCTAAATACCGCCATCCCATGTGCCGATCCACGCCTCAATTCCAGCACCTCACGCCTGTCACTTTTAGAGCGTAAGCTGTCTAAGCTGCAACTTACCTTCGCTAGATCACACGACTTTACAATTCTCCTGCGCATAAACCAGCTACAACTGAGGCTGCGTTGCATGGTCGATTCGCATCTGAGAAGGCAAGAGGCCATCGCCCTAGCACACCCAAACAAAACTGGCTACATGTCCAACCTGCTTAGTAAAAGGTCCAATCTATCCAATCATACCTCGCCCAAGTTCCTCATCTGCGGCTCATCTACCGCTAATACTCCAGCATCTATTTCTGAGGCCTTCAATGAGCATTTTTCTTCCTCCCTTATAAGCTGTCCTGGTATTCCCTCTCCTACAATCCAGCCCTGCACCTCTGCCTCTCTTTCATCGATTCCCTTCACCCATTTAAAAAATGAAGAATCAGTTTCGTCTATTAAACCTTCCCCGAAACCGGGACCAGATGATCTCCCACCGGCCCTCCTCCGTTTCGGTGGTCCTAACCTCCCTTTATTGTTACTTAATATATACACCAACTCCATGCTTCACAGTTTCGTCCCCCCTCAATGGAAATCCTCTGTTATAGTTCCGCGCTTCAAAAAGGGCGTATTACACGACCCAGATAACTATCGGCCCATTAACCACACCCCAGTAGTCTGCAAAATTATGGAGAGAATTATCAAAAAACACATTGTCCAGTACCTCTTATCTAACAACCTGCTGAACCCTGGTCAGCATGGTTTCTTGAACTCCAGTTCCTGCTCTTCCTGCCAGCTTGACTTTCTCAATGTCCTATCGTCTGCTGCCGACGCCGGCAACTCTGTAATTGTCCTGTACATCGACATGTCTAAGGCTTTTGACCGTGTTCCCCATATTCATCTGTTGGCCAAAATCCGATCTTTCGGTATTACTGACCCTCTCCTTTCCCGACTATCCTCCTGTCTCTCTCATGGATCACAAGCCGTGCCCGTCGACGGCCACCTATCTTCCGCCAAACCAATTACTAGCGGCGTCATCCAAGGCAGTGTCCTAGACCCATTACTATTCTTTATTTATATCAATGACATTTTCTCTTCTATTCGACACAGAACTCCTTTCCTCTTTGCCGACGATATAAAAATAGTGTACTCTTTCCTCCCTAGTGACCTATCCGTGACTCTATGCAATATATCGCATGACTTACTCGTTCTCCAAACTTGGTGCGTCTCGTTTTTCATGAAATTCTCTGCGGAGAAAAGCTTCCTCCTACCATACAAGTGCACGGTACCACCCGGCCAAATTTGTCTGGACGACCTGCCCATCCCCATACACCCCATGGTTACCGATCTTGGCGTACGCTACTCTTGTTCCTTTAACTCATCCGAACAGGCATCATTCCAAATCGCTAAGGCTAAGCGAACCCTAGGCCTGATCAATCGGTGTTTCTTAATACCGGCCAGTCGCCTCTCCATGTATCTCTCACACGTGAGACCGCTCCTAGAATATTGTCCCATTACCTCCAGCCTCTGGCCACGTTCCTCCATTGTATCTCTTGAGAACGTTCAGCGTATCTTCACCAGAAGGCTGTTGGGCGTATCCCTAGCCCTAACATACCGCCAGCGCTGTGAGCTCCTACAAATTGAGCCTCTATGGATTCGTCGCATGAGGCTCAACCTGGTTTTCCTCTTTAAGCTAATCCATAACCTGGCCTACACCTCTTATCCCATCTCGTTCGCTGCGCCCTGCTCCTACCCGATCCGACAACGTGCCTTCTCTCTCACTGTCCCTCATTCTAATATCTGTCTGAAGTCCCGATTCTTTCTGTCAGCTTATTCCAAAATCTGGAATAAGCTGCCCCTTAGCGTACGCAGTGCCTCCTCAATGTTCGCTTTCAGGCGCACACTTTTGTCATACTTAACAGTCCCCAATGCTATATTGCTCACCAATGCGCTCGTCTTTGCTGACCTGGCCTTTGAAAGGGGTCTCACACTGTAGCTCTACTACCTCTGTTCCACAGGCCACTAGGTACACCCCATGCCCGACACCTCCCCACTCTCTAATGCCGCGAACTAAGGCTTTTGCTTTCTCTGATCCGTAGCGAACCTAATTCCTGCCATCATAAGATAACCCTACTGCTCACCTACGTTCATCTCTTATCCATCATATTCCCTTTTTTTCTCCTCAGTATCCGTTGATTCTCAGCTGGGGCATACCCAGACTGCGCTTCTCTATCCCTTTTCCCTCTCCAGTGATCCCCGCTGACGGCCAACCACTTCGGGCACTGTACTTATCATCTCCCTGGCAGGTGCACCTGGATAATATTGCTACACGGCCGTCTACCACTTGCTGTTTCCGTTGGCTCTCCTGTCCATGGTCTCACGGCTTGGTCAATTGTTCCTGGTTCACGCACCCCCTACGCGATCGTTTTGTCCCCTGTACAATTATCCATGATCACTCGTGCCACTCCCAACAGTGCGGGGCTCGGTCAGATCCACCGCTATGGCCGGCGCACATCGGGCGTGCAGGCCGTCTGCAACGATGTGCGAGCGCAACTAGACTGGTGGATCACACCTCCTGCGTTCACTTCACGAAGTGTTTTTCAGGTTGGGTGCCCAGCGCACGGCCAGTCCCACCCACTAGCACCAGTTGCGGATGGCACGCTTTAACTTTTCTTGAACTACCGAATCCAATGCTGTCGGTTGAAAATTGCATGCTCCTCATCCTCTTTCCGCCACAGCTTGCTCACCTATAGCTATTATCATCTGTTTCCACTTTCCGTTTTTGCCGCCCTACCACGGTATGCACACCTACCCGTTTTGTCCTTCCTTCTATTGCCTCTCTCTACATCAACTTTCACTGCTTTGAGTCACTATCTTCCTAACCACTCTTCTCTGTCGACGCTCGCCAATAACTCTTTTCCCACCTGCCGCCATTGCTGGCTTCTATCATCTATGCGCTTGGTGTTACCCTCTGCTCAGAACGCCCATTGATAACTTCCTTAAACCTGCCACCCTGTTAATCCCTCCTCGTGCCCCATGCCATGATGCACCAACCGCACCCGCACTCATGCCCAATTCGCATATTAGAACTTGCCGCTCCAAACTTCGCATCTTTTACAGTCGTATTTATTATCTAATCACCATCACCATATCTTTCTCACTTGGCCCCGCGATTCCTCTGCGGTTCTTTCCAGTGTTCTGATTAGTATCCACCTGTTCAATTGTCTGCCGGCACACAGCTCTCCAGCTTCATTGCCCCAACTCCTTTGCGCATTCATTTTTTGTGGCCTTTTTGCTCTATTACTGGTCCACTTAGCTCGGGGCTTCCCGCTTCCTTGTCCGCCTCCTTCGTGTTTCATTTGCAGTGAAATGATCTGATTAGTGATTTCTTACCTGTGTCTCCTCGGTCATTGCTTTCATCCCTTGATCCGTTTATCGCTCTCTACAGGCATTTTTCTGTACCTTCCAGTGTGGTCCGCTTCTCCATGTTCCACCATTGTAATGACAACGTTACGTCGTGACGTTCTTCTACAGTTCCAAATTGTTTGACCTGTCACTACCCGATTCCTCTGGTCCGTCACTACATCTCGCACCTGCATTGATCAAATAATTAGACCCATTCTTACCTATTTTCCTTGATCCTGTCTTTCATCTTCACTCTTCCATGAACTGCTCCTAACAGTCTTCATCACTTCTGTGCTTCCGCATTCTATTTTTCTCTCCGTTGGGCTGCCAAGTGCACTTGTCATGAAGTTAATCCACCACGACATTCCAAAGTTAATCCTACAACCATTTGATCTAACATTACCTACTCCTCCTATCGACTGATAATTTCTTTCGAGGACCCCATTGTTATTGCTCCTGCTTCTCTTAAACCTCTGCATATATATATATAATAAATCTACATATATATACATAAACTTACGCATATATACCTATGTGCACGCGCTCTGCATCTTGCAGTTCCTCACCTGCCATTTCTCTTGCTATCATCCCAACGACCGTCATCATAGGCATCCAGCAAATATACATCTGTGCCTCACACCTACCGTATCCAATCCTTCTAAATCGTTTTTGTCATCTGATCATCCCTCTACGTCTTGCATTGCTCGCTGCCTGTTTTACGGTGAGTTTTGTGTCCTGTCCGCCGACAATTCACTGCAAAGTACCAATGCTTCATTGTCACCTAATCCACTGCAGTGCACCTCACCTTTTTCTCCATCGTTCCTCGCTACTGCAGTTCTTTATACCGATTTCCAGCCTTTATCATGTTTACCAGTCTGCCCCAATACGTAATTGCCCGGGACCAGCCATTCAGTCCACCTGACCTTGAATTTCAAACTCACCGGCCGTCCATTCAAATCCGCTCTTGAGCTCATTTAAACTCCATGCAATCTCTATGGTGTGCATACGTTTATACTATTTTCACCCTACCTTATTCCCCCTTCTGAGCCTTTTTATCCAATATTTTCATGAGAGTCTCCACATTTCCATGAATTATATCTGTCCATTCCATCACCTGTATCTGCATGATCATGCACATGGCATGCCTCGGGCGCTTTCGAAATAAACCATTATTATTATTATTATTATTATTATTAAGTGTGCGATTTTGGGTGACAAGGGGACCAGCGACGGCCAAGCGAGTCATAGGCAACCGCATCACTCAATAATAATAATGGTATATTTCTCGACCATGGTCGAGACGCATGCGCAAGCGCATGATCATGGTGTACAACGTTACTCAAAACCATGAACTATACACGAATTTCAAGAAAGCGAGTGGAGTCGTCAGAAGCAAAACAATATAGCTAGAGATAGTTTGAGTCGACTGAAATTATAAAGGTTTGCGCGGCAAATACGGTTTGCTTTCGGATTCGACTGGTTGGTAGTGGTCCGTGAAAATACAAAATATATCGTGAAAATATAGCGCTAGGGAAGCGTTATAAGTCATAATAAGGCAAGATGTGGGTAACTGAGGCCTGTTGCGGGTTCTATGCACGGAATAAGTAATGGACATGGAGAGGTTAAAGAAATGAATGGGAGTACAACCGTGAACTTTGGTGAATATGAAGAGAGCGGCTCTCTATGGAGATGAAGTTGGCCCGGAATGATGGATATTCCCGATTCTAAGAGAGGGAGTTCATCATGAAACGAGGGGACATGAGGAAACTTTGTGGAAATGGACAGGCAACGTTGATGAATGTGGAGGAAACAGCAATCCATATATAAGGTGAGTTTAGGTTCGGGATCAATAACCCTTATCATTCAGAAAAAGGCAGCGCAACTTGAAGGCCTTTAACTGGTGAAGAGTCAATTTCAAGCTGGATACCGATCGAAAGAAAAATGAAATCTTGGAAGAGAAAACGGAGCGAAAAATCTCCTTGTAGGCTCGCGCCTTATTGTTCTGTTATGCTGACAAATGTATTGACTTATTGATTCTCAGTGATCTTCGGCATCATTGTTGGGAACCAAGGATGTGAGGGACAAGTGGACTCGCGTTCGGATAACGTATCGAATTTTAATGAGAAAAAATTCCTGTGTTGCGTATTCTGGCTCTGTTATTGGACTGTTTCACATGAGACCAAGGCGATGTGCAGCATCCCGTGGGTATGGTTCATCAGGCGGGGTAAGGGACGTGTCAATCAATCAATAGAAGGTTGCTTGCGAACTGTTATTTCTGAAGCCTCCAACAGTGACATCAGTAGTAGAGGTGTTGCGTTAGGAGACGTCTATCAATCTGCTTGTAAGCATTTGGGGGTGTTTTAGGTCGTGTGGCCCGATTGCAATCCCGTTTGGTATAAAAGATGCCATTAAGGTCTCTGTCGGTACAGGTCAAAGTGTGGACATTGGTCACCGAAAGTGGTGCCCGAGAGAGTGGGCGACGACAAACCTGAAATGAATGGTGTTAGCAGTCTGGACGTGGTTCCAGCTGATAGTTATGATAATAAATAGCGACAATTAATAATGAACTGACTGGGTCTATGTGGACTGTCAGTGTTACATTTCGTACTTTGATCTGGGTTCTAATTAGAGAGCTTAAGTAACATAGGGTTGCAGGGGGTTGATAAGTACTACCACCGGCTAGCAAGATAGCGTAAACCCGGTTGGCTGCTGCGTCTGCATTTCAGAGATTTAACTTAATTGTGAGCAGGCTGCGGTAGTGATTGTAGTTGGCAGGAGGCAGTGGTTACTGTTAGGCAGGGTTGTAAACCTAAGCGTGGCTTGGATGCTAGGACATCGAGAAGACCGCTTTCTAAAAAAGATGACGGACGATAGAGGGGTATAGATGGAAAAGGTGACCGGTTTCCACTATGTTCTTATCTCTTTTTCCTTTTCCGGGCTTCATCGAGGTTGCCGTTATTCGTCAGGTACGTCGATACTCTGTACAGGTCAATGGGTTGAAGGTCAGGGCTGTGGTAGCGATTGTATTTGACGTCGACGTGCATGCTAGGTGCGCTTATGGTGGGTATGGGGTGGTTGAAACTTAGAGCGGGGGATGGGAAAGCGTATGTGGAGAGTCCAGTGCGCTGTCACCCCAGTCAGTCTCGAGCGTGAAGACCAAAGCTTGTCGAGCGAACAAGGGCGATGTGGGGTTTCCCCTTTCGCAGGATCAGGTCTGAGCTGATGGGATACTTTCCCATAGATGAAGGTTGCCCAATTCCTTCACAGCCCGATGTCAGTGGTATTTGGAGATCGAATCGATCCCACGAGGTCTTTTTCGTTTCCACTGTTCTCTTTTTTCAGTTTTATTATTATTATTATTTTTTTTGTTTGTTTCCTAACAGAGGGGTGGTTGAGCCCATATAGGAACTTTCCATAGCCCCTCCGCCCGATCGTAATTTTATGCGTATTTGTCTTTTTTCGCAACTGCTGGGGGTGGTCTGTTTTCCCCACGTTCCAACGACGCAATGGTATGGGTGCCGTTGACATCAGGGGTTTCGCTAGCATGGGCTGGGAAAATGCAGGATGGGATTATGCAACACACGGAGTAGGACAACGAACGTTGTAAAACACAAGCTAGCATACGTGTGTCAGTCTCATACAGCGCCAGGCCATGCCTAAGACCATCAGAGTCCATTTCGGGCTAGCTGGTGCAGATGAGTTTAGCTCTGCTGATGGGAAATGGTGTGGTGCACAAGAGAGAACATGATAGTAGTTGGTGCATGGTAGATACAGAGGTGAGACGAGAGGAAAAGCCACCAAGTAAGTACTAGCAGGTGGGCTTCTGGGATGATAGATTCTGGAATGAGGTGATTAAGAAAGGCGAATTGAGGCCGGGCATTAAAACCCAGGTGAGTGGTGGTAGCAAAGATGAACGGGAGAGGAGTGAAAGGATCGAGTAAAGTGGTAGACGGCGGAACTCAGTGTCCTAGGGTCCGAAGCCACGTACTTATTTTCTGTGGAGACATCTAAGACTAAGAAACTTAGACTGGTTGGCAATAGAATAGGAACATTGTCTAAAATTAGGAGAACCGGCAAGCATTAAACTAGGTATAGTTATAAAAGTCAGCAAACTGTGGCTACAGTAGTATAGATTGTAAGCAATATAACGTAAAAGAGAATTGTTGCCCTGGCGTTTGTCATCGGGTGAGAGATGAAAGTTCTAGTGCAGTAATCCTAGTAATCAAACCCGTTTTCGTAGGCCACCTCTTCGGTGACGGTCAGGCCGGTAAGAAGGGTCACATTGGGAACAGTCAAGAAGTGATCCAGCGAGCCTCTGAACTGGGAAATTGAGAGACTTTCGCGGATGTTTAGCGGGAGTTTATTCCATAACTTTGAGTATTTTATAAGGAAAAAGTTAGATCTTAACGCTAGTTTTGATCTAGGAATAGAGAGCTGCAATGACCGATGGCGTAGAGCATAATTCGTGGAGGGAGTGAGACGAATGGGTTCGGTACACGGGGAGCGGTAGCGGACCAACAAATGATGGCCCCCTCCCAGCCGTAACATTCCAACCGGGACGGTGCCCGTTCGTGGAAATCGGCGTTGACTGCTTTGGCCCGTTACTTTTACGACAGCAAAGGAGCACCCAAAAGAGTTACGGCTGCCTGATAACGTGCCTAAAATCCAGAGCAGTCCACCTCGAAGTAGTGAATAACATTACAACCGATTCATTCCTAATGGCCCTTCAAAGGTTCATTGCAAGGCGGGGCGTCCCCAAGAATATATACTCCGACAATCGCTCGAACTTCGTTGGGGCTCATAAGGAGTTAGAGAAATCGTGGAACCTCCTGGATCGCGCAAAAATACAGAACAAGACCGTGGCAAAGGGATAGAATGTCACTTCAACCCACCTTGTGCCAGTAATCGTGGTGGCGTTTGGGAAAGTCTGACACGATCGATTAGGAAAATACTCCCAGCCCTGACCTCACAACAAACCCTCGATGACGAGACCACTTTACTAACAGAAGTAGAACGCATATTGAACAACAGACTCCTGGTGCCGATCGTCTTAGACCCGGAATGCGAACCGGCACTCACCCCCAACGACCTGTTAATACTTAGGTCAAAGGCAGGAGCCACCACACCGAAAACCCTTCGTGGAACGTAACTTGTTGGATGGAATCAAGTGAACCACCTGACACGGGCTTTCTGGAAACGATGGACGAGGGAGCACTCACCGACACCGCAGCTTCGGCAGAAGTGAACCGCAAACAGAGGTTGTTCAGACGTGGCGATGTGGTCATCATCGTGGAGAGCCACTTACATGAAGACGAATGGCCGATTGGAGTGATCAAGGACTGTCGCACAGAAATCAATGGTCTCTTGCGCACGGTGGTGGTGAGAACGAACAAAGGAGACGTATTGCAAGATATCTGTAAGATATGTCTGCTTGAGGGTGACAGTGACGTGGGCGGGGTCGACGCTACAGACCTAGCTTAATCCATGTCTGCTGACACCAGATGAAGCTGAATTCATTTATTTATTCCTTATGCATTCTCCAGTAGGACCCAACCCTCCACACCGACTTCGAAGTATATTTGTGTTTAATTTCATACGGTGTTCACGATTTACTATGGGGTTAGCTGTCCAAACCTTGGGTTATCACTCGACACGACATTGCATTTAGATGTGGCGGAGTTTAAGTCACGCACACATGCCTGCATTTTACTCGTTTATTCCACGCATTTCCCGTCAAACACTTTAGAGTGCTCACAGACTTTCGTTGACGTTGCAGAAAGTCCTCCTTTGATGTGTGGTGATACTTGTGATTCCACCATACATCCAGACACATATTCACATACCCGATGCACGCTATGTCCCGCAACCCCTATCAAACATGTGACGGTGTTCGCAATTTGCTTTTGTTGACGGTACTGAAATGTCTTTTGCATATGTGCAGGTAGCGACGATTAAATCATACACACACACACTCATGCAAGCACATACAGCCAGGGCAGGACGCCCCCTCCAAGGACAGCATCTATGTTTCCCTTTCACGCCAGCCATCGGTCAGTTGTTCTCGTGGAAGTTGTAGAATAGCCTCGCGTCTACGTGGCCAACGGATTAGGTGAGACCATGAGTTGAACGTTGACCACGAGTGTTAGGCAAGCGCACTGACAGCAGGGCCTAGGTAGGTAGGAAGAATCAATACCTTTATACCAAACCTTTGGCTCTGCCAAGGATTTGGGAGGATTTCGGTGGGCGGTGTAACGACGGGTCGTTAAATATCCCTCAAAACCCTTGCGATTCAGTGGTTTTCCTAGCATCAATCACTTGCTTACACTTTTGACGTGTCTTTGCGAACTGTTTGTTTTTATGGACCAATTGTTGTTTGTTCGCTCCCAAAGCGCTACTTTGTCATATCCTTGTTCTGGACCTGCGTGATGCACGTGCTCCTTGCTCGCACGCTGCTATTCGGTTTCTCGTTTGCTGAGTCCCCGTGATCTCATTATTGAGGTTTGTATCTTTTTGGTGTCATTGTCCGTTCAATAATCTAGTATCGTAGAATTTCACGGATAATCGTATTTTGATTTCGGGATCCGTTGCGAATTTGGCTGCGCCTCGCTCATACTTGTGTTACCGTAGGCTTTTTGGACTGCGATCAGCTTTGTCATGCCGGCAGCCGGAAATGGTCTTACCTATTTTTTTGGCTTTAGTACGACCTTACTCGGTAGGTCACGTGCAGGTTTGGATATCGCTCTGCGAAAGTACCACCGCCTACTTAGTGGTATTTCAGCGTCTCGGCAAGCGAGGGATGGAAGGGCAGGGGATAAGACGTACACACAGAGACTCTTTGATCTGAATCTCTTCTCTCTTGAAGGGAGGAGAAGTCGAGGGGATCTTGTTCAAAGATTCCAGGTAAAAGGCGCTTCTCTCTGGCCTTAGGTTTAGTAGTCTATTCAAAAAGGCTTTAGATTCCAGAACAAGGAGGGCTCAAAAAGAAACTGACTGAAGCTCGACCTAGGTTGACGACTAGATCGCACTTCCTCGGCACCAGAGTAGTGAACCACTGGAGCACTTCGCCTGTTGGAGTGATAGACCTGAGGACCTTTCAGGCTTTCAAGGGTGCCTTATAGGGGGAATGTTACCAAATACCACCTTGCGGTCAGCCCTGAGTACACTCACTAAATGGATGGAGGGTAGCACTCCGGTCGGTCTGATTTGCGTTGTAATTGAATTTTCCCATTTTTTGACCACGGTCTTCGTGTAAGCTCACGATGCGTAATGTGTCCCGCAGCTTATGTGCGATGAGGTTTTAAGTTTTCCTCCAATTTTTAACGGGGGTTCGACGAAATACCCTGTGTATTGGCGGGTGCACAAGTGCTGTGCATACCATCGGAAGAATTCTGAAAGCTTGATCAGCTGTGACCCTCACCTGTCCTGCGCTCTTCCATTGACTCATGTCTTAACTAACTGCGGTCAGAATGTGATGCGATAAAGCGAGCCAACTAGCCCCGACAGCCGACACCGAAAAAAGTGAGGTACGATAATACACTGTCAAAAGATTTGGTTTTGAAAGAGTCCCGGAGGACATACAGGAGACCTAAAAACCCAAAATTCAAAGGTCGAAAAAAGACAAAACTAAGGTAGGCTGCCGAGCAAGGGGTGCAGGGATCTGCCTCCCTGCCATCAGAAGTCACGACGATGCACATTACACATCATCCAAAGCACCACTGGACCTCAAGCAGTTTTGAAATCAAACTGAATATAGAGCAGAGGTTGGCTTGTGTCACATTGCAAGTGGAGTCATGGTACGGTAAAGAGCCCTATATAAACCGTCTTGATCCGGGACATTTTTACTCCCACTGAAGCCAGCAACGCTGCTACCTTTAGCCAATTTCCAAATTGCTGATCTTCTATTCCTCGTATTCCTCTCTTTCAATGTGTTCTTATTTTATTATTCATAATCAACAATAATTTTCTTTTTTGATTTCATTTTTTCTCTGCTCTTTTCCATTCACCGCCACACCCCTAGTAGTGCTAGTAGATGCAGTAGAAAGACAGAAATCCTTCAGTATCATCCAAGCAAGCACGACCAAGACAGTCTGGAGAGAGAACCAAAAGAATATGAGGTCTCAACTTCAAAGAAGACTGCTTGTAGCGCTATCACGTCTCATTGTTCAATGGGGTCTGAGGTCACTTGTACTTCTACTGGGATTCCCTTGGTTTTGGGAAGAAGAAGTGGATGGTCAGACTACAAGAAACCTGCCGCATTGTTGTGACCACCGGAACGAATGCTATGTCTTCATTTTCCTGTTGCAGCAAGTGAGGATCTCTGGAGCCTCGGGTGCAAGAAACTGGATGCAACTTTCGCCCAAGCCTGAGTATCCCGTGATCTGATATGATCTGATCTGAACAGAACTGAACGGAGAGCGCCTAACCGAATCACACTGACCTTGACTCCGCGGATATTAGAATTCCGGAAATAGGCTTTTTTGTTTTCGCGACGATGGGCGATATACTTTCCAGGATGTTCACTTTCAAAACTGTTAAATATGTTAAAATAGCCAACCCAAAAATCGGTGTTACTCAAAGAATTTTACAGGTTTTGATCCTTATATATATTTTGTGGTAATTTATGCATATTTCAAGTGCATTTTCCGTTGCTTTAGTTGGGTTATGGTCTACGAGAAAAGTTACCAGGAGGAGGATATTGCAAAATGTACTGTTACGACGAAGTTGAAGGGCATAGGGCACACAGACGCGGAACTTGTTCCCGGGATAGGGAAACGCATATGGGATGTCGCAGATTTCGTTATCCCACCCTTGGAAAAGGATGCAATTTTTGTGGCCACAAACTTAATTGTGACGTCCGGACAAAAACAAGGAACGTGTTTTGAGGTACCTTGCCTTTCTTTCACCTTCAAATAAAGAGTGAACATGGTTTCGGGGACATGTGTTTGTCAGATATGGGATGCAATCAAAGTGAAACCAACCGTGTTGGAAATGGTAAGTGAAAATTTATCAAAACTGATGTTGGGTACACGCGAAACAAAATGTAATCTGTTTAGGGGGGCCTTTATAGCCGTCTTCGGGACTGTAGAGACCTATATTCGGTGATGGTAATCCAGCGAAGGCAACTCGATTTATTTGTCTCCGGGTATTTTTTCGCATCGCATACCAAATAGAGACCGTGAAAGACTAATGGCGCTAGCCGCCAGAACTTAGAAGGTCGACATAAACCTTAACATGTACCAATTATCACAATGATCCCCAAATAGTCCCCTGACCGGCTCCATAACGACGGCAGTTGGAATATTTCCCACTAAGCCCAGCAAGAAGGCTCGATAAAATACCTTTCATTTAGTAATGTTACACCTTTATTTAAGAAAATCATGTAGAAGTTAGTAGCATGGTGGAGCGGTTAGTCGGTCGACGGTTATTTCTTTACGTCACGAAAAGAAAACAGTAAGCACACTTTATGGAAAATGATAATTGCAGTAATGTGACAAGGAGTGTAGTAGAAAAGCAGTTATTCTGAAATCTAACGGCTAAGGTTTATGCTCACTTCCACGTCAATTCACAGTACGCCTATATCGCGATGTAGCTTAATTATGCTCTCCATCCGAGTAGATTCACTCCTCTTTGAGCCCAGCTGCATTTTTTCACGTATCACTGACGTGCTTGCATCAGGGTAGTTTTGTCGACAAGTGACATCTGTTGGATAAACATTTCAAAAACCCATTCTAACCTAGCACAAGGGAACACACTTTTGTTCCGGCCACGGTTGTTTTTCCATAAGACCCCTTTACGTTGAGTTGAGCCGGGACTGACCTTGTTGTCATCTGACGTAACATATCTCTGGTGCGACCCCCAAAGTTGGTTCCCAACACGTGCTGTACAAACTTTGCTTGAAATTGGACAACCCGATTTGACTTAAATTTACCACTTGTTCACAGAATGAATCATTCTTGAGGCACTCGTTCAGAGGCTTGATTTCATCAATATTTTTTGCCGGAAAGCCCCACTGGGATACAGTTTTGAGAAATGGGTTGGAAAGCTGGTAGCGTATGGCATCCAGTTTACTCCACATCTCACAGCTGGAGCTGGTTAGAGCTGCTAAGAAACCTGAAGTTTGCATTGAACACTAAACTGAATTCCTGGCTAACCCATATTTTTTTCCGCTCCGTTAGCTTCTCTAATCTTGAATTAATTTTTGATTAGGGATTTACTAGTGGACAGTACTCCCTCGGGAGCAGTGGCGGTTTATAATGTGGACACTTGCAATGGAGTACAGTAGGGTTACTTTATTTGTTCCATTATGAGGCTTAGCGGCGGAATCGAAGTCAAAATTCTGCTTTCAGGTATGCACCAGTAGGACGTATGAAACGGGCTAAAATGGATGCACATTACCCTAACCATGTGGATGGCATTCGTAGGTTATCAGGTGTCAATGTGGCATGCGTTGAGAAGTAAGTGGTATGGCCTCTTTGGGAATCAGCTCTATATCTCATGTGTTAACTACCTGACCCGCATGAGCACTTTATTCCACGTTGGATTTAAAAAAATTGATTTTCCGCAGGAGTAAACATATACTAAGGCAAACGATCGAGATCATACTGGTGACACACAGGGTTTCTGAACAGATTTCTGGGACGGCATATTATTTAGCTCACTACATTATATCACATAAGTTACCTGTAGTGTAAGATGTCTGCTACAACTATGATTCATTTGTGGCTTCATTAGTCACACAGCTAATTCTTAGATTTTTCCAGTATTGGCCGTGCAGTTTAACTTGCACTTAGTGCTTGCTTGAAATGAACTTACCGCTGAAAGTTTGTGCAGTCTCTTGCGCTTTCAGTACATTAGAAACACTGGAACCAACATGCGCCGCCTATGCCACTGGTCCGACCATGTGGGAAGATGACCACTCTTTTGAACCCTCTGATTACTTTAGAACTAGGGGAGTGTTATTGCCACTCATGTTACTCATACGTTCTTTACCATTGGATCGGCCTTAAAGCTCCGCTTCCATCATTATTACTCTCATGCCTTCCTTTTGACACTTCCAGATTGTAGTTCTTGAATGTTTAAGTAAAAAAGTAAGTCTCACTTGTTGTCTCATCGTAAAACAAAATCACGGTCAGTGAGAAAGTGAGCATAACCATGGTAATTCTTTGGTTTCATTCTTATACGTTCTGATATTCCTCAGATTAGGATAAGCAGCAGGAGGAGCCATATTTTATAATCACTATTAAACCAGCGAAAAAACCTCTTCTTCTTTTTTGTTGTACAGAGCAAAATCTAAAAGCTCGCAAGCACAAGAATCTAAAAATATGCTGATGTACGGCAAACAGATATAAACTGAATTGTCTCAAGAACGAACCACAACTTTTTCACCAAGCGGCTACATAGGACACCTCAAACTCCCCAAAAACTTGCCCTCCTCAAAAAACGGGATAACCTGGAACCGTTTTGTTCACGCGTCTACAGTTAAGCCTCAAACGGCAGAGGTTGAGTTGTAAAGGCATTTACCACTTTGGAGGCGAGGTTTGAATCCCAGATTGGCCATTTACATTTTCGGTATGATTTTGAATGTGTTAAACAGAATTTCGTCCGAAGAAGAAGCAAATGTCTTCAACCGTACTCCAAGCTAACTTACTGATATTGTCTCCGTAATATATGGTGTTTAGAGAGGATTCAACTTTAACCTGGGAGTCCTTTTACAAGTAAGCATAAAAGGCTGTATACGTGAATACTGAAAACACTGATTACCAGCCTGTTGAAACTGTACTATCTTGCAGATGATATGAAGGGCAACTTGTGATAAAAATCACTTCTCCCGCGTTTCTGTGGTCTCCTTGCAGACAACAACGGAGTGTGAAGTCATGTTATTTGTGTCATCAGCAAATCGTACTACGAGCCCATCGTCAGGAGGTGCACTCTATCAACCATGAACTTAAGATTTGCGACTAAACTCAGTGCTGTGGTTATTTTACACCTGTTCATACTCCTGAATCACATGGTAAAGTGTCGGTTAATACCGGTGGAAGAGGTTATACTTTAGGCACGTGCGTAGAGTTTTAGAGTCTAGCCCGTATTTTTTTACCCTTAAATTGTACTGGGGAAGAAGCTAAACTAATGTCTAGAAATGATGGAAAACCGGTCGTGGCTCTTGTTCTGAATTTCAGAGGCGCAGACAAATTTTAACGCCGAAGAAAGAAGCACTCCACCGGAATTCCAATAAATACTTGATATTTAGCCCTCTTGGTCTCCGTATATTTCTATGTTTCCTTGTTCCGAGACTGAGAGGACTTTGGTCTCGTTGACATCTTGGGCTCGCTTTGGGATGCAGTTTTCAGGTAAGAATCAGATGAATCCGGATTCAAACCGCAAAGATTCACCAACTAAGTCAGCAAAAGTACTTAAATAACCTTTGCATATTTGAACCGTTGCCTAATTCTTTAAGTGACTTAAAACAGGATTATCTTTCTTAGAGTTCGAATCAAAGTTCACATTTATATAAACCTCAGAGGGGAATTGTCAGGCCAAATTTACTTTTTTACATCTTTTATTGGATATTTTATATTGTTCTCCCATGGCCCTAGAGGCAAAATAATCGTAGAAAGTTGCACATTTATGAAGAGTATTGTGTAATCAGTACCGAGAAGTAAAAATTTGTTCAACTACGGTGCTTTCTCCATGATCTTCTTTTAATTTAAACTGCACTCAAATACAGTAGTGATTATTCATCGGCTTCTGGTCACTGAGTCTGGCGATTAGGTCACGAGTGTTTCATCACCATTTTTCGCTACCTGACAAACTATGCGATCTCGTTTTTAACCCTCTGTAAAAATTACGTTCTTCCCGCAAATACATCACTAAAATGTCTATACGAAAAACACCGTCACCTATTTCCATACGGTTACTTTGACGTAGTGCCTTCTGAGGGTGGCAGCACAGACAGCTGTAAAATCTGATGATAATCGTCCATAAAATGGTTATTGCAATTTTGGTCTCTAGAAATACACGGAAAAGGATCCTCGCAAGCACACTACCGGTTTTGTGGTAATTGTCGCTCATTAGGTAAGCTTCTCCGGTACTCATCTGTCTGCCTATTCCTTTTGATGCTTGCAAAGTCCACAGCTGCTTGGGCCCAAAAACCTGATTTGTGCATTAGGAGAGTGAGTGGACACTTCTTTCAGAGGAGTTCACAGAGGAATCACAAAGGCGATTCGCTAATAGTTTTACGCGGGTTAGTCGCAGCTTACCTAATAACGAAACTGATGCCGTGACTTAGAATTTTAATTTAAGCAATATCTACACAAAGCGAGCTTTGTGCAATGTATAAGTGACCTTCAATCTCGTACAAACGTAACATTTCATCCAAACTTCGTAACTTAAAATAAAATTCCACCGAATTCTCGGCTGATTACAAATTTTTCACCTACAGTGTTACTTTATTACCACGTCATTTTTCTCATTTAAATTACCAAGTGGTGCACCGTTTTCCCAGTAAGCTTCGAAGCTTCTTTGGTCATGACATACCAGATTATGGAACTTTTTGATTTACATAAATTTGTCCCATTTGATGGAAAGGGTTTTAAAATAAGATTTCTTGTGGCTGTAATTCTTTTCTGTGCATTGATAAGAAAGATTTCGCTTTTTTGTAACGGCACGAAAATTGCGTTCTTCATCTAACAAACAACGAACGAACTAGTGGATGCACATTTTTCCCAAATTCCTTTGTGATTTGAGAATCAAATGAGAATAACACAAATTAATGACATGCGATTGTGATGGGACTGAGAAATACATAGCTTAGTAAGTTCATAAGAAATATTCTCTGATTGCTTTACGGATTCAAACGGTCCTTTTGTGCCAAAATGTTTTGGGAGAATCTGAGCGTGGCTGCCCACGCACTTTCAAATTATTCATGAAGGCAAAGCAGAGTCAGTAAGAAAAAGCGTTTACAATGACGTTTCATCAGTGGACCTGAGAAAAACCGACAGTATCTCCATCAAAAGGAAGTTTTAGACGAACTGACGATAGATAGTTGGGCACATTTAAATAAATTTCCACTTCGAATAACAGAAGGAAAATAAGAATAAAATTTCCCACAAAAAGGTTTTTTTTACGAAACTAACAGTCATTTTGGAGGTCATTTGGCATGGCAATGAGCGGAACAGGTTAGCGGCATACTCAAACGACCACCTTCTCTGTATTCGTGTGTAGGAGCAAGATGGAGACTAGTACAATGTTTCGCCAGTATTTTTCGTACTTAACGCAAAACCATCCCCACACAAGTAATGCATTTTATCGCACTTTGAAAGCTGCTTTCATGGTCACAATCTAATGGAAAAGTCTTCTTTTAATAGTAACATTTCCTAAGGTTATGGAAAAAAAGTGTTCCTTATTAATTTTGCGTCACTAGAAAAATGTAAATAATATGGCCGAGCCGTGGTACGTAAAAATAGTCATTCGGGAATCTTTTGATCGGAATAAAAAACTGGGTAATTTAGGCGAACTTACCTCGCCTTCTTGTGTAACTACTAAGGACTTTTGTTAAAAGGCAGAAGAATAATTGATGTCCGAAAGCTACTATAAGTACCATTCATGCCTTAATCCAGTTGGTAAGCTTCCTAATAAGTTAAACCGAATACAATAAAAAAAGCTCAATAGAAGCAGGGTTTAGTATACGGAAACCGCTACAGACTTCAAGAGATTTCAAAGATATGTTGTGAAAGTGTTTCAGTAATCAGCAACGTTTTGTTTTGCATACCACAGGTAACCTTTGTTCCACTGCTTCTGATCCCCGGGCTTGGCGTTTAGGTAGCAGTCGTTCCATCTCCAGTAGAATTGACATCATCTGTGCACGCTGGAGGTCGCATCCCGACTAGTGATGAAAAGTTTTGCGACCCAAAAGTCAAGCTCAGCGATCAGAACCTATTAAACAACATCAACAGGAGGCACAGTCAACATCAGTTTTCGAAAGTACTGAGGACTGATAACACTTCTAAAGGCAGATTACCAGTTAGTTAGATCTAGGATAAAAATCATAAGCCATTGGGTTTCCGAAGGCACGTGTTTGCGTGTATCATGTAGAAGGAAGCAAGACAACCCTCCTTACCGTCAGCATCTCGGAACGGAGAGTTTTTGCTGTCTACATGACTTGGAAAAAGTATAGCGGTCTGTTTGGGATGAACTAAACTCTTAGTTGTATTCAACGAAAGAAGCTGCTTTAGGAACCCAACTAAATTGAATATTTTCTGATTAGCCATACTTACAAGTTACACAGTCCGTGCTGGCTATTCAAAACTCAGAGGGTCAAAAAAATCAAGCAGCATTATGAAGCATACAATCAAGTGGCCATTCTACTGAATCAAATTACCGAAAACAGTTGGCTTCTTCAGGACTCGAACCTACGCAAGCTACCCCCACGGCTTTTAATTCCGACAGCTCAACTTTGTAACTCCTTTTTTATCACATAAACATACACAGCACAACGTTACAGTAGGTAATTGGCTGCCGGTTAGAAGCGATGGAATAGATAAGTGACCGGTCGTGGTTGAATTTGATTTCAGGGCCTCAAGGTGAAAGGTATGTCACGAAGACTGGTTCACACCCGCTAGGCAGCAACTGTGATGAGATGCTGCACCACGGGTTCGAATTCAGTGTAGTATGGCATATGAATACGAATAAAATTTACCGAATAATGGAAACCTTATTTCAGGACCTTTCGTTTATTGAATTTTGAGAAGACCCTCCCCTTTCAGAAAGAAGTTTATGGCTAGATCCGATATGCAACCTACCTAATTTTTATTTTTGGGACGTGCAACAAATTTCCAAACAACGAATGTTTTATGGTACCGGATACAAGGATTTTTGATCTAATATTAAGGTATAAAAGCGTTAGCTGATAGGTCAATCTGCAGAAGTAAGTGCAGATGTAGAACTTTGAAATCACAGAACGTGCCATAAAGGTCTATCGCATTTGCACATTTTCTAAAGATTGGTAGTGCACCACAGAAGAGTTGCTTTGCGGTGAAAATTATTTTCCTTAACGCTCATTAAACATGAGTGTACATCACGGAGAAATGTTTAGTGATAACAAATAGATGAAAATTGCGTGTAAAACAGTCTGTCAGATGGTATCAATCCTGAGCTCATAATTAAAAAATCGTTGTACAACAGCCTGACTTCACTCGTTGGAAGTCATTTGGGATGTGATTTGTACAAAGTTGCACTAGATAGACTGAAAGTCAGTCAAGGCTGTTGTGTTTAATTTGCATTCAGTCAGATCTGTATGGAACAGTAATCAGAAGATTCGATCGACTTCTGTCGGTAAATAGCTGTTAGTTTTTCAGAGCCAAAGGTAGACGGGGCATGTCTCACTTGACCCTGTCTATAAAAATGGTTTAAGTGCAGCTGCGACTGTTTAATATTTCTGGTGTTGGTTGAGTTCAAGATTTTACCAGTCTAAACTGAGCGGATGTCCACTTCAGCTGATGGTTCCTAAAATACACGAAGGAATGTCTGCTCACTTTCCACAGTGAACTGTTTGCCAATCCTGCAATCAAAAAGTAATTTTATCTCTGAAATGATGAAGTTGTTTGAACCAAAGACAAACGAACTCTGAAACTTTGAAACAGGTAGTGTTTTGTGGCTGACACATGAAAACAGCTTTTCCCAATTGGCGGTTTCCAACTGTTCTCGAGTCCTTTCCTGATATATTTTGCCGTTTTTGTACGCTGAAAGGTAGATGAGCAAAATAATTCAATAGAACTTAAAGCGGTTTCATAGGGAAGTGGTGATTTTGTGTGGATGGGTACGATTAGTGAATAATCGTAGCCAACTGAGTATGCGAAAAAACGGCGACTTGGTAATTAATCTTTGGCGCCGTAAAATAACCCGGAGAGAAATGGATTGACAGATAAATGGGGAAAACCCAGTTTTTTAGTTTACGCAATTTGTCACAGTGATGCTTGATGAATTGTAAAGAGATGACTGATTCAGAACTCCTAATAGCACTTTTATTATTCTAGTTTGGTCTCAGTGAAGAATGATACAGAAGAAATATTTCCCATGGGCAATAAACACTCCCTTCGAAATGATGCTAAATATTGCAAAATTAATTTTAGCTTGCATCAAGTCTTAGTGCTTATCATTCTCTTGGAGAATAAGTCCGCTCAGGCTACTTTTTCCCCTTGTTGTTAACTTTGAGTGGAGCTAAGAACTTTTCAGGTTTTTCTCAGCTTCTGTAAATTTTTCTTATACACTAGAAAATCTACTCACTATGTGTGCATTTGATTACAATTGAATACGGTTATTCTTGCACTCCCTTTATCCTTTGTAACGGTTGAGATAAAGATGGTGCATTGACGAACAAACGGAAATTAGTAGAAAAGAATACAAGTGATACAAGTAATAAAAAGTATTCACAACATCAATCGAAATAACGGGAACTTTAACCAAAACTCCGTAATTTCTTCGGGAACTTTAATTTTAGATACTAATCCGTTCAAATTTACCACTTAATCCATGGGAGACTGGAAATTTCATTTTACTAAGAAAGAGGTTGTTTTTCTTGAATGTTTCTTATTACCTCAGGCAGCAGCGAGATCGATAGGTAATTAATCTCTGTAAATTGAAACCCTATCTGGTTTTTGGAATCACTGAATTCAAAAACAATATATGTGAGATAGCAAGCAAAATGATCCATTACTATTCCTTCTATCTGGCGACTTATTGACTTTTATCATCCATCATTACATGATCAGGGCGGACATTATCCAGCTTGCTTAATTTTCAAGCAGTCTCCGTTATATTTTCTGAAGAAAAAAAAGTCGTTTCCGATGGCGTCATGAGTTACAGTAAAGAAAAGGTATTTGAACGGGGTAAAAGGTCATGCTTTAAATGCAATTGTCCCGATGAAGCGCTAAAAGTGACACTCTGCGAAATAAAGTAAAATTTCTGGTCACCTAGATCAGTTGGAAACATGTACTGACCGTTGAAAAATGTTATTTTGCAAAAACGCGCAACTGCTTTTTAATTGACCTAATGATATTCTATATTTGTTGACCGGGTTTTGGTATTGATCGTGTATTGCTGTATTTCATGAAATAAACGGTTTTCAGCATGGCTAACCATTCTAGGTACTCGGTTATCCATCACAAAGGTGAAAAGGTCGATGAGTCAAACATAACCTTGTGATATTAAAATACACTGAAAATCGGCATTTGAAAAAACTTACTGTTTTCCTTTGTTTCTGACCCACATGGAGTCCGTGTGTACAATGGCTGTTATTTGCTGCACTTTGCTTCTGTCGATTCAGTTTGTGAAAATCAGTTCTCCTGTTCTATAATAATCGGCATCCCTAAAAGATGAACGTAATTTTCCCGTATCACATGACCTTACAGTAAATTTACTAACACGTCCCTATTGCCATTCCTGCAGCTTCCTACCTCTCACTTTACAAGATATAAATTATTAGTATTGTTTATTAAATGTCCATTGGGTTGTGGAGCAAATTTTACACTCACGTATGTTTACTGTAAAAGAAAAATCAGAAACCAAATATCTGTATTATTTATACTCGTTTGTGTTAGATGTACAAGTTATCTTGAGGCAGTTGTGTAGTTCAAGCCAGACAAAACTGTTTAAGGGGAGTGTTACGAATCGATCTGCATGACACCTCCGAAATCTGTCAGTTATCTCAATGTGGCTCAGAAAGTACAACTTCCTTGACCATCCTAATTATTGTACTGACTGCTGACAGCAGGCCATTTTGGTTAGCTCATCCAATCATCCATTATTGTTCAATCCAATCGTCCGGATCAGGTGGAACAAATTTTGTCTTTGGCAATGTAGAGGAAAAACATGTTTCAGAATTTCTGTAGCCTTGGTGTCAACATGGCAGATACATCCGAGTTACTCGAATTTGCTGGATAAAAATGTATTCTTACTGCTGCTCCATCTTGTTGGTGATAGGACAACCTCCCACTCTTTCTCAGCTCCTTGCCAAACCTGACTCATGGGGTCTAAATTCAGATTGCATGATCCCATATTGCTGCAGAGTGCGCTTCTCCTACAACTTGCGAATATGCGTTCTTAACTGTGTACCAAAATGTGCATCGAATTCAGAATAAACGACGGGAGATTGAAATGGAGAAGGCTTGCGTTTTCACAGGAGCAACGTATATATATATATATATATATATATATATATATATATATATATATATATATATATATATATATATATATATATATATATATATATATATATAGTTTCGGCATGGAGTTTTGTGAATTTATTTTCTTCAGGATTTACTTCGAAAGAATATCCGAATTTTAGCTATTTATCAACACTATCGGAGCTTATGCCAATGAATTATTCAAATTTTCCACGTTTCTTCATTCTACAATTGTGCATACCCACGTTTTCTGATTTCTTCATGGTTGAAGGTATTCCCACTGGTCGATGTGTTCTGGCGCCCGGAGCATCGCATGGGCAGTGCGAGATCCTGTCATGGTGTCCGTTGGAAAATGACACACTACCTTTCGGAGTGGATAGGCCAACCTTTCCAATGGTGCAAAACTACACTTTACTGATAAAAAATGATATCATTTTTGAAAAGTTCAAAGTTCGGAGGTAAGTTTTTGAATATATGGGACAAAAATGTCAAATCGGGGAGGAACCAATATGTTTGTTTAGTTTACTGCTTTCCAGAAATAACACATTTTTTCTATTCTACAGGATTTTGTGATTTATTCATAAGATCTTGCAGATCCTGAATAACTTTTTATTCATTATATTGCTCGGTTGTTTTGTCCGGATAATGAAAACCCAGACAACGGCTGATCCATTCTCCTCTAAAGTGGATAACGGGAATGTGATCACCGTCATTGTGCGGCAGTGATATGTTTTGTTCCCTATCCGTGAGTGTAAGCAGTAAAAGTTCTTACTCACAAACTTGCCCGTAAATGCGGTGAAAAGGAAATATCCCACAGCACTACTAGGGATAACTGGCAACCTGGCTCTGAGACTTGTAGTGAAGAATCGCCGAAGCTCCCAAGAGATCAGGCGTGGTGTCAAATCAGGTGCCTTTCTGTCACCGAAGTGACCAGCTGGGACGAGATTTAAAACTGTGGTCTTCGAGGAGATAAAAATATCTAGACCATTCGGTCAACACCAGTACCTGTACTATTGCCCTTCATTTGCTTTGGAGAATTGCAAGAAAATTTCAATACTTCAGGCTTAATGATGATAAGTGAGATGGCTTGACGACAGATGGGAGTACAGTAGTAGACGTGGGCACGCGCATATCAAAGGCTCGAGGGTCGTACTCTGGACTGAAGCACTTGTGACGCCGACCTGATATTTCACTGAAGTTGGAAGGTCGTGTGTGCAGTGCCGCGGTGCGTTCAGTTCTGTTGTATGATTGCGAGACTTGGAGTCTGTGTGCTGAAGATATTCGTCGTGTTGAGGTTTTTGACCACCGATGTTTGCGTGGTATTGCTAGGATGGGGTGGAATAACCGAATGAGCAATCCTGAGGTCAGAAAGCGAGTATTGGGTATTAATTCGGAGGACGTTCTGTCACAGCGTATCCATCTTAATAGACTTCGTTGGTTGGGGCACGTGTTACGTATGGCAAACACACGCCTACGATACAGTGTCCTACTCTCCGTTCCTCCTAGGGAGTAGAAGAGACCACGTGGTGGACAACAGATGACGTGGCAGCGAGGAATGAGAAAATGTACAACAGACTTAGGAAAAGTAGGTGCTTCACGTCTTCGTGGATGGAGTTTAAATGATGCGTCAACCAGTTGGTTGGAGACACTGAAGGATATGGCAGCGAACCGCGAACAGTGGCGATCGTGTTGTCACTTTCTATCGAATCAGAATGATTGATCCATGTACGTTGGTATAGCTGGACTGAGTATTCCTTGTGTTGGATACTAGGGCATTCTTTCCTTTTCCCACCCATGTAGATCTACTCCCTATCCATCTTGTATATTTTCGTACTTTCTAATTCAGCTTGCAACATGGTGAGAAAGGCAGTGGTCAGTAGGGCTTGCCCTACTGTTTAACGCTGTACGAAGGTGATGACGATGTTGATGGTATATAGCTGTCTACCACATAAGTTTAGCGGCCATTTATGGACTCGAATTTTGAGTCTCAGAAGTGCTAGTCAGAAATCTAAACCGCTGGAACATCACTGAATGGCGGAAGAAAATGCCGGTATGGAACATGAAGTTCCGGATACATCTGGTTTTTATATATGTTAAACCAGTTAACTTCCACATTTAGGGACCACCTAAATATATATTGCTTAGAACTAACGAGAAGCAAGGCTCTCCGGGTGGAGAAACTCAAAGTCATCACAAGTTCAGTTTTGTATTCATACACTTTCGGCATCCAATGGATACTGTCATCCGTAGTTCTGTTGGTACAATTTTCACACTTCCGGATTTCTACCAAAGTCTTTTCTGTGAGGTCGGAACCAGGACCGCTGCATACAGTTTATTCTCAGTGTTCGTCCAGACTGGAACTACACTGGAGCAACCCCGAGAAATTCACTTAATTTCACTTCTTTATTGAACAAAACTGGGACACGAAGCCTATTTGCACGCGATATCACAATACTACTCCTTTGTATCTTCACTTTAAAGGTTTATGAGACTTTTTATCGACAAACTGATGAGTTAGATTCTACATAGTTTAGGAGCCATTTATTGGCATCTCCTGGAGTGACTGTCGTAAGCTTGTGTTTAGATTGAAATATCAGATATTTTGACTTAAGCATCCAAGCAGATGTTTTAGCAAGAATCTGAATTCCAGAAAGTGGTGCAAATGGGATTTTCGGGCCAGTACCAACAGGATAGCACCTTAAAATCTAACATAACTGTAAGGCCAAAGGTACCGCTTGCGTGCGTGGAAAAATTTAACTGCCAAGGCATGGGAATTTCGCTTTTTGATGTTGATAAAGCCTAGATACGTGATTTATCTACTCCGGGTACGATGTGATCAAATAAGCTTGATATGAACAAGCGGCTTAATTAGATGATGCTACGTAAACACCTGACTGAAAGGCATACGAGGGTGTGACAAGTAAACGTTAGTTTTTGGGGCGACTGTTGATCGTCCGGTCAGTTTCAGTCCGACAAAGTGATGTGAGAATCAGTAACTGTGTCACTGGTAAAAAGAAAAAGTCAGAACTAAAATGTCTACTGAGGAAGTGACAGAGGAGACAAATAATCTGTTTGAACCCAGAGAACGAAAATCAGGTATGCAGAAGATTAACTGTCAACAATGAAGATCGCAGACACATTGTGTAATGTGCCAAAAACGGTAGTGATATAAAGCTGATATTTCAACATCTCGGAATAAGCACAAAAATATACAAAGGCACTGCATAAAGAGATCGAGGGACTAGGCTAAAAGGAGGCCTCAAGAAAAAAATATTCCGACACTATCAGTAAGCTGCGTAAAATTGTGGATAAAAAAGCTTCGGTAAATGTAAGTGAGAATAAAGCAGTATTTGAGTGTGAAACTTCTGGGCTGGTTATTATTGCGGCCTGTACTGCTCAACTCTCTTATAACCATGACTATGGCACGAAAAAATTTCAATCCAGCCCACCGAGAACGACAGTGCTGATGTCAATATAGAGCACCTCCAGTATGCAGAATGGTTACAAGCACAGGGAAGCTCTGTGTAACGACTTTACGTTGTCGAAACCAGTTCAAAGGTTGGGCGCTCTCGATCGATAGGATATTCTGTTGAACGAAAGCCATGTATTAAAATCTTTCTCTCAGGTAAAGGAGTGAACTTGAATATCTCTGTATGCATTTCAACCGTTGAGATGGTACGTTATGAACGTCGCGCAAAAATAGACAACCAGATTTTCAATGGATTCTTAGAAGACAACTCCTCTTAACTGAAAACTGGACAGCCCAAAACTGAGGTATTTTTTATTTTGACCACGCTTGTATACACTGACGGGCATCTGAAGTTCGTTTGGCCATTGGACATTTCTTCCGTTTTTTTCTTCCGAAAGGTCCATTTTTCAACCCCATTGAGGAGGCTTTTAACTATTTTGAAAGTTCGGTCAAAGTGTTATTCAAAGAGAACAGGATTCTCACGAGGGTATCAGAAAGACAGTCGGCCACGATGCACAAAGTTTTTTTTCTTACAGGAAATTTGCCATAAATGTATGCAGGTTATCAGAACAACTAAATGTGTTTCTCACTATAGGCTCAATTTCACATTCATACAACCATTCAAAGATCTTTTGTAGTTGCATTTAGGTTTCTTTTTTAAAATAAAAGGCATGATTTACATATTTATTTAGAAGTCGTTCATTTGTGACTTATGACTCTTAGACTATAGGGCAAGACTCAATCTGTCCCAAAGCTTTTGAAAGATGGCACAAATCTTTTAAGCACTGGCACCAAGCTCTTAAACTGTAGCGTTTGACTCTTAGACTACGGAAAACACTGTAGAACGGCAACAGCTAGAATATTCTGTTCAAAGACGAGGCCTGGTTTTGCATATTAGTGTTGGTTGTGATTTGGATTGATGGGTTTCGTAGGTTCCTCCTGACCTTTAAGCTTGATATTTAGTTGGCACTCGGTTTGCCACCAAGCCAGGTGATGGTAAACACTAAAGATATAACCTTGATTTGCGATGAAGCGACTGTGACCTAAACGTGAATCTCAGCAATATGAAACCAATAAAAATTTAGGTTTTTATCAGTGACTGATTTCAAAGTCGATTTGTCGTCCTTGATGGATCACTCTCGTTTTCTGCATAAAATGAGAAGTGTGTTCACTTTTTCTGTTTTGGGTGTTCGGATCTTTCTTTTGGCATTTTTTTAAATCATTTTACCATCGTTTTATGCCTTGAACAGAAAGATGAAAAACAGCTTGAGCAGTTATTCGACGGCCAAGGTGGTACTAACTGATTGCCGGTCTACTGTGTGTTGGTCTGGATTGTGAAAGTTAGATTTGTTTACTCGGTGGTCTATGAGAGGTTCTACTCGAGTGATGATTTTTACAGCATGCAAATAAAGGGATCATGTAAAAATATGGGGATAAAGAATGCAGTCAATTAACTAAAATATGAAAACAGATAGAAAGGAATGGTCGGGCAAACAGCACAGGCGAGCCTCGAGAAAACCTAATGGCTAAGAGCGACGAAAAAGGCAGGCCAGCTATGCGCAGTGCAATGCTATTCATATTCGTGAAGATAAGGGGTTGGACAGGTTTTGAATTTTGAGCGGATGGTAGAGTATGTTGTAATCTTTGCTGAAAAACCACATGCAGTTAGGAGTTGACTGGGTTAAGGATGTATCTTTTAACCGTTGTTTGTTAGTGCCTAGTATTCAATTACACCAAGATAACGTTTCCCAAGGCAGCCTCGCATGACGGCTGGACCAGAGAGGACTATATGCCCGGGTAAAAAAACAAAAAAAGTGATCAAGTGGAAAATGAACATCAGCAGATAGATGTAGGAAGTTATCAAAGCTATCTGAAGTCTCAAACCGCATTAATATTGAAGGGTACATCAGAAAATAAGAGCCATTATTGAGGGAGAGGATTAATTCCAAAGGTAATTCTAACTACTTTCTAGAGGACAGAACCTCTGTTTTATTGTGTTTGCAATTAATGACATTTTGCGAACTAGGAATTACACAAACAAAAAGATGAAAAACGAAATAAACAAAAGCTTTTTGAAAGTTTCTAAAGGTTACCTGAAAAAACGGCGGTTTGTTCTCATAGAAAGAAGAAAACCGTGTGAACAAATTGGAAATGGGTGACGAACAGAGTAGTGGTAATAATTATGATGGTGATATCGGTTGCATTCTTGAGACCTAGTTTGGGGATTTCACGGCTTGACAACAGAGACTAGATATTAAATCGTATATTTTTGTAAGGGTTTTCAAACTAATGTGTTGAATATTTTTTGCGTTCTGCTGCAGCACGTTTTCTACCCGTTGAGTTACTGGGCCAGACAGAGTGTATGCTACGGATTTTCTCCCCAGTTCACAACGAAAAACAGCTTTCAACACGATAAACCTGTGATCTGTGAGCCTCTGGTGTGAAGTCACCAGGTGGAGGACAGTTACCGATAACGCTCAGGTGTCCTCCGTGGGTGGGTCGGGAGGCTATTGATTTACCCCCTTAAGATTAATAACGTGGTACTGTTCTTTTTTTCTTCTGTTTATTACGCGCAAGTGGTGAACCACTGCTAGAATAGGGTCACGTCAATTAGAAACTGCTGAACGAGGAATTAACCGGTGGTGGCGGGATTTGAACCTGGGAACTCCAAGTTTGAGGCTCACCATTATGTTTGTTTTACAACCACCGGCGAGTTAAATTGTCATCAAAACACACTGACTAAAATACACCACCTCATTCCATTCCATCTGTTGTGGTAATGAACTGGAATCCATCCATCGGTTAGTCTAATGTACTGTCGTCACTGTAAAGAAACAGTTCTTCAGGAAAGGCAATCAGTTTACTGATGCAGCTTGCAAAAAGTAAACCTCAACCGTTATTGACTTCTAGGTGGCATATAAAGACATCACACTAAATGGACAGCTTGATTTTGAATTTGCCGAACAATAGTCTCCAGCTGATCGGTTGGGAATTAACACTAATGTGGTAAAACAAAAATCTAGCACAGTGACTTCTGTCATCTGATAGAGCAAAATTTAAAATAAATGGAGAAACTTGTTTATTCCACATTGATGTCATCCCAATATTTGCCTAAGCACCATATAAAACTTAAACTGCCTCTGACTGCAACTTATGGCTTGAAAAATTGACCGTTTTCCAACTAATGATAAGGTTCATAAGTTCATGACAAATCCACTGTCTTCAGTCGATTCTGATGAAGCCAACGCACGCGTGATACATCAGGGGTATATCCCATAATAGCAAACTGCCACTATGCTATTCTGAGTGTATTGACATCCTTGGTCACGAAATATGAGATATAGAACTACTCTAAGTTCTATCAATTTGGGCTTGATAAGGAAGAGAAATTGTTCTCTAGCAAAGTAAACCATTGATAATGGGGTTTGAACTACTAATCACTTGTTTTGAAGTGTGCAACTTATTCAAGTACTACGGGTTAAATTTTAGATGGTAAAATACTACTTAGTGTTTTGTATTGTTCACATCATGCTCATATCTTTTATTCGATAAAACGGGTCGTGATTTTGTTGTAACCGTTCATTGTTGGGATCAGCTGGATTTGACTACCAGCTTCAATTATCGAGGTGGTTTCGTAACAGGTGAAGGTACCGCTAGAGAGGAGACTGGATAACAGAGTTTTGTCAGCGACAGGTAATTTTGGCTGAGCCTTTTTGTAGGGATAGATTCACACCTCCAGTTTGCAGATTTGTAATTCCACTGACGAAATTTCACAGAGCAAATGCGTCATTCAAAGCAACTAGCAAAAGGGAGCCCATTAAAGTGAATGAAATTTTGATGAGGATAGCCCAGCTGAAGCTGAGATAAATATGAACATTTTCTCAGGTCCACTGTAAGGATTGTTGTACGTAACTAAGATTGATGCGTTTCATTAGATCTTGATCGTGGAGTTTATGGCAGTGAAAGCACCTGTTTATTTACCACTCGAGGTTTCATCATTGCTATGCAGTTCCTAATATGACTTCGAGTGGTCCGAAAATCAGAGCAGTGGAGTAATTCACAGGCTGACTTGTACACCGCTACCTCGATTTTCGGGCTTCCACAGTTTTCCGACAGGTTTGTAAGGACCACCGAAGAGGCATGTTTTTGTAAAGTCTTTGTATTTGACGGCGGCAACGCAGAGGTGGAAACAGAGCTGATTGCCGATAACCGATTATCGTAAAAATGATAAACAGATAAACAAATGATGAATCGAGCCAGTTTTTAAATAATAATGTTCTTTGTGTTGAAACCAAATGGTGATAAAAAGCCGTAAGTATAAGACATTTTAGCGTAAGATATATTTCTGATAACACTCTGCCCTGGCGTCACTTCAGAGAGTTATCTGGGATTTTGAACAACGGAGCAACGAGTAGTTTACCACGGAGTGCGATCCGTAGAAAACAGAGAGAGAGGCGAGATGGAGAGACCGAGGTGAAAGTTCAGGGAATATCCATGAAGAGAATTCTTGAAGCTGTTCGGTTACTTGACCATTCAAGGTGTGTAGGTTGGGTTTGATTGTAAGTTAATAAGGGTCGGGGTTGTTACTAACGAAAGGGCGAGATGAGCCAAGAGTGGCGCACTTGGTCATCTTAATTAGTGACGAATTCAAGGCTACAGGTCAGGTAAACTCTCTGTTTAAGTGGTTTACAGCAGTTTGGCTCAAAGGTGGAAATGCACACTGCCAATCGACGAGTGCAACGTCACGTTCGTGCCTAATTTTCAATGGTAGACTCAAGTTCTGCTTAAACGTTTTTTACGCAGGTCAACTCAAATGACTTATTCTTGCTTACTGATAATCGTTTTTAGCTTTTCCACTCCTAACTGCGTTATGACAGAAATGATTTGTTATTAATGATTGTATGGTAGCCAAGGTCAGTTCGGATTGAATCGAAAAACGGTGTTACGTTAAGCGTAAATGTTTATTGTTCGGTAACTCCCCGATAACGTTATCTTACGAAACAATAGACACTCATGGATCTATTATTTAACTTGATTCTGTTTTGTTGTATGCAGAAAATCCGAAGAGCTGAGAGGTTGCTTTATATCGGAGTTATCAAACGGTTCAATTATGGTAGCAAGTCAGCTTTCCACAGACTGGGCAAATATCAGCAATTAGTTTTGTGGCGGTTGAACACAGAGTCTGGTGTTTTAACAACTATACGATATCGTCAAGGAAGCTAGTGTGGCAAACGTCCGAGTCATTTCGGATTCTATTGAGTGTTGTGGCTTGTTGAATGGGGTTGAAATGGGACATTACAGTCATTTCACCACTACTCTCGACAGACAAAAGTAATCGATAACACTGAGAAGACAGTGAATGATGGATACTTGGATTGTAAGTACTAACCAAACATAAATGTGTAAGTAAAAAGAATGCAAACCCAATTGAAGAATGGAACATGATCAATAATTTCGTAATGTAAAGATTCATGAACCGAAGCTTTCGATGAATTGCTTGAAGGAATTGCTCAATCTCACTAACTTTCAGTGGCTTAGGTTTGGGATATTTATAATCCGTTAATCCAACCAGATGTTGTCGGTTCTGGCTAAAACAAGACACCACACCAACAATTCATTTCAGACAGATGCGTGGTGTCACCTTTTGCCAGATGAACACAACCATGGACCGATTCTTTCCCCATTCATAGCTTTGTGCAAAATCTGCGTACGTGTTTGTGGAAGCGGGGTAAAAGGTTCGATAATGTAAGTCACGTGCATCCGGAATTTGTTAAATTTATTCCCCTTTACAACTACGGGCCTTGCGGGAGGGGGGTGGGTTGAAAGGGAGAGAATAGGGTTTATTAGAATTACCGACTATGGCCGATTGGAATGAACAAACTTTGAAATATTTTAATTATTTTACAACACATTACTGTCACTACTTGCAATTCAGTTACTCCGAAGAGTCGAAAATAGTTAAATCAATATTCTTCTGCTTCAGTGGACCTTTTTATTTAAGGGTACTAATATTGTTCTTACTCAAAAGGTAAAATAAAACAGCAATAGTTGTGGAATATTTCGACGGAGTGAAGAATTTGAATACATTATTCAGAAGACAAACACCCAAAGAGGAATTCCTTTCATTTCCACTCATAAAACAAAAGCTTTATTAAAATATGACACGAACTGAATAATTGAAGCAGTTTTATGGGGCGTTAAGTTCTATATATATATATATATATATATATATATATATATATATATATATGATGAATACGTGTAATTGAGTATGATTGATTTAGTCCACCTTACATTAATGCTGAGGGCCATGCATTTTTGGACACAGTGTAGGTTTAGTGTGAGCTATGAATAGTATATCTGGTATCCTTAGTTGACGTTTGTTGCGAGGACGTGATGAGATCAGGAACACCTTCGCCGGATATACCGTGTGAACACTTTTGATCAGTTGGTCAGCGATGACCGAGGTCTGCCTAGGCTAGGCTGAGTCATTCAGTTGTGTATGTACTTTGGATTGTGTTTACCCATTCTAATTCACAGCGATCGGTCGGTCCCACCGACGTATGCTTCGTCGTAGCTGTAGAAGAACGCACAGGTGCCATGGGACGTAGATCCGAACGAATAACGATCTCTGAATTGGAAGGTGCTGGGTTAATTAGTGAAAGGCTGGTGCAGCCACAGAGTATGTTCTACGTCATGCTTTTTCAGTGCGTTATCCTCTCTCTTATGTACACGTTAGATTCGTAAATATTTTCTTGGGGCATACAAGAGACGGACAAATTGTTGTGGTTAATAAAATGAATAGACTTATCAGGTTACTTGTTATCACGTAATATGGAACAGATAATGGTCTCCGCGTTTAGTGCGCTATCTTCGGTACCGACGTTTCTTGTCCTTAAAAATAGGACTCGAACCAGAAATCTCGTGTATTCAGTCAGCGAGGAGCTATTGGAATGGATTTACTTTCCGGACCAAGTCTTATTACGAACAACTGATTGCTTAATAAATCCGTCCTCTATTGGAATAAATAAAACAGTGAGGGGAGCTTGCAAGCTTTATAGTTCCAATTCACATTCAAAATCCCATTTTGGCTGTACTCTGCTGAATTCATTTAGTAGCTTCCCGATTCACCCAAACGAACATATGGTCTGAATATTTCCCGAACGGACCAGTCCTCTTGACCACGGCATCAATTCATACTTCGACCATGTCCGGCGGACCACCCAATGTATCTCCATCAATTTTTCTTCAGAGTGGAATCGCAAGTTCCCCGTGCACATTGAAATCACTGGTTTTGAAATTTCTTGTGGTACTCGATGTTTGATGTCTTTCCGTGTGACAAGCTCACGTATAAAGTCTACCTTTGTTCCCAAGGGGACATTGTCAACAGTTAATCAACCTCAAAGAAGCTAGTTGCTATTTCAGGAGATTAATTTTGAGATAAAGTTTACAAAACTGAAAGGACTCGCTTATTGTATGAATGCGTGGGCGTTTATGTACTGGCTGAATAACTTCTATTAGCCACTGGACTAATCTGTGATAGGGTAGATCATTCGTTGATAACATACAAAAAGATGGAAGAGTTGATTTATCTGTCTTTGGCAAACCGTATGCAACCGGTGTGTGACAACCTACGGGGTTCGGTTTCTTCATTTGCATTTATTTGTTAAATCCATTTTGCACCGGGGTTTGTAACCCACATTTATTCTATTTCCACATCAGTTGTGCGCTGTCAGGGGTGAAGTCTGGTTTGAACTTGCATTTATCATCCAAGATATTCATCTTTTTTTGAATGTGTTGCTCCTTTTCCGTAAGAACATCCCCTTGCTGATTGTTGGGTTCGGGCACTAAAAAAGTTAGGATTGTTTTACGACTGCTTGAGAGATTAGCAATTCTCGTGTTTCAGTATCTAATGTTGTTGAATAAGAGTACTGAGAAAGTTGTGGGCCAAGTCCGACAGCTTGGCCTTACACCAGTTCTGATTGTCTTTGCTGGATGGAGTCAGTTCAGCGATTTGTTCATGAATTTGCTCGAATTCCCCCTGGATGTGGACCTAGTATGATGTTTTGGGCAAACGCTTAAAATTACAGCTCAGAGACAATAAAACTAAACTAGTCTCACAGTGGATACCTGAACTTATACCCTACTTCACATAGAATGGTGTGGATCTTCATCGACACTTTCACAACTAACTCACTGACCATCCAGCAAACCATTTAACTAACTAATTCAGATCAAGTCGGACCAGTTCAGGTTAGGTAAAGTCGAGTACATGATTTTCACGCCCGAGGGTGAATATTCAGCAACTACACAACCGGTGTACAGGAAAAGTCACCAACTAAATACAGCCATAGGGAAAAAAGTATGTTTAATGGTGCTAGTTATGCAAACCTGTGGTGAGAAAACAGTTTCTTGGAGAAACCGGCGAAGTAAGGAAATACGAACCATTCATATTCTCTGTTTGCGAGAAAACAGACGTATGCATTGGGATCGAGTGGCAAATGTTGCTAAGCTGAAGATGACAGGGATATGTGCTCTTATCCATGATCATACGAGAGGAGGCCAGACGTGCCTTTTGACGTTGGGTTGCGATAAATTGGATGAACAAGTTGTAGGTGGTGCCACCATGTCGAGACAAATGGACCTGACGAGAATTTAAAATCATCTGTAAGCAGTCTGGGGAATATGACGGGTGAAGGATGCATGCGGAAGGACGCGTAAGAATACAGAGCGTCTTATCAAATGGAACGGGGCAGAAAATGACCTGGATTGTATCAAGTGGTGAATGAGTCTTTGACCTTTGGAGAAGACAGCGGTGACATGATCTATCCAGGTGGAGTCAGAGCTGACTGTTTGGCTACGGTCCAAAAACGAAGCACTTTGTACTTTTCAGATTGATTAGCTGTACGACTTTCTGTGCCCAATTGCGACAAGCTTACTACTTGGTTCTGAATGAATCACGTTTCTTTGGGTGGTCAGTGTTTTGTTTTTGCTGAGTCAAAACCTGTCACTATTGAAATAGGATAACAAACGATATCAGTAAGGAGAAGAATAACAAAAGCCAGGAAAGCCGAATGTGACTAATGGTTAGAAAACATCGCAAAACCGAACAGCTCAGCAATTATTAGCCATAGTATTATGGGGCGATATCGCTGTTTTGTAGATAGTCTAATGCAGTGAACGCGGAATATGTTTTCACCTTGTAATACAGTCGCTACCTTGCTCATACTTCCCGTTACATTGTTAGGAAAACGAAACCAACATCAGGACTGATTTTTGACATAGATTTGTCGGTAATGGAACTATTATTTTCATGATCACATTGATTACCCAATGGTCGCTTATAGTTTTGTTTTGGGTGCTTTTTCAATTGCCTCATCAATTGAGATATTCATAAAATTCATAAGCATAATTCACTTTCTATCATTTTTATGTGAAACTTGAATACTAGTGAATTAAACTTTTCTTTCGGTAAAATATGTTGGATGTTATTGTTTTGGTCCAGCTTTTTCACTGAGGTACTTACGCATTTCAACTAAAAAAAGGATTACAGTTGAAACCTCAATGAAGGTAGGAAACGAAAAACGTGGTTACACTTCGGCTGAGGCTTGCGCCTAGTTTCTAAATATTCGGACCAGATAGAGAAGGGTACAGTTTCTTTGCACGTTAATGCCAGAGGGTATGAGTCAAAAAGACGAACGTGTTGAGGGAAGAGGGTCGCAGTCGAGTAGATCACTGTGTAAATAGGGACTGGAGTCTCGAAGGAACGTTTTACACGCAACTAGGTGTAGTTTGGACAACCTAGCAATTAAATAATCTAGTGGTATGAAGCATACCCGACTAATGATCGACAGTTCACAGGGTAGAGTTTTGAAATATTTCTTCAGTAGACCTACAGAAGTAACTGGGCAACTATGGACGAGAACAAGAAAAACACTTTGATACACTAAGGGGAAATAACTCTCTGTTTACCAATCAATTTGTCTAGGCTTTCTCGTTTACTAATGTAAAGAGCAAGGTTTATTTACACAGACTTAAATGTGAAATGACTATGTCAGATTTGTATGGGTGGCGATTCCTGTATATTTGAAAGAATTTATTCTAGCCGGAGGTTCTATCGAACCGTTAGGTAAATTACAAGGATGGGCCAATCGAGAAACCGCAAGTTTGCATTCAAAACAAGGAAATAGTAACGTGAATAAGCATCCAAAGGATATGGATAAATTTAGAATTAAACCGGATGGAACAGAGAAGTAGTAGATGTGAGACATATTACTGGGACAATAGTTGGTATACAGGATTTCAGAAATGGCATGACAGAGAACCACATCATCGGGATATTTAAAGAAACGTGCCGAAGAACTGGTTGGCAGATCACCATTGAGGGTGAAAAATGAATAAACGAAAGGACAGCTCCCTAAATGAGGTCCGATTTATTAACGAAATATAGTGATGTTTTAAAGAACTGTCGTCTGCTCTGAAATCCGTTGTTGAAGTAATCAGACAGGCTTGCTAATAAATGTATGGGAAAACCAAAGGCTTCCACTGTACAAAGGAGTGGAAACAATAGCGGATGAGTAGCCTAGAAAGGTATATTGCATATACTTCGCTGATTCGTCCAAGGTTTTGCTCACATAATAGACTAGAGAAGCGATAGCTCCCACAGTGACCAGTTTCATCTATAGAAAAACAGCAAAAGGTCGCGAGGAACATAAATGAAGAACACAAGAGTTCAAGAATTTCGTACTTTTTTAGTCTAATATCGGATGAAGAGATCGCAATGGGACGAAAGCACACAGGTAAAACACTAGGGTTATGGGTTTTGGGTATCAGAACAGTACTGACGGTTCGCCATCAACAGCATACAGATTTTTCAAAGGGAAATTAAACGCACCAGTAAGAACAACGACACCGGTTCTCAAAAGAGATGACGATCGGCCATCAGGACCAATATCTGGAGTTAATTTTACCATACGAAGGAGCTCAAACGCTTCTGTGGGGAATGGGTTATGTGCATGTCATCTTCCGGCATGAAATAGATTTCCGGAGTCGTTTGATGCGTGGGTATATTCACTGTTCATACTATAAGGGTCTGCAGCATATTTCACTCGTTTCTTTTTCTTTCCACAGAGAAACCAGTTGTCCGGACATAGAGGGTTACTGTCTGAGCTGCACAGGAGTTGGTCAGCCTACACCCTGTCAGTGGGCTTGATTCTCTCCTTTAATAAAACAGAAACGTATCGTACATTTGAATTGTCTCAGGATTTGCATGAATGTTCCCCCTATCTCCTTAGTGCTTTTAACATAGAAGAACTAACATAACAAGTATATCGGAATAGCGTTTCTAGAGACAACACATATCAAAGAATAAATTGACCGTGTCTGAGAAAAGTTTGACACTGATGCTTGGGGACAGTTTGGAGAAAACCGTGAAAATGCGCTTCAAAAAGTAATTTTGTACGAGAACTCTACTGTTGCATGAGAAAAGTGATTTTACTGGCTTACCTGAAGGAATTTAATCTAAATTTGGAGTATATTTTTGGCCTTTAAATAAGCACACAACGATCACTGACTGAGAGAGGTGCGGGTAACCTAAGGGGATATAATTCAAGATGGTTGACCATAGTCCTGTCCTTGAAAAAAGTTTTATTTGGTTGAAAAAACACATCGATTGGGTTCATAAAATACAATTAGGGGTTCGGTTGAAGCACGAGTGAACAGGCGTACTAAGATGTGCAGATTGTCATGTGACAGTAAAACAAGAAAAAATGGCAAGGAGTCGTGGTGTTCTGTTTGCAAAGTGGAGCTATGCATACGTTTTTTACGATGGAGCTGTTGTGGAGAAAGGAACTGATATGGGATTGGATATACGAACAGCCAATACGTCTCGCTGATGATGCATAAACGACTCCAGATTTGCCACACCAGGAGAAGTTTACATATGTTACCAACCGCTTCCATTTTCTCGTTACTGAAATTACTGTCCTGCCGGTATAAGTTGATGCTATCTATCGACACGAGTTCAAAACATGTGCATTCTTATATACAAATCGCACAAGCATGAACATGGACGAGAGAACGAAGAACAAGGTGTAGATTTATTATTTTTCGGAAAAAAGAACATTTGTTTATACGGAACAGTGACGAGGTAGAAATCTTGGCTGTAGAGATGCAGTGAAGGGCAACCTGCTAGCCCGTACGGATGCGTTTTATGAATCGAATGGAAATCATTCATATTTGTGACCGGTTAGATATGAACTAGCGGAATTTCTGGTTATCCGTTTGAGCAGAAGTATTCCCGATTGCACATGACCGTGTAGGGCGGCTACAACGAACAACAACTGCAATTCGATGAGGTGGTGGTTAACACAGAACTGTAGTGTGTGTAGTGTCGATTCTTTGTCATCCTTCTTTGATGAATTAATTAACCTAATCTGAAAGTAAGTAACAAACGGTAATAAATAAAATATTTCCTCTTTTACTCATAATTGAATAATGTAAAACATGTTTAGAAGACGGCTGATTCCTTCCAGCTACTGTGGTCACTTGAACCAATAGAAAAAGCCATTACAATTAATCTTGAGTAAACGGAAAAAGCCCTTGATTAACATCAGAAAACAAGGCGTAGGCGAACATATGTTTTCGGTGATTTCATTCTCAAGCCAATTACAATCACATTTATATGAACCAAATTAAGGGAAGGAAAAGGACAAATTTAATCTGTTAGTCAATCAGTCCGTCAGTCACTCGATTGGTTAGCCGACTCATCGATAGATGAACAGGGGACATGGTGAAATCACGTGTCGTCGTCAGAGGCTTGGGTCGGCATCACATTCGAGCATGACGTCATTGACCTTCGGCCACGGAAGTTCAAGTGCTTGGACCAGCTTCTTTTGTGAACAAAGCTTGGGCCGCAATAGCCGGATGCTAATTGCCTCAGCCGTCGCTAGTGTCCTATATCTGACTGATTTTGACTCATTCGGTTGAACCCTGTATAGGACACTGAATGATGTAGCCGGATCAGCCTTGTGGCCTGTGTCTAACAGATGGGCGAGAATGGAACTCGATACAGCCCCTCTTCCTCCATGTTGAAGCCAACGTGGTTGATGCTCTTTAATGCGTTTGGATAAATGCCTCGTCGTTCGACCCACATAAGTGGCACCACAGGTGCACTTGAATTGATAGATAATCATTGAAGAGGTCAACAAAGGCAACTTATCCTTGTTCTCGCATTTTATGATGGTCGATGTCGAGAAAAAGCACCTAAGCTTGGCAGCGTTGAAAGTGGCTTTGCATGTGGCAGATAAAACCCTGCTTACCCTCTCGGCAGCCGCATCCCCCTTGTAAGGGAGTTTGAGGAACAAGGTTTTCTTTTCCACCTGTGATATCCTTTCTGGTTCTGTTCGGTATTTTATATTACGTTCAATGAATCTGTCGGGGTAGCCGTTTTCCGACAGGATCCGACGAATCATTCTTAGCTCCGCCTCTAGTGTATCATCCGAGCAAATACGTGTAGCTCGGGATACTAAGCATATTATTAAGTTTCGCTTCTGGCCGATTGGAACAAAGCTGTGGAAGTTTGTATATTGCCCAGTCCATGTTGTTTTCCTGTGGATTCCCCTTTGGATAGAGCAGTCCGCGCGTCTTGTTAGATCGACGTCCAAAAATGGGAGATGATTATCAACTTCTGTCTCAACCGAAAACTTTATGGCTGGGTGTGCAGCATTGAATAGTCTTATCACTTCGCCCACGTTCAAATTCCGCTCACCAACACAAAATATGTCGTCTACATAACGGTAATATTGAGTTAAACCATCTATAGTTGCATTCAGTTCATTGGCTTCCAATTTGGCCATGAAGATATCGGCCAGAAGTGGACCCAAAGGGGATCCCATTGCGACACCATCTTTTTGTCTGTTTCAAAAGCTCACTAGTCACAGCGTGCTACCATTATCGGAGATATCAAACCCCAAACCATGGCCTTCTAACAAAGAAACATATAGATGAACTCAAGGAGTTACAAAGAAATCGACAGATAATTCTCAGTAGACCGGACAAAGGAAGTGGGGTAGTGGTAATGAATCGTAGTGATTATGTTTCTAAGCTGTTGGACATATTGGGTGACGAATTTAAATTCACTCATGATTTATCGGGAAAAGACCAAACGGAACGTGCAGAGAAAGAAATTACTAACGCATTGAGGAATTTGAAAGTCAATGGATATATATCATCCAGTCTCTTTGAGAAACTCAAACCTGTGGGTTCAACTACGCCTCGTCTTTATGGGTTACCAAAAGTGCACAAACCTGGCCTACCTCTTCGTCCAATTTTATCTATGACTAACTCGGCCCGTCATGCTACAGCACGGTGGTTGGTAGGACTCTTGGAGCCAGTCCGACAAAGGCTTGTCAAGCACACGCTGCGTGACAGCTTCCAGTTCGTTGAGGCCATCAAAGATGTGAACGTTCAGCAGAAGCAAATGTTTTCATTAGACGTGAAATCTCTGTTCACCAATGTACACCTCGTAGAAAAAGTGAACTTTGTTTGCGCGTTCATTGAACGAGAAGGTATATCGATACAAATTCCGACGGATAACCTAAAAGAATTGTTGCTTAGGTGCACACTTAATGTACAATTCCTATTCAATGGCGCATACTACAGACAAAAAGATGGTGTCGCAATGGGATCCCCTTTGGGTCCACTTCTGGCCGATATCTTCATGGCCAAATTGGAAGCCAATGAACTGAATGCAACTATAGATGGTTTAACTCAATATTACCGTTATGTAGACGACATATTTTGTGTTGGTGAGCGGAATTTGAACGTGGGCGAAGTGATAAGACTATTCAATGCTGCACACCCAGCCATAAAGTTTTCGGTTGAGACAGAAGTTGATAATCATCTCCCATTTTTGGACGTCGATCTAACAAGACGCGCGGACTGCTCTATCCAAAGGGGAATCCACAGGAAAACAACATGGACTGGGCAATATACAAACTTCCACAGCTTTGTTCCAATCGGCCAGAAGCGAAACTTAATAATATGCTTAGTATCCCGAGCTACACGTATTTGCTCGGATGATACACTAGAGGCGGAGCTAAGAATGATTCGTCGGATCCTGTCGGAAAACGGCTACCCCGACAGATTCATTGAACGTAATATAAAATACCGAACAGAACCAGAAAGGATATCACAGGTGGAAAAGAAAACCTTGTTCCTCAAACTCCCTTACAAGGGGGATGCGGCTGCCGAGAGGGTAAGCAGGGTTTTATCTGCCACATGCAAAGCCACTTTCAACGCTGCCAAGCTTAGGTGCTTTTTCTCGACATCGACCATCATAAAATGCGAGAACAAGGATAAGTTGCCTTTGTTGACCTCTTCAATGATTATCTATCAATTCAAGTGCACCTGTGGTGCCACTTATGTGGGTCGAACGACGAGGCATTTATCCAAACGCATTAAAGAGCATCAACCACGTTGGCTTCAACATGGAGGAAGAGGGGCTGTATCGAGTTCCATTCTCGCCCATCTGTTAGACACAGGCCACAAGGCTGATCCGGCTACATCATTCAGTGTCCTATACAGGGTTCAACCGAATGAGTCAAAATCAGTCAGATATAGGACACTAGCGACGGCTGAGGCAATTAGCATCCGGCTATTGCGGCCCAAGCTTTGTTCACAAAAGAAGCTGGTCCAAGCACTTGAACTTCCGTGGCCGAAGGTCAATGACGTCATGCTCGAATGTGATGCCGACCCAAGCCTCTGACGACGACACGTGATTTCACCATGTCCCCTGTTCATCTATCGATGAGTCGGCTAACCAATCGAGTGACTGACGGACTGATTGACTAACAGATTAAATTTGTCCTTTTCCTTCCCTTAATTTGGTTCATATAAATGTGATTGTAATTGGCTTGAGAATGAAATCACCGAAAACATATGTTCGCCTACGCCTTGTTTTTTGACAATTAATCTTGTTTGAAAAGTCCGAACTTCAATATGAAATGACAGAGCTAGAACAGTGCGACACATTTTTCGACTGAAATAATCCGGAGCCGACCAACGTTCAAATAAAACAAGGTTCTTTTTAGAAATGATGCCCGTGTACATCGATCTTATTTGGAACCAAAACATTTACCACTTGGGCTATTTAAAAGTGTCACAAAGATAATGTGACAGATGCAACTTGCAGCCGCCACTCATGTGATTTCACACTTAGAAAGACTCTTCAGCTCATTTATCAAAGCCTCTTAGCCAATTCACGATAGAACACCCTGTATGGAGCGAATTTTTCTTCACAGAACAGTTGTAACGATAGAACTGGTTCTAGTTCATTTCAACGTGCATTGGTTCGAGTAAAACGTGGTAGGGTGGGCACCGCAGTAACCGTAACCTCATGGTGTACGCAAGGTTAACATTGCGGTTAGTTTACACCTACTCCAGAAGCGAATGTTTTACGCCGAGAAACGGTCTCTTTGTCTGACTGTACGCAACTAATTGTCATACACTGGTTGCCACGAGGCCCATAAGGAACACGAAATTGAACTATTCTTCAGTCTAATCCTTCTGATTGTTTTATTCAATTCCATTCTTGTCGGGAACCATTAACGAGGAGCAGTGACCATTTATTAGCAGGGTTGTTGGTGGTCATTTTTGTTAACAAGTGAGCTATCCTGGAAGGCTCCTACAGAATTGCAACACATAAATACTATAAGTGATAGCCACTGTCTGGCGGTGATCCTGCATATTACCACGGTTTTACCGAAACAGGAGTTTTCGTCCCTTCCGTAGGGCTCCTGAATGAGGTAAATGTGTTGGAAACCGGTTGGGATAGATAGATATTAACTGATTACTCCCAGTGAGCCCATTTTGAGAACACAGATAGATATCTTTACAGTCTTTCCTCAGGACTCGACGAATGACAACGAAAATGTAAGACTATCTACATAATTACAACGGTTTACATGGAACCACATTTTGACCGTAATGGTGAATTTGTAAGCAGTTTTGTAGAATCACATCAACTAGGTATTAAATATTTGAAGCATTTGTGAACATTTGGTGAAGTAGACGAAGATCATTTCCAATGCATATTTGCCGTGATTTTTTAAGAAAATTTGAACGCATTCATCGGAGTTACTTTGAGACCCATTTCAATCAAATGTTGGTCGATAGTTGAAGTTAGATTATGTGAAACGGTAATGCGGATTTTTGCTGGATCCATTCGAGATTTGTCCAACCATTCTAGTTTACCGAGAATGTATGAATAGAGCTTGTCTTCTGTTTTGCTTTTTCAGTTTAATGGTGTGATCGAAATACTTCTGAGTGACAGGTGTGAAGCACGTTCTGAGTTTGTATTTCACGAACCTTGTCCTTAAAAGACCCCAAAACCTATTTACAATCATTTAACGATAGAAAGTTACACAGAATACGTCTTGTTCAACTCAATTTCAGCAACGACTAATGGGTCGGATATAATGTACGTGAGAAAAGAAATTCATTTGATTTTAAGAGAATTGAAAATAACAGCATGGCCAAAATAGATCTTAGTTGTCAATGTTTCGTGCAGTCTGCATGGTGTCAAAGCATAATAGGGCATAAAGATACTACCAGTGAGTGGACAGTTCAAACTGCCCAAAAACGTCCTGGTACAAGAAAATGTGGTGGCGGGAAACCGGATTTTAACTCAGCCTGGAACCGTGGCTGTAAATGAATATACGATGACTGGGTGAATAAGTAAGAGCACGAAGTCGTTTTGTTCAGTGTAACTGTAAACTAAGTGATCTAGACAGTGTTCTAAACTGACCTTGGTAAGGTGAAGAAGAACACTGCTTTGCTCAGGAATGATATAATTTTATTAACTTGAATCACAATGATTAAGCAGAGTGCTGATCCTTGTACTCGGTCATCGCACAAAACTCATTTCTGCGACTGGTGCGGGCCAAGCTTTCTAAAGGGTTGGTGTTGAGGTAAAAGACCACTCAACTGGATTCATCTATCTTTCTTTCGATTTGCTTCATCGATCGACTATTCTGTCGCCCGTGGTTAGGATCGGTACTGACGGGTTGATTGCTAACAAGACTTGTCTGTCTACCAACCATGATTTAGCTCATATCCTCATAGATATGAGAAAAGATAACGTGTGATTCTAATTGGTACTGCATCAAAAAGGACCCACGTCTCACTGTTTTGAAATGATGAGAATTGCAAAAATCTTCACCTACAATGGAATTCAGATATGCGGATAAATATTCTTCGTACTTTGGTATCACTCAGGCACCATCATCTCATACATAGGACGAAGTTCCTAGAGTAAGACTGCAAATAAATGATTGTATTGATGTTCGACAGATTTTGACAATGTTTTGAGGTGATCCAAATGCGAAAAGTCTTTGGCCCGGGCGGGATTCGAACCCACGCGAGGTCACTACCCTCGCTTTAGTACCGCGAGTGCAGAAAGTCGAAGGTTCTTCGGAGTGGCCTCGAAGCTCAGCTGGTAGAACACTCACGGTACTAAAGCGAAGGTTCGAATCCCGTCGAGGCCAAAGACTTTCCACATTTGGATCACCTCAGAAATAAATAAATGATTTTTTCCATCAAACATCACTTCATTGACTCCACATGGTTTGTACGATGTTAAACCAAGTACTATTGGAGGCTGCTCCTGAATAAAATTTGCGTTTATGTATTCATACACACCGTGATCTTGACTGTAATTCGTACAACTGGCCACAATTGGATGTTTCTAGTTCAATTGGTTAGATGGATAAAAAATATGAACGTGTCATAGCAAAGGGTGCACTGGGTGGTTGGGACTAAGTCGTAACTTTACTACGGGGACTTCCGTGTTTTTATGAATGCACGAGTGCTGATATGGCCAGTACATAGGGCTAAAAGTTAAAAGTGCAAGTTAAAAGTCTTGAAACTGCTGTGTAAAAATGTTATACGTTTGTTGCACTTAACATAATATATTGATAAAGATCTCAGGAGAAGTGTTCAGATAGTACCATTGTCTCGTGTTTCCTGACGGTATACAGTTTCCGGATGATACCAGACACCCTGATTGGTAAATCGGAATTTTCGGATAAATGAGAAACCTCACTGGCTAGTTTTCACTTTCATTGTGCTCGTGAACAGTGATGCGTAAAAGCACCAATAATACTGACTGTACTACAAGCGGGAAACTGTATTCTGACCATGACTAACTGCGACGAGAACAATTAAGAGCAGCGAAAAAACCTTGTTTTCCGTTATTGTTACTCATACTAATACATAACAGTAGCTGTTGGAGAGGACCATATTGGGACAGAAGTGTACCAGACCTGCTTATCATTACTGATCGACTGGCTCTACTTGGTATTCAACCCAATTGGATAAGACGATGTGCCAGAACAACCGGGGATCAGTTTGACAGACAGCTGCACAGGCTCTTATACAGATTCTATTTTCTTTAATCTTGTGTTATTCCTTTACATCATGGAATCACTAAATCTTTCAAAATTACCGACTTGTAGGATATCGCTAGGCAGAAAACAAAGTTCATCTCTATGGTGTTCCGTACAAATTTCTGCCGCTATTTGATTCAAGCCAAGCACACTGAGAGGCACAAAACTGTGAAAGTGAATTTATTGTTCCTTCCAAGCTGCTTTTTATGTGCCAGTAACTGAACGCAGCGTTCACTTCGGCAGCTTACACACATTTGAATGGGCTGGGCCGTCCTTTTTCTATTCCCAGAGTAAAATAAACTGTTAGAGTTTCGTCATCAAAATGGGCAAGTAGCAGATGTGTCAACATTGGCCACGACCACACGTGAGACTTCATCTGTATATCATTTGTGCAAGATGACAGTGTGTGAATAGTGGCCCGGATTGATTACTTCCCGTTTTTGCCCTACAGATTTTAGCATACACGGATCCCGAAAATAAGCTCATTGCTATGTAGACCATCCGAAGATATATTTCACCGTCATGTTGATACCGAATAGTAAAAAACTGGTAAATGGTAGCTGCTTAGTCCATTCATCGGGATGGCTTATTCTATATCCCTTTCTGAACAACCGGGACATTTATGGGCAGTGAAGTTACCTTAGTCGACAGCAATTCCTTCTATTTTAGATCAAGGTACCTCACATAAGTGAAAGATGAGAAGAGTCTCAAAGATCATGTCTGGAGATGGAGACTCTCAGCAGTTCTGATGCACTGACCAACCGTCTCGCTATTGCACGATTGGAGTGTTGCACGCATTCAAAACCGGTCTCGAGGGAATGCCCTTTCATGAACCTTTGGAATGCAGTAACATCTATGAAATTTTATCCCGGCTGGTCGTATCTGTTTAAAAGTTGGCACATCGACTAGCTTTCTCTACTTCTGAGACCTTAATCTTGAGAACATTGAATTTTTCTACCTAAATCTTCCCATGCTTTTCAGTAAAATTCCACGTAAACTTGGTCATATAGAGTGATCCCCCATCAAGAAACACTATTGGGGATCGTTTGAATTGTTTCTCGCTGAGAGGTATTGTATCTAAGGAGGGAGATATTCAGGAAAAATGGAATTTCCTTGCACGGCAAAAGTCTTTATCACAGGGAGGATATCGCAATCAGGAGAAAGCAATCTGAGAAGCGGGTGCAGACGTAGTTCAATCTATATTGAACTACAATGCAGACGCCTTTATTTGGCCTTGGAAACTTCAGTTCTCCGTTGTTTCGTAGTTCTTCACAGACATTTCAGTCGCCCCAGCGATAATAATTCTGTCATTTGCGGTCTTTTCTCACTTTATTCGTAAATTGCGTCCATGGGAGTAGATTTACGCCTGTCATCCAATGTGGAGGTCAGCTTGTCAAACACTTGGGTCGATTTCACATGAGTACGTTCTAACACCGACTCGCTACTTGATACCGTTTCCCGCCACCTTATGCTCTTGGTAGCTCAAAGACACAAGGATGACGTTAACTCACTTTCTTCTCGGGATAGTCCTATGTTGCTTAGTGTGTTCTAGAATGAAGGTGCACCCAACAACTAACAGAACGCGTGGCCTCGCTAAGGTCGATTTTGTACGAAACTTAACTATCAGGTTCGTGAAGGACAGTTGATTCTCGCAGAACACATTGAAAAATGTGCCTGTCGGACAAACTCAGGTCTAGCTATTTGTGCCCATGACAGCATATAGGTACCTAATAATTAACAACGATTAAAGTCAGTATGTATCGGAGAAGGAAGCAGTCACCGAGGCACAAGGTCGGTGTTCTCGGGAAGCTTGGTTGGTGATTTTCAAGGTGAGTGACAGCGGACAGCATATCAACCGAACGTTCACGTAGAACATTCATCTGTTAGAAATGATGGAGGCTATGCATGCAGAACAAATCAGCGGCTCTCCTTAACAAATTCTACAGGTGTATCCGTCTTTTGGCATCCAGTGACGATTGCTTAATAGTTATCGAAATTGGCTTAATGCCTACTGTAAGCTATTTAGCGAGCATAACCTAGGGAAGAACAACCAAAACTTTCCAACACACCCACACAGTGTAAGTTCAACCCATGTTTGGGCTTTTCAATCCTAGTTACGGGGCTTGGTAGCCCTGCACGAGTCAGCAACTTGGATAAGCAACCATTACAAACAAAATTCTCGAAGTTATCTAATAAAACTTATCATACCAGTTACGTAAAACAATCAGATTTACAAACCGAAACTATTTTCGGAAGGATCAATAAAAGCGAAAAAGTGACTGTCAAATGCAACACATGAACCAAATGAAAAACCATCAATTGCTTGTTTGTATAACTACTCACAATTCCAGAACTCATGTTCTTTGATAGTTTTATTTCCGGGACGGTATAATTCAGAGCCCGTTGTCTTGAAGAAGTGACTTGACAGATCACTAAAATAGTGAGTACCTTCTCGACAGTATTAAGGAAGCACTGTAGAAGATATCACGGTTTGGTTATCGACTTGCCACTTTCAAAAAAACACTTTTCCATAAAGCTATTGAAGATGTCCGTGTTCACTTTGGAATGATATTCACAACAGATTATCTATTGCAGAACAGCATGTGACGACGTTCTATTGAACGTTCTAATGAACCACTAGCGCATTTTCCCTCCGATCTGTGAACAATGAACCCATACCAATATCATAAACGGAAAACATCTTGCACCTACAATATCCCATAGTCTTTTACGGTGCACGTATGATCAAAAGACATTTGTGCAGTTAGAAATCTGTCGTTCTTCTCTTTCTGTCTAAGATTACATTCGGTCCCAAATCAGTTCACTTTTAGAATTGTTAATTCATGCTTTCTCACACACTGGTTGTACTGCTCTCTGGTTATTTTCCGTGGTCTGTTGAAGAAAGGCTTCAGTTGATAGTGAGATCTATAAAACTCATCTCTGAATGCAGTGGCTTATCCAGAGATACACTTGTTGACACTGACACTGACAAATGCTTCCACGCTTGTGGCCAGTTTACTTTAAAAGTGCTTTCAAGTATACATCATTCCCCACACAATAAGCTTTCAAAAGCAGAGTCTACATCATATACGCTCTGGAAGTTCAGTTTTCTGTACCCTTGCACTTCGACATATCGCAACTGTGTTTGGCCTTATCCTGCTCGTTCGCCTGTTGATTCAGTGAAATCCACCCCACACTTACCGACTGTTTTCTTGACTGAAATCACCATAAATTTTACATATTTCCTGATTCCGTATTTTTACCTCGACAGATTCAGTGCAAATGCCTAAAATCCACCCGATCAGTTGTATAAGGCTACTTAATAAACTGATCGATAGGTTCGTATGTATCAGTTCTACTCTCTGTTCATCCCACTCAAAGCGATTGTCGGATACTCCTGTAGCAAAAAGTGTATTTTCATTACAAATTCTTCGGAAAAGTTGCTTTTTGCGAATGCTCTCTTAAGGATGGACTTGGTCTTTTTTGATGATGTCTCATCAAGTTTTGAAGGCAGGAAAGAAATTCTAAATCATCACCTTTCCTTGAAGTCTGCATCACAAATTATTTTTCACTTGTGATATGAATCTGTATTCACTTTTTCGTCGAGGTCGTCTATCTCAATTTTCTCCACTGGGTTTTATGCGGATGTGGATGCATCCATTCAGATGGTGACTTGAAAACTGATGGAGATCCAGTCTACAAGGAGCACGCGGCTTTTCATATGACTTGCACAAAACTACCAAGCCCCGTAACTGGGAAAGAAATATCATTTGCGAGGTGAAACTGTGCTTTGTTGGTGTGTTGGAAAGGTTTGGTTCCTGTATTCTAGGCAGTGATTGGTAAATAACTGATAGTTGATACTACGCAATCACTGTCAATGTCTACTAAAAAATTGAAAATACTGCAGATTTACCGTAGGATAAACCATTTTAAGTATTGGAATAGCACTGCTAAGGCAATGCTGGGGCTTCTGTTGTAGATAATGATATGACCGTCATTTAGAATCTCATTTGATCCCTCTGAAATTTTGCAGTATTCTTGGAAAAACGAAGTCTTATGCACGTTTCACAACGGAGCATATCTTCTTACGGCCCAGGCTATTTAGGATAACCTTTTGTTAGTGCAATAAGCGTTCCTCATCTGCCTTACAAACTCATGGTATTTTCGGTAGTTAGAGACTCCATATGTCTTAAATTTTTTATCCAGAAATGGCACAGCCGTTCAGGTGCAGTAGATTCTGACAGGTGGTTTAAAGTTGTTCTTTACCTTGAAATTCAGCAACCTATCAATAAACGAGATCCAGCTAGATGACGGTGATTTGAGAATCATTATTCCCTTTCAGTTAGGTCATAGATGTGATTCGGAGTCTCACAGAAGCAAACCAACTTCGGCCTTTATATATATATATATATATATATATATATATATATATATATATATATATATATATATATATATATATATATATATATATATATATATATATATATATATATATATATATATATACTTACACAGATTAGTAGCACTATTCCTACCCAAACGATAAAATTCACAGTAGCGCAATGCCAATGAGGGAGATGAAGCGCAACGAGGTGAGGAGAGTGATTTGCAAAAAAAGTAATAAATTTGCAATCGTTTCAGACTTTCCTTTTTGTTTTTCTGTTTATTTAAGAGTTATGTGCAACAAACAGGCCGTAAAACCTTTGTGCCATTGATTTTTATTCTCACATATTCCCCTCAAGGTTTCCAACGAACGACAATCGTTATATCTTGTGCCCCAACTAGGACCAAGTCATCGGCGTATTCAAAGTCAAAAAATGTGTTTCCTGGGGAGAGGGCGTTTAACTCCACCGTTTAGATGACCAGAAGCTGCATATTTTGACACCTTCCTCATGACAAAGTTGAAAAGAAATGGGGATTTAGAGCAACCTTAACGTACTTCACCTGACACGAAAAGGGGTTGGTGAAAGCTAATCCTAAGCTAAACCTGATCTGGTCAATTTGTTATTATAAAATACGGTTTACCTGATTCATCTTTTGCGAGGTTAACACCGTTGGGTTCAAAGACTTTCCACATTCAGATCAATTCAAACTTTTTTACACCTGCCAATAAGTATTTCTTGGAAATTTTCCAAGTTATTCAAATGTTCCGACTGAGTTTAATTGTCTCCGGTTTCTTGAGGATGTATTCCATTAAATAAAAATAACCATGTGGGACACAGTTCATTTTACAGATTGTGTTCCATCTGACTACACTGTCGGATCTGGTTCATACCACATGCGGCCTCAATTTGCATAGAACTTCAAAAGCATCCGACTATCTGACTGTAGTTTGCCCTAATTCTCCCTACGTCTTTTGATCATATTTGATTATGATGCAATTGGCGTCATCCGTGACACCAGGCTGCACGTCACCACATTCCGCTTTAGGCGCTTTGTGCCTGGTTGAGGGTTAAATCCTGACTGAAATCAGGCCAACTATAACAGCATTCGATTCAAGTAAATATTAAGGATAGACAGTGTTGTTAAATAAAATACCGTCGTAGTGACAGTCAGAAGTTTCTCGACAGCGTTCACCTGGAAAAAAGACTCATCATCCCTTGAATATATTCCATGATTTTATTCACCGTAAAACAGCTAATAAGCTTTGCAAGTTCACATGAATCTCGTAAACAGTAGGTATTAAAAGTTTTTCAGATGGGGTCAACAACACCCACTAGCCATCAGGCAAGTTTGTGATGAGCCGAATTTTTGCTGGAATAAAATGGGCCTCAGTGGGATTCCATTTTTGTGAATCATGGGCGATCACCTCAAGTACAACCCTTGTTTTTCAACTGGCTTCAGTTGCTTGTACAATCTTTCCGATATAAACTCGTACAGCAGTGAGATTTGCAGATGTCTAGATATTTGTTTCTCTTAGAGTATAATATTTTGTGGTCCAATACAAATCTTCATTCATTTGAAAGGTTAACGTTCATCTTGTCAATATAGTCTGCCTTCTTCATAATTACTCAGTGCGTGTCTTTAGCTGGTTCACTTAACATCATATTCCACGTAATCCGTCGACAAGAGTGAACAGAATAGTTGCATATCGCAAAATGTTTTTCTGTCCCGTTAGTAGAATTGCCCAGTGAGTATAACACAAACGGGATAATCAAATTGCTACATCACTGAAAACGAGAAAAGTACACTCCGGTTCGAAGTGAGGGATTGCATTTGTTTCATTGATATCAAGTGTAGACCCAGGATTTTTGAATAAAAATCGGTTGAAATATGGTGCCGATGCTTAAAGAGCTGATGCTGACATCATCAGATGAGTCCATGCGCCAAGTTCAAATGGGGAACTAGAGAATCTTCAAGGGGTTGACAAAATAGTGAGTAACAAAATCCAAATATTTTCCCTCATGTTCGAATAATAAGCCTTCAGTTAACTTGAAGCTATAGCAATTACCTTAGTAATTAATCATCATGTGAAAGGCAAGCTAATAATATGTCGGCAAGCGTAGACCCTAAGGAAAAACTTCCACTTGCCAAGTACACAATGTACGTGTAATTATCAATCCAGAGCGCTCGTTTTTTTCATTGGTAACTGCTCGCAGTTACATGATGCTCACAAGTGATATAAATTGAATATTTTGTGAAAATATAAGCTTCAGGAATCAGTATATTTCATTAGGCAAAGTTTTGTTTACCTTGGGATCTTTTGATGTCGGTGGTTGTCGAGTGGTTTAAAGCATTTGATTATCATATCAAAGGTCAGAGATTTGAATCCCACCGACGTCTGTCACTTTGGTGGTAGACAGTTATCCACTGCTGTGCGGATCGTTACCACACCTGACCTATTGGGACCTTATGTGATTGTTCGCTACTCCAATTCTCAGGGTTCGGTTACCGGATGTCTCCAATGGTGCAGTGGGCCTTTGAGGTCATAGGGTACGCTTTATCGCGGCACCCATGCCCAATCATGTAATAGAAAAAATAACAATAAATGTCGACAGCGTTATTCGAAAACCAGTGTGAGACGGTGTACTCTAATTCCACGCTGATTCTAAACACTCCGGTTCCGGTTGAAGCCGCGGGATATAAATTTCTCATAGGAAACGCAACTACACAAAGGGCTGAATGGTGTACATACTTTTTGAGCCATATATAGTACAATAAACATCTAAAGAGATCTAAAGTCTTAAAAAAGCATAGTTCAAAAGCAGTTATGGGAAATATTTACAACCAACTCTGCTCAGTATCAAGTCAGTGGCAAATTATACGATCAGCAATTTTAATACAATTACCAGTATACCACGGGAATCTTGGCATAAATTTTTCGTGAGGACTACAAAATGTTCTAATATGAATGAAAAGGCACTTCCAGTTTCACGCAATGAATGTTACGCAGATTATTAATAGAACGAGCGACATAACGGCTAAGCCGATTAAATATATCATTTGAAAAAATATTTTAAATGGTAATATAAGTGAACATTTTGAATATTTTCAGGTATATGGATCTGTACCGAAAGACATTCAGTAAAAATGTATTCTGTTTGACAACTCACCTGTAGATGACATACATTTTAGACCGCTGACACGGGCGATGTGTTTACCATAGTGAAAGATGAAAGAGATTTGTTATATTGAAATTCATGAAAGTGGTATGATAACGAAAGAAAATTCTGTAGCGTACCGGTATCTTTTGGGACATGTGATCGACTTCAAAAGCTGTGACACATTTTAACGTGTTTCGCGTGGAAAAATGCTAAAGCTGTTTTTAACATGACCACATGCGTTATTAGTCTATTGTGTCTAATTATTAATACAATGTATCAGGTAAATCCCCAGTAGTCTCAGAACGACCATCATCTTGAACCTTAAATATGGACGTCGCAGGTTCAATTTCTGCCACTACGGGTCACTTCTCCAGGTTGCGGACTCTAACTGACCGTTGTCCCCTTCGTGAAACTTTCTACTGCAGGTGGATATCAAATGGAGAAGGATTGAAAAACTGGTTTTTATTCCCTATCGATTCGATACAGGGGGATTCAGACCACGGATCAATCAGTATTCCAACTTCGAGGGTTCGTTTTAGGGTTTTGCATCAATAAAAAATCGCAAGTACCCACGTTTCTCTAAAAATAGCTGAAACATTTAAAACCTTTTTACTGATTTATGCAGATTGCATAAGAAAAGCCCTACCAATCGCACAAGATCATTTTGGGCTTGATTACTTTACTTGTTGGGGCTATAAAGATTCATTCACTCAATCACTAAATACATCAGAGGATGTTGTTAGATGTCTTGACTAGCGGCGCTTTTTTTATTGATATTTGTAGGTCTCTCTACATTATTTTGATATTCTTGAATTTTCGTGATTTCCGAAAACGAGACTTTCCCGTCCCAACCCCCCTCCGCAATCCTCGCATTTTTGAACCCCAAAACAAGTACCTTTAGCTCGGTCAAAAGATGACGCTTCCCAATGTCGCTTCACTCACGAATTGTAAGAGCGCATGTAGGATGAGAAAATATAATGCCAAGAACCATATCTCGCATCGTTTCTCCATACACTTCGAGCCTCGTTCACTCTTGACGCACTGAGTACGTGTAAGATTCATTGAAAACAGTTGTGCACTCGCCAGCCTCTCGTTTTTAATTTGACGATGAAAATGAGACTATTCGGACTATCCATGGAAAGTACAAACCAGAACCAGCGAATCCACTGAAAGAGAAATGGTTTTTCTAAATGAACTGAAGTACACCGAATAGTCAAACATGATTTTAACACTGTTCAATCGGTAAAATATAGCTACGAATATTTCTTTTTTGGTTGGTTGTCCTTTGGACTTCACGTTTCACACATAAATCTCAGGTCATTCGACCAACCTGCACTCGGGAGGAACCGGACTCGAGTTTCGCTCCTGCTATAGCTCTTCAGTGGTGCATATCTCGAACTCATCGATAAACCTAGGCAATACCGAGTAGAAAGTATTCAGCTTCATCTACGCGAAATTCGTTTGGGTAACAGGATCTAATCCGGGCTGCTTCTCAATACTGATACAAAAATCTTGAGATTTCCCTAACCAAGAGTGAATGTTCTCGATGGTTGTAGCGGCATGAGTCGACGAAGTGGTTAGAGACGAGATTGAATTTGAATGATTGCAAATAACTAACCGGTTGGTAATCTTGATTAACCAGTCACTGAGGGACGGTATATCATGTGGTGAAACTGAAACAAACTGTTTAGACTGAGCCCAGATAGCCCGCTGCTTGGCGGTGCAACGGGCAATAGTGCACGATTATCGCCGTAAATTCCCGTTCTATGAAGGGTTGGATTACGGGTGCAAGCTATGCCGAAATATGCATATCAGTTCTCCTAAGCTCCCGCTTTCGAAGACTGAGTGGAAAGTGAAGGAGCTGGCTAATTTCGTCCATAATCGAGGGCACAACCACCTGAGCATCTTTCGTAGTCAACAAACCTGACTCCACATAGATATGGATGAAAAAATTGTCACACTGGATGGTTCCGCTATCTTTCGCACCGACCGCTCTCCTCGGTGTTGTAAACGAGGTGGAGGAGTCGTCACTTTTATGAATGAAAATGAAAGGACTTACGTGGACAGACCACGCTCCAGCGGTTTTCATGAAGGTCTGATGGCCCACTTTTTACTTGATACGAAACAGGTCATTCTGTACCTCGTTTGGCCTAATTGTACGCTTTGCATTTTCATGAGTTTCCGTGCTGGATTTGGGCTTCCCCTGTAATATTGCCTGGACTGCTTGTCAAAAAGTTTAGAATTTTTGTCAGGTCCCTTACACATTTGTCTAGACACAGTGGCATCACTTGTGACCTGCTCAGCCACATAGGAGCAACCCATCATCACCAGACATTTGACATTCGCGTACAATTTCGGCCGACAACACTAACCGCCTGAACCCCGATCTTAGAACACGTATATCAACCGCTGCCCCAAGATCCTATTCCAACCATCTTTTTATTCGTATTAGGGCTTATAAGTGATCTGCAGTTCCTTATCTAGGTCCACTCCGCACCAATCCACACTCTATCACCACTGAATTTTCTAACTAGCCAGTTTAAAATCATTTATGGAATACATTTAACGATTTCCGATTTGCAGTGTTGATCTAACATCTGCACAATCATCTTCGAGTGCACGAGGCATATACACTGAACGTGACTTTATCCCGGGTTCGAGGCCCAGTGAGGGCTTGGTGAATGTGTGCTGTTGATGACTCCAAACAAAAAACGAAGTCAGTTGCACAGGGTTTCCATTATTTTTGAGGCTGATCTATACTTCAATATTGCATAGAAAATCATTTATTAATCCCAACAAGATTCTCCAACTTTGTAGACTTTCGTTTTGTGTGTCGGAACAATGATCATTCGTGAGATAAGACGATCTCTTAAAATAAGAAATATCGTTATCAATGCTATATCTAACAGATAACAACTGAATACATCAACGTGTAACTAACGAGTGTACTGTTTACAAAATACATTTCATATAGGGTTATTTTATTCGAATTGAGTAGTAATTAAATTAGATAGGTTGTGGGACTGTTCATTTTTGTTTCGTATTAGTTTTTCAGTTGAAAAGTTACGTATATTGGATTTATTTGGTGCAATTTCACTGCACTTTGCTTTATGATGTGATTAGTTACGATTTAGCAGTAATTCAATGTAAAGCGTAACCTCAGTTGGTAAAGTTTCTTCTTGTTTCTATAATACATTCATACGTATGAGTGCTGTGAATGGAGTCTGCTCCACAGTCTAAGAGCAGTATTATCTATAATGAGCAACTCGATTCAGAGGCTTAGAGTGGAGGCCCATGCAAATTCCCGATAGATCGGGCGTGGTTACGAATCTATTGATTGGGCATGGCAACCAGACAGGCGACATAGGATACTTCAAACTACGAAAGTGACTAAAGGTGAAAAAATCCAAGCCACTGACCTCTGAGGTGGCAGGCAAACACACTAAACCATTCGAACACCAACATGTCAAGATTTTGTCTTCGTATTAATACAATTGAAAGCTGAAATTTCGGTTGACCGTAAACGACTCGGAACGCGAATTTCGTTCTGTCGACAAGAAGCACGCTCCTGGTCTGTTTGAAATACCGCTTGCATTAACCACTTTGTAATGTGTTTTGTTGAACAGTTTCCGTAATATATCGACCGATGGATTGTTCAAACGCCTGTGAATAATTGAATATGTCCATTATTCGTGCGTAACATAGACATCACTGTGAATCGAAATCGTGATTTATGCACTTCCTGAAAGGCAAACCTAACAGTTTGGGAGTAGCCTATCCAGAATCCAAGCTTTTAGGTAGTCTACGGATAGTCACCACCGCGTCTAGTGCTGACCCGATTTCAGCGGCGGTCAATCAAACTAAACCTGATACATGATGGTCTATGGATTGTCGTTTGGTTTAAGCTGTGGAGAAGCAGCATTTTTGTAGTAGCAATGACAGTTATTGGCCAAATCCTTCAAAACTTCGAAGATATAAATAGCCACACATAATATTGAAAACGTACGAACAGTTGTGGGAACGGTGAAGTAAACGGCGGAAAATGACAGCTAGTGCGGCTAGCAGGGGATAAACTGTAAAAATAGGAATAATAAACACTCAGAATTAAGTGGCAGTTTGCAGAATACAGGGTAGAGCACTGGCTATCACGGAGTTAAAAGGCAAATTTCCCCGAAAAATGACGAAGCGTGGGGCTAAAATAGTGGTCATTAGGAAGCCGGTGGGATGAGAAAGTGGACTGTGAATATTTGCATTTTTTTAAAGTATTGCTGCAAACTAGTCATGTTTCAACTTAATAAATCCATGTGTGTTAGTTTCAACTTTGTTCGCTTTTGATGGAATTCGTCTATTTTCTCGTTTCGCCCACATATGACCTACGACGGTTTTTTTCTGTGCACTTTGATAGGCTTCAAGTTTAGCCTAACAGTGGTTCTGGTGGACTTGGAGCAATTACCCATATCTCGTCCCGGGGAAGTTTTGTGAAAGTCCACGGTAATTAGTCTTCAGAAAACCTCCGAGTTTCACTGCTTATATTCCATTGTTGCCATAGCATATTGGGCCTCTTATTCATCGGGTATCTTTGTGGGATTCGCATTTTTCAATGGTTTCCTGAGCTGCATGGATTAAACCACGGTTAGTTTGCCTCTGATGGCGAATGTTTCTCTCTGGACGCACGTGTTATTGTGCCTAGCTTGAATCATGGGGTTTGGGAGCAAATTACCTATCAATCGACAAAAACTTACATAAATGGGGCAATCTGTTGCAGGTCATGTTTTTTCAAATACAAGCCACGTGTATCACTGGATTAGTGCAACTCTGCTTATCCTCTGAACCACTGAGATATTCTTATTGACCAATCCTTGACTTGGACCTGATTCTGTAAGAAAGGTTAAATTTGTGTTTGACGTACTTGACTGACTAACATCCGGTCAACCAGAGGTTTATCATTCTCGGCTGATAAACTAGAATCAGTCAGTACTATCAATCCTTTTGAGGTTTTTAACGGTAAGTACGATTGATTTGTGATTGTACAAAGGTATGCACGGCACCTAAGTCGCTGGGTGGTGGAAACTTGGCATTTCCTAACTTGTCGTTCTCATGTTTCATTTCTTTATCAACAGTTTTACACGGTCATATGGCTATCGGGTGCAAGAAGTTCGTTAATGACCTCATTCACACTAAGCCCTTAAAAACTATGAAAGATTTTTTTTCTTTGGATCATTTTCAGAGCCCTGATTTTACTAGACCATATGTTTGTTCCCAGTCGATTGTTTACATAAAAGCTATCCTCGTGGACACAGATGTTTTCAAAGAGCTTGCAGCTAGGATACTGATGAAACACAAATCCGTGTAGTACTCACCGTCAGCGTGGATTTTATCTTAAAGTCTAGTACGGTATTAACCGGCGGCGGTCAAACAGTTATCATCGAAGGCTTTGAACAATAACGACCTGGATTCGACTGGCTCCACTGCCGTTCGTTTCTCACTTGGCAGCTTTTGCTGGTCACGGTCCCACTCTCGAATTTCGATACAGTGCCGTATGACTAATACAAAGAAGTAAAAACAGTGTGTATAAAACGGTGTGAAATTTAATTGTTCTTATGGTTCAGAGTGGTATCTAAATTTCGAGTTCCCGAAATACAGCCTATTGTGTTTGTACTGCTTATTTTTACTGATATTACCTGAAAAATTTAAATCGTGAGAGACTTTTTAATAACCGAGCAATGAAACTCAAAGGGAGTAAACATACTCGATTAAATGAACAGTTTCCACGACAGCATGCCAGTAGGTCCGACCCTCTTGCTGCGAATAAGTTATGACTCCGCGGCCACATGGCCGCGGATACTGGACTATGTCTGCTGCACGCCAATAATCTGTACCGTTCCACCAATTTCAGTGAGAAAACTCCTGTTTTCTAACCATCCCAGTATGTTGGTACAAAACAAGTCGTTCGTATAGGATGCGTGGTGATCATATCCAAATTTTTGCACAAAAGCTTATTGGTTCATTGGTATTCTCAAACAAATCTGTTGGTTTCTTTTTCTGGTTAAATTAGGATTGGTTGATACGACTCCGCTAGGTTGAGACAACCGTTGACTGCTGGTCGGTCCATTGATTCGTCTAGGTGATTCCATTCTTGTTTCCGATTCTGGATACCCGATGCCATACTGTCTGCTTCGCTGAACCCGTCCTTGCTTTCGACGAGAGGTCCATACCGTGCAGCCTGTCGAAGAATGAGGCCATATGTTGGCAGCATGCCAACCGGTACCCACACACTACAGCATGCTGTGTTCGTCCGGCGTTCCTGATTCACGTCCATTTGTTGAATATAAAACCGAATTTGCTAAAGCTCACTAGTGTCTTGTTGGGTTCCGTTTCTCCAGTTGTGGTCTAACCCGAGAAAGGCCCAAACTTCTGCTGTTTGTAGGTCACTGTTGGTTGGTGCGGTTGCCTTTATGGTCGTCTTTCTCAGTGGTCATAAAGATTTCTACTGAAATATTGATAACATACGTATAAAAGGCTTCGCAAGCGTTTCAGTAGTGAAATGGGCGGTTGGCCGGCAGTGGTCAAAAGGTTGTCATCGTGGACCTGATCTCTATTCTCCTCACAGCCGGTCACTTTCGCATTTGGCAACCTTTCACTGGTCGCGACCCCCTTCTTGAATCGTTATACGTTGTTTTGTTAAAACAAAAAAAGGGTAATGAAAGAGTATTTTTATATACAACGGAAACTTAATCAGCCTTTGTAAAGTGATGTGGAACAAAGAAGCTCCTTTACTGCTATAGATACTATGGATTTCTGTTGAAAATGAATGAGTTACTGGAAATGTGAATTCAGATCTATTCCGTTGCTTTCCTTTGCAATTGACGAGAAGCCAGCAGATTGAAGATTAGCTAGACAAGGCTTACACTCCAGCGGTTAGTGCAGTAAAAGCTCGAACTTCCAGTAGAGACCAAGATAACAACGGGTTTATCCTCATGATGAAGATACATATTCGAAAGGCCAGACCAAGGGGGACAGAATATAAAATTCACTGATAGGTTATAACCCACCTTATTTAGGTTTTTCAAAGAAACAAAATAAAAATCAAGCCCAGAAGAAGGGCCAAATGCACAAGATTTGTTGTCGCTCAGCTTCTGCTTAAATCGGAATACGCAGGTTTTCTCGAAATTCTCTATACGTTGTTATTTTGAATTTTTCAATATTTCACGTACAAGGTTTCACCCCGCCACAATTTGTCGTTACCTAGGCAAATTTTGATGTCTTCTTCGTTAAACACACACCTAATTCAGTGATTCCGTTTGTGTGCACCGAAGTAACAAACTGGTAGCGTACTCATCCGCAGTGAGGGCTAAACAAGCACAAGCTTTTCAGGATTTCAACGCTTAACCAGTTGCCATGCCCTATCCAATCCGTAAGTGCAGTTTGACCTACACTGCACGGGAATTAGCCAGCCCCTCGCTGCAAAGTCTTCCACAAACGCAGATTCATCGGAAAGGCTTAGTAATAATTCTGCAATGAGTTTTGACTGACGGTAAATCTGAGAATAGCAGGTGAAGTTCATTCCATGAAGTTCCAGAAAGGTTTGCAAACTGTTGCTGGTGTGATTGACCGTGTGGAATATGTTAGGCGGTTGGGCTTTGTCACATGAGTTTAACCTACCAGATAGTTATTGGCTTTGAGGAACCTGATTAAGGGAAGTGTTTTCACTCTGTTTTTTCCGTATTCGTGATTCTTCCTGCTTTTAGGCTCGTTCTAGTGGTGTTATTTTCTCTTGGATGGGGCTGCAATGCAAACAAGACGAAAATGTTGTTTACAACAAAAAAATCATCACCAAATTATGAGATTCACAGATAAATGTACTGAATAGCTTTGAAATGGACTGAAGATCAGACCGGAGTATGCGGGCCACCTGATTTGAGGAAAAGGAATGTGGTCGATTGACAGTGCGATGTACTAATGAATAAGGTGTATTGTATTCGCTGTCACAAATGAGACGCTCGACGTTGTCTGGCAACGATCCGGCGCACATATCGATCAAATTTCAGGGACGTCAACAAACAGTCAAGTTTATGCTTGTCGATACAAATACCGATTCGGCCTGAACGGTGTTCTCGAAAAATGTCAGGTTTAAGCTGTCACACAAACACTTGCTTTCCGTTTAATCTAAAACTCATAGCTGTATTCTAGTTCATATGCACTTGGTTCGACTAGGGCGGTTTTTAAGTGGTTCTGCGGAAAATCCTCTCATAACAATAGCCAATCACAAAGTATGACTGACAGTTTATTTTATGAACAAACGCAGAGCCACCAGACAGTTCGTGGACCCTCGGCTTTCGCAGTAAAACTGAAAGACACAATGTTAAAGTCCATTCAATAGAAGTAATGGTTTTTCAGTAATTCATTCCCAATCCCTTTTTCTGAATACAAAGGAGATATTAGATAAGGAATCTTGTGGATGTACGTATAGTAAACATCAGTCATGGGCAGAGGAGTGTCAGTCAAAGTATCCCTGTAATGTGATTAGCGTACCTAGGTTAAGCCCTTTAGACTACCGGCTGGTAGATTCATGCGGCCCTGGTCAATCTTGAGCCAGGTAATTCAGAGTGCCTATACCAAACACTTTTGGACGCAAGGTTCAGGGGTCAAATTCTTCATTCCAATTACCTCGGCAATCTCTATAGTGACTCACTGCATTTAGAATAACACAAAGTTTTCGGTGAATCATAATTATGCGGTTACAAAATGTTATTAGAGAGAATAAAATTAAGTGAAAAAACAAAGGTCATATAAAATGTAATGTAATGGCAAGATTATAAATCACTGTAAACGAGCTTGTTCGCCAACTCGTGTTACGATTGGATTTGTTTAAGGATGGAAGGGAGGGCACGACAAACAACTTCGAATGTAATGGCCGGATTCATGTGATGTTCGGTGTCAACCATATGTGCTGCTTATCGATCCAATTCGTTGTTGACTTAAGCGGCACGGATGATGCTATCTAATTCGAGTTCATAGCTGTCGACCTACAATAAATGCATTACAAAAATATTTTAGAGTATACAACTATCGATGAGATCAGTATAGGCAGTTTATCCTATTCATGAATCTGAATCAGAGGAGACCCTCGAAATATACAACGTACTGTGGCGGCTTTGCACGTGTTTTAAATTTCTCTTCTCCATGGTCGGTTTAATATTTCACTCGCATTCTTTCGATGAGATTTCTTTTGAAAAACCAATCCCGGTTACTGTTCTTACGTGGGGCATTTTTATGAGCATCAACTTGTTTTCTGAAGTCTCCGCAGAACAAATTTTCCTTGCTCTGGAGGCCAAATATTTCACCAAACTTCAATTCTGTTACATAATAATGAAACTGCTGCCATGGGAATACTGACCACTTCATGTTTGTTTTCGGCACTCATTTCACTGAATCCGATTATCCTCCGCTCTCGCAAGAGCTACTTCGAGGAACGGTAGTGGATCGGTTTTTCCGTTCTCATTTGTAAAGCGTACTGCTTCGTGAGCGCTGTTAATTACTGTTTGCACGAAATTTGCATCACAGGTATTGTCAACAGTACCAAGTGTCCTCCACGTAACGACATTCATCTTCAAAGCTGTCAGTTGCGGACTTCAGCTTGTTTCTTACGAACTTTGGCAACAATGCTTCTGCAGTAATGTGACCTGCTGGTGACCCCAAATTCACACCATCTCGTTCTTCTGTTAGATAGGACTTGAACATCAAACGTGCTGGAAGTAAAAGCTCACGCAGTTCACCGCGACATTGATGATTTATAGTAGGCGTACATTCGTGACGTCATTATGGTCTCCTTCTTTCTCTCTATGAAGTCGAATGTATCTCTAAGGCTAATAATAACCATGTTTTCGGTTTATTTAAGTCACTTAGACAAGCAGCGAGTGACCCTTTGCCAGGTTGAATTTTTTATTGATATTATGATGTGAATCGATGTTTCGGACAAATGTATCTTGGGAGTCCTTATATCTTAGGATTGCTGATCCTAAAGTCTAAGCTGCTCACACAAAACTGGCATCTCTCTAATATGTGGTTGTTATTTGACGCTCAGCTTACTGAGTTGAATTTTCATCACCAACGTTATTGAAGAGTTTTGTTTCGTCATTAAGAATTGCTGTGGGTTTTTCATCTGCCAATCTCCACGATTCCATTTCCTGGGGGGTTTGCCCGGTAAAATGTCATTATTATTCATCTATTCGCTCACTGCATCCAGACATTTCTTTTTTGGCTGGTCTTTGAAGTCTTGTACTGATTTATCAGTAAGGTTTCACTGAGGTTGCCTTGAGTTCTCCTAGCGCTTCATTAGACTTTGGCATCAACTTTTGAGTCTGGGAATATAGGGTTTGAAAACCCATTTTATAATCAACTTCTTTTTCGTGCGAATCAGAATATCCGTCTGTAATCGTCAATTAGAGACTTAATAAATGAAACAAAATGGTAGTTTGATAGTGAATAGTCTTTTATCAGTTATACCACGGATTGTCCCCTAATAACAAGTTGGGCTTAGTGTGTCCGCGTACATGGGGGCTGGGGATGAATTAGCTTGATAACTAATGTTGCTTTTGATGTTATTCCAAAAGCAAGAAGTTATTTTGCGTGTATGTATTGGAACTAATGCGAGAGCATGTATAACCCCAGTCACACTACATGTTCAAAAGCCTTACATTGTATTAAAAAGAAGACAAAAGCACATGTGCTAAGTCATGCGTGTACTTTAGCGTGTTAGTGTCCGATTTAGGCTGTACGGAATACAAGTGCTTGGCTGCAGTTTGTGTCCACTTGGATTCTTTCGCATCACTCCAATACCGAGGAAAGTAAAAGGCGTATTTCATCTCATTGCCTCTACTTCAGTCTTACTGAAGACTGTCAAGCGGACTATCATTGATCATCTTAAGTCCACTATGATTATTTCGGATGTAAACCAGTTTGTTTGTCAAAAACAGCACTGTACTCAGGATACCGTCAGCTGTCGCATTTGGTCGACGGCATCACTGGTTGATCGGAAATGCAAACTTCTTCGCGTCTGTTTCCTTGACTATAAAAATGTTTTCAGTTTTTCTAACAGCTAACATTTGCTATATCATTCGGGTTAACATGGGATTTCCCCAATGCTTTCTAGTTGGTAGAGAGACCGTTTCACTGATCGGTCTCAGTTCAAATATATATGGATGGTCCTCTGCTGTACCTAATAACACCGGGTTACTTCTAGGTGCTGTTGAAGTAAAGAAAGCGGGATGGGTGAAGCACAGCTGTGTCTGACCAGCCAGAAAAGTCAAATTGGTAAAACGTACAACCATTTATACAATTCATTTACCGGACCGCCGTGTGGTAAAATCGACCTTCTGATTGTCTGGGTATTTCAGCTCCATTCTGGTCAGGTGCCTGCGGCTATTAGGTTGATATTTTTGCACGTCCTTTCCGTTCAGTCGGTCTGGTCTTTGCGGTTGGCGGCTTAACTGGTAATACCCCATACTGGCTATCTTGCTGGTTTCCTGAGACTATATGTTACTTGTAAATCCGGAGGCCTCTTTTTGTCGATTGCGGGATGTTTCTGACATATCCATCGTCTCTTCTTTGGTCTATGGTTCTCAGCTGGTTGGCCCGATCGGTGTGATACCCTCCCCGTCTAATTGCCACAACATTTCCCGCTGCACTGTTCAATCGGTTTGTTTTACTTGGCGCATGTATGTCCTTCCTTCTACCTAATTGTATATTACTTTTAAACACGCCTACTATATTTTGGTTGGCTCTGAATCTCGAATTGGTGCTAACCTCAATAAATACAATAGTCTATCTCTGCAATGACGGAACGGTCCAATGCCGTCGATCTAGCACTTAATCCCAGTAAGTGTACAGATGTACCGTTTTCAGTTAGTCTCATATCCTCATTGTGATCATCTTATCCAACTTTTATGAAACGGGGTTCAAGCGTGGAAATAGCCCATTGTTTTAAATATCCTGATACACTTACGTCGTCACGTCTAAAACGGACCCATCATGTCCAAGGCAAAATGGTTGACATTTTGCATCTCTCACCAGAGGTCTATATGTACGCCTACCCGTAACATTTCCAAATTTATTCATTCTTTTGTGTTTCGCCAGTGGCCGTGCAGCTATTCCATTGTTTTCCTGGGTTCGCTTATCAAAGATTTAGTGTAAATTAGGCGCTCTCTTAAATACATTTCTACCTGCATTCCCATATTCTACGCTCAATTATTGAATTTCGTGGAGAAAATTCATATTTTTCATGTGAAAGGTTGTCTAGTACCATAATTTCAGATGACGCACATACCTTGCACTCATTTATTTCTGGTAGTATTTTCTATCCCAATACAGTTAGTATATCTTCATCATATCTACAACGTTCGTAAATGGGCTGCTCCATACATAACAATGCTGCTTGCTTCAAAAAACACCCCGCGAACGAACTGTGAGAAAGCCCACCCAATCATGATTGCCATTTTCCATGTGATTCTTCCCTAATGACGACAGCGTACTGATCCAGTGATTGCCGGTTTTATTATCATATTTTGATTAACATTGTCAAAGTATGTAACTGATAACATTTTGCCGAATGTTTGCTAATTCTGAACAACCGAAGAGCATATTTGATTTGACTTGAATTAAGCATATCACCTCATCCTTGGCTAGAAACTGAGACCTTAGTCTAAACCATAACATCACATTGTGTGTCGTAAAATACAGACAAAGATATCGGAAGAAAGTCCAACGCAAGCACGCGATCTCAAGCCATTGGATTCAAACACATTTTCTGAAATCACTTCGTACGTTCATTCTGTTTGAGGACTGATAGTCGTCTTGCAGCTATACTTCTCAAGAGAGGCATAATCACATCTTGATCAGTAGCAGTCAGCACTCATTTCTGTGTCCTAAGGAATTCATTTTTCTACGTTCAAACGTTGGCATATCTTTATAGTTTGTAAGCTGAGATTTTCTTAGCAAGTCTGCTAAGTCATACGTTAAGTGCGACTGGCATTTGGCTACAGGTGTGGTGTGAATGGTGCGATAAATGACTGTACCAAGGAATTCCGGGGAAATGCGACTGTGCCAAGTGAGTTGGGGCCAATTACTTTAATTGGAAGTTCTTTTTCTATTTACCAGAATTTCACAAACTACAATTCGATGTTAAACTGCGGAAGAGGATCCCTCAGATTCACTTCAGAGATGAGAATTATGGAGCGTTTATTAGTGTACCGAAAGACAGAATGCACTATAGGCTACAAACGTTCGTGTCTCGGAGTAAGCTGGGACTTACGCGGTAGATTTAGACGTGGTATTAACCCTCTGAGCGGTTGCTACTTGAAGCTTCACATCTGATGGAAAATGATTTTAATGGGATAAAATCTATTTGGTTACATGGTGTTTTTTTCCTGCATTAGGGAATATACCATGGGGAAAAATTGTCCATCGGTTTCTTCATATCCTTTTAAATTGTCGTGCACATTGGCTGCATTCCGATAAGGCCTCAAACTCAGGCTATGCAAATCTTGTATAATTCTGCATCCACCTCTCCCTGATTAGGAATACAGGTGATTAGCACTCAAACAGAAACGTGCTAGCATGATAGGTGTCCCCCGAGTGAATAAAGACAAAGGCAGCCAGATAAGAGAGCTTCGTTAAACAAAACATTGGAACACCTGTTAAGGAGTGCTGTGACTAGTAAAGCGTGCTAATAACTCACGTTGAGCCACCACTGTATTTGGTAGATTTGATGGAAAGTAGTTTGTTTCGTTCAAAATTAAATAGCGAGAGGAACCCATACACGGGATTTGAACCTGTGCTGCGATTCGACTTTTGGAGATTACTGGGGAATCCTGAACCCAAGAGCAACAGCGGCAAAGTGAGTCAGCGGGTTAGCGATCGTAGGTGAGCATTCGCGTTGTGTAGTAACTTTATTTTAACCGTACATGGCTAAATGTTATTAAATGTTCGTGAAGTCAAAACAGGAATCTGGACGGGGGTATTAGATGGACGGTAATACACAGTGAAACCAGTTGTGCCCTTCTCCTAAACTTTGTCAACCCTCCTTTGGGTACTATTTATATCCACACGAAAGTTTTCAAGAATGAATATGATGGCATGAAAGATTTATTTCCGGTGGTTTTAATGCTAGTTGAGTCAGAGGAGTAAATTTGATTGCTCATTTCGCTGTGACGTTGTTCAAAGTGTTCGGCTGAAAACACAATGAAAAAACATCAAACGCACTGCTCTCAGCTCTAAAGCCTAATAATAAACTGTAGTTGGATAACCCAGTGGTTAGGTGTCCGACTCCCAGTCGTTCACTCAAGGTCCGAGTCCCAAAGAGGGTTCCGTGGTGGCGCATTGCTGATGATTTCCAAAAAGGATGGTTGGTTATTTGTTGTGAATAGAGATTTTGTGTCACACTCTATTACGCGTCAGACGTTTTAAAATCCTTCAGTGAACGGAACAATTTTGGTTTGTGTGGTCTGATTTCGTGATAAAACAAGATAATATCGGTAGGGTTACCGCAAAGTACGGCCACCTCCAGCAAAACACACTGGAAGGAAAATGACTTTAGCTTTTGGTTACCAAATGAACTGAACTGAACTTGAGTGATTGGAATCCTGCGGCATTGAAGTCAGTTTTATTCCATAAGAGAAATCTAACTTTTGTCCGCTTGATTTAATTACGTCCTCTAGCTTTCTCATTAGACTATTGGTGTTCCAGAAGTGTTGGCTCATCAGGAGCGAGTAATTTGTTCTCTCTAGTTTTGCAAATAATTTCTTGTGGAAATAAGTGGAATGTTCATGTGTTGAGAAAAATCAGGCACACGCCATGAGTGCGTTTTCAATATTATTTTCATGTGCAAACATCCTGTCATGAGCCTCTTAAATTCGATAATATAGAATCGGAAGGGAAAGGATGAGCAACTGGCTAAATCTTTTATTACGAGTGTTTTACAAAAGGTTAAACGAAGGTGGGACTGCTTCAGTTCTGAATACGAACTTCTCTTGATCAACATTTCAGCCAAATAATAGATAAACTTTCTGAGTAGAAAATCACACTGGGGATTATTGCACGATATCTCGAATCAAGATAATTCTGACTTATTTTGGATGACAGAAACGTGGTGAAAATGTATTATTTTTGTTTCACGGAGACATTCGTTTTTATTCATCTCCAAAGCACAATAACAAATGGTTTTCTGTCATCACGAGTTACCCTTTTATGGCAGAAGTTTTTTTGGTCAATAATAGTAATGATAAAGTAACGAGCCAAGTGTGGAATTCCATGTGGAAAACTCAAAATATCTTTATCTTAAACTGATGATTGGATGCTGATTTGCCGCGGCTTATCGAGTACATAACACGGTACATACAGTAATCTGTTTTAAACAGTTTCACTTAAATATCCACGTAAATCTACCCAGCCCTGACACAGTTAGTAGTAAGCATGTGCACGGGAAATATCCGGTAGTATCTGAAACAGTTTGCCTGACAGTGAAGTTACCATTATTTTTATCGGTAAATTGCTTGAAATGAGTTTTTTGGAATGATGCGATCTCTCTTTCGACAAAAGCTGTTGAGTGTTCAAGGAACTGAGACATTTTCTTTCGCCTGCTGACGTCACTGTGTGAAGTTCCTATCGCCTGCTTCATGTAACCACTCTTAGCTGCGTTCAATAATTTTCTAAGGCAAACCCCTCGATGTTCTGCCTGAGCAGATGTTCGATTAGTCACCGTCGACACGATAAAGACAATTTGATTGGGTGCAGGTGAACGGCAGCTTCCTCGAAAATACTATATGAGTAAAATTGGGACAACATCTACACACTTTTGCCTTTCAAACTGAATGCATCATTGCATCCGTTTTCGAAGTTCATTATATTTGTATTTCAAAATTATTGCCATTTTGGTTTGTATTATGAGATTCATTTTAGTAGCTGTTTGGGAAATAAGGACACAGTTGAATTTGACCAATGTTTCGTGTGACAAAAAGGATGGTGTATATTGAGACCGCTGGGATGACCGTCACATTTAGTCAAAATGTTCCCAGTGGTACACTTTTAGCGAATTAAAATTAAAAATGACCGCAGGTATTCCAGCTCAGCTAACCAGCCATTCACTAAGGAAACCGCTCTTATAAGACGAAAATCATGGCTTGAATTAGAGGATCGAGAAATTCACCAAGAGTCATGCACGAAAACCAGAAACTTGATTTCTGATTAGACAGTTTCATTCCGACGAATGACAGTAAAATAACAAATTACCGATCAAGTTTATTATAGTGGTCAGTTTTCGATATCTTCTGCTGTTTTCAGTTAGGGGCATACAGTTTAATAGGGATCGCATGATTTGCTGCTTGGATGCGCAGATGAAGATGCGGAAGATGGGGAAGAAATATTTGATTACCAATAGAAAAACCATAATGGAATAGTTTTTAAATCATGTGTATTCGAATCTTCTTACTGTACCCTGACGCTGGCTAACTATTTTGAAATGTGACTTTTTGCTGCTATTCCACTTTTACAATCGAAAATAGGGACGTTTCGTTGCAGCTGATAGTTTGTCAAGAAAATCGATTTACTTTGGTACACTGGCGCATAAGTAATTCCCTACTTGTTTCGATTATTCTTTCACAATTTTTCATATAGGCGTTTTAGCGGTACTAACGCTCATGGGCTTCGTTCGGTTCTTAGTGATATCATGTGTGCATTACAAAGTTTACAAAAATTGAGCTTTTCGCCGGTTTACTGTGAACCCTACCCAGAAACTGCTCGTCGCATGAGATGATTCCTGTGCACATTAAAACGTCTTAGTTCCCGAAGCATGTGTACAACTCCCAACCATACACCCAATGTTCCAGTCCTTGTTCGGGACAGTGGTATGTGGACTTAACCAGTTCCTGACATTATTGAACCAGCTGTACAAAATACTTCCACGCTTTTCATTGTGTAGGCTTTGTAGTATGTGGCAAGTCCTATGATTAATGAATAGAAAAACCAAAAGGTCTACCTTCATGCTTCATTCTCATTTAAACGTACAAGCTTTTTAGCTATCATTGGAACCTCACAGTTAAAATGTCAAATTAGGTGGAATTTAAAACTTGAATGATAATGATGAGGTGATATAGCACAGAAAGCGGATTACTCTAAGCTTAACGTGAGCGGCTCACCCATTTGTTCCAACCTTCATTTATTTGGTGTCGTAAAAGACTTACAAGCCTCATAAGCAACAGGTATTACTAATGACAATAATAAGTGATTTTTGCTTTTTAATCCACCAGACACAAAAAATGCAACATTTCAGAAAAGCTAGTTAAAACTATTCGGGGCGAAATGATCGATAGAGGCAGATTTCAAACAAGGGATCTCCAAAATAAAGTTCCACCGTGGACATAGAACAGATCGAAGGTAATTCATTTTCGAATCGTCGCATTCATACTTATTCAGCAGGCGACGGAACTGACATGGGTTAGTACATGGCAGCAGTAAGTAGACTGAATACTCCCACCCAATAAATGTGACTTGTGGCCAACTCATAAATAAATAATATTTGCACTTTCCTCTTAGTATACAGAAATGCATAACAAATCAGGAAAGGGGCCGCTGCTAATTAAAAGCCGCCAAATGGGAAATGGCCAGTTCAGTCACCGATTAGCTCCTCTTATTGTTGAGTGATTCACAACAGAAGTCAAACTACACGGTGATACTTTTAACATGGTCTAACCTAAACAGCCATTATCAGATGCAAAAATCTAGTAACCACAATGTACCCTCCGTCAGATATTTTCGTGTGTAAGGCTTATCTAATCCGACTAACACTAGTACAGTCTAGGAGTTCTATGCCAGCAGTAAGGAGTCAGTCCTTCAAAAAAGGAATCACCATACATCCCTAAAGCCTAAAACATGCTAAATCATCTGCAATGGAATATTTCTAGGTGACATCGTTTGTTTTGTTTTTTATCGACATCTTGCGTGCGAATAATGGTACCAAGCATTGTCAACTCGTTCTGTCCCAATCAAATTTCATAGCAATACTGTTACCAAGTTCTCTCCCGGAGGACAAACAAAGTCATTGATTTCAACTGTCGCCACTAAACTGCTGATGTTAGAAGAAGGACTATATTCTGTTTCATTCCTGCTGCACAAGTCAGCCATTCTACGGACTGTTTTGCTTTGCGTCAACGTAACTGGATATGGTATCCTTCTATGCCGGAATGCGGAAGCTGCGCATTCATCAAATACACCGAATTAAATTTCTGCAGTAAACTCATATGGAACGGGGACATTGTGGATATCTTGTGGAGCTTGACTACCTGATGCAGTCGAGTAGTATTGGTTGCAGTAATTTTTTTCAGCCATATAGGTCAGACTCCGGGGTAAAATTTCCCTGAAATGTTCTCATCCATAAAAGATAACTGGATTCACGTTTTCCTCAGGGTCAGCAAAGATGATTTACTTGTTTATCTGAATCATAGATTTATTCATATGGTTGTGAACAGTGTCTTCTACGCACCCCTCCAAATCATACAGGACACAAATATGGTGTGTCCTCCCAGATAAAAGAGTACAACTCGGACTATTGCAGGGAACATATACCGTGCCGTTTCCGCTGAAGACAATTAGCATTCTCTTCATATTGCCCAGTGTAGGAACCAGTCCTGGAAATCCAGTCCCATAAGATCTGTTCGTAACTGGTTTATTGCAACTGATAAGGTGTATACAGTGCCTTGTACGCACATACCGGCGTCCATTGATTTTCTACGCGATCTATTTCTGATAGGTCAACAAGTCGCGTGTGGGTTGTGTGCACTGAAGCTGTCAGACGCGTCCTGGAATGACCGATGACGGTTGCACGCCGCACCTCCCCCGCTGTAGAGCTCAAGTAACCATCTTAAGACACCGCTAAAGCTGATAAGGTTTGACTGTTGCCAATAGTTCGCTTTCATCAAGCTTAGTGCTATTCTTGACCCAATAAGGTCCTCAGGTGTTTACAAAGCTTGCGTTTTGGGGTCATATGCGTTCAGTTTTGGATGTCATGCGGAAAAATTTTGCGCTAGTAAACAGCCTGAATACTGCAGTCAGTTTCGAAAAGAATTATATCATTGTGATGTCAGATTTTCTTGATTGGACGCTATTCATAGACAGTCAGAAACAATTCAGCAGAATCCAACTACTGCCAATTGCGAAACAGTGCAAGTCAAGCAAAATTGTCAGGCTGTCAAGGTGTTTATTTTAGCACAGTCAACTTCGTTGGTTTTCGGATATTTGTGCACGGAAAAGGGAAAAACTACCGGCTGAACCAATTTGATTTTAGAACAAAGGACACAAAACCGGGTACTGACTTGTTTTTCGGTCAATAAAGTGACATATATAGTTCAGAAATGCATCTTTTCAAAATAATATCGATTTAGGAATGGTCAATTAATGTAGTAGATGTTGTGTGGTTTGAAAAAGGGGGGAGTTGGTTATTTGTGGTGAGGGTGGTCCGGCGGAAAAAGTGCATTTGGGACGGGATGACTGCTTCTTGACACGACCGGACGATCACGGTAGAAATTTTCCGTTTTCTGATGACGATTCGGGTAGCTGGAATGATTTCACAACGCTTTTGTTTGAATAAAGCGATGTGTTTAGCAGCTTAGTTGCAACTACTTCAGCTGTTCCCAAATGGATTTGACGAATGGCTTTCGACGAATTCACAGGTACCTTATCGATTATTTTGAAGGCTTCGTCAATCTCCTGGAGCCCTGTGTTGGTAAGGTTCAGCAATGGTCACTGTTCTTTTAGTTCCTGTACTCAACCAAACTGGTTCATGTTACTTGATTTCTGGAAATACGATGTCGTTTTGGCTACGTAGATTGCCGAAATAAAGAAAGCAAAGGCGTGGGGCAACGTGGAGGAGAATGTGTTGCCTTTGAGATTCACGCAGATCACTGAACGGCTGATGAAGTGGTGGCGAATAGAGGTGACGAGAGATGCAAAAAATGTACAGGGACAAGCTAATACACATTTCTAATCAGTTTTGTGCCTCTGAAATGCAAACAGAATCTAGTCCGGTCTCTTGATCCTCGTACACTGAAGGTCTTTTCCTAGGAAACAGTGGGTGGAAAATTAGAATATATAAGACAAACGCTGGCAAAAAGCACGAATTTGTCAATTTCCATTCAATGGAACATTTTGGTAGTACAAAACGCCCACCAGTAGTGACCATCAAGAAGGAAGAACTGCATATGCATCTGCCGTTCAAAGGAGATGTTAACAGTGAACACTCGGTTTGATGCTTAAGCAATGAAATCTCCCGTACATATCCCGACACAACTCTACGCGCCCGCTTCAATAGCCGGTCAGTGACCTTTGCGAATCTTAAAGATAAACTACTTGGCCTTCTCTCCTCCGTGTTAACCTACGAATTTATCTGCTCGAGTTAAGCAAGCTGAGTAGCAGGAACGACATCAATGCAATTGTAGGGCACCTTGCCAACACAGGGCTCCAGGAGATTGACAAAGCCTTCAAAATAATCTATAAGGAACCTGTGAATTCGTCGAAAGCCATTCGTCAAATCCATTTGGGAACAGCTGAAGTAGTTGCAACTAAGCTGCTAAACACATCGCTTTATTCAAACAAAAGCGTTGTGAAATCATTTCAGCTACCCGAATCGTCATCAGAAAATGGAAAATTTCTACCGTGATCGTCCGGTCGTGTCAAGAAGCAGTCATCCCGTCCCAAATGCACTTTTTCCGCCGGACCACCCTCACCACAAATAACCAACTCCCCCCTTTTTCAAACCACACAACATCTACTACATTAATTGACCATTCCTAAATCGATATTATTTTGAAAAGATGCATTTCTGAATTATATATGTTCTGCCTTAGTCGGTGAATAGGTTTGCCGAAGACAAGCTTTCTCGCAATCGTGCTTTTTCTCCGGAAAATGTTTGTCTGCCGCGTTCGGACAGTGACTCCGGGGAACTAGCGATCGCCCAATGGTGATCAAATTGTGAATCTGACTACTATGATGTGACTTAGTAGGCAGACTAGTAATGAAGAGCTGAAGTGCCACACGGGATCAGATGTGTGTGGCGTTGTGCCCACACTCGTGAATTTGTGCAATGAGAGATTTACCGTTTAGGAAATAGAGTTTTTTATTACCGGTTCTATACTTTAAACCAGAGGATTGTCAAATTTAGGTAACCAACCAGTTCGGACTGAAATTCCGGGAGGTGGATAGAGGTATCGAAAGGCCTGTAATTACACTGGGAAAATACAACATTTTAGAGGTACCCGTAACAAGTTTGTGTACCATTCCCACTAAATATACGTGAGTGAAGTGGTGATATCTGTCATTTCAATGACTAAGAAGACGGATGAATGCTGCGTGTGCTCATCTGGATGAGATAAAATCGAGTGGGCCATTTCGGCGGATATTCAATTTGCTACATAACGTTTTTCCCATGCCCATAGGAATGATGTGATGGATATTTTGTTTCATTTCCAGGACTTCTGAAAACGACCCTGACTTCTGAGTACTCTAGTCTAAGATAACTTAGTTTGATTCTATCTGATACTATTATTGGGATATAAAACACTTCTTGCGGTTTTGTTCCCTGGAGTCCGCTTTGTTTATTCTTTGTTTACCAACACAACAGTTTTCGCTAAAATTTGTCATTCTTGTTGCCTAGCTCATGGATATTTGTTATCCAGCGACTCCCCGGACGCTGAGAGTTGATACTTCTCACTGAAGATTGTTTTTTAGGTAAAAGAGGGATGATAGAAGACCTTGAATACTGGTTGTTTCGTGCACATTTTATTCTTGGACTTATGGAGACATGGGACAATACGTGAAGTAGACTGCCAGACACAATGATATTATTTTCGGTTGTAAATGGAAGAAATTTCGAATAATCACATTTGGAGTAGTTTTGTTGCAGAGATTTCAGGATTAACACATCATGCTGATTAAAGTTAAAATAGGTGCACTTTACATTCCCCCGTATTTCCTCATCGGAATATTTCCTCTGGGGTTTGGCGATTCTGATTAGTGTGTTTCTGATACTACTCAAGGGGCACTTTTAAGATCAGAACGTTTTTTCGTCGTACGGATAAATGGATCACTTCAGATTCCAACTGACCCATCTGGAAACAATGGAAAACTGATAAATGACACCTGTCCCACTACCTTCCCCCTTCAGAAACACTGCGAATAAAATTCACGACAATCAAATCGTAGTAGTCAAATAAAAAAGACCGAATTGACATTCTCCTGCCTTCCAAAGCTCAAATTTCTCGCCTTCTTGTCTTGGTCTTAATCGACTCAGGGATAGTTGGCAGGCATGCATACGGCTTTCTTTTTAGGTAGCTGATTGTGATGAACAATGAAGCTGATCATAAAAGGTAATCGGAAATCCTGGTGTCGTGTTTTCTGTCAAAGGTGGAAAGACTCTATATTTACACTGGCATAAACTTCATCGAACAAGTGACATAAGGCTACGTGTTTTTAGTCTACCTACAGGTGAATTATTAAACTGAATAATGAAGTATTTTTCATGGTATCTGTGATTCATTGGTCAATTTTTATTCAGTAATAAAATTATGGACCACTTTATTGATCTTCAAATTGTTCTGATCAGTTCTCCAGTATTCAGAGTTTCTTCACCAAATTAAAATCCATCACGTAAGTTGACATCAAGTTTCCATTCAGATTCTCCACTTCACTGTGACTTTCCAGGGATCAGGTACCTTGCATAAGTTCATCATCAACCTGAACATTCACTGGTTGTTCGTGATTCGGCCACGAATCGGCAAACTGGGTCAACTATCTTTCCAAACCACCAGTTCGGGTTGAGCACATCGTCATCCATGAGTCGGCCGTAATAGATTATTCTGGTCTTACTTAACTTCATATCGATACTATGATTCGCTAAAGCATTTCAATAACTCCCTATGGAAACTGTGCCAACTAAAGAGAGGTTTTACAAAAATTTGTTGCAGATTTAGCGAACATAGATTGGTGAACAAGCTCGATTTTAGTGATTCATACTCACCCCGTTACATCAGACTGTTTTTTTCCGGAATTTCTCGCGCACTCTATGTATTCGGTCCTCACCGACTTATCCTACTGCAGTTTTCTTGATAACACAGGGTCAGGGTTTTGACTCGCCGTAGTCCGAAACCTTTCATTTGGTAATGGTATAATCTCTTGCTTGACCCATATAACTGCAAGCAAAGGGAGCTTAGCATCCAAAATGCTTATTTCCCTCCCTTTCCTTCAGTCCACAATGAAGATGTGGAGTTTGAAGATTTTCCAGCTAAAATTTTACCGTTTGGTTCAATTTCAGTAAATACAGTGCAATACCAAACGATGAGGAATAGCCGAGTAATCCCTCACTTACACTTATTGTCGGAACTCACGTAACAGTTAATTTTTCCGCCGTGAAATCCTCCTCCTTCCTCGAAAAAGCGCCAAATGTCGTGAAACAAAGTTGGAAAAGGGAAATTCCATATAATTTCAAATGGTTACCGGAAGTTTTGAATTGGGAAGTTGATCGCCGAGATACGTTTGACAAACCTGGAACCCGGGTGATGATCCACATACAGGATGAAACAGCCGCCGTTTGGGATAGAGATGGACAGACAATCTGCAAGATGAATCATTTTCATTCACTTGATTGGAATGTTTCCCGCTTTTGGTCTGATGTACAGCCCAATACACGTGGGTCATCATGGTCACCAGAATCAACATTGGCGAATGGGCAATTATGGGAGCCCGCGTTCATTCTTTTCGATTCGCATAATCTTTGCTAACAGAATTATTTCGTCCTAAGCAGCTACTAGTCTACCGGTACAATCTGTGTCAACTTAAATTTGTTAATCGAGTGGTCGGCGTCAGAATATTTCACGATGAACTACGGGTCAATCTATATTTCTCCTTCGTACTGCCGACCACCCACACGATTTGGATTCTGTGACTCAGCTGTTGCCTGTGTCATTACCAAACTTCGTCCACAGAGACCGATTCAGTTTGTGCTTACAGGTTTCAGTGACATGTACACCGGTTCTTCCTGAGAGTGGGGTGGACTGCTATGGCAACCGGACATTTCTCTTTCCCTTTATTTATGACAGAACGTGTATTAAACAGATCTGAAGGAGTAATCATTCATACAAAAACATCACTAGTTTGATTCTTGTGATTATAGTAATAAGATTTTTTGAACTGTTGTTTTGTCTTCGATAGTACATGAGGTGCAACAATCATCTTGGTCTCCATGACATACTCTTCAAAATACCAGTTCTACGGTAAACACCGGCTACTGAATGACCAAGATATCTTTCCTGAAATACGGTATCTTTTATGTTAAATAAAAAACAAAGGAAGTATAACAATTCAGAGCAAATAATTAAATTATGGTCGCTGTTTATGGTTTTATCCGAGTGTCTGGTTACATGGAACTGACATTGCACGTAAAATATCATTTGATACTATTATTGCAGGGTTAGAAATATATGCACTATCAATTACCAATCAGGCATTAGTTCACATAAACAGTATTTCAATACGAAAAGCCCATATTTGGCAGTACTGCTGTTTCAATCAAAGGACCAGTAGAACTACTGAACTGTTCTTTCGCTTCCGAAGTTGTGTCACTCCCTTAGCAACTGTTTGCAGTGTGATCAGTGCCTGAAGTTTAGATATCCCATAATACACGAATTTTGCGCAGTGGCTTAAAGATAAACGCTCTTTGAACTACGTCCAACAAAATGTACCGAAATTCGGAATGGCTAGAAATCTAACTGTGGAGTCAATGACAATATCTAAAGATTAGGAGGTATAGGATTACAGAACACTGTCTGCAAATCATGATTCAACAGGTACAACGGGTAGTTTCCAGGGCGTGATCCAAAGAAGCGATGAATACAGCGTGGAAGTCTATGTGGAACTCAAGATAGGAGGGGGGGGGGAGATGGCCATTTCTGTTAGGAGGTAGATAGTCTCGAATAAAACAGGAGAATGCTAACACTTTGATTTTGCTTTTAAACCACTAATAAAGCACATTCTTTTTTTTCCTATGCGCGAAGCTCAGCGATCGGAAGCCGTTGGATAATAACCTGTTTTGTCTGGTGGTTTGGAAAAGATACCCCCATATAACCAAATCCTATTTTACCATTCTCGGGCCATACGTAGGCTGTTCATGGGATTTCTCTGGCTGAGTGGATTAAAAAGTTCGATGTAGCGGTCAATCACCTACTTGTGCCTCAAAAGTGACAAAAGATGGAATGTCAGTCTTGTGAAAGTAGGACCACTTTAAAAACCATTTTCACAAACGTACTTCACTAACAACTTGGGTTTCAACCTTCACATATTTCTGTAAATGAAAAATCTCATAACATAGGTGAAAATCCGGAGCAGAAGCAGATTGTGTGAGAAAAGATGTGACTGCAAAATCATCTTAACCACAGTAGGACCTCTTTCATGTTCCCGAAACTGGCAAGAGTTCTGAGAAGTGGAAGCGGGTTCACCAACCGATTATCAGCCGAATAATTCGAATCAGGGAGTCTGGTAATTATGATACTTTCCGGATATTATCTATACCAAGGAAGTGGTCATACTGGGAACCGGTTACAATTTTCGACACATTTGAGACACTAATATACCCCAGTTTTCACTCAGTGCGCCACCAATGACACTGGCCGCCTGTAAACATAGCTGCTTTATGCCTCTTTGGTGAAACAGTCGACCGTAGTTAGACTCCGGAATGCGATTCGCCTCAATCGGCCATGCCATGCCTGTTGAGTCAAGAGGCCAACACAGAAGCTGAAGTAATCAGTGCAAACGATCGGCTGCCAACATTATAATGTCACACATCCTGCAAATTCGACCCATAGTTTGAATGCGTACAGTAAGGTCTCCACTGTGAATGAACAAAATTCCATCCCGAAATCTGAGACCAGCGATCTTCCAATACGCCAGCAGTTCTCACCCGAAACGTTTTGCTGATTATTCGGTGAAAGTAAGTTTCGTTTATTCATTATAATTCCATAGTGAGGTAATTTATCGTGCCGCGATAGCACGCGATCGATTGGGAAAGTACCACACTGCAGTTGAATCCTGAACCGAATTTAGACTACCGCAACAAAAACAGCAAAAACAATGCAAGTGATATAATGTTTTCTGACTGTGACCAGCTGCGACGAATACCGATGCGTACTGTAGCACCCCTGAAGCGGTGCTGTTCCACTCGGGGTGGTACGCTTCTGATTTGGGATGACAATAGCAAAGACAGTTTAACGAGCCCAACACTCAGTGAGTGTCTCATTGGATTCTTAAACTGAATTGATGACATACTGATTTGATGACCTACCGCCTGACAGTAACTTTACCAGCCAATAAGAGCAAGGTCAGCGGAAGTCAAATTTTGAGACTGCCAACGAGAAACACGACCAGTATACAGGCATCGTGTTATGAAGATAAGAGACAGCCAAAAGCGCATCAAATAAACGGGTGCGTGCAACATCCAACAGTGACCCTCACATCCTACCCGTTTTATGGTTTAAAACGATCGTATGACGTTTGCTTTCAATGGAATTTATTACTGTCTTTACCTCCTTGAAGGATCATTTTCATTTAATATGCCATTCATGTTTTACTGTGGATTACGTCTTGATATGCGGTTACCTGAACTGCTTCATATTAATCGGAGTATGAATGCTTCACTTCATTTACCGCCTCTAAAACATTTTAAACACGTATCATTGACTGCATTATGTAACATTGTGCTCGACTGTTTCTGGCGCTCACTGTAGTTACGGAGTTTTGGTTTGAGTGACTGAGACGAGCATTCCAGCCAAACCTGGATTATACCACGTCTTTGGTTATAAGCTGAATGTTTCCTTAGACATAACAGTTGTGTAAAGTTACACAGTCCGATTTAGATTTCGGTCCTCGCAGCAACCATAACGTGATATGTGGAACAAGTTCAGAATGAAATCATGCAAGGATTTCCGTTTTCCCGAAACACAGTTTGAGGGGACGATTTTATTTACATCCTAGGTGCCTTGCTACGTTCTACTGGCTTTGTAAACACGGACATGCACAACTGCCAATTTCTGCTAAACTGCTTATCCAGTGACACATCAGCGACATAAACAGGATAATGGCCGCTTTTAACTGAGTTCACGTAGTCATTACGTTGTTATTGATTGTGATTATCATAATCTACAGACACGAATCACTCAATCTGTGCGATGCACAACGGTCATATCCCAGATTAACATACACATCAGATTGAGAATGACGTGATAATGCACTTAGCCAGCACTCATCAATCACATTAAGCGGCGTGGATCGGTCAGCAGTAAAGCTTTCAAGCCCACTGGCTAGATTCAGCCTTATTTTTCCGGCATCAGTACAGGTAATAACAGTAATGGGGCACCGCTGCATCGATTTTACATGCTGGTTATAAAACAAACATACTTGAATTACCGTATGATGCATTGTAATACCCAAAAAGCGGCAGATATTACACCTTATAGATGTGATTAGAACAATGATTGGAATGATGATTTATATTTGTTTGATTTATGCGTTGAGCAGAACCTTCTCGTTGTCTTGAACATTTTCGTGGCACGTTTTCCGCAAAACCCTTGTTATGGTGACTAAATTAGGTACCGTGAAGTGAAATATAATGTTTTTCCTTCACCGACATTATAAGGTAACTTTAACAGGTGAACAGTTACAACTAAGCACAGAACGTTGATTTGTTTCCATTCTGTTTAGAAAGTGGGACAATGATCCGGAAGTGAGACATCGCATTGCAGTCGCTTCATTATTTGTGATAAGATAAGTCTAAAAATAGCCGTCGAAGTTTTGTGAATAATGAACCTTTGAGAGCCAGCCCGGATAGCCTTGTGGTTAAGGTGTTCATCTCGCAGTCATTCATCCCGGGTCTAATCCCTCTTGGATCTCGGTGAATGTGCACTGCTGATGACAATAAGAATGAAACAGGCGCTCAGTGCTTTTGTGTATTTCAATAGTTTGGGCGTTCACACTACCTGATGATTCATATTGTGAAACGTTTATTTTGGAAAAAGCCATTGATAAGGCCTCTAGAGAAACCTTTAGATGTCATCAGAAATGATTTTCAATTTCATCGCGATTTATTTTTATGCGATTCAATGCTATGAACGTGAACTATTCACTGGAAAAAGGTTCAAGGTACTGCTTCTGAATATCTTCTGTTGGTTCACCTTGGTTCTTGAAGTGGCCAGTGGTGTTTTTCTAGTTTTGGCACTTGGTGCCTTTGCGTCTGGTTTGCAGTTACTTGAGATAGAAAATGTCCACTACATCCTACCGGCATTTGTACCTAACCTGTGTTATATAAGTACCGTATCGTTATTTTGTACATTTATAGTAAAATTTTAAAGATCAACTATATATATATATATATATATATATATATATATATACATGGAGATAAAAATCTTGGTCTTCACGTTCACATTTGATGATACGGTTTTATTCTTACTAAAGCGATAGGAATTTTCAACGAGTAATTTCTTTTTTTGGTAAAGGTGCTCTGGGCAAGCATGTGTGCAAATATAAATTTTCCGATTTTACGTTCGCTTCTCGAATTAGGCAACTTAAGCAATAGCTATATTTTCAGATGAATGAGATTTTCTAGGATAGTATTTCAAACGATTTCTTTTCGGTTTATGTTTGAATCAATCGGATTAAATACAATACACGTTGCATAAGACAAGAATTTCATTTCCTGCGCAAAACGTTAAATGGCTAATTTTTCATGAAAAATACATTGTTCATGGTATGTATAGTCTTCTATCGCAGTATTTCGTTGTGAACTGCAAAACGCGTTGTGCTATTCGTGACTCGTGTTTCGCATTGTAAGCTGATGAAACAGAATTTGTTGGAGAAATCACCAGATCGTTTGGGTCAAATAAAATCTAAGACGAATGGCATTCGCATGAATCAAATCAAAACAACTTTCCACCAACCGAATTGTTCGGAAATAGATCATTCACGAATGACCCCTGGTGTGATCGTGACATGTGAACTTTAGCTAAACCTCGGGGCTAGCGACAAAATCGATCCCGAAATGGAATTGTTGGAGAATCTTTTCCGGACAGTTTGTTTGTTAAGTTTCAAGGAAGGTAGTCAATGCTGACTTTGTATTGTCTTGCGGTATGTTCACGTTTTGTTTCAGAACTACTCACATTTTTTAGTATTTCCTTCGGTCTACGTCTAGGGCTCAATCCTTTATCGAACGACTTTTTTCAGGACCATGGATCGAAGTTCCAAGTCGCTCCAAGTTATGCTGACGACATATACACCGTTCCAAAAATGTCAAACCAATAATATAGAACTGTATTGCAGGGTCTGCAAATCATGCGCACGGTTTTTGTTCCATTGTATTTGTAGCGAGTCTGAGATTTAAGGCTTTTACCTGTTTATGCATGATAATGAATAACAATGCAGACTTATTGTCCATGTGCGAGCAATGGAGTAAGGTCTTTCTAGCTCTCGTCTAAGGTTCAACCAGGTCGTTGACTTTGGGTCGATAGAACACCTTAACATTTGACATAAATTGTTATGGTAAAGGCTGGGAAATGCCCAAGCTAGTCTGTGTGCGCGAAATTATGTTTATGGTAATGTCCAAATATGTTCCTTAGTTTTTTGGTGAGCACAAAAGACTTTGTCAATAACGTTTAGGATGACTGTTTCCCTATGAATGGACTCTGTGCTGAATCGGGTGGAGCAGAACAAATTAGGCATATAAGTAATTGTCTCTGACTGGTAGCACGTATCTTGCACTCATGGTACTGGGGTAAATAAAACATTTGTTTAATGTTGGCCAGCCGCAGCCACTTGTGGCGAGAAGTTTACGTCAGCGTATTCACAAATTTTCATTATTTCTGAAAAACTCATGAGCTTGCCCAACAGGGATGTAGGAACCGCGTGTTGTTGGAGTGTGGTGGTCCGCGGATTTGAAGTACGGTGTATGGCTTGTTTGAACTCGGATTCCAGGTAGACTATATAGCGTCTTCTACTTCAAACACGACAACGGCTTACAATTATCGCAGCTTTCCTAATAGAACCTCATCCGCTACTTTTTTTCTCTGCTCAGACCATCACGTTGGCTTTTGTCTTCCCACTTCTGATTAGGTCACGGGTAATTTTTTTTCTTTTTTCGTTTTAAAACATAATAAGGGTAAAATATTTCAGGAACGAGACAACAGCGAAATTAGAATATGCCAATCACGAAAAGTGACTGGTGCCGGAGGCGGGATTTGAACGTGGGACAGACGGTTCGAAAGTACACCTCGACGGCCTTTCTGTGTGATGTCATGAATACAGTATGTTCCATGTCTGTTTCAAACGATACATCCCTTGAGACGTTCGGGTTATTTGGTTTCCTAAACTGCCTCCTCTATAATACACAACTCATCATAGTTCAGTCTTCACTTGAGTACCATTTTCTTCCTTCATGGTCCCTGGAAAACCTTAGTCAAACAGAGAAAGCAGGCAGAGAAAGTGAGAGTGGTTGCACACAGCACACAACCTAAAGTAATTTAGTATCGAAAGGAAAGGGATTGATCGAAATGTTCAGAAACTATTGAATATCAAACCTGCTTCAATCCACCCTGATCAATCTTTTTATTTCGTCAGCCAGTACTTCTCTACGCTGAAAGAGAAATAAGTCATAGCATCAGTGTGGTAAGTGCTACCGGCAGAACCTTTTACCGAGGATGACGGTTATAATAGAGCCGTTCATGCTATGAGTTAGCCAAAATGGATGATGTCTCTTGATCAGTTGAAAAACCATGCGACGTATGAGAGATGCATCCTATTCGCACTCTAATGAGTAAATTATCATGGAATTCAGTACAGAGAACTCTGTCCTTCACTTGCAAGCAGATCATCGGATTAGGTGGAAATTTCTGTGTTGTACTTTACTGCTTTTTCGCTTGGCCGTGAAAATGTCCACTAGCAATGTACCTAGTGAGCAATCCATTGAGATACCGCCTCTGTTAAAAGGCCCTCGTTTAAAGGATACTGGGAGTTTAGTATGCGCGATATCGTTTAACCTCCACATATTATCAATATGAACAGAGAATTCTTGTAAGTAGCCTGCAAAGCATGTGGTTTCCAACCAACGTATGATAGTTTACTCTTGTGTTCGACGTGAAAGAAACAAGTCACTAGGAGATCAACACAAATTCAGACTACAAAAAATGCAGATAGTTGAATACCAAGCGGCTAAAAGCTCTGTCCTAGTTTATGTCTCAGCCAAATCTTGTATAATGTTATGACACAATAACCTGTTATGTGAGAAACATCCCGATTCTGCCGGTGCAAGCCACATCCGGACCGACTTATTTGTGTGAGGTTAGCACATGTGAGAATGAACACAAGTTTTTGAACTAGGCAGTAGATAAACATACCGCTTTCATAAACAATTCCCAAAAATTGGCATGAGATTCCAGTGCTTAAAATTACTTCTAATATTTGGGATACAAAAATTGTGCCGGACCCTTTGTTGATTATTTAAAATAGAACGTAGGTGTTCTTGAAAGATATTCGAAGGACAAAATATTGACACAACAAATGATCCGGGAATTTTCACATAGGCCAACCACTTAGGTAGTCATCATTGCCACCCAAAAAGTCACCAACTGAGAACGTATCCTCAACAAAATTTTCATTTCTGGTTTAAAAACGAATAACTCGTTAGGAACGTAAATTGGCGAAGGTAGAGTGAAAAGTTGCGGAACGTGAGCAAGTAAGCCGTTTGTAGTCGAGTGGTTTAGAGCGTTTGATTATCATCTCGGAGGCCAGGGGTTGGAATGGCCGCTACCGCCAGTTACTTGGTGGTAGACAGTAATCTTCGTCGTCCGGCTTGTTACCACGCGTGACCTACTGGTCCTCAGCTGGTTCTCTACTTTAGTTCTCAGGATCTGGTTGCTGGTTATCCCCATTAGTGCAGTGTGCCTCTGTATTTGTGGTGTATATGCCCCTTCCACGGCACTCATGCGCAAGCGTGTAATAAGAGAAAACATTTACCTGAGAATGATTTTGCCAGAATTTTATCTTCTGCATAAGAGAGAGCTTGTGGGTTTTGCTGGTGTTGAAATCACCCTGGGGATTCACCTTATCTCATGCTTCTGTGAAAACAAATTTAATTGGTGCGATCCAATGGATAACCATGCTCATTTAAATGTTGCTGTCTCATACGGTAATAGTTTTTAATATTTTCCATAAATTTAAGATAAGGATTCCAAACCCGCTTATTCCATTTTCGCAATCTTGAAAGGTAGCACATCTAGATGATCGCAGTCCGAAACGTCTTCATCATCGCTCAAACCAGCCTCTTTGAATCAATATGGGAATAGGTTTCAAACAAGTTGCACCCGAATAGCTAAGGTTCTCAATCCAGAGTGGTTTACACAAATCATCTTTTAGTCAGGAAAATAAGATTCCGCATTTATCCATTGAAAATTCGGTGCGGACATTTAGTGCGGGCTCCTGTATAAGAAATTATCCCGAAACGAAGATTTTAGAAATTGGGATTGACTTAACGGTGTGCCGGAAAATGTTTTCCATGTCTCGGAACCTCTATGTTTAACTGAAGTGCACTTCACCTGAACTGCGATAAGGTTCTCAATCGCAAGCATCCTGGTAAAAAATTAGAAGAGAGCGATCTAATGACAATTAAAAATCCAGAATATGCCGAGATGCAATAAATTCATTGAACAACCCCATTTCATCACGGAGAGGGAACACGGAGAGCGAACAAGCTCGATTTCGGTAGCCACATCCAGTTTGGTCATATAATGCACGAAACTCTATTAGACGTACCCTGTTTTCGTGTGATAACTTGTGAACCGTTGTGTCATCCTACCAACCTACTGAGCGCAATAGCATTATTGTCGAGACAATACGTGCTCAGTATACAAAATGGTTACAGGCTTAAAGAAGCTCTATGTTATGATCTTACAATGAACTGTTTGTGCCGAAGTGTTTACTTTTGTTTACAGTTAGGCCGCATCTGGAAGCAAAAGCACAAGAATTGGCTTTCTGTTATCTTACTTTTTAAACCAATCTGATGGACGTGCAGGTGCAGTCTGAAAACCAATAAACCGAAACCAATTCGTTGATAGGGCCATCACAGCAAACGATTGATGGCTTGAAAACTAACCTAGTTGGCTGCTTACGTCAATATCGCGAAACCCGAAAGAGCAACAGAATTGTTCTAAATACTCGACACAGATAAGTACAGGTAACCGTAGGGATTAGAAGCGATATCATCATTTTCATACTCAGAAAAAGAACTGAGGTTAATAGCTGTACTCTCATTTGCATAGTATGGACCGTGCATGAAAGGGGAGTCCATTTTTCAGAATCATATTATTGTTTATCGAAACCTAATTCATCCGTTAACACAGCTATACTTCAGAACAAGGACATATGGTCCCAGGTATTGGTTTTCGAAGTGAGATTACAGCTGTCAGCTACCTGTGAATTGCTCAAGTATAGGGATGAGTAGGCAGAAGAATACCTGATAGGCACACCTAATGAGCGGCAATAACCGAGAAACCGGTCGTGTGCTTCCGGTGAAATTTTGTCCTCGCATCCAAATACAATACCATACTACTCATTTCGAAACTCTGAGGCTGTCCATATTGATCGTGCGGATTATATCACTGAGATGTACAACATATCAACTGAACCTGGAATATTAGAGAAACCAGAAGGAGAATAGAGCAGTTGATGAGCAGCTGACGGCTGCTCATAAGTCACCACATGAGCTTAATCCTGTCTCCATACAAAAGTGGAACATATAAGAACCACTAGGACATACATTACTCAACTTTACGGGTTGCCTTAGGGTGCACAGTTCAGCAAGGCCATTGAGAATGGTAGTCGGCACGAGTGAGTCTCTGTATAATGCAGCTGCACGATGGCTCTTGGATACAAGTCAACGGGTTCGGTAAAGAACCTACAAGTACAATTTCAAAGATGCATTCCAGTTCACAGAACAAATTAGCGAACGGAATATTGGAGAACTAATAATAGCTTCTCTGAATGGAACGTCTTAATTCACGAACATTCCGTTGCTAGATGTGATTACATTTTTATGTGCTTCATCGCAAAAACGAAAGGACGCTTGGTAATCCAGTAAATAAAATGGAAGAACTACTGCGACGATGCACATTCACGCCTAGTTTGGCTTTTTCTGAGAATTGTAACGACTGAAGGATGGATTGACTACGGAGTCGCCTCTACACTATTTATTAGCTGAAGTTTCTAAATTGGATAATGGGATACATTACAGTACCACAGAGCCTACCAATTTACTGTCGATATGATTATGATGTTCCGGTTTTGACTGGCAGATGCACACTGTTGGAGTCGTTAGTAGAGAGGCATAACCAGACTTGCTGTGGGTTGATTCTACATTGGGAATGCAAAAGTGGAACACTTTTCACTCCCGTATATGCTCCATTAGAGATAACGATGGCAAACTAATATATCGCATGCATCGCAAACCAGCAGGGACACGCCAGTACTTTAATTTAGTCTGTTTTGTGCCTCTGGAGAATCGGCGAAACCCAGTTTGTTCCCTCTCAGCCCACTTGCGAATGACCTGCTTGTATGGTACTGTGCGTAAAGTAATCGAACGGCTAGACCAGAAACCTTTGAATAACGGATACCTCAAAAGTTTCACGCAGTTCAGTTTACTTTATTCAGCCATTAGGTTCGCACTTTTGTGGTCTGGTTTCAATTACTAACTCCGCGCGTCATCTAGTCAAGGACAAGTCGAGTAGAAGCATAATATGTAGTACGGCGTTGTATCCGGAAGCATAAAGTGATAAAAGGCCGAAGTCGTTGTAGTCATCGGAAATCATGAAGAAAACGAAACAGATAGAATTCAACTATGCCTCTGTCCGCGACACCCAGCCTTATCTTGCAGTATTCCCAACCATTTTTACGCGAGTCTCGTGGACACCCACCGGAAGCCTCACACATCCTAACTGATCAGTTCCACTGGTGAAGGTTATCATACCTTTCTGTCATGTCCTAGATAGACCACTCAGACCGGCGTTCGAACCACTACCTGCCTCAGAGAACAACGAAAGCCAAGGAAGCCTGTCTGTGGGCAAGAATGACGCATGTCCCAGCCATCTAAACAGGTTGAGATCCAGTGATTACTCCTAATGAATAACCCCTGGTTTCTAACGCCCTACGCACAATCTCAGCATTACTGATGCAATTTTTCACTGTTTTCGGACGAAGCTACACTGACATATTTCGTTTAGCTTCCATACTTAACAGCCATGTTTCTGAGTTGCATAGCAGGAAGGATCTAAACAATCGGATGTCATCCTGTTCCACAGATGATTGAGACTGCAAAAGCCAAAACACCTTCTGTATTCGCGGCAACACTTCATCCAGTATCTGGCAAACTGATTAGATGTAACTGCTCAGGCAACAAGACTTATCTACTTCAGCCAGAGTTTCTCTTGCCGAGACATATGATATCAGAGACGAACGAGACAGACGTAAGTAACAACCGAAAAGCATTATCTGTCTGACTCCTTTTGAAGGAGATGACGTAAGCGAGTTACTAGGAAGATGCTCAAAAAAGGTAATCCCATTCCAACCGGTAGGTGACTTCAAAGAACCCTTAAGACAAGTTACCCGTCCTCATCTCTATCACGCTAAAATACTTGTCCATTTGTTCATGTTTGGCAAGCCTTATCAATAGAACGACGTGGAAACTGTCGAAAATAAACACACAGCACAAAGCGACTTGACTGATGACAAAGGTTTTGTTCGTAAGTTATACACTTCTATCCTATGGATGTGACAGTAGTATCCGCGATGCTGACAATTTAAATTAATGAGGCTCAGTACTGGAAAGAAGTACCACTTGATTTGACTTGAAAAAAACAATGTTTAGTAGGGTTGATAAAATCATACCATGGTGTTTTTCACGTCTCACGAAAAACTGTCGTCGACAGAATTTCGAAATTTTGAGTTACTTCGATAACTCGTAATTGGTCACTGTTCTGAAAGTCACTGGATAGTAATTCATCATCTTGAGGATGTAAGCTCCTAATCGAAACCATTTCTAGGCATATCTGAATAGTGTAGACGAAACTGCTTTGTTCACTTCACCTGGCTTCGTTGAAATTAGGCATTCGACATCATCGAGGAGAAAACATGTGCCAAAGTCTAGGAAAAACAAAACTCCATGCTGTCAGCATACGGATCCTACAAAGAGCCTACTAACCGGCGTGCCTGGTGCAATAAATTAAGAAAGGAAACTGTAAACAGAAATTCGAAGAATAATGTTTAATTTACAGGAGGTCAGGAATTGTCCCAAGCTAATTGGGAATATCTCAAAGTAGCTTATAACAAATGCAACAAGGCAGTTGGGTTTTCCCGACCCACATTTGCATGTCGTTAATAGGAGTAAACGAAATTTTGCTAACTGCGGATAAAAGAAACGTTTCCAGTGGATGTGATCTTGTGTTGGTCAACTCATCTGCTCTTGTGGAGCAGGCTAAATTGGCCGAACCATCAAATGCCTGGCTGATTGCATTCGCAAAGACCACCCTAACTGGCCAAGTTCAATATGACGGTCATTGCCGCGCACTTGGTCGACACTAATCATCCAGCTGACGCGAGCGAATCATTTATTATCCTCTGCTCGGTCACTCTGTCGCAGTTGAATGAGGTCAAGTATCGCCTGTTGTCTAAAATCGAGGCCATGGCTACTGGACTGAATAAACCTCTATTTCGGAAGGCAAACGACCAAGAAAAACGTGGTCTTTTTCGATTGCCAAACACGTTGTGACCCTTCGTCATCAAGATGATCTGAGCCAAGCGTTTCGGTTGAGAGCACGAAAGCGAAACTTAAGGATCTTAGCTGAATAGATAAGTAAAGTTGGATTCCGCTGTGCTCGCAAAAGTGACTCTTGGCGTTGGCCTGTCACGTTTACCGGACCATTTCCGGCCTATCCTTATTGTTTTACTCGGAGCCCCACAGAAACACGAATGCGCATATTCTAAATAAGCGACTGATAAGAATAAAAGAAATGTTTGATTGCCGCTATTTTTGTTTTCTGTATTTTTTCGATAGACTGAACCAGCGCCCTCTTTAAGTTCGAAACAGTCAATCAGCGCCCTAGGCTTGCTTTGGCCGTCTGTGATCAAATCGATTGCCCAACACACACACACACACACACACTCTGACTAGATTTACGATATATCAATCAACAGAGGTGGTTTCCTCTTTTCCTAGACCCCTCCTTCTTTATACAACTCCCCGTTCGAGTCTACTTACTTTTACCCTTGTTTTATCGATCCTGCTTGAGGGAGCTGTAAACGGCTAGTTATTGAAGCACGGGAAACGAGTTCGTTTGCGGCTCCGCCTTCTTGTGTGAACACCGAGTGTACAATAGTTTATGTAATGTGTCAGTTGTGACAAAACACACCTACTTTGAACGGCAACAACTCTACTAAGTAAAGCCTTTTTCCATCCCCGATGGATTGGTAACACTTAAAGGACAACTGTCTCCGAGGCCTCAATCGGAAAACTCGGAATGGAGCACTGAAAAATGCATCTGCAGCAGAATTCACACACACTTTGGTCATAAAGAACAAGCCACATGGTGCACAAGTCTCCACTGGGAAACAGTGTTTTCGGGTTTTCCCGTCACTCACATCCTCTAATTTGTTCCTATGTTCACATTTTCAGTGTGTATAAAAAGTAGATTTATGGAAAATCTGACTTTTTAGATGTGGTTTGGACAGACATGGTTTTCCTTAGTCCATTACATTTACTTAATGCCATGGAAAACTCTGTTCAACAAAAGACATCAAAGTAGAAACAATCACAAGGATGTGATTCATAATCAGCGTCTTAGCATTCTCTGGTAGATCACTAACTAATTAGTCAAATCTGCGCTATGGACGGTAAAAATGAATTCCGCTGTATTCTTGTCTCCTCAATTGCAGACGAAATATTCAGGAGTGGGCATCGAAGCGATTCCTTGGTACATGTTTGTACGACAGAAATCACGAGGAGTACAAATACTGTCCCATATTCAAATTATCCACCATTTTCGAGGAAGCTCGTGTGGACCCAACCATTTTCATATACGTAGGTGATTATTTTTTGTTAAATTAGAGAAGTATTTTGAAAGCTTCCATCTTACGTTTTTATTTGGAAAAGCTATTCTAATTTTCCTAGTAGGAAGGTGGATTTCTTTTTTTCTCAAATTCAAAAGCTCATGCAATTCTGCTCTAAATCTACGCTAAAATCTTCCAGGGTCCCTCGTTGAGTTGTATAGGCCTTTCTCCATTGCTCTCCTGTAAACTGCCAGCACTTTGTCGAAGGAGGTGTATCTTAGTACCCCTCAGTGAATGAGGGACTCGAGCAAAACAAATCCTTATCTTTCGAAGGATAACACGAAATCCACATGCACTTAAGTAAAGTCAGTCAAGCAGAGATGGGTACACTGCAAATAGCATGCAATCCGGGCACAATGTTCGAAATAGTCATGGAACCTCGAATCACTCGTCTAATCGGGTAGTAAGCGCACGCGGGTGGGTTTGAGAGCAAAGATCAACAACAAAATTGGACAGGCAATCACATGAGACTCGCTGTGGAATATGGCCGGTCATATTGCTTACCGTAGAGACGTGTTACTGTGCAAAGTGGAGAGTTCAAATCACGAGACATAAGGGTGGGGTTGAGGTGAAATGAGAGGTCAGTGACAATAAATACAATCGGACAAAACAATTGATAAAACGGAGGCCATGGTGGGAATGAAGCATGCATATAAATGCATAAGCAACTGCATTATTGGAGTTGGTATGACTACCAGTGTAGGAAATGATTTGACTTGAATAACGGGTGCGTAAATAATACCAAATCCAAAATTAGACCAGCAGACAAATTGGGCGCAGATTCGAGGGAAAGTTGTGTGGCAAATGAAGCGCATCGTAAAAAATTGCAAGAATTTTTCCATCAGAGTAGTACACTCTTTCTTTGCTCCATTCTACACTGCAGTACAAGATAGATCCGTTTATGTTAGAGTAACTGATGGTAGACAGTAGTTCACTGTAGTCCGGATCGTTACCACACCTGACATATTAGGAAGTTATGTGGTCCTGCGCCATTCCAAGTCTCGGGGTTCGGTTACCGGTTATCTCCAGTAGTGCAATGGGCCCTCGTGGCTATGGGATATATACCCCTTCCGCTGCACTCACACGCAAGCATGTAATAAAAAAACCCCAGGATCATCCGCAAAACCTGTTTTTGTCTAGAAAGTTGTGACCAGAACTACCCAGGACTTTCGGAAGTCTGACAAAATTATATGACCAATCACCGCCGTATCCAAATCATCAGTTACTAACTAAGCCTTGGAGGGACGTAACCATCTATCTGGATCCGGCAAATGGAGGTGATATCGCTTTGTTTTCGCCAAATTTAAGAATGAAGTTAGATGTTGTAAGATGCATCAAGGTAACCACAGCTGCTTATCGCATTTCGTGGTTTGATCATAAATCCCGGTCTGTTTAACTATACAGAAGGCCAATATGGTCGTCTTGGTAGCCAGGCAGTCGAATACCGTTCGGTTGACGGCTACACCCGATTTCAAGCCTAGCGAGTCCACACTGATAGTGTGCAACCTTTTCACATAAATACAGCTAGGTTATACTGAACTGACTGCATGGTAATTGTGGAGACCTTATGGTTGCCTATGTTTCACGACAAAGTTCAAAGACTAATTTTATTCCGAATGTTTGGTTAAATTCAGAAGCACTGGGAAGCTATGTGTTCCTCACAAATAGTAATTTTCTGCTATCGGTGAGTGCATAGTATTACTTGAAACTGTAGTCCATTTTTACCCAGACTTTGAGAACGGGAAGATGGCGTCTGTTGCAAGGTGCAAAAGCTTCGCCGACCCTTGTCGACCGCGAAAGGTACACGGGATAAATAAATAGAAAATAAATACCGTATATAATAGATAAATAGACAGTTTCTATGGGTTTGTGTCCCTAATAAAAGGGGAGACAAATAGTTTGCAATATTTCCGCACAAAAGGCAGACCTTCCTATGAGAAACATTGTGTAGAACACGCTCTGCGTAGATCGCACTAAGCTCATCCCAGAACCTACCATCACACAGTCGGAAATCGGCCGGGTGCTGGATTGTAGATTTCGAAATGCCTCGTAACCGTGAGTCACGCAGTTCAAATGCAGAAAGAAGTGAGATGAAACCTGATGTATGTGAGCGAGAGGAACATGATCGGAATCTGACTGCACGCAGTCATTCACAGTCCTCGTAAAACCCAGTCAGTTCGCATGTTTAAATTAATCCAAGGTCGACAAACACAGACTCAAACAACAAAATCCATTATGGTTTTCAATTTGGGGGATCGAACATGTAAATGAACGGAATGGACAGTCAAAATTGATTCAGTAAGCTGTTTTTTAACAGTGGAGAGCATCGTGTTTGGATATGAACATTGCTTCATCCTGCCAGTGTATCACATGCATTGTCTTATGCACAAATTGGTAAATTATGTTCGAATGTTACTAGAGTTGGTCCATTTCCCTGCATCGGATTGGCTCACCAACCGCGATCCTGTTCCTAAACTTTTACCACTAACTTAACTGAAACAAAATACCTTAAATGCATTGTTTCTGCAAAAGGATGGAATGGACATTATATTTAGGATAACCAGTAGCGTATTTCATTCACGCCACATAAAAAACTGCTTCTACGGTTTTGATAAACTTCACAGATAATTTTGTATCTACAGGCAGCATGAACTCAACCGACTATCTAGTGCCCGTCGATATCTGTTGAATATACACCTAGATTTTTAAAGTTATAAAACACGCCTTCCTTAACACCATGCCCTAGCTGACCCAGTTCACATGAACAAACGTGATACCCATTATTAAACTTTCCGTCAAACATACAACAACTTTGCCATCTAATTACGAGTCGCTCAGAATCCGTGGGGTTTTATTCACGATATGACATTAAAAAAGTTTTCGTTTTTCTCCAAAAGTCTGTTCCCATGAAATGATTATTTTCTTTCAACAGTAAGCATTTCATATCTCTCCGTTGGTCAATCTATCAGGGTGGAGTTATCGGGATAGATATTCGATGGAACTGTGATCTGGACTGGAATGTGCGATACTGTAATCCCGTGTATTCGTTTAGTCGCCTAGATGATCCAAACGCGAATATTGCTACAGGTTTCAATTTTCGGTGAGTTCATTGATTTCGAGTATTTTCCGACAGTGAACCGTTAACTTCGGAATTTCTTTCTCCTCTCAGGCTCTGCACCTTGATAGAAGTGTTGAAGCGAATTTTTCCCTAGTATATTTGGAGAATGTTTTTATTTTTTTATTTGTTTTCTCCTAGTCACATAGTAATGTTATCACGAGGAGCTTAAAATTGAGGGAACTGGCTGGCGGTGACAACATAGTTCGAACTTGGTACATGATCTAGAGTGCACTATGATTACTATTCGATCATCATCGGTCGATCTTTTGTCATTTCTTCATTGTCCTCTGAATATTGCGCTGACCTGTGAACCATCGTCTTGCTTATCGTCTGTATGCGTGTCTCAAACTGTAGATAAACTCTTGATCGACATTCAAGTTTGCGGAATACCGTGAAAATGAGTCACATGTTTGCATGAAATCGTCTGAAAAAAATAATGATATGAGAGAGGTGGAGTCAGTACAATCTTCCTTTAAACTAAAAACTTTCTTTTCTATTTTCGAGAACCCTATCAAATACTACAACGAGTGAGTCTTAGTTCGACTGTGGAGGAATGCCACAGAGATGGGTACGATAGGTTTACGTTCGAAAATAGAAATGCTCCAAGTACGTGGCAGGCGGTTCGTTTGAAGAAAGTGTTGCTGAAGAAAATAAGATTTTTGATTAAGCGTTACTAGCTATAAATCCCATAGTAGACAATGATGTACCAACGATGATAAGATGCAACAAGCATAAACGTGTAAACTAGTGGATAGCCACGGATAGAGTGAAGCGGCATGATTAGTTCCAGAGCACTCCACAAAAGACCACACAGGTTTCTTTGAGTAACTGTTTAATTACAGTGAGAGCCTGACACGCAAAAGATGGCTTCAGATCAAGGCGTCCCTCAGGCCAACCGTACGTGCAGAGTAGAAATGGTATGCGGCAGAAAAACCCTACACAAGCTAGCCATTCAAAGAATTCATTATTGGAATGCACGCCTAGGGTGAGGATCCAAATCAGCGGAGTGTGAAAGAACAAGCGGATTGATTATGCGGTCGCGCATTGGTTGCCAAGGTGAAATTCGAAGCTTGGTCAGTTCATCTGTGCATCCCGCGTCTTTCCTTTACGATACATTCCAAACAAAGTAAAGTTATTCCGGGTTTTTTTAGAAATATTTGGTTGTTTTTCCGTTGCATTCGGCAGCTGGAAATTTGGATTCCACGTGTCAGTGACTTAGTCCTAAACTGATCTTCGAATTTTATTTCACCTTGGGCGGAAAACTAAGAATTGCAGTTACAGAGCATGGCACGTTTACTGTTTCCGTGTGTATAGCGTTTGGCTTTGCACGATGCCAAGATCACAAACTTTCAAATTACGGCTAGTCATTTTTGTAGCAATTCTCATTTTGAAGAAAGGTAGAATTCGTCAGGGAGTATGAGTGATTCCTTCTAAAATCCCGGAACTTTCTTGCTGCATGATACGAACTACTAAATCATCGCATCCCGGTCCCTGATTGCAATGTACTTCATGTCAAAACAACATGCATAATGATGACACAATATCCTCGATTTTTGTTTACAAACCAAACACAAAATGATCTGGCCAGATAGAGAGATCAGCTTTAGAGTTTTGAAAAAACAAACACTGACACTGCTTCAGCGAGAAAAGCACCAGCTGTGTACACAAATGATCGGAAGATAATCGATATCAATGTGATCATTCAGTACGTGACCAGTGGCTATCACCGAACGCGCACATATGTCGAATGTGGTAAATCCCTGAAGTAAAATAGCTGGGATTTTGTTTGTCCTCAATTTGAAAGAAACTTTGACAGGCAGATTTTGTCATATGATTAGTCTCATAGGCAAAATTTTAATTCTCGTGAGCCAGCTAACCGAAATAATGTTAATTTTGTCCCTGAATTCCTCTGGTCTATCTTAATTGCTTGTAAAGCGGAAGTTTGTGTGTAGCGCAGCCCTTCGATTGAAGACAGAAAGGCAGTCTCATAAATTTCTCGCACGTATTTACCAGTTCTCAAATCTGATATTCACAGATTCTTTGATTCTACGGTTCTCGAACCGGTTATTGCTGAAAAATCTGCAATCTTTCTCCCTCGGATTTTTTGGTGAGATTGTGGTCTCACGTGTGAAAAAATTTTGTTTGAGGTATTAGAGCTGAGAATCCGATACATGCAGCTTAGAAAATAAAAGCTAGAGAATCAACTGCAGTTCGCGTGTGACGCTGATTCCCCTCGAATAAAGGCTGGTGTAGAAACTGTTGAACCAACTCTAGTAGAAGGGCCGACAGTGAATAGTATGATCCCTCGATATCACAAATTACGGAAGTTCTCTATAGTGAAGCCTACGAAAACTTGGTAAACTTCTGCGGGTCCGCGATTGCCACCGAAATTCTGCTCCAGATATTTGTTACCCTTGTGATGAATCGCTACTAATTTAGTCTGACAAATCCTGGGCTTAAGGACGCATTTGATTGACGGAATTTCATGTCATACCAACGAATTTTTAAACCATCACAGTTTTGCAACGTTTCTGTGACACTCAGTATCCCAGAGGTAAAAAAGGATTCGCCCTTAGATAAATGCCTAATGCCGGGTCAAAGCGGAATACGAAAAAGGAATAGTAAACATTTAGATCAGTAGCATCTTTTGACCGGCTTGCGATGGCGCCGACTGACCGTTGGGTACTATCAGGCATCAGATAGAAACTAGAAGTGTGCAACGTATGCTGTTCATTAGATTCGATCCTGCTAAACGTGCTAGGTGAATGCCTAACGAAAGCCCTACTGGCTTTGACAGGGCGGTTAATTTGGTTCAGTAACCTAACGATAATAGTTTCTAGGTTATGATTCGTCAGGCGGTAGTACCACCTAACTTACCATTGAAAACGACGCAAGATATACCGTGTAGTGTATGTGTTCAGAAAACCTTTGAGAACCAGACAGAATAGGCCGGTGGTTAGTTGTTCCATTCATTCATCTCGAGTTCAAACCCCATTGTGGGCTCCGTAGATATGCAACGCCGGTGATTTCCAACAGGACAGATTAGACAGCTGCTTGTCGCAGGTGAGTAGAGCGTTAGAGTTGCATGACGAAGCATATTTTACACAGTAATTCTGTTTTCTCTCCGAATTCTTCACACCAGAGCCTGAACCCGAAACGGTTTTGTCACTAGGCTTGATGGACTAACAACCACCCACCCACCCACCCACATATTCACCCCGCCCCACACACACACACGCATTCCTTTCCGAACAATCATAGGACCCTATGTTCTGGGCTTGGTTCGGTGAGCGCATACGACTGGTTCCTTTATTGAGCAGCGCATTTCTACCACCTCCGCCCTTTTCAAGAGCTTCACGCAATAACCTTTGAAACACGTTTTGCGGCCGAGTGTAATCACATTCATTCGCATTTGAATCAAAAGTCCTTTTTTCTATACTGCCTGACAGCTACAAGCTACTTTCGAAGTAATGTGGTTGGTGCATTTTTCATTGTGTGAAAATTCTTTGGACACAATTGCGCAATCTTATTCCTCCCTGGAAATGTACGTCTTCATTTGGAAAGAAGCTTGAACGACTCCCGTAATCGAGAGACCTCTTGATTCCAAGTTTATCTGTATTTTTTTCACTTTCTTTTATCATGTCACAAGTGCAAAGCATTCCAGGAATGAGGTCGTGCCCAATTAGTAGCTGGCCCTTGAAGGTCTGACCACTGGCAGAAGCAGGGTTTGGAAGTGGGGGGAAAAGGGCTCGAGGCCCATGATGACCGTTTGACCACGGCCGGTCTCATTCATCATTGATATTAATTAGTTATAGTTTAGTAGAACCGTAGGCCAAGTGTTTCGGCTTTGATTTCGGATTCTACGCGTAACTGAATTGTTCGGAGATGAAAAAACATTCACCTGAATTTCAAGCACGGAATGATTATGGGGCTACGGATAAAATAGAATTAGTTTGAATTGCTCAGTTTCCAGGTACAGATTGCCACGGGTTCATTGAAGTCACAAGTGAGAAACATTCAAGGTCAATTTTACAGACGTGGCACTAATCGGAAAATAAGTCACCTTGAATTCGATGAAACACAGGGTCTCATGAACGTCGATTACCTTGAAAAAGAAATACAAACAGCTGGACTCATTGATCACGAAAAATCACAAAATGTATTCCTAAAACGTTCGTGGGAATCATTCATCAAATATCAACTGGTTCCGGTGTTACTGCCGTTATGGAAACACTGGTGAACTCATCACACCTGATCATGAATATTTGAAGACCTAGGAGTCAAGTTTGGAAAGAAGACACAGTAAATTTACTTACCGGAGCTACCAGTTAGTGTTCCTGAAAAAAACGAACCATAATAAAGACTTCTACACGACACATTGTGCTCCTTGTAGGCGGATCTTGGCTTTCAGCCATTTAAACTGACTTTTATAATGCTCGCTTTGAAAAATGGAGATATGTCAATTTAGTTATTCGGAACTACGCTTGATCAGTGAAATTTCAGGTCTTCTCAGCAGGTGAAAATCAAGGCCAGTAATGGCTTCCATGATTAGGTTAAGGATCCTAGTGGCCGGTGGTGGTCGAGTGGATTAGAGCGTTGGTTTACTACCTCGGAGATCGAAGGTTCGAATCCCCGTCATCGCTAGTTACTTGGGTGATAGTCAGTAGCTCACTGTTGTCCGGATCGTTACCACACCTGACCCATATCCATGGATATTCAAATGTTCCAAGCTATGGTAATTCATGACCGATTTTGCGACTGCGAAGCCAGATGTAGTGATTAGAAATGACGCTTGTGTACTTAAGCTATCCCCAGTGAATGCAATAATGCTCCGATCCTAACTATGCTCAATAAATGAGTAGGAACACCTCATCAAAATGCGGTGATTTCACAAAGGTATCGTGCTCAATCGGAATATACATGAATACACCGGTGAATTAAACACTAAGTATTGTTACTAACAATCACCAGACTCACTCTGACTGAATTATGAAAAGGTGTCCCATTATAAAACAATGAAACATTCCCGGCTCTTCGGGATGATGTTCACAAACTCCCCTGATCCGCATTGCTCAGCATTTCCTTTCATTTTTGTTCTCCGTGCGCTGTTTTAGATATGCCAACTTCTACCAAGTAAACGGCACTTTGCATCGTGATCTGATTAAAGCCTACGGCATACGATTTGTGATTCACGCACACGGACGAGCCGGAAAGTTTCACATCATTCCACTCACCATGCATCTCGGATCTGGATTGGCTTTGCTTGGCCTGGTAATTCAATCTGTTATCTCAGATAAATGCTTGTGCAAGAAGTTAAATTTCATTATCTGGAAGCTGGAGTTTAATTATTTCTTAAGACAACTTTACCATCCATACCATGATTCTGAGAAGTTGCTTGAAAACCAAAAAAACGCACCCAATACTGCAGATCCAGTTATACAATAGTTTAACGGCACAAGAATCGATTTTGTAAGTGTGAGCGAAGTCAGTAAATATCGTGGATAGTTTGAAGTATGACCATGGACGGAGTTGCAATATTCTTTTGATATACAGAAAAGCAAAATATGTCAAATACACTAAGAACAACTTGATTTCCAAGTATTTCGGCAGCCATGTTATTAACGTTTTAGTTCGCGGAAGCCCATCAATGAGACAAGGTCAGTGAGATAGTTGACAGGATAACAGCTTTTTACAATGAAAAGCTTGAAATTTGTTGGGAGCTGGAGTGAGCACTTTCAGTAGCAGAATGACGCTCAGATCAATGACAGCGGTCTAATATCCAGAATTTCTCACACTTTGGCTAAGTAGATGAGGTTTTGTACAAAATACATCACTATGATTTAGTACAGTAATGATCTTTTTTGCCTGTTGTAAGGAAACGCTACCAAATGAATCCATAATAATATGAGTTGAGTTCGTTTGTTTTATGGCAGAAAGAACACTCCTTGCTGGAATGTTGATCACCTAAATATACTGCACTACACAATGCCACCACGGGACTAAGTTAGTGAGATATCATTTGGACATCGAATTTCGTTTCCCTTGGGAAAGAACTTGTACAGATGGAGGATTTTTTAATTGATATTGCTGCTCTCAAAAAGGGTTTGGGAAATTCACTTCCGTACTTTGTCTTACGTCTCCTTCTGGTGAAAACAAGTGAGATCTTACTCATGATATATATTTCACATTCTATTACTTCTCGATAAGTGTGGCATTTATTGCTAAGAGTCACGCACATAAATGGTCTCGTATTTCCCAAACTCTTGAAGAATGACATTCCTTATGATCTGTTAAATTACTCTATTTTATTTCGGTTCCATTTAGTAAAATCGCTTGCTTTTTCTTCCATAGAAGTGGTTAGATTTCAATTCAGACTGTGGTATGTTATTGTTTATTTCTGGCAACACATAGATTATATAAAACGAAAATTTGTTAATTACGTACTTAAAGAGTTTTAATCGTTTATTATTTGAATATAGTGCACAAGGTCGGACAAGAAAATGTCTATGTTGCCAGTTGGCCCATATGACGAGCACAACCTTCACCGCTTACGGTATTCCTCGAGTTACTAGTCTCATGACCAGTGGTGAACATTTGCATAAAACTCTTTACCGGAAAGTGACATGATTTCCTAACTACGTAAGATTTAAGTGGCCACATTATGAATATCTTTAGTAATTGTACGCATTCTTCATTTAGGTTAGAACTTCTTCAGTGACCTTTGAAATCCACTACTGGACTTGGTCCTCAGAACATAACTATCTGTCCTTCCCGTTGTCTGAAAAAAGCTTTCTCTTAGAAAGAATTATGAATTGCCTTACTAAGTGATTTATATTACATTGTCAGTCAGTAAATCACAAATAAAAATCCAAAAATGCTCCTGAACTTTCATGATCGCAAATGCATGTAAATGATCCTCACAATCACGACTTTCTGCCGAATGGTATGAAAGAGCTGGCAAATATATAGTTATCCCTGAGACTACAAATGGAAATTCCAATAAACCTGTACTAGGACAGGCGTAATGACATCGTGGGCGCCCTCTATCCATCTCAGCAACTGACATTGATCGGGTTTGAATCCGGCAGGTCGATCCTTTGAATCAGAGCCCGCAGTTGGTGAGTGAAGTTCAGTTGTGTGTACCAATAAATAATGACGACGGACAAGCCGTGATCACATTTTGAGTTAGTTCAATAAAGACAGACGTTTTCTATAAATATTATTTCCATCTTCAGTCAAATTTTATTATTTCCTTGAAACACATCCAATAAAGGCTCCCACGCTGTGCGACATTATTGTGCTGAATTTGCTTCCGTCGCGAAATATGTACCATAAAGCCAAATTCGAATTCATCGAAGAGGAGCAGGCCAAACTGGCCAACAGACGAGCCGGTCGTCTTACCAGAAGCGAAAGGAAAGCAAGCGGGCAACACAAACTGGCCTCAGACCTGGACTACGAACATCGGAAACACAAACAAAGTTTGGGAACTAAATTGTTCCGGAGAAAGACAAAGGCGAACGAAATCGAAAGCACGGATCCAGCTCATGCAAGTCAAATACCTTTGTCCACGGAGATTCTGCCGGACTTGGGGGCGCCGGTACCCGTCAGTCTAGGCACCTCTCAGTAGAATGAGGAACTGTGTTGCTTATCTCGATCTTATTGTTTATTATATTTTCCAACTTCATAAAAACTGTGATACCCAGGAGTGACAACGCCATCGCCTCACCCCAGGAAAGTGGATTCCGCTCCTCAGATTCTGTTAAACACTTGTTTCAGTGGTGATTACAGCGTGCTGACAATCTCGCACGTTTACAGCTCACTTCTGACCACACATTGTTGGGGCTTTTGTGCGAGAAAAGCAGCTGGACCATATTAGCCCATCCGTCATTTTCATCATGACCCGGGTAGATTGCCTATTAACTTTTTTGTGGTTAGTTGTAGAACGTCTGCAATGAAGATACAAAATGTTATCTGTAATTTAAAATTAATATAAAACCTTTTAAAATGTTTCGCTGCATTGTCGGTTGAAACAGTGGCTTCCTTTATTAGGCGAAAAACAAGACGCAATTAGAAATACGACGTTCCAAGAACCGTGTGTCAAAGACAATAACTCAATAATTTCCACCTTTCTCTTGTTGTCTTTTCTTATAATTTGTATTTCAAGACGATATAGTACATTAATGTGGTCAGTTTGTTTCTCGGCCTAATGTGAATTGGCTGGTTATAAAGTGGAAAATACGAATACGAACGGTGATGATTCGGATAGGGCCGATTAGAATAATGCTTACGTTAATTGCGTTTTGCCCTACCAGGATGTTGCGAATATTGTATCACCGAATGTTCCAATATTTGGTGCTGGACTTGACGGTCTCAAACGCTGTCTTTTCGAACGACTCAATTAAAATGAGACTTCTAGTTTTGGGAGCTTTAACAGTAAGTGCGATCGTTCAAAGCCCCCATGATAAGTTGTTTTTGGACCGAAAACGATGCAAAGTCGTGCAGAAAATGAAAAGGTTATGTGCAGCCGGGTTGGTGGTTTCATATGCCAGTAGAATGCTACCAGAATGCGTCACTGCAGCTTTCCAAAGATTCAGGTTGCCGCTTTTTTCATGCTTTGGAAATCAATTGATCTAGATTGGGCGAAAATGTATGCACATTCGGCAGTTTTGACGTCGGCAATCAGAAAACCTCTGTAGAATGCTCTGAACCGCTTTTCTTCGTGGATTTCAGACAAATGGTCTGATGGGGCAAGTTGAATCAACATAGCTGTGTTGGTAATTGTATATACAAGCTTGAGCATAGTTACACAATGCTTTTCGAACAGAAATGCGGTCAAAATAATTTACGTGGCAAAACCGAACTTCAATTTAGACAGAATGATATTTTGTTTGTTGGGACACGTGCTAGAAACGGAAAAACGAAATTTTGACCTATTTGAGATATACCTAGTCAATGTAACATCAGCGGCATATTTAAAGATGCAAGCCGGGTGGGAGACTGGCATATCTCTAAAGTATGTTGAAAATAAACACGGACAAAGTACAGCAACATGAAGTCCAACGACACTGGTTAGGAGATGTTCGGAGACCTTGCTGCCTACTTTGGTTTATCGTATTCTTCTACATAAATAGTCTTTCAGCCGATTCACTACATATACAAGACAGCCAAAAGATTCTAGTTTTTAGGAAGTAACGAGCATGAGGCACTGCCAAGAGCTAAAGAGTAGTCAAGAAAAACATCTAGCTGACTTGCTGGAATCGCTGATGAATTTAGCTGTGGTGCATAATGAACACTACTGCACCAACTATAGAGTGCTCGAGTTTGTGGGCAAATCGTAACTCGTCGGCTGGGCTTCTCAATGTAGTTTGCAGATGACGCAGCACAGCGTGGTAAGTGTGTTCCAATGCTGACAGAGACAGCGTTATTGTTCGATACTTTCTGAGTACCTCTCAGGTACGGGATCGTTTAAGGGTAGGAACAATTGAAACAGGATACCATCAACCGGAATGGCAAGTGATTGCAGTGAACCGTTAATTACAGAATTCATGAGATCTCATAGAGAGCTGCCTCCCTGTTTGAGCACCTTCGTTGGTAGACAGTCGGAACCAATTGGCCTGGTTATTTTTGTTAAGTTGAACATAATGAGAACCTCCGTGGTTGATAATTCTGGGAATTCAGACGAGACAGACAAAGGAAAAATGGGAAGTTGGTCTTCTGATTGTCAGTGAAATCGGACACTGAGGCAGTTTACATCTACTTTTGACTTCGGGGATTTTCCGGTTTGACCAAAGAGAAGCCTGATTCTGCTGCACCTGCGTTCAGTATTCCGGGAGTTTAGGAGCAGTCGGGGAGAAGTGGTATCAAGTCATATATAGGAAGTTTTTACCAAAATTGACAGTCAACGGACCTCAGGTTCGATTTGAACCTTGTAAGCCAATTCCTTTCTACTGCCTAGGTGCTTCAGATGTGGAGAAACCACTCTTCCAGATTTGGGGTAAACAATTTCCGTGGATAGCAGGTTGTATAAATCCGCCTAAACACTCCCGCTGTAAGGTTCACAGAACAATGCAGAAGTGAACAGTGCAAACAGTCTTCTAACCGAGATGTGACTACACACGACGAACCTTTGGAACGTAGTATACTGGTCGTGAAAAAGGATTGTTTGTTTGAAGCATGTCCTTTTAAAATGTGTGTGTATGTGATAGATGACATCTATGAGAGTAAATTTTGGGCTTAAGATATAATACTCATTGATCAGTGGTGAAATATTGCACACTTTCTTTATATTGGAACTAAACTGAGGCCATTATTGTACTACCCCGTCCACGTCGTCTTTTTGTGGTGGTACGTCGGAGCCATCCACCGGAAAGACGAGACAGAAGTACGGACAGGCTGTTGGTCTGTGAATTCCATATCTAGTGTAAACTGGGCATTATTATCAGCCTTGGTAAAATAACCGTGTAGTTCTCCCACGTCTTGGAATGATCCTTGACTTGTATGTTTTAGTTCACGTAGCGTCGTTAAAATATGCATTTCCCCATATACCTCGACAGTATTCTCGTTTCCAATTTTACCATAAAAACCATCGGCCAGCAACGGACCGAGGAGTAAAGCCTTTGTGATTCCACTGCTTGATGGTAAACATCCCATTTGAACTGGAACTGAACGAATTAGACGTGCAGAGGCAGATTGAATTTGAGATTCCTTCAAGAGGCAACTCAACATTCTGGCTTGAACGATCAGTAAGGCCTCATACGAATTCTATGGTTTCTGTGAGAGATGCGTTAGTGATTATTGGTACGACATTGACAGAAATCATTTCTCTTCCAGTAAAGTTGATGGAATCGATGAAGTCCATGATTTGGATTGTATTGAGTAAGCTGTACAGAGCAATTTGCTTTTCGACAGTCTCTTGAACTTCAGCTAGCCATTTGGCTAAGGTATGATACGGTGAATTATTCACGTCTAAAATCAGACGTAACGATAATCCTGGATTACGTACCGATGTTTATATTCTGCCAAACGTGAATTATGGAATGATTCCGCTCTGTTTGATTCGTCTGATCACCTTCTATCCTTTTTCTAGGACTCAGAAACGTTCTAAAACTATGCACGTATCTTAGTTAAATAACCAACTCGATCAAAAATTACTGTACCAGAGCCAGAATAGGAAGAGTCATATCCTCACTTTTTTGAGGTCTTTCAGTCGATTCAAACGTTCGTTTGGTATAATTTTTTCTAATGGGAAGTTTATTCAAATACTGGTAAAATTTGGAGAACAAAATCAACTTCAGTTCGTTTCTGATGATAGTTCTAAATACTAAAGTTGATTATAGAGGTTTTCAGGTTCTATTTTGAAGACGAATGAATTTCATTTCCAGAGATACCACTTCTACAGTTATCTTATCCATCTTCACTGACAAAACCGGAACGGACATACCGCTCGGGAGTGAGTGGAAACGTTTTTGCCCGGGAACCCGTGTTGATTTGATGGCTGAATTTTTTCGTTTCGTTATCGTCGCTTCTTAGCAATATTCTTTGTGTAGGCCAGATACCTTGTTTTCTACTCTTCTGTCAAGCTGTGATATACCTCTGTAGTCAACATCTGTCTTCTTTCCAGGTCCTCGATGCCACTTTTTCTCGTGTCATGCCCATTCAAAGCATGTCCGTGTAGTGAGGGTTGGTAGACTACAATATGGTTTCTCTGTGTATACACACGCACAGCTTTAGATACCTGAAAATCTGGACACATTCATTAATGAACCGAAATTTGGAATTTGCCTTAGCCAACCGCACACGAAACTGGATGAAATGATCAAATTTTTTCAGTACAGAGTAGCCATTTGTTTGTCGAAGTTGACGTAATATACCCGATGGTTGCATTTGGACGCGGGTGCTTCATTAGGTAACCAAATAGAGCACATTTGTATAGGTCAAATAAGATGAAGGACAATTTTAAGTCGACTCGAATTGTTGAATTCATCATCATTTGGCTGAACAATCCTATTCTTTGTGTTCGTGAACATCCACTTAGATCATCAGATTTACCCTAGCAGTCTGTAGTCAAACAGATTACGCGGCACACTTGATGAGACAATACATCTTGACCAGATTGACAGCATTTCGACCAACAGCTGCGATTTCCCACATTCTCTTTTGCACCCCTACCTTTGACAAGCATTCCAATGTGAGTTACTTCTAAATTCTTCTTCGTTCCATTTGTTCTCTGTAAACGTGCCGTATTGTCCAGTTAGTGAGACCGAAAAACAAGCCCCTTTGTCACTCCGTTTTCCAATGTAAATTGTTTTGAGTTATTGGGAGTGCAGTCCAAACAAATTATTGTTTGCAATAAAATAAGTAATTCCAAAGGCTGACCAAAGTAAAGCGCAGAAGTTCAAAGGAAATCCCCGTATGCTAATTGATTTCGATGGTTTGAAAGTCCATACTGCATGATAAATCATATTATGTCACTGTCTACATTTAAGCGAGTGATGTTACGGTGAGACCGCTTCTATGTGGGTGTGCTTGAAGGATGAATTCCAAATTCCGAACGTGTTCGATAGTAAAAATGATCTCCGGTGGTCAAACGATAACTTATGAATGAATTTGGTACGAATGTCATATGCTCTGGTGAAAGACGAGCAATTTGAAATAAATTTGGAAGTTTTCTGGAGGAACAGTAGAATCAGTGTGGAAAATGCAAGATATTATAAACAGAAATACGCGAATTATGATAAGCTTAACTGACTAAACCTCATCAAAGGAAAATGCATTCTTGGAATTTAATGAACTGTGTTTCAATAGGACTAATCGAAGTCGGGTTGTGAGTCAAATTAACCGTGAGGTAACGAACGGGAGATTCTTTTTGTTATCATAGTTATTGGTGTTGAATGTTACCAAATGCATGGTTTAGTGGCGCACGCTTAACGTAGTGAAAATAACTAACTTGACCACACGGCCAATTGGATCATCATCAGAAAAGATAAGGTCAACAAAGTGGACCATGCTATCGGCGGTTGACAAATGTTTTTGGTAGGAAAATGTTGTTGATTTGTGAGAAATAAATCTGGAAATCCGACGGCTGAGAAATACATCTTCAACTACCTTCTTTAGAGGGAAACTCCTGTCTTTTGGACCATACTGGTTGGATTATTTGTTCTTCAAAACTATGGAGTTCACTAGTCACGCATTTTGAGACTCACCCCAGAATCAATAGGGTGATTGAACAGGGTTGAACGGGGTTGAACAGTGGAATGTTTGCTTGAAATAACACGTGGTTACTAACCTTGGTGATAACAAAACAGGATCAACAGAGGATCTTCTTTTGACTTGCTGAAGAATACAGAGGACAGAGTTTGTCGAGGTTATACTTGGTTTACGACAGTCAAATTACGGAGAAGAAGACGAGCATGCATCGTATTAAACGCCATTTCAGAATTACGACACTTACATCAAACTTGGGTTTTCCATAGCACACTTGTTCAATAGCTTTCTCCGTCTCATCGATTGTATAGTATTTTATTGGAGACTGCGGTAAGTTAACAAACTCCCCTTTTCAGCCCAGCGGAGGCAAACTGATAATTATCACCTTGAAGTTAGCATAGAATTAAGTATTGCAGAAAAAAACCGGTTCATCCAAGGAGGTCAATGCAAATGTTCTCTGTGCCCTTCATCTCATCAACCGTAACACGTGCTAACCAAGACGAATTCATTGTTACCTATTAATAAGTCAACTGAAACACAGTCTGTTCATAAACTGAACTTCGGTTTTTGATGAAAGAGGATTGGTTTTTCTAAACAATGTTAACCGAATTTTTATGGCTTTTTATTAGCTCGATGGAACATTTTCAGGCCTGAGTAAAAGAAACTACGAGGTTCGATGTGCCAGATGTCAATAGGGCAACAGATATCTTAGTCAAATTTACCGTTTTTAGTTAGCTGCTCACAAGAAAAAAGAAAGAATAGCAAGCAAGATAAAGCAAACTAGATGTGTTAGCACATATTTATGATTGGCTTCCAGATATGCTTGATTGCAAAGCGCGATAGGGGCAGGGAGTCGGTCAAAGAGTACTACTTACAAAATACTACTTAAGAAGAGGATGTTAATGATAATGATCACCTTTTCCATTGAGTAAACTAGTGTACAGTGAAAACTGTTATTTTATTTACTAATAATGAGTCCAATAAAATATCGTGAAGAGTAGAGAAGTTCGCAACATTAGGGTAGATCGAAGACAGATAACAAGAATAACCATAAAGCATAAGAACCACTACAGAAGTTCAATGGAGCACATCTGAATTCACGACCCACGCTGGGAATGAAATAGGACGGTGTACTTCCATTCCTTGAAGTCCTTCCAAGAAGAACAGCGAATGCATCACTGTAACGCACTATTTTATCATTAACAAACGTAGGTTGGCCAGTGCACTCATTTGGAAAGCTTCTTTTTCATGCATCAGAAAGTAACTTTGTACTCAGCTTGGTCCACCTTTCCTTGTGGAAAAACGCAGTATGACAACTACCTTAAGCCATGGGTCCTTTTTCCCTGGAAAATAAGTATGGAGGATGAACGTTGAAAAAGAATTATTTAGAAGCAAAATCCAGCTAAACGCGTTTGCTGGACGACTTCGACCTTCAAGGCTTGCTGGTCAATGGTGTTAATTCACAACTACGAAATTGTACACTGCAGATATCACTCAGTGAGAACGAACGGATGTCACATCAGAGAAATAACCTAAATTACTGGAAGCGTATACTGAAAGGAAAATTCAAAACTTATTCTTTACCAAAAAACTAAGTATACGACCTGTGCCGTTTATAGTTGCTTGCTTTCAATAATTCCTGTTTAAGAACTCATAAAATCCATTACTTCGGTCTTTTGCACATATAGTAGTGACAGCGGGAGAGTTGATAGGTTTATATATATATATATATATATATATATATATATATATATATATATATATATCAGCGAACATCATCGGCGACAGACAAATTCGTCCTCTCTTCAAGGTTGCTCCCTCTTGAGAGGGACCTTCAAAGTAATGCCCAAGTTGACAGCACGCATTGAAATTTCGGAAAGTTCAAGTAAAATTCTCTAATCAGACAAGGAACAAACTTTCAGTAGCAATTTGTCTTATCACAAAATAATTCATTGTTAATTGTCTCCCGCTCCTTGCGTTCTCTGATTTGGATACAATTTCCTTGCACGATTTTGGTGCACCTTTTCGCAGTGAATGTACATTTTGAGATTTATCCTTCACCGTAGAATTGTTTCGTACAGCTATCTCTTTTTCGTTGTTGTCACTCTATGCGGCTCATTTCTGCATCTTCCATACGCGGAGTGATTTCCTCTAATAGAGAAACCCTGCGTAGCTGCATGGACCACGCTCCACAACTACGCTAGGTGTTAAAATGGCTCAAAAATGAAGACCATTCTCCACAAAGTAAACAATGTCGGCCTTTCCCTAATCGTCGTCAAAAGTAGGCTACTTGGTGTCACTTTTCTGCTGAGTTCCCAAAGTTCTATAGTCTTGACCCAACTTTGACTGGTTCAGAATTTGCACTACCTGCCACTGCTGACGCAAAAATCATCATGCTCAATAGAACTAGCTACCTCAATTGCTTTCTCCTCTAACAACACTCCCGGTGCCTGCAGAAGATTCCGGAGAGCAGTAAGAAACCAACCGTACACGGCGCTGTTGACTTCTTTGAAGAAACTGAGAGGCGCATGAAAGAATTTTCGTTGACATGAATATGCTTTATCCCAACTAGTTTTAATGCTGACCTCACTACTCTCCTAATCATGGGAAATAGCTTCCTTTCCACACCGAATCGGGGGGCTATCCTTGTCATTGAAACTCTGTTCCTGTTCAAATTCATCTCCATCTTATTCCAAGAATTTATTAATGTATTTTTCGTTAACCTTTCCATCGGTTTTTGTGGACCCTTGTGAGTTCTACTGCCTTGGTGTTAATGTTTCTCGGATTATGTTAAGTTAACCTAGCAAGCCTACAGTCTATGAAATCAAACGCTAAAAGTGCTTTTTAAAAATAGCCACTACGGCAGGTATCAATGACTGTAATAATCAACTGAGCACGCGCAGCAATGCACGCAACCTACACATTAATTCTGAATATCCATGGACACTTTTGTCAGATGGTTCCGATGGTCTCCCTTGAACTAACTGAAGAGTCCAGGATGCTCACGCACATTCCCGAGTGCAAAATTTGACCCTTGACAAAACGGCACGGCCTATGAGCATTTTTAGCGCAGGTTCAAGCAGCGTTTTCTATCGGTCTGCAGGAATACAACCAAATAAACAGTGTTCGCTTGAAAGAGGTAGTCGCTCGCAGGCAGGTAATGCCACCAGGAAATTTTTAAGCTATACCTGTGTACCCTAAATGAATCCTTCCAGTTATAAATCAGACCGGTACGGGATTTAATTCCAGTAACCATGCGTACTTTCAGCAACACTTATGCGAACAATGCGGCCGAAGGTGAGCACTCTCATAAATTTTCAATCAAATCAGCTGTTGCATCTCATAGGTGGTTGGGTACGACAAACCGGACTCTTTCTCTCTGTCTCGTTTGTTCGTCCTTCAACGGGTGATGGTGCATGCTGAGGTGCTGAAAGTGAACGGGAATTTATTATTCTTTGAAATGGAGGATTTTGTCTTCCAACCAGTCAAAATAAATTGAAAAACAATATACTAATTGTTGTCCAGAAAAAAATTGGATGACTGACAGCATCAGGCTTGACAAGAACATTTCAGTCTGCACCAGCTACTTTTATTCACTCTTTACAAAGACACATCGCCTGTCATTTTCCCACTTAGCAACTGGATGTTTTGATAATCGGACATAAATTCTGTCTCTGTCTATTCAGCAGTATTTTGATGTTTCATGCCCCAAGCAATCTTCAAATCACTGTTCATAGCTGAATAAAACACGAACCATGTATGAAGTTACTCTCATTTGTCATCGTGCTAAAAGCCGGGTATCGTAAAGGTTTTATCGACAATAAAAACAGAATGCAATAAGTATGATTATTGACGTATTCTTGATTCAGTCAGTGCTCAGCAGAATCAATCTGCTAGTGAACTTTGAACACACCTGACCAATTGAAACGGCTACATTCAATGCTCTCGACTTCAGGATAACTTCTCTAATCACAAGGTCCTATGAAAAGACAAGTGAACCCAACATCAAACCTTTCTATTTCTGTCATCGAAATTTACTATTCCAATTCCTGTAGTGTCACTAGATTCGATTTTCTGTTCATTCTTAACCACCTTATCGAAAATAAAGATCGCAAAGATTACGATTGGCAAGAATTTCACATTGTTTCCCTGGTCGCAAACACAAAAAATGTAAATAAGACAGCTTAGTGGAAATCGTTGGTAGATTGTCGACGATTCGGTCACCGCGGGCACGTAACAGAACGTAGTACAAATGGTTTTAGTGATAAATGAGCCAAAAAAGCTAACAAATCGAAATACTTCTTTTGTATTCTTACCAGATCCATAAAGAAGACCAAATTTTTCAGGCTAATTCCAACACATTTATTTGGGCAAATTCTCTGTTGCCTCATCCACAAACGGATACGTACGGAAACATACACAGTGGGAACCGAATTCCCAGTGACGTTCTAGGTCTTGATTTCCATTCCTTCATTTGAAAATGTGTTCAGTTAGTGATCAACAAAAGTTTTTCTTACTGTGTAAGGATGCGTTTAAAAAATCAAAGAATACAACACCAAAGCTAATATAATTCATAGTTCAGAACATTTTCGCACACGAAGAAGTACGGAGTGAGTTGCTCACACGTTATTAGCTTTGCTCCGGTTCTAATTTCGGTCATGAAGCTACAAATGTCATCATTTGTGTTTGACTCCGTTTCTTTCCACTCATGTTGGCTGCAGCCTATGATGAATTTCTTCCAAGGTGGATCAAGCAGTGAAAGCAGTCAGTAGGCCATAGCATCCTCTCTCTTATATATATATATATATATATATATATATATATATATATATATATATATATATGGTATTCCATTCAGCGTGAATAACGCATCAACATACCCATGTTATGTCCACTCATTTCTTCTATTAGTCACTTAGACCTTCGGCTAAAATTCATAACAAATAGAAGTTGTTATTATTTTTCTCAACGTAAGAGGTCAACTGATGCCGTAACTTTTCTGGCCGTCTCGACTCGTCCTTATTTTTACTTCCCTCGTGTCAACAGTAGAAGCACGTGCTGTATCTGTCACAGTTACCATGACACGTACGGCTAACAGTCCGGACACTTTTCCTCACTTCTGAAGCGCTGTCGCGAAACACTTTTTCCGTGACTTTTAACACTGCATATGCAGGTCATGCTGCGGTGAAGGGAATTTATGTGCAGTTTTCATGGGCAAAAACTACTTGGAACCCATATTTGATTTGAGAAACCGGTGCGATTTTGGACTTTAAATGATGTCACTTAACTTTCACTTGAGAATAAAATGGTACGACTGTGACTTTTCTTTGAAAGTGACACTTCTGCATTCTCAATTTATAACATGAACGTGTCCGTCACTAAACACGGCTGTATCCTTGCTTTTAAGCTCAATAATCTTCACTGTAATATTCCATGAAATTCAGTTACCAGCTTTCAGTTTGCACTTAAATGATAATTGGAACTATTTCCTACCCTTCACCCGTTACGAGAGTAGTGTGTAATCTCGTAATGATGACTACTTGGTCAGTACAATTAGAGGCCGTAGATATAGGATAAAGATGTGCGAGGTTTCATTAAACAGTAACTACAGGAAAACCACTACATTTGTTTCATTAGGACAGCTAGATGAAACTTATCTACAGTGTGCACATCCACTCCGTCCCATCTGAGATTTCTACCTGTGGTGCACGAGTTGGTCACAGTTTAACAAGAGTTCCTTTCGGACAACCATCAAACGTAAATATCCACAGTATGCTAGGGATAGCTTACTTCTGGAAGGATCAAGGTGTTTGATCTACGCATTAAAGCATCGATTTGCTCCCAAGTAATACCTCTTCTTTTCAGCGACTTAAGTACAAAACAAACAAATTGCGAACAGCCTGCAGAATGCGACCACAAATCAACTAGAACTCGATTTTTTAGCAACACTGAGTACAGTTCAGGTAATGTAGGTTACACCAGAACACTTTTTTTCGGGAAAACGCGCGATACGGATCAAGAAATGAAATTTGGCTTGTATATTTGCTATATTTACTTGCTTTTATTGGATAACTTTTGCTTTCAGTATATATACGTGCCAATCGGAACACAAGAAAATAATGACAGGGCACACTCACAAGGATCCCCAAAATTATACAGAATTGGGTATACAAAAACTGGTGACACCTTCAATCGGCCTGCAGGCAAACCGAGCAAGTGAGCGCGATAAGAGCATTGCTGCAGTTCTTTTCAGAGTGACCTCGCTTCTTATCCTCCCTTAGCAGTAAGGCTCCGAACTTGATAGAATGCGAAGATTTTGCCCTGGTATATCAGTGAGGCTGAACATGTGCTGACTAACAGTTTCTAAGGTGGAACACAGTAAACTGCAATACCAGTGTCCGCGGGGTGTTCTACAACCGCAGTAGTTTTTCCGCTAAATTCTAATAAACTGTGGTAAACAGTTAACGTCGTTAATGATAATAATAGCAATAGTACTGTGCTCACTTTGATCAGTTTCCAAGAGTGATCACAAATACCTCCTGCAACTCCTAGTCCCAGGTCAAATACGTTTGTGAGAACACTCTGAGAGCAAGAAGACTTCGGTTTACTGATTCAGGTTATATTATGCTCTAGAACCATCAAGTGATGTCGAAATGATACGCACTTTTGGATCTCAAACAACAAGGCAAAGCTCGCTAGCTTGACGAGCATCTGAATGTGGTCAGGCAGAATAACATCATTTTAGTGAATTTTTCATTCAAATTACGATCTACGGTTAGATGACTAACTTTTTAGCACTAGTTCGAACTGTGTATTAGTAGTTAATTTTACAGCTGGAGAAACTATTGGCTTTGCTGTCTTCATCTGGTACAGTCCAATTAGCCGGAAACACTTTTCCCTAATAATGTATGTATCCTGTAAAAACTGGAGAAAACTTAGGTAAGCAACAGTGTTTTTACTCAGTATTCAAAGATATCGTTTCGGTACCGTACGATCACGAGGCGGGGCCTTCGAAATCGGCCGTGCCGAGTAGTTGCAAAATCAAATTACACAATTTTCTGCGGATTTCTGTATCAATACTGGTTATCGTAGTAATTTGAAGGTCACCAGTACTGTCGTAAAAGCGCACGTTTATGAAATCTTTACGTGTTTTAGTGCATACGGACTATTTTGTGATTTATGGTGATGAAGTTCGAAATAGGTTCAAACGGATTATCAAAAAACAAGATAGGACAGTAAAGAAACGCCTTGTGGACTGGCAAGTTGGTCTCCGACAAAGCAGCCCTTGAAAAAATCACATTTCCTTGATCCTAACCAGCAATGTCCGTTCTTCTTGGGAAAAATAGAAGAGAAGTCAGCAGTCGCACAGAAGGAACATAATATTGCAGCACTAATTATGTTACAAGGATCCTGGTCAAACAAGGATATACCTGATGAAATTATACAACTGGATGGTTTTATCTCGTACCGAGCCGATTCTCCTGCTGGTGCTCACAGTCGTGAAGATGTCATCACTTAAGTTAACAACAAAGGGGGCAAAACAACAAAGCTGGTCCATACGTACTCAACCAAAAGGATTAGCTCTCACTTAGTAGAAGGTAAGGCACTTTTTCTGAGTAGATCCCGCTCAATGCTCATGAAAAACATTTACTTGGCATCGAGTACATCACTTCTGATTTAAACATATTCTCAGATTTTCTGTCTACCTTTTTCATTGCTTAGCTGACTGAACCCCCTTGCATATTTTTCAGTGACTTTAACATGTATGACACTACTTCTCTCTCTACGCTTGGCTTCATGAATTTGGTACATTTTCCCGCCGGAATTGAAGCTCAGCTAGAGTTAGTTTTTACAAACGGACCGTCATTATTGTTCCCGAAAACGGGCACCACTGAGCTGCTCCGATCACTGTATCTTCAAAATATATCCGACAGTGTGTAATTGAGCCAACTGTTTAAGAAAACCATAGAGAAAATGACGGAGAGGAATTATTTACCCGACAAAGTGATCAAGTTAAGGGCTCTGGTCACCTCACTCGATTTTTTGTTCTCGAACACTTACCGTTCTATTTTCTTTGAACTCGTCATCGATCACCTAAACTTTTTCTTTAATCATTGTTACCTATTTGAAACTGTCCACATCCAAACTGATCGATGTTCACCATCGGTACTCAAACAACTGCAAAGAACAAAAGAATAGGCTTACAAAAGTGGACGGAGAACTCAAGTAAAAAGCCCACCAACTCGATCACGTCTGAAGGTGAACATCTGAATTCGTTTTATGTAAATATCATATTGGGGAACAGTAGTTGTCGTAGCACGTGAAAAGCCCTAAAACAACTAATCGGCCGTAGCTCAAAAAACGAAAAGTAAACACTTACGTCGGAAAACTCAGCTCAGATTTCAGCTCAATATCTCAGTCTACTCCCGTGCCAGTCGTCTACAACTCATCTCAGCCGCCAACTATCGAACCTGCTGCGGTCTCTCAACTGCTGTGCGAAATAAGGGTAAAAGAAGCTACTGGTCCAGATGAGGTATCACCAGTAGTAATCAAGGAGTATGCTGACGCCCTTTCGGTTCCGCTAACCAATATCTTCAGTAACAGTCTAGCAAGCCGGGAAATCTCTGACATTTTGGAGATTGGCCAAGATAAATCCTGTCCCAAAGAAGAGAATCTGGGGAATACCGCCCCATCACCTGCCTTCCTGTGATTCTCAAATTGTTTGAGAGGCTTTCACTACCGTCGATTGCCTATATTCTGCTGGAGAAGACACGCCAGTTTGCTTACCGGTCTTTGAGCTCCACAATTGAGGCCGTAGCTTACGTGGTCTACTGAATAGTTCCGGCTTTCGACGGGAAATGTAGGACTGTAAGTGTAAATACTTATCGAATTTGGACCAAGAAATTCAGCTAGCCGTACCAAGGAACTTCGTTAAACTGGTTCAGTCTAGGTCCTATTCTCTCTAGCCTAAATTTATCTTGTACTAACTAAACTATCTGCTATCCTTTCCTGCATTGTCACCACTAAGTTCCACGCCAATAACAATCTTTGCTCCCTCAACTGCGTAACAATTGTCGTTCATTCATATTGCTTAAGGCGGTTCCTCATAATCCTGTCTCTATGACAAGTGTCGATGGAACAAAATTCTCCTTGGTCGAACTGTTGTACTTATCTGTTCGAATTTATCATTGACGTAACCTCCCCCCTGTCTGCCTTATCCGCGTGAACGACTGGACTTGGCCTTCTGATAACCGAGTTATCCGTCTTGTTCTTCACTTGCACTTGTGAGTGTGTTCCCTGGAATCATCTTCTCTTCGTTGATTGGCCAGAAGACCCCCATAAATGAGGACCTTCTTCGTAAGCTACCTGGCTTGTTCCTGCATTGTTGTCTCAAACGTTTTCTATCTGCTCTTTGCTCGAGCTACTTGAGGCTTTTCCTGGCTGTCTTGATTTCCTGGTCTGTTTGCCTACAGTCTGACGTATGTTATTGTTGTTGTTTGACAATCTGTCCCCTAGTACACGTAACGAAACGATCCCGTGTTTTCTGCCATTGGACTCGGGGTTCGTTCAACTACGAGACACTCATTTATGCGACAAAAAGTCTGTACAGTCAGAAAGGTGTTTTTAGTTTAGGAAAACACTTTTGGTTGCCTTGATCGATCACTGTTGCTCAGTACGTTGTCAGTAAATGGTGTTGACTCAAATTTCTGCCGGCTGATATCAGACCATTTCACTGATTGAAGACATTTTACTTGTTTCAGCTGACAGAAGTCCTCCTCTGTTCTACTGGAATGTGGTGTACTACACAATGCAATTTTTTTGCCCCGTTTCTTTTTCCTTGTACGGTAAACAACTTTTCCTCCCGCTGACATTCATTGGCTGCAAAATATGCCGACAATGTAGATTTAAGATGTGAATAACCGACACCCGGAGGAATTTCATAAAGTCAGATCCAACCAAAGGAAGTTGGTAGCTGATCCTCAGCTCGTTTTCTTGTACTGAATGCATCAAAACGCCAGGATGTATTATTTTCATTATTTTCTGATGAACCACGAACAAGTTTCTTCTCCTATCTGCGAACAATAAACCCTTACCAATATCGCCAACGGTTAAATATCTTGCAGCTACACTATTCCACATTCTTTCACGCTCGTTCAACAGATATTTTGTAAATTTGGACAGTTGTCGATTTTCTATCTCCGTCTAAGATTGGTTCCGGTCGTAAATCAGTTATCTTTTAAATTTGTGGATTCATGCATTCTCTCACACTGATTGTTTTGCTCTCCAGTTATTTTCCATGGTCTATTGAAGGAAGACTTTAATTGATCATGGGATGCACAAAACTTATCTCAAAATGCAGTGGCATATCCAGAGATGCACTTTTTGATACGGTCACCGACAAACAATTCAGTGCTTGCTGCCAGTTTACTTCAAACTTACTCTCATATATACACCATCCTCTACACGACTTCGGAACGTCGTGTGTGCAACATGTACTAGCTCAAAATTCATATATCTTTTTGCTCCGGCTTCTGCTTGTTGCTATTCTGTTTTGCCGCATCTTGCTCGCTTCCATGTTTGTCCAGTGAGTCTACACGGACATACGAAACAGTTTATTTGGATAAGAATTGCCATAATATGTAGGCGTGGCCCCATTTCGTATTGTTATCTCCACAACCAATGGAGTGCCTTAAGCTACTACTGTCTTGACTTGTTCTATGTTTATGCACGAAAATTTGATCGGATGGACGTTGATATATTTCAGAGTAAATTAGTGACCTAAGCAAACTAAATGAAGGACTAGAACCAGGTTTTTATTTTGACAAAAGACGATTATTCATACGGTTACCGAAAAACATAAAATTGATGGCACTGAATTGCACTGGAAGAGACAATATGACATCCATTCAAATAATACAAAAAACAGGACAGATAACCCCAATCGTTTGTGAACAATATGTGGAAATACCATGGAAGTTCGCAGAGTAAATTGTACAAAATAAAAGTTCAGCTCAAAAGCTACTTGAACAACATTCCGCGTCAGGGTAAATTATTTATAAGAATCACACCTCGAACTTTGGAGGGGGCATATTGGGAGGTGGCTTTACTTCACGAAACTATAAATAATACAGGGGAATGTCATGGAATAGAGCAAAATGCGAAGCCCAGCGTATTGAAATGAAAATGACAAAACAAGGTTGCAAATTAGGCAACCATACCAGGATCCACGTCATTGACTGGAGGTAATTCATTCAGCGAATCCAATGTCGCCGCTGATGAGTCCTCGTGTTTCCCCTTTTTATCAGTCGGCAAGCTCTTCTCTATCATATCATTGTGTTTCTTGTTTTTTCGCTTTCGTCGTTTTGTCATGGCAGTCGAATTGGTTGCTTTATCCTGGTCATTTTGATTTTCCCCGGCCTTGGTTGCCCGAGTTGCACGGCGAGCAGCGAGGTGTGCTTTTTCCTCAGCGATAGTCTCAAATTTGGCTTTTTGATAGATTCTTCTTGAGTGGAGTATATTTAGCGCAATAATGTCACAAATTGTTGGAGCCTGATTGAAGAGTTAAATGAAATAGGGAAGTGAACTTCAGTCAGGATTTCAAGGTTTCGAAATTAGAACTCCCAAAGATATTCATGCAAATATTTGTTGGTTGTTGGACGATTACGTTTACTTAGATCAAGTATAATAAACACATTGGTCCGATTGGTTCATACGAAGAGAGACACATCAAAAGGTAGTCTCGTGTAACTCACGAGGATGTCCCCGTTCCATGGTATGACGTGAATGCGTGCCAAAAATATAGTAACTGAATGTTAAAACACCTTGAAGACTTTTCTGTCTCGCTTGCATTTTTTGCTGTATCCCCATGGGGATGGAGATTTATTTGTTATATGTCAGTGATTTTATCAGAAGAAATCTCACAGCAAACTTGGTATTGAAAATTGGGTGACCTTCATACATGGGTTTGGTACCCTCTGGAATCAACAACATTCGTTGCTGGATCAGTTCCATCATGAACCCTTGCTATGGTGTGTGTGAATTACACCGAAACAAGATTTCCTTCTCTGGTGGAACTCGTACAGTTCCGAAACTGACTATCCTCCACCAACTTTTACCTGCAGTTTTCAACAGGGTCTCGATTTTACATGAAATTATTGTTTCGTAGGATGATCTGCTGACTGAGAAGGAAGCAGCCCAATTCAGCACTGAGAATCGTTTGTACCAGCCACAGAACTCCATCAAATACAGAGGATTAAGCCTATGGGCAAATTCTGACACTGGGTACCGCTAGTAAGGGTGTCTGCAAATCAAAACCAAATCATATATGTATCTATACAAACTGGATATCCAGAGAAAACGGCCCCATTACAGTTGAACTTGTGCAAATTCATCGGCGGATGATAGCTGCACTCATTCTTCCGGCTAGCTACATTTCGTAACTGAGAGTTCAGGTTTAATGGAGAAGCGTACACCGTGAAATCTAAATGACAATTTTAGTTCCCTTCAAAGTAATTTGCATTTCACAAGTACAGCTCTATCCTTTTTGAGGATATCTTACAAAAGTCCTTTGTACCTATATTTTAGATGTGTGCTTTCGTATCTTACATGAAGCCGTCTTGAAGTTTAGGCTGGTCCTGGATGTAGTGATGCACTGTGACAACCATATCATTGGATGGAAAGTTATCCGTAAATGTTGTCCAATTTTGAGGTGCTCTGTTGATGGGAGCTATTACCAGCTCCTCGTTTAATTGAAAAGAGAATACTGAAAAGCAGCGTTGAAAAATGTGCATCCTGAAATTATATATATATATATATATATATATATATATATATATATATATATATATATTAGTTCGAAATCTGTGAGTACAGAGGAAATAAGGCACATCGGCTACTTTTGTGCCCCAAATATTGGGTCACATTTTTTTTCATTTTGATGTCGAAATATGAAAGATGTTCATCATAATAACAACCGATCTTGGAGCTTTATCTAAAAGACGTGGAAATACAAGGAGTATTTTAGGATTTTTAGAACTAGGATGACTATAGGCTTCCGTAAAAAGCAAATGAGCGTAGAAATAGGGCAGTTTACGGCTAAACTCAAATAGATTTGTACGTTTCGAATTTGGAAAGTTTTTTTTCGTCAGTATTAGTCTGATTCGCCATGACCGATATGCAGATGCGTCCAACAGCAGTTTACCTATTCGGATCAAAAGCGATGCCCAGTAGCTGTCCTTTTTGGGATTTCAAAACAAAGCACAACTCTGTTCAGGCTGCATTCACATTTTATTTTAAAATGGTCCAGTGTTTCTCAACCATCAGTGCAGCTAACAGCAACCCTGTGGGAGACAAAGCAATTTTCCCTAGGGAACATGGAGTACACTGTCACCTAAGCTACTCAAATAGTAAGGGAAATTTGTTGAGATGCGCCAGGGCATACTGTTAGGTAAACCTCACTACGTATAACCATGCTACCGGTGAGAATGTATAATCGCGTGAGCCTTGCTTAAGTAAAGTGTTTCTAATTGCTAAAACTTGTTGTATCACTCAGGCTGTGGTTGTGTTTGTCTTCAGTCTCATGAAACCGGTCAGTTCACTATTGATAAACGATCACCGGAACTGTACTGTGCACAATTGATGGTGCACGGAAATGCTTCAGAATACATCATGCAAGCTAAAGTTACTATATTGTTCGTTCAAATTTGTGTGGGGAAATTTCTCTTTTGAATACTTTAAACGATTTACCATTCCTCGAGCCTGAATGGCCGATCGAAATCTCTTCATGTATGTTAACGAAATTTATTTCCTGTAAAGCATGTACTATGCAATTGTAACATACTTGCTTGGAAAATGTAATCAAAGGCTTTGAGAAATGTGAGAACCTCACACCGGTTAGTGTTTGGGCCCGCGAACCTTAGCCCCACCTTACGAATGAAACAGACAGCGGCTAGCACCCTGCGCTTCAGGATCGTCGTCACCAATTGTGTACATCATCAGTAAGCCCGCCGTTGTTGTGGCTACACCTCTTTCTCCAGACTCATTTGTGAACTAGGAATGAAAAAACAAAGCCAATATTCTTAGCTTTTTATGCCCAGAACGCTGGCTCTCGAACATTTGCAGACCGTCTATGAGAAGAGTAGCTCGCTTCTAGTCTTCTGAGTGTTGTTCCAGAGGGAGATTTCAACGTTTTACCCTTCAGGGATGCCTAATTAGTTAAAGGAAAGGTTTTTCTGAGAATACAACAGTCAGTAGAATGTATGGTTTGCGCATTCTGTTTGAATCAAGACACCAGCATAATGCGAACAAAGCAATCTCACTTACAAGTCCGAGTAAGGCCAAACCGGATCCAATGTTCATTGTGAGCGGAATAATATTGAATTTGCCTGCTTTGCCGTGTGCGTGGATGATGAACCGGATCCCGTAAGCTTTGATTAAATCCCGATGCAGTGTACCGTTCGAATAGTAGAAGTTCGCATAGCTGTAGATGAATATACCAAAAAAGTGGAAAATGAACATCAGAAAATGAGCGCACAAATAACTCTTCTTTCTCTGGCATGTATTGGACTGGAGATTAGCGTTATTTCACATAATATTCAGTGACAGCCTTGTAGCTATGAACATCTTACTGCTTAGTGCATGCAGAGTGGTAAGGAACTTTTTACCGAAGTAACAAATCACCAACGCGACTAGGTTGATATTCATTGCTGATGATCGCTGTTCCATTGCTAGAATTCCTTTTCGCCTCTACACTGACGACCTGACTCGAGTTTTGTGTACTATCCTTTATTGGTTTCAACACAAGCTTTCAGCATGCTCTCGCATAGGTTTTCTCATTGTACAGCTTTCTATTAGGTTTGTATTGGTTCAGAGATAAAGCATTATAGCTAATGCGTAACGCACAGAACGGTATAACATCTTACCAAAGAAGGCGTGGCTTATTTGGTTAACTAGATAGAATCCACCTTACCCGCAGAAAATTTGAAAAACACTCAGTGACAAAGCCTTTCGTTTTGACCAGTATCTTCCCTTAATTCAAACTTTTCCTTTATTGAATTGAGCATGTAGTTTAAATTTATCACTTCACTTTTACAATGCACTATTCTTTCGTAAATCCACACTGAGGATCGTTGCTAAGAGATAGCACATATAACCGACTAAAATTTCAGCAATCACAAACTGGAATACTACGAAAGTTCCTTACATTCGAACTAATATTTCCCCCTTGGTGACTAGTGAACTAATTGATACTAATAGAATTGGTTGACGTCCTTAATCACCAACTTCCGGTTAGCTTTGACTGTAATTTTCAGCTCTCTGGTCACGTGGAACAATATAACTAGGAAAGTGACCAATCAGACGCTAGATCATCTTGGTAATTGGTCGATCTTATGCTTGATCGTCGAAAATCTTGAAGTTCAGATGGACAAGGACAGTTGCGTCCGATCGACCATGCTGCGTATGCGAGGAAAATGGAGACTTTGTTGTTGAGTGTAAGGTCCGCATTTAGTTTAGTTCAGTTGTTGCTATTATGCGCCTTATGACAGAAACCAAAGCAGGCGGTCTCAGTCGGCGAATATGCTGGCGCTATTGACATCACGCAGCCAATACCGGATGAAGGAAAAATGCATATATTATCCCGTTCCAACCGACCAAGTTATTGCATACTTTTCCTACCATCTGTCTGGTTATCGTGATCAGTCCTATGTAAAGTTCTTTCAAATATATAACTGTACATTGACAAAAAGAAAAGAAGGTAATATAATGAGGTTTTCACCCGCCTCCAGAATCAGAAGAAGGACGAATCGTGTTCGGGCACATCTTGAATTGCATGTTGTTTCATTGTACAATATGATAAGAAAACACTGTGAGTCACACACTAGTGCTGTTGCTTCACACCTAGCTCAGACTTATCACACAGTAAACATGACTGAGACCTTCGTTGTGCTGTACAAATTCCGAGGTCGGCAATCAAGACCGGCAAAATGTCGCATACTAGCCACAACCGGGGCTGTCAGCATCCGCTTCCACAACCCCTCTCTGTGTGTTCAAAAACAATGTTTATGTTCTCTTAAGCTGCCTTGACCCTCCTTCCACCCTGAAACAGGACATAGACCAGATGAAAATTAACAAAATACGAGAAAAACAATACACATCCGGTTTTGATTCAAGCCCGGAGTACAAATGTTTCTTTTCCTCTTTTTTGTCATTATTATTTTCATCACTTCTCACCTGTCTAATTGGTTCACTCCTCTAACTTGTCATTATATATTGTGATGTAATGGCCTGATTACAAACCAGTGAAAACGAGTTTGTTCTCCGAAAACAATGTTTCAAAATGCCCAAAAACAATGAAAATGTTCATTCGGCGTTATTCATAATCAGAAAATTGATTAAAATATGATGCGGTTGCTGGATATTGCACATGTTTCTCGAATCGTATTACAAACACAGCGCGGTGGATTTTGGAATAACAGAATTTTCGATGATATGCCTAACCAAGCAGTATCAACGCGCACAAAGGCAGGTAGCCACAGCTATTCCATCCCTGTTTGGGGATGGATATCAACCAAGTCCCGACAGGGATCTAAAAAACCGAATTGCCTGCTCCTGATTTTCGTACGTTACCATCAAGTAATTATCACTAATACAAACCACCAAGTTCACACTTTGATCAATTGTCCCATCAGCGCGATTTGTTTGAAGCTCAATGCAATTTCTTTTCACACAGACCAACCACGGAAAAGTAACTCTCTAAAACAAAGAGTCGACAGCTGCCTGTATTACCCGTCCGTGTGTTCGAGGCCAGTAATGGAAGCTACTTTATTTGCTACCGACGCGAAACAAACTACCAAGAATCGACTCGAATATTCCAGTGGTGAGGTGTGAAACTCACAAAAGTGAAAGTCGGGTTCGAGTCCCAAGAGAAACAGGGTGGATTCGCATTATTTATAAAGGAATTATCTCGTGGATGTCACTGATAAACTGAACCTTGAACAAAAAGATAATGATAACTAATTTTATAAGTAACGGGATTTGAACAGAACTCATTTTACCAAGATGTTCAGACTCCAATGTATCACGTTACTTAACGACCTTTGCTTAAATTCAAGCACTTTAATGTCCTAACATTTGTATTCTAATCGTGGTACCGAAACAGCTTCTCTCATCTTGTGTGGTCCCATTTTAGCAGTTTTGCATCGAACCAAACAGGATACCATTTGAGGAAACTGCAAAAGTCCTCAGTTATCAAAATATTTTATTTGCATCGGTCTAAAAATGGATTCGGAATGAAATTAAAGCGATTGATCTTCCCGTTTACGTGTTGATGTTAAAAAAGAGTAAGTTGAGCTAATTACTGGAAACCGTACTAATATCGAGGGAGCTGTTTACTGACACAAAGGTATTTGAATTTATTCTTTTTAATTCTCAATAGATTTTGACATTTTTATTGGTAAAATCCAACCCTTGCGAATGCAGGGCATGCGACTTTATTAACTGCGAAGTACAATTACATTCTTGTACAAAAGTGCCTAATAGGTGTCATTTCAGATAACATTCTTCTGTGATATTTACTTAGTGCACAACATGCCCAAGCAAATTATCAGGAAGGTCAATCAGCCACGAAGTTGCATTTTTCAAAATTACTGAAACTGACAACCAGGGTATTTTATTTATGTAATCTGGACAACTATCTAAACTCCATAAAATATGGTTCCACAATAGTTCAAAGACCACCGATTTAAGTGAATAATCTGTGAAAGCATTCTCATATCCTCGGGAGAGAAAATGGTTTCCACTTTACTATACGTACCCCATGAATAGAACAGAAACGTGAACTGCGGACTCACCATCGGTGATGGATACAGTGCACCAGAATACTTACAGCATTAGACATGATTTTGCATGAATCACTATTGCCCACAATGATTCGGGGTCACAGTTGCTGCTTGGTGTTTAATATCACCAAACCGTTTAAGACTTTACTCGGATCATCGTTTTGTCGTTAAACATGTATTTCTTTCAATTCGTTTCTGATTCATCTAGTTGTGTGGTTTATCTTAAAATCATTGTTGAACCAGTAGCCCCTACCTACATAGTATGAATCTGGCTGTTGAGGAACAGGCCATGTGAGTTTTATATTATTCTATTCGCCTGTGGGAAAATGTACCTAGATCTACGATCTCACAATAAATGGTCACACAAATCTGCATCGAACACAAAATCTGCGTAGTATGTGAACCACTAATGAAAGCAACAGCAGTGAGAATAGACAACATTCTAGCATCGAACAAACAAACCAATTGCATTCTCGTCTGGAAACACTTTGTGTGGTCATCCTGAAAGGCATAGAATATTATACGTTCCCATGACAGCATCATCCATATATCATTTCTACATTACTATTGGATTATTCAAGGAAAACCCAAAATATTGGGACTTAATCAACCATCAACTACTTTTAATTTCGACTACTGGCAGTTTCTCTCGTATCTCCGTATAGACATCCTGTTTATTACTTCCATCTACTGACTGGAACGGGCCACGAGGGATTACGCACTGAGATGCATCCGACCCCTTCGGTCTGAATGGTTATGTATCAAACGGTTTCCAAAATCGTTTGATCCATTTGCATTTTTGTTCTTTTTTACAAAATGATTTGACGTATCCACATATCTTCTTCGTTTCGAACTGAGTCCCTTAAAAAACTAAAGCATCCCCCCACCCAAACGAAAAAAATCAGCTGGTTCAGTATTTCCCAATTTGTAGAAGAGGGACATGGTTTTTAAAATACTTTCTCGAAAACGGTAATTTACGTCTCAAAAACTTCAGAAACTTTTTTAAATAATCCATTACTGATTTTTGTTGGCCACACTGTAAATTGCTATGGTAATATACATGTCATCTGGAACACACAGGTTGGTGCAGAAGCTCCTTTTTAAACCATCCTTTGTCATGTTAATACAACAATATTTGTGACAAACTATAAAAGAAATACATAAAGTCAAATTAGAGAATGTTGAGGATCAGTGTTCACACTCACTTTAGCTCAGGTTTATCTGTATTCTGTGCAATACGAATGCAGATAAATTAGGCCTCGTTTCTTTCTAACTGCGACCACACTATCGCCAAATACCCACTTATCTGAAACCTGGAAAGTACGATTTGGTTTTCTTCTTTACTAGGCTGTAACCTCTGAAAACTATTTTATCTACACGGGTGAGTGAAGTAAATAGCAATGCTCGTTCGAACTCGCTCGAATCTTTGAAGTCATATCTAACAGGGCGTCCCGAAATTGTTCCCCAAGACTGGCTATGCAATTTTTTACGTGACTTAAGAGATATGTACCACATATAAATTTTCTCATAACCCTTCTGGGAACCATTATGTGTTTACCGTTAGGGTCGAGGATTGGGCCGTTTCGGGAATTTACTTCTTACCGATTTCAAACAGTAAATACATCGGTTCCTTGAGAGTTAAGCGGTTCCTCTAACTAGTTCTTAAAATTCTTGTTTTGAACTACCTGGATAATAAAAAAGAATGAGTATAAATAAAATCATCCGTTCCCGTAGAAATATCAGACCAATTCGCAAAACGGTCCCGTTCTTTTCCATCATGAACACCAGAATTCTGACCCTCTCAACCTATCCACCATTAAAATATGTAATAATAAAAGCAGATATTTTCCTTTTCTCCAAATTAAAAAGCAAATGTACTTGCACTACCTATTTACTATGCCTACTAGTATCTGTTCACTGTTCATGATAGGCAGAAATTACGAGAGCAAAAATCATACACCTGATTAAATATTTGTCTAAATGCATTGGTCTCTACTGGATTCTGAAATTTGTGCTAGCATATAACTGCAGTTTAGATTACGTTTAAATAGGATTTCGGACAACAGCAATGATAGTGATAATGATACTCGTTTTGCCCCTCTATTCATTTATGCGACAACATTCCTAATTTCTAGAAGGGTTTCGCGATCAATCAAAGGCTGTCGAATGGAAAGGGACCAGCACTGGCAGGAATGTGACCTGGGAGGTGGATCTCTGAATCCCTCAATGATCATCTTTTTCTCACCTCTGGGCAGGCACATTTTCCAGGGTTGAGATACTTCTATTTCACCACGGGGATTAAAATATCACCATCGCGTTGCTAAGGTCCACATAAATTTGCGAAACAAACATGCGACGAGGAGAATACTCGGTTATATTTTGTTTTACATGCTGGAAACAACACCAGATAATGGAGCCTCGCAGTCACGTTTATTTCTGCCGACCAGACTACAAACGTCCAGGCAAAAATATCAGAATGGTGGTCTGATTTAATTACCCCTGTCAAGCTCATTGTTCCGGTGGAGATATACCTATCGTGTTATGAAACTGAAAATTGTCTTAACTGCGCATGCTTCTCATCCGGGTCGCTGGTCTGTATTAGTTAAATTCAGAGATACATTGTACTTAGTGAATCTAAAAATAATAGCACACAACCGTGTATTTCTGGTTAGCCAATAGGACGTTCACAGCATCTGTGTTGCTCACAAATAATCAAATAATCTTTTGCGTCCAGGTTTGGTAGTTATTGGACCCATACGGCACAAGATAACATTCCATATGCCACCTTCTTCAAGCTCTCTAGTTAGGAATCGTAGTGAGAGGGAACAGATATTTTCTTCTCTATTTGCGAAGTCTACTGAATTTTATACAGGGAAATATAAATGTTACAGATTGTTGGTGTTTAAAGAATGTGGTATAACTCACGTTGTGTTGATGTGCTATCGACATTATGCTAAGATTACCAGTTTATATTCTGCAATTGGAATGACTGGGTGTTATCCAGGCTGATTATCAGTAAATTTTAAAATTTTCGTGTGTTAGTACGTAGTTATTAGAAGGGATATTGATTTGTTATTCCTATTGGACACGTGTACAGATATGTGTGACCTTCCTCACACAAGAAATATTCGGTTAAAATCCTGGATTAGGACTAATTTCTAAATTACTCCCAGGAGCAAGGGTTTTAATAAACGAATCTCAATTTCAAGCAAGATAAGCAAGCTGGCAGGGAATTTGTTGATTGAAGCTATACATTGTTTTGCCTACGAATATGAGATTCTTCGGTAATTCTTTCACTTGTTCTGTCTCTCCTAAACTGTTCATCAGATACATTGATAAATCTTTGTAGTTAGCACGTACGCCATTTCACAGTTTATTTGTTGTGTAAACTTTTTCATTGTACAAATGCTGCAAATGTGTTCCTTCACGTACTATATAAAGAATTACATATTCAATCCAAGCAAACGATCTCAATATCTGATGCAGTCATGCTACTGTTAGACTATAAAGGCAAATATAATCCTCATTGTATACATCAGCGTTTTGTGTATATTGCAATGGGAATGCGTGCAGATTTACCTCAAGTTCAGGAAGTTTACTTCATATGCATTTGTTTCAGTATGCTTCAGTGCTGCACATTTCTCGGTGTAGTTATCAGATTTCGCGCTGACCAAACATATAAAAATTACTTTTTACAAGGGGAGCACTCTGGCATTGCGTATTTTCGGCTGGATGTTACGTGAACTGAAATGTTTTACGTACGCGGTAGACGGACTTGAACGAAGTTTTTGCATCGTGCTATTTATGCCTTCTTTCTAATTACGGTTGTCCATTTACCACTCGGTAATCCATTAATGATGAAGATGCACTGAATCAACTGTAAACTTTTTTCATCGCATTTCATTTATCATCTCCAGAACGTATAAAATTGATAACTTTCCATGTAAAACTAGCCTTTTTCGAGAGGAAAAGTGCGTCGCTGACTTGGCTTGACTCGACTTGACCTAAATTGTTCCTTACCAGCTTCTGATATGAAAACTTTGCACATTTAAAACTACCTTTAATACGAATACGACCATGTGAGTGGGACACGGACAAAGTTGTAGGAACAAAAGATGAAAGGCGGATGCTAAAAGGTAAAGTTATCATTAGTAAGACGGAAACACCAATCGTCCACCTAAGTTGCTTGATTTAATCCGGGCCAGTACAAATGATTCAAGAGAAAACCAAAATGACCCACTGGCTCTTGTTGTTCAACTTAGAAGACATAAAGAGTTGCGATTACTTTTAATTCTGCGCAAATCGATGGTAATTTGTGAACCGGACCTTAAAGTTAAGCATGGGTTTAAAAGACTTACGGTGGATGATCAAAAACAAATCTTTTACACGAATTTATACTCAGGCTTCTAGTAGAACGAAGTATGAATCATTATCCTGAGGAGATATTACCTACCCAGGTAACTTCATTCTGTGGAATTTCCGGGCCTTTTTCAGTCGTACCGGTGATACTTTACCCGAAGTTCGAAGCACCTCAAAATAAAATTCATTTACAAATCCGAACATGTTTTATTTCGATCCAAATCGATAATGGTGATTGGCAAGATATATCGACTTTCAGCGGGATACATTTTTGTGGGATATTTGCAGCCTTCTATGGTTCATCGTATCCAAACCCACATACGATAAACAAACCCATTGCTAAAATGACAAGCCTCGTGATTTTAATCCCCTGATGACACCAACCCATGCCTTCATCTATTGGGCTTGCAATGCCGCCTTCGTATCACGTGATACTGGCCTCATAGATAACTGTCACTGCCGTATACCGAACCGAGTGTGAGACAGCGTGGGAAAATTCCCGTCCGCGATTAGGGACAGGGATTTCCTGCACGAAGTTTTGGCCGTAATGCACACAGGATCCTTCCATTCATTCGACTTGCTAGGTCTCTTACCTCTGATGTGTACTGGAGAGGGTTTAAAAATTTAGACGATAACTGATGCTCCTAGTCGCCTTAAAACACAGCAAGATACCGCAAACAAGACTGAAAATGAAAGGCCTGTGCAAGCCAACGTTGGTCCGCATAAAAAGGTGCCGACAGAATCCAAACGCAGTGGTTTCTTCCATCTCTGTTGCGATAACAATGTGAACGATAACCGAAGTACACTCACGCGACTCTGGAGGTAATGCTCAAGCTGATGCGAACTGGAGATTTCTTTTTTCAGTACTTTTGGCTGTCATCGTGAAGAAGCCTTTTTGGACCACATGGCGTGAAATGGCCAGAGAATGAATTAATTTTCCATAACCTTACAATGAAGCCCTAACCACCAAACATATTGGCCGAAAAACGTCCCCTACTGAATTATTCGCATGGTAAACCTATCTAAATATACCCCAGGTTGATTTATGTGGTCCTGTTGATCAGACTAACTATACTTCCATGCCTTACTGATTGTTGGCTTACTTTGCTCAGAGCTTTTTACCCTGGTAACAAGGGTCACGCATTCAACCATCTATTGTGCAGCAAAGAATCAGCATAGATTAGAGGAAAGTTGGAATGAAATCGTGTCATTACCCGATGGTCTGATAAACCTCCACGAGGTCACAAAACTCAAAATGTATACTGAGACATTTTTTGTATGCATAACGATCGAAACCACCTGTAAGTGTGCAGTATATCTGTCAATAACTGCAAGCCTCGGGTGTTATCGATTTCGGTTCAGAAAAGAAACACTTGTCATGGTGAAGAGCGGAGATGTACGTTTTTTAATTTTAACTAAGGAGTATTATTATTCTGTTATTATTCTCTTTGACGATTTGTTCACGGTTTTACCTGAGAGCGTTTTAGAAGTGGCTTGTCCAACAGCCTAGGGAACCCCTTTCGGAAATACCACGGCACATGAACATTGGAGTCTTGGAATGATGAGGAGAACAGCTACAAAAACCTTCGATTTATGTCGTGCATCATGAAAATTGAAAGCATTCTACCAGGAAATTCAAGTGTAGTGATGCAACTGTTGTCCACAAGCAGGGATTTTAGTAGAGGACTCGTAACGATTGAGTAATTGTTGTCACGAACGTTGGTCGCAAATACAAGATAGCTCTTCTTCATCATTCAATATACAGGTGAAAGAACACCGCTTATCGCCAGTGTAATGAGTAAATCAAGGCACGACAATCGGCTACTGGACGCAGCAAAGCTCATCCAAGTAGTTTTTCCATGGTGAATCAATTCCAAGTATCAGAACATTACTGAAATTGAATGTCAGTTCAGTCTGATTAAATGAGACCACAAAATTCGTGATGTTTGCATAACTATGAAACCAGCCACCTGGTGGCACTGTTGGTATAACGGAAGGACGGATTATTTATATTTCATAAAATACGGCAGTTTGGTTCAATGTATGTTCCATCCAAGAGGAATTCACTTTAATTCTCGTGAGTTACACCGTCAATCATACTAAGGTTTTCAGTAACATAACCTAATAATCTACTCGAAAACCATATTAACTTTGGAACCTGATACTTATTGCCTCAAATATATGGCTTAGTTGGGAACGAAGTGGTTTATTGAAGTTGTGGGCGTTTGCTCAGTCGCAAACGTATGAGTTGACTGATTAGCCTGTTTGACTACCGTGTTTGTAGAAAGTGATTTTAACCCACCTTCCCTCCCTAAACCCACCACCAGTTTTGCTGATAGACTTTATCATTTGTCTAACGTATGGGTCAGTAATCTGAATGAATTCATGTGTCCTTGAATAATGATCTACTCCACGTCTCAGAGGCATAGTGGCTCAATCAATCTGGTTGGATAATGGGTTCGAGTGATCGTAGGTGTGTAGCTCATCAAACGTATTTAGAAACACGAACGAAAAAAATCTATCATTGAACAATCGAGTTCAGAAAACAAACAAGACCTACGCTTTCCATTTACTCAATGTGTTTATCATTCAAACAGACCCGATTCTATGTTTCAGATGGGTTTCACGATAGAAGGACAAAAGTAGGGTGAATTAACGCATCCCAAACAATTGAACACATGGGGTGAAGATTATCAAACCAAATGGTTTGGGTGACATGGAAGTTTTTATTGCTATGTGGTGTATCTGATAGTAAACCCGTGTACAGTTATTTATTCATACTGACTTTCATATACGCGACCAAAATAAGACAGTTATGTAGTATGTACGGTGACCTCCAGTTGAGTACCTCTCGCTTCTTTGTGCTCCTTTGGTCGACGTTTTACAGCAGGGAAACATATTACTAACCATTTCACGGTTTCATGGAGTGATATCTCAACTGAAAAATTCCCGCAGATTTCAAATACTCTACCTACAATGTTCTCCTAGCAAGAAACATTTTAATTTTATTTTATCACACATAATCCTCTTCGGTAGGAGAGTTTCACTTGCTTTTACCATTGCAATTATCGAGAACGATAATTCGGCTACAATGGGTTGAACAATCACTAATCCTGACATTTAAAAATGTACCGCATTTAGGGGTTTTCTCATTTTCTTCTTATAAAAATCATTTCATTTGAGAACGATTATATCAGCAGAACCAAACCCGTCAGGATAAACCCAGGCATGTCATTCATGGCTGTGAATCTCTATCACCAAGCCCCGTTTCCAATGCTAATTGTTTAAACGTACACTACTGAGCTTTCTAAAAAATACACTTAAAATCTTTGATGCCTTTTAAGGCTAATTCATTATTATTAGTTATTTAATCCCTTGAGGTGATCGGCTGTGACTGAAAACCCTTCCTAAATAGGTTAGCCATACTAGATCTCAACAGTTTGTTTAACACCAGCATCATGAGATAGAGCCTCCTTCCGTCTGCCAGTCAGAACGACGAAACACCAACGCATAGAGTCCTATGTGAGCCAAGTGAGGGACGATTCAAGTGATTGCGAAGTGAGTCACCTATAAGTGTCAACTTACTGTTGAAATTCGTTGTGAATTAGCATGAATAGCTCGAGAGTGATGTGCTTTACTCATAATTTTTCACTCGCATTGAATTAGATCTACAGTTGAGGATTGACTGATATGTGCCACTGATAACCTGCTGTACAATCGGCCACGCCAATCGTACGAGTCGACATTTGGTTCAAAGTTTGATGAAAATAACCTTGGATGAGTTAAATGCCGACAAAATCCTTTCGAATCTTCACAATAGAACACGTTTCCAACAGGGAGGAGTTCGTGCGTATTAGCGAGTCAATAAGGATCATTTTCCGACCCTACTTGATACATCAAACGAGGTCAGTAGGATCATATTATACTTTCATCTCCAGTAGTAGGCAAAGTTATTCACTATCTCATCAGCACAAGCGAAAACACCGTCTTCTTTAGAATAAATCACCATGACCCCATACTATGACGTAATAAGATTAAAGATGAACAGTTCGCTCGATTTTATGGTGGTTGGACTACGAATACTAAGAAAATATCACCGTATCACAGATCAAATAAGAGCCAGTTTATTAAATTTACCTAAAGTATTGCAGAATAGTAATCACCGTGAGGAATCGTAAGACCAAATAGCATTGCTTTTGGTCATATACCATTCTCAGCACAGCAAATGCCATACTGACAGCAGAAAGCTCTGCAGGTCCTTTTTCATTGTACCATGCCCAAACGTTTAGGAATTTGAAGCTCATCATTCCTATATTCAGGTAAAGTTCCTCAGTGATAAGCGGTAGTCCAGTGAGTACTAATTAGTGTGAAATAAGCTCTGCATTGTAACCAGTCGTGAACATGAAATAAGGAATAAACCGCACCGATTCGTTTTTTCACTGATCCGATACTGTGCCTTTTCGTGTGCTCTAAGTTCTTCCCTTCAGACTCAACCTTTTCACTTGTTTACCGTTGTCCTCCAGTCACAGTCCCTTTTTCGGATAACTACTTTAACGAAGACGGGTGGATGCTTGAATTCTGCTGCATTTGTAATTTATCATTACCAGTAACCAATTCACTTGAGTAATGTCCTTCAATTTTCGCAGTTGTTGGCAATGCAGAGTGAAATTTAGAATCAGACGTCTACAAAACTTATCAATAAAGTAACATTCGGAAAGAATATTTTTCTTTTATCCATAGACTTTCATAAGTGAAACATTAGGCACCAACTAATACTCTTGGTGATTATTCATCTTCGTGCAAGGTAAATACTAGAAAAGAGTTGTCGAACAATTGTTTACATGAATTAAACACAATTTGAAAGATAACTTGAATAAATATAGGTACACACATATAAGGCATACACAGATTATTTCTGAAATTTTCAAACTGATATCTACTTCATATTTTTCAGCATACAAAACTGTACAGGATTCAAAGAAGGCTGACGCAGACTTTTACTGCAATACCTCTCACTTTCACACCCGTACAGTTGGTTGAATACAAACTTGTTTAGTCGACCCGGTGGAGAGTACCTATGAAGGATTCACATACGATACTAAGGTAGCTAATTAACGGTGGAAGTCAGCAAATAAGGAGAAAAAAGTGACATGATGCTAAATTAAAACCTTTAGATAGAACCTCATGTTTGGAGGTAAATCATTATAACGCCCATGGCAACATTGGAATTAGAAATAGCTTGTATTGCCTGCGTAATTCAGACTACAGGATGTCAACTGTGACAACTGCGCTCAAATTACCAATTCTTTTCCATAATCCTCAGCTCAGATGCCTCTTTTTACCGTCAGAATTTTGAACTCTGAATAGTTTGCTTTCGGGTCAACAGAAGTCGCTCACCTACGTTCGGATAATATAAGTTCAGCCGCCTACAAAGATCCGTGTTTACCTTTCTTTTATTTCACACAGTTAGACATTGGAAATAATGTTTTACATTGCTTGTTTCTGATGTGCCCTTTTTCACGTTGATAAAAAAGTCCATGTTATAACCACATCAGGAGGATATTAGTCACTTTTATTTGGATTTGATCTGGTCAAGCAAGTATGAAGCACTATTTGCAGATTAGAATCGTCTTACCCGATACAGAACCGACTGTGTTTACTAAATGTAATGCCTGTTGTAATAATGAAACGTACGTAACCTAAGCATGAACAAATGATGAAACGTTTCCACGTTATTATCATTATTTTTATCCATAAGCAATAATGAATGATAGATGACAGACCTCATTCGGAGTAATGACCAAAGTGAAAAAAGTTACACTATTGTTGAGAAGAAATTTGTCCATCCGTAGAACCAGCAAAAATGTCAGATTGACCGGGTCTACTATACTTAGACAGATGCAACTGAAATACTTTACCAATCGGTTTTGTACAGATCCTAACAAGCCTTCGATCAGTGAGCGTAGTCTTCCAGTCGACATTGCAGTTGACGGTAGACATGAGTGACTGAATTTAAAGGAAGCCAGTCTTTAGGCGGTACCTTAATGACGACTATTATTTTACATGAACCTATCCGACCTGAAGTCTATACCTGTTTGTGTTAATCTCCAGCGGGTTTTCCTGAGACCATTGTACTTGTATTCGGAAGAAACATCCGGGCATAATCCTAGATTGTAACTTTAGTAAATAAGTTGTACACCATTATATACAAGGAATGTTACATCAGTGGATCTTTTGGTGAAAAAATCTTTTAATAAAAGTAAGGAAATATTTGAAAGCATGTCAGCATTACACGTCATTCCATTATATTCTGAAGACCTGGCGACACATTCAAATGTGTGACTGTGGATCATTTTATTTGCATTTCTTACTATGAATTCACAACTAACTGCATTTTAACTCATTTTATTGGCATTTAACAGATGTTTCAGTTAGTGATCTACAGTACAGCTGTCTATCTTTTCTATCAAAACAAGCATTTGCAGTACCGTCAGCTTCATTTCATTCCATTCCGTATGATCATTATATTTGGATCATTGACAGTTGAATAACTGTTAAACCTGCAATATCATCACAGATTATAAATGGCTACTTTTGTTTTGTTACTTCACATGTTGACATATAGTGAATCGAATAGAACTCTCGCAGGACACCGCCGTAGCCATTTGCAGTTGCAAAGAGCGTTAAACCACTGATGATATAAACAGCACTAAATAATCTACCGTTGTAGCCTTGGTTCTGCCTTGATTGACAAAACATTTTGCCCATATGTGTTCACAGAGTCCGTAAAACTTACCGAAAATTGAAACCGGATGCAATTTTCGCATTTGCGTCATCGAGTCGACTGAACGAGTAAATCGGATTGCAGTATTTTACATCCCAATCCAGGTCACAGTCCCACTGAATATCGATTCCAATAACTCCACCCTTACAGAATAGACAAAACGATCATGAGGGGAAAGAGTTATGCGACGCTTATTCCAGTTGTGATATGTGATTGGTGTGTTCCGGCATTTATGAAGGAAACGGGGGCACAGAGCTTCTGCGATAAGATCAGTAGAACAATTTCAGCTGGACAACGAAGTACAGCAGCAATAAAACTGTTGTTCAAGATGAGCATTGCCTTAACAAAAGTGAAGATGACAGTCCTCGAAAGATACATTTGTATCTCATTCAAAATAAAGAGCATGAAAAAACAAGTAAGACACTATGCAAATGTCCAGTTTGAATAACAAGAACAAGTTGTGTGAAGTGCAATCGAAAAACATCAAGCGTTGATTGAGGACCGCTGTAAAAAGTGCATAAATTATCGCAAGTCAAATAACTCAAAACTGTCCAAAACTCTGTTATGCTCTAACTGAACTGAAAGGCTTCTCTTTAGGAACAAAATAACTTGTTATAAGCAAATTATGTTATGGTTACCAGCTCAGCTCGCCTGTTGTCTAAGAACAAATTTGGGGAGTGTTTTATGAATTGACAACTTGTGTAAAAGCTCCACATCCAAGATGGAAGTGACAAGATGAACTGAGAATTGCGTATCACCATTTAAACACCTCATTTTGTCAGTCTACAAGTTCAAAAGGTACTACAAAGCTTTATTGTTTCATTGACATAGCTTTTTCGCGGATATTACCTATTAAAATATCCATGGTGACATAAGAAATGAAACAGTAGCAAAAACCTTTTTTCGATAAGTTCACTGCTTTTGTTCAAAAAGCAAAACGTATCACAATCTTATCAAGGTCCTAGCCAGTGAAGGCAGTTAGCCTATTTGATCATCATATAGCCCGTAAAACAGCAAATATAATTTTGCATGATTGCATGATTACGAATAACTGAAAAAGAGCTTGTTCTCTGCATTGTTTGTTCTGATGTATTCTGTGAGGTTTTTCGGACAATTATTACCGTCTTACTACTTGAACACTAGACATTTTGGAAGCTGATCCTTCGCTCTTCGTGTGAGTTGAACCTCATAAGGTTCTCCATTGACATTCTAAATGACGTAACCCTAGATTTCAATATCGGCGCCTTTTTAACTCGTGCGTCAGACCTGACAGCTTAATATCGTGTATGATGGAAAATTTCCCTATGATGATGGGGCACTACTTCAACTTTACTTTCGTTCAGTTTCACCATTTTGTCCATTCCCTCTGTCAGATAGCCCAAATGATGAAACGGTTTGTGATGTCCCTTGACCTTTGCACTCCGGACGACTTCTTCCCACTTCACTGTTTTTGGTACTTAACCTTTCATCGTTTCTCAGACGTTGGTTAGCTGGCACGCTAACCATCCCCCCCCCTCCCCGCAGATATCAGAAATTAAGTTTTGCTTTTCTCTTCATCTTGTTGCTGTAATTTGGATGTGGCAGCATAAATAAAACAGGGACTGAAATTGATATTGCTTTTCGGTGTTGCGTGTGATTTTGTAGTAGTCTGCACACTGAAAATGTCCTATAACTGTACAAAAATTAATAGTAGATGAATCAAACTGATTAGGTCAAACATTCAGATTGATTGATTTTAAGATCATCGATGGCGATGTTTGAACTTACACCAGATCAAACTTGAATGAACTAGAAAACTGTTAAAGTATGAGTAACTTTATGAAAACAGCCCGTGTTTTCTCTTCTATTACTAAAAATCACTTTTGAAAAAATTGGTCTGAATAAACATTTTAGGTTGCCTCACAATCTCACGACCTAGTCGTGCAGATCGACACGTCGATCTAACCCCAACTCGTCTCCCCCACAAACAACATCCAATCCGAATGACCCTTGACCATTTCAGCACAACCATCTCCTATATGATTTGTAAAGACTTGAGAATGAATCATTGAAAACAGTTGTTTGTCTCTGAAAACGTCTTCTGATGTCAGATTGTGGATAAGCTAGTTTCAGTACATCCACCTATGAACCATGCACATGTGTTATCTTACAGAATCATCCAGGTGGAGAACAATTTAACGGGAGCATCAGGTGAAAAAGAGTCGAAAACCGAGCAGTAGGCGGAAATCACGAAGAAGAAAAATCTCGAATGCAACTAAGTCCTTTGCCTTGAAACCTTGCTATAGTACCTAAAGTCTCCAACCACGTTGGAGGTGGGCATCGTATACCGCAGCCGGTAGGTCTCACACGTCTTACGTGGCCCAGTTCACTGGGCAAGGTTTCCATACCTTTCTGCGATGACATGGACTAACCACCTTGACCTATCTTTCAACCACTACCTGCCTTGGCGAACAGCTTACGTCGAAGAAGTCGATCGGTGGGCATGCATAACACATGTCTCATCCACCCTAACTTATTTAGATTCACTACTTATTCCAGTGACTGATCTCTGGTGCCCAACACTCTACACCTAATCTCAGCATTGCTGATATGGAGTTCCCACCGTATTCAAGAAATATGACGAATATATCGGTGCTCGAATACCAACAATCTTCGTCTATCTTCTACTCTGAGCTGTACTAATTACCGGCCCTACTTGTCGCTAGGTAGACTCCCCCTTTAGCGGACAAACGAAAAGCACGTCAGTGCTGCAGATGAATGAGGTGGGCAAATTTCAGAGGCGCTTTCCGCTTGCTCGACAAAACTCGATCTAAAACCTGATCACCTGATGAGATGTGACGGCAGCGGCACCAGAACTGATCTACTCCAGCTCGGGCATCCTCTGTAGCAATAGGATTTGTTTTAAAACAAGTCCGTTGCCGCAGCGGAATTTTACAGTTTGATAACGCAAAACGCGTTCCAGTCATTCTTTCAGTACTACATACACAGTTGAGGATTACTTGCAACTTACCTGGAACCATAACAAGGCCCGGGCATTTTGAATCAGACAGAAGTAATACATAGCAATCTAAGTCCTACGAAAATTCCACAAAAGAATCCCTCACCTTTGATGTGGATCGGTACAACCACCGATTCCTACCATTCCTCGGGAATCTGCTCACCACCGCAGATTACCCGAAATTAAAATTTCGCCGATTCCCTTTGAAAACGACAGAGATAACCAATCCGATCCGGCGGATTTTTAATTTCCATATGGCCTATCTCCATTTTTGCCTCCTTTTTGATTAAAGCATGATATCAACCTGCACTGGTTCTCTTGAAGGTGAATTCGGAGGGGCCCCTGTTGAAGCGGGTCAGCTGAACTGTTCCTCAAAGTGCTCCGCCAAAAAGTCCAGACTATGTCCCATCGAATGGGCCAGTGAGCCATCGGATTCCTTGGTTAACCCCTCACCGCCAGGCTTTGTTGGACCCATTCCTCTAAGCAAATGGTAAAGAAATTTACTACTGGCAACCGACGCAGCCTTCTCCTTTTTCCTACATCTTCCAATCCACCAGTGCTCAGGGTGATTTCTCAAAATCCTAGTAAGGTGTAACCTAAGGGGTTTGCGCACTTCGTTGAATACGGTACTTGGAAGAATGGCTTGCGAGCATCTAGTAAAGTAACTAATGTCGCAGAAATCCATCGTTTGTGAGGCAAGGTTGACCCGTAGTCTTGTATTGCATCGGAATAAGCGTAAAGTGATTCCTCGATCTGTTGAAAGTGTTCAATTTTTCCCTGGACCTTCAACTGTCCAGGGACAGATCGTCGGTTGTTGTCTAAAAACAACTGCGTGTGGTGAGTAGCTTTGGCGCGGGTGCAACCGCAAAACAGATGTGGAACGGAAAGAGCACTTGCTAGGTGGTGATCAGATTTCACGAGGGTGTGGAACAAAATAAAGGACAATCTTCCATTGATCCACTCCAGTGAGGACCATTGACAATATGGTCAGTCTGCTTTGAAAGTTGTGTTGAAGTAGGAGGATGCCATGTCAGAATACATGGCTTATTATGACACAAGTTAGTACTTGACAGAAATAATTTTTTGTCGGAGCCTAGCTGAAATCGGCAATCGCCGCTATCTGTACGACCGGCTGGGATGGCAAATAGGCCTCCAATATGCCTTGAGAATTCCCTAAAAGCCCAACTTAGTCGATGAAGTCCCTAACAATGTCCTCCCCGTCCGCAGAACGCAAGCTTCGAAACAGTTGAGACAGATAGTGCTAGAGTTCTTCTTTGATCTCGAAGGAACTGTAATCAGTGGGCGAGTACACAGATACGACGAACAAGTCTCGGCCTTTCAGCCTGCTGTTGTGGACATGTACAAAACCGTCCGAAAGAACTGCTCACAAAAGACTGCTGAATGGAATCCAGTCAGATTGTGCACTGTCAGCTCTCGTGCTTAAAGCGATCCGGGAGTCAGCCTCACCAGAAGCCCTAGATACTGGGTCACTCGACAGGCAAATTATGAAGTGACAGACTGAGGTTGTATCTGGGGTGCGAAGCTTGACCACAGAAATGGAGTCTTGTGTGCGCGATTCAGAGATATGTCATCTATTCTAAAGGTTGCAAGAGTTCCGTCGAAAGTAGTCTTCTATCCTATTTGGAATATTGTGTGGGTGTTTATCACCGCCGAGTGAACCTAACATGCAGACTTTAGAAGCGTGTATGATTTATACCCTACTCTGGAATGATCTATTCTTCAGAGCCGCAAATACACATGGTGCTTTGTTTCAATCTCAAATGGAAGAAGAGAAATTTGACATAGAACCCTCTACGGGAAGGATGCTCAAAGTTTCTAACTAAATTAAGTATCGAATCAGCAAACTCCACAGAATGGGTTTTTTCTTCCGAGAAATCTAGCTGTAGCTTTTAATTAAAAATTCTGGCCTACGAAGCAGTCAGGGGTAATCGAGCACCAGAAAGTACCCGATGCACCTGTTATGAAAGTGTTTCCGGTCTGTAACACGGGGCATGATTTTTCTGAATATCTCGTTTTGTCCTTGCTGGTGGTGTATTATCGATCGGTTTTCTAATTTATCCCTTCGCCTCAAGCACCAAGTGGAGGAAGCTGAGGGTGGACAGGATAGCATTTTTTTGAGATTGGTTTTCTTCAACTTAGGTGGGTGACGGCCGCGCAGCGAAGAACGATCAACTTCCCACCGTCGAGAGAAACCCCTTTACTGCATTCCTTATTGAGTTTAGTGAAGATTTTTTCTCAGTAGATATCTTCTCTCCCTCAGTATGTCAGGCCAGAAGGAGGTTCGCAGTGTATCGACAAAACGATACGCCAGGTGGTGTGTTAAGTGAAAAGATATGATATCGGTAACACGGCATTGTCGGTGGAAAATTATGAGCGTCCGATTATAAAACTGCCTCGAGGAAGGTTATTCACTGTAACCGAAAAGTCGGCTGGTAATTTTTCACCGACAACGCTGTGTTACCGATATTATATCTTTTCGTCTAACTTCTCTCCATTTATCACAGGAGTGTCCTCTTCAGAGGCTTGGTGGATAGAACCAGATAATTACTATTAACTCATTCCCAAAGACTGGACCTAGTTTGACCTCTCCCCTTCGACCTGTCCTGTGTGATGTCATCTCCAGTTTAAGTAAGCTGTATAGCTCCTTGTGTGGTGGAGGCACGTAAGCCAACAGGCCACTACAATGTGCTGTCTCGTCGTGATGTAACTGCGCATCAACCGACTACCCAGTGATGTTCCAAGTTCTTCATAATTCTGGTTGGGTACCAGTTTACCTAATCTGTATTTCTTAAGCAGGTCCTCCCACCGACTGGACGGAATACTCGAAATGTTTAAATTTTCCAGCGATCCACCAAAGCGTTGACCACTGCAGCCTCCGGTTACTTTTTCAATCAGCTCGATATTTCCTGCTTAAAATCAAAATAAATATAGAGAACTCAAGAATGATAAAACAAGAAAGAAAACTTTTGGACTTTCGAGGGATTGCATGGTATTCAATTTCTGACGGTGGTGGGTTATTAGAGGTTACCTTTAGGTTATATGGTTCTCATAGACCGTAGAACATAACCAGAAGTCACTTTTTCATTTATTTTTCCTCTTTTATACAGTCTTCCTACAATTTTTCACAAAAAGGAACTTGATTTTCAATCCACCATGAAGCCCTAGCAAACCTTTTTTGGTAAAATAGTGTGTATCACTTGCGGCATAACACGAATCTGGTCAGAAAATATAAATCTACGCAGATGCGCTCACCCAAATGAAGATACTTGGGTCCACCCCAGCTTCTTCAAAGATTTTGGACAGTTTGAAGATCGGACAGTACTTGTACTCCTCGTGATTTTTATCGTACGTACATGAGCGGAGGAAACGTTTGGAGGACCACGGTAGTATATTGCGTCTGCAGAACAAGTAAGGGAAAAGCGGATGGAATAGGGAAACTTTTTATCTTTCGTATCACTCTTGGATCTTTATCAAAGGGAAGAAAATGTACCAGACCTATCCCGCAACATCGTCAATTCATTGGACGCCCTGAGTTCAAGTTCTCTAGCAAAAATCGAAGATAACTTAATTAAGGAGAAGCACTGGCCATTCGTAATCAAAACCTCGATCTAAATAAGTGATGTGAAAGGTTCATCTCTTTTTCTTTGCTTCAGTATTGTACATAGTGAATAACCTCGCACTCTCCCTACCATTCTCTTGCTAATAAAGTGGGAGTTCATGAATTCATGAGACTCGTGTTGACCATAAACTTCAATCAACATACACTGTCTTAGACTCTAGCTTTTTGCACATGTCTGACTTATGTCGATTCCAGTATCTTCAAACTTAGTAACTTCATAGCCGACGAGATCCAAATTCACGCTAAAAACTGCTATTTTAGTAGGTAATATGTATCACCACGAGGGCAGATGTTAGTGTCTGACATATTGAATATTATATGTGCGATTTCTCGGGTCAGCTTGTGCAGTGCACGCAGCACACGCTTGCGGATGCTTCACTTATATTTATATTCTCCATTGTCATCTATAATATGTACATTCGGGGTCCAATCAGTGATGCGTAATTTATACTTAGACAAATCAAAGCAGTTACTTAGACATGAAAACACACCTTTGTTTTAGTCTTACGTTTAACTGATCGATGGAAATATTGAATTTACCGGGAGATATTGCTCAGTATTGTTACGTTTACTCAACAGTAGGGGGAGGCACATCCACATCCATGAGAGCCTTCATCGAAATTACGAACAGATTGAAAAGGGCAAACTGAAATGTTTTACCGATGGAACACCTGACCCGTAGCCAGGAGGTCCGCTACGGACAGCATAGATAGATGCTGCCTGGAGCCTCTCCAGTTTGTGGATAGGCGGACGATCACTCCGCTAGTTCTCTATGAGTAAAGTGTGCTCAAAAGATAAGCGGTTGTGAATAATCACCAGCTGTGATCCCATACGTGGTGGGATTTTCCTCTCGGCCAGTTTTCTCCACTGAGAAGAAAAAATAAATTGACTGACACCACTGCTACTTGGTAAGTGTCGCCGGCCTTCATACTAGGCAATAACTCCTTGCGATGTTCCTCTTATCCGACAAGTTTTACCAAAAAAGATGAATGAACCATGCAAATGGCCACCAGCACATGGGTACCAACGGTGCTGCCTTGCAGGACGTGCTTGGAAGTGCGAAGGCTAGAGGTATATTCTCGAACAAAAATACGTACTTTGAACCGGCGACCGAGTGGTATAACAGCCCAAAATCTACAACTACGAAAGGAATACTCATTTCAGTGGCTGACTACTATCACTCTGTTTTGTTTTGCATTCCCATTTTTGCACTTGCTGCTGTTGCTGCGTAGGCACCATGATTGATTTCAAGCCAGTGTAGGACATAGTCGATGATTGATAGAATGTATTTTAAAAAAAATGTCCTTTTGCAAAAATTATTACATGAGAAGGGTGAGACCAGTCGAAATGCTCATCATGTTCAAGACTATAAATTTCTAATATAAATATCAGAAAAATCCCAACGAACACCTTTTAGAGAACACAGTTTGGCGAAAAAGCTCTTTTTCAGTGATTCATAATCATGCCATTGCATCACAATATATTATAACAAGTTAGAGGAGTGAACCAATTAGACAAATGAGAAGTGATGAAAATAATAGTGACAAAAAAGAGGAAAGGAAACATTTGTAATGCGGGCATAAATCAAAATCGGATGTGTATTGTTTTCCCGTGTTTTGTTAATTTCCTTCTGGTCTTTGTCCTGTTTCAGGGTGGAGGGAGGGTCATGGCAGCTTAAGAGAACATAAAAGTAGTTTTCGAATACATAGAGAGGGGTTGTAGAAGCGGATGCTGACAGCCCCGGTTGTGGCTAGTATGCGACATTTTGTCGGTCTTGATTGCCGACCCCGAAATTTTTAAAGCACAAGAAGGTCTCAGCCACGCTTGTAGTGTGACTGGTTTGAGCAAGGTGTGAAACGACAGCGCTACTGAGTGACTTAACTGCTCCAGTGTTTAACCACGTGGGATGGTATTCGCGGATGCGTTCAGACAAACGCCTGGCTGGGCGGCCAATATACTTTTTCCACAGGAACAAGTGAATGAATGAACACAGAATGTGGCTGCAGAATCAGGCGCTCTGTCTTTCAAAGGCAAAAGCACCACTGGCCGGGACTCGAATAAAACCCAGAGGTTAGTTGCGTAGGACGTTTTGCTGATTACCTCTGTATACAATCTCTGCCAACGTGTCCCCCTTGAATGACAAAGAGGTGTAGATCGGTTTTCTTTTCATCCCAAACTTCCTTGGGGTTTCCACTTTAACTCGCATTATCTCAACTAGCCGAACCGGGTAGCCGTTTTGAAAGAAGGTTCTTCGAACCGTTTGCTGTTCTATTTCAAATGTGTCCTCCGAGCATATTCTTCTTGCTCAATTTGTGAGGCATCATATTAGGTTCTTTTTAATCTTTAGTGGACAAAGCTGTGGAAGCGAGTGCATTGCCCATTCCGTGTTGGTTTTCTGTGTACCGACCGGCTGACTGAGTCATCTTCACGGCGACTCATCCGGAAATCAAAGGAGACGATTGTGTTATCTGACTCAGATTCTATTGTGAAATGTAAGTTTGTGTGAGCTGAGTTGAATTATGTGGTCTGATGAATTGACTACACAGAAAATGTCATCTACTAAGCTTTTGTATACAACACAGTTTCGGATTGAAGATTCCAGTGTGCCATCTTCTAACTTTGCCATCAGGACGTCGGCAAGTAGTGGTCCGAGAGGGGAGCCCACTGTTACCCCATCTTATTGGCGATAGATCTGTTTGTTAAATCCAAACTGAATGTTGTGCTTTCAAAAAACAGCAGCTCTTTCTGATTTTCTAGGGGTTTCCCGTCTCAACTGTGTTCCTTCCAATATAGTTACATAGGTAATCAATGGTTTGACCTATTGGAACGCTGGCAAAAATGAACTGATGTCTAACGAAAATATCCGACGTTCTTTTACGTTTGGACCTTTCACGCAGTTTATGAATTGAAAAGTGTTTTTGAGGCTGTGCTTTGACATTGCCTATCTTACCGGTTGCAGCAAACTTGCCAACCATTTAGCCACCTCACGGTAAGGTGAAATAGACGTGTCGAGGATAGGTCTTAAGGGGACTCCACTTCTATGCGTTTTTGGCAATCCTTACGATCTGGGAATGGTTCTTTCCGTAGGGCGTATCCGTTCAAATGTGGCTCAGTCTATCATATCTTTTGCTTCAAAAGTTGCAGCAAGTTGGACAAAGACTTCTCTACTTGTCGTTGCATCTTAGATTTTTCTGCGACCATCTTCGTGAATTTAGATGTCATTGAAAACGATATCCATTTTCACAATATAGTCTGACCTGTTAAGAACCACTATACCTGTTTCCTTGTCTGTTTTCCATATAATGATGTCACTAGTCTTTTCTATTTCTCGTGAACCTTGAGTATGAGTTGTCCTCAATAATCCTCTTGGTGACGGCTTAGTTGTATGGTACTGATGACATGTTTTCACTTATGTAGATTTCAGGTTCTGCAGCTCCAGCTGTGAGGATGGGAGTGGACCAGACCGTTGAGCATAAATAATCTCAAATTCCACTTCCAGATCTAGTTTTTTGCTCTGACTGCTTGAACATCAGAATTTTGGTCCCAAGAATAAAACTTCTAGCAGCTTTTTGTCTAGTTGGAGGTCAGATAAATAGTGCACGAAACTTTCAAGGTTTGACGGGAACTCATTCAGTTGTTTTGATCCCTCGATCCGTTTGAAAAGCTTGTGTCGTTTACGAAAAAATTGATTATTCACAACAACACGAGAAAAACGGTACATATCCCGTTTTGATTTAAGCCCGAAATACAATTGTTTTCTTTACCTCTTTTCGTCATTACCAATTTCATCACTCCTCACTTGTCTAATTGATTCACTCCTTTAATTTGTCGTACTATATTGTGACGTAATGGCATGATTACGAATCACTGAAAGGAGCTTATTCGCCAGTCTGTTCTCTTGAATTGTAAGATAACCGCTTGTTTTCGAATGCATCACCTTTCTACTGTTCGAGTATTCTCACTCCAGTATTGTTACCGGAAGGAACTCTTCGCTTGAGCTCAGGACCACATGCCTCAAAAAGGTTATCGACCATACATTTCTGGGTAATTATGACCTCGAAACCTTATTGGTCGACCGATGCTCTATCGAAACTTCGAGACAAACTGCCGAATCCTGGCATCATATTCTTTATATTCTTCCGTTTGCCGTATATTCGCAAGGCCGATTTTCAGAGGACTATATTGGGGTAAACCTGCTTGTTTTGGCAGTGGACACAGGTGAACTATCTTTAGTGTGATGTTCATAAATCTCAACGACAAGGCGCCTGGAGTGAAATATGATGGCTGCTTAGAGTGTCGAAATAGACAGAACAAATTATGTTTGCAACGGCCGAAGTGGTGAAAGTTCGAATTGAGAACGCATCGTAGTTTGCCCAAAAACAAATTATGGAATCACAAATAGGACTGGGTGACGTAACTTGAAAAGGGCTATATCTAACTGAGACGATTGATTACACTCCGTTCATCACCAAACGCTATATTTTCTTCCAAATTGCGCTATGTTACTGCCACACTCTCCGGACCACGATATATCAGCATTTCCCTACTCATCCTGTGGCTTATTCCAGAGTGGTTCAAAACAGACAGTATCAATGGTTTGTTCAGTTCTGGTCAACAGCACCTGGTTATCCCTACAATTACTGCTACTAGTAATGCTATTTATCAATAATGCTTGTAATGCTTTTTCTGCTGTTCAACTGAAAACCTCTTACTGAAGCCTGGTTCCGCTTTCCTGCTCCATGATCTCGTTATCGTCTCATTGTTTTGGATCTTTTGGTTGACTTTACTAACGTGATTATACCATTTTCTCCCCATATCCTATTGAAATTCACCTTTCGTTCGGTGAGTCATCTTCTCTCTCACGAATGAATAGATGGATTTCCTGCGTATCATATTTTCCCGGTATCAGCATAACCATAAGCCTGCTTTTTCAGACATTACATAAGTGGGTGATCGGGATAAACTTGGCAACGATTTTTCCAACAGTGGCCAATCTGATCCAGTGCATTTAGACACCAACGGTAGGCAGCTGAAAACCGAGCGTCAGAGGTTGTGTCTAGGATGTACCATTGATGCCGTTTCTGCTACTGGGCTATATCTTGGATTCACCGTATTTGTCAATCAGGGTTTTGTTCTCTCTGTTGGAACGTAACTGGTCACCTCTCCCGGTTAGTGCGAAAAACACTTTGTAGTGACTGAAGCTGGCTGGCTGACTGGCGCTCGAACTTCATTTAAAGTAGCTTCATATGGCTTTCACTTCTGCTTTTGTGAGCCCATTTTTGGTAAAGTACAGCACATACAGCATTGTTTTTCGGAAGAAAAACGAGCGATGCCAATATCTGATGGCCTGTATTTTGGACAAATTTATGGTAAACCTATCATCAGAAAACCTAATTGCAGAAAGGTCACCAAAAACAGGATTTCTTCATAGTAGTGATTATCAATAGAACATTCTCTCGTATTTTGCAAATCTTACTATACTTGGGATATACAACCAAGCAATATCATATAATGCCAAGTTTGACTTCTTCAAAAAAATCGATTGTTTTTCCAGTTGGAAGTCTGACCACTACGCTATGTCCTTTGTTCCCCCACCTTCACGGAATTACGTGAAAGCAAAATTTCCCGTACATTTATGCAGTTTGTTTTGGGTTCTGTAACAATTTCCCAGTAGTTCACTTTCAAGGTAAGTTGCGTTTTCTTACGAAGACTCAGTTCGTCCTAACTTATTTTGTGCGTAATGCGTTTACATAATTGTCGAAACGAACTGGGGCTCGAGCAAAGATTTTGTCTGGAAAATCAGTTATGAAAATCAAGATCGTTGCACATTTTGATCAACTTGTCACCGAGAGAGGTTTAAAGCTTCGCCATTTAGGATGTGGATTTTATTTCCTGTTGTTTCTTTTTTATTTCGCTGTTTCCAGTTGGCCTTTCTTCGATATGTTCCAGAGATAGTTTGCCTTCGTTGCATAACAAATAAATGAGATCAAATTGTTATGTAATCATATTATTTCGCAACCCTGAACTAGTCTTCCAACCTCATATTTATTTCTTTTTGTCGGATAATAATGGTACAATATTTCGGGAACAGGATAGCGGTTAGTTAGAGATTGCCAACTGAAGAGTGATAGGTGACAGAAGCAGAATTCAAATCCTGTAACAAAAGGTTGGAAACCGCACGTGATAACCGTGAGACCGCCGCTAGTAATAATTTTGTTCCAATCAAACATCTTTTCTAGACCCACGGGACATTTATGTACGGAAGACATTCAATAATCACAAGTATCTAACATAGGATTTTGTAAAAACAGTTTAGCAGATTTGAAGTCATTTTTTCAATATTCACAAGGATATGGTACATGGAAGATAACATTATTTGGTGACGTCAATTCATACTTCGAATATACCTGTAAACCTGTGGGAATGGACGACGGTCACGGGCAGATCTATACCTGATAACTCACCAAGCCACCTCTTTTACTAACGTCTGAAATAATGGATTGCAACGTAATTTCCATCGTTGAAAGATGAATGTAGTGTCATGGAAAAAAACAATTTTTTGCAATTCTCCGAAACAGATTTGCACAGCCAGATAAGAAATGAACGTGTAAATGCCGTTGTTGGTGGCGAAGATTCGTCAATCTCAAACAGTTATTCTCCACGACAACCAGAAACCCCAACCACGCTACTGATTTACTTCAGTTTCAATTTCTCTTCGTCTGTTAACCATTCGGTGAGAAACTATTCATTCAGTCAAGACATAAAATGATACGAAATAAGCTAAATAAAACCTCAGTTGGGTTCGGTTGGTTGACAATTTCTATCACCAAGTGGATTGTCAGTACTTTTTATATTATTTCGGTGTGGAATCATCAATATTTTTCCTCGGGCGACCGAAATCTTGTCTGCTGGGGATAAAAACAGCGGGATGCTCCGGTCAGGTGACCGAACAATGCTTTAAATATGGGTTCCCCTGGTCCGGCGCAGAATGAAACCTCTAATGTGGTCACTGCTACGGTCCACTGGTGTATGGTATGTTATTTAGTCGGATGTAAGAGAGTTGGTAGGTTTATGAGAAACAAGGTATAATCGTTATGTGAAATACATGCCCTTGTTCAGGCGATCCCAAAAACCGTAACCGCTGTAACTTTACAGCCTTACATTCTTTCAGGCGAACCAGTTTCCAGGTAATTTGGGCCTAACATGAAATAAAATTACCGAGAGGTCTGTCTCTATTCCAGTCAGCTAAATATTCCAACTTTTTCTCGATATGTGGTAGATCTGCCTTCAAGAAGGAATGGTTTGAACACAACTACATATCATGCTGATGGGAGTAAGACGAAATAAAAAATATAATAAAAAGGTGAACGAAAACCAGCAACCTCTGTCAAAATACCCGTTACTATCTACTATCATGAACTTTTAACAGTTATCCAACCAATTTTTCACTTACGGCAGCAACACAAAAAGGAGTTCTGACATTTGAAGTTTTCTATTGATGGTTGAGCATGTGAGTCAAACCCGTCAAAAAACATCACTGCCATAGACTGAAGCAACCTCGTACACATCAATCAGTAGCACAACACATTGAAGATAACATATGTTCTGGTAAATAATAATCGCTGGTAATCAGCTTTTGTTTTTAAAAACACATCACTTGTTTTTATCTGGATCTCAGCAACTTACAGAAAGGGATTGCTAATTTATCACCTTCCATGTGCCTATCATTCACATCCATTTCACAACTGGTCGAAACGTTGTTTCTCTCATCACAGAGACAAATGGTGTATCTTCTAACCGGGTAGTTGATGTTTCTAGGTCCATGCGCTGACCAATCTATGCGGGAACAAAAGCTTGCCTATTGTAACTTCTGCGGTTATATTTATTTCATGAGTTTATGGATTGTACATTGCCTTTGTTGATACTGAATCTCTTGCCGAGTTAGACAGTTGAAGTTCCCGACTCACTTCATCACACATGATAGGTGTTTTGAGCCAAACTGAGTTTTCACTTGTTATATGTTTTGGTGGACTAAATCATTTGCGAAACTTGTTACCGGTCATTTGAGCAGTCAACGCAACCGCTTTCATGTTGTAAGTATATCACTAGGCTCGTAGTAGTCACTTACTAATGCAGCTCAAGATATTTTAATCTTCCATGTAGCACCTAACTGAAGTGTTTCAGAAAATCCCGTCATTGAGTGGGTGCGGAGCTTTTTCAATTTCTTGTACGAATCTTCAATCCAGTCTGTTCCAGTGAATTGGTTATCATTCATCATGCCTACTACCATAACCTAAATTTGCAGTCAACGAGAGTGAAAAAATGTTCCGACAGCTGGCCTTGATAAAAAAACGTCCGCAGTAGTACTTTCTTTACGGTCGGAGCGGTGGAAGTTTCCAGTTTTCTCCTCGACTATCGCAAAACATGCAAGCGTACGGACCAGACAAGCTTTTTATGAGTTTTTGTGGGTATTAGACATGTAAAATGACGTGTTTCCTTTGATTCTGCCTGAATACGTCTAAAACTTCATGAAGTAATATTTCATTTAGTATATTCTCTTAGTAATGATACTATCTTTTTTCACTGTGTGAGATCAGTATACATTTTGCTCCATCCAAAGAGAGCGAGAGAATGCACAGCAAAACAGCTCCTGTTATTCGGCAATGATGACCAAGAAAATTTGTTAGTACTCTGTCCATCATATGTAAAGTGTATTGATTATCTAATTTACAACGTATATGATCAAATCAAATTTACCAAATGAAGAACAGGCCATACCCGCTGGGATCTTGTGAAGAAAACAGCCGAGCCTTTTCGTACATTATGAACCCAGAATAATTTCGTAGCATCTTCTCAGGAGCATACTACAATCAACACGTATACAAATATTAATAATAACAAATTGTGATTATCGTTGTCTAGTTTTTGGTGGTATGATCGTCTAAATTCCCCTGGTTGATATAAAAGCTTTCATGAACACAAATCCTTCTTTTAACCTAATCCATGAAAAGTACTAAGCGATGAATAACCTCTTTCTTTCCCAATATTTTTGTTTGTATTTATTGTCGAAAGCTTTTCCAAAGAATTGTCCTTTATGCACATAACACTTCTTTATCCGAAAGCACGTAGGCCTGACAGAGTGTTCACGTTGATGGGTCGGGAATACACGAAAATTTTCCGAATTAAAAAAAATTCTCAATGAGCACATGACGGACTGGTATTGTGGAAAAATAACATACTCTTCCAAGCTCCCACCTATAGAGCGGCACTTGTGAATTTTCCCTAGGTATTGATTGTAAAAATCACATCTCCTCAGTTTACCAACAACCCCGACATTTTCGCACTCATGGATTCCAGTACGGTTTTGGAAGCAATCTCATGATTTTTCAATTTATATGGGGTTCCTAGTACCATTCTTTTAAAATTCCCCATCCCCCTTGCTGTACAGTGTTGCTGGTTTCTGTTAGCACCGTGGGCTCGCTACTGTTTCATTCCAACGATTTTACTTCTCTAATCGGCCAACTATGATTGAATAGATTTGCCATCAGAACTTTCGCCACTTCAAATGTGTACATGCCTAACGTGTCTAATGCACCCATGTTTCCGTTACGGTTCTACGAATTGATGCAATCCATATGTTTCTACTCAAAACGAGAAATAAACCTTATAATCATTCACTGAAATGGTCGGCTTATTATTTGTGTTGGTGCAGCATTATCCCATTAAGGTCATTTATTTACCCAGCAATTAGCCAAACAGTTTTTGTTTACGTACTACACTCAGCTTTAATCGTTTGTGACTATTTTCGGTATTCTAAGCCCAGGGTAACCGTGCTCGTGAGCACCTGCTGTTTGATGATATTACGTCCACTAATCGATCCCCTACCTTAGGCAAAGAACTTGCGAATCGACTTTTTTGTTGCCGTCCCAGTCTCGACCGTCGGTGGACCACAACTTTTATTTTTATTCCAGCGATGGAAAAACTATATGTACATACGATTACCGGTTACATAATTCGGTCTTTCGCAAGTCCTCTCTTCCCAATATTTCCCCATAAGATTGTGATTGTTATTGCAATAGCTGGAGAATGAAATCACTAAAAATGTACGCTCACCTACAACTCGTGTTCCATACATCGATTTGTTCATTCCCAGCTGCATGGATTCTGTGACCGACCCTCCAATTTTGCGGTAATCATACTAACCTGGTCACCAGCAATTCATTCCCAATAACTTGTTTTTTTTCTGGGGATAAAATAGTACTTCGCCTAATTTTGATAATGCTGGGGGAAGCTCCAGTAATCTACAGGGTTGGACTTTCACTAGTATCCATTTATTTTTCCTGTAACCTTTTAGAATCTGAATTACTTTCCCTCGTTGGGCATAGACTATACATAGTTTGTTTTTTCGTCATTGATCAGATTTGTCTTATCTTAAATACAGGCGAACACTTCATAGAATTTTCTATATTGCTACACAAACTGGAAAACTTCAATGGGCTTTGACCTCGTGGTAATGAAGAAGCTTTTCGGAAACAGTCTGACCGTACAAACTTTGCCCTGACATTTCCAACCTATCTTTTTCAAACGGCACACATGCACAAAATGCCAAGCTTTCCCGTGATGGCACAACGGGTTGCCAACAACCTATGCATACGAGATACCCAAGAACGTCCTTAAAAGGACGATGGTATTGAGGAAAACGAAGACCGCTGACCTTAGGTATGTGTGGGCGCAGATCCAACGGCATAACTGTAAGTGCTACCGCATACGAAATGGTTTAAAATAAATTGTGCCGTATTTATACCGCTATTACATACCTGAAGCAGTTTTTGGAGTCATGAGCTACTCGATGCATACTAGATGGAAATCCATGAAAAACGTTTGAATGCTTTCTCATCCGTTTGCCGTTTGAAAGTCAATACATTCAAAACAGCGCAATCTTGATTACGGCACTTCCCATGATTGCGGCCTTTTGGATATCTCCTTTCTATTAGCATTCTTGAAACTCAGTTAAAGGAGTGGCAGAGCTTCTAAAATATTTCACAATTGTGCACGTATTTGTCGGAAAATGGCTGCGAAAGAAGTTCCTTTACTATAGTATCTTTGGTGAAGAAAGTTTCGGATCACTAATTGTTGCATGAAGGCAAAGCAAGCTCTGTGATCAAAACTACCGATAAAAAATTGTTGGTACACATCCCAACTCACCGTCTAAAGTTCAAAATGTGTCTCTTTCCCAGTATATTTTCATGAAAAGGCCGATAACGTGAGAAGACATCTTTCCTAGATCTGGTTCCAAACAGATAAGCAAAAATATTCGTTTCTGACTCGCGCTAAATATATCCCACGCCTGTGATTCAGTGCATTTTGCATAAAAAATCTAGGTTTTTATCAAATTACTTCACGACAAGTGTCCATGAGACAGGGAAGCTTACAAAGGGAAGCCGAAAATCCGTACGCGACACAAGTCTAAATGAAAGCGCTCTTCCACGAAGCAATTCCACAATTCAAAATTGAAGAACATGAGAAGTTGCTGCTTACTTTATTCAATAAATTATCGTCTGACAAAACACAGTTTCATTAGAAATCATCAAATCGTTGAAGATTTGCCAAGCTTTCAATTCTTTCTCAGCTTATGCGTAACACTGTGCACTTTTTGTACCATCTGCGAATTCTAATTTTGGAGAATTACCAAAGAACTTCATTCCACAGCAGCCACTTTTGTAGTCAGTCATTTCATTATATTCCCTGTAACATCAATATTTTACTTCCGGGCAATATCTTATAGGATCGAAGGAATGGCAATCAGTTTGCCGAAAACTTCCCCTTTTAAATATCATTTGTGAGGATTTTCAAATCGAAAGTGAATGCAGTGGAGAAAAAGTAGGTTGTTTGGTGGAAGTGCCCCTAGGCTTGATCATTGACTTTTCCATAGACAACTCATACGAAAACCCTTAACGCTGTCTCATCCATGGTTATCTTCGAAACTGATCCATACCGGCTTCTGACAAATACGTTTGGTTCTCGTACAGGGCAGAATCAGAGCGGAACAATATATTTTTATATATCCAATAACTGACAAGTAGTGACAACGTTTTAGGGCAATAACCCATGTGATCTGCTTGTGTGCAGTAAAAAAATATACTCAAAATTCATACGAAACCCTATGGTGCAGCTGCCCGTTGACCACAACTGTGACGGAATATGGGCCTCTGAGGGTAAATTAAGCAAGATTTAATACCCAAAACATTAACGGAAACGACTTTCATGTACCTTATTTATCAGTGGGCCTGCTTTATTCTTCAGGATTTTTTAAGTGTCTTTTGTTATGAAACAAATTTTCAACTTATGCCCCATTACACGTTCCACTTTTGACTCCAGTGGCTGTAGTGGGGGTAGCCCAATAAAGTGTATGAGCTGGACCTTGAAGGTGGGTATATGTTCACAAATTTAAAAGCAAATAACGAACAAACAAATCCATTTCATGAATATATTCACGCACCTTTGGAAGAAAGCGGCTTGGGGTGTTACGCTGAAAAACGACTACTAAACCACATGACTTTATTCTGTTGAATTTTGAGAAATTTTCACTAATGGTAGCCACGACTTTCCCAATAATAAAGATGCCTTCAGTTAACTAACGTCCATCAACAAGGCCAGATCTGCTTTATTCCGATCGAAATCGGTATTATTGGCCGACATGTTGTCTTGGTATTCGGCGAGATACATTTAGATGAATTTCTTACCGCAAATGACTTTTTTCTGACCCTCTAATGACCCATGGTATACTAAGCCTAATCCCACAAAATAAACTTACCGCCACAAGTGTAGAATTCGTGAGTTGAATCTCCAGATGAAATCAATACATGCTGTTCTTCGTTGGGTGCATAATGTATTCTTTATGTCGGCTGATTCTAGTCCCATTTTAAAATGCTGTATCCTTATCTACACCACTGAATAAGAGTGACTGAGAATATTCTCTAGCTGCGGTAAGGACCGCTGTTCAAAGCACTGTTTTTTTAGCTGGTTGCGTACAAAATCATCTTCCTTCGATATGCTGTCCCTTATCTTTGAAATGTACATCTTTGGGAGTATTTTGTGAATCTTCTGTTAGCTACTGCTCTTGTTTACTTTGAAATATTGGACAAGATCCGTCACAAAAGGTTCAAACTTAGGAGTCTTTTCTATTCTACTTTGGTCCCCTTTGTGTAGTTGACGAGGAAATTCGGTTTATTGGATAATTTTCTCGCTAATGTGATAACAAAATAAGTGACTAATTAAGCATTCTCAAATGGCTCGGACGTTTATTCTAGCCTTGATACTAACAGGAATTTCCTCATTGGGACTAAGCTTGACAGGCATCCCTGGGAAGCCTTTTTTAAACAATATACTGCGTGTAAAAGCTCTCTTGGCAATCTCCTATGGGCACCTTTACAAAAAACTTACTGGTTCGGAAACCGGCTTTCATTGGACTTTTAAATAGGAAACCCTTCCAAATATAACATTGATTCTTCTTCAAAATTTAGTCATGTTTCCGTTCATTGGTAACTCTTAGCTTACACTTTTCAAGACACTTCATCTTAGCGATTGAGGTCAAACATTCAACTCTCCACAGTGGTATACAGGATATATATGTATATATATATATATATATATATATATATATATATATATATATATATATATATATATATATATATATATATATATAGGAGAGCAAGCTTTCATTGCTCTTATCGTCCGTCAATGCTGCGACGCCCCCGAAACAGATCACGAAAATAGAACTAAACATCGGAAAGCATATTCATCGAATCACACTCGATTATACTTAAACTTCCATTATATTTGATCAAATTATTCTAATCACAATAAAGTACTTATCAGTAGGACCGATTTTATGCTGCGAAGTAGCACCAGTGAACATATCCTAAAGTACTCACATGGATTTGTGACTGCGTCAAACAATAAACCGGTCACAGTTGTCGCTTGCATTTTACTCAAAAATGGCTATTGACAAATCTTCCAAAAACTTCCTGATCACAGGTATTTTTGAAATTCCCTAGATATAAAGGTTCTTCGCGATGAATAATCTCCAACTTTCAAGGTTGCACCCTCGTAAAATATTCTAAATCACATGAGAAATATGCGATAACGTCTTCCTTACCAGAAAGGTATAAATACCCAGGTTATTCGAATCGTAACTTTTAGCAGGAAAATGCGAAACTGAATCACTGAATTTTCCAGTGGTTTTTCTAACGTACCATTTCATAGCAAAGGAATAAATACGTCCACTTTCAGATGTAGATTTTCGCGTGAGTCGTGATCGGGAGCATTATTTTATAAGACAGTTTTCCAAAAATATTTTCTGGACTGGCAGACAGGGGAAATTCATTACATGCTCACGGGAAATTTTAGTTTGGTTAGGGTATCCCTAGTAGTGAACCATCGTTAAGGTTGGCAATAGTTTCTGCAGCCTTTCTCAACCGGCATGGTGAGTTTTGCGACCTTAGAGTCACTAGAATAAGTTTCCTTGAAAATCGCTGTTTACGGTGGACATATTTATGAGCACTCTCATTTGCTCCACGGTTCATCCAGTGTGAATCGATGGTTCAAACGATGTTTGTGTCACATTTTTCTCCTGGATTAAATATTTACTTCTCCCTGGGTGTTGGTTTTATCCCAGTGCAGCTAATCGCATTATATAAGCCAGATATATCTGTTGTTTGCTGACCGTATGTGGTTATTATACGACTGCTTATTTGATTAATCCCGAAAACATGTTATCATACAGAAGAAGAATCGGAATTATGTGCATCACAAGAACATGTATTTGATAGACTGTCACAGTTTCATCCCTTATCTCTTTACCAAAATAGCTAAATTTTTCGGTTTTCAGCAAATACTTCGTCAATGTAGCAAAACGAAAGAGGATCTTTGACTAGAAGTGTTCAGATGGCCATGAAACCAAGGGTCATATATCTGAAATAAACTAACTTTTTCCTCCTAATTGGGCTACCATACTTTGTACGTTGGCTGTTGAACTGTTTGTATTCTCGTATACGCTGGTTTCGCTTTTGCTTCTTTCCGTTGCACAGAAACACTCCAGAAACTTCAGAAAAAAGGAACTTTCCTGGTGGGATTTGCATTTATTTTTCAAGTTAAAAAGTCATCCTTGGTGTATCTTACTTCCTTCAGTTTTACAAGAAGCCGTACATACCATTGAATTAATTTTGGACTTTCGAAGTTCAGACTAATTTATCTTGGTGGCCGAGGACACACTCTCGATCGTCACCGGACTGCAGCGGAACTAAAGCACAAAATATCAAGTTCTTTAGAATTTCATATTTCAGTTTTGCTTTGTGATATACTATGAAAAGTTCGGGAAAGTGAGATTGACTACGAAGAAAACATTTTATCTAGTGAATTTTGACAACACCAGTATTAGCACACCATTCTGACAAAGATCACCAATACTCTGCCAAAAGTATACGAACAGAATCCTACCATGATAAGCACCAGCTACAGATAAGACACTGAAGTAGTTCCCTATACTACAAAAATAAATTTTGTGATAATGAACGCTTATGAGCAAAATGACTTGAACTCGCTTTCATGATGAAACTTTTGAGAGTAAAATGACTTCGATAGACTAATACAAACCTTTACACAATGATCTCGGAAATAAACAGAGAGCTGTATCAGACAGTTGGCGATTTACAAAGTGCTATCACGGACGCAAATGATTTCCGTAAAATTACAGTTACTTGGAATAAAAGATCTTGGAATGTACATGTGCACTGAATCCTAATTTAACAAAAATGTCGTGAGTTCAGTTGTGTTCGAGCAACATTTCAAATTGACATCCCTGACCCCTTTCAACCCAGCTTCAAAAATCTATGAGGTTATTTCAGGGTGATGTTTCCAAAAGTTCCTGGCTGCTCGTTCTTGTGCTCAAATCAGGAACATCTTATCAGCATGTGAGGTACCCCTTCGGCGGATTTTGTTTTCGCCTAGTTATCCACTAAACACGATCAGCCCTGGTGTGAAACTGTGTCGTCGTGGGTAGTCAAACTTAGCATCAGGCAACCACTGAGTACGCAAGTAATTCCGTTGAACTTGATTAAACAAATATGTCTAAACTTTAAGTTGAGTTCTTCGGAAACCCTTGAAAAGCAAAGCGATATTTTGGAACTAACCAGTTCCTCAGAACCGAAATTATTAGGTTCGTCGGTTTGATTTCATTTTCTTTTTTACTGTTTGTATAATACGTAATTTTGATGAACATTGTATTTTGCGGAATAAAATACTGAAAATCTGGTCCGAAGTGCTTTTTCATTTGTTGGCCCATTTATTTATTTTTTCTCCTTGGTAGATCACAAATTTCTTTCCATAAACGATATCAAGCTCGATAAATTTACCCGAATTCATATTACCGCATTGGTCACAAATCTCGAAAACGCTGTACAAATCTTAACGTTCTACTCATATTGAAGATTCCATTGAAACATCTTTCAACATCCCTTAGTGGGTACAAGCGAAAGGGTCAAAATCAACCAGATATTGAATCCCAATGATAGCCAAAACAATCAATCCCTAGCCCCTAGAAGCCAAAGCTGTGTTCACAAAATAAGTTTGTCCAAACACTCGAACTTTCGTGGCCAAAGGTTGATGACGTAACCGTCATATGTGATGCAGATCCAGACAACTGATTGCAAAGTGCAATTTTACCCTTTCCGCTGTTTATCGAAAGACTAGCCGGCTAACCGACCTACGAACTAACTGTCTGACTGAATGACTAACTAATTATGCGTGTTTCCTCTCTCATTTATTTTGTTTGCATATAGACGTGGCTTCAGAATGAAGTCACACAAAAACAAGATGGTGCCTACATCTTGACTTATCAAATTAAAAGTAAAATAACGCTCCATTACAGAACAAAGTAAAATCATAACTTAAATGGTTGCTGATCGTTACTGATTATTCATTTACATGGCATAACAGATCTGTAGATCGAAAGAGAGTGATTAATCGGGTCTTGTAATAGTGTTATCACTCACGGACTAATAAATCCACCTCGCGTTATTCAGGACCTTTCTCTCTTTAGTCTGTTATAGACACCACGATGGTGGGTTTGTACATAGTTGGTGGTAGGTTGCGTGACTGAGTGTCTCAAAACAAGACTAAAAAGGTAAACTTGTGTTTTCTGGCTTGGGAATTTGAGTTCGCTTCTCTGTCAGATAACTGAGAACTGGACGACAACCCATTACTGGCCGCTTTCGAGGCATCCACTGTTCACGCATTACCAGCTTTTTAGAATTCTGTGAAAATTCTAAATCCCGGAAGCAAATAATGAGCTATCTTGGTGCCTTTTAACCTTTCACACAGGCTGAGTTATCGTCGTCATCAATGCCGCCCACGTTGGTTGATTCCAACAGGAATGAGTGAACTATACCATCCTTTCCTAAGTGTGCAATGTCAGAAGAAGCAATAAAAATAAACGGTAGAATAATTTTAAATGAGATCATCTAAATATGAATGACCTAGGTTATTTTCTCCTTAATTTCGAAAAATGTTTGATGAGGTTATCTCTTTTCGGGCAGGCTCCCGTCTGGTAACAATCGAATGCTTGCACAAAGCGCTTTTAATTCAGTATTAAATTATGAAACTCCAGTGATTCATCAAAACGTAGTTTGTGAAAATGAAAACCTATTTCATTTCTTATTTTTTATGTGCCATTTAGTTTTTTTAATAAATTTACTACCACGATCTTTCAGGAATAGGGGCATGGCCAATTAAAGACTGCCAATTAGATGTAATCTGTTTCACGAGGATTTGAACGCCAGACCGAAGAGTCAGAGGCCAAAAACGATGACCGTTCGGCCTGTTTTATTGTACAGTATCGTTCCATTTATAGCTTAACAATTATAAGCAGAAATTGAGAATGATAAATCGTCAGTAGATTTGCAAAATTTCCGAAAATTCCCTGAATGTAGAATGCATGCTGCGCCATCACACTGAAAACTGAGAGGATCGTATGATGCTCTCAGTTTTGGTTTCACGAGACCCGTTCACCGGATGGTTGGTGACACGGATCGGTGTCCAGATGCTTTTTCCTCGTTTTCAGTATTCCCACCTAATTATTCTGTTTATCTGCTGCATGTTTCGTTTCATTTTTTTCTCAAAACGATAATGCTGTGGGGTACCAACCAAAACCAGAACACAGAAGTGCAAAGTTATTGATTGATGACGCGGATTCATATATCCAATGTCATATTCTGCCTGAGACCTCTCCTGATCATCCGACCTCACTGCCCTACATATCGTCATGCTTGTGTTATCAATGATGAAAACTAAAAACTGATTCATTTACATATAATTTTGGTAATCTGAATCGCTCAAAACCTTACCGTTATACTGTCAGTGAAAACGTTTTCGGGTGCTTTCCAATCAGCCGACCTTTCCGTCACCCCGGATAAACTCTATCAGGTTGGGTTTAATATCCGCTGACTATTGAACGTTCAGGTATAAAACATAACAAGACTTATTGATTTTTCTATGCACTGCAAATCACAACCGGTTTCGATACAAAATAAACCAGAACCATGAATCAAAGCACTCAACAGGATAGCATATTTCTGTTCATGTGCCTACATTTTCCGTGGAGTAGGATTGTCCCGTGCACAGCTAAACCGTGAGAACAATTAGGAACAACTGTGTTGTTTATTACCTTCATTTACCGGAAATAAGCGGTAGGAAGTGGGTTAATATCACCTAGATGCTTCCGAATGCAGTATTGGTCGGCAGTGGCAGGATACGAACACGAGATTATAATGTTTGAAATTCGCTGTGTTACTTTCGCCAGACAATTACATTCATTCACACAATAAACAGAGCTGTTCAAAAGTTAAAGCTTCACTTTTATCCTAATTTAGTGTGAAATTATCACGACACTTAGAAGTTTTAATACATTTAGTTCTCGGTTTCATTGATAAAACTAGATGGCCCTACCAATGAAAATCAGGGAATCCAAAAATTAAAAAGGATTCAGATGCCAGGCGGCCAACGAAAGAGTGTATATTTGCACACATAATATAATGACGGACTGACAGAACCTTTTTCCTGACCCATTTTCGGACTAACTGGCTCTAGTAGTGGCTGAAAGACACTAAACTTGTTTGCAACACTGCACACTGCACGTAAAAATACACCCAATCCGATGCGCTGACCAGTAACCAAGCTGTTTCGTTTACTGCCGGGATGACTTTGAAAGATAAGAGCACCGTGCGATAATCAGTCGTCAATGTTAGCTCTGAGAAAAAGTTAACGAGCTTTCTGTTTCGCATCTAAACTTAGTAATGAGATCAGGTCAGATGGATCATCTTAGTGGCAGCAATGGACATTTTTTCTCATGGTTTCTCTTTACTCTTCATAGTTCAGAAAAGTAACACATAACTTGAGGCATTTCCAAGTCTACTAGGATACACACCTTCACAAACAAGGCGAATAACAACGATCGCAACTTCAGAAAGGCTCCATAATCGAATAATCATGCAAAAAGATAAGGGCACGCACCGGTCAATAACATCCAGATTTTGTAGAATGGATTACTGTGGTGTAAGCGAAATCTTTGTAGTAACTGATAGACATTGATGAATGACACTTTATCTGTACATCCAAGATAAACCTAACAAGCTAAATAAATCAGGGCGGAAACTATTTCCTCAAAAATCTTCGTGAATATCAGAGGTAACCTACAGAAGGGAATTACACTGAAAGTCAGTACCATTTTTTTGTTATTTAAAGGATTCCATCAACGTCACGTGCACTGTATAGTCAGCCATTCATATGATCGGCCTTCAAGTAAACTAAATGGACAACGTGCAGTGAAATGCTCACATGAAATAAGCCAATGAATGACACCTCGTCTACCAGAAAGGTTACTTCTGAACCAATCTGGAACCTAACATTCACTCACCAGCACTAACGAAAATTAGTTAGGTGGTTTTCATGTTTTACGGAGAATGAAAGTAAAAGAATCCGATAACCTCCATAAGTCTTGATACTCAAGTGTGAGAAGAGATAGCCGTAACTTTCCAGACCCATAATCACAACTTCTTGTATAGCTGTTGTTTGTTGTACCATCTAACCAGAACAGGTCACCACAAATACATATAAACAAGTCCTGCGCATTTTTACTTCGTTTTGTCATCCTCATCCGACTCTGGTCAATCGGTTATCACGGTGAACTGTAGACCTTCCTGTCTCGGGTTCGAATCAGACCACCACCACCACCATCACCACCATCACCACCTACACCACCACCGGTCACTTTCCCCAGTTGGTAGCCTAAAACTGGCTACAAACACCTTCTTGAAATATTGCATTGCAATTACACAGTAAAAATAAAGCAAAAAATAATGCCGGGGAGCAGTTTTGATATTCTGTGTGACGAAATATTTTTATATGGTCCGCACATTCATTCCCTTATTACAATGTAATTTACTTTCCCACCAAATAGCTATGTCCATGTTTGGCAATAGACAGCAATCAACTCTCGTCCGGATCGTTACCACATCCGACTTTTTGGGACCTTACTTGATTCTTCACTCCAGTCTCAGGTCTGGTTGCCGGTCAACTCTAGTAGTGTAGTGAACCTTTGTGGCTATGGGGCATATACCCGTTCCACTACTCTCATGTGAAAGCATGTAACTAAAAAATGGTGCCCTACTAAGTCCATTTAAACTACACTAATCTCAGGTTATATGTATCCAGTAAAACCCCACACTAAGGAGGACTCACAATGAAGACCAAAATACTCCTTGGTGTGAGCTGTCCTTTCCAAATGGGTTTCGGAAAATTATGAGTTGCTGACGGAAAATTCAAAACTGTCCGTACATGGCGGTCATCCTTATTCGGTGGCTCATTGATGAAAGATTTTACTATATATCATTTGAGAAGTATATAGCGCATTCCACCTCGATTCCCCGAAAGAAAATGCCATGGATTACTTTTCTTCTGGCTTCCTGTCTCACACTAGTTCTTCAGGTGGCAACTTTTTGTTGATGTAACTGGTGCTATCACTCACCATCGGGGATAAACTGTGAATAACAACTCTACAGTTATTTATGTTGTGTTATTGCACGTGTTCGAAATAGTTGATGTCACCTCAACGTACATTATTTTCTCTACAAATTGGACTTTTTTGTACGTTACGTAACCGGCCTCTAATGGATAAAAGAATCACTTCCGAATGAGGAGAAGCATTCATAATCCAAGACCATTCGTTGTGCTTATATTTGTGCTTCTTATTTATTATTTCACCTACTATCCCAATCTAGTATCAGTGAACAATGTGAATATTCCTCCATACTTTATTCGAGATAGGTTACACTCGATGTCATAGAACGCAACGGTAGGGCTTTTCATAATCTCAGCCTTTAGTTGTTATCCTTCCGTTACAATACACTGTCTATCGGAGCATCTTGAACGTCTGAGGGGAGAATGTGTGGGTCAGTTTGTGGAAATTTTTCTTCAGTGATCCGCTCATTTATCCAGCACACTAAGCATGGATCCACATGGCGCAAAACGATACTTCATTAGAATACCTGTGGCTCGCTTGCGTAGCCATTTCCAGATTATATGCCGCGTATGTCGAGAGCTTCGCTGTTGTCAAAGCACTCATCACTTCATCGAGTTCACAGTGTCCGTTACTGGTTATCCGGTAGTTTTGTATTCTACACTAGGTGCGACAAGCAAGTCAGAATATTTTCCACGTAGTTTTCGTGTCGGCAACGATATTTCTTTTATGATCTCTGACCTTTCGTTTTTTCGATCCTCTCACCAGATTCGTGTTCCAAGTCAATATAAAACTCCTTACTCAGCAGAAATAAGCAAATAGCCAATGCCCACACGATAGTCGGTACGATTATTCTGTGGTGCGGTATACTTTGAACGTGAGCATCCCCATTACACGTTAGATTATTTTATTTGTCTTATTCAGTGCTGCTTTGAGACCAGTGTCAATTGCTCACATATACTTTTCTGTGAGTTGTTCTCTCGAATAACTGTAACTCGAATCGTTCGTCGTTCACAGAACTGCTGCTACATTTCTAAGGTTCGTTGAAAACAATATCTCGTGGAGTGCGTGAAAGGAATTCAGTTGTACTTGGAGGTTCTTGCTGACCGAATGTAAATCACAACAGGAAGTCATAAACGCCTCCTCAGTTGCATAAAACCCGAAACGAGAAAACCTTCAGCGTCAAGATTTTTTATAGTAGGCCCCGCTATGCTCTATTGATAACCTTTTAGTCGTCAACTGTTCAACCTCTGATTTTCCGATTTGCGTCTTTGTCCTTCTGAGACTTATTGAAACATTTCCAAAAGCTGTAGGTGTTTATTTGCTGTCGGACTTTAGATGATAGTAAAATTTTGGTTTGAAACCAAGTAGGCTGAAAGCAACCTACGATGGTCTAAACTATATCAGTATTATTCGCTAGAAAAGTAGGTAATTTTCCTCTCACTCTTTCTTTCGATAAAGACTTGCCATGGGCAATGACGGGAAATATTTGACGGCCTTTAGTTTGTTGCCATCTGACGTCGACACTACCAGCATTTGTTCTTTCAGAGACACCTTCTGCACATCGAAAAGCAACATTAGGTTGCAATGCTCTATTCGGTTTTTCCAATTAGAACACGCAAGCTTCCTGAAGTCTGAGCTCTTCAATGATACCACTAGCAAACCTATTTTCTGCTCCATTTTTCACTTCGATTTATAATCAAACCGATACAATGTGTGCTTCATATTACCGAAAAACTGATTTCATCAAGATTTTGTCCATCACTCAGTTAAAAGTTCTACACAGATCATCCTCAGCGTTGTCATCTTTTCACATTGTCAAAGGACAATTAGTTCATGGCTGGCTCCAGGAGGTAATTGTCCCATCGATTCCATATGCATTTTGCACCATGAATTTTCCACTTGTGTAGCAGTGTTTTCATGTCCTCACCTAACATTTACCTGGGTAAAGAAATGAAGGCAGACAAAATTTATCCTATATTATAATCCTAAAGTTTTCCCACTTAATCATGCAAACAGTTGCCTCATTTCTCTAGCATGAAGCAGGAGCTGTTTTTGAAGACTTATTAGGACACCTAAAGCACTGGCGACCAAACTCCTGTACGTTCCAACATAGAAATACTGTGTTTCTTTCTCGTTTTTATCTGTTATGGTTCCATAGTGATCATTTTCAAGAGAAAATAACAAGATCACTTTCAACACTTCATTTAATCTTTATGGGACATATGCTTATGCCATTTTTTTTCTTTTCAACTTCTTGACCTGTTACTTCGTAGGCTATTTCTGGCAGCTACGAAAAAATCCCTCATTCGAAATGCCCGTGTTTCATCTTCAAGCTGACCTTGAAACAGGCCACCAACAGCTGTGCAAGTTACTTCCAATAGGGCCTTCCAATATCTGGTTGAATATCAAATCTTGTAAGCGGTATTGTTGGAAACAATTCCTCCCATAGTTTCAAGACCATTTCGCAGCGTTCGGTGAGCTAGAAGCGTTACTGTTGGAAACGAACCAAACAACAATTTATGTTGTCCTCGTTTTCGAACTTCCTTGTTACAGCATTAAACGGAGTAATTCACAAGACGATTAGATACTAATTCGATGGTTGTGACACAGTTTTGCAAAACACGGAAATCACATGCAATGGAAAAATTATCTGCCAATCCTCTAATCCTGACCATATTTCCCAAGACAAATTCGTGACAGACTTGAAGTTCAGCTTCAAGCAATTATTTCTCTCAACTAATTACTGAGCAATAAAGGTTCTCACGAAGATACCTCATTCCGACGTAAAATGTATTGTTACCCTGATCTGTAGTATTAACAAAACTGCCCTACTAGGCTTTTGCATGCTTGTGCTAGTTGACGTCAGCTGCTCAATTCTCAAAGCCACGTAAATCAGTTTCCATTCTTTTACAAAACATTTATTCCCAGACAGCTGCAGCAACTCGCAACTGGTAGTCAGAAACAAATGCGTCCAATGCCATCATGGTAGAAGAACGGTACCACCCATTAGATCATTAGTTGTGCATTATAATCGTGTTTACTTTCGTTTATCTGCATGTGCTATTACTAGTAATTATTGTGTCAAACCATAATATCCTTGCAGGAAAGCAGCACTGTAAATTCCACTTTGGTGGCAGTTTATCCATCAGTTGGATGTGCCTAGTTTCCAATTGTATTCCAAATGTGAACAATAATAATGAATATGGTTTATTCACTGAGAAACAAAACGAAAATATTTTGTAGTAAACAGATAAACCTGAACAGGGAATACCCTTCGTAATATCACGCAAACGTTTACATTTATGTCGCCTTAAGGAAGCCGCAATGCAAATCACTATCTCATCTGTCCTCATTTCGTTTTGTGAACCTTTTCAATTACCCTGAATTACTTTTCATTGGTGGATGAACAGCAAACGTAGAATTTTACCCCCCTATCAAATCTCAAACTGGGACGGATGATAACCATAATCAGAGCACAGGAGTGTGGGGCGAAAGCAGCTGAACTGTTTTTCGCGCCAACAATATTTCCGTTGCGGTCACTCAAAATTTCTACCATTTATTTAACCTAAACACTTCTGAAACATATTCATAACGAAGTGATGCGAGTGAAAGAAGCTGTACTGGTGCGAAACATTTTGCTAAGATTTATAACAATCAAAAACTGGTTCGATAACAAACTGGACTTAAGGACTGATGTATTTTCTTTCGCATATTAATCAGAATAATTCGGTGGTTAGAACTCATATGTGAGACGTATTAATTTATGTATGATACTATACGTTTGTGCTCAAGAAAAGACTTAGGCTATACCATGCACGCTTTCCCTGGTATTTGGTCAGCCATGTGAACACAATGTGGTTAAGTGATAGCATCACCCCGAAAGCCCTACGAGCTTTACGGAAAAGTGTTCCGTTCATTAGACTTGCACTTTCTTCGAATTTATTCTGAACAAATGGCCGGTTTAGGAAAGCTCCACCAGCGAGAGCGAAAAGTTTCATTTGTCGTTATTTACTGACAGCAAACAAACTATATTTTTCACAATGTAGAAATGAAAAGCTGTCTCCGTGCACACGACTGAAATCTTGCCTGTTAATCTTGATATATTCGGGAAAATGTTTGCGCAATGCCCAACATCATTTTGCAAATAGCTTTCCTATCTTCAAATATCTCGTCAATTTCACACCTGAATGCATTTACCGACATACCTACAACAGTGTAACGTTTTTTCTCTTTAAGGAAGAACAACCATGCTATATGTTAACATGAAAGTATTCATGTTGACAACCACGGAACAAGAAGAGGCGTTACGTTTATGAATGCGAGGTAATTGACAAGACCGTTAAGGTCAACTACATTTAGCGTCATCTTTCAAATCTAGTCAGAGTTAGCAATTTGTTAAGCTTGCTCTTGGATATCATTACTGTTTGTTTTGACCATGCAAACGATACGATCCCTCTGAGATTTGTCCTAAGCCTTGTGGGCCTTTTCCCTCTAGCTCAGTAGGTGAGAAGAATGAAATTCATCTCTAAATTTATGCCCAAGTCTCGAGTTTTTGCCAATCCGATCCATTGGGTGAATTTTTCGATGCTCGTGTAAAACTTTTTAAGCTCAAAACAGTATCATGGTTTTAGAACCCATTCCTTGGGAAGTAATTTTACCATCCAGGCTGTCGCACTTCAGTCATCGGTTAGATGATCTGGCACCCCGTGTCACTAACAAACTCTACGTGTATCACAATTCAAACACAGAAGCCAGAGTCACGATATTGAACGATTTATTACCAGGACCATTTCACTGCCCATCGCTTAACTGCAGAAACCACAATGAACAACGCTCTGGGTTTCCTGTTTATAACAATAACACGAAGATTTGATGGAACTGTCCTGAAGTCTGTTATTCATAGGACAACCTGGGCAGGCCAATATGAAACATTTACGAGCTTTGCATCCATTTCTTACTAAGGTAGCCTAGAATGTTTCTTAATCAGTTGATTTCATTGACTAGGTACTGATGACTCCACCACGGATGAGGTCAGCACAATGCACACATCAAAAAAATGTAAATCCGGATGCTTTTATCTTGAGACCACGTCACAAAGATTTTGAAGCTAAATATCCAATATTCATCAAAAAGGCATACCCTCATTCTAAAGCATTATAAATTAGTGAACCTCTTCACTGGTTGCTGGTAATAGAATGGGGCGATGGTTTTCAAACCACCACTCAGTATTATACGGTCCATCTACCTATGGATGATAAACCAGCTTTCACCCGTCGAGTCCTGCTTACTATCAACCTCCTTCGAAGTCACTTTCGGTCCCTCCAGTGATTTGTGTAGCCGTCTCTGATCTTTTTTCTTTTCAAGCCGATCCCACAAACATTCAGTTCAACTAAGATCGGGGAGTCCAGATTTCCACGGAGCATCTTTGTAACGTGATGCACATGGAACTCGCGTATGACAAGGGAAAGACTTCAGGCGCATTGTCGTTCTAGAAAATCGCCTTATTAGCTGTGCTCAGCTGTTGGAAAATGTGTCTGATCTGAACTTCTAAGTAAACTTGGCCACTGGTGATACTGTCCATAAATACCTTCTTACTACGACGTTCTTACTAAATGGCTCCACAGGGGTGGTCTGAACCTCATTTTTGCTACATTTTTTCCGTTAGCGTACCACTTTTATCGATTCTAGAGATTTATCTCTAAACACGCCTCAAACGATTGCGTTTAAATAACAAGAATGCTGACTCTTTGGTTCAAGTGATGGATTTCCATAGTTGTACCGATCGATCCATTTGCTCTTTACCTGTCTTGATAGACCGAAATACTTGGTAGTCTAGGGGTATGACTTCCCTGATTAAACGAGTAGTAGACTAGTTTTTACATAATATAAGATTCACCGTGCAGAGTGAACGTTTAAACCATTGAAAATCACTGAAATGCAACCGTTTCAAACTTTTTAGGAATCATCAGCAGTGCACATCCAACGAGCCCCAATTGTGACTCGAACCTGAGTGAATGATTGTGAATCGAACATTTTACCAACAAGACTATCCAAGTTGGTTTTCAACTGTTTGTTGAAATTATACACTAAAATACATAGCACCCTTTGGACACCAACTTTGAATGTTAGCAGAGCTTATACCGCACAACGAGCGACTCCTATGCATGAGGGTTTCAGAGCCAGTGTCGGAGAGGGCTGTATCATGTGGTGCATATGTTCAACTGACCTTTAATAGTCAGCTAAGACAGCCTTGTTTTTAGTGTTCGATTCACTGTCATTTACCCAAGGTTCGGATCACAGTTGGGATCCGTTGGGTGTGCCTTTCCCAGATCCCCACATTCCGACTGCACACCAGACGACCTTCACCTTGGTGAACACCACGCATGTTGGGCTTATTTAAATGTTCCGAACTGTCGGTACGGAGCTTCATGACCATAGGATTTCATGGCAGAAGGCCACTGTGGTAAATAGTTTATCGTCAGAGCCACCAAATTGATATCTTCATTCCCATACAGAGTAAAACAATATGGCAAGTCCCAACGACCTCAGCCTTTCTCACCACATTGCACGTGGAAATAAAAAAGAATGATGGATAGGAAACAGACTTACAGGAGTAGGAAAATAAAACAACGCCCCAGTAGCCAACACGGAATACACAGTCTACTTGTACAAATGCACATCAATCATTCATTCTGATTCGATACAAAGAGACAACACGATCTCCACTGTTCGCGGTTCACAGCCATATCCTTCAGTGTCTCCAGCCAACTGGTAGACGGATCTTTTGGACCCCAACTACGAAGACGTGAAGCACCTACTTTTCCTAAGTTTGCTGTACATTTTCTCATTCCTCGATGTCACGTCATCTGTTGACCTCCACGTGGTTTCTTCCACTCCCTAGGAGGAACGGAGAATAGGGCACTGTACTGTAGGCGTGTATCTGCCATATGTAACACTTGCCCTAACCAACGAAGCCTACTAAGCTGGATACGCTGTGCAGGAACATTCTCTGAACTAGTACCCAATACTCGATTTCTGGTCTTAATATTGCTTACTCGGTCATTCAATCCATTTTTAGTGATACTATGCAAGCATCGGTGGTCGAAAACCTGAAGGCAACGGATATCTTCCGCATGCTTACCACAAATCTCTTAATTACCCAACAAAACTGAACGCCCTGCGGCACAATACACATGACCTTCATCTTCAGCAAAATATCAGGTCGGCGCCACTAGTGCTTCAGTCCAGCGTACCCCACCCGAGCCTAGAATATCCGTCTGCTCACCTCTCCTAGCGTGCTCCCATCCGTCGTCAAGCAGCTGCCGAAATAACTGAAGCAGTCGACAACTTTTAATTCCACCTCATGGAGTATCAAGCTTGGAATCGTTGACGTCTAGTCTTGCAACTCCACTTTACAAGTTGGAGATGCAAAGAACATGTGGATTGAAGCTACAGCTTTTGCGAGTCCATCCTGTGCACTTTGAGCATGTTCCGCTCATTTGAACATACAGACGAGGTCTTCCGCGTAGTCCAGGTCACACGGATTTTCATTATTTCCAGTTCGTCACCCACCTTTTGAAGATTTGGCAAGGCGTTCTCCATCATCTCGTCGATGACGAAGTTGAACAACAATGGATAAATGGGACATTCTTGTCGAACACCACTGGTCCTTTCGAACAGACCGGGTAGTTCCTCGTAAACCCTTACACGGCCAGAAGTATGAAACTACAATGATCTCAATAGATTCAAAAACTTCTGTGGCAGTGCTTTTCGAAGAAAAGCACCGAAATGCGTCATCCAACTAAATGAATCGAAGGAGCCTTTCAAGTCTAAGAAAGCCATTATTGTCGGTTGGCGGTGCGTGTGACGCGTTTCACGTTGTTGGCAAAAAGTAGAAAATTGGTCGATGTATACTCAACCTGGGTGGAATCCGGCCTGCTGTTCTCGGGCTTTTCTCTCGCGAGCCGGTGTTAGACAACGCCGCAAAATTGAGGATTATACCTTGGCGATTAGCGGAATAGAGCTGATCTTACCCTGGTTACTACAATCATTGCGTATTCCATTCTTGAGGATAGGTACAATCAACGACTTGCCCCATAATAAAATGATACTTTCTTCTTTCCAAATGACAAGGATCGAGGTGTTAGGTAGTTTCATCAACGCATTATCACCAATTTTGAAAATACCTAGGAAACTTCGACGGAACTGACTGTTTTCCGAAGCTTTAGTAGTTTAAATCGCGGTTCTGCCTTCACTTCCGATTGGGGCTCGAGAGATACTCCTCCAAGAATCGCAGTTGTTAATGTCAGAGCAACTGCAATATTGCACGACCAGCTAAACTGATCCTTAAAGTATTCGGCCAAACGATCCAGTTTTACTGTTTGCCATGAATGGACTCCCCATTTCTATCGCGTATCGTTTCGCTAATTAGTATTTTCTGTCCACTGTTGTCGTGAATAAGTTGGAACAGTCTCTGACTATTACCTGAAGCAGCTGCTACTTCCATTACTTCGGTTACCTTGACCCACCAATTTTCAAAATCCCGCTTAAGGCTTTTTGTGTTATGCTTTTGTTGGCGTCTTCGCATCTTATTCATCGCTTTACAGTTTGAGAGCCAACTTTTGGGCCCCATCAGACTCAGCGAATCTTGAAAATTCAGCGTCTTTGATGGATATCGAATCTATGACCACAGGCAAAACCTGCTGCCACGTGCATAACCCGTTTTACATGGGCCTAATGCTCATCTACACTATCGTTCGTCGTAGATCCTAGCTCACGTGCTAATTTCTGTTCATAATTTGTGCTAAATTCTGAATCAGAAAAGCGTTGTTAGGCTATCTAGGTTTGCAACTGGTGTCGATGTCGATGGAGCTGAAGTGTTAATCGCATTAAAACTAACGCACGGTCTGACTCCACGTACGTAGACCAGTAGAACCTACAGCTCTGAACAGATTTGCGCAACTTGTAGCTTACTGCGGTATGATCTATCTGACTCAGAGTACCTGTAGACTTATAGCGCCATGTCACTGTGCGAGCCGTGTAAGGAATTTGTACCAGCCATGAGTAACCTACTGATTGTACAAAACTGTATTCTGTTGGGGCTTTCGATAATATCACAAACAGATTGCGCCTAACGCAACTATCCTTTCGAACGCCAACTGACCCTTGGAGTCTCACAGCACATAAACGGCTGTTAATCGGGATCCGGTCTAAGAGGGCAGTCTTAGCCTTGTCAGTCAAGACAATTCCTACACCACGTTGACCCACAGCTCTAGCTGCTTCGTCTCCTGAGGTGCGTGGGAAATACCTCGATGAGATCCCAGGAGCAGTTAGTTGAATTACACTGCTCGAATCCTGGATACGCGTTTCACTTAAGCAGCAGACATTATTCTTCAGAGAATCTATTGTGAGGGCTAGGCATGTCTGCTGACCGGGCTGCATGAGTGTACGCACATTGAAGGAGCCGAGATTGAGAGGCTGACGAGACTTGAGAAAATGTGAGTTACCAGATAAAGAGTTATTCAAGACAATACTTGACAATGGACCGTTGTAAGTATCGACCGTGTTATCAGTGGGAGCATTATGGGTGTATAGGTGTGGGGGCAAAGAGGGATGGTTAGGGACAGAAGATAAAGGTTGAATAAAAGAGAGGGAACTCTGAGCAGTAGCCCACTTGTCACTACCCATCGCGCTCGATGCAATGGGCAACGCGGTCCTGATTATCCTGCGCGACGATCGATGCAGTATGGAATTCTTTGTATTCGTGCAGTTCATGGGAGATGTTGGACGGGTACTGCTAGGGTGTCTAGCCACAAAGCAGGAGACCGATTAGGGTTCTCATCCAAAGCCTTTAGTTCTAACAAGAACCTATCCGCAAGGCAGCGGGATGGCTTAGTGGAAGCCCATTTGCTTGGATCAATTATTCTTTCACTGATTTTACCGATTGAGTTGCCAGCTCAAATCGACCCCCAACCTGGAGCACCAGGAGACTAGACTTCGTCTGACCCCTACCCAGGTATGATTGCATCTTCGGCTTAAAGAAGCCATCCTGTATAGCTCTTTTGGGTTATAGAGGCGCGCAAGCCATCACACCACGTCAACGTGAAGTCTCGTCTTGATTGGTACGTTCTATTCAGAAACGATGAAGTTATCCACCTATTTGAAAAACCTTTCATATTGACAGTCGCCCAAGCCTACAATGGTACTCATCCGCTCATCTCTGTGTGATCTATCAATTTCAGTGTTGGTTTGGAGCCACCCACATGGGTCGAAAAGACCGTCAGTTACAAATCGAGTTTTAGTGTTCAACTCGTCCCACAAAATCAGCCTGCTACTAACGGCAAACTAACGGAACACTTTGATAATATATTGCCCGCTACGCACAGATGAAACAAAATCAAGCTGACAAGGTTCAAGCTCTCGACATCACATACAACACAGATCGCATCTAACTAGTTCAGTTGGCCACGGTAATATGAACCATGCAATGGAAGTCACTCCTATTCAGTTCCAACTTTTGTCTCTAGTATGCAGTGAGTATTTACTGGGATTGAGCCAAATAGTCCTGAACTTGAATCGTGTTAATTTTTGACTCTGGTTTATCTATTTACATTCGTCACGAGTACTGATTGTTTGAAATATCAGAATTGCCTTTGCATCTTGTTCATCCGTGCTGCTGTCTGTAATGAAGCTCATATCTGGGGTAGTTCAGCAAATGAAACCAGGGCAGTCATAGCTTTTCACTGGACAACTCAGTGCGCATGGCCCGATAGTCTGTAGCGTTATATGCCTGCATTAAGCCGTTATGGTACTCCAAAAGCTCCGCGAGAGGCTAATCTCCGGTCCGATTCCGGCCGGTGACTTAGATTTTTAATGCGAAGAAGCCCAACAGATTAAACATGATTCATGTTCTGTAGATAAGCTCTTGCGCACTACCCTGAAACGCCGTGCATAATTTACTGGTCATGATCGGCAGAGGTTTACTTTATTTCTACTGAGGCACAGAAGTAATCCTGTCGAAAAAGTCAGAATGCACTCATTGTTACTCAGTACTCCAGCTTTCGAAGTGTTGAAACTGTCCGGACAATCCTTAGGAACACATAGAGAAAAATACAAAGTGACTAACGAACCCCTTCTCATTTACTTTTCCGTCATGACTGACATTAAACCATGTACAGTTTTTCTCATTTACGACGGGGAAAATGGCGGTAGGCTGCAGTACAATGAATCTACGTAAACGAAAAAAATGATACTGATCTGTAGAAACTAGGGTAGTGTAGTCGGTCTACCGCCTGACACTGATACTCAACTTGCTTTGGGGCAAATGTTTTATCGGTGGAACGCACATTGGGTCATCATCATAACGAATATACGCCTTTTACACTAGCCATATTTGAACATTACGGACCCGGCCAAACGCTCTGGGCACATTTGCTGAGTGTTTATACCAAACGAGGTGCGCACACAGCGCCCTTGTCTGTAATAACACCCATAATTACGGAATTTTTGTTGTTGTCCTTATGATCAAGCATGCCTTTTCCTCGCTTGGTCTAGACTTTTCTGTTCGCCTAATGACTGGATTTATTTATTCACGGCAAACATGTCTGCGAGCGCACTATTCTCGAATCTAGTTTTCTTGTTTTAAAAGAAACAACTCCTTTACCTGCAGAATTACGCATTCCACACTGGGAAGCGAAACGCTCACGCGCTGCTTGGCAGGCTTAACTTAAAAGTATCCATTCCATTGGGATTCCCTTGTCATAATTGGTCCTCGCAGACGGTCAAGATTTCTGGAAACTAAGATGTCCTAACTGAAATGCTTCCCTCTTTTACGCGTTCACCATAACCCATGATTAAGATTTTCTACAGGATTCGCAGCGAAATCTGTGTTCTTGAAGAATAAGGAAAATTAGAGGCAGTTTTGACACACGCATCAGCTATTTCTGGCATAGTCATTGTGAAACCGGTTTTTTATCTCCTAGCGAAGCATACTGTCCACCGTTTGAGGCCAGTTCAGTATTTCTCAATATTTGGTGAATCATTTTAACCAACCAAATTTGTTCTGGTTCCAACACTACATTTTCCGCCCACTTTTTCATACTAACAGATGACGCCTTGAATAAATCGGCTGTAAACTGGTCTTCGAAAAGGTTACCCGCAATAGATAAAACACCGGCTGTCCATCATCATTTCCGATTACTCTACGCTACCCAACATCAAACTTAAACATATGATACATCATACGGCGCATTGGTTTTCTGATACACTTCGTACTGGTTTCAATCCCGATACAACAGAATATCACGGCTGATCTGATCACAAATTACCACTCCAATCAGAGTAATTACAAGCTCAGTAGACAGATTGTGATGCCATTTTCACTCTAGTCCACTGTATTTGCAGATCATTTTGTCGCTTGAGCAAACTTGTAAATTCTCCTAAACAGCTTCACTCCACCCTTCGTTTACTCCTACCTTGTTACCTTTCAAACATTTATGGCTGTTAGCAGTATTAAAGCGGATGATCAAATATTTTTCTAGAAGAATCTCAGTGTGCCCTCGGATGTGTGTGAAACGTCCTCCAGATGTATCCTGGTACATTTTTATTTTCAGGTTCCTCCTCTTGGTATTGCTCCCAGTACGTGAGCACTTTATCCGCCACACCTCCAGCCCATTTGCGAATACGTCAAAGATGTTGTTTGGCGTCCAGCTATATTTTACCCTCTTGATCTTCACATGTTTTCTGACAATCTCGGCAGCATTTAAGGTTTGATCACCACGGCTAGTCTAGATTTAATTCCCTATCATGAATTAATCGCTTCGTTTGATTATCACCATCCCTTTCTCTTCTGATCTACGACTAACCAGCTCGTTACACACGAAAATTATTCTCCACTTGTTATCTGAATTTGACTCAACCATCTGTGGGGAAAACCGTTATATCTAAGTAAAATATGGACGGATTGAAGGACCTCAAGTGAAAGGGAGGCGAAATTCTTCTGAAACCTAAAGGCGTCTGGTCGAGAAAATGCCACCATGGGGAACACATTTACCAAGGCTTTATGGTCAATCCATGGCATGTAAGTTAGGTAACCACTTCGTTCGATGTTATACATAAATAATTCACAGCATCATACCCCTGCAAAATGTCTATCTGAGGGTTTTAGGCCTGTCAGAAAACAAAGAACGATGTACAGCCTACGCAAAGCTTTAAGATTTTTGAACTCAGTCGATCCTATCATTTTAAATAAAAGGCAAATGTTTTCTGTCGAAGTAGTACCATTATTCACTAGAGAGCTGCTCAGAAAAACCATGGAATTCGTATGCAACCATATTGATCTTTCAGGGCATAATATTGGGTTGCCGGTTGAAGAAATTCACGAGTAACTTTACCTATGCATTTCCACTGTATTCAGTTCCAGTTAGGCTGTGAGATTTACCACCGAAATGATGGAACGGCGACGGTTTCACCCCTTTGTCCGTTTCTGGTCGTTATTCGTGAAGCAAAATTGGAAGCGAAAACTTGTTAAGACATAGGAGGGTGTGCATATTTTAAGGAAGTCACCTGGACTACATCACGTGCTTGATGGAAGATGCCAAGTGTTCAAGAGAACTACTCAGTTATTTCAATAAGGTTTTATAATAATATGCAGTTCACACACTATACGGAATTCACAGAGAGACTGGGCTTCCTAAATGTATTTCTATCTCGCTCCAACTTACCACTCACAAAAAGACAACGTGGACGGGATATTATTCAAATTACCACAGTTTCTTCCAAAAGCAGCGCAAGAAATTGCTTATCCGCTGCATAGCCAAACGAATTACGTGAATATTCGACCAGAGTAATTGGGGGAACATTTTCGCAAAATTGGATATTCCGACGGACTTATTCAACTGTGCTTTGAAACAAGCAAAAAGAATTGCAAGTTACGGATAACAGAAGAGAACCTAGATCATTTATCCGTTCCTTTTAAGAGACGTTTCAGCCAGTGTTATTAGGAATTTTGATCCATAAGGGTATGCTAATGCTTATCACGCAGCAGATCTACGCCACATTTTCATCTCCAAACCAGCTTTCTCGTTGCAAGTAAAGTACAGACTTCCAGTGAGCTCGTCCTTTTTGTGTTTGCCCTTTCGTTGTCTCCTGAGGTGCAAGCTATATTGGTCGAACAATCAGACATTTAGCTGATTGCATTCGGGAACACCGCCTAGCTAGCTTAACGAATTAACGTAATTACCACTCACTTGGCTGACACTAATCACTCAGTCGATGTGCGTGAATAACTTGGACACCTTTACACGGCCACCCGGTTGCGATCGAACGAGGTTAATTAACGTCTATCATCCATCTCTGGGGCCATTTCTATTCGGCCGAATATGCCCCCTATGTTTTTCAAAACAATCAGTCACAGCCTTAGACCTGCCCTGGTCTTTTGTGGTTAAAATACTAACGCAACACATTCGATGAGTCACTACTTTATGGTAAAATTACCTTAGATATCAGAACTCCTTCTTTCCGTAGAATATGAATGTACCAACAAGCTTTGGAGAATGCATTTCCAAAGTCGTAAGACCGCAATGGTTCTGAATCTAGCAAAATTCTAGGTCTTTGTTCAGCTACCGACGCGTTTTCTTCGTGTAACTCAACTAACCTTGAAGATGTTTGGTGGTCTTCTAGAAAAATATTCCAAAGGTATTCGTCTAGCACTTTTAAGGGTCGCAGTGCTTGAAAACATCCAGCGGAACTGATTACGCAAAAAGGGCAAACTTTCTCTGAACTCCTGGAAGAGGTTTTGCAACCGATTCTAGCAGACCCTCTCATTCGACTTTGAGAAATTTACTGATATATTATGAGTTGGCACTTATCGTTCACTCGGCCTTGTAACCTCGCGCTCCAGGCAGATAGCCTGAACTAAATTCGACTATCAATTGGGCACCATACCTTGAAAACAGAGCGTAATTTTTATCGAAATTTGACACTATATTTCGTGATTTTTTTTATTAAGAGAGACCTCGGAACTAAATATGACAACCTCTGCTTTTGCATAAATTCCGTAACTCGAGGCTATCAGTTGTATGCGGCTTTTTTATTGTTATATGACGCAAACCTTACCGGCTGGTAATGGCGCCCAAGTAAGAATTTTGGAGTCAAAGGCAGGATAAATTTGAATGGACAACATTTGTGCAGTCGTTCAATCACTTTATCTTTATTCAAAAAATCCGTCTGACTGGTTCAAATGCAAGAATATCTAATTCATTCTTTCAGTCTTTAGTTCAACCAAATGAGAAAGAGATACCAGATATAAAGCGTCTGAATTACGCTGCGTGTCACCCTATTATAATAAGCCGTAAGTATAAAAATTCTATGCATTCCCGCGTACAATTAAAACTACTGAACAAGTATGCGAACAATTTTTAATTATCCAAAACACACGAGAGTACTTTTGGTTGACCTATCACCAGGCTATCACTTGTATGGTCCACAATGGAAGAAACAGAAGTTCTGTTTGTGTTTGTCTTTGAAATGAAGACGTTTTGGAATTTGTTCACAAAAATCCAAATTTTGTATGTCACCCACCTTGATGAGGTTTGAAATGTTCGAAAGCTCAAGTGGTAAAACACACGCGGTACTGAAGCATGGATTAATGCTTCGCAAAAGCTGGAAGTTCCGTCAACTCCTTATTTCATGTTTTTTCTTGAGAAATGCATTACTTAAAATTTCCTATAAGGGACAAATCAGCCATCTCTTCATAATTTCTTCGTAAACCTGAACTTATATTGGGTTATATCTGTGAGAGCCCTTGTTTGAAGCAGAAATCGATTATTGTCCAAGACACATTAAACTACTTAATATTCCATAACTTATGTTTTATAGAGAATTCAGGTCGTACACTGAGTTGTGGGACGTTGATTGTGACGTTGTGACCCAAACTAGGACTCGCTGTCAAAAGTGAGCGACTTATATATATATATATATATATATATATATATATATATATATATATATACCTAATAGCCACCAAGTCGTATGTAATACGAAAGTTCTGTTTCAGAGTGTATCATTTATGTAGGAGTTAGGTTGGTTTCAAAAACTATAATTAAGAAGTTCTTCAATAGTTCAAGATGCTTTCTCGCCGATTAAAATTTGAAAAAGATGCAAAATGAAAGAGGCGGATACGATGTCCATCAGATCAACCAATCATTAGGCATAGATAAAAGGTAACTGAACCGTTTTGGAGAATGAATTATCACAGCAAATTGGTGCGGAAAAGCTGGCTTAAGACTTGAGAGCGCAGGATCAAAAGCAAACCAGAACGCGCACACAGTCGAAGGATCAACCTCAGCTAAGCGTTGAGTGTTGTGATGGTTCGCTGAAATCGAGCCGCGTGGTTTATCGTGTTCGATTACCTAATTTGTCCCCCCCCTCCATGCATTGGCTAATATTTACAGTATAATGACATCAAAATACTCTTTCAACTAGCTGATAGGGATTCAAACATTTTGATGCGAGTTCCAAGCAAGAGATTTTAGGGAGGAAAAAGGAAGACGCTGATTATTTCGTTACACTTGTTCGGAATAAAGAAGAATATTGTGAAATGATAAAGCTTCATTGACTCATGTTAAAATTTTGTGCGAAAATATCTTGGCAAATGAGAAGAAACAAATTTAATTGATGTTTAATTCCTGAAAACTTCATCGAGTCAGGGAAACCAAATGAGCACCAAGCGCACTGAGTGCTACAGTGTTCTCTGGTTGAACTTTTTATTCGGTGGCCACGACAGACTCAAACATGGAAAACCCTGGATTTCAGTTAGGATAACAGTTGGAAAGGTTTTGATTCATCAACTTTACCAACTATTGAAAGATACGTTCAGATATTCATCAGTTGGCCATTCTATACAGGTTTACCCTGGGGATGATAGCCAGCCTTTCAAAGGTGCTGACTCACCACCCTCTCGGTAGGGGCTCTAGCAGCTGCTGTACGATGCTATAGGAACGAAAGGAACGAGTCGAGTTCCCCTCTAACTAAATTATTTCAGCTTGTAGTGTAATCAAGAAAATGTGAACGGAAATCAAGAATGTCTTTGAGATCTCGTTTATTCATGTGTTATTCATCTCATTGGTAAATGACTGGGGGGGGGTTAATCTATCGACTGGAACCAGAACAATTTGTGTATATCACTAGATGTTCAGCTAAGTTATTCGTGTCCTACCGCGATTTATCAGGTAGTAGAGTAACTGTCCAGTTAGTGGAAGGTCGCTTGTTCAATTCCGGCTCGTGGCATTGTTTTTTTGGATCAGAAAAATGAAGGTGGATTTCTATTACCTACAGCTACCGATGTTAAATTTCTTGTCTAAGATATCCACTTCCACTGGTGCATAGTAGTAAGATTACCAAAACAATAATTTGGTTACTATTGTTTCTTTATACTTTACGCTGCTTACTAAAAGAAACATGGAGCAAAATAAGTTCATAAAATGAATTACGCACTACTGCTAACTTTCGTAAAAAACGGAAATATTTTTACCTCATTATATTCACCGCCATATAAATGAGAATCTTCCAAGAAACGTGTTTTAACGAGAGCACAAGGAGGATGATCAGTCCGTGAAAATCATTCCATGGGAAATTTATCGTCACCAAAGAAAACAAGTTTCAAAACCCAAGTTGGTCTTCATTTTTGTAATTTTCCTGAAAAAATGCAGCATTGTTTTGTCAGGGGGTAGACGGTTTTAACTTCCACCGGGCACCTATAATACAGACTGGCCGGCGGGGTTTCGTTGGGTTTTCCTTCAAATTTTCTAGATTTTGCTTAATCACTTCAATCTTCAAAATCAGATCAATGGCTTTGGATTGGAATATACACAAACAAAATGCATGTTTGTACAACCTCTGGTTCTAAGGAGATGCATGCCTCAACCTTGGTCAAGTGGTCAATGACGGAGACTTTTGATCCTTCTCTCTCAGGTTCAAAACCCTCACTTATCCGTTACTTTATCCATCTCGAATTGTTGTCCCATTATATATACATAGAGTTACCGGTTCGATTCCGGCTCACGGCATTGTTCACATCGAAAAGTGGGACGCCGCGAGCCGGAATCGAACAGGCAGCCCTCCGCATACCGGGCAGATGCTCTAGCAGCTGAGCTATCGCGGTCCGGACAGTCCAGTGTGAATAACTCTAGTGAATAATCAATAAGGCATGAACCGTCGTTCCAATGATACGCTATACCTGTCCTGGTCTTATTCATTAGGCTAGCCTCGTCGGTCACTTCCCAATGGGACGAACAGCACACGGATGAACGTGATCCATCGGACATTGAAATATATTCAGAGGATGTATTATTGGCATGATGGATCACGTTCATCCGTGTGCTGTTCGTCCCATTGGGAAGTGACCGACGAGGCTAGCCTAATGAATAAGACCAGCACATGTATTGTGTATCATTGGAATGATGGTTCGCGCCTTATCGATTACTCACTAGAGTTATTCACACTGGACTGTCCGGACCGCGATAGCTCAGCTGCTAGAGCATCTGCCCGCTATGCGGAGGGCTGCCTGTTCGATTCCGGCTCGCGGCGTCCGACTTTTCGATGTGAAAAATGCAAGTGAATTTTTCAATACATACGATTCAGGCTTCTCGTGCCAACAATACATTCTCTCTATAAATATTGATATATTTATTTTGCTCACAGGGGTATTTTAATACAAGTGGCGTATGAGTTACACAGATGGGCAATATCCAAGACATACAGGTCATAAAGAAGCAGTTGAGAGAGGGCAAAATAGTAGGATCAAGTTCTGTGCACTGCTCCTAAATGAAAGAATAATAAAAAAGTGATATCTTCAGTAAAGCTGTAACACGTTTTTGGCCACTCGCTTTACCTTTTTCACAGAGGGTTTTCGGGAAGGTCCGGCTGCTGAACGACAACCCTAGAAAACACACACGTTGCATTACCTCGGTACCTGAGTTTTGCAGACCAAAAAGAGGAGTTATTTATCTAGCAACAATCGATACCCCGGAAAATGTAGCTATCCTTCTCCACGTACCTTATAACACTTTTCATTAAATTGTATACCTAACCTGGTAGAAATTGTCAGTGAATCTAGGAGCGGCAGGTTGACCAAGTCACAGTGGCAAAATACCACACATCGATATGTCTGGAGTTCCATTTTTATTCCACCATAACTTTGCTTCATCTATTCCAGCTTTGGATTTGTGTGGGATTGTAATCTCCCATCATCTACTTCACTGAAGTTTACATCCAGTTTAGGAGATACTATAAATCAAGTAAAAGTGCTAAGCTTATTAATGCACACCTTCTATCGATATCACGCTTTTCATTCTAAACTACAACGAAACTGTCTCCCACTGTATGATGGAATCTAAACAAATCTAAATGAGTTGCATCGAAGCATTTTGTCTGTTCTTTTTCCGATTCTACAAAGCCACCACTTCGGTCCCGTCAATCCTTGCAACTTATTTACCGAAATTTTAAGAAGCAGATTCATTGGAAAGAAGGTTGAATGGATCTAATATGTTGTCTGTGATTTGGACTTCTAACGTAATATAACACGCCCATCCTGTAGATTTTGGTAAGCAGCCTGATTCTGGTCTGATGTTCCACTGAACTGCTTGATTTTCACTGAGGATAAATCTTCAGTTGAAATGTTTAGTTCATACCGACGTATCTGCTTAACTCAAAAATTTCTAAATATTGGAAACTATGTGGGGTAAAAGGAAATTAATCCTCGTTTTTAGTAATGCTATCAATGCTGTTCTCCTGGAACTCCCCTGTTTTAACAAAACATGAACGAGTTATTCACTGTGGACTCAACCAAGTTTCTGCATTCATTCGGTGGATATGTACCTCTAATACTATCTGAGGACCCAGATGAAACGGCAGTGCAATGGTTCCAGAGGTTTTCAATAAAATGTGAGCCTCATCAGCACATAGCGGTTTAGAGGATACTACTTTGATCAATCAAACCATAAGGCAACCCCCTTCCCTTGGGTTTTCTGAAAAGATTCTAACCCGAATCCTTTACGTGCCAACAGAATCATCATAAGTAGAATTCTTTTACAGGAGACAAAACTGAAAGACTCATATAGCCTCATTTCTTAAAATGCACATCAATTATTCAATCACCCAAAAATTACTGCGCTATTTTAAAGCAAACAGTTCAACTTGAATGAGGCCTCAGTATAGTCCCATCACTCCGGTTACGGCTTGACAGCTCCGTAAAAACCGCACTGATATACAGTTGAAACCGTACACCCCATATTTGAGCATAAAATTGTACGATGACGTTCCAAAGTGGATTTTTTGAAACCGAATAATCTCTCTTACACTAAAAATGGCAGTACGTTCGTTGGCATATTCGTCAGAAAGGTATCGTGCACAAATAAATAGGTGCTTTGTTTCACCCGGTCCTTTTGGGTTTGTTGCTCACTTTGAAAGCACTCTTCTTAGCTCCTAATCAAACAGTACTGATCACATATAAAGTTATCACCGTATTCTAATTTTCCGGGGAAAACAGACTTTACATAACTTACAGTCTCCTAAAACTTTTGTTTACTTACCTGAAGCCTCAGCTAAACGCAGTTAGACTCCAAATAGCAATTTTATTTCGCATTTTTAAATTCATTGTTCTATAAACCCCCCTCGCCTCGTTTGGTGAACTTACCGATGCACGCCGAACTTTTCAAAAGTGATGTCGTTCTTGATCAGTAGAGTATAATTTTGTACCATTGGGAACATGTACGTTTTTGGTCCCAGAGGCAATGAGTCGTTTTCCAGTGGACACCATGAGTGGATTTCACAGACTCCTTCGGGTTTTCCCGGTTCCAGCAAACAATGTCCGGTGTGAACACCTTGAATAATTAAGTTTTATGAGGAAAGCAGAACTCAGATTTACTCATCAGATCCTGATAACACAAACTGTTGAAAAGCGAAGTGACTTTCTCATTGTTACCTATTGGGGTACCCTTTACCTTTATAAATGCCACTTCTCTAACAATACAAAAACAGAACTGGTGCTTAATTGTTTTTATTTATGAAAACTTCGTCTAACTGAAAACGAATCAGTTTACTAATACACTCAAAATAAAGCAGTGATTGTCATTTTTATTGTAATCTTAGCGGTTGGGTAAAATTTGCACTTGACCGCTCAGGGATATTTTACTTCGTCAGTCTGCCGCTTTCCCGCTAAAATGGCTAGGATTTTTGTTTAAAAACGTAAAGAAACTGTAACTTTACAAATCAAAAATCTCCTTTCACCTTCTATCAACGTCTATAGTGATAACTAACATCCGACAGTCTAAAACAGCCCTCATGAATCATTGGCTAGGGAAACCAATACTTAATTATGTTTTGAGTACACACCATTACCCGCGGCATTTATATATTTGTATTTTTCATGCTAGATATTCTGTAGATAGAAATCTCTAGCCGGATTCTGGTTTTTACCCAAACTTAGGAAATAGAGTAGTATGTGGAGATTTATTCGTTTTGATGCGGGTCCTCTGAGAGACCTGGAAAATTTTTATTCTCCTGTCTCAAAATAACTGAACTCTTTAACTAAGAACACCGTATCAGAAACCGAATCATTCTACCATATGATCATTTTTTCTTGAAAGAATGGTCATGTGAATTTTTTTCTCCTGACTCAAGTTTTCATTAAGAACAACAATCCATCATAGTCTTCGTCGTGTTATCTAGCGAATAGTCAAGCATCTGGCTGCATTTCGTGCAGGTCGATGTACTTATTGAATTGGTGGTCAATACTGAGTGCCGCAATGCATGCAGGTAGGCACGCAAATTGACTTGAACTCACCCATTATACGAACAGTTTGTTCCAATCAATCAAACTCCTGCACTGAGTAACACTTGCTTGTTGATTCGTTGTCCACTGAGCGGCCCTGCTTGGCCGAGCGTGATTGCATATACTACTTACACTGACGGTAGATGAATTATTCGTTTGCTTGCTTGCTTGCTAACCTACGATTTAACGGATTTCCTGCTTACCGTGTGTTGTCAATATTAGCTTATGTAATAGTTTTATCTGATTGCATGACATTCAGCCTACTCACTTCAAAAATCAGGCAATACATGCTATTTAACTTGACAAGGCTTTATGGCGTCTTTGAAGTTGAGAGAATATCATAGCCGAACAGGTGGATGCGATTCGGTATATGGAAATAATCTAATTGAATAATTTGGCTTGACATTAGTGGATTTTGGTTCATTGTCTAACTATCTGCGTAATAAACTGGGAGTGTTTGGGACGTGGCCCAGATCAACTACTCTACAAACTATCTTTTAAACAGAGGCAAAAATTATGCAGTTAGCATGGCTTTCCGACCCACTGGTTTTTCTCTGCTTAGATACTCTGTTCACTTATTACCCGACTAATTTTTGATCATCTTTCCATCTATCCTGTCGGAAGTAATCCGCAAGAAACCGATTGATGGTCTAGCCACGTACTGATAACAGTCAACCAAAATGCCATGTACTCAATTTACAAACCTTATTCGAATTCGGCAGTAGTTGGTTAAAAAAGTTGGTAATAAAATGTATGCAAGCTATCACTTTTTAATTTGGAGATCGTGCTTTTTCAACTTCATCAAAGACTAGATAGTAGTCAAGAAACATTCAGCTGGCATACCGGGCCGACAGGTATAAGCAATTAGCAAAGAAGGTGGCTCGCAGTATCCAGAGTGGATCTGTTTGGTTTGTTGGCGAATTATACATGGTCCGGAAGCACTTTCAGGTAGGTTTGAAGAGGACCAAATAGATCCTTCTCAGCAAATTTTATTGTTGTCATTATGATAGCGATTGAGCAAAAATGCTTTGTTGTGTCTCTTATGCTCTGGCCTAGGGAATTGGGACACGGCTGACTAGACGCCAGAAACTAGGGGCTAAACAGTTTGATAAGAATTCATTCAACAAAATTGCCATGGGTTCTGAAAGCTGGGCAGAGGAGACTGTCCGGACCTGCAGAAGATGAAGCATTAGACCGAAGAATAATTTCAGATATGTCGGGAATAAAGAAAAGCTTAAGGTTTGTACTGACACAGGGCGAAACGGAAGGAGGGTAGTTGATAGAAGGATGCATAAAAACGGCATTAGATATCAGACCATCGTGAAATTCAAATGATGCCTGTTGGAGAATAGAAAAAGTAGAATCAGTAGCACAATGCTTACCAAATATGGCATCATTTGCGTAGTTAGTGGAAGAGTATTTTCTTCTACGGGAGTAGCAAAAATGCAGAAATATGGATGGAGACAATATGGCACATTGGTTACCCCAAGAGAAGAGGTTTTGTTAACATAGCTTGCAAACTGCTGGCAGTTGTAAAATAATATGACAAACAAACAAGTGAAAGAATAATGCCAGAAAGTGAGAAAAAAGGAAGCAGCTTATTTTTATCGACGCAGCTAGATGCATCACCGTGATCTAGGAAGATTATTTGTACTTTTCCTGCCAAGTAAGCATAGATACCAAAAATGGCACTTATAAAAGCGGACTGACTATCAACAACTAGTTTCGTTTCATGGAAAAACGCCAATTTTTACTGCAGCACCTGTAGTTTTTAAATGTTTTTTCACATAATGAAAGATGAAGCATCTGAGCGGTTCTTTTCTAAGAACCTGGAGTTTGGATTTTCCCGATAACTTCTATAGCTAAGCATTTTCCTTTTCTAACAGAACTAAGGATTCACGCTGCTGGTCAAAAATATATCTGTAAATTTTATTACAAGTTCAAGTTAGTCCCATCTGATTGCTAATGACAACGATAATCAAAATCATAATACTGCTTTTTGCCAATACTACGTTTATCTTCATGTCACCTCTTGGTACGCTATGGATTTCTGTCAAAGAGAAGGGAAATATTAGTGTGCTTGGTTTAAGCAATGGCGTGAACGCAGACGCACACACCGTGTTGGTTTTAAGCGTTTCTCCGTCTCGACAGTTTTGGCTAGTCGATTTTGATGCTTACTGATTGAATTTTTTGGTGTGGTTTAAATGTACACTTGTGGATAAATGAAGTTTTGTTTCCATATTTGCTTACTTTACTGGCTTGAACGCCTGCTGGCTTTCTTGTTTGCTTATCTGATACAGCCGGTCTTCTTGTTAACTTCCTTATGACGAAATCGTGAACAGCAGTTTTTTCTACTAAATTTGGAAATAAGAGCATCACTCAACTTTATCTAGTTATCGAGCACATTTCTGTAAACTTCAATAGGAGCGATGGTTTAGGCAAGTATTTTCACTACAGTGCAAATCTCTGCCCTTTTTGTAATACTCTCAGAATTTGCAGGAAGGAAAACATATGGGACGTTAGTAAAATATTTCCAGTGCTGTGAACAACACTGTAGAATTGCGGTGGCATGGGATTCGGTATTTGCTCTATTAATTGTTATTGCTGTACCAAAGAGTAACTTTTATAACTAACAATGGTAAAATATTTCATTCACATTATCCTTCAAAACGCTACTTTAAGCAGTTCTAAGGAGAAATTTATCTATCGCTTCCACATACGAGTAGGCAAAGCTTATAAGTGATTGACTGTTATCATTTCTCTGTAGCCTCTGTTAGGCAATTCCTGCTCAGTGCCTTCTTGTGGCTGGGAAGGCAAGGACAAGGGCGAAAGCTCCGCGCTGTCCTCCTGGTTAAATGACTGATAGTCACTCATGGGGGATGGCTAGACCCTGATTCCAAATCAACCACAGATGCGCACAATGCATGCAACGCTATGCTCACAGAAAACTGTGGTGGAGAGTGAGCTGGGCGCCCAAGATTTCTGGGTTTCATCTGAAGGGCAAATGAACTAATCAGTCAGTCCCCGGCTCCTAGTGGGCTATGGACCCCACGCATCGCACCGCTGCCCTGTAGTTTATGCGTTATATAGCCGAGGGCTACGGTTGTAGGACCCTCAGACTTAAATTTGTCGGTTACTTTTTAAAACACCAAAATGTAGCGTTATTAAAGCTATCAACTTCATTCTACAAACTGGTCCTAAAATTCTAAAAATATGTATTCTTATTTGGTGAATATGAGGAAAATCAAAAACGTGTCTATTTTTAGTTAAAGAAGTGAATCTAGCCTAATTCAACCTAGTAATACTCACTGTGAGTAGTTTTTTCAAAGGGCGTCAAATTTCATTCATTTGAATACCTTTCATAAGTTATGACTAAAAAAATACTACACGTGTATCAAGCAGTTTTGCAGACTTTACTTTTTGTGTCAGTACTGAGGTGAGGGCTGTCACATCAGATTATTCAGCTGAATTGGAAACCATATGTTCGTCTAGTTTCAGTAGATATTATATAAATAGTTTATTTTATGTATATCTCTGAGAAGAAACCTTTCAAAGAAGCTCATATATGAGCTGCACAAAGATCTGATCATTGAAGCTGAAATTATTTCAGCCCTTATTATTGAATTGATCAAAAAAAATCCAGAGTACAGTGAGCGAGTCAGGTCTAAAAGGGAATAGCTTTGAACTGATGCACAGAAAATAACCATGACTAAAATATTAGGAAAAAAGTTTTTATATATCGTGGATTTCCAACCAACAGCTTGCGTATAACTTTTTCCAAGTTGGTGCATTCCTTGGTAATAGTGTACATTTTATCATAATAAAAAAGGGCTTCATATGCTTTTTTTAAAAGGGATACTCCTTCACAACTCGTCTTAAATCTCATCAGTTTGAATTTCTTTTATTTTGCTCCAAAACAGAATAATATTGCGATGAACATTCAAATCACATTTCTTTTTCCCAGATCTCATCTACGATATCCTATGGACGCACTTTGGAATCGTGAGCAGAGAAAGAACAGGTTGTTTTGCTTCCATCCCAAATGCGCATACCAGGTAGGTAATAATACTGCTATTTTCTTTATCAGCACATCAAATGCAGCAAAGGAGCCAAAGGTCAACCGCCAGAGAGCTCAGCTCGTTGACTACTCCATAGGCTGCTCTTGAGATTAGATACTGGAGGTACTGTTGTGTAAAAAGATGGTCATTCTTTAGTCAGGCAGTACCTTTAGTGTGTTCGTGAAATGCAGGCGGAAGTATGCCGCGTAATTTTTTCACATAGTACGCATTTTTCCACATTGCCTCTGGGTGTGTTCCATGACGTTGCTTCTACCAAGCTTCATTCTTTTTTTCCACCACATCTTCTTTGAAAGCACTCCAAAGGTTAATCACCCCCCACGAAAGGAGATGAACTAATGGTTATTAAGTTGAATGAAGCTTCCTGGCTCACTTAACCACGAAGGATTTCTATAAAACTGATAACGTCTCCACGAACTTGCCTCCAGTATTCAGAAGAATGTTTTAAGTAGCTCAGGCAATCGTTCTAGGCAATACCATTCATGCCACTTTCAAGTTTAACTGAGAAGCGTAGGTTCTTCCCCAAAATCATCATCTCGTTATTGGAGCTAGTTTAGCTATAAAAACAGCCATATTTAGGCATCGATAAACATTGGGAGGATCAAGCAAGTGTAAGTTCTTAAGGCTGGGATGGTCAAAGAACCAACTTATGGCCAGAAATGTGGCCCTGGCAGAAGTAGACCTCATCCGTTTTAGCTTTGGTAATGAGAAACGCGGGGGGCGTAAACCCAAGTACTTGTTTACAAGACGAACTCAGTTGTGATTTGTTTCCGAAGCGATATAGTATAGCTAATATCATTCTCCCCAAGTGAATGAAAGAGCCTTCAGACAAGCTCGCTAATCGGGTTGTTATATCCAAAGGAAGTTTAAACTCCTCCGGAGTGCCGATTAAAGCATCGCTTTTTAACACCAGTCTCATGAAATGTCACATTTTTCGGTCATTGTTTAGACTATACAGGTTTGCTGGAAAACTGACGGCGAGCCAGAAACAGTAGAGGGCCATGAACACATTCCTGCAGAACGTCGTTTGCCTTAGAATGCCAGTTCGACCGCTGCTAGAAAACTCTTGCTAAAACCATTTACCCCTTCAGGAAATCATCAATTTGGTTGAACACCGGACCCTGGCGACCAGATTTTCTAATTGTTTCTAACAGATGGTCATGAGACGTCTTATTGAAGGCCCCGCTGAAGTCACTAAATATATTTTGACTTTTCCATCACCTTTGTCACTAAATTTATTAATAGTTGATGAGACAATATTTCAGGAATGGGGTCGCGGTCAAACATGAGCTGCTAACTGGAGGGTGACCTGCGGCGGAAGCAGGATAAAAACCCTGGAAAGAAGGGTGTAGAGACCATTATAAAAGTATTTTGACTACTGCCGGTCAGGAAGACTCGCGTTCCACAGCTGCCCTTCGAGGCATCTCCGCACCATCTGCTAGCCTAAATCATTTTTCGACACACGGCCCCGAATTGGTACGCGAGCTGCATGGGGTGACACTTGGCCGTCTCCTGAATCTCTCCTGGGGAACACTCAACTTCATTTTAGCAAACCACGTTTTTTTTCTCGAAAACTTAAATTACTGTGGTCACACCTATTCTAACAGGACAAGTTCAAATCTGAGGTGGTGGTCTCTTCATTACTAAATAGATTTATCACTGAGTGGCCACTCAGGGTTAAATCAGGAGACCGTCTCGTTAGCGTCCTATGAGGTGATGCAAAATTTGCTTATAGTTGATATCCTCTTGATTCTCTAATATGTAAAGCCTTTCGTATTGCTTAAAATAAAAAGCATCCCATATATGGAGTAATATTTGATTCATCGAGTATAATATTGCTTGTCCAAGAAAGAAAATTCGAGTTAACTTTCAACCTATATTAATAAGATATCTTATCCTTATTTATTCTCCTGGTGAGTTAGTACATAATATTGTGTCTAATTAACACTTTGTAGATAATCCAAGCAGCGCGAATGCCCCATCCACCTTTACCTGGGAGTCTCTTAGAGTCCTGTAGACGTATCACCAAGTAGCTCCAAATGGTATAGTCCGAGGGTGGTCAGCGATGAAAGCAGAAAACGCGCCTTGACCGTACCCCAATGACATAATCATCAAAAAATGCGAAATAAATTGTGTTTTTACTCATTATGCAGCTATTCAACTGGGGTACTTTCAAAGGGTTTTTGGTACTGCTGACTGTCCTCCTCTAAGTTTCATTGGAATTTACTCCCTGGCAAAGGTTAGGGGGCTTCTAACGTGCTCTAATGTGACACTGCTTTGGTAGTATATGAGCTCATGCTGATTGAATGGTTTTTTAATCAAGTGTTTCTCTTTTCAGGAAATATTATCAGGCCACATTGGAGTTGCAGCCGTTTTCAACTAATTCACTTTGCACCTGTTACTCTGGTTCTACAGGATGACTTGTACTGGTCCGGGACCTAGCAAATCCCTTTCGATGTTGAAAAGGGTGCATGTATGATTGTAGGGAGGGGGAGAATGGCACTCCTTACAACTTACACAGAAAGCCCATCCGTACTTCATATTGTGAGAAAGATCATAGAGTAGCGGTCGCATCGAACCTGAAGACCAAAGTCAACACAGACAAGGCACGTGCCTGTGGCTGTAGTATTCATGGAACGATGCGCCAGTCTTTTGGACAACTATCTATGCCATCGTTCTAAGAGCTGTATGCTTCCTGCGTGCGCCCGCGACTGGAATATGGTGGGCCTGGCACACTCCCTTTTACGGCCGAGGCAGTTCCGAAGTTAGAACGAGTACAGCGGGCTGCCTCTCACATCGTCATTGAGTTACGTGGGGTCAGTTATAAAATTAGTCTCTAAACCATCGGATTGTTCCCAGAGGCGTATCGTAGAATTTGCAGCGATCACATTTGCACCAGACGCATTTTCCATGAAGATTTAGGGCCAAAGTTGATGAAATACTGTCCCTTGCGGGTGCATCACCCTACTCGAGGTCATTCGTGGACGCTTATGAAAGAGTAATCAACGAGCCTTTCGCTGGTATACAGCTTCTCAAGGAGGATGACGAGTCCATGGAATGCATTACCAGCAGAATTGATGGAAGAGGAAAACGCCCATGTATTCAAGCGATGTCTGGGCATCTGTGTGAAGAGGTGGTGGCAGGACAGGTACACTTAATTTTATGCCCCAGCGTTGAGGCGATGCGATTTAAATGGCAGACTGCCCAGCTGCTTCTACTTTTGAAGACTGAAGATTGACGATAAACGAAAATTGAGCTATCGGGATTATGTTTAATGTAACTTCCAATACAACTTATTTACCCTGGGTAGACTGGTATATTCTGCACGATTACCTTGCTTCCTTAAAATAGATGAGTACTCTCAGCGGAAGAATAGCAAATAAACGTGTACTTTTATCAAACAGATCACTTACCATTACCAATATGAACTATCTCTTTTGGGTTGCAGTCATCGTCCGACGCACAGCTTGTCCCAGGAACATGAATATGCTATCACAATGTTATCATGCATTATCAAATTTACCTCGGCACATTTCCCCAATTTTTGCTTTGGAGTCACAATAAGGTTCGTAGCAACGAAAAACGCATTATTTTCAAGAGGAGGAATGATATAATCCGCGATATCCCAGCTCCGTTTTCCGATGCCAGGAATATTCTCTGCATCAGTAAATCCAACTCCTTTCACTTTGGTGGTTACAGCGCATTTAGCCTCGTCGTTATACTGATAAGCTTTCTCGTACATAAGTACCCAGCTTTAGAAAACTAGTCAAGTAAGCAAGCTTAAGAATCTCACCAAACAACATATATCAAAATTATGAGCTGTATTATTCTATGAGCGACTCCGATTTTTAAATTGGAAATTTGGACCAGCTTCGGAGTTTCATATTCGAAAAGCATTGCCAGTCCTCGGCCCATCTTCGCGATTATTATAATATTTTTTGAAACTCCGCGTGGACAAGGTCAAGCTCAAGCTCACTAGTCTTGAAGTCTTGAAGTCTTGAAGTACTACACGGGTTCGAGACTTTCAGCCCAATTGTCCCGGTTTTCGAGAAAATCTTTGATATTCTGTCGGATTCACCGAGCTGAAACGAGAGTAAAAAGAAGCGGGGGGCGGGGGTGGCAGCGAAAACAAGATACACAACATCATGCAGTGTCACACTTTGGACAGTGCCTTAAGCTGAGTGGGGGTGCGGCATTCATGAACATATATGCGATAAAAGACATCTATTTTGTTAGTTTTTTTTGACAAAGAGAATTATTGGGAGAGACCCAGGTAGAGGTCTAGCTTTTTCTTGAAGATAGTTTTGTTCTGCGAGAGAACAAGATCTTCCGGAAGTGCATTCCACATAGTAATAACCCTGTAGCTAAAAAAGTTAATCCTCACTGAAGTGCGTGGCCTCGGTTTGAAAACCCTTCTGCTGTGACCACGGAGAGAAGAGGCTGGACAGACGGAGAAGAAGCAATCGCTTTGTCCTGTTTCAAAAAGGTGGAACATCAAAAACAGATCACCTCTCACGCGTCTTACGTCAAGGGGATAGAGGTTGAGGAGTGAGAGGCGGACGGGATAAGGTAGATGGGATAGACCCCCTACTGCCTTGGTGGAGGCCCGCTGAACTCTTTCTAGGATCTCACGGTCTCGGACAAGACCAGAGTGCACTATCTGACTACCGTACTCCAGCAGAGGTCGGATAAACGTGCCGAAAATTATGGGAAAATCATCCTTAAATATGCGCGGGAAGGACCTTCGAATCATATTTAGGACTCGGAAGGCAGACTTGCTCTCAAGTTGGTGATGATGAGAGAAGGATAAGTTACAATCTAACCAGAAACCGAGCACCTTGTGTCGGTCAACCCTTGGCAGTGTGGTTGCTCCGTTAATGGAAAACGTGTGACCAGTTTCTCTGCCGAAAGACATGCTCACGCATTTGTCATCAATAAATTAGAGGTTCCAATCCTCGGACCAGCGTTTTGTTTCATAAACTGCAATTTGCACGTCTTCAACGCTTGAACTCCAGAGGGTTACATCATCTGCGTACATGGCAATGTTCGCAGGAAGGGCTGTCGATAAATCGTTCATATAGATCAAGAAGAGAAGAGGACCTAAGACCGACCCTTGGGGGACCCCAGTTGTTACTGGGGCGGGTTGAGACAAAACATTCCCGACTTTAACCACAAAGGTGCGGTCGGTAAGGAAGCTACGTAGGATGGCCAACATGGAGCCTGTGATCCCGTATGTCTAAAGCTTATAAAGAAGAGGGGCATGGGGGACCTTATCGAAGGCCTTAGCAAAATCGATGAGTACAGCGTGTGAGAGCTGACATCATCATAGGCTTTCGTTAGACTATCCATGACAGTAAGCATATTGGTGATGCATGATCTGCCAGGAAGAAACCCATGTTGGGACGGGGAGAGGATCTTATTTCTATGAAGATGGGAAAGAACCTCACTCTTAAGAATTCCTCCAAACATTTTGCTAGGGATGCTAGTGAGGCTTGTGGGTCTGTAACGAGAAACACGGTGTCTACTACCCTTCTTATAGATGGGTGCGATCACTGCTTTTTTCCAGTTACGGGGGAAAACACCATCGTCAACACATCGCTGAAAGAGCGAGGCATAAGGAGTAGCTAATGTATCCGCGGCTTCCTTGAGAATAGGAGGGTGGATTAGGTCAGGACCCATAGAGCAATATTGGTTGAGCAGTCGGAAACCTTGAGCGACTGCACCAATGGGAATAGTGACGCGGTTAAGGGTAGTGGTCAGAGATAACGGGTTCATGGTAGGGTGGGATGATATGGGAATGGAGCTAAAAATTGTACGGAAGTAGGAGCTGAATGCCTCGGCTACTTGGCTGGGGGAAGTGATCGGAGATACGGCACTATCTTTGAGAGCTAATGGCGTCAGAGCTGTACCCCTAAGACGGCGCATGTACTGAAAGAAAAATGCCTTATTGGTCCGTGCTCGATCAAGTACAGATCGTTGGACTGCATTCTGATAGGACCTAATCTTGTCTTTGCATATGTTCCTTATGATCCTGAAGTCTTCTGCATCACGGGCAAGGCCTGTGGCCTTATATCTAGCAAAGAGGCGTGCGCGTTCGTCTAGAATGCGCCTAATGGGGCGAGGGAGGGGTCGCTTAGCGGTCTGTGGGCGACGAATTCTGGGGACAAAATGCCTATCAGCTAAGGAGATTAACTCTCTGAGATTCTCTGCCATTTCATCCGCAGAGTTACCTGGGTTAGTTAAATTTAGCTGGGAGCGAAAAAATGCACAGACTTGGTCAAAGTTGGTCCTCTTGAAGGATCTCAAAATTTTAGTTTCTGACGGAAGAGGAGGCCATTTCACGATATAATCGAATCCAATGAGAATGTGATCACTTTTGCCGAGGGGCGGCAAGTAATGCACCACATCTATTAGGAACCGATCATTGGTGATGACCAGGTCTAGTAGGGACGGGGCGTGGCCTGTGCGATATCTAGTCGGATCTCTTACGTTCTGCACCCATGAGTTTCTCAGTACGAGATCAAGGAGGGGTTTACTGAAAGTGATATCCGGGGCATCAGCTCTTTGCCAGTTTGTACTGGGAGAGTTGAAGTCACCAGTGACCAACAGATGGGTGAAGTCTGTATAGCTTTTCAGGGAGCCTAATAAGTCTATGAGACCTAGGCTGTCAGTTGAATTGCATGCGGGAGGACGGCAGACAACACCAAGCAATAGGGTATCTGTCCTAGAGAGGTTAAACACAGCCCACAAACAATCAATACATGAAAAGGTTGGGGTTGTCAGTAAGGTGGGAGGAGGGATCGAATTATCGTAGTATATGATGACCCCGCCGGCACGACCTCTACTGGAGTCCCGCCTTACTGTGAAGTATTCCGGAATGGATATTTCGGCATCAAGTATGTCAGGGGTGAGCCAGGTTTCTGTGAGGGCTATGATCTGAGGCTCCTTATCCACTGCAAGCTGCCGAAGCTCCGGGATCTTATTCAACACACTCAGGCAATTGCTGTAAAAACACTTGAGCACATGCTCAGGAGTTGTTGCAGAATCGCCAGAGGCAGCTGGTTTTGGGTTTGAGGAGGGGGAAAGAGGGGGATTTGAGGATGGAAAGGAGGTCCTGGTAGAGTCGGGGGCTGAAGATATTGGGGGGCTAGATGGTAAGCAGACTGCTGGGGGGACCGGTAGGTTTTGATGTCTAGTAACCTGGGGGGTATCAATCCAGGTGGACGGTCTACATCCTTCGGTCTCCGAAAAGGGTGGGCTGCTTTTTGTGGTTTGCCCTTCTGCACACCGCTTGATGCCCTATTCTGAGTTCTGTTGTTGGTGAGCTTATTTTTCATGACAGCACCAGATATATTATCTGGTGCTTTAACCTCCTCACTGCTTCTTTCAGTAGAAACAGGTTGCAGGTTCATGTCTGGGCTCAAGGATGGGTGAGTCTCGTCCGTTGAAACAGTCTGGTTCGCTATGATGGGGCCTGGGATGCTTTTCGTAGGCGACCGATGTTTAGTGGCACTAGGCCTACTACTGGGAGTACTTTCGGCGACGGGAAATGGTGTCAGTAGGGAAGCGAGGGATGGTGGGCATGCAGCTCGGTTCTCAAGGCGAGTTACCTGGACAACTGGCAGCACTCTGAGCTTAGGATCGGCTTTTAGTGGAATTTTTGGCTTGGCCTTCTCACTGCGGAGCCTCAGATGAAGTGGCTTATCAATGGATACGCCCTTGAGCCCTTTACTTTCCTCCTTGAGCTTTGCGGCCAAGGAAACCATTCGTTTGGCTGCATCTGTGGAACCCATTACAATGAGAATACCGTGAACCCGGTTTGTGCGTTTGGTTACCAACCAAGTGGACCGACCTTTAAGTGGGAAAGGGAGCTTAAGGCGATTAAACACCTGGGCGTAGGTGTCATGAGGGTGATCTGAACTGAGGAAGCGGCCCCAAAGGATGACTCGCTTGGAGCAATTCTCGGTATCTTGTAAAATCTTTGCGGCGTCAAGAATTTGCTGCTCAGAAACTCTACACACCTGATCGGCTGCCTGGGACACCGGGAGGGATTTTGTTACCAAACTCCTCAGGCTGGTCAGCTCATCCTTAAGGGTGCGGACGGTGGCCCTTAGCTCGGCTATCTCTGCAGCCTGACTTTGGACTGCACATTTTAGTGCATCCGTTTCCAGCGCATTATGAAGGACCGTTTCGTCCGGGTTGAGGAGTGAGGCATTGGCCACGGAGGGGGAATCGCACTGCCTCATGGGGAAAGTAGCCTCATCTGAGCAAGCGGTTATATCAATGGTGAGGGGCATTGACAGATTCAGTCTAGTTCAGTTCAGTTTGCACAGGACTTGGTGTGGCTAGAGCCACTCGTGTGTCCAAATAGTTGTGTTGTCGGCGCGTTTCCGTAGCTCTCAACACTGCGTGATTTTCTTTTTCTGAAAGGCAGAAATTTTGTGAACTATCAGCCCTGGCAGAGTTAGGTGGAAACAATAAGTAAATTGCGTCTGACCCTAAAAGCTGCTTAACATAACTCGGGGTTTACTGCCACCCAACACAGGTCTACTGCTTTCTTAAAAGCCTTCACGGTTGTGGTATTCATGATCTCTTCCGGGAGCTTATTCCAATAGGGTACCACTCTATTCGAGAAGTACTTCGCCCTAATTTGGAGCCTCGAATGCTTCCTTTGTAATCTAAGGCTATGCCCCCTTGTACCACTCTCGGGGATCAGAGAGAAAAGGTCTTCTCGTCTTGTTCCTGACAGCCCCTTCATTACCCTGAAGGTTTCTACCAAATCCCCGCGAATGAGCGGTCTTTCCATCGAGAACAGGTCTAGGGCACGGAGACGCTCTGTGTAGTTAAACCCCCTTTGCCCAGCCACCATTCTAGTGGCTAGCCCTTGCACTTTCTCCAGACAGTCGATATCTTTCTGGTAGTACGGTGCCCAGGCTTACATGCAGTACTCCATATGCAGCCTAACTATGGCCTGATATATCGGAACGAAAATCTCCGGATTCTACACGACATAATGGATCTAACTCGGAAGAGTTCTCTCAGGCCGTATTGGCTTCTGAGGTGCACTGCTTTGACGGCTTAAAGCTGTTGTCCATTATAATGCCCAAGTCTTTGACCTGAGAGACCATTTGCAACAAACCCTCACCATTCTCACGAGCCTCTGTATTTGTGGTCAAGCACTGACACTTGGTGAGGTTTAGTGGAAGGTCAAATATGCGTGACCAGTTTTGTACTGCTAACACGTCAAGTTCTATATCTACTCCAGCTATCTTGACGTCATCGGCAAATATAAAGGTGGGGTTTGTAAGCCCACGTGATAGGTCGTTGATGAAGATGAGGAAGAGCAGAGGGCCGAGCACCGAGCCCTATGGCACCCCACTTGTTACACCTTCCGGTTTTGAAACATAACTCAGTTTGCACAGGACAGGTAATGGCCACGGCCAATCGAGCATCCAGAATTCCTTCGATGGTATGCACACCAGTTATGCACCCACCACTGCCGAGTGTATTTCGTCGAATCCCCGCTAAAAATGAGAGGGAAACGGAAAACCTCATCGCACATCAACTGCGAGAGACAATATACATCGTGAGCGTTCACTGAGACAGTATGCAATGAGGGAAAAAGTCGATTAAACCATACTCCAGAAGGACCACAGTGCTACCCGTCATCCATCTAGTTGATATAATCAAGGCTCACTACAAGGAAAGATCTCGTACCACTTGCGATCTAGGGCACCTTTGAAGGATTGGACTGTCTGCAGATCTACCATTTCACCTGGCAGACCGTTCCAACTGTTCACAACCCTATTGCTGAAGAAGTGCGATCTAGCCATCAACCTCGCTCGGACTTTCATCAGCTTCTTTACATGTCCCTTGTTCTGGAGTCTACGGCCACTTGGAATAGACTATCTGGTCTAAGGCCAGAAAAGCCCTTCATTACCTTGAACGTTTCTATGAGATCCCCTCGACGTCTCCTCCTTTCCAACGAGAAGAGATTCAGGTCACGGAGTCCCTGCTCGTAAGTCTTACTCCTCTGCCCTTCAACCATTCGCGTGGTGAGACGTTGGACTTTCTTTAAGCAGAAGGCGTCCTTTTTGTAGAAGGGTGACCAAGCCTGCACACTACCTTCTAAGTGAGGTCGTACTATAGCCATGCAAATAGGTACAAATACCCCCGGCTTCCGGCAAGACAAAGCTGATCGCAGTCTAAAGAGCTCCCCACGAGCCTTATGCGCAGCAGCATTGCATTGCTCCGACCATTTGAAGTCACTGTTCATGATGACTCCCAGGTCTTTAACCCTACTGGCTGCCTCTACGGTGAACAGCCCTTGATCATGAGCGACACTTAGGCTCTCTGTTGCCCTTGACAACAAATGGCCCTTTTCAGCGTTCAGAGGTAAGTTCCATTTGCATGCCCAGTCCAGAACAGATCAGGCCAGATCAGACCAAATCAGGTCACAGGACTTATGGCTTTGTCCAGTGTACGTCCAATTGCTTGCATTCGAGTGCTGTGTAACCAACATTTGAGCAGTGCGTAGCCAAATTTGCAACGGATCCCGAAATCAAAAGACGATTATCCGCGATATTCTCCGATACTAGATTATTACATGAACAATGACATCAAAAATATATAAACCTCAATAATACGATCACAAGGACTCAACAACGAGAAACCGAATAGCAGCGTGTGAGCAAACAGCACGTGCGTCACGAAGGTCCTGAACAAGGATGTGCCAAAGTAGCACTCCGGGCGCGAAAAAACAACAATTGGTCCATAGAAACAACCAGTTCGTAAAGACAAGTCAATAGTGTATGGAAATGAGTGACGTTAGGAAAAACACTGAATCGCGAGGGAAAAAGGGGGATTTTCCACGACCGGCTGTTACACCGCCCACCAAAATCCTCCTTGATCCTTAGCAGAGTCAAAGGTTCAGTATAAAGGTACTGATTCGTTCTACCTACATAGGCCCTGCTGTCAGTGCGCGTGCCTAATGCTCGTCGTCAACGTTCTACTACTGGTCACACCTAACCCATTGGCTACATAGACGTGAGGCTAGTCTACATCTTCCACAAGACCAAATGACCGATGGCGGGCTTGAAGGGGGCACATAGATGCTGCCCTTGTAAAGGGCCGCCCTGTCCTGGATATATGTGTTTGGTTGAGTGTGTGTGTGTGAGTGTATGTGTGTACGAGCCTGGGTGTACAATGGAATCACAGGTATGGCTGCACATCAAAGGAGGACTTTCTGCAGCGTCAACAAAGGGCCGTGTGACAAAAACGAGTAAAATGTAGCATGCGTGCGTGACCTAAGCCCCGTTCCTTCTACATGCAATGTCGTGTCGTGTGATGAGCTTAGGTTTGGACAATCAGCCCCATAGTACATCGTAAATGCTCTATGAAATTAAGCACAAATATACTTCAAAGATGGTGTGGGAGGTTGGGCCCTACAGGAGAATACATGAGGGATAAATAAGTGAACTCGGTTTCATCTGGTATCAGCAGACATGGGTATGGCTTGGTCAGTAGCGTCGACCTCGCCCACGTCACTGTCACCTTCAAGCAGACATATCTTACGGATATCTCGCAATACGTCTCCTTTGTTCGTTCTCACCACCACCGTGCGCACGAGGCCATCAATTTCTCCACGGCAGTCCTTGATCACTCCAACCGGCCAATCGTCTTTATGTAAGTGGCTCTCCACGATGATGACCGCATCGCCATGTCTGAACGACCTCTGTTTGTGATCATTTCTGCCGAAGCTGCAGTGTCTGTGAGTACTCCCTCGTCCATCGTTTCCAAAAATCCTGTGTCAAGTGGTTCACTCGTTTCCATCCAACGATGTGCGTTTCACGCAGGGTTTTCTGCGTGGTTGCTCCTACTTTTGACCGCAGTATTAACAGGTCGATGGGGATGAATGCCGGTTCGCCTTCCGGGTCTGAGACGATCGGCACCAGGAGTCTGTTGTTCAATTTGCGTTCTACTTAATAATAATAATAATAATGGTTTATTTCGGAGACACCCGAAGCATGCTCGATTGCATGATCATATGATACAGGTGAGGTCACAAAAAGGTTCCTTGGGTATTCATTTGGGTAAATGCAGCCTAAAAGTGTACAGGTTTTAGTGGTCGCACGAACGATTGCCCGGCCTGTTAGTAAAGTAGTCAGCGTCTCGTCATCGAGGGTTTTTGTGAGGTCACGGTCTGTGTGTATTTTCCTAGTCGATCGTATTAACTTTCCCAAACGCCACCACGATGACTGGCATAGGGTGGGTTGAAGTGCCATTCTACCCCCTTTGCTACGATCTTCCTTTGTATATTGCTGTGGTTCAGGCGGCTCCACCGTTTCTCTAACTCCTTATGAGACCCAACGAAGTTCGAGCCATTGTCTGAGTATATATTCTTGGGGACGCCCCGCCTGGCGATGAACTTTTAAAGGGCCATTAGGAATGAATCGGTTGTCATGTTATGCACTACTTCGAGGTGGACTACTCTGGATTGTAGGCATGTTATCAGGCAGCCGTACCTCTTTTGGGTGCTCCTTTGCTGTCGTACAAGTAACGGGCCAAAGCAGTGAACGCCAATTTCCACGAACGGGCGCCATCCCGGTTGGACTCTTACGGCTGGAAGGGGGGCCATCATTTGCTGGCCTGCTGCCGCTCTCCGGCGACGACAAGTGATGCAGTTGCCTATGATTCGCTTGACCGTCGCTGGTCTCTTTGTCACCCAAAATCTTCGGCGTATATCGTTCAATAAGTGATTCAGGCCTGTGTATCCCTCTATGATCTATCAAGCATCTCGTGGTCACCGGGGGTTATTATGGGGTGTTTTGTTTCGTACTCTGGATTTGAATTCGTCAGCCACCCTCCAACTCTCAGTAGTCCGTTGGTTCTCATGGGTTTTAGTCTTCGGATACCGCTGTGCAACAGCCTGTTTCCTTTGGTGTTTTCATCTATCCTGGCTAGCTCGCTGGCCTCGGACGGGAAAGCGTTTAGTTGCAGTAGGCGTAGAACGTCGAGTTCGGCTTGATTCAGCTCGCTCGGTTGTATCGTCCCCACATTCAATGTGTTTTGTGGTCTTGTGCCTTTCATAATCAATAAGAGTGCTTTGTACCGTGTCCACCAGACCGCGGCTCTTAACATTTTTGTCCAGTTGGGAAATTGGCACATTTTCTCTATCAGGCTTACGCTTCCCGTGAAGTTTAGAGCCATTATCAGTCTTTTAGTCTCGATATCGCCATCATCAGCCCTGGGTGTTAATAGCGTTGGCCACATATCTTTAGTTGCCGTTAGGAAGTCCGGTCCCATTGTCCACATCCGTAATTTCTCTAGTGTTTTCAGGCCCTCTGAGCAGAAATCGGCCGGGTTGCTGGCGGATTTTACATGGTGCCATTGATCGGTTTTAGTCGACTCGTGGATTGTAGTAAGTCTGTTGGCCACGAAAGTGTTAAAACGAGTGGTAGTGTTGTTTATGTAATGAAGTACCGTGGCTGAATCCGTCCAAAAGTATTTTTCCTAGTCTATCCGATCAAAGCATCTCCTAATCAGCGTCGCAGCTTTCACGGCCAGGGCTGCTGCCGTCAGTTCCAGCTTCAGAATCGACGCCCTTTTCAGTGGAGCCACTCTCGCCTTTGGGATTGGTATCTGGCTGTGCCGCTCACCATTTGCGTCCACCCAGCAGCCGCAAGCAACCATCCCGTAGCCTACGTCTGGTGCATCAGAAAATAAGTGGAGTCGGGCATCGTTTGTGCACTTGATACCTGTTAAGCTTCTTTGTATTTTTATCTTCCCAAGTTGCTCTAGGCTGTGCAGCCAGTCGCGCCATCGCTTATCGTCGTCATCCTGGAGAGGTTCGTCCCACTCCGCCCCCCTTTGGCACAGCGATTGCAGCAAGCAATTTCCCGGTAACAACCGTGGCGAAACGAAACCTACGGGATCATAGAGGCTTGTGACTGATGATAGGATTCCTCCCCGTGTGACTGGTTGTTTGGGTTGGTCCACAGTGAAAATGAATTCGTCCTCTCTGGGTTTCCACTGAAGACCAGGCGTGCGCTCCGTTTGTGAAGAGGATCCCAAATGCTATTTCTTACACTTCATTTTCTCGGACTTCGGTATAACGTTGAGCACCTCTTGGCCGTTTGAAGTCCATTTAGTGAGGTTGAATCCTCCGGCATTTAGAGTAGCGATCAGTTCTGTCATATGGAGAATAGCAGTATTGGGCTCGTCAAAGGAGCACAGGAAATCGTCCAAGTAGAAGTGGCCCATTGCTCTTCCTAACAAGCTGCTGGTGCCGTCGAAACGCTTGAGGGTTTCCCGTAGGGCAAACTTAGCACAAAGAGGGGATGAAACCGTCCCAAAGGGGTGCACGGTCAGCCTGTACTCGTCAGAAGCGCGACTTGTGTCGTTTCAGGCCAACAGAGAAGGCGTAAGGGGTCCCTATCTTTAACGGGCATCTTCACTTGTAGAAACATTTCACGTATGTCCGCAAAGACAGCCACTTTTCCTAGCCGAAAAAGACATAAAACCTCGACCAGCGGTATTGTCCAGTCTGGGCCCTGTAGTATATGGTCGTTGAGTGAAACACTGACGTTTCGCGGGACAGTCGAAAATCACTCTGACATTCCCGGTTTCTTTGGGTTCACGACCGGATGATGAGGTAGGTACCACCTCAAATTTGCGCTGGTAACCGCTGTATCTACTCTTTCCATGTAACCCAAGTCGATGTTATGTTGCATGGCTCGCGTGTATTCTATCTTTACTTGTGGTTCCCGGAGCAGCCTGGTTTTGAGGAAGCCCAATCTCTTCAGAGCCATTTCTCAGCTGTTTGGCATAGGTTTCATGTTGGATCTCCACGGGATAGGAACCTCGAAACAACCTTTTGCGTACTTGACGTTCTCGGCTACCATTTCCAATGCCAACCTATCTTCTCGTGATGGGGCATCTCTGTCCATGGCCAGGTCGGCAAAATCGGTGTTATGCAATTGTTGGAATGCCTGTTCGGTGTTCGTCGTTTTCACCGAAATGCAGTTGATTTGTTTGCCGTATCTGCCGTCTGTACTACCATATAAAGTCCAACCGAATATGGTGGGTACTGCATAGGGTGCTTTGCGGCTTCCTATCCTTTGATCCAGGGCCCAATGCGCTTCCGGTACATCACAGTCGATCAGCAGATCAGTTTTGTTATTCTGCCACTCCTCGATCGTAACCAAGTCGAGATGTGACCACTGATTCAGAATCGATTGCACCGACTGAGGTGCTCTCATCGGCAGATCTTTTATGGTGAATGCTTCTAGAGTTTCTGCTCTATCGTTGCCGACCAAGGAAGCGAGTTGTAGGTGCAGTTTCGTCGACTGGATGACTGCGGTGCCACTCACTGTGCTCACTGCTAATGAGGATTGATTCCCTCTGATCCCATATCTCTGCGAACTCCTACCTTACTAGCGTGATATCCGAGCCACTATCTATGAAGGCCAACGCTTTGACCACCCCATTTGAGGTCACTACTCCCACGGCAACTACGCCTAAACGTACCGGTATACTAGCAGATCGTGACGTTGAACAAATAATGCTGGGTTTGGTACTCGTCTCGGGTAAGGTTACTCTTGTCTGATGAAGCAGCCGATGGTGTCCGCCCGTGCAGCCCTCGTAACCACATCGGTTTCTTGTCCTACAGGCTGCCTCCCGGTGCGTGGTGTTGAGATAAATAAATTCGCACTTGCAATCCTCGCCATTCCCCACCGTTCGTCTATTGTGGCGTTGCCGAACTTGGGGCATTCTGGTAGGCCATGGCTAGTACCACAAGATCTGCAATTGGATTGCGCAGTAGCATCGCGTGAAATGGCATGTGTATTGGTTCAAGGCTGGTATTTTGGATGTTCCCGTGCAGGGGTTTGAGACTGGCTAGTACTGGGCTTGTTTGCTCGGTTGCTGTCCCGGATTAGTCGGCCAAACCGGCTGTCAGCTATCTTGGTTTGCCTGTCCAAGTTTCGGTCAGGTCTTCGAAGTTAGCTTCCCTGTCGCTTCGGCTTACCCGTTCTGCTTCTTCCGCCCACCGACCCTGTAGTTCGGGAGAGAGGTGACGGACTATGTTTTCCAAAGTGTGCATTGCATCTAGGTCAGCCCTGTAACCTAAATGGTCGAGGGCTATTGAGCAGTTCTGCATCTTAATCACCAGGTTGGCCACTGTGTAGACGTCTCTCTTGCTACTCTTTGCCTCTACAATCACGCCCTCTATTAGGTTACGGGCTACTTTGAAAGGTTGGCCAAACAAGTCTCTTAGATTCTTTCCTAATCTTGTGTAGCCCTGTTCTGGGTCGAGCATGGTGCACTCGTCGATAGCTTGTCTTTCTCGGCCTTGACAGTAGTGAGTAAGGTAGAGAAGCCTTTGCCCAGGGTCGGTTACCTTATTTTCAACGAACGTCTCGAACTGCTTGACAAACTTGCAGTATTGCTCAGCTCGCCCGAGGAAAGCCGTCAGTTTCATTCTAGGCAAATCGATTAATGGTTGTTTGTAGTCGGCGACCGGCGTGGGGTTCCCTATCTTATTTCACCCTGATCTATCAGAAGTGTCGAAGTCGCTGGTCTCATGCTCTCGCTGTTTCTGTGTACACTTCTTCTCTGCTTCCTGTGCCTGTGGTCTAGCCGATAGCAATTATTGTTCTGGGTCTAGTATTCTCAGCCTATATAAATCAACATCCTTATGATCCGTATTGCTCTCATTACCACATGAGCTAGCACTGACAGGACTAGGCGATCTAACATTAACCAAAGGATCAAATGTACTCAAAACCTCCCCAGAGACTTGCCGTGATACTTCCTGTCCGGATTCCAATGATTTATTTTTTTCTTGGCATTTTCCGTGTTTTTCCTCGTTCCAAATTAATAATAATAATATTGGTATATTTCTCGGCCATGGTCGAGACGCACGCGTTAAAGCATGATCATGGTGTACACGTTACTCAATAAGATGAAATGTTCACATATTCTAAGTATGAAAGTCGAGAGTATTAGAGATGAAAAAACAATGACAGGAAAAGTTTGAATGGACCATTCTGATAATGGTTTGCGCGGCAGTTTTAAACCGGTTTCGAATCCGGATCAGGCAGCGGTGCGCGGTGGAGATATTGAGAAAATCGTTAGCGCAGTGCTAAGGAGGCATTATTAACAAGAATGATGCAAGCCCAGGAAACCAGAGGCCAACTGAGGTTCTGCAGATGGAATAAATTTTGAACAAGAAAAAAAGGGTGGAAAATCGACGCATGCGAAGAGGATAGCGATCCATGAAGACAATGCAGACCCTGAATGACGGATTTACCGGAGTTCTGTAAACGGAATGAGATTTGAAGCAGGGGGACCTGAGGCCAGTTTCGTGAAAGTGAACACCGGTGGATGTGGGAGAAACAGCAGTCCATAAAAAGGTGAGTTTAGATTCAGGGCCAGTAACATGTACTATTCAGAAATGAGAAGGCGCAACTGGAGGGTCTTCGAGAAATGGAGAGTCAAATTCCAGCCGGCTACGGTTCGGAGAAAAGATAACCTGTGTTAACGGATAATAAAGTGGGAAAATCTTCGCATGGACTTCAGCGTTATGCTGCTTCAATGACAAATATATATGTATGTGATGACGCATTTGCCTTCAGTGTTATTCTGGTAACGTACTACATCAAATGCGTAAGTTTCATCTGGCAGGGCAAAGTATGTGTCAGTCAATCAGCCGAGTGTGGCTGTATGTTAGCGGCATGCGCGTGAGCTGGAATTCGTGTTGGTTGCGTTAGAAAATGCTGAACGATCTGATAAGCAATTGAGGGTATCTCCTGTTGTGTGGTTGGATTTCTGTCCCAGTTGCCATGGTAGGTTCCACTTGAGTCTCTGTCCGTACGAGTCAAAGCGGCCTCCTTGGTTAGCCAATTTGGCGACTGAGATAGTGGGAGACAACGACCTGAAATAAAGGGAGATTGCAGTCTGGACGTGGTTCCAGCTGTGGGTTATGATAATATGTGAAGACAATAAACAATGGATTGGTTAGGTCTATGTGAGTGGGGCATGGGTAAAATAGGCTCGCAGTGGATTTGAGCTATACTGCTGCAGGCTGATGAAGTTGCGTACACAGGCTTGGTAGCTGTATGCATTTCAAAGGATTTATGATTTGCCCGTGGTTAGTAATGATAACCTTTAATATCGTTTGCTTACGCAGAACGCAGTTTGGCACGAGGCGATAAGATAGGTTTGAAATAACAGACAGAGCGAGTAGGACTATCATACTGTTTGCGTGGCGCTGCGCTGTTACTGTCTCTTTCGGTATAGTGGTTGTTCTATACTGAGGAGTCCAAGTAGAAGGAACTATTGGGGTGACAGTGGTTATAGATTAGAGGTAATTATTCTGTTTAGGCATTGTAAACTGTTAGGTTTACGCTTAGGTGATGGCAACTGCGGCGTATGGTGTGGCACATCCTAGATTCTCAAGGGTTCAGGTTAGTATCCAGCGCTTTCCTCATAAGCTCTATCAAAAGACATATAAGGATTCGTAAGAGCGATCAGTTTTTGGATGTCCAGAGCTACGTGTAGTCCAGGCTTAAACATAATCAGGGAATCTACGGAACGGACTTCAGCTGGGAGTTTATTCCACAGGGTTGCATATCTCAGGAGGAAGAAGTTGATGGTAAAAAGTTGGGACTTTTTTGCTGTCCTAGATCGTATGGATGAACCGCTGAGTTTCGTAATTGCTGCAGCGGTGGGGCCAAACCTATGCGGGTCTTATTGAGCCTAGGTTGCTCAGAGCGGTTATTCGACTTATTAGTACCCTATACCTACCTCAAAGGCCTGAGCCCTTGAAATATACGGATTGTATAACATAGTCAGCGTGTCCACCGTTAGGGCTATGCTTATTTCCTGTTTGAAAGCCACCGATGTCGGTGATAACGCCCGAATTCGTTGTGGTAGCTTATTCCACAATGAAGCGTACTTGTTAATGAAGAAGTTTGATCGAAGAGCAAGCTTCGGCAAAGGGACAGACACCAAGAACTCATTGTTACGTAAGGGATACGTAGAAAGGGTTCTTACCTGCGGTGCTGAACTACATGATCTATTCTTCAAGATATTGTGAAAGAATAGCAGGTTATTTCTTACGCGGCGTAGCCATAAGGGATCGATTTTTAGCCGCTCACAACGTTCCATGTAATTAGAGGGCGTAGAAAAACCTATGAGCTGTTTCGTGAATGCCCGTTGTACATTCTCAAACGCTATGCGGTCCCTTTGTCGCATGTTGGAACAAATGATTGAGCCGTATTCCAGAAGAGGTCTAACATGGGACTTAAAAATGTTGAGTTTACTTTCTGGCAAAATAAATGTTTGGTGTATTAGCCCGATCGTACGGCGTGCTTTAGCCACCTGGATGGCTGCGTGTTCCGAAAAGTCAAACGTACATGAGTAGTGTAGACCCAAGTCACGTACCTGAGAGTTATTGGGGATGAATTTGCCGTTTATACTAAATCTTCCAGTGGGGACGTGACATTTATATGTAATAATATTACTTTTTTCGGCGGAAAAACTCATTTTCCAATCATTACTCCAGGAGCTGAGAGCGAGCAGTTCCCTTGTAATGTCATCTACGGTAGAGGCTAACGCCACGGGATCAAAAGTGTACACGATTTTGATGTCATCTGCAAACAGGAAGGGAACTCCCCGTTGGAAAATGGTAAATATATCGTTAACGTACATTAGGAACAGTAATGGGCCCAGTACACTACCTTGTATCACCCCACTGGTTACGGGACGGGGTTCGGACAAATTTCCACCTATACTTACAACCTGGTCTCGGGATGTTAAATAGGACGCAAACCAAGCAAGCATTGGGTCCACGATTCCAAAAGTTTTAATCTTCTGTAGTAACCGGACGTGGGATACCCGGTCAAACGCCTTGGTCATGTCCAAAAAGATCACGATTGCCGATTTACCAATATTGACAGCCTCTGTGACCAGATTGAGGAAATCGGTCATGCATGTCGCACATGATCTGTTTTTCAGAAAACCATGCTGACCAGCGTTGATTAGATTATTGTTAAGAAGGTGACGTGTCAGCCTTTCCTTGATCATTCTCTCCATGATCCTGGACACGACCGGGGTGTGGTTCACCGGCCGATAGTTAACTGGATCTAGACGTGATCCTTTTTTGTGCATCGGTATGATAGTTGAAGTTTTCCATTGGGAAGGGAAAACACTGCACCTGAGTGACAAATTGAATATGTTTGTCAGCAACATTGGAACATCTTCGCCACCTCGACTAAAAATGGCCGGTGGTAATGCATCTGGACCTGGCCTGCAGGACGGTCTTGTTCTTGCAACATGGACTGAAACCTCCTCAGGGTAGAACACTACCGTCGAGAAAGTTACTGATGTCACCGGATCTAGAACGGGGAAGGATGTGGCGTCATCCGTCGTTAAAGAGGAGGCAAAATAGGTGCTGAAAGCCTCCGTAATCAAAAGAGGGTCACGCAAGCATTTATTATTATAGTTCAAATATGGGATGTCTTGGTTAGGTTGCTTGTTTCTGACCTTCATTAGCCTGGCCAGTGCTTCCACCTTGTTTGGGTGGCTTAAGGCATCTCGTTCCTGTTTCTTCTTAGAAGAATCCAAGCGCAATTTAATCGTACGGGATATACGTATTATTTGAAGATACGAAGTGAAGTCCCTCGTCTTAGTGAATCTTCGTTGGAGTTTGGCTAGGTTACCGTTAAGACGATCTAGAGAGTTCCGCTGTTTGCGTATGATAGGCCCCGAGGCTGGATTGATTTTGTCGAGGCAGTAGTGAAGATTAGTATACAGTTGGGCAGCTGCTATCTCTAGGTCATTAGATAAAAACGATTCGTCCCAGTTTAAGGAACGGATAAAAGAGGGTAGACTATTCCAGCAAGCTTTATGGTATTGCTTATTGGTGGTCGGAAGGTGTGTTTCTGCTGACTTATCAGTGTGAGGCCAAGGTGCAGTAAAAACACAGGATACCATCTTATGGTCACTACCAGTGAAGCGACTTAAGATTTGGGTATCTAAATTCTTGATACCAATAGAGAAGATAAGGTCTAATGTATTTCTCCCTCGAGTGGGGGATAAAACATGCTGTACCCAATTACCCACATGGATACACGAAAGGAAATCATGGAGTTTTGGGGGTGATGTCATGGAATGCCAGCATATTTCAGGCACGTTGAAATCACCAGCTAGAATTTTAGCAGTTACGGGGAGGTTAGAGACATAGTTGAATGCGTCTATTATTGCTGTCAACTCGTGCCTGCCCTGGTTTGGAGGACGGTAGATACATCCTACGAGAAGTTGTTGTTGATCTTCTTTGATAGTGAGCCAGACCGAGTCTGGAATGTTGTCTAGAATAGGATGATGGAACCTACTCGCCGTGAATATGTGTTTGGTGTAAATGATGCAGCCGCCTCCTCTTTGGTCAGATCTACTGTTGGCAGTGGCCTGATAGCCGGGTATGGATACGTGGTTTAATGGGGTGTGATCCGTCAGCCACGTCTCGGTAACTAGTAAAATGTCAGGGTGTAGGTCTAATGTAAGCTCTCTAAGCAGGGGCAATTTTGGAAGGAGAGAGCGGACGTTAAGTAGTAAGAGAGACAAGGTGTTTTTGGATAGGTTCTCAGTAGACTGAGCCGTAATTTCGTTGTGGTGAGGTGATGAAGGATCGTCAAATAAGGCGTGGCTTACGATGGGCAGTCGAAGCTCGACCCGTTTTAACCGCGTTTCAGATGAAGAGTTTGTGCCTGTGACTAAATGCGCCGCTGGGCTTTCAAATTGGGCGTAATTTGAAGAGCGGTTAGGGGGTTCTAATTGAAACGGCCGAATCCTGGAGGGGGTAAATGAGGCGCGGAAGGAGCTAGGGGGGATAGAGGTGGTAAGGACTTATGGACATTTGGTGCATTAGCCCGGGGCTTGATGCTATACGTGGATTTTGGTTGAGTGAGGGATAAGGACGAAAAAACGGGAGCGGTCCGGGGGCGGGGTGGAAGTTGAAGCTTGTGCCAAGGTTGCGGACTGCACTGAGGTAGTCCACTGAAGGAGGAAATGGGAGTATAGGAATATTCGACAGGGAGGGTTGAACCTGGTGGTGATATGGGTCTTGGAGGACCCCCGGAGAGGTAGAATCGAGAGGTATAGGGCACGGAAGCGAAGGCATGTTGGGCCAGTGGTGGAAAGAAAGGTCCGCCCGGCATCATATTTGGTATCGGGGCAAACTGTATTATCCGTGGAGGCATACGTGATGGTGTTGAACACGGGTCGAGAGCCGGCCACTGGGTCTCTGGGAAGGCTTTATATTGAGTGGGATTGTGCGTGGGTCGGACCCTATTGTGAGTTGTCTGACAATTCGAGCGCAGCTCGAGTGGGCTGGATGCTTGTATCTTTGAGCTAGTGCCCTCTGTAGGCCTAGAGTCTGCACGGTTAGGTTCAGGTTTGTGGGTGGATCGGTGCGGTCGCCTCCGAGAGCCCACAAATATTTGACAACTGCTTTTCGGTTTTACTTCGGATTGCATGGTAGGATGGCCCTGGCAGTGAGGCCCCACTCTATCTGTTTGTGCGTGATGATGGGCCGGAATGGGCCTCGCGCTTGCACGTTTTGTTGGTCCTGGAAGGTTCGTGGAGGAATTGAGAGATCTAGTAAGGGCAGGAGGGACAGGCGGATGGGCCCAACCGGATGGAGTAGTGGGAGTAGAGGTAGCCTGCATCCTACGAACCCGCTTACTTGGTGGAGGGATGGCCGGTGATGGAGAGGCCCCTAATGCCCGATCAACCGTGCCGTTGTTAGGGGCAGGTGATGAAGATACGCTGCGGGTAGGGGTCGAAGCTGCATCTAGAAGTACCTGTCGTCCACTGGATGTTACCTGGGGGTCCGACAAGAGTGAGCTGTCAAGGTCGACCGGCACCTGAATTGGTACGGAGCGTGCCGGGTTGAGGGGAGGTGATCGCACGGCTGAGGCTAGCCTCAGCCGAGGGCCGGTTTGTGAGGTACTAGTGGGAGTTACTGCTGTCCTTGACGCCTCTCTTTGGAGAGGAGTCTTGTCTGCCGTAATCCTGACCGATTTATAAGCTGTGTTGAGGGCAAGCGACGATTGCCTTTTGATAAATTCTCTTGCTATTTGATCGGAAGGGAATTGGAAAAGGATGGGACATGTGTGGCGTGGTGAACGTTTGTGTAACCTTGTGCACGTGCATGGATGGTGTTCCATGCCAGCTGCCCTGAGCAGGGTGGATTTCAGTTGCGATACTGGGGCCTTGTCCGGGAGATTGAAGGCTATCGCATTTTTGCTATTTGAGATGCGCTTAAAGATCTCGGTAGAAACAGAGTTAAGGAAGTCCGTGGCTGATTTAAGCTGCTGTTGCGTATAGCTTGCCGCGGGGTCCATTAGGCACAGTAGCGGAGCAAGCTTGGCGATACTGTCATCCAGAATCGTGAGTCTTGTTGAGATATTCTCAACCTCTTGGTGAATACGAGCACTGAAGATAGCGTCGTTCGCGAGGTCCACCAATGGTATAGAGCATTGTTTCAGTTGTGTTAGCGGTTTCTTAACTCTAATCTTGGGTCGAAGTTTTTGAGTAACAGGCATGATAAAAATATTGGAAAAAAAATCTTTGGAATTCTTGTATTGTTTTGGGGTGATTTGTCTTTAAATAACTAGCTAAGTTCCTAGAAACCTATATAACTAGCGAGAGATAACGAAGAACACCCCGTGGCGGTGTAGCGCAGTTTCGGTCTTTTGATCTATTGAGTATTGTAACGAACGTCTGACAATGCGTAGCCAAATTTGCAACGGATCCCGAAATCAAAAGACGATTATCCGCGATATTCTCCGATACTAGATTATTACATGAACAATGACATCAAAAATATATAAACTTCAATAATACGATCACAAGGACTCAACAACGAGAAACCGAATAGCAGCGTGTGAGCAAACAGCACGTGCGTCACGCAGGTCCTGAACAAGGATGTGCCAAAGTAGCGCTCTGGGCGCGAACAAACAACAATTGGTCCATAGAAACAACCAGTTCGTAAAGACAAGTCAATAGTGTATGGAAATGAGTGACGTTAGGAAAAACACTGAACCGCGAGGGTTAAAGGGGGATTTTCCACGACTGGTTTTTACATGCTGCGATTTTCTCACGGTGCTCCGACGGCCAAGTTATCTGGATGTTGTGACTGTTGAGTGGCGGACTGCACGGAAGAGAATGAAAAGCAGGTTTGCTCTCGAAGCACTGGCAGTCGCGTTGGATAAACAGGCTCACCGTCTCAACTGGCTGCTGTGCTTGCCCCCTAGAATCCCCCGTGAGGACACCTGAATAGACAAAGAGGCCGCAGTTTTTAAAGCTTGACGGGGAAACGCGTACTGTGTCTTGGAAAAGAAGAGAGTGGATGATAGAGGTGTAACTTGAGGGTATGCTCGTTGGGATAGTCATGGTCTGGGAAAACCTCATCCCAGCTTTCATCCAGCCGTTATTTATACCTGACCGTGCTATTCGTTGCTGCCACATCGTACCGCAGTTTTTTCCTCGGGCTTCTAACGCGGTGAGGGAGGAGATGCATTCTGTCGTTTCTGGTGGCCCTGGGTTTTTTTTATTTGCGTTCGTGCCCCTAAGCGTCGTGAACTTACCTAGAACGGACGGCGGCCTGTCAGTTTTGGATGGCCGGTGGAGCTGTTCGAATGTCGCCATCAGATCCCCCCCTTAGGCACCCCATCTTAAGCGAGAACAGGTGGAGTGCCTCGTGGCGTTCTTTACTTGTCTTGTCCCTCAGTCCACTGATCATCTTAGTAAACCCTCTTTGGACGTTTTTCAACAGATGTCTGTCTTTACCAAGCTTCGGTGTTCAGGCCTAGGAGCAGTGTTCCAGTTGGGGGTGTACATGTGGTTGTAAATTGGCAATATTATTTCGGCTTACAGAGACCTGATAGTCAGATACAGTTGAAACATGGGCCTAGAACCCTTCGCTGCTGCCTCAAGACACTGCTTGGTGGGCTTAAAGGTTTCGTGCGCTTGAAGACTAAGATCTTTTATGGCCTCAGTGGTTTCTATTATCCCGAGTGCTCCTTCTGCGAAGAGCTGAGTCTCTCCTGCACCCCCGCCATGGAGCAGCTGTCTGCGCTTACCCCGGTTTAGAGGGAACTCCTACGTTGCGGTCCACTCACCAAGTCTTCCCACATCCAGTTTGACGATGGTTCCCTCACAATCGCGAGATTATCACCGTATAGGAAACCAGGGCACCTCAAAGCTTGGCCAGGTCATTTATATAGATCAAGAACAACAGGGGCCCCGACACCGTCCCATGCAGCTCCCCACTGCTTACTCTAGCTGCGCTGGATGTTGCATCTCCAACCCGTACAATGAAAGTCGTACCGGTGAGGTATGCTCTGATCCAATTCACCATCACTTGCACAGTCCCCATGCCCTGCACTTTGTGCACCAGCAGTTTGTGTTTTGCCCAGTCGAAGGGCTTCTGGAAATCCGGACAACACGCTTCAACTCGCTCGCCTTTGTCCAGTCTGCCGGTCACTTCGCCCAGAAATGGTAAGAGGTTGATGAGACACGAAATCTTTTTTACAAATCCCTGCTGCCTCACTGTGTTCATCCTAGGGCATTCAACAGGCTTTGTGGTCCTGTCCCTAACGGGCAACTTGCCCGAGTGCCGTTGGCTTTGTTGCCACCTTGACTTTTGATGCCTCTAGATGGCTTAAGTCTTCATTCTCTGGAGTCATGCTGGGCTAGGTTTCTTGCCTCGCTGCAGCTAGGTGAAAATTACAAGCTGAAGGTAGTTGGGAGTCCGCCAGGGCTGCGCCGATCTGAGGTGATCGTTCCCGGTGAGTTATTGGTGTTCCCAGCTAATGACACTGGGCGACGCTCACTCGCAGCGGCGGACCCAGAGCGGGAGTAGTAGCCATAAAAGGCGCCTTGGGTTGCCTCTGTGGTCGTCTACTCTTTGCCCAGTGATCTGATTCGTCGCATATCTCCCCTGTAGTAGCCCTCAATATCCCGTCAGTTACAGCAAGCGGAGCTTCCCTTTATCTTGGGTTTCAAATTCAGCTGGCACTGGTCGGGGAGCATTGAAGAAGTTTCCTGTCTTACGCACCACTTACTCTGTCTGAAAATCCTTTTGATAAGGGTATGCTCTGGCAAGCCTACGTTTCTTAGCACGTTTCCTACATGATGAGGCATTTCACCCCCTCTCAGCCGGGCTTCCCGGCATAAAGTTCCGGAGGTCCTCTTGGTCACTACGTTTCGGTGTTTTCCAGTGGCTGTCTCGGTCTCCCTCTCCAAGCTTCTTAGCTCTTTCTCCGGGTTGTTGGTCCCCCTCATAGTGATGCTAGTTCTACCCCACGAGAATTTAATAGATTTATCCATTCGCGATTTTTTCAAACTCGTCATGACTAGCCTCCACTATCTGCAGCTTCGGATTAGTTTTTCTTACTTCAGGGCTGAGGCGCATAACGGTTTCCCTAGGAGTGGCGGGGGGCTTTGAGATTGCTGAAAACACTTTCATTGACCTCTGCCTAAATTGTCACCTTCTGCGCATACCTAGACCAGCCCACTTTTGTCCAGGTGAAGTTCAAAAGCGTCTAAAGTAAGATTACTGCGTTTCTGATGAAACCAAATGTCGCAGCATATTCCTGTATCCATTTCCTTTGGAAACCTGGCAGCGCCGGAAGAGTACATGTGGGGTTCCGCTGTTCAGTTCCCACGGGGTATATAATGATGACGGCCAACCACGCTTCCGGAATTCTCTCGCCGAATGTACACGCTCGCCATTCGCTTTCTGTTCAGCCGTTGCGTTCATTTCCATTCGGGGTGTTTCTCGTACAGGTAATGTTTCGGTGCCATGATACGCAAAATACACCTTTGCAACTGGCAAACGACTTGGGTCCTCTCCACTCGTCCGATAGAAGGGATAACTTTGGTACTAAGCTGTGGGACCTAATAGAAGACTCGTTTATTAGCCGCCCTCGAAAGTTCTCTATAAAGAATGGCGATATAATCATCAACCCAGTTCAAATTTTCTTAACCTCCTTTTCGTGTCCCCTTGTTCGGCAGCCTAAGGCCACTTGTAATAGACTACCCGGTCTAAGGCTAGAAGAGCCCGTCGTTACCTTGAGCCTTCCTTTAAAGTTTTCTCGACCTCTCCTCCCTTTCAACGAGAGAAAGTTCAAATCAAAGAGTCCCGACTCGTACGACTTACTCCTTTGCCATAAAACTGCTCATTTTGTTGTATAGGAGCCTGTGGCCCCTTGAAGTTCACTTTGCTTTGAATAGTGTCGAAATCGGTCGCCACCCATCACAGAGAAGTTTCATGGTTGGACTTTGCGGGCTGCCAGCAGGTCTATCGTTCCACCGGGCTGATTGTTTCAGATGTTCACTGCCTTGTTGGTAAAGAATTGTGATCTAACCTGGCTCGAACCTAAGTCAACTTATTTTCGGGCCATCTAGGTCTGGATCAAGCGTCACTTGGAACAGACTATTCGGTACCAGGCCAGAAGAACCCATCGTTACCTTGAGCCTTCCTCTAAGGTCCTCTCGACCTCTCCTCCCTTTCAACGAGAGAAAATTCAAATCAAATAGTCCCTACTCGTACGACTTACTCCTTTTCCTTTCAAATGTTCGCGCGGCGGGAGGCCGAACTTCATCCAATCAGGTGGTGTCCTTTTTGTGGAGGAGTGATCAAGCCTGCAAACTACATTCTAGGTGAGGTCCTACTATAGCCAGGGGATTAAGTACTAGTGCTTCCGGCGGTCGGCGAGACAATTCTGATCGCAGTCTAAAGGGCTCACCACGAGCCTCCCACGCCGCAGCTTTGCATTGGTCCGACCACTGAAGTCGCTGCTCATGAGGATCCTAGGCCTTTAGGCAGACTGACTACCTCTACTGTGAACGGCCCATGGTCATCCGCACGAAAGAAACTAGGCGTACGAAGGACAGATGCCAGGTCGTTATTATACAACAGGAAAAGCGTAGGGCCTAGTAAAGATCCCTGAGGCACAACACTGGTGACATTCATCAAACTGTTCATCTACCTACCTTGAGATAAAAGGTCCCGCAAGGGAGAAACTCCGCCAACCAAGTATACACTGGCTTACCCATACCGAAAGTCTCCATGCCGCACAGAAAAAGAAGATGCGTAATAGAGTCGAACGCGTTTCGGAGGCAAAGGTAATATATCCTAACTAGCTCACCTACATCCAGTCATCAAGTCGCTTCATCTAGCATCCATTTTCCAGGAATCCTTGCCGGATTTCTTTCGGCATGGAGTGATCCAACAAGTGCTGACGGATTTTAGCCCCGACGAGCTTATCAAGAACTGTACAGTAAACGGCGGTCAGGCTTACCGGCTTGTAGTTACCCATACCTGATTTAGGTCCACTCTGATGTATAACCACGATGGCCGCAATTTTCCGGTGCTGAAACAGCTTTTTCTGGCCCAATGTGGACGTGTACAGCTTGCATATCGATGGAACTATGATGTCAGTCAACGGCTAGATGGTAACTGAGTGCATGCCATCTGGACCCGCTGATAAGTGGCCATTTAACTCTTGTAGATACCTGCTCCCTATTTCCTCTGATAGATTAAGCCCGGTCAACTGCGGAGGGGGCCGCACCTGCGCCAAATCGGCTCGACCCACCTTCTCCCCTAAGTGCCCCACCAAGGATTTCAAGCAGGGCGTCTGCTTTACTCCAGTCATCAGTGGCAATACCTTGGTTCTTAATGGATAGTCGACCCACGGCATCCCTAGTTGAACCTTTTGACCGTACATAACCACGAAATTTCTTCGACTGCTATTAAACGTTCGTCCAATCTAAGTTCGTGTCCTCAATCAGAAGTCCACAGAAAGCTCACAATCTGGCTTCTAAGCTGTATATAAAGCCTCCAGTCCAGCCACATACCGGAAGCTCCGTAGAGGTTCCAGCTTAGGTTTCTACGTTCGACGGCCTTGACTATTTCAGCCATCCAACAAATGGGTTAGTCATACCCCCTTCGTTTCATGAGTGTAAAATGTTCCTGTGGGGCAACTAGGGGTCCCCTTGTGACATGCCGGCGCTCTTAGATAGTAGCCCTCTCTGCCGTGTTCCACCTCAGCCTCATCGCCCTGTTCCGAAGATTGTCTACGACCATTCTACGGAAATCCCTCACCAACCCTAAATGTACTTTAGGTTGCCGCAAGCGCAAGGGTATCTTATCACACACGCTGTCACTCTTGCCCAGCTGTGCACAGCACATCAGTTGAGATATACCACTGGGGAGATTTGTCACTGCTAGATAAAGCAAGGATGGAAAGCGTCCAAGCCTATATCTGGTATCTTCCCCAGTATGCTGGTGCAATGCACCAGCATGCGGCCATTTGAGGTGGGTCTCTTCTTGTGATCCCAGTAAATGTGCTGAAGGCTGAAGTCAAGCACTACGAAGGTCTCTTTTGCTTCCCAACTAACTCACTCGGGCAACAAGCCAAAACGTCCGATGGAATAAGTGAACACACCGACAGTTTCCAGTACCCTTTCTGGATGGGTACTCATTTTTCCGCTTCATTCACGCTAGTGGGTATCTGTCTGGCGATCCTCTAAGCCGGGATTTCGAAAGTTTCTGCTAATACTCAGTCATGAGTCTGGCTACAAAGCTCACCATCAATTTGGTCTGTTCACGAACTTCACCAACTTGGTGAGTGAGATCATTCAACTGTTCGGTACTCTGTCCAAACGGGTACTCAGGCTTTGCACGTTCTTTGGTGTACACTTAACTTGGTGAGTGAATCCCATCGGAAGTCTACCGTACCCATTCTGGACGGGTGTAAAGTGCATATGTTTAAATCCTCCCCAGTCGTCGTCGCATACTTGCATTGTTCGGGCTAAGCTCTTCATCTTATTGACTTCCGGACAAGTACAGCATGCATCAACCACCACACTTGAAAATTTGTTCATATTTCACTGATCTGCAGTGATGTAGTTTTGATTCGAACTCAGACCTCCGTGACGGTGGTACCTGACAGTGATCTTTGTTGAACTCCGGTCTTCGTTGCTAAACGTTGTGGCCAGACAGTTGGGGTTTGTGCATATTTATATGCGTACGATTTGTTGACTCGATAACGTAGACTCAGCGAATCAACCTTGTTCCGACTTCCGGATTCCACAATTTGGTTGCACGTTACTCTTGTTCGGAATAACTGCTTCACCGGGTACTCAAACTGGCATCAATCCTTCTGGATGGTCCCAGTGCAGTAGTGTAATCATTCGAGAAAACACCCTGTCAACTACTACGGATTGGTGTCCTCGGCTTCAGTTCATGCTCTAGTCGGTTCTTCAAGACTCCGAGTAAGCTGCGGAAAAAAGGTCAACACCAGGACAACAAAGACAGACAAGTCCCCTCTCACCATGTTTCAGGCCACCTTTCTAGGCGTGGTCAGGGTACTCTAGCTAGCTCTGCTCTTCCAAACCTACTAAAGGCTCAGAGTATGGAAATACAAGTATTATGGGAGTTGGATTGAGAACCAAGGGAGCAGGAGATCAGAAGACTGAGGGTGCTTCTGAGGGTTCAAACTTAGGTAGAGCTAACGAAGAGCAGCCTAAAGAACAGGACCCAGAACTGGTAAACAAATAAACTGGAGTAGGAAGACACGTAGAGGCTTGCTGCACAAGCCGCACTCTGGAGTCGGACAGGGCGGGAACCACCACCGAAGAACCCGGAGAATCACACCGAAGGATATCAGTCACCGTCAGCGCGGTTACCGGAACCTCAGCCATATCAAACTTAAGTGCGACCATAAAAGTCTTGACGATAGACCGATCGGAGAAAATATATTGACAACGCTGTCTCAGTTCCTCGCACCCTGTCGGAACTTTGGAAGTACTCCATAGATGAAGAGGCTGATAAATAGATACACCTACTTTGACCACCCGCTCGCCTTATTCGATTTTTGGTTTCGGGTTCATGTAGTACGAGTCACTCTTTTACTGGACGGTGTTTGAAGTTTCTTATTCTCTGATCCAAGATTCGTTCAGTATGACGGCTGCATTTCACGCCGAGGAGATGCGCACCGTCCCAGGTTTTTAGTAATAATGTTACGATTGTTAACTTGTCTTTAGAAAGTTTACCCGCGGTAACTGAAACTTCGACAGACTATCGTCTTTTCTGATAAAGCTGTGTTACCGAAAAATAAACTCTTACCTATGTAATGGTACCTAACTTTGAGGGACTCTAAGGGAATCAAAGTACCTAACAGGAAACTGGTATATTGATAAGACTGCCGATGAATTGTTTCGACCGGGTGTGTAGTGGCTCTTCAGCCTCCCTAATAATAGTCACCGCAGTGGCATATGGGACAACATGGTGCTTTCGGTTAGGTGAACGCCTCTTCCAGTTTGTGACGCGCAGCCGATGACCGACGAAATACCATTGATATTTCTCACGAAAAATTAACGGATACAATAGGGACGAAGGCTGCTACCCATAACCTTGGAAAGTCGTGATCTGCCAGTGCCCAGGCCTAATAAGCCTCTTGTCCTGAGGGCAAACTCACGAGTTGTTCCAACGAATACTTGCTGCAGCGGCTGTTCCGTAAGAAAGTTGATTGGGACCAGTCACTGGACCGAGGGGACCGGTTGGACTGGGAAGAATTTTTGAACACCTTGAAGAAGTTAGGGGACATAAGGATCCCACGATGTTTGACTCCTGGCAATGCCACGCGGACTGGGGGACTGCATGCTTTTTCCGATGCATCCGAAGTCGGTTATGGAGCTGTGGTGTACGGACGATGGTGCGCAGGAGATGGACAATATACCACGAGGATCCTGTTCGCCAAAGCCCACGTTGCTCCACTGAAGTCGGTCTCAATCCCACGCCTTGAACTCAGCGCAGCCGTGTTGGCAGTCACGGCGGTGCAAGCTGTGAAGAGATGTTTCGATCTCTACATTTGGTCGGTGAGCTTCTGGACGGATTCAACGATGGTACTTTACTATATCAACAACGTCCGGAGCCGGTTTAGTACTTTCGTTGCTAACCGGCTCACGATTATCCACGATGAATCAGCCACGAACCAGTGGAGCCATGTCAGGTCTGGCGATAATCCGGCCGACCTGTGCTCCCGAGGTGCGAACAACTTCAGGCAACTGGACACGTGGACGAGAGGGCCAAACTTCCTGCAATTGCCCAAACAGGACTGGCCCGCGTTCGAATTAAAACCTCCTACGGAAGTAGAACTGGAGATCAAAGGCGTAGTGATAGCAACCAACGTCGTCGAAGCGTCGTCCATTTTATCGCGACTGGTCAGGTTTTCTTCCTGGATGAAGACGCTTCGTTCGCTAGTTTGGTTAACCAGGTTCAAGATAAATTTACTAGTCATGAAAGGGCTACGGCCCTCAGGTCGGATACCGGTCGGCCCGATAGGTCCCGATGAGCTACAAGCGGCAGAGTACGATATTTTCAGAATGATACAACGCGAGGCTTTCGCCAGAGAACTCAAGAGGGCGGAAGAAGTGGGGCCAACCAATGAAGGCATGCCATCTCCAAGAGGCGAGCTGAAGCGTTTAAACCCCAAACTCATCAACGGACTGCTGCGGGTGGATGGTAGGCTGACCAACGCACACCTGAACTTCGACACAAAGTATCCTATACTGCCGCCTGCGAGACAACCTGTAGTAGAGCTAGTGATTCAACACGTCCACGCCGTGGAGGGACATGCCGGGGAAGGCCACGTGACGAGCGTCATCCGAAAGCGACTTTGGTTGTTGAGAGGACGAGAGACTGTAAAACGCGTAATCCGATGGTGTGTGCAATGTAGAAGACGCAAAGCCACGGCGGGCAAACAACTCATAGCCCCACTACCAGAATGCAGGGTGACTACGGGCTGGTGGCCGTTCAGTGACACCGGGTTGGACTATTTCGGGCCCTTGTGGATCAAGTGCGGGAAAAGATTAAAAAAGCGATACGGATGTATCATGACGTGCATGAAGTCACGTGCAGTACACTTAGAAGTCGCACATACGATGACGACCGATTCGTTTCTACGGGCCTTGCAAAGATTTATCAACCGAAGAGGCGTACCGGCCGATATATACTCAGATAATGGGTCGAACTTTGTGGGCGCTCAACGGGAATTGCAGCGTTGGCACAAGAACATAAACAGAGACGAACTGCAGAATCGAACCGTGGCCTACGGCATACGATGGCATTTCAACCCCCCACAGGCCAGTCACCGAGGCGGCATATGGGAACGCATGATCCGGTCCGCCAGACGGATATTGCTGTCAATCATGGAGCAGCAGCCGCCCGACGACGAGACGCTGAACACCGTCATGACTGAGGTGGAGCGAATCCTGAACAACCGCCCCCTGGTTCCAGTATTGAACGGCGACCCCACCCACCTGGCGCTCACCCCAAAAAACTTATTGACGCTAAGGTCGAACGAGGGTTTCCAAGGGCCGGTAAACCTTCTCGGGATCTATCTCCACGGATGGAAGCAAGCGAACTATCTGGCCAAGGTCTTCTGGAGACGATGGCTGCGGGAGTACCTACCGGCTTTGCAGACTCGACAGAAGTGGCTGGCCAAAACAAGACCATTCAAAGTTGGGGACGTGGTTATGATCGCCGACGAACGCGCACATTTCAGCACTTGGTCTTTGGGAGTAGTTACGGAAACCATCAAAAGCACTGACGGAATGATAAGAACGGTGAAGGTGAAGACAGCTAACGGAGTGCTCATTCGTGGCATACGCAGTATTAACTTACTCGAGAGCGAAGGCGGAGGAGCTGATAACCCTGAGGCCCAGTATACCTTTTTCACACTAGTCATCGAGGTGGATAAAACAACACCATATATACCACACAATCTCCGTCAAACACGTTAAGGTGCTCGCGGTCCTTTTGTTGACATTACAGAAGGTTCTTTCCGATATGTGGTGATGAATGCGATCCCATTGTACATCCCGATACATACACAAATGCACGACACACTCTACATCCCGTGACACCATCAAACATGTGACAGTATTCGTCGTTTGCTTTCTGTTGTCGTTACCGAGTGCCCCTTGCATATGTGGAAGTAGCGGAGCTCAGGTCACACACACATGCTACATTTTACTCGTTTTCTTGCCACACGGTCTTTTGTTGACATTGCAGAACGTCCTCCTTTGATGTGTAGTCATACCTGTGATTCCATTGTACACCCAGGCTCGTACACACATACACTCACACACACACACTGAACCAAACACATATCCAGGACAGGACGGCCCCTTACGAGGACAACGTCTATGCGACCATTCAAGCCCGCCATCGGTCATTTGGTCTTGTGGAAGATGTAGACTAGCCTCACGTCTATGTAGCCAACGGGTTAGGTGTGACCAGTAGTAGAACGTTGACGACGAGCATTAGGCACGCGCACTGACAGCAGGGCCTATGTAGGTAGAACGAATCAGTACCTTTATACTGAACCTTTGACTCTGCTAAGGATCAAGGAGGATTTTGGTGGGCGGTGTAACAGCCGGTCGTGGAAAATCCCCCTTTAACCCTCGCGGTTCAGTGTTTTTCCTAACGTCACTCATTTCCATACACTATTGACTTGTCTTTACGAACTGGTTGTTTCTATGGACCAATTGTTGTTTGTTCGCGCCCGGAGTGCTACTTTGGCACATCCTTGTTCAGGACCTTCGTGACGCACGTGCTGTTTGCTCACACGCTGCTATTCGGTTTCTCGTTGTTGAGTCCTTGTGATCGTATTATTGAGGTTTATATATTTTTGATGTCATTGTTCATGTAATAATCTAGTATCGGAGAATATCGCGGATAATCGTCTTTTGATTTCGGGATCCGTTGCAAATTTGGCTACGCACTGCTCAAATGTTGGTTACACAGCACTCGAATGCAAGCAATTGGACGTACACTGGACAAAGCCATAAGTCCTGTGACCTGATTTGGTCTGATCTGGCCTGATCTGTTCTGGACTGGGCATGCAAATGGAACTTACCTCTGAACGCTGAAAAGGGCCATTTGTTGTCAAGGGCAACAGAGAGCCTAAGTGTCGCTCATGATCAAGGGCTGTTCACCGTAGAGGCAGCCAGTAGGGTTAAAGACCTGGGAGTCATCATGAACAGTGACTTCAAATGGTCGGAGCAATGCAATGCTGCTGCGCATAAGGCTCGTGGGGAGCTCTTTAGACTGCGACCAGCTTTGTCTTGCCGGAAGCCGGGGGTATTTGTACCTATTTGCATGGCTATAGTACGACCTCACTTAGAAGGTAGTGTGCAGGCTTGGTCACCCTTCTACAAAAAGGACGCCTTCTGCTTAAAGAAAGTCCAACGTCTCACCACGCGAATGGTTGAAGGGCAGAGGAGTAAGACTTACGAGCAGGGACTCCGTGACCTGTGTTACGAACGTTTGAGCAATGCGTAGCCAAATTCGCAACGGATCCCGAAATCAGAAGGCGATTATCCGTGATAATTCTACGATACTAGATTATTAAGATAAACAATGACATAAACAATATACAAACCTCAATAATACGATCACAAGGACTCAACAACGAGAAACCGAATAGCAGCGTGTGAGCAGACAGCACGTGCGTCACGCAGGTCCTGAACAAGGATTTGTCAAAGTAGCGCTCTGGGCGCGAACAAACAACAATTGGTCCATAGAAACAACCAGTTCGTAAAGACAAGTCAATAGTGTATGGAAATGAGTGATGTTGGGGAAAACACTGAATCGCGAGGGAAAAAGGGGGATTTTCCACGACCGGCTGTTACACCGCCCACCAAAATCCTCCTTGATCCTTAGCAGAGTCAAAGGTTCGGTATAAAGGTACTGATTCTTCCTACCTTCCTAGGCCCTGCTGTCAGTGCGCGCGTCTAATTCTCGTCGTCAACGTTCTACTACTGGTCGCACCTAATCCATTGGATACATAGACGTGAGGCTAGTCTACATCTCCCACAAGACCAAATGACCGATGGCGGGCGTGAATGGTCGCATAGACGTTGTCCTCGTAAGGGGCCGTCCGGTCCTGGAAGTACGTGCTTGAGTGTGTGTGTGTGTGCGTGTGTGTGTGCCGGGGTTACAATGAAATCACAGGTATGGCTACACATCAAAGGAGGACGTTCTGCAATGTCAACAAAAGACCGTGTGGCAAGAAAACGAGTAAAATGTAGCATGTGTGTGTGACCTGAGCTCCGCTACTTCCACATATGCAAGGGGCACTCGGTAACGACAACAGAAAGCAAACGACGAATACTGTCACATGTTTGATGGTGTCACGGGATGTAGAGTGTGTCGTGCATTTGTGTATGTATCGGGATGTACAATGGGATCGCATTCATCACCACATATCGGAAAGAACCTTCTGTAATGTCAACAAAAGGACCGCGAGCACCTTAACGTGTTTGACGGAGATTGTGTGGTATATATGGTGTTGTTTTATCCACCTCGATGACTAGTGTGAAAAAGGTATACTGGGCCTCAGGGTTATCAGCTCCTCCGCCTTCGCTCTCGAGTAAGTTAATACTGCGTATGCCACGAATGAGCACTCCGTTAGCTGTCTTCACCTTCACCGTTCTTATCATTCCGTCAGTGCTTTTGATGGTTTCCGTAACTACTCCCAAAGACCAAGTGCTGAAATGTGCGCGTTCGTCGGCGATCATAACCACGTCCCCAACTTTGAATGGTCTTGTTTTGGCCAGCCACTTCTGTCGAGTCTGCAAAGCCGGTAGGTACTCCCGCAGCCATCGTCTCCAGAAGACCTTGGCCAGATAGTTCGCTTGCTTCCATCCGTGGAGATAGATCCCGAGAAGGTTTACCGGCCCTTGGAAACCCTCGTTCGACCTTAGCGTCAATAAGTTTTTTGGGGTGAGCGCCAGGTGGGTGGGGTCGCCGTTCAATACTGGAACCAGGGGGCGGTTGTTCAGGATTCGCTCCACCTCAGTCATGACGGTGTTCAGCGTCTCGTCGTCGGGCGGCTGCTGCTCCATGATTGACAGCAATATCCGTCTGGCGGACCGGATCATGCGTTCCCATATGCCGCCTCGGTGACTGGCCTGTGGGGGGTTGAAATGCCATCGTATGCCGTAGGCCACGGTTCGATTCTGCAGTTCGTCTCTGTTTATGTTCTTGTGCCAACGCTGCAATTCCCGTTGAGCGCCCACAAAGTTCGACCCATTATCTGAGTATATATCGGCCGGTACGCCTCTTCGGTTGATAAATCTTTGCAAGGCCCGTAGAAACGAATCGGTCGTCATCGTATGTGCGACTTCTAAGTGTACTGCACGTGACTTCATGCACGTCATGATACATCCGTATCGCTTTTTTAATCTTTTCCCACACTTGATCCACAAGGGCCCGAAATAGTCCAACCCGGTGTCACTGAACGGCCACCAGCCCGTAGTCACCCTGCATTCTGGTAGTGGGGCTATGAGTTGTTTGCCCGCCGTGGCTTTGCGTCTTCTACATTGCACACACCATCGGATTACGCGTTTTACAGTCTCTCGTCCTCTCAACAACCAAAGTCGCTTTCGGATGACGCTCGTCACGTGGCCTTCCCCGGCATGTCCCTCTACGGCGTGGACGTGTTGAATCACTAGCTCTACTACAGGTTGTCTCGCAGGCGGCAGTATAGGATACTTTGTGTCGAAGTTCAGGTGTGCGTTGGTCAGCCTACCATCCACCCGCAGCAGTCCGTTGATGAGTTTGGGGTTTAAACGCTTCAGCTCGCCTCTTGGAGATGGCATGCCTTCATTGGTTGGCCCCACTTCTTCCGCCCTCTTGAGTTCTCTGGCGAAAGCCTCGCGTTGTATCATTCGGAAAATATCGTACTCTGCCGCTTGTAGCTCATCGGGACTGTAACAGCCGGTCGTGGAAAATCCCCCTTTTTCCCTCGCGATTCAGTGTTTTTTCCCAACATCACTCATTTCCATACACTATTGACTTGTCTTTACGAACTGGTTGTTTTTCTGGACCAATTGTTGTTTGTTCGCGCCCAGAGCGCTACTTTGACAAATCCTTGTTCAGGACCTGCGTGACGCACGTGCTGTCTGCTCACACGCTGCTATTCGGTTTCTCGTTGTTGAGTCCTTGTGATCGTATTATTGAGGTTTGTATATTGTCTATGTCATTGTTTATCTTAATAATCTAGTATCGTAGAATTATCACGGATAATCGTCTTTTGATTTCGGGATCCGTTGCGAATTTGGCTACGCATTGCTCAAACGTTCGTAACAATACTCAATAGATCTATTTGGAACGAGGAAAATTCACGCAAAATGCCAAGGAAAGGATCAAAGGCAGTCGAACCCGGACAGGAAGTAATACGGCAAGTCTCTGGGGAGGTTTTGGGTACATATGATTCTTTAGTTAACGCTAGATCGCCTAGTCCTGCCAGTGCTAGCTCATGTGTTATTGAAAGCAATATTGATCGTAAGGACGTTGATTTATATAAGCTGAGAATAATAGAACTAGAGCAACAGTTACTTTCGGCTAGACTACAGGCGCATGAAGCAGAGAAGTGTACACAGAAACAGCGAGAGTATAGGACCAGTGACTTCGACACTTCCGATAGGTTAGAGTGCAATAAGGTAGGGAACCCCACGCAGGTCGCCGACTACAAACCACCATCGATCGATCTGCCAAGAGTGGAGTTAACGGTTTTCGACGGGCGAGCTGAGCAATATTGCAAGTTTGTCAAACAGTTCGAGACGTTCGTCGAAAACAAGGTGACCGACCCTGGGCAAAGGCTTCTTTACCTTACTCACTACTGCCGAGGCCGAGCGCGAGAAGCTATCGACGGATGCACCATGCTCGATCCAGAACAAGGCTACACAAGGGCAAGAAAGATTCTGAGGGACTTGTTTGGCCAACCTTTCAAAGTAGCCCGTAACCTAATAGAGGGCGTGATGGCAGAGGCAAAGAAAACCAAGGGCGACGTCTACACCATGGCCGACCTGGTGATCAAGATGCAGAACTGTTCAATAGCCCTCGACCATTTAGGTTACAGGGCTGACCTAGACGCCATGCACACTTTGGAAGGCATAGTCCGTCACCTCTCTCCCGAACTACAGGGTCGGTGGGCGGAAGAAGCTGAACGGATAAGCCGAGGCGACAGAGAAGCCAACTTCGAAGACCTGACTGAATACTTAGACAGGCAAACGAAGATAGCTGACAGCAGATTCGGCCGACTCATCCGGGACAGCAACCGAGCAAACAAGCCCGGTACTAGCCAAGTCCAAACCCCTGTACGGGAACATCCAAAGTACCAGCCTTGGACCAACACACACGTCATTTCACGAGATGCTACGGCGAAACCAAATTGCAGATCCTGTGCTACTAGCCATGGCCTACCAGAATGCCCCAAGTTCGGCAATGCCACAATAGACGAACGGTGGGGAATGGCGAGGATGGCAGGAGCATGTTTCATCTGTCTCAACACCACGCACCGGGCAGCAGCCTGTAGAACAAGGAATCGATGTGGTTACGAGGGCTGCACGGGCAGACACCATCGGCTGCTGCATCAGGCGAGAATAACCATATCCGAGGCGAGTGCCAAGCCCAGCGTGATCTGTTCAACTTCACAATCTGCCAGTAAACCGGTACGTTTAGGCGTAGTGGCCGTGGGAGTAGTGACTCCGACTGGGATAGTCAAGGCGTTGGCTTTCGTTGATAGTGGATCCGACACCACTTTAGTGAAAGAGCGGTTTGCCGACAAACACCAACTGGCTAAAGGTGCGACGTCGTTAGCAGTGAGCACGGTGGGCGGAACACAGGTAATGACTGCCGGTAGATTAAGGCTGCAACTCATCTCTCTAGACACTAACGAGGAAATTGAACCAACGGAGGCATTCACGTTAGCGGATCTCCCCATGCGAGCACCAAGGTCGGTGAACGCAATCTTGACTCGGTGGCCCCACCTGCAGGATATAACCGTTGTAGACTGGGAAGATGATGAGGTGGATCTCCTCATCGGATGCGACGTGCCAGAGGCGCATTGGGTGCTTGACCAAAGAGTGGGCGACCGCCAGGCACCTTATGCCGTACGCACGGCTCTGGGATGGATGTTATACGGTCCAGTAGGGGTACGCGGTTCCGTGAATTACTTATCCGCCGAAACGGACCGCATAGAGTATCATCTGCAACGGCTTTATGAAAAGGAGTTTCATGACATTGGGGACGAAAGACCGACGTTGTCTCAAGAGGATCACTTCGCTCTACAAACGGTGCGGCAAGGCTCTAGAGGCCTCAAAAAACAGTTCGAGGTTCCCCTCCCATGGCGCACACCGGTCGACCCGTGGACTGACAACAGAAATTATGTTCTCCAACGATTACTACGACTAAAAGAACGCTTCATTCGAGACCAGAATCTGTGGGAACGATACGCGGATTTGATGAAGTGAAACGAGGACCTCGGTTACGTTGAAAGGGTGCCTGTTAACACCGACAGCAAAAGGGGTATCTGGTATCTGCCTCACCATCCGGTTATCAACCCCAAAAAACCCAATAAACTGCGCGTGGTTTTCGACTGTGCAGCCAAGTTTCAGGGCAAGTCGTTAAACGATCGCCTACTACAGGGGCCTGACTGGACCACACCACTGATCGATGTTCTGTGCCGTTTCAGAGTGGGTAAAGTGGCTTTGTCTGCCGACATTAGGGAAATGTTCCATCAGGTGAAGATTCCGGTAGGAGAACGAGATGCTTTGCGTTTCCTGTGGTGGGAAGGGAGCGACCGGGACAACGCAGTGGTGAATTATAGAATGACCGTCCACCCCTTCGGAGCCATATCGTCACCATTTTGTGCCAACTACGCCCTCCGAGAATCAGCGAACAAACATGGCGATCTGGTACATCGGACGGTGGTAGAAAGCGTCAGCAGGAACTTTTACGTCGACGACTACCTTGGGTCATTCGATGATGTGGAATCAGCTCTAGAGCAGTTCAGGGGTCTGACGAGATTGCTGGAAGAGGGTGGCTTCCATCTAACTAAATGGATGTCGAACGCTTCGGAAGTGCTGAAGGTCATCCCGTATCACGAAAAGGTCGAAAGGGTAAGAGATTTGGACGGCTCCCCACTTCCTATCGAGCGCACCTTAGGGATACAATGGGACGCGGAAACGGACGATTTTGTTTTCGAACTGAACGTTCCCGAGCTGCCAATAACCCGTCGTGGCATACTATCTGCCGTCTCAAGTTTGTTCGACCCGCTCGGTTTCGTCTCACCATGGCTGCTACCCGGAAAGATCTTGCTGCAGCGGCTGTGCCGTAAGAAAGTTGATTGGGACCAGTCACTGGACCGAGGGGACCGGCTGGACTGGGAGGAATTTTTGAACACCTTGAAGAAATTAGGGGACATAAGAATACCACGATGTTTGACCCCTGGCCATACGACACGGACTGGAGAACTACATGCCTTTTCCGATGCATCCGAAGTCGGTTATGGAGCTGTGGTGTACGGACGATGGTGCGCAGGAGATGGACAATATACCACGAGGATCCTGTTCGCCAAAGCCCGCGTTGCTCCACTGAAGTCGGTCTCAATCCCACGCCTCGAACTCAGCGCAGCCGTGTTGGCAGTCAGGGTGGTGCAAGATGTGAAGAGATGTTTCGATCTCTACATTTGGTCGGTAAGCTTCTGGACGGATTCAACGATAGTACTTTACTACATTAACAACGTACGGAGCCGGTTTAGTACTTTCGTTGCTAACCGGCTCACGATTATCCACGATGAATCGGCCACGAACCAGTGGAGTCATGTCAGGTCTGGCGATAACCCGGCCGACCTGTGCTCCCGAGGTGCGAACAACTTCAGGCAACTGGACACGTGGACGAGAGGGCCAAACTTCCTGCAATTGCCCAAACAGGACTGGCCCGCGTTCGAATTAAAACCTCCTACGGAAGTAGAACTGGAGATCAAAGGCGTAGTGATAGCAACCAACGTCGTCGAAGCGTCGTCCATTTTATCGCGACTGGTCAGGTTTTCTTCCTGGATGAAGACGCTTCGTTCGCTAGTTTGGTTAACCAGGTTCAAGATAAATTTACTAGTCATGAAAGGGCTACGGCCCTCAGGTCGGATACCGGTCGGCCCGATAGGTCCCGATGAGCTACAAGCGGCAGAGTACGATATTTTCAGAATGATACAACGCGAGGCTTTCGCCCGTGAACTCAAGAGGGCGGAAGAAGTGGGGCTGACCAATGAAGACATGCCATCTCCAAGAGGCGAGCTGAAGCGTTTAAACCCCAAACTCATCAACGGACTGCTGCGGGTGGATGGTAGGCTGACCAACGCACACCTGAACTTCGACACAAAGTATCCTATACTGCTGCCTGCGAGACAACCCGTAGTAGAGCTAATGATTCAACACGTCCACGCCGTAGAGGGACATGCCGGGGAAAGTCACGTGACGAGCGTCATCCGAAAGCGTCTTTGGTTGTTGAGAGGACGAGAGACTGTAAAACGCGTGATCCGACGGTGTGTGCAATGCAGGAGACGCAATGCCACGGCGGGCAAACAACTCATAGCCCCACTACCAGAATGCAGGGTAACTACGGGCTGGTGGCCGTTCAGTGACACCGGGTTGGACTATTTCGGGCCCTTGTGGATCAAGTGCGGGAAAAGATTAGAAAAGCGATACGGATGTATCATGACGTGCATGAAGTCACGTGCAGTACACTTAGAAGTCGCACATACGATGACGACCGATTCGTTTCTACGGGCCTTGCAAAGATTTATCAACCGAAGAGGCGTACCGGCCGATATATACTCAGATAATGGGTCGAACTTTGTGGGCGCTCAACGGGAATTGCAGCGTTGGCACAAGAACATAAACAGAGACGAACTGCAGAATCGAACCGTGGCCTACGGCATACGATGGCATTTCAACCCCCCACAGGCCAGTCACCGAGGCGGCATATGGGAACGCATGATCCGGTCCGCCAGACGGATATTGCTGTCAATCATGGAGCAGCAGCCGCCCGACGACGAGACGCTGAACACCGTCATGACTGAGGTGGAGCGAATCCTGAACAACCGCCCCCTGGTTCCAGTATTGAACGGCGACCCCACCCACCTGGCGCTCACCCCAAACGACTTATTGACGCTAAGGTCGAACGAGGGTTTCCAAGGGCCGGTAAACCTTCTCGGGATCTATCTCCACGGATGGAAGCAAGCGAACTATCTGGCCAAGGTCTTCTGGAGGCGATGGCTACGGGAGTACCTACCGGCTTTGCAGACTCGACAGAAGTGGCTGGCCAAAACAAGACCATTCAAAGTTGGGGACGTGGTTATGATCGCCGACGAACGCGCACATTTCAGCACTTGGTCTTTGGGAGTAGTTACGGAAACCATCAAAAGCACTGACGGAATGATAAGAACGGTGAAGGTGAAGACAGCTAACGGAGTGCTCATTCGTGACATACGCAGTATTAACCTACTCGAGAGCGAAGACGGAGGAGCTGATAACCCTGAGGCCTAGTAAATCTTTTTCACACCAGTAATCGAGGTGGATAAAACAACACCATATATACCACACAATCTCCGTCAAACACGTTAAGGTGCTCACGGTCCCTTCGTTGACATTACAGAAGGTTCTTTCCGATATGTGGTGATGAGTGCGATTCCATTATACATCCCGATACATACGCGCATGCACGACGCACTCTACATCCCGTAAACCCATCATACATGTGACAGTGTTCTTTGTTCGCCTTTTGTTGACGCTACCGAATGCCCCTTGCACATGTGGAAGTAGTGGAGCTCAGGTCACACATGCATGCTACATTTACTCGTTTTCTTGCCACGCGGTCTTTTGTTGACATTGCAGAAAGTCCTCCTTTGATGTGTAGTCATAACTGTGATTTCATTGTAACCCCGGCACACACGCACACGCACGCACACACACGCACGCACACACACACACACACACTCGAGCGCGTACATCCAGGACCGGACGGCCCCTTACGAGGACAACGTCTATGTGACCATTCACGCCCGCCATCGGTCATTTGGTCCTGTGGAAGATGTAGACTAGCCTCACGTCTATGTAGCCAATGGGTTAGGTGCGACCAGTAGTAGAACGTCGACGACGAGCATTAGACGCGCGCACTGACAGCAGGGCCTAGGAAGGTAGGAAGAATCAGTACCTTTATACCGAACCTTTGACTCTGCTAAGGATCAAGGAGGATTTTGGTGGGCGGTGTAACAGCCGGTCGTGGAAAATCCCCCTTTTTCCCTCGCGATTCAGTGTTTTTTCCCAACATCACTCATTTCCATACACTATTGACTTGTCTTTACGAACTGGTTGTTTTTCTGGACCAATTGTTGTTTGTTCGCGCCCAGAGCGCTATTTTGGCACATCCTTGCTCAGGACCTGCGTGACGCACGTGCTGTCTGCTCACACGCTGCTATTCGGTTTCTCGTTGTTGAGTCTTTGTGATCGTATTATTGAGGTTTGTATATTGTTTATGTCATTGTTTATTTTAATAATCTAGTATCGTAGAATTATCACGGATAATCGCCTTCTGATTTCGGGATCCGTTGCGAATTTGGCTACGCATTGCTCAAACGTTCGTAACAGGGACCTATCGGGCCGACCGGTATCCGACCTGAGGGCCGTAGCCCTTTCATGACTAGTAAATTTATCTTGAACCTGGTTAACCAAACTAGCGAACGAAGCGTCTTCATCCAGGAAGAAAACCTGACCAGTCGCGATAAAATGGACGACGCTTCGACGACGTTGGTTGCTATCACTACGCCTTTGATCTCCAGTTCTACTTCCGTAGGAGGTTTTAATTCGAACGCGGGCCAGTCCTGTTTGGGCAATTGCAGGAAGTTTGGCCCTCTCGTCCACGTGTCCAGTTGCCTGAAGTTGTTCGCACCTCGGGAGCACAGGTCGGCCGGGTTATCGCCAGACCTGATATGGCTCCACTGGTTCGTGGCTGATTCATCGTGGATAATCGTGAGCCGGTTAGCAACGAAAGTACGTTGTTGATATAGTAAAGTACCATCGTTGAATCCGTCCAGAAGCTCACCGACCAAATGTAGAGATCGAAACATCTCTTCACAGCTTGCACCGCCGTGACTGCCAACACGGCTGCGCTGAGTTCAAGGCGTGGGATTGAGACCGACTTCAGTGGAGCAACGTGGGCTTTGGCGAACAGGATCCTCGTGGTATATTGTCCATCTCCTGCGCACCATCGTCCGTACACCACAGCTCCATAACCGACTTCGGATGCATCGGAAAAAGCATGCAGTCCCCCAGTCCGCGTGGCATTGCCAGGAGTCAAACATCGTGGGATCCTTATGTCCCCTAACTTCTTCAAGGTGTTCAAAAATTCTTCCCAGTCCAACCGGTCCCCTCGGTCCAGTGACTGGTCCCAATCAACTTTCTTACGGCACAGCCGCTGCAGCAGGATCTTTCCGGGTAGCAGCCATGGTGAGACGAAACCGAGCGGGTCGAACAAACTTGAGACGGCAGATAGTATGGCACGACGGGTTTTTGGCAGCTCGGGAACGTTCAATTCGAAAACAAAATCGTCCGTTTCCGCGTCCCATTGTATCCCTAAGGTGCGCTCGATAGGAAGTGGAGAGCCGTCCAAATCTCTTACCCTTTCGACCTTTTCGTGATACGGGATGACCTTCAGCACTTCCGAAGCGTTCGACATCCATTTAGTTAGATGGAAGCCACCCTCTTCCAGCAATCTCGTCAGACCCCTGAACTGCTCTAGAGCTGATTCCACATCATCGAATGACCCAAGGTAGTCGTCGACGTAAAAGTTCCTGCTGACGCTTTCTACCACCGTCCGATGTACCAGATCGCCATGTTTGTTCGCTGATTCTCGGAGGGCGTAGTTGGCACAAAATGGTGACGATATGGCTCCGAAGGGGTGGACGGTCATCCTATAATCCACCACTGCGTTGTCCCGGTCGCTCCCTTCCCACCACAGGAAACGCAAAGCATCTCGTTCCCCTACCGGAATCTTCACCTGATGGAACATTTCCCTAATGTCAGCAGACAAAGCCACTTTACCCACTCTGAAACGGCACAAAACATCGACCAGTGGTGTGGTCCAGTCAGGCCCCTGTAGTAGGCGATCGTTTAACGACTTGCCCTGAAACTTGGCCGCACAGTCGAAAACCACGCGCAGTTTATTGGGTTTCTTGGGGTTGATAACCGGATGGTGAGGCAGATACCAGATACCCCTTTTGCTGTCGGTGTTAACAGGCACCTTTTCAACGTAACCGAGGGCCTCGTTTCGCTTCATCAAATCCGCGTATCGTTCCCACAGATTCTGGTCTCGAATGAAGCGTTCTTTTAGTCGTAGTAATCGTTGGAGAACATAATTTCTGTTGTCAGTCCACGGGTCGACCGGTGTGCGCCATGGGAGGGGAACCTCGAACTGTTTTTTGAGGCCTCTAGAGCCTTGCCGCACCGTTTGTAGAGCGAAGCGATCCTCTTGAGACAACGTCGGTCTTTCGTCTCCAATGTCATGAAACTCCTTTTCATAAAGCCGTTGCAGATGATACTCTATGCGGTCCGTTTCGGCGGATAAGTAATTCACGGAACCGCGTACCCCTATTGGACCGTATAACATCCATCCCAGAGCCGTGCGTACGGCATAAGGTGCCTGGCGGTCGCCCACTCTTTGGTCAAGCACCCAATGCGCCTCTGGCACGTCGCATCCGATGAGGAGATCCACCTCATCATCTTCCCAGTCTACAACGGTTATATCCTGCAGGTGGGGCCACCGAGTCAAGATTGCGTTCACCGACCTTGGTGCTCGCATGGGGAGATCCGCTAACGTGAATGCCTCTGTTGGTTCAATTTCCTCGTTAGTGTCTAGAGAGATGAGTTGCAGCCTTAATCTACCGGCAGTCATTACCTGTGTTCCGCCCACCGTGCTCACTGCTAACGACGTCGCACCTTTAGCAAGTTGGTGTTTGTCGGCAAACCGCTCCTTCACTAAGGTGGTGTCGGATCCACTATCAACGAAAGCCAACGCCTTGACTATCCCAGTCGGAGTCACTACTCCCACGGCCACTACGCCTAAACGTACCGGTTTACTGGCAGATTGTGAAGTTGAACAAATCACGCTGGGCTTGGCACTCGCCTCGGATATGGTTACTCTCGCCTGATGCAGCAGCCGATGGTGTCTGCCCGTGCAGCCCTCGTAACCACATCGATTCCTTGTTCTACAGGCTGCTGCCCGGTGCGTGGTGTTGAGACAGATGAAACATGCTCCTGCCATCCTCGCCATTCCCCACCGTTCGTCTATTGTGGCATTGCCGAACTTGGGGCATTCTGGTAGGCCATGGCTAGTAGCACAGGATCTGCAATTTGGTTTCGCCGTAGCATCTCGTGAAATGACGTGTGTGTTGGTCCAAGGCTGGTACTTTGGATGTTCCCGTGCAGGGGTTTGAGACTGGCTAGTACTGGGCTTGTTTACTCGGTTGCTGTCCCGGATGAGTCGGCCGAATCTGCTGTCAGCTATCTTCGTTTGCCTGTCCAAGTATTCGGTCAGGTCTTCGAAGTTGGCTTCTCTGTCGCTTCGGCTTATCCGTTCTGCTTCTTCCGCCCACCGACCCTGTAGTTCGGGAGAGAGGTGACGGACTATGCCTTCCAAAGTGTGCATGGCGTCTAGGTCAGCCCTGTAACCTAAATGGTCGAGGGCTATTGAGCAGTTCTGCATCTTAATCACCAGGTCGGCCATGGTGTAGACGTCGCCCTTGGTTCTATTGCCTCTACAATCACGCCCTCTATTAGGTTAGGGCTACTTTGAAAGGTTGGCCAAACAAGTCCCTTAGAATCTTTCTTGCCCTTGTGTAGCCTTGTTCTGGGTCGAGCATGGTGCACCCGTCGATAGCTTCTCTTGCTCGGCCTCGGCAGTAGTGAGTAAGGTAAAGAAGCCTTTGCCCAGGGTCGGTCACCTTGTTTTCAACGAACGTCTCGAACTGCTTGACAAACTTGCAGTATTGCTCAGCTCGCCCGAGGAAAGCCGTTAGTTTCATTCTAGGCCAATCGATCGATGGTGGTTTATAGTCGGCGACCTGCGTGGGGTTCCCTACTTTATTGCACTCTAACCTATCGGAAGCGTCGAAGTCACTGGTCTCATGCTCTCGCTGTTTCTGTGTGCACTTCTCTGCTTCATGCGCCTGTAGTCTAGCCGAAAGTAACTGTTTCTCTAGTTCTAGTATTCTCAGCTTATATAAATCGACATCCTTACGATCAATATTGCTTTCAATAACACATGAGCTAGCACTGACAGGACTAGGCGATCTAGCATTGACTAAAGAATCATATGTACCCAAAACCTCTCCAGAGACTTGCCGTATTACTTCCTGTCCGGATTCGACTGCTTTTGATCCTTTTCTTGGCATTTTGCGTGATTTTTCCTCGTTCCAAATAGATCTATTGAGTATTGTTACGAACGTTTGAGCAATGCGTAGCCAAATTCGCAACGGATCCCGAAATCAGAAGGCGATTATCCGTGATAATTCTACGATACTAGATTATTAAGATAAACAATGACATAGACAATATACAAACCTCAATAATACGATCACAAGGACTCAACAACGAGAAACCGAATAGCAGCGTGTGAGCAGACAGCACGTGCGTCACGCAGGTCCTGAACAAGGATTTGTCAAAGTAGCGCTCTGGGCGCGAACAAACAACAATTGGTCCAGAAAAACAACCAGTTCGTAAAGACAAGTCAATAGTGTATGGAAATGAGTGATGTTGGGAAAAACACTGAATCGCGAGGGAAAAAGGGGGATTTTCCACGACCGGCTGTTACAACTTGAATCTATTTTCGTTGGAAAGGAGGAGACGTCGAGGGGATCTCATAGAAACGTTCAAGGTAATGAAGGGCTTTTCTGGCCTTAGACCAGATAGTCTATTCCAAGTGGCCGTAGACTCCAGAACAAGGGACATGAAAAGAAGCTGATGAAAGTCCGAGCGAGGTTGATGGCTAGATCGCACTTCTTCAGCAATAGGGCTGTGAACAGTTGGAACGGTCTGCCAGGTGAAATGGTAGATCTGCAGACAGTCCAATCCTTCAAAGGTGCCCTAGATCGCAAGTGGTACGAGATCTTTCCTTGTAGTGAGCCTTGATTATATCAACTAGATGGATGACGGGTAGCACTGTGGTCCTTCTGGAGTATGGTTTAATCGACTTTTTCCCTCATTGCATACTGTCTCAGTGAACGCTCACGATGTATATTGTCTCTCGCAGTTGATGTGCGATGAGGTTTTCCGTTTCCCTCTCATTTTTAGCGGGGATTCGACGAAATACACTCGGCAGTGGTGGGTGCATAACTGGTGTGCATACCATCGAAGGAATTCTGGACGCTCGATTGGCCGTGGCCATTACCTGTCCTGTGCAAACTGAACTGAACTGAACTGAACTGAACTGAACCACGGCACGGACGACTCCGGTGGTTTCGCTAGTGTTATGGGTTTGGTGGTGATGTATGATTGAATGGCCTGCTGTTTTGAAGCGTGTGCTCTGTTGTTTTGAAGCGTGTGCTCTGTTGTTTCACACTTTGAATACACATTCTCAATAATAAATTTAGTAACCGCAAAGGAAAAGGCGTCGGGGGCTAAGATAACTCGGCGACAACACGACAACCATAACAGTCTTGACTTTTCACTGCCGTTTACCTGAAGACTGAAGACTGATACTTGAAGAATTTCAGGGACACGCAATTTGTCTCGACCAGTTCAGTCTTGTGTTCAGAAAACCAGGTATATATGCATGTGACGCAGAATAACAGTCCTGCTACAGTGATGAAAAATATGTCACCTTCAAAGTTAACTATAAATTCTGTAACCCAAAATACTTCAGCCGAATCCCAATCAAGTTCCAATGGGAACCCTATCAGAATATAATTATTATTTTTACATGGGGGGCGGAGTACCTCGAGGCCCCTGTTCGAGGGTCAGTTCTAGACTCGCTGCCCTTTCTTCTCTACATAGGTGACTTAGCAAAAGATTTACCCCTATCACGTTTCCTTTTTACGGACGATGTAAAATATTTGGGACCAAGAGATCGTGATGACTTAGCAGGGTACCTGACGCAGGTAGTTAGCTGGGAAAACAATTGAGATGCACCCTTACACGTAAGCAAGAGTCACCTACTAACCAAAGCTCTAATGGGTGTGGTGGTCGTGGCAGGAAATGGACCATTCACAGTCATGGCGGCACACTAGGATAGTTGAAGGAAAGCGGGAAATCAATTGAACAAAGACTGCAGGATGAGACTCTTATCACTTTGAGAAGGAACACTCAAAGGAGACCTTGTTGAGGGGTTTACAATCTGAGAGGACTTATAGGGAGTAAGCGCCGAGGATACTTTCGATTAGGCCACTAATGAGAGAACGAGTGACAGTAGCATGAATGGGTGGAAGCTACGCTCTAGGCGGAATGTGCGAGCGAACTTCTTCAGCAATAGAGTAGTGGAAATGTGGAATATATTAACTGAAAAAATGGTTAGCGTACAAGGTGTAAAGAAATTCGAAAGAATGCTGGATGCCGAGTGGGATTAGTTGTCCACAACGGTAGAATACCGAAAATTAGGAACATTTTTATTTACTCAAGTCATCCTGCGTCTGTGCCTACGATCTGGGGCACTAAGTGTGATGAAACGCACACTTCATGGTTGTCTCTCACCTGGATGAGGAGGGAAATGTTTCTGCTCCTTTCTTTTCCAGTCAAACTGAAGGGACAAACCGTTTCGTGCAACAGAACAGGAAGTTAGAACAGTCACAGTAGTGGGTGCCGATCTCAGTGCATACCACAGACGATTCTGGACGCTCGATTGGCCCCGGCCACTATCAGTCCTGTACAGCCTGACCTGACCTGTCTGGACCGAATTGAACAACTCAGTTCGACTACCTTTAAAAGACACCGTTATCTTCCCAAGAGTTAGAAGGGTGCTGTATTAGCTGGTGTCTTCATAGGAAAGCTGTAGATCAGTGGTAGACCAGTTAGTCTCACTAGCGTACACCACAAGGCCGAGCGCATCCTGAAAAGTTCCAGTCTTGATTTTATTGAAGGACGTGGACTAGTTGCCTCTTCCCGTCACGGCTTCCTACCTCAGGTCTTGCATCACTAATATGCTGACTGTGGTAGGCAGTGTAGCACAAACATCTGATGGCGGAGGATATCACATGCCATCTTCATAGACTTCGTCACTTGGTTTTGGCAGAGTGCCCATGATCTGCTAACGATCGAAGATTATGGCATTCCTAACCTGCTACATTCGTCTATCCCACATTTTCTTAGAGACCGATCTCTTTCGGCTGGGATTGAGCCATCCTACTCCTCTTTATCCCCGTTATCTATCAGAGTGCCCAGGGATAATTGGTTGACTCTTTTTGCATTATTTTCCTGCCTGGTATCATCCTCGTCAACCCGCCAGTGTATGTTGACTATGGGGCTCTTTGGGTGTCACACCCCATAAAAGTGCAGTCGACCATGAATGCAGCGTAACGTTGCTCTACTGATCGGAGCTCGCCAGTCAATGACGACGAATGCGCCTCTATGACATTTGGTAGAACTCCCGACCATCCATTCTAGATCAATAGTAGCACTCAGATCCGTAGTGCAGATCAGCACAAAACTCTAGGACTTTGACTTTGACTTTGTAATCTTTATTTTTCTTCTCACCAAGGAAAAGCCAGAAAATCTGGTTTCTGAATTCTGTGAATGATTGGGGATTTTCGTCTCTAATATCCTTCCGTCCTGTACTGGGATATCGCCGTCGTGGTGCACACCGGCCTTACCAGGGATCGAGACCCACTGGAATGAGTCCAGAGAAGGGCAACGAAGGTAATGCATGGCTTACCCCAATTCCTACCCAGCTGGTCTGACTGAACTGAATCTGTATCCTTCAGATGTAGGACGTTATGGGGAAGACCTTTTCCATATGTACAACTTATCCTCCGCAAATGCAATGGGTCAGTTTTTTTACACGTTCAAGCGTAGAAACTCTGCGGGGGTGGGAGGGAACTTTAGGCCCTATCTCCGCACATTTTTGCGCCAAAATTTCATGATCTATAGAATTATATCTTTGTGGAATATTCTTCCGAAAGAAATAGTAGGTGCACCACCCAGAGCAGTCTTTGAGGTTCATTTGAATCGTCGCCTGGGATCAAGTCCTGGCCCACACCCTAACTAATCCTTATCCGTGTCTCATCCAACCTTATCATCAGTCACGCTTTCGGTTTTATTTTTCTCTCTACTTCACATCAGTCCCAAAAACAAAATAGATGGAAAAAAGAAACTACACCAAACTGTTTTTTAGCTGTCGTATTCTCACCCACGACGTCCGTAGAGTGGCTCTCCGTTCTGGTGTGTGTCCAGTGTTCACGCGCCAGTAGGTGAGACAAACAAGATCGACTCTTTCGAAAACCGTGCTGTTATTGACTGAGAAGCTCGTGGCTATTTAGATATTCATGCAGTTGTGTCGAAACTAGTCGTCCCATAGCCTTCCCGACCACACACTTAAGGCTAACTGGACGGTAATTCGCAGTTTCCGCCTACTGCCTTGTGGGTTAGGCTTGGGGTGGGGCCGCCTAAGTCAGCCCTCTGCTTCGGTCTGGACAACTGGGTAGTATCCAGACCACATGCTTACATGAAATCTTCACATATGATTACTCGTTCTCGCGCTCGACTCTGTTCCATCACTCAAGCTACACAGGTTATGGTCGAGGTGATGGCGGTCGGACAAAACCAACTACCTGTTAATACACCACCCATTTTCACCCACTCTTTTACACACAGCAATAATAACACTATTCCATGTATTTCTCAGGTTGTTATCGATAAAGACGTTGGGCATGGAAATGAGATTCCTCCTCCAGTTGTGTGCAACTCATCGTGACCACTACCGAGACCACGTGCCACTGAAGCTTGGAGCCTCCAATGTGCGCACTCTGATGCAAATAGGCCAACAAGCAGCTTTAGCGCGCACATTCGAGACACTGGCTGCTGACGTCTGCGGCTTATCCGAGACCCGTAACCAGGACCGCACCATCTTTGTTCGTCTGAATTCGCCCTCAGGACGTGCCTTTACTCTGCACTTATCCGGAGAAGCCGAGGCTTCTGCGTCTGACCATGCAGGAGTAGGAATCGCTTTGAGTACTAAAGCTGAGTCTGCGCAATGCGACTGGATCCCAGTCAACTGCAGATTATGTGCGATTCGTTTAGAGGGTTCGTTCAAGGCTAATAAATGCCGCGACGGCAATCGTTGTCTGATTGTTGCCTCTGCCTACGCCCCTACCGATTGTAGTCCGGATACAACCAAAGATATGTTCTACCAGCAACTTCACGAACTTCTTGGAAAGCCATTTCATAGAGATATAGTGGTACTGGCTGGAGATCTGGACGGCCAGATTGGCCACCTAGGTCCAGACGAGCAAATGCTTGGAGGCCAAAGCGGCGCCAACCATCAACACACGGATAACGGCAATCGACTACTCTATCTGTGCGCAGACCATCGCCAATTCATTTCGAGTACGAACTCCCGGCACAGCTTTCTTCGCACAGTCACATGGCGACCGCCATCTGCTAATCAGTCTTGGGTACAAATAGACCACATAGCTGTGAGCTACCACTGACGGGGCTCAGTCAAATCTTGTAGGTCGTACTGGAGCACACATCCAGATTCAGATCACGCCCTAGTGTGTGCCGAGTTCATAGTACGGTTTTCCACCAAGCCAAAAGTCCGCCGTCAACGGGTAGACGTAGACGTAGGCTAACTTTGCCGGACATCGATCCGGGATAGATATCAGAATGAGCTTGCTGCCCAGCTAAGAAGCCACACATACGATGACTAGTCAGACCGCTGGCAACACATCCAAGACACCATAAGAGTATCGAGTACAGCATCCTGTGGATTAAACACACGGCATGCAGTCACGCACTGGGTCTCATCAGGTTCTCTGGAATTTCAAGACCGTCGCCGGAATATCCCTGCCGGGAGCGAAAACCACAATGCCGGCGCCCAACTACGACGAAGTTTGATTAGAAGCTTGCATAAAGACCGAGAGAATTGGTGGTCGTAACACACAGGCGAAATGGAACAAGCTGCTGCCACCGGCAATCCTCGGAGACTTTTCCAACTCATCCAATCTACGAGGACTAAGAGGCCTGGAGTGAGCGAAGCGATCTGTGAGGCAAACGGCCAACCAATCCACCAGCTTTCACGGCACATAGACTGCTGGGCAGAACACTTTGAAGAGCAGTTTAACTGGCCTTCAGCAGCAGCGCCCCCACTCTAGCCCGTTTGAACCAGTTCATGCTCCATAGACTGTCTGCACTTCTCCACCGACAGAAGTCAATCGTGCGCTCCACCTATGAAACGCAATAAAGCTCTTGGCCATGACGAACTCCCTCCGGCCCTCTTCAAAGGTAGTGGTGTACACCTCTCCGAAGTGCTCACCAGAATCTTCGAGATTCGGCTCCACGATTTTGTTCTAGAATGTCGTAACTGTGCATCCATCATTCCTATGTACAAGAAAGGGGCTAGAAACATCTGTCCCGATCATCGAGGGATAACCTTGGTCTCGGTCGCATCGAAGTTTTTAGCATCGGCAATCCTCCAAAGATTGTCCCCAGTGAACGAACAACAAGTCCGTGAAGAACAGTTTGGTTCTCGTCCCAACCGCGGGTGCATCGATCAGATTTTCACCATCCGTCAGATCCTTGAGCTCCGCCACACAAACCGTAGACCGACGGTAATCATGTTCTTGGACATCCGAGCAGCTTTTGATTCCGTTGATAGGACAGCTCTCTGGAATTGTCTCATCAGACAGGGAGTGTCTGATAGGTATGTGAAAATCATCCAAGCTCTATACCATCAAGCATATGGCTCATCGTCACCTTGCTTTATAGTTGGAAGTGGCGTGCGTCAAGGTTACCCACTCTCACCTTTTCTGTTCAATTTTGCACTCGACGACATCCTAAGAGGGACACAAGGAAATCAGACGAACAAAGGCGTTGAGCTCCTACCCGGTAACAGATTTTTAGACTTAAACTATGCAGATGTCATCACAGTGGTTTGGGACGATGCTACTGTGGCACAGTTCATTCTAGACTACCATACGTCGTCTGTATTAAGGTACGGGATGTGCTTTTCACCCCCTTCCCAAGTGTGAAGTACTTCTACAAGACTGGCAAGAGTCCATCCCCACACCTAATCTCGATTTCGACCGGGTAGAATTTGTCGAAAAGTTTGTGTGCTTGGGAAGGTGAATAACTGCTGACAGGCGGGTCGGGGACGATGTGAACAACCGAATAGCAAAGGCTCAAGCGGCGTTCTGCAATTTACGTCACCTGTGGAGACGGCGTGACATCTCTCCCCGACTGAAAGGTAGGGTGTACAACACTGGTGTACGTAGTGTGCTCCTATACGCTTGTGAGACCTGGCCTGTTCGAGCGGCCGATGTCGGCCGGTTGTCCGCGTTAGATCATCGATGCCTGAGAAATATCTCGCGGGTTTGGTGCAACAGCGAATAAACCATTCCGAAGTTCGAAGGCGCATCTAAGGAACCGGGCGTGTCGCGTACCCAGTTAGCGTTACTATATCACTCCATCCACTTCGTTGGCTGAGGCATATGCTATGTGTGCCACATCATCGACTTCCCCTAAGCACTCTATTTGCTAAGCCTAAGTTTGGCTGGGAACGACAACGTGGAGGTCAAGCCGTGACATGGCACCGGTCTGTCAAAGTGTTGACGTCAAGACTTGCTTCTATCGATTCCTCGCCCTTGCATGGTTGCGGACCTCGAGATCCACTACACAGCTGCCTGGAAACTGTCAGATATTGCTCAATGTCGTGCTCAGACGCGGTTATGTTGTGACAGTTTGTGTTCGAACTCCTGAGGAACTTCCCCTTTGATCCTTCACTTTTATTTTGCTGTTTAGTGTTTTTTCATGGCTCCACGCCTCTGCACGTTATATATATATATATATATATATATATATATATATATATATATTATAGAGAAGTCAAGGCGTACGCTGAGTTGTAAAACGTTTATTGTGACGATTCGATCCAAACTAGGATCCGTTGCCAAACGTGAATGAATGAGTGTGTGAATGGGACGACTGGTTCCGCACGTTTTTGGTGTGTTGCTTGTCTGTCCGTTTCTCGATTTTTCGCCGTCAGTTTTGCCAGGGTGACGTAATGCTTATCAACCTCGACGTGTCAGTTGAACGAGTTGATCGAACTGAGGGCTTCGAGGATCAGGTGCTCCCTTTTTTTGCTCGGGCGACTACCCTTGCGCTTTCGATTTTGACCTCGTGACCTGTTTCTGCGCAGTGGTTAAAAATCTGTGAGTTTGGGTCGGCGCGTCGTAGTGCTAGTTTGTGTTCATGTAGGCGAGTACGTAGTTGTTTACCTGTCTCGCCTATGTATTCCTTATCACATCCTAGGCATGGGATAGCGTAGACCACTTCTGATTGGTCGTGCTGGTCCATGTATATATATATATATATATATAAATATGTATATATATATATACATATATATATATATATATATATATATATATATATATATGATTAGTTTCAGCCTTTTTGCCGCCCTTGGACATCGGAATGACAAAGGTTTTTTCCCATTCAGACAGTAGTTTGTCGCGTTCCATCGAGTTATTAAGCATCCTCGTGGGTGGTGGGGCAAGACTTAAGCTAGTTCCCGAACCAAGTGATGTATGTAGCCGGGGCTGTCGCAGACTATCGGTAACATCTTCCACTGCGAACGAACGCAGTGTCGTGATGATTGCACTCTGTGGAGGCTCAGGTGTGGATAACCTCTCCATGGAATAAACATCAGCATAGTGTCGTGCCAATAGTGCTACTTTATCGCAGTCGGAGTCCGCGATATCTCCATCATGTAACAGTGTTGGGATGCCCAGACGAGCCTTTGTCCTCCTTCTCAGGTATGCAAGCAGCCTTTCCGGTACTGAGGCAGAATCGGCCGCAAGTCGCTCTTCGTATTCGCGTCTCTTCGTAGTCTTTAGCGGTGAACACCCGTTTCGGATTTGTTTGTTACAGTCGTATCCCGTGCCGGAGGATCAAAAATGTTGTCAAGCTGTGTCTCGCTGTTGCAGTTGACTTCTTAGTTCCTTGTCAAACCGCGGCGGTTCTTTTGCATGACTTCGTCGCCTGTGTGGAGTTGCAAACAGGTTCACCAATGTAGTAATTTCCCAATTTAAAGGAACTCCAGGCTTCGTCCACTTCGACACCAACGACCGAATCCCATTGTACGGTAGCCGCTGCTTCTTTCATTTCAAAATAGGGCACATGCTGCACGTTCAGTCCCCACTGCGGTTTCTGGTGAACGAATGATTCGCGCCTCCAATAGATGGCTAGTATCGCGTGGTCACTGGAGTCCAAGGGCAACAGAAGATCGGTTCCATTTGTGTCAGAAGTTCGCGGGGAGAACACTGGGTCAAGGATGGATACTTGGTCCTCCCGATTCCTGGTTGGTTCTTGCATATGCTGATGCAAGGCGAGGTCACATACTGTTTTATGTAGACAACGGGAGCACCTGCCACGGAAGCTTTGCAGCTGTTCGATACCCAGTCAGTGCGAGGAGCGTTTAACTCGCCTAGAACAAGGCAACAGCCGTCTGTCGCCCATCGATGCATAGAATCCTGAATACCTCGGACTTCGGCCGCCGGCGAACGGGAGATGATCCCAAGCACCACGTAGCCACTGTCGGAGAGTTTCACTCCACTACAACGCCTCTCCTTACACATTGGTCCACATAAGTATCAGGTACGTGTACTGGTAACCCATTTTTTACGTACATGACAGCATCCCCTCCACCTCTGGTACAAATCCGATCTACACGGTATAGCACACACTCGGTTAGTGAGACCTCTGAGTCCCGAATATCATCTGTTGGCTATCTCTCCGTAAATGCAATGATGAATGGGGTCTTAGCCAGCGCTCGAGCCTTCAGTTCGTCCCATTTATTCAATAATCTACGTACATTGACCAGCAACAGCTTGGCCGATGCCGCTCGATCGTCCCCTACCCGAAAATCTACAGCTGCGCGCTGAGAGAGCCCATCGGCAGTGGTGTTGGCCAACGTATCTGCAATCGCATAGTCACACGAAAATCCCGGACGCAAAGGTCCGTTTCACCGTTTTCCTTCTTTCCCGAATCTCTGCATAGGCTTAACTCATCTGTTGACGTTTCTCAAGAGAAAGGTCTTAGTGAAAATGAACGAGTTCCTCCTCTAGACGATAATCTTCATCATCATCGTCGTACAGCGTTAAACAGTAGAGCAAGCCCCACTGACCACTGCCTTTCTCGCCATGTTGCGTGCTGAATTATAAAGTATGTGTATACAAGATGAACAGGGAGTGGACCGACACGGGTGGGAAAAGGAAAGAATGCCCTAGTAACCAACACACGGAATACACAGTCCAACTGTACAAATGCACATCGATCAGTCATTCTGATTCCACAGAAAGTGACAACACCATCGCCACTGTTCGCGGTTCACAGCCATATCCTTCAGTGTCTCCAGCCAACTGGTAGACGGATCTTTTGGACCCCAACTACGAAGACGTGAAACACGTATTTTTCCTAAGTCTGCTGTACATTTTCTCATTCCTCGATGCCACGTCATCTGTTGACCTCCACGTGATTTTTGCCACTCCTGAAGAGGAACGGAGAATAGAACACGGTACGGTAGACGTGTGTTTGCCATACGTAACACGTGTCCCAACCAACGAAGTCTACTAAGTTGGATACGCTGTGACAAAAAGTTCCCTGAATTAGTACCCAATACTCGCTTTCTTACCTCATCGTTGCTTACTCGGCTATTCCACCCAATCCTAGCGATACTACATAAACATCGATGGTCGAAAACCTCAAGATGACGAATATCTTCCACACGCAGACCCCAAGTCTCGCAACCATACAGCAAAACTGAGCACACTGCAGCACAGTAAACACGAACTTTCAACTTCAATGAAATATCAAATCGCTGCCGCAAGTGATTCAGTCCAGCGTACGCCCCTCGAGCCTAGGATATCCGCGTGCTCACCTCTACTACTGTGCCCCCAACTGTCGTAAAGCTGTTGCTGAAGGTACTGAAGCGGTCAACAATTGTTAGTTCCTCCCCATCGAACATCAAGCTCGGAATCGTTGACGTCCAGTCTTGTAACATCACCTTACACTTTGAGAGTGCAAAGCGCATGCCGATTGGAGCTACAGCTCTTGAGAGTCTATCTAGTGCAGGTCGAGCATGTTCTGTGGATTCGAACAAGCAGACAACGTCGTCTGCGCAATTTAGATCACATAGCTTTTCACTATTTCCTAGTTCGACGCCTACATGCTGAAGATTTTACAGCGCACTCTCCATTATTTCGTTCACGACGAACTTGAACAGGAATGGAGACATGGGACATCACTGTCGAACACCACTGGTCGTTTCGAACCGACCGGATAGTCCACCGTAAATTGTAACACGGCCAGATGTATGAGAATACAATGATCTCAATAGGTTCACGAACTTCTGGGGCATACGTTTTCGAAGAAGAATACTGAAAAGCGCTGTTCGATCAACTGAATCGAAAGCGCCTTTCAGGTCTAAGAAAATCATTATTGTCGGTCGGCGGTGCGTGTGACGCGTTTCAAGTAGTCGGCGAAGAGTAAAAATCTGGTCGATGTATCTTCGACCTGGGCGAAATCCAGCTTGCTGTTCGCGGACATTTCTCTCGCGAGCGGGTGTAAGACGGTGCAGTAGAATTGAGGCTAATACTTTGGTGACTATGGGAATTGAGCTAATCCCACGATGATTACTACAGTCATTGTTTATTCCGTTCTTGAAGATGGGAACAATCAAAGACTCACTCCATATTAACGGAATACGCTCCTCGTTCCAAATGTCACGGAGCAAAGCGGTAAGTGATTTTATCAAAACATTTCGACCCAGTTTGAAAAGAACTGGGGTAAGTTCGTCGGAATCTGCCCCTTTTCCTCGCTTTGGGGATCGAATATATGACTCTACTTCTATCTCCGATGGGGGCTCAAGTGATTCCACCCAAGGAGTCGCAGTTGTTGACACCGGAGTAACTAGACTAGCGTGCGGCCAGCTAAACTGTTCTTTGAAGTAATCGGCCCATCGGTCAAGCCTTTGCTATTTGCTATGGATGGGTTCCCATTCCCATCGCAAGTCGTTTCGTTGGCTGTTAACAATCTCGTAGATCACGTTTTATTCGGCCTCATCAGCATTTGAATGTCGGCTCCTTTAGCGTGCGTACACTCATGCAGCCCGGTCAGCAGGCATGCCTAGCCCTCACAATGATCTCTCTAAAGATTGATATCTGCTGCGTAAGTGAAACGCGTATCCAGGATTCAAGCAGTGTGATTCAACTAACTGCTCCTGGGATCTCATCGAGGTATTTTCTGCGCACTTCAGGAGACGAAACAGTTAGAGCTACGGGTGAACGTGGTGTAGGAACAGCCTTGGCTGACAAGGCTAAGGCTGCACTTTTAGACTGGATACTGGTTAATAGTTGTTATGGACTGTAAGACTTCAGGGCTCAGTTGGCGTTCGAGAGGATAGTTGTGTTAGGCGTTGTCTGTTTGTGATCTCGGCATACGCCCCAACAAACTGCATCTCAGGCATGCAAAAGGATGAGTTGTGTGGTGAACTCAAAACTCCTGTTCGCAAGAGCGAAGGCTCCGGCATTGTTGGATTTACGTTCACTTTACACGAATATCTTCTGTGAGAGAATAAGTCGGCTTCTTGGATATTTCTGATGGCAGCTGTTTACGCGTTTTGGTTTGCGGCAATATCTGCATATCATAAAATCCAGTTGTTGCGCCAGTCACATACGCCGTAGAAGGACTGAAGGCTCAGGCGACCTACGTCTGTACCAGCCCATGTTTTTTTCAGCAGGCCAATAAGGTGGCATTTACGGTCTGACAAGATAACAGAAGTAGGCTCTTCTACGTAGGTTTAATTTCGGGCCCTCGAAAGACATAACCGAATCCCTGCAGGCGACGTCGTTGGAGGACCGAGGAAGGTAGCTGTTATTGTATCTGGATGAACGGAGAAAACTCCCGTTCTGAAATTCGCGGTGCTGACGCACGGCGGGCTTTCAAACGCAATCCAACTACTGGATTTGGCCATGTATAGGAGGCACTAGTGGTCAAGTCTGTCCAACTTTTTGTATAGTTTATTCTCATCGACCGAGTTTCGGATGCGTACGTGAAAACTGAATGGACGACAGGTCCGTATATGTGCACTTTCGTCGACCGACAATGATGGTGTTCTCAGACTTAAAAGGCGCTTTCGATTCAGTTGATCGAACAGCGCTTTTCAGTATTCTTCTTCGAAAACGTATGCCCCAGAAGTTCGTGAACCTATTGAGATCATTGTATTCTCATACTTCTGGCCGCGTTAGAGTTTACGGTGAACTATCCGGTCGGTTAGAAACAACTAGTGGTGTTCGACAGGGATGTCCTTTGTCTCCATTCCTGTTCAACTTCGTCATGAACGAAGTAATGGAGAGTGCGCAGCAAAATCTTCAGGATGTAGGCGTCGAACTAGGAAATAGCGGAAAGCTGTGTGACCTAGATTACGCAGACGACGTTGTCTGCATATTCGTCATCATCATCATCGTACATCGTTAAACAGTAGGGCAAGCCCCACTGACCACTGCCTTTCTCACCACGTTGCACGTTGAATTTGAAAGTATGAATATACAAGATGAACAGGGAGTGGACCGACACGGGTGGGAAAAGGAAAGAATGCCCTAGTAGCCAACACACGGAATATACAGTCTAACTGTACAAACGCACATCGATCAATCATTCTGATTCGATAGAAAGTGACAACACGATCGCCACTGTTCGCGGTTCACAGCCATATCCTTCAGTATCTCCAGCCAACTGGTAGACGGATCTTTTGGACCCCAACTACGAAGACTTGAAGCACCTACTTTTCCTAAGTTTGTTGTACATTTTCTCATTCCTCGGTGCCACGTCATCTGTTGACCTCCATGTGGTCTCACACTCCCTAGGACCACCTTACACTTTGGTGCAAAGCGCATGCCGAATGGAGCTACAGCTCTTGAGTGTCTATCTAGTGCACGTTAAACAAGTTCCGTGGATGCGTAGTACCCAATACTCGCTTTCTGACCTCATCGTTGCTTACTCGGCTATTCCACCCAATCCTAGCGATACTACATAAACATCGATGGTCAAAAACCTCAAGACGACGAATATCTTCAGCACGCAGACTCCAAGTTTCGCAACCATACAGCAAAACTGAACGCATCGCAGCACAGTAAACACGAACTTTCAACCTCAGTGAAATATCAGATCGACACCACAAGTGCTTCAGTTCAGCGTACGCCCCTCGAGCCTTAGATATCCGCGTGCTCACCTCTACTACTGTGCTCCCATCCGTCGTCACGCAGCTACCGAGGTAGGTGAAGTGGTCGAAAATTGACAGCACCTCCCCATCGAACATCAAGCTCGGAATTGTTGACGTCCAGTCTTGTAACATCACCTTGCACTTTGAAGGTGCAAAGCACATGCCGAATGGAGCTACAGCACTTGCGCGATTATCTAGTGTAGGCTGAGCATGTTCCGTGGATTCGAACAAGCAGACAACGTCGTCTGCGTAATCTAGATCACATAGCTTTTCACTATTTCCTAGTTCGACGCCTACATGCTGAAGATTTTGCTGCGCACTGTCCATTATTCCGTCCATGACGAAGTTGAACATGAATGGAGACATGGGACATCCCTGTCGAATACCACTGGTCGTTTCGAACCGACCGGACAGTTCACTGTAAACCGTGGCGCCGACCTGATATTTCACTGAAGTTGAAAGGTCGTTTATACTGTGCTGCAGTGTGCTCAATTTTGTTGTATGGTTGCGAAACTTGGAGTCTGCGTGCTGAAGATATTCGTCGTCTTGAGGTTTTTGACCATCGATGTTTATGTAGTATCGCTAGGATTGGGTGGAATAGCCGAGTAAGCAACGATGAGGTAAGAAAGCGAGTATTGGGTACTAATTCAGGGAACTTTTTGTCACAGCGTATCCAACTTAGTAGACTTCGTTGGTTGGGACACGTGTTACGTATGGCAAACACACGTCTACCGTACTGTGTTCTATTCTCCGTTCCTCTTCAGGAGTGGCAAAAATCACGTGGAGGTCAACAGATGACGTGGCACCGAGGAATGAGAAAATGTACAACAAACTTAGGAAAAGTAGGTGCTTCACGTCTTCGTAGTTGGGGTCCAAAAGATCCGTCTACCAGTTGTCTGGAGACACTGAAGGATATGGCTGTGAACCGCGAACAGTGGCGATGGTGTTGTCACTTTCTGTGGAATCAGAATGACTGATCGATGTGCGTTTGTACAGTTAGACTGTATATTCCGTGTGTTGGCTACTAGGGCATTCTTTCCTTTTCCCACCCGTGTCGGTCCACTCCCTGTTCATCTTGTATATTCATACTTTCAAATTCAAAGTGCAACATGGCGAGAAAGGCAGTGGTCAGTGGGGCTTGCCCTACTGTTTAACGCTGTACGATGATGATGATGATGCGGTGCGTGTGACGCGTTTCAAGTAGTCGGCGAAGAGTAAAAATCTAGTCGATGTATCTTCGACCTGGGCGAAATCCAGCCTGCTGTTCGCGGGTGTTCCTCTGCGGGCGGGTGGAAGACGGTGCAGTAGAATTGAAGCTAATAATTTGGTGACTATGGGAATTGAGCTAATCCCACGATGATTACTACAGTCATTGTTTATTCCGTTCTTGAAGATGGGAACAATCAAAGACTCACTCCATATTAACGGAATACGCTCCTCGTTCCAAATGTCACGGAGCAAAGCGGTAAGTGATTTTATCAAAACATTTCGACCCAGTTTGAAAAGAACTGGGGTAAGTTCGTCGGAATCTGCCCCTTTTCCTCGCTTTGGGGATCGAATATATGACTCTACTTCTATCTCCGATGGGGGCTCAAGTGATTCCACCCAAGGAGTCGCAGTTGTTGACACCGGAGTAACTAGACTAGCGTGCGGCCAGCTAAACTGTTCTTTGAAGTAATCGGCCCATCGGTCAAGCCTTTGCTGTTTGTTATGGATGGGTTCTCCATTTCTATTCCAAATCGTTTCACTGATCTAGATTCGCCGTCCACCGGTGTCACGAATAAGTTTGAACAGTCTCTGACTGTTACCTGAAGCAGCTGCTATTTCCATTTCTTCGGCTACCTTGACCCACCAGTTTTCGCGATCATTCTTAAGGCTTTTCGTAACTTGCCTTTGCAGCTTTCTCCGCATCTTATTCATCTTCTTACAGTTCGAGATCTGACGCTTTTGCTCCAATATACTCAGTGACTCTTGCGAGATCCAGTGTCTTTGATGGACAACGGATCGAGGACCACACGCAAAACCTGCTGCAAAGTGCATCGTCTGTTTGATATGAGCCCAATACTCACCTACATTACTGTTCTCCGTGGATCCTAGCTCATGTGCTAACTTCTGCTCATAACGGGTGCGTACTTCGGGATCACACAAACATTGCACAGCTAATGGGATTTGCGGTTTGCGAAGATGACCATGGAGCTGGAGCGATAATCGCATCAAAACTCATGCATGGTCCGACTCTATGTACGCGGACCAGTAAGATCTACAGTTTTGAACAGAACTGCGCCACCAGTAGCTTACGGCGATATGATCAATCTGACTCAAAGTACATGTAGAGTTAAAGCGCCATGTCGCTGTGCGACGCGAGCTGTGTCGGAAATTGCTGCTAGATAATAACAATCGATTGTCTGCACAAAACTGGAGAAGCCAATCCCTTTTGCTGCTGCGAACAAGGGTGGCGAGATCATCACAGAACTCGTCTTTCTGCAAGTCTGAGCTGCAGTCCGTTGGGTCGTAGGCCGAGATCACAAACAAATTGCGCATAACACAACTATCCTTTCGAACGCCGACTGACCCTTGGAGTCTCACGACGCACACAAACTGACTGTTAACAGAGATCCAGTATAAAAGGGCAGCCTCAACCTTGTCAGTCAAGACTTTTCCTACACCACGTTCACCCGTAGCTCTAGCTGCTTCATCTCCTGAGGTGCGTGGGAAATACTTCGATGAGATCCCAGGAGGAGTTAGTTGAATTACACTGCTCGAATCCTGGATACGCGTTTCACTTACGCAGCAGACATTATTCTTCAGAGAATCTATTGTGAGGGCTAGGCATGCCTGCTGACCGGGCTGCATGAGTGTACGCACATTGAAGGAGCCGAGATTGAGAGGCTGACGAGACTTGAGAAAATGTGAGTTACCAGATAAAGAATTATTCAAGACAATACTTGACAATGGACCGTTGTAAGTATCGACCGTGTTATTTGTGGGACCATTATGGGTGTATAGGAGGGGGGGGGGCAAAGAGGGATGGTTAGGGACAGAGGATAAAGGTTGAATAAAAGAGAGGGAACTCTGAGCAGTAGCCCACTTGTCACTACCCATCGCGCTCGATGCAATGGGCAGCGCGGTCCTGATTATCTTGCGCGACGATCGATGCAGTATGGAATTCTTTGTATTCGTACAGTTCATGGGAGATGTTGGACGGGTACTGCTAGGGTGTCCAGCCACAAAGCAGGAGAACGATTAGGGTCCTAATAAAAGCCTTTAGTTCTAACAAGAACCTATCCGCAAAGCAGTAAGATGGCTTGGTGGAAGCCCATTTGCTTGGATCAATTATTCTTCCACTGATTTTACCGATTGAGTTGCCAAGTCAAATGGACTCCCAGCCTGGGGGTCCAGGAAACTGGGCTTTGTCTGACCTCTACCCATTGACCTGTCAGGTATGATTGCATCTCCGGCTTAAAGAAGCCATCTTGTATAGCTCTTTTGGGTTATAGAGGCGCGCAAGCCTTCACACCACGTCAAGATGCAATCTCTTTGTGATGTTTAGATGTTAAGACCGTCTTAAAACGTTTCTCGCTTACTTTCTGAAAATGTGAACAACTTTCACATTCCGCGGTTTTCTGGTCTCTTGAACCTCCTCGATTCTGAATGCAGCTCTGACTCGGACTGTTGTTGCCACTCCTACTTCATCTCCCGTAAACAATTTATTTAGGATCTTTTTGAGCTGCATCACATGATTCAGTTTGCCCCGGTGGTCGTTGCTGTAGCCTCTGGGATGTTGAGTGCCAGGAAGCGTTGTTCACGGAGTGACGAAACGTGTCCATTTTATATACTCATTCTTTCTATTTCCACGTGCAACATGGCGAGAAAGGCAGTGGTCAGTGGGGCTCGCCGTTCTGTTTAACGCTGTACGAGGATGATGACGATTATGATGGATGCGTCTGTTTCAATAACAAGTGGAACGTTATGGTCCACGGTTACAGTTATTGCAGTTTCCAGTGCTGCTTTAAGGTCCTCAAATGTTTTTTCACATGCGACGGTAGAGGGAAAGTTGTGTTTCGGACAAAGGGGCTAATTTTGCCTGAGAAGTTCGGTATCCATCTGGAATAATAGGCAAACACTTGCCACGCGTCGTAATGACTTCATGTCGGTCGGAGGCGGGGTATCACGCAAAAGCTGCGTTCGTTCAGGATCCGATTTGTTACTCTGCGTTATGTGTTAACCGAGGAGTCGGATTTCTGTGCAGCTGTGGTTGACTTTGCATCGTTCAGAGTTATGCCGTATTTGACGACAGCTGTCAGGAAGCACTCGAGGCTCGGGTCGTGGTCCGTCTTTGTCAAGCCACACACAGTCACATTGTCAACGTAGGCGAAAGTATCCTTTAAGTTTTCTGTATTCAGGATTTGATTGACTGTGTGCTGAAAACAAGCCACGTCGAAAGGTATTCCGTAGGACTGGAAAAGGTTGTCTGCTTCTTCGAAAGCCGTATAGGGCTTTTCATCTTCCGCGATTCGGATTTGATGGTGTGCACTTTTGAGGTCTAGGGTGCTGTAAACAGCGTACCGGGCGACGTTTAAATCATATTGTCTATACATGGTAGTGGATACGCATCGAGCTGCGTAAAACGGTTGGTCGTCTGTCTATAATCAATATCTGTTCTTTTCTTATGGTTCGCTTTTTTAGTAACCAAAACTTGGGCTCTGCATAGGGAGTTCGACGGCTCAGTTATGCCATCGTCCAATAGGTGTTGCATCTCCTCTTTAATGAGGCGCTCGTCCTCGAGCGAGTGTCTGTGACATTTGGAGGCAGCAGGCTTACACTCAGGAGGCAGATGAGCGAACAGGGGCGGAAACTGGATTTTAGCGGTGGACGATCTGCACAGTAAGAAAGTCATGCATGTCCCCCCAAACGGTATATCGACCTTTTCATGTAACCCGAGAAAATCGTGACCAAGAAGAACGTCGGCGCACAGATTCTGCATGAGTGACAGTTTTACATTTTCGTAGACTATATCTTGATAACGAACTGTTACACAGCAGTAGCCAGAAATGACGCAGGACAATGACGTCGTCGCCATAGTAATTTTCAAGTCACAAGAGTGGACTGACCAATCAAATGAGTCTATGATTTTCTGACACATAGCTATCGGAGCTACCCGTATCAGTCAGAGCTTGGAGTTCGACATTATTTACATGGATTTTGGTTGTTACTCGGGATAAACAAACTGGGGTAGCCGCCGTTACGACAGGACAACAGGGGAGTGAGGACAGAGGTAATTGGGGAAGGGGCCGGTTTTGATTTGTACACGTCTGAAATGACCAGTCTTTCTACAAGCCATGCAAACCGCTTCTCGAGCGGGGCATTTAGTGCGGGGGTGCCGGGAGTGACCACAGAAAGAACGTGGCTTTAGGTAAAGTCAATGTGATCGGTTCGGGTCCAGCTGTTGGGGCAGGTGCAAGTCTTATATTGGGAGTGGGGGTTGGAGGGGTCGTGGAAGCACAAGGAACGTTTTCAATCCTGTGAGACTGCGACTGTTTTTGTGCTGCCTCCAATGATCTAGCCATGTCGTAAGCAGCCTTAAACGTCAGTGCTGGTTGTTCCAACAATCTTGTTCGAATGCTGTTAGACTGCAATCCAGCGATGAATGCGTCGCGCATAACGTCATCGCGATGCTCTTCGGCGGACACCGAGCGGAAGTCGCAATCCTTAACCAATGACTTGATAACCTGGACGTACTGATCAGTGTTCTGCCCGCGATCTTGTTTACATGTAGCGAGTAGATACCGGGCGAATACGACACTTTTTTGGGCGCACGTACATGGACTGGAGTATTGAAATGGCGCTTTCGAAGTTTTCGCACTCCGAGGTATGCTCGTAAACTGACGGTAAAAGGAAGTTGATGAGCATATCAAGGTTATCAGATTCATCGGACTGTACTAGTTTCAAAAAGGTATTGAGAGTACGGAGCCAGTAAGTCCACTGTTTAGAAGCGTCCAGAGCGTTGATATCGGTGTCGAACTTGTTCGATCGTAGATAACGGTCCATGATATTATTAGTCAGGTAAATTGATACGTACGGTTCACAACTAACAGTGATAGCTTTATCAGAGAGAACGAGACTCGGTGACAGGAACGTTCCGCTCTACTTGACTAATAATAAAAGTACATGATCTGAAACAGAAAGTGTTATGCTGTACAATGCGTAAACAAAACAAGGCAAACCTTCAAGAAAAATTACACGACAGAACCCTAACCGAAGTGTTTTTTACTCAGAAGTCCGATCCACAAGGCAGTGGGGCGTTAACCCAGCACGAGAATGTCACCGAAGAACCAGTTAAGAAACTTCTTCTGGTATGTCGCTTGAGGCCTGATTACTGCATGCGATTTGTCTTGTTTTCGCTGGTGCTTTGTTATTGATCCAACCTTCGGATTCACTCCTTAGCCTCATACACCCAGTGGCTCTCAACACCTTGCGTCTCATAGCGCATCTGATACGGTGCTCCTGTCGTATTCGGCCAATGCTATCGAGGCATCGATGCTCGAACACTGACAGTCTTCGTCTATCTTCTACCTTTAACGGCCGTGTTTCTGCGCCGTATCAAAGAACGGACTTAACCGCCACTTTGCACTTTAGACTCTTGACAAACAGCGGAATGTCACGTCGACGCCATAGATGACGGTGGTCAACAAAAACCAAATGCGCCTCTTACATGCGTGATGACATTTCATATGGTATCCGACCACTTGGTGAGATGTAACTACCCAGGTAACAAAACCTATCTACTTCAGGTAGAGCTTTCCCTGCCAAGAAGGGGTTTGTCGTGATTTGACCCCGTCCTGCAGCATCATTTTACATTTTGCAGGTGCAAAACGCATTCCAAACACTGCTACATTGTTGTTTAGGCTTGCAACCTACTTACATCTTCATGCAGAAAAACAATATTATCCGCCTATTCCAGGTCAAGTAGTTTACTGCTTGAGCAAGGATCCATGCCACTATTCTAAAACGAGGATGGGGCTATCTCAAGAATCAATTCAATCAGAAAATTGGAGAGGAAGGGTGAAAAGTGGAACCCAGATGAACATCACTTTCCGTGGAGAACTCCGGAGAAAGATCGCCGTAAACAGGAGCTCGGCTTCGGTTGTTTGCACACAAGCATTGGAAAAGAGAAATTAATTTCTGTGGTACACCCTTCAGTGAGTGGCAGCGCCATAGAACTGTGCGGTCGATTGAATCGAACGCCGCGTTCAAATCAAGAATGACAGGGATTGTGGGTCTACGGAAGACGTGTCTGTGCCCTGAGGTTTGTCGAAGAGTAAAGATGTGGTCGATATAACCACGACCGGGTCTGAAATCGGCTTAATTCTCACGCGTTTACTTCTCGCGAGCACCGAATAATCGGTGAAGAGTAACCCCGCTTAGCAGTTTGGACGCGATACTTATCAACCTAATTCCTCTGTGGTTTTCAAAAGCGGATCTGTCACCTTTTTTGTAAATCGGCACAATCACCGATTCACATCGTTATCTGGGAATCTGCTCACTATCCCGGGGGGAAGTTCTTTAACTCTGAAACCAAAGCTTCGCTTCTCTGAAAAAAGATGGAGACAACCCATCCGGTCCAGAGGCTTTGTACCCTTTAAAGTAACCTAAGCGCATAATTTCCATCTCTGATGGAGGAGCGAAATCTACCTGCATCATTTCTCTTGCAGGTATAATTGGAGGGTCCACTGTTGAAGTGGACCAAGTGAATTGTCCCTTAAAGTGCTCCGCCGGACGATCCAGACGAAGTCCCTGAGAGTGAATCAGTGAGCCATCGGATTCCTTGATTAACTCACTTACCCTGGGTTTCCGTGGACCGGTACCTCTAATCAAACGGAAAGGGTTGCGAGCATTTCCGATGGACACAGCCTTTTCCCTTTCCCTACATTTCGCAATCCATCACTGCTCATGGTCATTTCTCAGATTCCTCGTCAGTTAGAAATTCAGGTATTTATGCGCTTCATCGAATGTGGCATCCGGAGGGACGGATCTGCGAGCATCTAAGAGACCAACTGATGTCGAAGATATCCATCGTGTGTAAGGTCTATTTGAACCAGAGTCTTGGGTGGCATTAGAACCGGCACATGGAGCTTCCTTGATCTGTTGCCAGCGTTCATTTGGGTCTCGGACATCCGGCTGCGTTGATAACCTTGTAGACAGCATTGCCGGAACAGCAGATCGTCGGTTATTGTCGAGTAGCAACTGCGCGGGACGGGCGGCGTTTACGTTTGTGCGACCACGGACGAGATGTAAACGGAAGCAAGCACGTACCAAGGCGTGATCTGAGTCCACGGGCGTAGATAAAAAAAGAACGACACTTTTCATCAACAATATGGTTAATCTGAGTCCAACGTAGTAAAGACGTAGGAGGACGCCATGCCAGTCTATACCGCTTCTTATGGCAGAAATTCGTACTCGCCAGAAACAATTTGTGATCAGAGGCGTTAGGCATCCCGGATTGGTAGTATATATTTATATGTTTAACACGTATCCCTTACAGACAACGTGCCAAAGAGACCATGGTATTGTAGGAAAACAGTGTTCGTATCGTTTGTGGTTTTTATGCATAGAAGAATTCCATACAGCATTGATGTCACTGACTCCGGATTTGGGCCATATCCGCCAGTGGATATAGCCAGCTGTTTTCGGTGTCGTTCTTGCTCCAACCAGATAGGTGACAGGATCTCACTGAGGCTGAACGGGAAGTCAGCTTTTTAAACTTCTTCTCCAGGTCGTCGGTTGTCCACCATGCCACTGTTTCCAATTTTGTCCAGCAAGTGCGTTTGAAGCGCGGTGAAGCAAACACTGGGCAGGCCTACGCAAGATATAACCTAACCACCGTAGTTGACGAAGAGAAACAATTTTCCTGATAGATGATCAGTTCACCTCGAGTACTTTCCTCCGCACTTCGACGTTACTGACGTGGTGCGACCACCGTACCCGTGTGATTGACCGTAGACACCGGTTACTTGCTGCAACTGACATGATAGTAGAGGCGACAACAGGGAAGATATTTGTAGAACCAGATCACTCGGCAAAGGGAAGACGATCGCAGAGGCAACCTAAAACGCCATTCACGGTGTCCACATCTGCGCTGGGTTTATCACCGCGGGTAAGCATCGCCCACTGTCAGCAGCTGGGAACGACTAATTCAGACTGGCACGGTCCAGATGGACTCTAATATATCTGAGGATTGCTGTTCCAACCTAGCTGCAGCGCAGTGAATAAACCTAATTATAGTTGGCGCAGGAACTCCAGACTAAAGCCAGTCGATGGTGTTAAACGTAAACATGGCGAAAAGCACCAGCGACACTCGGGCATTTTGTCCGAATGCAAGCAAATGAAACCGTTGCCACCGAAGCGACCTGAAACTAGGGCAGTGGCTACGACCGGGGGACTAACTGTATTAGACACCAATACGTGTAGTGTCGGGAATAAATGGAGAGGATTCATGACTGAAGCTCAAGGCACCGACTGCATCGCAACTACCGAAACTTGGCTGAGCATTGATGTAGCAACAAGTTTTCCCCTAGCAGGGTGCTGCACCTACAGGGCTGATAGACAAGATGGAACGGAGGGAGGGGCTGCACTCTTGCTCGTTGCGGACGTGCACGAGAAGACAGCGAAAGAGGTGATGTCCTCTAAACACACAGGTGGACTCGTGCTTTCTAAGTTCAGTGAATATAAAGGTGACTCTGACGTGCGTCTACAGGTCTCTGTCCTCATCTCCTAACGGAGACACACTGGTACTAGGGCTTTTGACCAGAATAACCACCAAGTCTGATAGATTGATGACTGTCGGTGACTTCAACTCACCGAAGTTTAGTGGAAGGGTTTTCGGGCACCGCGAAGTGGATTTGGCGATCAGTTGATGAAGCTGGTGTGCAGATTCACACTGGTACAACACATAAACCAACCAACCCGGTGGAGAATAGGCCAGACACACAGTCTTCTAGATCTTGTACTCACTAGACCAATGAAGGAAGTCAACCACCTCGAGGTTACTGCACCTCTGGTCAGGAGCGATCATGGGATGATCAAGTTCCTTTTCAAAGAGTCCCCCAGAGGTCCCTCACCAGCTAAGGAGGAACTTCAGGAAAGTTGATTACTGGGCATTGAGGATGGCAGCTAAGAGTACAGAATGGGCAGCCTCCAACCTCACAATAAACGATGAGTGATCGGACATAAAAGATAACTTAATGCGACTCACTGATGAGTTCGCTCCAATGAGGAGGGAGAGAAGGAAAGGCCGACCACCTTGGCGGGTCCGCAGTGCCGAAAAAGCGCGAGTAGGCAAGTGAGTCACATGGAGACACCTACGAAGCGTAGGGGGATATCTTCACCTTCTTCAGTTTCTGAGGGCCCGCGAACATGCTCCGGGAGTACGAAAATCCTGTCAGATACAGTACGAGGCGAGGTTAGTGGTAGACAGCATTTCACTGTCGTCCGGATCATTACCACACTTGACCTATTGGGGCCTTATATGGTTCTCCACTCTACGCCTCAGGGTTTGGTTGCCGATTATACCTGATAGTGCAGTGGTTAAGGGGTATATACCCCCTTCACTGCACTCATGCACAAGCACGTAATGAAAGAAGAAAAAAATCCTAAAAAATGCCCCAAGGCTTGTTACAACTAAGTACACTCAAAGGCCCAGTCACGCGTGGCAGAAGAAACGTTGTGGATGCGCAGAGTAAGCATGCAAGCAACGCCGGGGAAAAAGCCCGAAATGCTTGAAGATTTCCTCGAGCTGGTACACACCGCAGATGCCGGTAACCATCCACCATTATTAAAACCGTATCGCGTCCCCCAGATGGACGAAATCGTTGTAGAACCCATGGAAGTGGAACTAGCTATCAATCGGTTGAAGCGGAATGAGGCTGGGTCAGAGAGGAGTCACCTCATCATCCTACGTCCGCTGGCAAGCACTGTCTGGGGTGCTAGCACATTTGTTCAGCAGGTCACTAACCTCAGCTATGCTACCTTCTGACTGCTTAGAAGCCGAAGCGATGCACATGCACAAGAGAGGCAAGCGGGAAATTGCATCCAGCTACAGGCCCGTTAGCCTGCTCTTGGTGATAGTGAAAGTACTTGAGGGGATCGTCAGGCGAAGGATCACATGTTAAATACCACAGGATAATCACCGGAAGACAGCACGGATTTGTAAAGAAGAAATCATGTCTAACGGACCTCTTCATTTCCAGACGAAGTGACCGGCAGACTGGACAGAAGTGAACGAGTTAAAGTATGTTGTCTGGATTCCCAGAATGCCTTCAACTCGGTAAACCACAGCCTGCTGCGGAAGATGTAGGGCATGAGGGTTCCACAGAGGGAAATGAACTGGATTAGAGCATACCTCACTGATAGAACGTCTCAGGTTCAGGTTGAGGATGCAACGTCCAGCGCAGCAAGGGTATGCAATGGGGTGCCGCAGGGGTCGGTGCTAGGGCCCTTGTTGTTCTTGATTTATATAAATGACCTAGTGGATACCTTGAGGTGTCCTGGTTTCCTGTTTGCGAATGACCTCAAGATTGTGGTGGAACCATCTTCGAACTGGATACAAGAAGACCTGATCAGAATAAGAGTGGACCAAAACGTGGAGGCTCCCTCTAAATAGAGGTAAGTGCAGACAGCTGCTCCAGGGTGAGGAAGCCGAAGGGACTCGGCACTTCGATGAAGAGTCGTCCGAGATAATCGAAACCACTAAGGTCACAAAGGATCTTGAGGTCCAAGCGAACGAGACTTTGAAGCCCACCCAACAGTGCCTTGCGACATCAGCAAAGGGCTATAGGTCAATGTTTCAACTATCTCAGACTGTCGGGTCTCGGGATGCCAAAACAATACTGTCACTTTACAAAACGCAAGTACGTCCCCACTTGGAATACTGCGTTCAGGCCTGGGCACCGAAACTGGTCGGGGACAACCAACTGTTGGAAGCCGTTCAAAAACGGTTTACTAAGATGATCATTGGGCCGCGGAACAAGACATACAGAAAACGCCTCAAAGCACTCGAATTGTTCTCGCTGAATAGGCGTTGTCTAAGGGGAGATCTGGTCGAGACTTTCAAACAGCTCCACGGGTTATCCGAAACCGACAGGCCGTTATTATTTCTAAGTAACAACCCGAAGCTCAGGGGACACGAACGCAAAGTGATGAAACCAAAGGCCATCAGAGCTTTTGCCAACCTAACGCACCTGTGGTGTCGTCACGACATCAAGCTTTGCCTAAAGGGTAGAGTCTATAACGCCGCAGTTCGCTCTTTGCTACCTTATGGATGCGAAACCTGGCCAGTTAGAGAAGAGGATCTGCACCGCCTGACCGTATTTAACCACCGTTGTCTACGGACAGTCAAACGAATATGGTGGCAGCATCACGCCAGTAATGACGAAGTACGGAGGAGAGTATTCGGGATGGACTGTTCATCACGCAGGGTAATTTCTTCTCTTCGTCGGCTACGGTATCAGGTCATGTCCTGCGGATGCCCGCTCAGCGTTTACCTCGCCGCGCTTTATTCGCGCTCGCTGGAGAGGATTGAAAACGGCGGCGTGGTGGACAACCGATAACCTGGAGGAAAATTTTAAAATAGCTGACTTCCCGTTTAGCCGCAGTGGGGCCCTATCGCCTACCAGGTTGGAGAAAAAATGACGCCGGAAACAGTTGGCTTGATACGCTAGCAGATATGGCCCGAAACCGGAGTCACTGGCGTCAGTGCTGGCGTGGTGCTGACGTGGTGTGATGGCTTGCGCGCCTCTATAACCCAAAAGAGCTATACAAGATGGCTTCTTTAAGCCGGAGATGCAATCATACCTGACAGGTCAATGGGTAGAGGTCAGACAAAGCCCAGTTTCCTGGTCCCCCAGGCTGGGAGTCCATTTGAGCTGGCAACTCAATCGGTAAAATCAGTGGAAGAATAATTGATCCAAGCAAATGGGCTTCCACCAAGCCATCTTACTGCTTTGCGGATAGGTTCTTGTTAGAACTAAAGGCTTTTATGAGGACCCTAATCGTTCTCCTGCTTTGTGGCTGGACACCCTAGCAGTACCCGTCCAACATCTCCCATGAACTGCACGAATACAAAGAATTCCATACTGCATCGATCGTCGCGCAAGATAATCAGGACCGCGCTGCCCATTGCATCGAGCGCGATGGGTAGTGACAAGTGGGCTACTGCTCAGAGTTCCCTCTCTTTCATTCAACCTTTATCCTCTGTCCCTAACCATCCCTCTTTGCCCCCCCCCCCCTCCTATACACCCATAATGGTCCCACAAATAACACGGTCGATACTTACAACGGTCCATTGTCAAGTATTGTCTTGAATAATTCTTTATCTGGTAACTCACATTTTCTCAAGTCTCGTCAGCCTCTCAATCTCGGCTCCTTCAATGTGCGTACACTCATGCAGCCCGGTCAGCAGGCATGCCTAGCCCTCACAATAGATTCTCTGAAGAATAATGTCTGCTGCGTAAGTGAAACGCGTATCCAGGATTCGAGCAGTGTAATTCAACTAACTCCTCCTGGGATCTCATCGAAGTATTTCCCACGCACCTCAGGAGATGAAGCAGCTAGAGCTACGGGTGAACGTGGTGTAGGAAAAGTCTTGACTGACAAGGTTGAGGCTGCCCTTTTATACTGGATCTCTGTTAACAGTCGTTTGTGTGCGCCGTGAGACTCCAAGGGTCAGTCGGCGTTCGAAAGGATAGTTGTGTTATGCGCAATTTGTTTGTGATCTCGGCCTACGACCCAACGGACTGCAGCTCAGACTTGCAGAAAGACGAGTTCTGTGATGATATCGCCACCCTTGTTCGCAGCAGCAAAAGGGATTGGCTTCTCCAGTTTTGTGCAGACAATCGATTGTTATTATCTAGCAGCAATTTCCGACACAGCTCGCGTCGCACAGCGACATGGCGCTTTAACTCTACATGTACTTTGAGTCAGATTGATCATATCGCCGTAAGCTACTGGTGGCGCAGTTCTGTTCAAAACTGTAGATCTTACTGGTCCGCGTACATAGAGTCGGACCATGCATGAGTTTTGATGCGATTATCGCTCCAGCTCCATGGTCATCTTCGCAAACCGCAAATCCGATTAGCTGTGCAATGTTTGTGTGATCCCGAAGTACGCACCCGTTATGAGCAGAAGTTAGCACATGAGCTAGGATCCACGGAGAACAGTAATGTAGGTGAGTATTGGGCTCATATCAAACAGACGATGCACTTTGCAGCAGGTTTTGCGTGTGGTCCTCGATCCGTTGTCCATCAAAGACACTGGGTCTCGCAAGAGTCACTGAGTATATTGGAGCAAAAGCGTCAGATCTCGAACTGTAAGAAGATGAATAAGATGCGGAGAAAGCTGCAAAGGCAAGTTACGAAAAGCCTTAAGAATGATCGCGAAAACTGGTGGGTCAAGGTAGCCGAAGAAATGGAAATAGCAGCTGCTTCAGGTAACAGTCAGAGACTGTTCAAACTTATTCGTGACACCGGTGGACGGCGAATCTAGATCAGTGAAACGATTTGGAATAGAAATGGAGAACCCATCCATAACAAACAGCAAAGACTTGACCGATGGGCCGATTACTTCAAAGAACAGTTTAGCTGGCCGCACGCTAGTCTAGTTACTCCGGTGTCAACAACTGCGACTCCTTGGGTGGAATCACTTGAGCCCCCATCGGAGATAGAAGTAGAGTCATATATTCGATCCCTAAAGCGAGGAAAAGGGGCAGATTCCGACGAACTTACCCCAGTTCTTTTCAAACTGGGTGGAAATGTTTTGATAAAATCACTTACCGCTTTGCTCCGTGACATTTGGAACGAGGAGCGTATTCCGTTAATATGGAGTGAGTCTTTGATTGTTCCCATCTTCAAGAACGGAATAAACAATGACTGTAGTAATCATCGTGGGATTAGCTCAATTCCCATAGTCACCAAATTATTAGCTTCAATTCTACTGCACCGTCTTCCACCCGCCCGCAGAGGAACACCCGCGAACAGCAGGCTGGATTTCGCCCAGGTCGAAGATACATCGACTAGATTTTTACTCTTCGCCGACTACTTGAAACGCGTCACACGCACCGCATCATCATCATCATCGTACAGCGTTAAACAGTAGGGCAAGCCCCACTGACCACTGCCTTTCTCGCCATGTTGCACTTTGAATTTGAAAGTATGAATATACAAGATGAACAGGGAGTGGACCGACACGGGTGGGAAAAGGAAAGAATGCCCTAGTAGCCAACACACGGAATATACAGTCTAACTGTACAAACGCACATCGATCAGTCATTCTGATTCCACAGAAAGTGACAACACCATCGCCACTGTTCGCGGTTCACAGCCATATCCTTCAGTGTCTCCAGACAACTGGTAGACGGATCTTTTGGACCCCAACTACGAAGACGTGAAGCACCTACTTTTCCTAAGTTTGTTGTACATTTTCTCATTCCTCGGTGCCACGTCATCTGTTGACCTCCACGTGATTTTTGCCACTCCTGAAGAGGAACGGAGAATAGAACACAGTACGGTAGACGTGTGTTTGCCATACGTAACACGTGTCCCAACCAACGAAGTCTACTAAGTTGGATACGCTGTGACAAAAAGTTCCCTGAATTAGTACCCAATACTCGCTTTCTTACCTCATCGTTGCTTACTCGGCTATTCCACCCAATCCTAGCGATACTACATAAACATCGATGGTCAAAAACCTCAAGACGACGAATATCTTCAGCACGCAGACTCCAAGTTTCGCAACCATACAACAAAATTGAGCACACTGCAGCACAGTATAAACGACCTTTCAACTTCAGTGAAATATCAGGTCGGCGCCACGGTTTACAGTGAACTGTCCGGTCGGTTCGAAACGACCAGTGGTATTCGACAGGGATGTCCCATGTCTCCATTCATGTTCAACTTCGTCATGGACGGAATAATGGACAGTGCGCAGCAAAATCTTCAGCATGTAGGCGTCGAACTAGGAAATAGTGAAAAGCTATGTGATCTAGATTACGCAGACGACGTTGTCTGCTTGTTCGAATCCACGGAACATGCTCAGCCTACACTGGATAATCGCGCAAGTGCTGTAGCTCCATTCGGCATGTGCTTTGCACCTTCAAAGTGCAAGGTGATGTTACAAGACTGGACGTCAACAATTCCGAGCTTGATGTTCGATGGGGAGGTGCTGTCAATTTTCGACCACTTCACCTACCTCGGTAGCTGCGTGACGACGGATGGGAGCACAGTAGTAGAGGTGAGCACGCGGATATCTAAGGCTCGAGGGGCGTACGCTGAACTGAAGCACTTGTGGTGTCGATCTGATATTTCACTGAGGTTGAAAGTTCGTGTTTACTGTGCTGCGATGCGTTCAGTTTTGCTGTATGGTTGCGAAACTTGGAGTCTGCGTGCTGAAGATACTCGTCGTCTCGAGGTTTTCGACCATCGATGTTTATGCAGTATCGCTAGGATTGGGTGGAATAGCCGAGTAATCAACGATGAGGTAAGAAAGCGAGTATTGGGTACTAAATCAGAGAACGTTCTGTCACAGCGTATCCAGCTGAGTAGGCTTCGTTGGTTGAGACACGTGTTACGTATGGCAAACACACGCTTATTGTACCGTGTCCTACTCTCTGCCCCTCCCAGGGAGTATAAGAAACCACGTGGAGGTCAACAGATGACGTGGCAGCGAGGAATGAGAAAATGCACAGCGAACTTAGGAAAAGTAGGTACTTCACGTCTTCGTGGTTGGGGTCCAAAAGATCCATCCACTAGTTGGCTGGAAACACTGAAGGAGATGGCTGTGAACCGCGAACAGTGGCGATCGTGTTGTCACTTTCTATCGAATCAGAATGATCGATCGATGTGCGTTTGTACAGTTAGACTGTGTATTCTGTGTGTTCGCTACTAGAGCATTCTTTCCTTTTCCCACCCGTGTCTTGTATATTCATACTTTCAAATTCAACGTGCAACATGGTGAGAAAGGCAGTGGTCAGTGGGGTTTGCTCTACTGTTTAACACTGTACGATGATGACAGAAGTAGAAAAGTCGCAGTTTCAGATATATCAACTGAAATTCACGACCAGAAAGGTCAAGATATTGGATTCTGGATGTGGCGATTGACTGGTGGGTAAAGGCACAGACACCAGCTTTGGGTGAGAAAGAGGAATGAAGGGTATAGTTGAGAACTTGGAGGTGAGTGATGTCTGATGAGGAGAAGATTTGAGTTTCGGTCAAAAATGGAACAAGAGGAGAGAAATATTGGAAAAACTAGTGCACAGAATCGATATTATGGTTTATTAAGCGAATGTTGGTGAGGGTGGTCAGTTTGTGCTTGCTTTTCGAGGGAGAAGATCCAGCAAAATAGCGAGTGCGTGTGTCATTGTGTAATTTCATGTTTATGGTGTGAAGGAAACCGGAAACCACGATCCTGAGACTTAAAGTGGTAACCAAATAAGGCCCAAATAGATCAGGCTTGATAGTGAGCCGGGCGACAGCTGAGCCGTGTACCTGATCACTTTCCGCTGTTCTTCCACAGAGGACCCATCCGTTTGCACGCCAGTTATAGTAGCCAGCAGGACTGCGATTGCCTTCGAGAGAGCGTTGCGCGTTTCTGGTATTTCCAGGGCTACGACGTTGATCCTGCACGCCGGTGAGACTTTGAGGCGCACATGGTAATCATGTGGCTTTCGCTTTTTAGTACTGTGGCTACCTACATCTACTGGTGTCCTCACATTTCGACAAGATGTATGGCTGTTATCTGCAGCGACGGGTTCCAGCCCACTGTCTTGTCATTCCGACCGCTGGGACACAGGGCGCGTCGCTTACCGGGGACGCCGTAGCATGATAAGGGTCCGTAAATTCACCATAATCCATGGAGTCTTGGGAATAGTGAAACGAACTTTGTGATATTCCGTGGCCTAGTCCGACCATTTTTGTTCGAGAGTACATCTTTAGCCTTTGCACATCCAAGTGCTCCTGCAAGGCAGCAGTAGCCCACTTATCACTACCCACCCTGCTCGATGCAATGGACAGCGCTGTCCTAGTTATCCTGCGCGACGACTGATGCAGTGCGAAACTCTTTGTATTCGTGCTGCTCACAGATGTTAGACGGATACTGTTAGAGAATGCAGCCACTAAGGTGGAACACATATTGAATCTAACTAGGCTAAGGTTGACGGGACATGTTACGCATACCCAGGGACAGACTTCCTCGGCGCACGCCGTTCTACGAGGTAGTTAGTGGTTGGAAGGTGGGTCAAGACGATAAGTCCATGACATTGCTGAACGGTGTGAAAACCTTAGCTACTGGACTTGGCCTAGTAGGATGTGTTAGGCTTCCGGTTTGAGGCCCACGAGACCATATACCGGATTTTGGAGTCATTAAGTGGTCTGGCTAAGTGTCGTGGCTATTGTCGAAGTTGCATTCGGACTCTTTCTGTCTTCGTGATTTCCGTTTATTACTTTGCCTTCGGCTGTTTTCCAATTTATGCTTCCATTCATTCTGCACTTTACTGGACGATGTTGGAAGGTAGCAACCAAAACCACAGCACATAAATGCGAGGTTGGTGATCGAAGGGAACTGAACTGAACTTGGTTTGTTCTGTGAAGTTGTCTAGATAAAAAATGCAAATAAGTGAACTTAGTAAGTAAATCCTAACATCCGATTTACCATCCATATCCATCAACATTCCACTCTCGTAATGGCCGCTCTCTGTTGCTTACAAAGTTTCTCTCATTTCGGCTTCGCTAACGGACTGAATCATGTGAACTTACCTTACTCGACCTAGAGACTTAGACCGAAGCATTTTACTATGTGAATTCTTAGTTACACTTATCTTGCTCTGTACAACTGGATTATGTGGTCATGTTAATCAGCTTATCGTGTACTCGTACGTTAGGTTCTCAGTCGAAATTATTTTCCCGTTACTGCTTGATGGAACAAACAGAAACAGTGTAAAAAACCGGAGCAGTGGCGTGCGTTTGTGGGGGCAGTACAAGAGCGTACGAATGTGTAAACCAAAACATTTTCTCCTGTGACATCCTGAGGTGGTACAATGGTACCACAGCAGGTCGGATTATGTTCTGACATGCTATTGGCGGTTGTGTGGCGATATATTTTGGTGAGACCACTGGAGCCTAGTGCCAGCAAATAAATTCAAGGCTTCATGACTGCTAGCCAAGTGGTTTTTTGGGCATTTGCTTATCATCTTGGAGGTCAGGGGTTCGAATCCCGCCACCGCCGGTCCCTTTGGTGGTAGACAGGTATCTACTGTCGTCTCGCTCGTTACTATACTTGACTTGTTGGGACTTTATGTAGTTATTTACGCAAGTCTCAAGGTCTGGTTGCCGACTATCCCTAATGGTGGAGTGGGCCTTTGATACTTTATGCCGTTCTTCGCCAACCATGGTCATTGGTTTTGGTTCCCATCTGGTAGTGCATTGAGTCTTTGGGGCTAGTAGATATGCCCTTGCTGCACTGCTATGCGAGCGTGGAATAAAAAATAATGGGTTTATCTGAAAAGCCAGTTTATTGGTTTCATCTATGAAATACTCATACGCGACTTTTAATGTTCAGTCAGCTCTGGGGAGTCCTGGAACTTTTCCTTTTCGGCTCTGGGCGTTATTTTGTTCACCATAGGCATGATCCAGGAATAAACCGCCTCAGGTAATGGGTTATGAAGGTGAAAGTTTGGAAGGGCCAACAAAGAGTTATCACTATGATCACAAAGGCGAGTTTTTTTGTTGCATGGTTACGCATGAGTTTAGTGGGCAGGGTGTACCCCATAACCTTAAAGGCTCACTGCAACCAGACCCTGAGATTTGGAGTGGTCCCAGCAGGTCAGGTAGGGTAACGAGTGCACGGTCCGTCCAGATTTGCGCGCACACAAACATTTGGGATCTGTTAAAAAAATGAAAACAAGGTCTCCGTTGTCCACGGTTTGGTGCCATGTACGGTAGTGTCCTTCGTCTGAATGTAATAGGAACCACACACAGGAAGACAAGAATGCCCCATGTTCCCTAGTCTTCCCGTGTGCCACCTAGTGCCTTTTATCCATGTCATGTATTGGTGTACACATCTTTAACTACAGGAATTGCAAGCGCTGCGGAACATAGCCGATGATTTCCTGCGCATCCCGAGTATGTTTAGTAGCATTTGATTTTACTGTGCTGTTTTTGTAAGATCATGATTAATTTTACTGTCATCTTTCAGTGAAACATTTCAGTTTTTGATTTTCAGCCAAACAAAGCCTAGAAATGTGTCATCATTTTTCAGCAAAAAACGTATAAGTTCCGTTTCCAAGGTTAAACCGGTATTGTGTGACTTCTTCTTCATCGTCTCCATTCGACATCTGGCGTGCAATTCTGTTACACTTACAATTCGCCAAATACGTACGGACATCTATTCTTTTGTTCGTCCTATAAGCCCACGATTCCGCATTGTCTTGATTCTTTCCTATGGTTCCCGTAATTGCTGGAACCGGGATGCAGGCCGCCCTGCGGATGGTCCTGTGGCCTTTTCGTTCGGAAATGCGGCTGTTTCTCATCCTGTACATTGTATCCCTCTTTGTTTGCATAGTCGAGCTTATCCTCAACCCGGATTTAAACGGCGACGATTTCGTGGACCAGCAAACCGAGGCCGTGGCCAATGCGTTGAACCACTCAACCAGCACGGCAGCACCCGTGGATGACAACAGCGGTTTCTCCTCGTCGATGCTCGAAGTCAAATCCATTTTTATTCCCTGCGTATTCAGTTTGTTCAGTTTCATTTTTATTGTGGGCAAACTGTTACAGTTTGTCTTTTTCGGGTCGCTGAGCGAGGTGGAACGAAGCAACTTGTCCCGCCTGTTGTTTCGCTTCACCGTGTTCCGTGTGATTATTTTGTCCGGGGCGATCAACGTTTCTCGTTTGTCCAGTGTGTTCGGTTGGCTTGTGTGGTTCGGTGCACTCGGTTTGCTGCATGCATGTGCGTTAACCGCAATGTCTCGATGCAATCAGCTGGCCGCTTCGTCTTCTGTGACTCGTCGTGAATGGCTACGTTTATTCTGCGCGCTAATTTTCCTTCTCGTTGGGAACTGGTACGTGCTTTGGGGTGGAATGCATCATTGTTTCCTGTTAGCAGACATTAATGTAGTTAATGACAATGATGTTGTGGTCACTGGGCGCTCTTTGAGCAGTGGTTTCAAGGCACCCACAGCACTTGGAGTTCTAAAATCGAAACTGACCGGCCGCCGAGAGTTAATCTATGATGCCATGGACGTGAAAGCCTATATTCTAGCCGAATCCGTGCTTCTTTTTTGCTTGATTCTTCATCTACTTGGTGGATTTTTGATCCATGCCTATGATCGATGGCAACTGTCTCACGGTCAGAGTTGGTCTCAACAAACCACGTTTTCCTACTACCTGGATTTAATTCACGTTCTGGTTTATCGGTGTGTGGAAATCGCACATTACTTGCACCTTTTGTTATGGAGTCGGATCTTTTCGGTCGCCAGTCTAATTGTGTTTCTGCACATCCGATTCGCCTATTCAATGCTCGCCAATCGAATTCGTCAGCATACGGCACATCGACGCTTGTCGCAGTATATTGCCGAGCACTTTGAGTTGCGCACTTCCAAGTTTATAGTAAGTCGAATGTCCCAATGCTGATCGATTTTTCGATTTAACTTTTTATTATATATATATATATATATATATATATATATATATATATATATATATATATATATATATTGCACCGGCTTAAAATCAACCATGGTGCGAATGCAATAACGACATTCGGAGGGATGACATACATCAGTGTTGGCTAAATAATTACTGAAAGGGCATGAAACTTTCCATTTTTTCACCGTACACATGATTTTTTCTCGTTTTTTAACTTTTTAACAGTTCTGCGTACTCACTGGGCACGGGAGTTCAACAAGCCGGTGGTATAGTATTAGCTCCACCGGCTTTTATTCTGAGGCTTGTTCCTCAACACCCGTAGCCAACAATGATCGTCATCCCTTGGGACCAAACCTTTAAGGTCGGAAGTTACAACCAAGACCCAGGGCAATGCTGATGCTATGTTTTCATGCCTTTACATAATGCTATGGTCTAATTACCGCGTCGCTCATTACAGTCTCACCGAATACGTGCGAACAGAGCGCGGAAAGGAAGACGATAGACACATGTGCGCAAAACATGTCCAAGCAGTCGGAGGCGGTGTAAAGTGAACACATCGGTCAGAGGGCGACAACGCGCATCCAGCACATGACGGCTCATCTCGTCATTACTCACTCGATGTTCCCACCAGACGCGACCAATTCTTCGGAGACATCGGTGATTGTGCACGAAAAGTCTCCGAACATCTTCAGCATGAAGTGGACAGATCTCGCAACCTTAAAGCAAGACGCGACGAACTGTGGCCTCACATACCCGTCTCTTACGAGAGATCCGGATGTCACAGCGTTGTCACAGATACCGTTGGTTGTCAAAAGCTGCTCTAGTTCTCATTATTCGTGATGTAATCTCCCACCACCACATACAGCTTTAATAAAGCTCCCGAGGTACTGAAAGTTATCGAATACAAGCTGATCACCACATTGGGTGATTGCAGGCTGAGGCTGTCTCCAGTCTTGCAAAAATAACGTGCACTTGGAAGGCGCCAGCGCATACCGTATCTGTATATCAAGCAGTCCGAAATATGTTGCATTGCCTGTGCATTGGCGCTCAGCAAGTCAGTGTTATTGGCATATTCCAATTCGAAAACCCTGTTCCTTGAGAGGAGTTTAGCTTCATCGCTTGGCCGACCAGACAAGGCATTCTATATAGCATCCTGGCGAAGTTGAAAATAAATGGGGATATAGGTTAAACTTATCGATGGCGATCAATAGGTGACAACCTATCGAATACCACCCAAACAATCGTCATGTCCGTTTGTATCTACCTTGGTGATTAGAGGTTACTTGTGTATCGATGCCCGAGTATTTCCCACAAAAATAGAACTGTATATGCTGGCCATTCTGCAGTAGACGCCCGTTGAGATGCAGGTAAATGATCCCAGAAACAAATCACTCAATCTCGCTACTCTACTTTCTTTTCAAAAACATATCGATAAACGAATATTTTAAATCAGATGCTGTTCGAGATGAAAAATACCATGGCCTTTGCCAACACGCAGGCAAAAAAAAACAGACACAACAACTGCCGTAGGCGTTATTATCCGTGCCAAGGACAACCGCGAGTGACACATAGAAGTGATGACAAGAGGCTGGCGGTAAAAAATACACATGCTTTTCAGGTTTTAGCCATCTAGTCTCTTTCTGGTATGCATCGACGACGTGTTGTAAGCCACTTTCAGTCCCAGTCATGCTTTCATTGACGATGCTCACCTTTACTTCTATTTGCGCAACCATCGTTGTGTGCTTCGGTTTAATCATCCTTGTGTTAATCTCCATGCAAATCTTTCCTTGTATTTCACGCTGCTGAAAGTTAGTTTTCTGTTCCTTTCCAGACACTCTCTTACTCTTACAACCTTGCTGTACTCATATTTGTGTCCTTGAATGCTGCGGTCAAGTGCGGGATGCAGATTCCATTGCAGTAGGCCTTCAGAATATCCGATTTACTCTTTTTATCGTAAGAGCAAAGCTGTATGCTACCGGGCGTGTTCTCAGGTCGCGAATATGGGAACGGCCGCACTTTTACAGCTAACTGTCAATGAGATAAAATCAACGAAAAACGTTCGTAAACGATCAGCGGCAGTGCTCGGGGATGCGGTGGGGGTTTCGTCTGGATAGCGTTCTCCGCTCTAAAATACCACATAAATCTGCGGACAACACTGTAATGTGACGAGTGTGACCGTCATCAAATAAAGTTATGGCTCATAGCCGTGTTCTTCTTACTGGACAGTGTTTCCCAGAAGAGGCGAATGAACCACATGATTGACCATTAGCTCATCCGGGCCAATGCTGCTGCCCTGCAAGACACGCTTGGTTGCGCAAACGCCCGAGGTGCATCCTGGAATGAAAATGCCTACTCTGGACTGGGTGGCCAAATAATATAAGAGCTCACAACGCATACAACTATGTAATGTATTTCTAATGCCCTAATGAATCATGTCCAAGAGACCCTTCTACTGTGTGGTTAAATACATTGGAAGACATGGCTAGGTCACGCGATAAGTAGCGCTCTTGTATCCACAACCTATCTCTATCAACTTGATATTAATATTTGTATTTCTCTTACTGCTCGTTTCACATCTCTATCCTTTTTCATTGTTTCTGATTGAAACTGTCACTAGGAGATAGCGACCGAAAGCGCGGCACACACTGCATGGTTAATGACTATCTGAACTGAACTGAGTGGGTCGTATTTACAGATGGGGCAGCATAACATGTCATGGATTTGTTTAATGCAATGACTGATTGTTCTCTTACGCATGCACATGACAGTCCTCTAGGAAGATTCGATGGTATACTATGATGGTCCGTTAATTTCCTCATTTACGCCAACTAAGAAGCTTCTTTTGTTTGGATACTCATCCATTTGTAGCTCTTGACATTGTTTAGATAAGAAGGTTTGAAGCCCTCTGTTGTGTATTGTGATTGGTTACTGTATATCTTGTTTTGAACAAACAATCATCACGTCAGAATGAGAAGATTTAAGACCCAGAATACAGGCTTCATTCGTTTATCAGATTGACTACATGCTGAAATATAAAATGTGAATGTATCAAAATGCGTATCATAGGCGAAAAGCGATGAGAAGAATTTAGTACACCACATTCGTCCTCTCTGTTTTTCACAATTTGGTTTGCAGCAGTTACAGGTGTTCACATTTTACGATTTCGGAAATTGTATCGCCGTGCTCTTTGTTGGTTATCTGAGAGCAATGACTGATGTGTTATAAAGAATATGCTGACCTAAAACTTCCATGTGAACCGTTTCCTCGCGTCCACCTGGCAGACACACATGAGCGTACCCTGGGTTGCGTTCAACGAGTTCGACTTCATCGACTGCAGGCTAATACTTCGAAGGACGGACATAATGTCTCATATAGACTGGTCCGGAAACAGTAGGCCAGTTTGTCAAAGACACCTGATGTGAACTTCCTGTTTTACTGGAGCCAACATTCGTGTGGATTGGCGTTCGTGGTGCAGTTAGGTAATTGGTTGTAAAACAGATGTTGTATCAGTACAAACAGCAGTAAGGTCACAATGAAAATGATTCATTTTCGCCTCCAGAGCGAATTACTAGCATTTTTTTACAAACGCAAGAAATCATGACCTAAAAGCATATCATCACAAAGGTTGGACAGAGTAGAAAGTTTAAGTAGAGGGTAGTTAGAATTCTAGTTAGACAATATCACATACCAGTGTCCATTCATGAAAATTGCAAGACTAAGGGATGCCATGACAATGAAACCGCTTGTCTCTTCAGTCTTCCAACGTCGTTCCCGATCAGCACTCCGATATATAATGGTCTGAACTACCGACTGTGACAGATTTGAAGGCATAGTCTTTTGCTAGCAGTTTTAACTTTTGGAGGAACTGGTCCAGAGTTTGACCTCTTGTTGGCAAGGAGACAACACGTGTTGAGCAAAAACCCCAATTTTTGTTTTTATATAAATCTTCTCAAGAGTATCAAATGCAGCTTCGTACGTTTTGCTCTTGACAGGGCTTTCGTACGGTGATTACGTGACGTAATTAGTTAGGACTTCAAGCTTGTCCGAATCAGGTTTTCAAGATTTAGCGGTCGTAGTGTTGGATGTGCGGAACCAATGTTCCCAAATCAAGTATATGCTTTATGCACTCAAAGTTGAATATTCAGCTGTTACATAATCACTGCACTTCGATAACCAGAAATAAGAAAAAGCGTATGCTTAACGGTGTGGGTTAAGAAAGTCGGTTGTGATGGTATATTGGTGAGGAAACGGGCGAGGTAGGGAACTACGGAGGATCTGTATGCTTTAGTGCGAGCAATCAGATGTTCGTATTGCGATCGAGTGGCAGGTTTTAATATGCGAGTGCTAGGATAGGGATGAATGGGGTGTGTGCTGTTTTCTCAGATCTTACGAGAGAAAGTCAGACATGCATTTGGATGTTAGGTTGCGATGAGCCGGTCGTAAGTGATGCCACCTTGTCGAGACAAAGGTTTGAGGAACTTGGCCAGAATTTTGAAATCTTTCCCATGCAGTCCGCGGAATATGACGGGGGAAGCATAGAGCCAGAGCGGAAGAATGCATGAAAATACAAAGCGTCTTATTAAATAGAACTGGGCAAAAAGACCTGAGTCGTCAGACTTTGGACAAAACCGCCGCGACGATATCTGTCCGTTTGAGGTCCCAGCTGGCGATTACACTGAGTTACTTTACGGGCGATACTCTTTGTATTCATCCTCATCATTATCATCGTACAGCGCTAGACAACAGGGCAAGTCCCACGGACCACTGCCTTTCTCACCACGTTGCACGTGGAAATAAAAAAGAATGAGTATACAAGATGGTCAGGGAGTGGTCCGACAGGGGTTGGAAAAGTAAAGAATGTCCTAGTAGCCAACACACGGAATACACAGTCTAACTGTACAAATGCACATCGACCAATCATTCTGATTTGACAGAAAGCGACAACACGATCGCCATTGTTCACCGTTCGCAGCCATATCCTTCAGTGTCTCCAACCAACTGGTGGACGGATCTTTTGGATCCCAACCACAAAGAGGTGAAGTACCTACTTTTCCTAAGTTTGTTGTACATTTTCTCATTCCTCGCTGCCACGTCATTTGTTGACCTCCGCGTAGCTTATCCCACTCTTGAGGAGGAAGGAAGAATAGGTCACGGTGCAATAAGCGTGTGTTTGCCATACGTAACACGTGTCTCAACCAACGAAGCCTACTAAGCTGGATACGCTGTGACAGAACGTTCTCCGATTTCTGACTTCATCATTGCTCACTCGGCTATTCCACTCAATCCTAGCAATACTACGTAAACATCGATGGTCAAAAACCTCAATATCTTCAGCACACAGACTCCAAGTCTTGCAGCCATACAACAAAACTGAACGCACTGCGGTACAGTATACACGACCTTTCAACTTCAGTGGAATATCAGGTCGGTGCCACAAGTGCTTTAGTCCAGCGTACGCTGCTCGAGCCTTGGAAAAACGCGTCCACACTATCATGCCGAGACTGCGTGGTGTGAGGGCGTGCGTGCCTCCATAACCCAAAGAGCTATGCAGATTGGTTTCCTTAAGCCGGAGATGCAATCATACCTGACAGGTCGATGAGTATAGGTCAGACGAAGTTCAGTTGCAGAATCAGTTGATGTGTAATATCTGGTTCTACTCACTGTGCCCCTAGAGAGGACATCCCACCGAATGAACGCTGAGAGAAGCAGTTTATCAGTATAGGATCCTCCACTAGATGGACGTATGAGTGGAGTACTTGGGGTTTCTCTCGACCGTGGGAGAAGTGATCGCACTTCATTGGGCAGCCATCGCCCGCCTAAACTGGGCAGCTCCCAGCTCAAAGGATGCTGCCGCGTCCACGTTCTGCTTACTCCATTTGGTGCATAGGACTGAGGACTGAATCCGAAAGTCGGACCGATAATAAAGCACCAGCGAAGACAAGACAAAACGCATACTGTGATCAGGTCTGACATGACAGACCAGAAGAAGTTCCTTCACGGGTGCTTCGGTCACGTTCCGGTGCTGGGTTAACGCCGGACTGCCTTGTGGATGAGACTCTTGAGTTAAAGGCGTCGGTTAGGATTTCAAAAGAAAACCCCTATTTGCGGTGTAGGCAGCCGCGAAGTGTGATTTGCCCGGAAATCTCCAGCGGTCAATCGGGAAACATTTTTTTATCTCTCTGCTCTTCATCCTTTACGTTCCCATTATAAATAAATACGAGTAGCCACAATGAGTCGTGACTGTAAACGTGTAGCTCTTGCAAAGGGTACCAAATCAGAGACAGGGGAAGAAAAAAAATCCTTCCTCCAATCTAAGCATCCTTTTCACTTAGCTGCTTTCAACGTCCGCACACTTTGCCAAACGGGGCCGGTAGTGGTCGTCTGGTTTAAAGCGTATGCTTACTACCTCAAAGACCCGAGGTCCGGATCCCCGACATCACCGGTTACTTTGGTAGTAGACAGTAGTCCACTGTCGTCCGGATCGCTACCACACGTGACCTGTTGGGTCCCTGTGTGGTTCTTCACCACCCGAAGTCTCTGGGTCTGGCTGCTGGTTATCCCCAATAGCGCATTTTACCTTTACGGCTATTGGGTTAATGCCCGTTTCACTGCACTCATGTGCAAGCATGTTAAAAACAGCCTGCCTTAGCTAGGACTCTTTAAACCTTTAACGCAAGCGTGTGCTGTGTCTCTGAAACACGCATACAAGACCCAACTTCAGTGTTAACACTTCGCTTCAGCTTGCGCCTCGTCGGTGGCCGAACCAGTGCCAAAGCGAACCGTCTCCCGCAGCTGCTACTGAACTATAACCAACCATCTGTTTTCCGAACAGAATTATCCATCAGGTTATCGAGGTAGCTAAATGCCCAGGATCGAGAAGAGCGATGGCCAGAGATAAAACAGCCTCTACGTGCAACTGCTGTTACTACCCAAGGTCCATCAACTAGACACACGCAGAAATGATGGATATCGGCATCCTAAGCTGCACTGTCAGATGTGCGCAGATCGATTCCTCCGGATTCCTCGGTTTGATACGGGAGAAGGAACAAGTTCCAACGAGTTGGTGGGAATTGTTGATCGTACCGATTTTTAAGAAAGACGACACGTCCTCCTGTGAAAACCACAAGGGAATAAGTCTGGTTAGCATCAAATCCAGACTGCTCCTTGGTATTAATGTTCACCGCTTATCTGGCGCTCGCGAACAGTGCTCGAGCGAGAATCAAGCTGGGTTTAGACCTGTTCACCACATCTTCACAATCCGACAAATTTTACAACATAGGCAAACCTTCCGTAGGCCCATTACCTCTGTTTTTGTTGATCCTGAAGCTGCCTTCGACTTAGTTTATCGCACAGTTCTCTGGCGCTGCCTCTTGTAGAACAGTGTACCAGAGTATTTCATTTCTATCGTAAAATCCCTTTACATTAATAGCTGGCGCCGAATTCCGGCTTCTGTGATGTTTTACCCGAGTTCACCAGAAGAAGTGATGTACGTCAGAGTTGCCTCCTCTCTCCTTTTACCTTTAATTTTGTGGTTGAAATGGTCCCAGGGACCGCACTTTTGTCAGATGAGGATAGCGGCATTGAACTTTTCCCGGATGGAAGGGTATCAGACCTTGAGTATGCGGACAACATAGTCCTTCCAGCAGAAGATCCAGATGGTGGTCGAGTGGTTTAGAAATTATGTTTACTACCTCAAACACCCGAGATTCGAATCCCCGCCATCACCGGTTTCTTTGGTGGTGGGAGTTGTTGACCACTTCACCTACCTCGGCAGCAGCGGGACGACGGATGAGAGCACAGTAGTAGAGGTGAGCACGCGTATATCCAAGGCTCGAGCAGCGTACGCTGGACTAAAGCACTTGTGGCACCGACCTGATATTCCACTGAAGTTGAAAGGTCGTGTATACTGTACCGCAGTGCGTTCAGTTTTGTTGTATGGCTGCAAGACTTGGAGTCTGTGTGCTGAAGATATTGAGGTTTTTGACCATCGATGTTTACGTAGTATTGCTAGGATTGAGTGGAATAGCCGAGTGAGCAATGATGAAGTCAGAAATCGGAGAACGTTCTGTCACAGCGTATCCAGCTTAGTAGGCTTCGTTGGTTGAGACACGTGTTACGTATGGCAAACACACGCTTATTGTACCGTGACCTATTCTTCCTTCCTCCTCAAGAGTGGGATAAGCTACGCGGAGGTCAACAAATGACGTGGCAGCGAGGAATGAGAAAATGTACAACAAACTTAGGAAAAGTAGGTACTTCACCTCTTTGTGGTTGGGATCCAAAAGATCCGTCCACCAGTTGGTTGGAGACACTGAAGGATATGGCTGCGAACGGTGAACAATGGCGATCGTGTTGTCGCTTTCTGTCAAATCAGAATGATTGGTCGATGTGCATTTGTACAGTTAGACTGTGTATTCCGTGTGTTGGCTACTAGGACATTCTTTACTTTTCCAACCCCTGTCGGACCACTCCCTGACCATCTTGTATACTCATTCTTTTTTATTTCCACGTGCAACGTGGTGAGAAAGGCAGTGGTCCGTGGGACTTGCCCTGTTGTCTTGCGCCGTACGATGATGATAAAGATGGTGATTGGTGTTAGACAGTAGTCCAATGTCGTGCGGATCGCTGCCCCACGTGACCTGTTGGGTTCCTAGGAGGTTCTTCACCACCCCAGTTCTCTGGGTCTGGCTGCTGGTTATCCCCAATAGCGCATTTCCCCCTTACGGCTATTAGGTAAATGCCTGTTCCACTGCACTCATGTGCAAGCATGTAGTAAAAAGGTGCGTTGGAAGCTTTTCTAGACAACTTGACGAATGGCATTGCAACGTTCGATATTCGTTTTGCACCTTCAAAGTGCAAGATGTTTTTGCAAGACGGTTGGTCCAACGCTAAACCTCTCATTGTCTGGGGACACTACAAAAATGGTAGACAAGTTCTGTTATCTGGGGAGCTGCATCTGACCTGGAGGTCAGATATCGGATGAAGTGTCTCTACGCATACAGAAGGTTCGTTTGGCATTTCCAACCTGAATCATATGGGGCGTCGACATGACTCCGTTTACCTAGCAAAGGCTGTGTGTACACTGCAGCAGTCAGGCCCGTGCTTCTGTATGGTTTGGAGACATGGCCACTGCGGGTGGTGGACTTATGAATATTGTCTGTATATGAACACCGATGTGTTCGTAGTATTGCTCGAATCTGGTGGGAACACCGTGTGGTCAATTTTAAGATTCGGTGGTAAGTCTTAGGTTAAAGAATCAAAGCATTAGATGAAACACTTTAGCTCACCAGGCTAAGATGGTTGGGACATGTGTTACGCGTGTCCCCTGACAGGATTCCTCGGCGTGCTATGTTTGCTGAGGCGGATACCGGTTGGAAGATGAATAATGGTGGTTAGTCCATGACATGGAAAAAAGATATGAAAAGCCTAACTGGTGGACTTGGTCATGTAGGGCGTGTTAGACTTCCTGGGTGGGGTCCAAGAGACTCTCTCACTCAATGTTTAGATGCGTTGGGGGATATAACTAGATGCCGCGATCAGTGGTGCTCTTGCACCGGCAAACTTTCTTCATCGGCCTTTTTCTAATAATGTAGTTCACCTCTTACTCCTTTCATACTCTTTTTTCCTTCAATATTTCCTTTTGAGATTGCCGTTAGGAGATAGCAACCAAAGCCGCCGCACTCAGCGCATGGTTAATGGTTGTCCGTAGAGAACAGCAGAGCGTGCGCACCTCTGCTACCGTGCTCCCGTCCGTCGTCAAGCTGCTGCCGGGGTAAGTGAAACGGTCGACAACTGCCAGCAGCTTCCCCTCGAGCACCAAGCCCGGAACCGTGGACATCCTGTCTTGTAACATTACTTTACACTTTGTTGATGCGAAGTGCGTGCCGAATGCAACTATAGCACTTGCGAGTCTATCTGGTGCACTTTGCGCATAGTCCATGCCTTTGAAGTAGCAAACAAATTCGTCGGTGTAATCTTGGTCATGCAGCTTTTCAATATTTCCTAGTTCGACGCCCAGATCCTGGTGATTCCACAAGGCATTCTACAATAACTTGTCGTTGACGGACGTAAACAGGAATGGAGAAACTGGACATCCTTGTCGAATATCACTGGTCGTTTCGAACCGATTGAATAGTCACCATAACCCCTTAGGCGGCCAGAAGTATGGGAGTAGAATAACCTCAACAAGTTCACTAACTTCCGTGGCATTGCTTTTCTGTGTAGAGCGCCAAATAGCGCTACTTGGTCAACTGAATCGAAGGCGCCATACAAGTTGAGCAAAACCGTTTTTTTTCGGTCGACCGTGTGTGTGACGCGTCTCAAGTATTTCACGAAGGGAAAAATCTGGTCGATGCATCCTTGACCTGGGAGGAATCCGGCGTGTTGTTCGCAGGCGTTACTTTCGCGACCCGGTGTTAGACAGCACAACAAAATTGAGACTAATACGTTGGTAACTATCGGAATTAAGTTGATCCCACAATGGTTCTACAGTTATTGCGTATTCTCCATTGCTGACTCTCTAGTTTGGATACCAAGAGGTTTTATGGACACAACAGAATATCAAAGCATTTTGTGGTATTCGTCTTTAGATTTCGATCTGAAGACCAGTTGACGAGCTCAGTTACTCTTTGATGTAGAAGAAAAAATGTGGAGCTGTTAGAGTTGGACATATCGAAAATCACACGTGGGCGTATTTAATGAAGAGACATTGCTCATAAACAGGCATGGATTATATTTAAGCAAAAAACAAAAACGGTGATAGAATGGCACCTTGGAGAGTGCCTTGTGCAGGGGAAGCATGGAAGAAGTTCGACCACAGTATCGTGTAAATTTTTGCCGATTAGAAAAGTAGGACAGAAAATTAATGCTGGAGGTATTGACGCCTGAATGAGCAAGCACGTGGAGTAATTTTGGTCTATCAACGCAAGTGTATGCGTCACTATAAGCAAAGAAACAGACCTTGATTACTTGACTTTTGCGATCAACAGATTATAAAAGAGAGTGGATGAGAGGCCATGGCATCAGGGGTTGATCGTGATTAGCGATATGCTAACTACTTGGAGTCCAACACAATGATCTGTGTCGATAGCCTTTTCATTTTGATTTTTCCAAACGTTAAGAGGTACCAATGTGCGACCTATTTAGATGTACCCTTTTTAGGACCGCTGTGATAGAAATCAACATCCTACAATCGGGAATAACATGACGATTTGAACGTAGGTCAAATAGGCCAGAAAATACGGGGAATGATGTGCTCGCTCATTCCTTCAACAAGATCGGTTGTCGACAGTCTGGGCCGCTTGCTTTGTTTGCGTGGAGGTGAGTGAGCTCTTTTTATGCCTCCAATGATGTGTTGCTTTCCGTGGCAGCGTTCTGGTGGAACTCAGTATCGGGGTTCGGGATGACTGGCAGGTATGAAATATCAGTGAAGTGACGGTTGATTTCATCAATGTCTTGGGAACCGATTTCTTCGAGGTTGCCCTTGACAGGCTTCAACGGCTGTCCCCAGAATCTGCCGGTGAATGCTGTCTATGCACCGACAAATGCGGCTGAAAATACAACAAAAGGCGACTTCTAAGACGAACTACAAAATCTAATCAATCGTGTTTCAAGCAGTGATATACTCTTCATCGACGGTGACTGGAACGCACGAACAGGCCCCTCGGATAAGTCCACTCACCGTTTCCTAAAATAGTTCGGATTTGGCCAACGTTGTGAGAATCAAAACCGTCTACTGAATCTGGCCGACGCTAACAGGTCAGTCATGTGCAACACTCGCTTCCAACATCCCAGAAGACATTTGTTAACCTGGTACTCAAACGATGGTCGCACAGTAAATCAGAATAATTTTATTCTAGTGCGATCCCGTTGGGTTTCGTCGGTAGAGGACTGTCAAGTACACCGCTGTTCAACAACGGGAAACACGAATGGTAGAGACCACGTCCTTGTACGTGCGCGCTTCAAAATCCATCTGTCTGTGCGCCTCAAAGTCTCACCGGCGTGTAGGATCAACGTCGTAGCCCTGGAAATACCAGAAACGCGCAACGCTCTCTCGAAGGCAATCGCAGTCCTGCTGGCTACTATAACTGGCGTGCAAACGGATGGGTCCTCTGTGGAAGAACAGCGGAAAGTGATCAGGTACACGGCTCAGCTGTCGCCCGGCTCACTATCAAGCCTGATCTATTTGGGCCTTATTTGGTTACCACTTTAAGTCTCAGGATCGTGGTTTCCGGTTTCCTTCACACCATAAACATGAAATTACACAATGACACACGCACTCGCTATTTTGCTGGATCTTCTCTCTCGAAAAGCAAGCACAAACTGACCACCCTCACCAACATTCGCTTAATAAACCATAATATCGATTCTGTGCACTAGTTTCTCCAATATTTCTCTCCCCTTGTTCCATTTTTGACCGACACTCAAATCTTCTCCTCATCAGACATCACTCACCTCCAAGTTCTCAACTATACCCTTCATTCCTCTTTCTCACCCAAAGCTGGTGTCTGTGCCTTTACCCACCAGTCAATCGCCACATCCAGAATCCAATATCTTGACCTTTCTGGTCGTGAATTTCAGTTGATATATCTGAAACTGCGACTTTCCTACTTCTGTCATCATCGTACAGTGTTAAACAGTAGAGCAAGCCCCACTGACCACTGCCTTTCTCACCATGTTGCACGTTGAATTTGAAAGTATGAATATACAAGATGAACAGGGAATGGACCGACACGGGTGGGAAAAGGAAAGAATGCCCTAGTAGCGAACACACAGAATACACAGTCTAACTGTACAAACGCACATCGATCAATCATTCTGATTCGATAGAAAGTGACAACACGATCGCCACTGTTCGCGGTTCACAGCCATCTCCTTCAGTGTTTCCAGCCAACTAGTGGATGGATCTTTTGGACCCCAACCACGAAGACGTGAAGTACATACTTTTCCTAAGTTCGCTGTGCATTTTCTCATTCCTCGCTGCCACGTCATCTGTTGACCTCCACGTGGTTTCTTCCACTCCTTAGGAGGGGCGGAAAGTAGGACACTGTACGGTAGACGTGTGTTTGCCATACGTAACACGTGTCCCAACCAACGAAGTCTACTGAGCTGGATACGCTGTGACAGAACGTTCTCTGAATTAGTACCCAATACTCGTTTTCTTACCTCATCGTTGCTTACTCGGCTATTCCACCCAATCCTAGCGATACTGCATAAACATCGATGGTCGAAAACCTCGAGACGACGAGTATCTTCAGCACGCAGACTCCAAGTTTCGCAACCATACAACAAAACTGAGCGCACTGCAGCACAGTATACACGCCCTTTCCTACTGCTGTGTTGTTTACCGTTCACCCAAAAGTAACGACTTACTCATCTTCGACTTCTTATCTTTGAATATTGAGCACTTGTTTGTTACGGATCCCAACTGCTGTATCACCATCTTGGGAAATTTTAATGGCGCAGTCGAGATTGGCTGATTCACTCATCGGACACTTCGGCTCCGAGGCGTGAAGCCGAACATTTCGCCGTGGGCCACAACCTATGCTAACTTGTTGACGTCTCCACACGTATCCCGGATCGAGCTGGCGATCGTGCCCATACCCTTGATGTTATTCTCACTTCTGTTCCTTCTCTGTTCTCAGGCATCTCTGCTCTCCCTCCACTTGGCTCATCTGACCACTGTATTATTTCATGTTCCGTCAGTTTTACTCGCCCTGTTTTACCATCTACCTCGAGACACATTTTGGCGTTACAGCCCATCCAACTGAGATTACTGCTTTACCTCAGACGCTTCTTCAAGGTATGGAAGTTTTTGTTCCTCACTTTTCTAAACCCAGCAAACCCGAATCCCCCAAGTGGTTCAACCACGCATGTAATCGTGCTGTACGTTTGAAGCGTGGAAAATTTCGCCGCTGGCGCCGCTCGCCCACTCCCGACTCCCACCGCCGCTTCGTGTAAGTCAGGAACAGAGGCTCCTGAACCATACAAAGAGCCAAAGAACGCTTCGTCCGCTGGAAAGCCAAACGCTTGCTCTCATCTGCCACCGACAACCGAACATTTTGGTCCCTTGACAAAGCAGTCTCCCGCAATTTTTGCCCTTCCAGTTTTCCTCCCATCTGTAATTCCTCTGATAGTCTTGTTTGTGAACCACACGAGAAAGCCGAGAATTTTGCATCCTGGTTTGCCTTCAACTCCACCTTACCCACTTACCCTACTCCTCCGGTTCCTTATCTTCCCTGTCTCCCATTTTCTACCTCATAGTAGCACTAGGAAGATCCGCCAAGCTCTGCATTCTTTGGACATATGCAAACCACCCGGTCCGGACGGTGTACCACCCATCGTCCTTAAAATCTATGCCCCTGAATTGGCTCCCATCTCACGTCGTCTTTTCTGCCTCTCTCTCTCTCGAACTGTCTAATTTTCCGATTTTCTGGAAACTCGCCGTGATCTGTCCTATTCCCAAACGTGGTGATCTTTCTGACCCGAATAACTATCGTCCTACTTCCATCACACCTGTTTTTCGAAAAAAAAAAATGAAACTGTCATCTCCGACCAACTGCGTAGGTTTCTCGAACGCGACCTCACCGTTCCACCGGTGATATCCTGGCTTTCGTCTCACACTCCTGGTCGGCTGCACCCGACAATCACGGAGAAACACATGATGTCGCTCGACGTCTCTAAGGCCTTTGGCCGAGTTTGGCACAAAGGTCTTCTGACGAAACTGTCCTCTTTCGAGTGCTTCTCCGCACTCGTATCGTGGACATCATGTTTCCTTAGTAAGCGAACCATCTCCGTCCGAGTTGATGGGGTTCTGTCCCAGCCATTCCCCGTGAGTGTTGGCGTTCCCCAAGGTTCAGTACTTCCGTCCACCCTATTCCTTTTATTAATTACTGATCTATTATCCACTACTTCCAACCCAATCCACTCCTTTGTCGATGATGGCACACTTCATTCTCGTCTTTCTTACCGCACTCCTTGCCATGCCGGCACCAACATCGTCCGTGATCGCAGTGCAATCAGTGCATCTTTACAGTTCTATCTCGAGCACATTTCCTCCTGGAGGATTCCCACAGTCATGTTGCATTTAATGCTAACAAAACTTCTCTTCTCTCAATTTCATTGAAACATTGTACAGTCTCCTCTTAATTATCCTTTGATTCAACTGTGCTGCCCGCCACAGATCCTATCTCTCTTGGCTTATCTACAACTTCCTCTCTGTGTTGATCCGCTTTCGTATCTGAGCTCGCCTCTCGTGCTGCGCGCAAAGTTGGTTTTCTTTTTCGCGCCAGGCGCTTCTTCACATCAGCTCATTTTCATCCATTATACAAAGCTTAAATCCACCGCGCACTTGGATACTGCAGTGGCGTGTGGGGTGGAGCTCCACCTACCTCTCTTTCTCTTCTTGATTGGGTTCAACTCAAGGTCATCCGGCTGATTGACGACCCTTGTTTTACCTCCAATCTGCAGTCACTAGCCCATCGTCGGACTGTTGCTTCGTTGTCTCTCTTTTACCGATATTATTTTGGATTTTGTTTTTCTGAGCTTGCTTCGGCAGTTTCTATTCCCAAAACGTTTTTCCGACCATCACGTACCCAGGCAACCAGTCATCTCTATCAAGTTTCTATGACTAGATGTCGCACTTCCATCTTTCAATCTTCTTTCTTCCCCCGAACCGTTAAGTATTGGAACATCCTCCCTCTTTCTGTCTTCCCACCCACTTACAACCTTTCTCTCCAAAAGCAGGATCAATAAACTGGTCCCAACGTGAATTCTCCTCCACAACTCACTTTTACAGTATGTCTTCTGATTATGAGATTGACCCCTTAAACTGTAATTCACTCTATGTGTAATAAAAAAGTCGGTAATCAAGAAAGCTGCTTTGGAGCTGGGGAGCTGGAAACCTCTGAAAGACTGGACCTCAACGAACACCTTGTAACTGTCACCCAAGCCCAGGAAACCCGAGTCCATCAGTGGTCAGGCGATCGAGTTTGTACGATCGTTCAAATATCTGGGGTCAGCTCTGCTTCTGAATGGTCCGAAGAAGGACGAAATTCTGTGAAGGACTGACAATGCACGGAAGGCACTTTTTCATATTCGGCGTGTATCTGAACGAAATTAACCTTCGAACGGAGATTCGCGTTTTCTATGCCGCTATCCGAACCGTGCTCACATACGGGTGTGAAACCTGGCCACCACGAATTGAAAACACCAAGAGGATGGAAGCGTCGAAACACTGGTGTCTGCGCCGAATTCTTCGTATAAACTAGCAGGAAATGCTGTAAAACAACGTAATAAGGAGGCAATGCTGCGACACTGACCAACCCTCGGTTCTTCCTGAACGCTGGCGCCGACAGTGCTTCGGTCACCTACTCCGGTGACCCGACAGAGAACTGTCCAGAAAAACTCTACCCTGCGCCATGTGCGAGATGGCACTGTCGTCTTGGTGGTCAATTGAAAGCGTGGTTAAGCACCGTTGAGAAAGACATTGAGCGCCTCGGACAACATACGATCACGGCCTGCAATACTGGAAGAAAAAATGGGTGACGATTTGCGGTGAGCTCACATCCAACCGTCACGCATGGTCAGCGATTATCCCCGATATCCATGAGGCCGTCTTATCGTCTGGCAGGAACTGCTGGCGGTTATCGATTGGATGTACAATGCGTTCAGTCTGTGAAGCTCAGTTTTGGTGGATTTCGACAGTATACCATGATCTCTAACCTTGAAAGCGCTCTCTCCCATACGATGCAATTCTTTCAGATGGGAGGAAGAGTAACGGCCGGTCTAATGTACATTTTCTCTATGGGGTAGAAAACAATAAAGCAGGTGGTAAAGTAATCTGGTAAATGTTCACAAAACTATGAGGGGTCTGAGTGAGAAAATACGCTTTGATTAGAATTGTCAACCATAACTCTGAATCGCGCGAGGTGTTCTTCGTGACACAGTCAGCGGTATATTTTGCGGTCGCGGCTTTGAGTGAAACGTGTATGTCTATTCTTAGAGTAAAACATTGGGGAAACCTTTAAAATTGCATGGTCAGAACAGCCAAGTGGAGGACGACAGGCTACATAAAGTAGGTCCGGATCACTAACAAGTCAAATGTCTTGTTTGACGTCAAGTCTGGTCAGGAAGGCAACAATATTCGTCGGACCAAGGAAGGTAGGGAATCACACATTGAACCTGGTAAAATTGCCACAGACAACACCAAGAAGAGTTACCAATGTTCTGTAGATTCGTAGAGAAAATAACAGAAAATTCATCAAGATCGTTGCTAACGTTTGTGACGAATGGTCGGCATCGAATCATTCGCGTCGTAGAATTTTCCTGTTGTTAAGCAAGCAGGTTATGTATTGAGATTGGTTATTGAATATGTTGTCGCGATCAAACAATCGTCGCGTCACAATGAGAAGGATAAAGGCGCGGAATATAGGCTTGGTTTGTTCGACAGATTGAGCATAAATGCAGAAACGGAAAAATGTGGATACATAGAAATACTCGTTATAGGCGGAAAATATTAACGAGAATCTTTGAATGGAAAAATACTGGTCAGAATAAATGTTTTTTCCCTTCCAAATGTTATAACTTCATATTCTAGTTTTTGTACGGTAAATCGTGTTGCGCTAAAATGCTCTCCGGATACAGAGACAGTAATAAGGCGACTGGTGCATGTGCCCGCTACGGACAAGCCTCTGTTTCCAACCCAAATATGTCCTCATAAATCGTAACATTGCTCGAACCTGGTACGAACACCGTACTAGCAATGCTGAGGCTAGGCTTAGCGTAACAGGCACACGAAACAATTCCTGAAATGAAACACCAAAGCTCACCACATGTCCCTATGCAGAATTTTTTGGTGCGCACTGTTCTCTAAGGCTTAGGATAATATGAAGATGGGTAAGGGTAACCAGTCCATGGCATGGAAAAAAGAATACGAATGTCCTTATCAGTTTACTTGGCCATTTGGAGCGTGTTAGGCTACCTGGTTGGGGTCCAACAGATCTTCCCATCGAGTTAAATACACTGGACGATTTGACTAGGTGCAGCGATCGCTGGCGTTCTTGTATTCAAAAACTACTATTTTCTCTGCACTTTTTGTAGTTCTCTTCTTACTTTTAACAAAATAGTTCCGTTTGAGTTTACCGCGAGAGATAGCAATCGAAGCCGTTGTGTTTAGTGTTTGGTTATTGGTTGTTCGGACTGAAGTGAAATGAACTCGTCCCGTCCCTCTCTAATCTCTACTTGTACTTTTGTTCCTGTTTTTTCGAGGTTGACTGTCTAGAAATAAGAAGAAAATGGTAGTTACCTTCCTATATTCATGACCGTCAAGTTTGTTTTGATGAACTTTGAGTTGATGCCTCGAGTGGATTCGAACCCAGGCATCAGTATCGCTCTTTACCAGCTCGACTCTCAGTAACATTGTGAGGTAGCAACAATTTCCATGCTGATCGATAAAAGTTGTCACCAAACCGAAGGTATCTGGGTTAATGAATGAGTGGATGCCAAACAGAGTAGTTCAAGTGTTATTTACCATATTATCCCCATGAATAATTCGTCGCATTTACTCGCTCCGCTTGTTTGTTCTAGGAGAGAAATCTTGAGACCAAAGGGGAGTCGACACAGGTTTCCGCTAAAGAACGATCGTTAGACGAGTCTGGCTCTAATATGGACGGGTCTGAGAAGAATGACAAAACTGAGGTACCAACTCCGGAGATTTGTGCTATCTGCTGGGAACCAATGCGAACTTGGAGACGATTGCCCTGTCGTCATAACTTTCACGAGGCTTGTCTACGTAGTTGGTTGGAACAGAACCCGACTTGTCCAACATGTCGTCGAGACCTGGGCATTCCCAGCGTGCTCCTGGCCAATGCGAATCGGAATACTGTCACAGTAGCTGGGGCTACAGTGAACGAGCAAGCGACTGTCGGATTATTGTGGCGAAATTTGGTTCGTAATGCCGAGGGTGCATTGTATCAGCCTGCCCATGGGGAACAAACGGCCCAGACGGGAGCCCGAGTAGTTCGACCGACACCTGGTGCGCGCATACTGGAAACGTCTGCGGCGAGTGGATCAGCACGAAATCTTTTTGCCACGGCAGTCGGTTTGAATTTAGCTATGAGTATCGGCTCGGGGTCCATGGTTACGGCTGCGGCACAGGCTGCGGCTCGAGACCTTGCTGCTCCGGGAACTTCTCATGCTGGCTCGTCATCATCACCATCGTCGTCTACACCGGCTGACGACCGGGAAACTTCGGGCAGTGGCGATGCTCCACCACGGTCTAGTAGTTCACATCTGCAGCAGGTAAATCTCCCTTCTTTTCTCAATTCGGTTTTGTTCACGTATTTGCCTAAATCCTATTGTTAGAATGAAAAACAAGCTCAATCACTACACGGTTCCATTAATGTAATTATAGGTAATAACCTTGAGCGTGACAGCTGAACCGGTGAACTGTGTACTCCTCAGCATGTGACGATATCTGTTCGCTGCCATCACTTTTAGTCTACTGTTGTTCTGTTACAGTGATGGATGCTGATAGGTTTTATTTATTGAGGTACGATGTGCGGTCTCCCTGGCGCTGCCTCTCACTGAACAGTTTACCAGCGAAGTTCGTTTTTCTTATGCAATTCTTGTATACGAGCAGCCGAATTCGAGTTCATGCTTACGGCGCTCTATCACCCGAGTCCTCTACGAGAACTAGTGTTTGTCAGGATTGTTGTCTTTCGCCCTGCTTTTCAGTTTTGTAATTGAAATGGTTCTTGAGATAATCCCGTCTTCGCGTGAGAATAATGGCATCGATCTGGGCTGAAGCAGTAAACTGTCTGACTTGGAATACGCGGGCAATATTGTTCTTCTGAGTGAAGATACAGGCAAGTTTCAAGTTTCTGTAGATAGTATAAACACCAGTGTAGCAGTGTTTAAGATGCGCTTTATGCGTTCAAGGTGTAAAGTGCTGCTGCGGGGTTTGGTTATCCATATCCCAAACCTTGTCCTGACAAAGGAGGTGTTAACTGAAGTACATAACTTTTGTAACGTATGTGGTTACATCTCACCAGGTGAATAGATATCGGATGAAGTTTTGTCGCGTATACACAAGACCAATTTGAACCATCTACGGCGCTGGCGTGACATCAGTTCTCCCGTCATGGATTAAGTGTGCACTGCTACAGTAAGGTCAGTCCTCTTTAACAGTTTAGTAACAAGACCGTTACAAATGAAAGAAATACGAAGACTGTTTGTGCTTGAGCGTCGATGTGTTTAAATGTACTGTGAATATCTTATAACCAATACCGAGGCTACGCATAGGGTGTTGAAAACCAGAGGTCAACCGCTGATATAAGTGCTCAATCCGAGCAGGTTAAGATTGTTGTGACGTTTACGCATTCCCGCCGATGAACTCCGTCGGAATAGCTTTTTCTCCGACGCAGGTGGTGGTCGGCGGGTGGTAGATCGAGGTGATCAGTGCGTGACACTACGAAAAGTTTCTAAATACCTGACTGTTGTGTCCGGAATTAATGAACAACACAATACATAATGAATCCGTTTAGTATTGCCACAGTAAGCGGGTACGCAAGCGCGCATCTGCGCAAACACAGTATGTGCAAACAGTCGGCACGGCCAAGCAAGACCGCCCCGTGCATGGTGACACGTGATTCGTTAAATGGTTCACTCACGTAATGTGCATGCGTGCGAGTAGTCATAATAGGCGATAGGCGCAAACTGATAGGCACTTAGTAAATTATACCGTAGTCGTTCGGCTATCGATCCGAACACCAAAAAGGCCACACAACACTGATCATAGGATGCGTAGGGCCTCCGGGTTGGGGTCCACGAGACCCGCCTGCCAGATATTTGGATGCTTTAGATGATAGAACTAAGTGCCACAGTCATTGTCGTAGTTGCATTCGAGTTCTTTCTTCGTCTGTGTGATTCCCTTCTTGACTTTCTCCCGTTTGCTTGTTTCTCCTTCTTCTGTTCGTTTTGCTTCCGGTTAGACGTTATTGTGAAGTAGGAACCTACACCAGAACAGAGAAGTGCGAGGCTGGCGGTTTGAAGCACAACTGAACTGACATATTATTGTCTCATTTTTCACAGTACTCACCGGTTGTGAGCCCGGTGGTCGTCGAGTGTCTGTCACATCGGAGACAAGAGATCCAAATCCCGCCGCCACCACCAGCACCAGTCACTGATAGTGATAGACAGTAATCCACTATTACCCGGTTCTTCACCACAAATGACCCATTGGTTCTTCACCTGAAGTCACCCAGTGAAGTTACCGGTTATCCCTAGGGGTGCAGTAGACGTTCTAGGCTGTGGGGTATACCTCTTCTAGTGCACTCGTGTGGAAACATGCAATAAAAATAATGATCTCACCATCCACTTTGTTACTGCGTGCCAACTGTTTGACTCTGTTTTGTTGAATATAGTATTTGAGACTCAGAGATAATACGCCGTGCGGGACAACTACCACTTCATTACTAGTAAATAAAAAGGTATATGCAAAGAATTTATAGAATTCACCATTTCGTAGGGGGTGTTGGATCCACCTCATCCTTTCCGTTACTTTTTATGTTAACGTTGTTGTGTTGGCACAAGGCTCGTTTTCAAACCGGTGATAAATAAATAAATAATTAGATCCACAGACTAGAGAGAGTACGAATTGCAGGCTAGTACATACGATATATTTATTCACATGGAAACGGATGCCCTACTGTTCGAAGTATATATTATTTCCGATAGATAATCTAACTTTGAGGCACTGAGTACCCCTTATGCAGTTGATCGGCACAGAAAAAAGGCAAATACAGCGAGCTGTTAACATTTTCCCTACCCTTTTCAGTAGGAATCTATCCTTGATACGGAGTGGTGTCGGCAACTTAAATGAACGGATATAAAGCATTAACTTTATGGACTAAAGAAATTCGGTTATCTCTATGGTGAGCAGATTGATTGTGTCAGTAGTTTCTACATGCAACGAATCTGTTTACGTGATCGGGTTAGTACAGATTCACTACAGTTGGCAGCTTCGAATTACTAGCACGTAACGAAGCTTGAGAAAACAAATCGAGTCAACTTTGTTTTTGGTTTTCATCAGGAGTTTCGCTTTGGATGACCCAAGATGGCCACTGGATGTATTTTGTGCTAACGATTTGATCAGCCACTTTGGGATGTTATGGAATCCTTTGTGATAGTCGTCGGTTTGTTCTGCTGATTTGTGTCACCGCAACTGCAGTTTAACTAATACACTATAGAAGCCCAAGTTGACGAAATAATTGTTTTCAATTATTCATTCTGTAGCCGTTTACAAATTACATGGGAGACATTAGGCAAGAATCATGCGGATAGGCATGGAATAAACACCAATCATGGGCTGGGGTTTGTCAACAGTCAATTTGTCCTTGTCAGTTGATCGGTTTATCTAACTTACGCCCTGTGGGTGACAGGACAACAGATTTATTCGGCCTCGATCGATCCTAGGTCATGGAAGTTGAAGTGCTTGGACCAAGCGCTTTTGGGCGCAAAGGTCGGAGGTCAGATTCCTGATCCCGATTGCCTCGGCTATCGCTAGAGTGCGCAACTGCACACCCTTGCATTCGTTTGGGGGGACTCGATACGCAACTTTGAAAGCCGTGTTTGGACTCACCTGATGTCCGGTGTCAACTAGGTGTGCTAAGATTGCGCTGTTTATCGATCCAGTCTGTCATTGGCTTAACCAGCGTGGGTGATGTTCCTTGATCCGAGTGGATAGCTGTCGCGCCGTTCGACCTACATTCGATGCGCTACAAACACATCTGAAAGAGTACACAACCATTGATGAGGTCAGCATCGGCAGTTTATCCTTGTTCTGAATGTGGATCAGAAGAGCACCCCGAAACACAACGTATGGTGGCAGCGTTGAACGTGTTTTGAATTTCTCTCCTCAGTCGTCGGTCCAAGATTTCACTCACCGTATCACCTTTAAATGATAAATTAATAAATAGGTCTTTCATCTTCACGGTTTCTTCGGTGATTTTAAGCACTCTTTGAATGATATTTCATTCAATAAAACGATCCGGATAACTATTCTCACGTAGAATGTTTCTTATGTGCGTCGGATCGTTCTCTAGGTTCTCCTCAGAACAACTTTTTCTCGCACTGAAGGCCAAACATCTCACCAAGTTTCGCTTCTGTTGGATACTAATGAAATTGTTAAAATTGATATACTGACCGCTTCAAGTTTGTTTTCGGTATACGTTTCTCTGGATCCGTTCTCGTAAGGGTCACATCGAGGAATGGTTGTTGATTGTTAGCTTCACGTCCAATTGTAAAGCGTAATGCTTCGTGTGCGTTGTTAAATTCTGTTTGCACGGAATCTAGGTTCCAGCTACACAGAATATATCATCCGCATATCGATAATAATGTTTGAAACTGGTGATTGTAGACTTCTCTATCTGTGGAGCAGAGTTCAACGCCCGACTAGTCTCACGGGTTGCCCATAAGACTCCCTCGAGTAGTTGGTAGGATACACAACTATGCAACTCAGAATGTGTGGTTCTTGGCTGAATTGAGTTTGTGACGTGGTTTCATTTCCAGGCGAGTTTAAGTGGACGACTTTACTCGGTGCTTTATTGATTGCATCACCCTTCGGTCTTTGTCCACTGAACGCATATGAATTTTGCGAGGTAACCACTGGTAATACTTCATATCAAATTATTGCGGCTACCAACACTATGTTCTGTGTATTTCAGATTGTTTTACTCAGGTGATTGAAAAGAGTGAACGAAATGTTCATATCTCAGTATTCATCTTCTTTCTGTATTGACCAATTACTCAACCGCCCACCTTTATTCTCAATCACTTATTTTATCTTTTCAGACAGGGAGTCCCCCAACTCTGAGGTCCCACTACCACAGGTTTATGCGTTATCACTCAGCCTTGTCACATCGGTACTTAGCCGTGCCGCATAACTCTCATCACTACCGCAGTGTTAACTACTTTTGTGCGATAATTCTGAACCAATAGTTACGTTGAGCCTGAAATCACCTAATTCAGCTGATTCTGCGGCCTATAGTATTACAGAAAAGTTTGCGTGCGGTAACTAAACGGCTATTATTCGGTAGTCAGTTGCATGTTCTTATGTCGTAACGCTGCCTCGCTGAATGTCAATACATTTCGATCGTAAGAGTTGCAGTTCACCGCCTTTTCCGTGTCAGCTGCAGCCATGCACCCGCACCTTTTTATTATTGAGTCCACGATGCTGGTGTGGCAGTATTTTTCACCTCTCTGAACATATTGCATAATTGTCATCTTTTACCCGTCGCTGGTTTTCCCGCATTGCTTTTTCGGGTTTGTTGAAGCCAACAGTGATGGCGGACTCCGAGCTTTTTTGTGGGGGATTGTTAAAGACCGATTTAATATGATACGGGGATTTTTCAGTACTCTTTTTGGCCTTTGTTCATTGCGGCATGTATACGAACAAAGTCTACATTTCACCACAGTACGACAAGTCAGTTGTTTTGCGAGTAAACACTCCGCCCTCTATGCGTAACGACCAAATAGTGTTTAAAGAAGTTTAACAACTTTGAGGGCACAACTAAACAATGATTGACCCCCATCTGCAATGATAATGCCACATTACTCTCTCATATTACTTAAACTCTCGTATGTTTTTTTTATGTTAACTGTGTCAAATCCAAACTCAAACATATTGAACCTCCATGAGTTCAGCAACTACAGTCTGCATGCTATTCAATATTCGCTCTATTTTCGTTGGTTAGTTGCACAGACAGCAAATGCAGCTTCAGACGCGTTCCTCTCATGAGACTGGGTTCACAGATTGCGAGGTCGATGCTATTGTTGGCTGAGAAGTATCGTACACGACTGAGTAACGACGGGCGAACCTGTAGTTATCCCGTGCTTCACTATATGCCTGATTTTCGCCCGCAAACTCCAGTGTGTTAGCATGCTTCTCCTGAGGTGTGAATAAATTCCCAACTTCATTCAAATTGAGCTGTTAGAGTACAGTTGCAAAAGTTAAGTGTTTGCAACGCCCACGGTTTCGCTGGTCTGTGATCTCAAAACAAACGAATGTGTCTGCGGTATATATATATATATATATATATATATATATATATATATATATATATATATATATATATATATATATATATATATATATATATATGGCTAATGGAAAATCCACTTGCACTGCCAATATGCAAGTAGATTTCCCAAAATGCAAAAGTTCAGCGAAACCACAAAGGCCGGTTGTACTATAAGGCTGAGCCCTGAGGAGATATTCAATGGAGAATCGTATAAATTCCCAATAGGGCTGGCATAACAACAAGCCAAGTGACGATTGAGCTGTCCGTGAATGAACCGTTGTTGTGACTCCTCACCGCGGGATGTGACTCAAAACGAACCCCATCATATTGAGTTTATTTGTATGGTAAATGAAGCTAATAATTTTTCCCACCAATCGTTTTCAGGCTTCTGTATTAATGTAGCTTGTAAGGGCAGTGATTTTGGAAATCTTTTGCTATTTAAAATCGCAATAGATCATTGGTCGTTTCTCACTCATTTCTGCTCGAGTGATCCTTCCCCCCAACACTGAGTATCGTTTTACTGCGAATAACTTGTTGATTTTTTTATTACATGCTCACACTTGAGTGCGGCGTACGGAGTATATCCCATTGATTCGAAGACCCACTGCACTATTAGGGACAGCCAGCAAACACCCTGAGAATTGGAGTGTCAGTTCATGGAATGGCAAAAAAGTATGAAAACCCTTACCAGTGGGCTTGATTGAGTAGAACGTGTTTGACTTTCGAGTTGGGATCCATGAGACCCGTCCATCGAATGGTTGGCTACGTTAAGTGCATGACTAGGTGCCGCGGTCGGTGGAATAATTGCGTTCAAGCAATTTCTTCGCCTTCATGGTCTCTACTCATAACTTGCTTTTCCATAAAAGTGCTCTTTATACTTTTTGACTTTGCTGGGAGATAGCAACCAACATCAATGGACGTAAAGGAAGATTAGTGTTGATAAAACTGAACTAAACCTTCCCTGGCTTCATTCCTGGGTCTGCATAATTTCAGTCATGAACAAAAACAGCCGGTAGGTTGTGTGGCAAGGCGGTCAGTCATATTGGGCGCTGTAACTAGCAGCAGGCCAAACAAATTCTGTTATGAATCAACGGTTGCACAAGCCTTATAATTAATTCATGGAAGGCATGTTCCATTATATCCTCTATTTCGCTGTAGACTGACTTTGCTTTGATCTGTTCACATTTCATCCTAAGAATGTGGTATGTGGGAGTTCTCCACTCGGTATCCTGTACCTACCGCGGTGCACAATTATAACTATCGTTTAATTCTCCCCGACAGCCCTCGGGAACTGATGAGACTGGAACTGTGGCTCTTGAAGAGGATAATCAAGTTCGGCGTCGTTCGTTCCATTTTGACGGGTCACGCTACTTCTCGTGGTTACCTTCATTGCATGTGGAACTATCGGATGTGAGTTCTCCCAATGACCGGTTTGTTTTCACTGAACTACGTGTTTTGTGCGCCTTAACTCTCAGTTTCAATTTTTCCAGGAGAACCTGCTCGCGGCAGCATAATTTCCTTAATGAATGTTTCCATTAAAAAGATTTCCAGCTATTGTGTGGTGATTATCTGACTCGTGCAGAGTGCAGGAAGAAATTGTTCATATGGATTAGGTTTATCAACTGCGTCTGGGTTTGGTTGTCCAAATACCTGGATGAAAAGCGGTACGATTATTGTATTGTCAGTCGAAATAGAACCGTCCCTACTACCGCAGCATTTGCTCAGTAGTTGCACGTATGCCCTTATCCACTGAACGAATCCCCGTTCTCGCCGTATCCACGATTTTAAAGCTAAGTTTGAAAAGAACGACCCGAATCGCATTGATAATTTAAGCCGGCGAATGCGTGGGGTAAGGGATTGATGCGTGCCTAAATGGTCCACTTAGGGGAAGATAATGTTGGGGTCAGTGGTTCGAATTTCACCGATGCCGGTCGGATTTTTCCATCGGAAGCCTTCAGTTGATTACTTCGAGTTCCTGAGTGTAACCGCATCGCTTGAAGATCGAAATTAAGTGAAAACGGTGTTTCAAACGTGAAACTCCACACGATCGCACGACCACTAATAATGTTATTTCCGTTGTTTTCGAGGTCTGTTGTCATGCCGTTTTACGAAGAGAGCCACTCATTGGAGCAGCTTTCGCAATTGGAACACATTTGTATACTTAAGATTCAGTTTTCGATTGAACTACGGAATTCGATACGCATCGTGTTGAAAATACACAATCTAAACCGGTTTTTATAGTACTGGGTCATCATCATCATCGTACAGCGTTAAACAGTAGGGCAAGCCCCACTGACCACTGCCTTTCTCACCATGTTGCACGTTGAATTAGAAAGTATGAATATACAAAATGGAGAGGGAGTGGACCTATATGGGTGGGAAAAGAAAAGAATGCCCTAGTAGCCAACACACGGAATACACAGTCTAGCTGTACAAACGTACACCGATCAAACATTCTGATTCGATAGAAAGTGACAACACTATCGTAATTGTTCACGGTTCGCAGCCATATCCTTCAGTGTCCCCAGCCAACTGGTAGACGGATCTTTTGGACCCCAACCACGAAGACGTGAATCACCTACTTTTCCTAAGTTTGCTGTACATTTTCTCATTCCTCGCTGCCACGTCATCTGTTGACCTCCACGTGGTTTCTTCCACTCCCTAGGAGAGGCGGAGAGTAGGACACTGTACGGTAGACGTGTGTTTGCCATACGTAACACGTGTCTCAACCATCGAAGTCTACTAAGTTGGATACGCTGTGACAGAACGTTCTCTGAATTAGTACCCAATAGTCGCTTTCTGACCTCATCGTTGCTTACTCGACTATTCCACCCAATCCTAGCGATACTACGTAAACATCGATGGTCGAAAACCTCAAGACGACGAATATCTTCAGCACGCAGACTCCAAGTTTCGCAACCATACAACGAAACTGAGCACACTGCAGCACGGTATACACGACCTTTCAACTTCAGTGAAATATCGGATCGGCGCCACAAGTGCTTCAGTCCAGCGTACGCCCCTCGAGCCTTGGATATCCGCGTGCTCACCTCCACTACTGTGCTCCCATCTGTCGTTCCGCTGCTACCGAGGTAGGTGAAGTGGTCGACAACTGCCAGCACCTCCCCATCGATCATCAAGCTCGGAATTGTTGACGTCCAGTCGTGTAACATCACCGTACACTTCGAAGATGCAAAGCACATGTCGAATGGAGCTACAGCTCTTGCGAGATTATCTAGTGCACATTGAGCATGTTCCGTGGATTCGAACAAACAGACAACGTCGAGTGCGTAATCTAGATCACATAGCTTTTCACTATTTCCTAGTTCGACGCCTACATGCTGAAGATTTTGCTGCGCACTCTCCATCATTTCGTCCATGACGAAGTTGAACAGGAATGGAGACATGGGACATCCCTGTCGAATACCACTGGTCGTTTCGAACCGACCGGATAGTTCACCGTAAACCCTAACGCGGCCAAAAGTATGAGAATACAATGATCTCAATAGGTTAACGAACTTTTGGGGCATACGTTTTCGATGAAGAACACTGAAAAGCGCTGTTCGATCAACTGAATCGAAAGCGCCTTTCAAGTCTAAGAAAATCATTATTGTCGGTCGGCGGTACGTGTGACGCGTTTCAAGTAGTCGGCGTAGAGTAAAAGTCTGGTCGATACATCCTCGACCTGGGCGGAATCCAGCCTGCTGTTCGCGGACATTCCTCTCGCGAGCGGGTGTAAGACGGTGCAGCAAAATCGAAGCTAATACTTTGGTGACTATCGGAATTGAGCTAATCCCACGATGATTACTGCAATCATTGCGTATTCGGTTGTTGAAGATGGGAACAATCAATGACTCGCTCCATATTAACGGAATACGCTCCGCGTTCCAAATGTCACGGAGCAAGGCGGTTAGTGATTTTATCAATGCCTCACCACCCAGTTCAAAAAGAACTGGAGGAAGTTCGTCGGGACCTGCCGCTTTCCCCCGCCTTAGTAATCGAATACATGACTCTACTTCTATCTCCGATGGGGGCTCAAGTGATACCACCCAGGAAGTCACAGTTGTTGACACGGGAGTAACTACACTAGCGTGCGGCCAGCTGAACTGTTCCTTGAAGTAATCGGCCCAACGGTCAAGCCTTTGCTGTTTGCCATGGATGGGTTCCCCATTTCCATCGCAAATCGTTTCACTGATCTAGATTCGCCGTCCACCGGTGTCACGAATAAGTTTGAACAGTCTCTGACTGTTACCTGAAGCAGCTGCTATTTCCATTTCTCCGGCTACCTTGACCCACCAATTTTCGCGATCTTTCTTAAGGCTTTTCGTAACTTGTTTTTGCAGCTTTCTCTGCATCTTATTCATCTTCCTTCGGTTCGAAAGCTGACGCTTTTGCTCCATTATACTCAGTGACTCTTGCGAGATCCAGTGTCTTTGATGGACAACGGATCTAGGACCACAGGCAAAACCTGCTGCAAAGTGCATCGCTTGTTTGATATGAGCCCAATTCTCATCTACATTACTGTTCTCCGTGGATCCTAGCTCATGTGCTAACTTCTGCTCATAACGGATGCGTACTTCGGGATCACACAAACGTTGCACAGCTAATGGGATTTGCGGTTTGCGAAGATGACCATGGAGCTGGAGAGATAATCGCATTAAAACTAAGGCATGGTCCGACTCTACGTACGTGGACCAGTAAGATCTACAGTTCTAAACAGAACTGCGCCACCAGTAGCTTACGGCGATATGATCAATCTGACTCAAAGTACCTGTAGAGTTAGAGCGCCATGTCGCTGTGCGACGCGAGCTGTGTCGGAAATTTGTGCTAGACAAGAACAATCGATTGTCTGCACAAAATTGGAGAAGCCTATCCCCGTTATCTGTGCGCTCAGCGGGTAAAGCACAACGCCCACCTGAACAGGCATCTGACACACTAGGTTTGCCAACTTGTGCATTGAAGTCACCAGCTAGCACTACAATGTCGGAACCTTTACTGCTGCGAACGAGAGTGGCGAGGGCATCATAGAACTCATCTTTCTGCAAGTCTGAGCTGCACTCCGTTGGGGCGTACGCCGAGATCACGAACAAATTGCGTTTAACACAACTATCCTTTCGAATGCTGACTGACCCTTGGAGTCTCACAGCACACAAACGACTGTTAACAGAGATCCAGTATAAAAGGGCAGCCTCAGCCTTGTCAGTCAAGACTTTTCCTACACCACGTTGACCCACAGCTCTAGCTGCTTCGTCTCCTGAGGTGCGCAGAATATACCTCGATGAGATACCAGGAGCAGTTTGTTGAATTACACTGCTCGAATCCTGGATACACGTTTCGCTTAAGCAGCAGATATCAGTCCTCAGAGAATTTATTGTGAGGGCTAGGCACGCCTGCTGACCGGGCTGCATGAGTGTACGCATGTTGAAGGAGCCGAGATTAAGAGGCTGACGGGGCTTGAGAAAATGTGAGTTACCAAACAGAGGATTATTCCCGATACTATTTGACAGTGAATCGTTGCGAGTATCGACCGTGTTATCAGTGGGAGCATTATGGGTGGATAGATCGGCAAAGGGAGATGGTTAAGGACAGAAGACAAAGGTTGGGATGCCATCGTCTTTCGGTGGTTTCTTGTTTTTCATTGTTTGAGCTGCGGTGGCGATTTCGGATTCGTTGGAAAGTTCGGGGTCGATTGCACGTTGTACTGCGTCACTTGGTGTCGTTCCACAGATGAATTGGATGGGAGGACGGTTGAGCAACTGACTGAGGTGTTCAACCCATCTTTGAGGCTTCTGATCGCAGCCCGATATCAAATGGCCGCTATCGTCGCCCCTTAGCGTGGGAGGAGGTTGCTTCTTCTCTGAAGAGGAGCGTGAGTCGAAAAAGCTTCCCAAAGTCCCCACCAGCGGCTGCGGTATGTAAGGGGTGTCTGAGAGGGGTAGCACATCTGAGTTGGTTAACTTTCATGTCCCTTGGGGCATCCTCCATCTCCTTGATCCCCATCATTTACCCAGCTCATTTGTGGCTCCATGAGGCTGAAGCATGCATCAGCGGTCACACTCCGGTAAACTGCCCGACAGTCGGGTTAAACCAGGTTGAGCGTTATTGAAGTTTAAAACCTCAGCAAGACGGTGTCTGGCACGTGAAGACAGATACTACTGAATGGGCAGACGAGATCTGCTGATCCAACAATTACAAAAGGAAACTGACCAAATTACGTGACACGGCATTCCGGAAGAGGTGAGTAAGCCGTACAGCAGGCCACCGGCTCATCTGGAAACACCCTGCTGCCTTGTTGTCTGCAGTTGGGTGTGCAAAGGCCAGAGATGCGACCTCGAACGAAAAGGCCAAACGGTGCTCGGGACAACGCTTCGTACCCTACTCCCGTGACTCTATGGTTGTCCATGGAACCTCATGCGCTCATCATGTCACGGTGTTCCCGGTAAGCGGCGGGCCTCTTGCCCCAGCGGTCGGGGTGATAAATCAACAAGCTGGGATTATTCACTGCAGAAAAAGAACACACGTAGCCTGTTGGAGTGCTAGGACGTTTCTAGACATCGGCAGCCAATGCACCACAGTGCGAATTCCACATGATTGTGACGCAGATATTGCTTGGTTCTCGGATGTCCACCAACCCAACTAAGGTACCCGACAAGTAAAGGCCCCGGGAGTGGAAACATCTTATTGGCTCTATCACACTGGCTCGGAATACAACTTCAGTCTCAATGACATCGCGTTTGCTCTGAGCAAGGCAGCTAATGACGCAATGATCTCATGGGAACAAGTCTCATCCAGACTCGCCTTGGCAAGCTTTAAAGGCTCTCCGCACGATCTGACGGTAGTTGCAGTTTATGCTCCAACCGTTTTGGCTAATGATGAAACCAAAGACGAACTCCGCTATAACTTGCATCACGACGAGACTGCACCTTGACGTGGTGTGATGGCTTGCGCGCCTCTATGACCCAAAGAGCTATACAGGATGGCTTTCTTAAGCCGGAGATGCAATCATACCTGACAGGTCAATGGGTAGAGGTCAGACGAAGTCCAGTCTCCTGGTCCTCCAGGTTGGGGGTTGATTTGAGCTAGCAACTCAGTCGGAAAAACCAGTGGAAGAATAATTGATCCAAGCAAATGGGCTTCCACTAAGCCATCCCGCTGCCTTGCGGATAGGTTCTTGTCAGAACTAAAGGCTTTGGATGAGGACCCTAATCGTTCTCCTGCTTTGTGGCTGGACACCCTAGCAGTACCCGTCCAAAATCTCCCATGAACTGCACGACTACAAAGAATTCCATACTGCATCGGTCGTCGCGCAGGCTAATCAGGACCGCGCTGCCCATTGCATCGAGCGGGGTGGGTAGTGATAAGTGTGCTACTGCTCAGAGTTCCCTCTCTGTTATTCAACCTTTGTCTTCTGTCCCTAACCATCCCCCTTTGCCCCATCTATCCACCCATAATGCTCCCATTGATAACACGGTCGATACTCGCAACGATTCACTGTCAAATAGTGTCGGGAATAATCCTCTGTTTGGTAACTCACATTTTCTCAAGCCCCGTCAGCCTCTTAATCTCGGCTCCTTCAACGTGCGTACACTCATGCAGGCCGGTCAGCAGGCGTGCCTAGCCCTCACAATGAACTCTCTGAAGATTGATGTTTGCTGCTTAAGCGAAACGCGTATCCAGGATTCGAGCAATGTAATTCAGCTAACTGCTCCTGGTATCTCATCGAGGTATATTCTGCGCACCTCAGGAGACGAAGCAGCTAGAGCTGTGGGTCAACGTGGTGTAGGAATTGTCTTGACTGACAATGCTGAGGCTGCCCTATTAGACTGGATCCCTGTTAACAGTCGTTTATGTGCTGTGAGACTCCAAGGGTCAGTCGGCGTTCGAAAGGATAGTTGTGTTAAACGCAATTTGTTCGTGATCTCGGCGTACGCCCCAACGGAGTGCAGCTCAGACTTGCAGAAAGATGAGTTCTATGATGCCCTCGCCACTCTCGTTCGCAGCAGTAAAGGTTCCGACATTGTAGTGCTAGCTGGTGACTTCAATGCACAAGTTGGCAAACTCAGTGTGTCAGAAGCCTGTTTAGGTGGGCGTTGTGCTTTACCCGCTGAGCGCACAGATAACGGGGATAGGCTTCTCCAATTTTGTGCAGACAATCGATTGTTCTTATCTAGCACAAATTTCCGACACAGCTCGCGTCGCACAGCGACATGGCGCTCTAACTCTACAGGTACTTTGAGTCAGATTGACCATATCGCCGTAAGCTACCGGTGGCGCAGTTCTGTTCAGAACTGTAGATCTTACTGGTCCACGTACGTAGAGTCGGACCATGCCTTAGTTTTAATGCGATTATCTCTCCAGCTCCATGGCCATCGTCGCAAACCGCAAACCCGATTAGCCGTGCAACGTTTGTGTGATCCAGACGTTTGCACCCGTTATGAACAGAAGTTAGCACATGAGCTAGGATCCACGGAGAACAGTAATGTAGATGAGCATTGGTCTCATATCAAACAGGCGATGCACGTTGCAGCAGGTTTTGCCTGTGGTCCTAGATCCGTTGTCCATCAAAGACACTGGATCTCGCAAGAGTCGCTGAGTATAATGGAGCAAAAGCGTCAGCTTTCGAACCGTAAGGAGATGAATAAGATGCGGAGAAAGCTGCAAAGACAAGTTACGAAAAGCCTTAAGAAGGATCGCGAAAATTGGTGGGTCAATGTAGCCGAAGAAATGGAAGTGGCAGCTGCTTCAGGTAACAGTCAAAGACTGTTCAAACTTATTCGTGACACCAGTGGACGGCGAACTCAGGTCAGTGAAGCGATTTGCAATAGGAATGGAGAACCCATCGATAACAAACAGCAAAGGCTTGACCGATGGGCCGAGTACTTCAAGGAACAGTTTAGCTGGCCGCACGCTAGTGTAGTTACTCCCGTGTCAACAACTGTGACTTCTTGGGTGGTATCACTTGAGCCCCCATCAGAAGTAGAAGTAGAGTCATGTATTCGATTACTAAGGCGGGGGAAAGCGGCAGGTCCCGACGAACTTCCTCCAGTTCTTTTTGAACTGGGTGGTGAGGCATTGATAAAATCACTAACCGCCTTGCTCCGTGACATTTGGAACGCGGAGCGTATTCCGTTAATATGGAGCGAGTCATTGATTGTTCCCATCTTCAAGAAGGGAATACGCAATGACTGCAGTAATCATCGTGGGATTAGCTTAATCCCGATAGTCGCCAAAGTATTAGCTTCGATTTTGCTGCACCGTCTTACACCGGCTCGCGAGAGGAATGTCCGCGAACAGCAGGCTGGATTCCGCCCAGGTCGAGGATGCATCGACCAGATTTTTACTCTTCGCCGACTACTTGAAACGCGTCACACGTACCGCCGACCAACAATAATGCTTTTCTTAGACCTGAAAGGCGCCTTCGATTCAGTTGATCGAACAGCGCTTTTCAGTACTCTTCATCGAAAAGGTATGCCCCAGAAGTTCGTGAACCTATTGAGATCATTGTATTCTCATACTTCTGGCCGCGTAAGGGTTTACGGTGAACTATCCGGTCGGTTCGAAACGACCAGTGGTATTCGGCAGGGATGCCCTTTGTCTCCATTCCTTTTTAACTTCGTCATGGACGAAATAATGGAGAGTGCACTGCAAAATCTTCAGGATGTAGGGGTCGAACTAGGAGATAGTGAAAAGCTATGTGACTTAGATTACGCAGACGACGTTGTCTGCTTGTTCGAATCCACGGAACATGCTCAGCGTGCACTAGATAATCTCGCAAGAGCTGTAGCTCCATTCGGCATGCGTTTTGCACCTTCAAAGTGCAAGATGATGTTACAAGACTGGACGTCAACGATTCCGAGCTTGATGCTCGACGGGGAGGTGCTGGCAGTTGTCGTTCACTTCACCTACCTCGGTAGCTGCGTGACGACGGATGGGAGCACAGTAGTGGAGGTGAGTACGCGGATATCCAAAGCTCGAGCGGCGTACGCTGGACTGAAGCACTTGTGGCGCCGATCCGATATTTCACTGAAGTTGAAAGGTCGTGTATACTGTGCTGCAGTGTGCTCAGTTTCGTTGTATGGTTGCGAAACTTGGAGTCTGCGTGCTGAAGATATTCGTCGTCTTGAGGTTTTCGACCATCGATGTTTCCGTAGTATCGCTAGGATTGGGTGGAATAGTCGAGTAAGCAACGATGTGGTAAGAAAGCGAGTATTGGGTACTAATTCAGAGAACATTTTGTCACAGCGTATCCAACTTAGTAGACTTCGTTGGTTGAGACACGTGTTACGTATGGCAAACACACGTCTACCGTACCGTGTCCTATTCTCCGCCCCTCCCAGGGAGTGGAAGAGACCACGTGGAGGTCAACAGATGACGTGGCAGCGAGGAATGAGAAAATGTACAGCAGACTTAGGAAAAGTAGGTGCTTCACGTCTTCGTGGTTGGGGTCCAAAAGACCGTCTACCAGTTGGCTGGAGACACTGAAGGATATGGCTGCGAACCGCGAACAGTGGAGATCGTGTTGTCACTTTCTATCGAATCAGAATGTTTGATCGGTGTACGTTTGTACAGTTAGACTGTGTATTCCGTGTGTTGGCTACTAGGGCATTCTTTTCTTTTCCCACCCATATAGGTCCACTCCCTCTCCATTTTGTATATTCATACTTTTTAATTCAACGTGCAACATGGTGAGAAAGGCAGCGGTCAGTGGGGCTTGCCCTACTGTTTAACGCTGTACGATGATGATGATGATGAATAACAGAGAGGTAACTCTGAGCAGTAGCACACTTATCACTACCCACCCCGCTCGATGCAATGGGCAGCGCGGTCCTGATTATCCTGCGCGATGATAGATGCAGTATGGAATTCTTTGTATTCGTACAGTTCATGGGAGATGTTGGATGGGTACTGCTAGGTTGTCCAGCCACAAAGCAGGAGAACGATTAGGGTCCTCATCCAAAGCCTTTAATTTTAAGAAGAACCTATCCGCAAGGCAGTAAGATGGCTTAGTGGAAGCCCATTTACTTGGATCAGTTATTCTTCCACTGGTTTTTCCGACTGAGTTGCCAGGTCAAATGGACTCTTACCCCGGAGGACCAGGCAACTGGACTTTGTACTGGGTAAATGAGATTAGATGTGTGGCCTCAGACGGGGATTGTAAGCGCGCAACAAATCCGATGTCTTGGCAAAATACTGGAAACTAAAGGTCTTTGTAACACTAGTGTGTACGAAATAATGTGTGAAGCTTGTGATTCCAGATTAGGGTAAGACGTGTTGAAACTGAAGGTGTTAACAATCGGGAGGCTGGGTATTTCATATATGTAAATAGTAGGAAGGAACATTTGATACGACCAAGAAAAGAGCAACGGTTGCGTGAGGTCGTATTGTCTGCATAGTTTCGGTCTCCGCCTTCGAACTGCCATGGCTTAGGCCGTCATGGTAGCCATATCCGTTATCATCTAGGAGTTGCCGAGGTCAGTTTAAGTGCTGTCACCGGATCGATCTGGTGGCCACAATCGGCCAAATGTAAAATTACGCTGTTAATGGTCCGAACTGTTCCCCTTTGAAGAGAGGCCGTAACATGTTCTGCCGCCTTTTTGACTGACATTTCATCTTATGCCAATACAGTGTACGCCACTCGAGCGCGTAAACGCATAGAACAACTGTTTAAGGCACTAGGCAACATATCCTTTAATTGTTGAACTGTCAGTGACTAGCTACTTCGCAAGACTCGAACATGCATCGCAGCGAATGACTTCTCAAAATCCTTGGAGTGTTATGTTCCGGTATTTTCACGCGTTTATCACCTTCAAACAAGGTGACTGGGAGCAGCTGGTACATTTGCGTTTTCATTTTGTCTCGTTTTTCTCCCAGTTATTGGTGAATAAACGTTTTTGGATGACCGTTTTTTATCGGCACCTCTTGTATATGCTTGATCTCCTGGTCATTCTTCTCGAAGCTAAAGCTACATGTCTGATCTCAGTTATCCAATGGTATGCGTATAAATCCTTTGGGTGATATATGGAGATGAAATTTCTTCGTGGTGCGCGCGTTTTCATGAATCGATAGGCGTGCTCTGGTTAAAACCGGTGTAGTGTATATCAGCAGACATCCTCACTTTTCTCGATCAATTTCACCAGTGGACATTTGAATCTGTTGTATTGCCATTGCGCCGAATCATCCTTAAGGACAGTCTGAAGGTTGTAAAGAATCGCCGATAATGCATTTTTTGTTCCCTGAGCCATCCAATGACTCTTTTGGACCAATGCTGATTTTCGTTGGGTATGTCGCACCTCTTGGATACGGTCCGCAAGATCTTTCTTTATCCACGAGTCCATTCCGGGAGGGTTCCTCTTGCACCAGCATTAGTAAGCTCAGTTTGGTACTTAGCGAAATCGCCTCGGTGTGTCGTAAACTCAAGATATCTAAGGGATTAGATTGGCCCAACTGTTTTCCCTCCATGTGCATAGAACGTGTGAATAGATGTGGTTATGTTTAGTTTTTAACTTGTTGACATGAACGAATGCTTTTACTTCGAGGTTGACGTGATGCGGATTGATTGCAGATTATTCCGGTTGTCGTCTAGAACAGCGATATACTTTATTCCCAGTTATCTCGTTTGCGCATCAGGGCTGTTCCTGGAAACACGTCGTAGAAGAATTCACTGGGAAATCAAAATTCGATATTTGTTAGTTATTCGCAGCTAACCTCGTGAACGATAACACCGCGGTTGCTAGTTGAAATGTTAAAGTGAAAAAATATGAAGATGTGAGGGTAACATTTCTTGGAAGCGCACGACTGGTTTGCTGTGACTAATGGTATTGACTCCCCAATGAAATCTACGAGGAGCATCCAACCACTCTTCCGATGCACAAATGAGATAACTGAATAAAAACACCTACGGAGTGTGGAAGTATGAGAATCAGTGTACAAAAAAGTATCGAGCACGAATGCCTTATGTGCGGCAATAATCCTTAAGTTGGTCGTATGCTTCCGAGGAACCCTTTCCATGCGTTTAAGTACTACTTGCTTCCAGGACGGCAGTGTTTCCATAATTCTGGATAAATGTCGCTCTTCGTTGCTCAAAGTGCTGTGCATCAAAATCACTCACATGATAAAAGGGTAAGCCGGTGCGCATTCTACATGACCTGTGTCCGAATGAGCGACTACATATGAAATCCTCTGTCGCAGAGGAATGTCGGTTGGAAAGAGAAACTGACCTAATTATTCGGGATTTCCGAGTGCGAAAATTGATATTTTGACTACTTTGAGCACCTCTGGTTGTGTCAGTCACACCTGTGTGCCTATCGGTCTGGTTAGGAGTGCATAATATGTTTCAGGGACTGTTGGATCATTGGGCGGGCATTCATCCTGCAGTCCAACGTTCGTAGCTTTTTGAACTAAAGAGATGAGTTCGAGTCATTGGTGGAATCCGCTTGGTCCATGATACGGGGAGAGGCCAATGAATTAGCATGTGCGTTTGCGCCTCTTGGTCGCTCTCGAAAGCATACCAAGTGCCCTCCGTGATTTCGTCGCGATGTTTGACGTGATCTCCACAGCGGGAACCGTGCATGGCAGCGTTCGCGGAACGCCGTGGACGGATGCGACAGATATAAACCATTCGAATTATATGTACATCAATAAAATGAACAAGAGATAGGTTGTTGAAAATATGCAGGCAAAAGATACCGTTACTGCTTTCAAACGGGTTTACACATATTTGAGATGTAGAATTTGAATTCACACTTATACCCTCGCTAGAATAAAAAGGAAACACTTGGGGAGATGGACGAACAGAAAGCAGAATTCCTCACGTCCCATTAATCTGTGTGTATGAGGGAGTCATCCCATCGTCACTACTGCCTCACCACGACACCACCCTTGCTTTTTGGCTCTGCCGTTCGGACTAGATTTTTCAGGAACTGGGGAAACTGATCGTGCACCAAATTGTATACACCCTGTGTTTCTGAGAGCACCAGTCAACGAGCTCGCCTCACCTCTGGTGGTCTTGTTCAGTACGTTGCTACAGTCCAGACATTTGCTCAGTGATTGGGAGACTGCGGTTGTTCGTCAATTGTACAAAGGAGGTTCGGGAAAGGTGCCTATCCGCTATCGTCCAGTTGTCCTAATCTGCATCGCGAGAAAAATAACGGGACGACTAGTGTCGGTGCCTATCTGGGACCATTCTCAGTCTTGCGTGTGTTCGCCCAGCCAAGCAAGAATTCCGTCCAAAGAGGTGGTTTATCTCGAACATGCTTTTGACTACAGAACAGTGGACAGAAGCTATGGAGGGCGGCTGGTGCACGGACATAGCCTTTGTCAATCTAAACAATGTCTTTGACAAGGTGCCTCACGACCGACTGTTAGGAAAACTCAGGATATTTGGTCTCCAAAATCCGACACATGACTAAGTTGCCAATTTTCTTGAAAGGGAAATCGTTTTCCGTTGCAATTGCCCAGCCGCAGTTGAATTGGTATCCTACAGCAAGTGATGTCCCACAGGTATCTCTTTTTGAACCGCTACGGTTTCTGTCCTAAATCAACGACATGTCGCCAGTCTTCCGGTCACCTGGCTTCATCTGCACAGATGATCTAAAACTGGCGTATCATGGAATCGGATGTGGACACGGAGGTTCTGCAAAATAATTTGAATGAATTAGCACGATAGTCTGACGTCTAAGCCGGACCAATCAACGTATCGAAATGCGTATGCAGTACACCACATCGGAAGCGAATCACTCCTGAGATCGTCCTGTGAACGCGACCTTGGGGTACCGCTCTCGTTTTTCCTCAAGACTCAGGTTCACACGGATAAGGTGTGTACTTCTACCAAAGCCACACGTCAATCCTTCCAATTACTGTATGCTTCCCACGTTCGTCCGAGACTTAAATATGGATTTGCTGCTGCCTACTCCTGGCGAGATGGTGCAACGATTTGCAGCAAGACTCGTCAATGGCTTACGTGCGGATTGCCTGAGGTCTCTTAGGGTTTCCTCAAATACTGTCGGCGAATTCATGAAAGATCCTTGATAGTGACATGAGTCCGGAATCGTTAACGCTGTTTCCTTTCCGGATGAAGGACGATATGAGGCCATCCCCTAGCGCTACGGGCGTTTCAATCAGTCGGTTTATTTTCTTTCACGGAGGGCAACTGGTCTTTGGCAAGCTCTGCTGGCGGCTGTGGTGGAAGAGGTAGATGTTGCTCGATTCAAACACCTTGATGCGCACTAGGAGGTAGTGTGGAGGAACGCTTACCAAGTGAGAACCCATTCGGCCTATGTGAGGAAACTTGCACTGTTTATTCGCTCCGCCTTCTTTCAAGATTGAAGATACCCACGAATTTTAAGTTTTTTTCCGGATCATTCACTTTGACCCTATTACATTGTTCAGTAGGTAGCGTAGTTAAATTTGACCAGTGAAAGCGAGCAGCCAGGTGACTGAAGCACAATTTAAACTGATCTTCCTTATGAAGCAGGTTTTTGTCTATTTTACTGCTTATCATGGTTACAGGATGCATATGTACTTTTCGAGCCTCCGTTTGTATATATTCTGCTTTAGAATGAATTCCTGTTATTGTAGTCACAGTATGATGGAACTCAATAAAGGGGACTGCGATCGTCCGCCCTTGCTCATGTCTGTGCCCCCGGATACATCACTAAGTGATGATATAACCCACACCATCTCACCCGAAAATTTCGCTGATCTACCTTCAGAGGGACTTCTATTCCAACCCTGAAATGGTATCACAATCAGATTGACTCCTTTCTCGACAAACCGGTAATCCTACAAGTGACTCAAATGGGTCCATTGTATTTTTGGGGAATAGAAAGCAAGTTGAACATTGTGCAGCCTCTGGAGTTGCATGCAGTTAACGGCTCAAGTTCTCATTGTTCAGATTGCCAGTTCTGTCACATAAAAACAGTAAACTCTTTTAACCATAGCATAATTTCGAATTCTTTACCACCTTGAGCCATCTCTGTGTGTGTGTACTTAAAGCATATACACCTTGTTCAATGAAATTTTTATGGGTACAGAATGCTGCTCTGTTGAACCTAACCATTTTTCTATTAACGTTGTACTTTACGTTGCGTTAACTGTCGCACAACACCGCTGTGTCTGATACACTCCAGTTTCTCGTCCAGGTTCATGGATGAACATTTCTTTTAATGACCTGGACACTAGGGAACTATTGAGTATCCATAAGTTTTGAGCACTTTTTTAAAACATCTGACTGAAAGGAACCGTAGGAACATTCGACTGTCTCATAGCTCACCTACTTAGTCCTGTTCGTTGTCCATATTCTAGGTGATCCGGGAGGTGTTCGCTGTTGGCGCAGATCAGCTTACTCCAGATGTAGATGATCTCGCTGCACGCCCCGCGAATCGTTTACTACCAACGCAACCAGGTGCATTTGATCAGGCCGGAGACCACTCAACAAATACGAATCGAATTGCATCCGGATCAGTTTCATTCAATCCGGAACAATATGAATTGATTCGTTTGCCTTCCGGATTGCGTCAACCAGCTCAAGAGATTGCCAGTATGTTTCCGCAGTTCCCTTTGAGCACGATTGTGGCTGATCTTTTGCGTACCGGGGTGCCAGAAGTCACTGTGGACAATTTAATTTCTCGGCCCCCGCCTCGTGCTCCACTGTCACCTCCGGTTTCTATCTTACCCTCGACGTCAACTTCGACCTCTGGAATGACTACTGCCAACCGTTCTTGGTTCGGAATGAATCCGAGACCGAATCAGGTGAGTAACGAAAACATTGTTCAGCTTGATTCAGTGCCAGGGAGCAGGTGTTTCTCTGTTTATGGTCTTTCATGTTCCACCTATCAGCAGATTGTCGTACAGCAGCACCCAGTTCGAATATAATAGAATGAGAGAAACAAAAAAACTAAGTTATATGCAATCTTGAATGACTTCAAGACAATCCCAGCAGCGGTCAAACGATCTTCAGCATGGACTTTGAATCTTCACGTCTTAGGCTCGAATCTTGTCATCACCGGTCACTTCTCCATTCGGCAGTCTTTGATTATAGGTAATCGACCATAATTATGATTATTGTTATTTATCGTCACCTCTGAAGGACAGTGTGAGGGAATGCGCAGACACATTGTCAACAGACGGCTTGGTTCGTTTAGTAGACAGCACAATGGTTTGGAAAAGAAAGACAGCACGTCTTCGTCTGTCCTGAATCGAGAGCAAGATTGGGGCGAACGGAGCGGACCGAAGAATCAATCAAATACCGACTGTCGTCTGAATCGAATAAATCAGTTGCGTTTGTTCCCAGACTGATCACTCAGAAGAGCTGGCTGAGAATAACAGGGGAATCAGTCAGTGTGCGGGCCAAGACCTGTTTACAACCACCGTTCTTCGTTTTTGTGCTGATACATCGAGATGATTCGAACACAGAATAGTCTTCTCACTAGGGTTAGTGGGACAGTTCAGAACAGACAGTTCATCACAAAGATGTTGTTCGAGTGGCAAAAGATGCCATCACCTCTGAGAACCGAAGTTTGAACACCACCACCACCGATCTCAATGATGCTAGATGTCAATTGAAACCTATTGAGGCCGAATGCGGTTTCCGTACTAGGTCTCAGCGTCATGCTTGCCCGTTCTTTTTGGTAGTTCAGTAAACTGTAGTGTCCAGGGAGCATATTTCTCTTATTGCACTCATGCACAAGCATGAATTAAAAACCATATTGGTATTCTAAACATTCTATCCATTGTGGCGCGGATAATGCACGCGAAAAGGACGCTGAGGTAGTATTCACCCACTCTTTATATCGTCCGCATTTTCAGTGGTTAGTCCCGTATAATTGAGCTACCGCCCATCAAATAGGTGGTTGCAGACGACCAGTGGCATTGTTAGAAGGAGTAGCGAGTTCAGTCCTGAAAACGGACTCCCTACTTAAAAGCGACGAAAGCCCGTAGACAGCAACGTGACGTGCGCGAACATGACCCACCACCAAACAAGGGCATTGCTTCTTACCCAGCTATCGTGAGTGGTGTAAGATTCACTAGTACGCGTCGGGCATCGTCGACTGGCAGATCGCCACCCATAAAGGCGCATGAACCGCTCGATCTGTCGCCAACTCTTAACACACGAGTTTGCTGTTGCCCGACAAGTGACACTCTGTTGTACACGGATTAGAGGTGCCAACTCGGAAAAACCAAATGATAACATGAAAGCGACTTCGCACCTTATTCCCAAGAGCCCTCATAGATAAATCCCTGAAGTCGACTCGTCCTCTCACAGCAGCTGGCCGTGTATAGTTAAGTAATTACATTGGACTACACACTTAGCCCAGGCTGCTTGTTGTACTGAAGCCTAATCAGAGTTGAGTGCTGCTGTGTTGACAACAGCGGTCAGAAGTAGTGTGCTTTCTGAGCCGTACAATGTACACATCTTCGGTCAATGTAAAACAGCCTAATGGAAACGCCTGCAGTGCCCGATAGAATTTGTCCATACTAACTTTTACACTCCCAACTTCTGTGAGAGGGTAAGTCGGCTTCCTGAATGTCTGGTGGCGACTGCCCATGCGTTGCGATGATCGGCAGGTTCTGTACGCAGTTGAACCAGGTTTTTAAGTCAGACACGCATTCCAAAGCCAGAATAAAGGTCTAAACATCCCACCTACGTGTCGACCATGTCAAACCTCATTTTTGGACAACCGCCAGCATGGGAAAGATGTGAGTTGTTTTTTGAGCCGATGTAGGATGTGGTTGAACCGTTGAAGATGACTCCGTTGGAGAAACGAAAACAGAATTTCCATGTTCGAGCTGCGTTGTCGGTCGGCAGAGTCCAGGACTTCGTTACTGTTTTATTTTAGCTGTGTCGGGAGCATCAGTAACCAAAGCTGTCCAACTGTTTTATATCCTCCATCGTTAGCGTACGTAATGGTGGGTCGAGTGATATCCCGATAAACGCACAGTTTCGTAAGCAGGGATATTGCGCCGCGAAAACACAGTGGTTTTTGAAGTTGCATGAACCTCTTCCTTGCGCATCCAATTCGAATTTGGATGGAGATAGACGAAAATAGGTTTCGAAATGACATACCCAGTGCCACCAACTCTTTTACAAGGTTGTTACCTCAGCTTTTAGTGGTTCTTACGCCTTTCGGATTATGTGATAATTCAGGATGCCCAATGTTCCCTCTCTTTTTTTTGGGGGGGGGGCGTATTAGGAAGGACTAGTGACCGGCTTACCGTTTTTTAATCCTTTATGAATGTTGCTCTGACTGCCCAGGCGGTTACATGAGGTAATGACCTTACTTGGTGGTGGGACACATTCGCACCGGTCACGATGCCACCTGCAGAGGTGGCTTGTTACCAAATGAAACGGCACCATGTACCTTTGGAAACACCAGTTCTCGGCTTACTACCGAAGTTAAGCAACGTCAGACCAACTAAGAGTACCGGGTGTTGAGGCTGTTCCTTTAAAGGCTGAACATTCACCCCTTAGAGTGCTAAAACATCCTAACTTGAATTGACTCGAGAACTCGAGAAGTCACCGTTGATCATCCGCGGTCAGTTATTTGGAGAACTGGTGCTTCTTTATTCCCGGCTAACCACCAGAGTGGTCACTCTGCCATCCGTGACTGAAGGCGCACCTGGTATTATTCACTTATGCGATCCGTAGTCGATGGACTGGCTATGAAAATCGGCACTGTCTAAAAAATTAGACACTTCTTGTGTTCATCTCCAACGACTGCGTTAAAATTGAAAGTTATCTATCATTCAAGGGTTGTATGTAGACAACATGTTCCATAGATGTGGAGAAAATGAAACTCATCGACGATGTTCTGTCTCCAGAAAATCCACTGTACATGCGTCTAATAATGAAAGAAGTTAAACGTGACCGGAGATGGTCTGAAGGCAATCGGGAATATCCCCGAAAACTAACAAATAGATAAAACAATTAAGCGGTTGGGATCTCTCAACATAAGTTCCCATTCCGTTATTGAGAACAGTAACAAAACACTTCCTTTTTTAAAACTCAACAGTTTCTAAAATGTTGCATTTTCTCTTGCCGTATGAGTACAGCAATTTAAAACTTGATTGTATTTCTGATTGGACATAAAATTTGCGGTCTTCACGAAGCACTGGAGCTTACGCTTTGGCGGTTTATTTTCGTTGTCAGTTTTAGTAGTTGGATATTTCGAATTGACGGCATAGGGGTTTAAAGTGTTTGCCTACGACTTCGGAAGTCATCGGTTCGAATCTCACCAATGCGGATCATTTTGTTGGTATACAGTGATTCACTGTCGCTTACCAGCTGGTTTTCACGGTTGACTTAATGGGATCTTACGTGGTTCTCCACTCGGAGTCTCAGGGTGGGGGCCGGGTTAGCGGTTATCCCTAGTAGTGGACTGAACCATCGGGGCTATGGGTATTCCCCTTCCATTGTACTCCATTGTAAGCCGTCCTATTTGCTTGCCCTATTCAGTGTTTGTGGAGCTGTTTGACTATGAGTAATTCCGATCACAGTTGTTGTGTCCGTAAACGAACGTTTACTAGAGCAACATGAAGAACGGCTGTATTGCAAGCGGAAAACTATGTTCTGATTAACTGCAAAGAGTACAGATTAGTAATAATCAATATTGGACGAGGTCAGCGGACATCGGAGTTCAGGTTTGGTCTGTTCAGATAACATTTAACGATGCACTGGGTGCGGTGGCTTTGATTACCATTTCTTAGTGGCAACCTCGATAGGAAATAATGAGAAAGAACAAGAATTTGAAAGCATTAATTAGAGAACTAGAAATATTGGTATCAAGTATATGGAAGAAGTCTGTGGATACAAGAGCACCATCGATCGCTACACCTGGCCATATTCTCCAATGTATTTAACGCTAGAGCGGGAGGGTCTCTTGGACCCCACCCAGGAAGTCTAATGTGCCCTACATGATCACGTTCGCTGTTTAGGTTTTCCATACCTTTCTTCCACGTCTTGGGCTGACCACGTTTACTCATCTTCCAACCGTTACTCGCCTCAGCAAACACTGCGCGCCGAGGACTCCTGCCGAGGGATATGCGCAACACATGTTCCAACCATATTAGCCTGGCGAACTTGTGTTTCATCTAATGCTTTGGTTCGTGAGGCTTAGACTCCCCGCCAAACCTCAGCATTGTTTTTGCGGTGCTCCTATCAAATTCGAGCAATTCTGCGGAGACATCGGTGTTCAGTTATCGTCAGTCTTCGAATATCCTCCACCCGCAGTGCCCATGTCTCTGAACCATACAAAAGCACTGGCCTGACGGTCGCAGCGCACACTTGAGCCTCGATAGATAAACGAATTTTATATCGATGCCACAGATGACTCAGATGGGCAAAAAGCCGAACGAGCCTTTTAATGTAAGCTGTGACACTTCATCCGATATGCGACCTCCAGGTGAAATGCAGTTGCCTAGATAGCAGAAGTTGTTGAACCAACACAGTCCTGCAACACTTTGAAGGTTTAAAAGGCATACGAACCATTACAATGCAATGGTTCAAGCTGCCTATAAAAGTTTGCAAGTTACCCGGATCTTCACTTAGAAGATTTATATCGCCCGCATATTCAAGGTCTGACACTTTCCACTCGGGAAAAAAATCAATGCCACTGTTCTGATCTGATGAAATTGTAGTCTCTAGGATCATTTCAGTCACAATAAAAGAGAAAAGGAGAGAGGAGCAACTCTGACGTACACCACTTTTCGTGGTGAACTCGGATGAGAGACCACCGTTAGTCCGAACTCGCTTTGGGCTACCAATGTAGAGGGACATTATGATGGAAATGAATTCCCTTGGTATTCTCTTCAAAAAGAAACAGGACCAGAAGACTGTGCGTTCGACTGATTCAAAGACCACTTTTAGATCAGGAAAAACGGAGATGATGGGCCTACGGAAGGTTTGCCTATGTTCTACAATTTGTCGAATAGTGGAAATGTGGTGGACACCACCTCGACCAGGTCTAAATCCAGCTTGATTCTCGCTCGAGCACTGTTCGCGAGCGTCAGATAAGCGGCGGAGAATAATACCAGCGAGCAGTTTGGATGCGATGCCAACCAGATTTATTCCCCCGTGGTTTTCACAGGAGAATGTGTCGTCTTTCTTAAGAATCGGTACTATCACCAATTCACACCAACTCTTTGGAACTTGTTCCCTATTCCATACCAAACGGAGGATTTTTGTCAACTCCGGTGACAATGCTGAGCCCCCATCTTTGAAGATAGACGGAGGCAGTCCATCCAGTCAGACGGTCTTACGTCGTTTAAGAGAGCTTATCTCACGAAGAAACTTCGCTTGTCGGAGGGATAACCGGCAGCCAGACCCCGAGATTTGGAGCGAGGGATCACATAAGGTCCCGTATTCAGGTACGGTAACGAGCCGAACGACAGTGGGTTACTTTTTACCACCAAAGTGGTGGGGATTCGAACCTCTGACCTTCGAGGTGAAAAAAAAACGTTTCAAACCCCTCGACTGCCACCGGTTGCACGACATTTCATCCGATGCCCGACCGCATGCTCAACACGCATAAACCAGAAGAAGTATCTATCTTTTGTGGCAGACAGCATTCTGATATCGCACGGGACCTTATGCGACTCTTCACTCCAAGTCTCAGGGCCAAGGTCGGTTTGCCTGTTATCCCTAATAGTGCAATGGGCTTCTAAGGCTTTGTCGATAAACTACGGATTAAATTATTTGTCAGGAAGAGGTATACGAGTACTGCAATCAGTTCCTGTTGAGTTAGTGCATTTGAAATTATATGCACCGTTAATTTGTACTGAATTTAATGGCCTCTTTCCTGACGGTTTTATCTTGTTCGTATTTCGTGTTCTGTATTGTGTAACAGTGAAACAGTCATGGAACCATAGATGTCTGCTCGTCCACTCAACATACAGCCCACTGTTGCCCGGGTGGTTGCCATGTTTTTACCGGTGATCGTCGTGTAATTTAAAACGTTTGCTTTCCACTTCGGAGTTTGGAGGTTCAAATCCCCGCCACCACCTGTTACTTTGGTGCTAAACTGCTGTCCACTGTCATCCGGCTCGTTACCACACCTGACTTTATGTGGTTCCTCACTCCGAGACTGGAGGTCTGGTTGTTGGTTTTCCCCTATTAGTGCGGGTGACGTTTGTGGCTATGGGGTATACCCCTTCTAGTGCACTCACGCGTACGCATGTGGTAAAACCCAATAAAATTAAAAATATCGAATTCTTCCTTCTGTGATTCCTCACTCGAACCCTCTGGGTTGTCATTGCCGGTTAATAGTGATTATGCGGGAAACCTTTGTGGCTATGGGATTTGCCCTCACAGTCGCATTGATTCGTAGTCGTGGAATGAGAAAAACAACAACGACAATACCGAAAACTGGGTGATGCATTTTGGATCACTCAGTGAGGCGTCATCCGTAAGTCTTCATCAAGCCGTATCACAACTGCTGTTTCAAAAAATCAGATTTTTGAGTATGCAGTTAAGTTCATCAAAACAAAGAAGACATAAATTGTGAGATGCAAGCATTTCTTTTAATCTTCTCAATCGCGTATTTAAAACGTGCATCTCGCAATTTATGTCTGATATCTGTTTTGATGAACTGAATCAAGGGGATCCAGTGTTGTGTCATTTAATGTCAAATTTACCAGGTTCTTGTGTGGATACATTTGGCTCCTCTTTCAATGCTTCATTTAGTCCCTATGAGATTTTCTGATCTCCATTTACTTTTGTATTTTTTCAGACGAATACTGAATCATCGACGAGTAGCCCGGCATCCACCTCACCCTCTTCCAGTGCGGATGAAAAAGGAACAACCGGCGACCCAGTTGGGTCTGACCCGGAAACTATTCTTGCCCGTCGACGACGACGCATGCTGGATGAAGCCCGAGAACGATTTTTCTCCCGAAACGCATCCTGATGTTTTTCTTCTCTTTTTCAGTTTATTCACTGTCTTGCGCACACTCATGTATGACTGTTGTTCGTGACATCTAAGCTGGTCATTTTTCCTCCTATCTCCCTCGTTGTTCCAAATTCACTTATTGGGTACTATTCTGTTCCATTTATTCACCGAACGGGCCCCCTATATCATCTCGTTTGTGAAACGAGTTGATTTTCTGGTCTGCCCCGAAAGGGAGTATTGCGCACTCGCTTACCACACTTTGTTCTTCCTCAGTCCCTCTAACGTCCTTCATAATTTCCGAACCTAAGTTTCTAGTATATAATTTTTCTCGTTATTCAATTAAGTTGCTGTTCCGAATTTGTAATTTCCCAAATACCATCTATCCTGTGATCTCGTTTCCACCATCGATTTCCCCATTCCTCTGTACTATGCATACCTTCGAACTGTATCTTGTTTTTCTTCCGTGTGTTCATCGACCTTCGAGTCCTTTCCCTCTTGTTCCTCTCTCTTAGTTGATGCTTTCGGTTCATTTTGACCCGCAAAGTATCTGTCGCCGTAACTGTCTGTGCTGTAACAAAGATCGGGAAATCGACTGCACAGATCCATAATCCCAATTCCGGGAGTCTAATTGGTGTAAGTGCTGCCTTTGTCCTGATCCCTGGTAATTCACTTGTTGCTGACTGTCTGTCTTATCTCGCCTGAACTAACAGTATGGTTTCTGTCCTCTGGATCTTATTACTCGGCCGCCATCTTGTATTTCGTCTCCTTCTGTCGGTGACCTATACTATTGAATTCTCTTACGTGTACCCTTGTCTTACGTTTCTTTTCAGCCTCTTGACTGAAAAGTACATGAAATGGCTACCAGAGTAAGCTGTTGCCGCGCAGGGCCAGTGTAAAGCTGAAACAGAATTTTTCAGCCCAACTTCGGTAATCATTGTGACCGATTGGGATATTTCTTCCTCGCTCGGACGCCATTCTTTTTAATTGAATTCATGTGTTTAACTTAGAATCATCTCACATGCATCTTTTAAGACATTGTGTTTGTTTTTGTCTTCAGTGTGGCTCTTCTTGTGTTTCATTTTGTCTCTTTGGTTAACTCTTCGAGTTGCATCTGCTAATCCATCGGTCGACCCTACCAACTTTGGGACTGAGTCGTTTCTCAAGTGTGCATATCACTAGAATGTAGCCGTTTAAGCAAAGAGGTGAAGGCCACGACTATCTTCCAGTTTGTTTTTAATGAATGTCAAACAGATTCTGAGAGTAATGGATCTTGCATGTGCGGTGTTTGGTAAGTGCTTAATGAAGTACCAAGAATTTTCTTTACTTCTAGCGAAGTCTTGGTGCCTCACCAACATATCGATGAGTGGCTTCTCATATCGATTTACTTGACTATGCTGTTAGGAACCACAGTGGTTGATCCTAGTTCACCGACAGCGGTCGTTGGTTATCTGTGGTTGTACTTTTTCCATAGGATTCTATCTCGAGAAACCGGTACCGTTTACCTGTGAGACGCGTGTTATCATTTTATATGAAGATATACTCACCATTAATTGTCGCACCAATGAGACTAATCGAAAAACGAAAGTCGAACCCAAGTTGTAGACAAACAAATGTTTACGGTGATTTCATTTTCAGTCCATTACAATGACAACTATATGGAAAGAATATATGCAGAACAGAAAAACGTCTCACTCACTTTATATAAACTGATAGGATTGAAGGTGAACGAATCAGTTTCAGCCAGAGAACACTCGCACAGATGACTACTGGATTATGCAATGAGTGCCTATTAGCTCACGTCACCGTTACACTCATTCGTGACATAGTCGACTATTAACCAAGGGAGTTGCGAGGCTTGGACCAATTTTCGTTGAAAACCACTCTCTGACTTCGAGACTTGGATGATAATTGCTATTGTCTGTTGGCTAATTTGCCTTGGTGCCTGTTGTAGGACCTCGTAAAAACTGCAAATACCAACTCCATTCCCCGATTGCCTATGTCAGTACGAATGGTGTAATTTGATGAGTTTTGATAGCTGTGTTATAGATCGACATACATGAGCAGACTCACTGGTGTACTTGGGTTGCTGAAGGACCATAGTTGGGTTCGAAAACGGCGCCTTATCTTTATTACGATATGGTATTGTTGATGGGTAGCTATATGCTAGCATATTTCGTGATGTGTGGGAATGAGGATTTTTGTGCTTGTTAAAAATGCGAAACTATTAGTACTGAGATTGGGCGTGCAACTTAGTGTCTTTTGATAGATCTATTTTCTAATTGAAGCATATTTTTCATTGGTCTTATATTTTGACTTCAGCAAGATGTGTTCAAGGATCTTGGCTGTAAATTAGGTGAGGAATATAGTGACTTCTGAAATGGAATATATATATATATATATATATATATATATATATATATATATATATATATATATATATATATTCAAGCATGGTGCCAACGCTACAACAACAACCATAAAAGTAGGGTGAAAGTAAGACACAGTATTAAGAGCAGTCGTCGGATTAGTCATTTCTTCCATGGTTGAATGCGTTGTGGGCTGTTATACTACTCGGTTACCTAGTTCACAGTAGGCCGTTTTATTCGAGGATGCACCTCTAGTGTTTGCACAACTAAGCCCGTCATGTAAGGCAGCAGCTTTGGTTCAGATGAGCCCGTGGTCAAATGTGTGGTTCATTCGCCTCTTCTGAAAACCTTGTTGGCTGAGTAGAACACGACCATGGGCTATAGTCTTATTTAGTGGCGGGCCACCTGGCACGTCGCGGTACTGTCACAAATTTGTGTCATCTTAGATTGGAGAAGACTAGCCAAGCAGAAATCCCATCACTATCTCGAGCATTGTCGGTGTTGTCCATGATCGGTAATTCGGTGAGGTTACCTTACCTGCGAAATCACTGGATCGGCTGTTTTCCCATCCTCGACCTGAGGACACGCTCGGTATTTTACAGCTTTACTCCGTCCGGATTGGATAACCGGGAATGAAATGTGTTACGAAAATTCGGCGATACATCTCGTCATTAGTGTGATGGTGTGGACTAGCACTTCGCCTAACGGCCTGGTCCAATGGTTGAGGGCACGTCATGAACTATCCAGAATTGAAAATTAAAGTGTAGCCGGCCAAGAAGATCAGTGGACCAATGAGCAGTCATTCTTTGTTTCAACCGATCGGAGCCGTATCAACCAGTCGGGATTTAACCAAATTAATCAACACAGCGGTTTAGGAATATTAGGGGGTCAATAAGTTTCCGTTTAAGGATTTTGTTGTGATCTCCACAAATCCGGTAAGAATTATCTATCTTGTACCAATAAATCGAGATGGTCGGAGGCAGAAGGGTCTTCTTATTAGAGCTAATGGGCCGAGCAAATCAAATAACATGACTCGATCTCCGTGTACTACGTAGTTGTATGACATCGCTCACGGAATGAGAGATCAATGTTTGGACGAACTGGATTTCTATTGTAATGTTGTCTTTTGCATGCGCGTGTCAGTCTATCGTTGAGTCTGTCTGAACCTATGGCAAGTTAAGCTAGGTTGGATTTTTTCCATCTGAGTGATCCCGAGAATACATGATTGTGCTCCATTGGTCAGAAAAGAGCCGTCTCAAGTTTGTGATGACTTTTTTACACCGGCACGTGACTTGAGTAGCAACATCATGCCAGCGAGGAAGTACTACGGGATACTTTGCCTTGCATGGTAAAACGTGGATTTGAACTCCTAGTTAACAGTTTTGTATATAGAATATACCGGTGACGTTGCCTTGCTGCGTAGCAATGCACAGGAAACCCAGCATTCTGAATCACTAAGAGATTAACACGTCCAGGTACGGTATGCACTTGGCAAGATCGGCGGGAACCTATTCTCGAAATCTCACGTTGTGGTGATCAAATAGAATTAGTCAATAGTTTTAAGTACCAGTTGAGTTCATTCAGCCAATAACGTCATCATTACCGTGCTCTGGTTTTGGTTGCTACTTCACAGCGTTGTTCAGTTGAGGACAGAATGAATAGGAACATAAAGTGAAAAAGCCGAAAGCAAAGTAGTACGTGGAAATCACGAAGACAGAAAGAGCCCAAGTGCAACTGCGGTATTGACCACGACACCCATCTTTATCAATTAACGTCTCCGAACATCAATTAGGCGGGTCTCGTTGCCCCAAACCGGAAGTTTGATACGTTCTACTTGGTCGAGGTTTTCTTACCTCTTTAAGTATCCCGGATGCTTGATTGCTGCAGAAGGTGGTGTTGGGGATGAGATTGCATTTTTTGAAAAAATATACTTTATTTGCTCGAAAATGGCATATTTCCGGGGAATAGCGAGAGCTAGAGCAATGTTCGTCAACCTACGGTACTTGTGGTGCGATGGTGACATCTATCTTTACCTTGAGATGTAGGTGTATGATACCATGGTTCGTAGTGAAAACCTGACTACTCCGAGTTGAGAATGCTCGGTGGCCTCCTGTGTTCAGCAGGGGATGTCCTCGAAGTATTGCTCGCTCGTCGCAGGAAGATCGGGTGAGAGATGATAGCCCGTAACCAAGGAATCGGCTACAGATAGCACAGCTGAACGCTACTGGTTAACGTGTGCGCATAGTTTACTGGAATCTGAGACCTCTTTTAAGTAGTCTTTTCACCACCATACGCACGCCATGACTACAAAACTGAGGTGCGTCTGTAGTGAAAAAGCTGACGTGGTGTGACTGTAAACGCATGTATTCGAAAAGTGAACGATCAGACCAATACACGAAGGACCGTACGTGCGTGTGCCTGTGTGTGCGTCAGTAGAGTCAGCTGACTACGGATCGATAGGCATACGAAGCAAACGAGAGTGGACGGTATATCAGGGTTGAGAAAAAATTGAAGTCAGTAAAAGTCCGGACCGAGGTGCAAAAATCAATACATGCTCTAAGGTACTCCCCTCCCAGAGCTTCGGATAAATGTGCACGTAATGAGCAGGCTGTTAGCAGCCATAATGGTGTTCTCTTAATGTAAGTGTAGGATCCTGTTTATGCACTTCTTGAGCCCTTGTGCTCATAGAGTTTTCTACGTTTATGTATTTCGCAGATCGAACACGAGCAACCCCCACTGAAGACACTGGTCTTTGCATACTGCACGTGTGGATGCTCGTGGAAAAAAAACTATGGAATTTGAAAACGAACAGGCTTAACTATCTTGCGACTAGAACGGGTTGTGAGAGAACGGACAGTATCAGTTTCCTGGGTAGTACTCAGATCATTAGAAACATGAGGAGTGGCATCATTGAAAACAGAAGTAGAAGTTTTCGTGGCGGGAACTGAAGCCGTATAGTCCAAATCAAGCTTTGTTACTTCGAGGCGATCAACACTGATAGTGTCTGGCCAACCAACCCTAACAATTACAAAAAAGTCTTCCTTGCGGGAAGTGACGCGAAACGGGCTTGAGTATATTGGGTGCAAAGGGGGTTACAACAAAGAAAAGCATGAGAGTGCGTAGTCAGGCTTCTGGGAATGTAAGTGAGACGAACGGAAGACCGAGTTGGGAACGGACGGAGTGATTTCATGTACAGTTGTAATTGCCGAACAAAGTTGGAGGGATCTACAACATCAGGGCTGCGTTCGAAAAACTCGCCGGACAATTGTAGGGGTGTGCTGAACATCAAACCAGCGGGACAAAAGCCAAAATCTTCATTTAGGATAGTGCATATGGACAACATGGTTAACGGAAGGGCGTCCGTGCACTTTACAAAATGAGAGGTGGAAGAGAGTGAAGTGTTCAATTGTCTATAAAAGTGTTCCACCAATCCACTGGACGATGGGTGGCATGCAGTTGTACGAATATGTTGAAATCCAAGGAGAAAAGTGAAATCACTGAACAGTTTGGATAGAAATTGTGCACCTCTGTCCGCGATGATCGTAGATAGAATACCAAACAGAAATCCAGTGATGTAAAAATGTTTTGGAAATTGTTTTACTGGAGGTGTCAACTGTGGAGACAGCCATGGGCCAACGCGTGAAACCATCTACATATGTGAGGAGGAAATGATATCCGTCGGCCGGTGGTAAAGAACCAACAATATCTAAGTGGACATGAGAAAAACGTGGTTTGTCCGTGGGTATTCGGACGGGGGAGGGGGGGGGGTACATGACGGTGGATTTTGCTCCGTTAACAGGGTATGCACGTTCTAGACCAAACACGAACGTCTCGGTTCATATTCAGCCAAACATAGCGATCGGAAACAAGTCTGATGGAGGCGCGTATTTCAGGATGAGATACGGAATGTAAATGCTTGGAAATCAAGCGGCGGAGGGAACAGGGAACAAACGGGTGAGGCTTGACAGTGGACACATCGCAAACAATTGTACCGTCTCCGTCAGGTAGGGCTAAGTCTTTCACCATCAGGGAGGACGATGAGTGGTAGCTCCGTAGTTCTTGATCACTCTTTTGAGCCTGTGCTATCTCGGACCAACTGAATGCCATGGGGTCGGCTAGTCGATGGATACCTGAGCGAGAGAGGGCGTAAACCACAAGAATGCTGGATCCCTGTGTATACCTTTTCTCGGTGGTATATTGGGAAGCAGTCGAGGTGTCTAATCTCCCTGGGCGAATAACGGTCGCTGCTTGAAGCCAATGCATAAATCAAAGGCTTATGATCGGTCTAGAAAATACAGCTTCCGCCTTCCAAAATATGTCGAATGTGTTTTACCGCAAGGTAGATTGCAAACAATTCACGGCCAAAGGTGCTGTAGCGAGTCTGTGGCGGTTGCAGTTTTTGAGAGAAAAATGACAGCGGCTCTCTGACTCCTTTAACAATCTGTAGCACTTGGGCGCCAACGGCCGTTTGGGATGTACCTGTCCGCAGTACAAGAATAGCGATATCATCATTGCTTAAGCGCGCGAGCGTGGGAACTGGACAACGCTTGCTTAATCTCTTGGAATGCTGAGTTAGCTTTGGAAGTCATTGATAACAGGTGCAGTCCTTTCTTCAAATGTTCAGCAGATGGTTGCAAGATCTTTGAACAGTTTGGCATCAGTCGACGATATTAGTTGACAACGCCCAGGAAACGACGTAGACTCTCGAAAGGTTGGGGTTCCGGATAATCTTGGATAGCATTCAGTTTGTTTCGGAGTGGTCGAATACCTTTAACGTCAACATGATGATCGAGGAACTCAACAGAATTGGTACCAAGGATACATTTAGAGGTATTGAATGATATGTCATGATTTCCGGAAGCGTTGAAATACCTGGCGCAAATTCTCGAAATGTTAATTTTTATCCGTACTGGCTTCGAGGCGGTCGTCAGTATAAACGAAATCAAAATCCAGACCACGGAGGACTTGATCCATGAATCGATGGAATGCTTGAGCGGCGTAGCGGAAGCCAAAAGACATACGCAAGGATTCATACAGCCCTTATGGTGTCGCGATTGCGGTCTTGGGAACATATCCGGGAGCAACGGGTGTAACTGAATCGCTGTCCAGTGAATTAGTGACTCGTAGAACACGAACCCGAAACCTAAATCGAATAAGGCGAGTGGGTGAACTACATGTTTTTCGCAGAGCAATCATTGGAATTACAAGCAACATGCCTCAGTTTGTGGGGCAATCCAGTCACAATGGTCCGGGAATAGACCCCAAATCGTCTGAAGGGTCTGCCGAGGAACGTAAGCCGAGCAACACGGGACTGAGTAATTGGGATAGGGTGAAATCCATCTTTTATAGGAAGAACAATTGACCGATCAGGGAAAGAGTGGTAAGCGTACATGAGATGCAGGGACAGGTTAGACCATGAAATTGGATCAGACAAGGACCAGACGAATCACACTCACGCTTAACCTAGACCATCACGCAGGCGCGGCGTGATCTCCGGCGTGGAAGGAAATTACAAAGATCATTCATGCGATGCTAGTGAGAAGGCGAATAAGGAACGGATGCAAACATGATACGAAAGCTCGGGCACCTACGACTTGAAGGTCGTAGACCCCTGGATTAACTGCAATGGAAAATTGGCCTACTGTAAAAGTAAACTCGTAGGAGGACGGTAGGTGAACCGAGGCAAGATAACCGTTCACCATGTGAAAGGAAGAGGAAACGTGTGGGCTGGATTGGTTGGGAAGGACCGGGTAACGAAATGATTAGAGTCACGTGAGTGAGAAAAAGGGAATGCGCGGGAATTTCACACAGTGTACTAATTTACCGTTACAACGGGAATATGGGGATACTCCCTTACCAAATCCAGCTTGGAGAAAATGCGTTTGCCACACAAACTGTAGAAGAAGTCATGAATGTACAGGATTGGGTAAAGGTCGGGTACCGTTACGCTGTTAAGTGTAGTGGCTCTTCGCAGACACCAAACTCCCTAAAATGCTATTGCGAGCTTAGAGCTTAGGTGGGCTTTGTTTATAAATAAGTATCTGTACTTAGGTCTACTTGGTAATGATAACCACTCCCCAGGCGCATCCAGTTCCGGTACCAGGTTTCCACTAGCTATGGGCAGTCTTTCTTCTCGAATCATTCTTCTCAGTTACAAAGTGGCTTATAGTTAGGACAATTGTATTTCAAGTTACTTTCACATATCCCGGGCACGGGCCTATTTTAGAAGTCCTGTAAGACATTTGGATGATTCTGATCAGCCGTCCATTGTGGTACATAACTGGTCAAGCAAACGTTGACTAGGCTCTTCGATAGGTCAGGAATTCAGGTCAGCCTTAGTTCCTTCCATCGACCGGTTGTTTGAAGTCTGTTTGCTTAAGTCCACCTGGTGTCGGCGCACACAACTTCATCACCATCTTAGTCCACGCGGCTCTAGAGACAAGTCGCACTCCAACTCGTTAGCTCCGGCCATCGGCTCGTTTGATCTCCCATCTCCTGTTGGTTCTACAGAATAACCAATATAACTATTTAAATCCATCAATTTCCATAGTTCTGCTCGTTTCATTTATTGGACGGAAATCGGGTGCGCATGCATCGGATAGTGTCTTGTGGTCCAACCTTAATGCTAGCCGAACTGGCGTTAAGCGAGCAAACGGGAGAAAATGGAGTGGTATCCTCTGTTTTGTTGTGAATTTCGTTTTAATTTATAAATATTCAGTATATAAACAGGTTTGCCAACGCAGCATCCAATGACCGCTGTGGCTGGTTCCACTGGTGGTGCTATTGTGGCTGGTCGGTGACTCGCAGGTAAACTAAGAATGGATACTCCTGTAGCTATCAGGAGTTACGCTCAAAATGAGTGAAGTGGATTGTTCAGCGTCAAGAGGTTCATATGGAACCCGTAAGGACCAAGGGAAATGGTCAGAATGACCGTACTGAAGTTACAGATGCTAAGCAATAACTGGGCAGTAGAAGCCTTTGGCGTGTCTTCTTGCGTGAGTGCGATGCTATAATAGTGAATCAGATTTCAGTGACTTTAGTAAACATAAACGAAAATAGGTTCTTCGATATGAGTAATATGGCATTGTATCTGGATGACAGGACAAAATTTCCCCGGAAGCACACGACCGCTTTCGCTGTTATTACCGCTCTTCAGGTATGCGTACCCGGTACTCTTCCGCCCAATCATCCTTATACTTAAGCACTCCACAGCTGGTTTACCGCTCTAATCTCATTTGAATCGAATGAAACGTGCATGAACGGGGAGTCCTTTTTTTTAGAATCACACCGCGAGGCCGGTCGTGTGCTCCCGGGAAATTTTGTCCTGTCATCCACATACAGTGCCATACTACTCATATCGAAAATGCATACTTGGTAACATGTGTCCTCGTTTTGAAGGTTAGTCGTGTTAACCGACGGATTACCCTTGGAAGAATCGCCGTGTGATTCTAAAGAAATGGACTCCCCGTTCATGCACGCTCCATTCGATTCAAATGAGATTACAGCGGGAAAATACTTTCTGTTGCAGATGCCGCCAGGGTGGTGGAGCACCGCCAGATTTCCTGTGAAGCGAACGGTTTGTAGCATGCAACGGGCATTTAAACTATAGGTACTAGAGTTCACTAGAAGGTTGCGCGAAGGCATGATTCGGATATGACCACTGAGATGTCTCAAATTAATCTTCAGACCACAGATTTATATATGTATAGCTTGTATGCCTTTTACTCACCAAAATGCATCATGAAATTAGCTGTTATCACTGTCCCAAATAGGTTTTGGAAATATTTAAGTGGTTGTGAGGATGCTTTTATGCACGTATACGAGATAAATAACGCATACGTGATGTAATGTTCAGTTACAGAATAATTCAGCATGAGTCGTACCATTGGGCATTTAGCTGTACGATTCATCAACTCGTGTATCGGTTATCGCGCACCCTCTTAAACTGGCCCCAAAATTTTAAATAGTGCGCTGTTAGACCGCAGAACGCTACCCATATATCGTTCGAGCGTCCAAAAAGGGCGCGGTAATCATCACACGGGCGCCAGTCACCGTTGTACTTTGGAGTGCGGCGGCCCAAAGACTGCTTGATGGGCGAATTATCCACTAGCTTTGCATATGTTCGAATTCTGCTTTTGCTATCAATAGGCGCTAAGGTAATTACCGACGAGGACGCGCTGGAATTGATTGACTTTTTGTGACAATGTGATTTTGGACGCTGTGTGGTGTTTATAAGGGGGATGTTTGTGTTCGGGTGATTGCCGGAAAATCGTCAAAATGGAGGAAATGGAAGGCGTTCTGTCATGGGACGTATCCCGAGAGAGTTGATGGAGGCACTTGTGCCGTATGTTTTAATAGACGTACTGCTGTCCAGCGGAACACGGCATTTTTCATAAACCCAAAGTGAAAAGGCAAAAAGGAAATCAGCTCCGAGAATAGGGTAATTAAGGTCGGTAATCGTTAAAATCCAAGGAAACTTCCGGCGTAAACCCAGGTCAAGTGTCAGTGGCTTTTGATGGTATGTCTCTATTGGGGAGCTGTCGTCTGCTTGCAGAGTGACAGTAGTACGTCGCAGATTATGTTCACCAGATAGAATGAGGAAAACACTGATCTGAGCACCTGTATCAATCAGAAACTGAATTCAAGTAGACCTATCAAAAATGTAGAAAAGGCCACCTGGTTCGGAGCCGGTGGCAGCGGTCGCCATTCCTGACTGGCTGTCTCGTTTCCCTAAGTTGTTGCTTTGAAAGTACACGGTGACTGGCAACGACGAGCTTGTTCCCCAAAACGTCGGTGGTACCAACAGTATGATAGTCAAGACGAAGAGGCAGAGTGAGTACGACAGGATTTTGAGTGGGACACGGAACGGCGGCGAATGACATACTAGAGAACAGCATTCATCTGCGAGGTTAGGTTGACAATTAGTTTTGGAGATCAGAGATATAATCGAGAACCGATGTCTGAGACGTTGTAACGGTCAGCGTATTTGTGGGGTTCGCTTCCAATAGTCTGTCAGCGGTAACTATTTGTTCCTCAGTCGAAACCTCTGGGTTGAAGGACGCGAGGATTTTCTTGGTCGACGAAGGAAGTTGTTCCAACCATAGATGTCTTAGGAGAGAGTCAGCCATTTTATGTGACCCCAATAAATGCTTCACATATCGTAGAAGTTGAGAAGGCTTGCGATCGCCGAGGGGAAGATTTGTTAACAACGTGTCGATGTGATGTCGATCAGACAATCCCATCCGCTGGATAGATGCTTGATTGGTTGCATCGCAGGGATTGTTTAGTGGGGGTTCATAAAAAATATCACGCACTTCCCTCGCAAATTTGGTAGGAAGGCTTTCGATAACGTATGAATAAATTATAGACTGACAAAGCACATGGTTGATGTGGCAAATCGCCTCTCATTGTGCGAACCACAGGCGGGGATTTAAAACAAATTGGAGGTAGTTTCACAGTGACTGAAGCTTCGAGGAAGTTGTGGTTGAATTCAGTACCATTAGAATCCATGTGGGGTGAGAATGGTGCACAAAATGCAGCGGTGTGATTTGTGAATGATGAATGGAAAGCTCAGTATCCAGAAACAGAAATATGGGCTCACCCATTTGTAGTGAAAAGGCGGATGCGGTGTGACTGCAAACGCGTTTATTCGAAAAGTGAACGATCAGACCAATACACGAAGGACCGTACGTGCGTGTGCCTGTGTGTGCGTCAGTAGAGTCAGCTGACTACGGATCGATAGGCATACGAAGCAAACGAGAGTGGACGGTATATCAGGGTTGAGAAAAAATTGAAGTCAGCAAACGTCCGGGCCGAGGTGTATAAACCAATAAGCGCTCTACAAGTCTACCGAATTCAGGCAGTTGACGCAAACAAGTCCTTCATATAGACGTATTTTACTGAATGTATTTCAGCGGGTCGACAAAAATTCGCGGCTTCATTTGATAGCGATCGAATTAAACGGCCAACTGTACAACGCCTTTAATTCCTGGAAACTAGTTTCACCAAAAATCACCGTAGCATGACTCAGGGGTATTCCACTTAACATAGCAATGAATACAGTTCACGCCCCGACCTTAAGTTCTGAGCAGGACACTAATGGCGAGTTATGTAATGATCCACGGAATTCATCCCATCGAATCTCCTAGTCCCGACTCCCGCACAGTCCTCAACCTACATGCATGCACAACGTACATTGAGAAAAAGCAGCCTCATTGAGCGACGGAAAATTGCGATCGTGTGTTTGCGTTGGAAGATCTCAGTCGATTGTTCATTGCTGATACTCGTTTCCGACATCAAGAAAGCACCTGCTGAATCGGTGCTCCTTCAACGACCGTACAGTGCACCAGATGGGCTACATATTGGTGATTTATTGCTGAGCTTCATTGGTTGAGAACTGTTGAGCGCACCACTGGAAACGCCAATGACACTGACAACACGCTCATACGAACCCGCCCAAAGATTCACCTCTCATACCGGAAGAAGCTTCAGCCTCAACGCAGAAACTGTCTGTTCGTTAGCGATTCTCGACGGACCTGAAGCCTTTCCTAACTCTCGCCTCCAGACTCCAAAATAGACACGATTATCGTCGACGGTAGTACAGATGTACGATGGACAAAGCTGAAAGTATCAATAATAAAGGCTACCCGAAACTACTGGCCAAGATATCCCGATATAAAAGAGTGAATCTCTGGAGAAAATTACAGCTGCTGCTCAAAGTCTTATTCGATTTAGGCAAACTTCTCCGGGGAGCTATGGATTTAGTAAAGAACAACTTCAAACGGTTCTTGTCCAAAATTAAAGACTAGATAGAGACCGCTACTGCAGTTTCAGATTTCGGGAAAATTAGAGGAAAACGACACCTTTGCTATGGGACAACATATGTCTTCTCGTACCTGGGAACGAATAAAATCTTTGTAGATGGGTCGAGCGCTACACTGACCCACTCAACCACGCTTTCCCCAACCTGGATGCGTAGTGTTAGCAAATAATTCCAATCAATACGGAATTGACCGGGGTTCGCCCAGCCTACCAAAAATACCTTATACCGTCGAGGATAAGAAAAGTAGGAAGACCTACAGCCTCATAGAAAGTGCGAATAATCTTTCCTCAGCTGTTCTCTCAAACCACTATACTGCCGCAAGAAGCACACGAAGGCGCCTCAGTTAATTTGGTTGTCCTCGAGGGAGATGTTGTGTTCACCAAATATTCACCACGCCACGAATCCGTTTAAATTTCCACGCCTGTGACCGAGAGTCCCTAGAATTTCCGGCCGACTCCGATATCCGTCACACTCGCCCCATGTCATCAGTCCTGTTCAACTAAGCCATCAACTTTGTAATGCGTCGTACCCTCACCAGCTACCTAGGAACTCAACTGAACCTGGAGATTTGGATCGCGGATCCTAAAATTTCTGATGAAACTGTCATCCTAGGAATGAGCCCAAAAGTCTGAAGACTGTTCTCAACCATTTCGAGTACGAGAAGGGAACGATTGGTCCGGAAATAAACACATCAGGATCCATGACATTTACGACTACCCCAGTCCCAACACACTCTATCCATGTTAGCGCCCAAATATTGTACCTAGTTGGCGACTTAATGTACCTTGGGTCTGCCAACCAAACGGTCAGGCTAAAGATGAAATCAAACTCTGAGCCGATTGTTCCTCGAGAATATTCCAAAAAATCGCAAATCATGGTGGTCCCGCAATGAAGTATGCATCAGCAAGAAACTGCGCTTTTACCGGGTTGACACTTATTCCGTTCCCATGTATGCTTGGGAAACCTGGCCAATGAGAGTGGAGGACACGAAAAAGCTGGAAAGCTTTGATCACTGCTACCTCCAATGTATGGCAGAACCAAGATGGTAAAGTCACGTGCCAAACTCCGCTGTACGACAACGTTGATCAAACGCATAAGTGTTGTCCTCGTTTCTTTAGAGATACCGTCTCCAGTGATTCGGCCCGGAGCGGAACTCACACAGAGAAGCCTTCTACAATAGGCTTGTCCAAGCTTGAACTGTATTCTTTACTATCAGCTGAAGACGTGGGTCAACGAAGATAAAGTGGACATAGAACATCTAAACTACCGGTCGGTTTTTGAACTGCCTCTCTGACACTGGAAATGAGTTTCGCTGCGTGTAGTTCGCAAAGCATAGAACGCCACCATCAGTGACCTCCAAAAAGCCGACTTATCTGCATGAAAAATATGACGTCCACTGCCGTGTTAGGCGTGGATAATCGCCCTATGACCCACGGATTCATTCTACACAACCTCCGATGGTTGGGTTATGTTTTACTTATGCCTGCCCCTTATCTATTCTCCGGTGTCTTATTCACTCGTTCTGGTTAAGGCTCGAAACAGTGACGCGGTGATCAGGCGTAGGGGTATGAAGCTAGCACCAGAACTGGCCTCGATTGGTGCTTTCCGCCTTTCTAGTTGGAGCCCAAGGGACAAGGTATATATATATATATATATATATATATATATATATATATATATATATATATATATATATATATATATATATATAACACTGTCACTGAGTAATTACGGACAGGTATAAACCTTGTATTTGCGGAAAACGTGGAAAAACTCCTGACAACTCAGGTAGTAAATTAGTGTCAGCGACTAATTTTAGTTTGAAGTGCGATAATGGTTTTCAACCCCAACTCCTTTCCTTTCATCATGTGAGCACGTGCTTGCAGCAACAAACCCATTTCTTACCAGATACTAAGTGATCCCGCTCCAAACCAGGTTAAAAAAATCTAATTCATCAGTCTTCTTTTGGACTAAACACATCGGGATAAAGGGAAAGTTCCTGTTGGCACCAGAATCTGACCCGCCGCCGCGCAATCTATGGCTTGGTCAACTCTTACATTCGCATACTACGGCCTTGTTAAGACCTCGATACAACTCGGAATGCTTTTCACGAGACAGTCCAATCTTGACCGATGTCTCTGTGTTATCATTTCAGCGCGATCACGAGGTCACTTATTGACGTATGGACCTCGGCTTCTGCGCATTTTCGCAAACTGATTCTCCATTTGGTTGAGACCGGAGCCACCAGCCAACTGCTCAGGAACCAATTTTTGGTTGAATGTGAACTATCAATGACTGTAGTAATAATTTAAAATGAAGCATCGGGTTGGTGATTTCAAGTCATCATTGGACGAAAATAATTTTCCAGTGTATTGTTTCACGCATCAGAGCCTTACATAGTGCGTTCGGGTTGCGCATGTATCATGCGTATTTTCGCGAAGTTACCGCGATGACCGAATCGTCTGAAATGGAATATGAAGACACTTTGACTTGCACTGAAATCCATTGCTTCATCAGCTTACAAAATGCGGGGTTTTTAAAAGCATGAGCTATGTGAAGGAAGACATGCACACAGTCATGGACACACGAACTTGCCGAACACTATCTTGTGATGCGGAGGAGGATTATGCGCGCGAGACATGCGCACTGTGATAATCGATATTCAAGGTTGCACTAAGATGAGTCATGCACACGACGTATTTGGTCGAATATGGAAATACACGGACGATGAATGGGGTGCAAACTGGGCAAGTGATCAGAGATTGGTCCAGATGGGATTTCTTGTAGTACATGAGAGTAGAGCACGAAGTCACCACAATTACATAGTTTACTTTCGAACACCGTTGTATGGTCTCGCTTGATCTGCAGCATTTGCTAGTGATTTCACGTAATCTGCATTGGGCCTGATAAAATGCTGATAATCTCCGTTTCTCGGTTTTATTTAGTCTTCAGTCTTTTGACGAAACGACAACGAGATCTGAATTTGTTAATTTTGACTGGGATCATCTATCGCGAGACTTTCCAGTTGGTTATAGTCAATCCCAGGTCAACACCATACAAACGACAGAGTAGTGTGTTGACCGATTGCAACAATCATGAGATCAGTCTCATTTTGCGTTTTCCGCCGTTAATACCACGGCGTTAGTACGGTGAGCTCTCGTGAAGACTTGCGGAGGTGTATCGAGGTCCTCAGAGGGATTAGCCGTAGCACGTGATTTTCAGATTTGACCAGGCTATATACTGTAACAGAGATGTGCGTTGGGTCGAATCCTGTTGCCAAGTTTAAATTTTCGATTTTTTCCAATATGTTTAGTCCCACAGAAGACAGTTGAGTGAAATTCGTTATTCTGGTTTATAGAAATGAGTTTGTTGGGGCAAGCATAAGTGTTCAGATGAAGAAAAGCAAAAGATTTCGGGAACTGTTGTCGTGGGATGTATTTTTACACTGATATGGGCAATTAGATTGCAAGTATTCAGCCATCACCAAAGGTACTCACTGTGACATAGAGAACAAGTAATTCTGGAACAGGCTTGTTTCCGGTTGACTCATCTCATGGCTAAAACGTTTATATAAATAAAGCGCTTAAGAATGTTTATAATGGACACGTTTTCAAAACTGTGGAATGATTGGTTTGACGGTTGCATGATTTAGAGATGGAAACAGTCGTTCAGTGTTTAGAAAAGCGACCACGGGGAAGGATTCCCGTGCTTCCTTGAGCCTTAATCCGACCGATCGTACCGGTCTGCCGGAGAATCGAGAAACACAGTCCTACCTGGTCGGGTAGGGGAACCACGAAAACCAACTCCAGTCAGTTTTCGTAGTGCACTTGATCAAGTGAGATTCTCGAGCATTTCGTTTATTCAGGCCATTACACTTCTTGGGAGTGAACTAAAAGACCACTCAGAATATGTTTAGATCGATTCGCAACCGACACTTTTGCAAATCGCTCAGTTCGCACAACCGACACAAACCAATCTGAACTCATTGTTTTGAAAATTTATCATCAGAACGAGAGTTACGGGTGAACATATGTTTTCCGTGATTCTACTCTTAATCCATTTCAACCGCACAACTCATGCTCCGATCACAGTGATGGGCTTATTCCGTAATTTATCACTAGACCAATTGGAGTCATCAGTACGATGATGTGTCTATCCCAGTAATTTGCAATTTCATCAAACTGGGTCGATCTTCATCCCTCGTTATTAGAAGTCAACACCTGGTCGTGGTTATGTGTGGTGATTCGACTACCTCCACACGCGGTCCAGTGCGCTATAACTTCGTTTTGCAGTATCTGGCCAGTCGTGTAGAGCCGGAATGTAATTGGTAGATCGAATAGATACAGCGAAGTCGCCTTGTGATTGGTCAGAAAGTTGTTCGCCAATAAATGCATGCCTATTTTTGTATACAAACGAGTGACCACCACTCAAATGTAACTGACTTCGTTCTTGTTGTACCAGTGTAGTCTTGCCGTTCTTCCAGTGCTCATAGTCCGGGCCCAGCTCATTCCATTGAGTACGATGGTCCGGTTAGATACGAGTTCTACATTTTGCCTGCTTTATGTGTTTAGAATTGGGACGGAAATTCACTGGAATTTAAAAAATCCAGTCACGATTATACACGATCCTTTGAGATCACTCTCCTTGTTAACCTTGCGAAAACAACAATCACCAGAAAGAAAAGGTGAAACATCTTTCTGTTATACTAATCACATCCAAACAAGGTGAAGCAAAGTGTTCATTGGGAAACAAAACAAATTAGGAAAGCGTTTATATATGAATGAAGGTAAGGCCAAGCTCTCTGTTCGCCTCAGAGAAAATTGAAAACCCGAAACGAGCGGGAACGAATCAATCGTGCATGTTTTAATGTTGGGAACTAAGGACTAGCCAACCACTGATCGAATAGAAGCAAACGGGCCGGTCATTTCTTTCTTGTACGTGTATATATGGGTGACATATCAACTCTAATGATGAAGAATTCACCGTATCGAAATGCAACACAAAGAAGTCAGGTTAGCGCTTGAATACACCTCTTATCGCCCACGCTACTTGAGTGTAAACATAGCGTCGATGAGATGAATTTGGAATGGAATTATAATGCCCCCATCTGTCTCAGCAAATTTTGTTCATTCTACTATTTTGCTCCTGAAACCGAACTGTAAAGGGTTAGTCGTCCCCTCCAAATGCAATAGTGGCAAAGAATGACAATGTAGATCAATAGCTGTAAGCACAGGCGGTCATGAATGTTTCGAATTATGACATACTTCATCAGATAGTTTGGAAATAGACACCCATTTTTATGAACCTACTTCATTTTTCTTAAGATTATTGGACAGTTTCTGTGGCAGAGCATTTTGGGTTATTATCCTAAGGCATCAGCTGTTCCTCTTGGTTCTCTAGAAATCATCATCGGTTACTCAAGTACTACCTCTGGCAACATCTGAGAAGATAAACACCACAGGAGTCAATCGCCTTATGGGTTACCAGATTCTAATATTCAAATCTAGTGTGCGACATGGCATTTTGTATTGTTGACAGGAAGTAAGTCCTAATCTGCTCGGATGATCTAAAGGTGAATATACAAGAATTAAAATCATTAATGCTAAGTTTGATCTGTTGTTCGAACTTAGTGGATATGTGCTATCAGTGGCTCGTGATGAACCGTTAAGTGCTTGATCAATCATTCCATGAAGCTCCCAGTTCGAGGTCATTCCTTTCCTTTAGTGGTTTGTTCGACCACAACACCGGGCTTAACTGAGGCCATTCGTTTTGTCTCACATCACGAAATGGGCTTTGTAACTTTTGTTTGGTTCTCAGCATTATCCTGAAAAAAACTGATTTCAGTCTAATCAAGATGCGATTGATGGGAACAGTTTCAGGGTAGTATCATACAACACTGTTTTTGAAACTCTGGATGACCTGGTGTATGGTGGGCTTGGCTACAAATAAACAAATTGGCCCAGATCATCGGATAGTGGTTGATGTAATTGATATCTGTAAGTGAATGCCCAACGATTAGCAGAATCACACGATCGGTTTCTTGGTTATTGCCGTTCATCATATGTGCGTATCCGACAACACTCTGTCCATTTTTCCTTATACTTGTATACTCCATATGTGTTCGTTCATAACACTCGAGGTTCTGCATCAGAAATATGAATGAACACTGGTGTTAGATAGACCTGTTAACTTCAGATTGATCCCAATTACAAATATGATCAATATGAAGAATTGGATCGACTGCTTAATTTAACCACATAAGTTGAGATCCTCTTGACGTGAACCGTTTGCACGATCTGCAGAGTGAAACTTTTTGGTAGCCCAAGAGTAAGATTGTTTCGCCATTGGTAAAATGTTTGTACGAGGCACTCCAGGTGAGCACAGGATGACGAATCAATTAACACTGTTTGAACTTGACGTTAGTTCACAGTACAGTTTCCAGAAGGGTTTCTCTATTACATCAGAATTAAACTGGAAAATTGATAATAACCATATTGACAATAATCCAACTCAGTATCGATCTAATACATGGAGTCTGGAATGATAGCCAAACAAGAATCGTGGATTATTGCGATCGTAAATTCCCCAAAACACGCTACATTCAATTGCGTTCCGTCAAATTCTCGTAAAAAATGCTCGAATAGAACTGAAATAGAAATGTAATTGGCCAGGTCGGTCCGGCATGCTAATTCAGGTGTTAAATACGAATCTAGATGAGACCTCTATCCCATTACCGGTACACAGCTTCATCATCATCGTCATCATCATCGTACAGGGTTAAACAGAAGGGCAAGCCCCACTGACCACTGCCTTTCTCACCATCTTACATGCTGAATTAGAAAGTATGAGTATACAAGATGGAGAATGCCCTAGTAGCCAACACACGGAATACACAGTCCAATTGTACAAACGCACATCGATCAGTCATTCTGATTCCACAGAAAGTGACCACACGATCGCCACTGTTTACCGTTCGCTGCCATATCCTTCAGTGTCTCTAGCCAACTGGTAGACGGATCTTTTGGACCCCAACCACGAAGACGTGAAGCACCTACTTTTCCTAAGTTTGTTGTACATTTTCTCATTCCTCGCTGCCACGTCATCTGTTGACCTCCACGTGATTTTTGCCACTCCTGAAGAGGAACGGAGAATAGGACACGGTACGGTAGACGTGTGTTTGCCATACGTAACACGTGTCCCAACCAACGAAGTCTACTAAGTTGGATACGCTGTGACAAAAAGTTCCCTGAATTAGTACCCAATACTCGCTTTCTTACCTCATCGTTGCTTACTCGGCTATTCCACCCAATCCTAGCGATACTACATAAACATCGATGGTCGAAAACCTCAAGACGACGAGTATCTTCAGCACGCAGACTCCAAGTTTCGCAACCATACAACAAAACTGAGCGCACTGCAGCACAGTATACATGACCTTTCAACTTCAGTGAAATATCAGGTCGGCGCCACAAGCGCTTCAGTCCAGCGTACGCCCTTCGAGCCTTGGATATCCGCGTGCTCACCTCTACTACTGTGCTCCCATCCGTCGTCACGCAGCTACCGAGGTAGGTGCAGTGGTCGACAACTGACAGCACCTCCCCATCGAGCATCAAGTTCGGAATTGTTGACGTCCAGTCTTGTAACATCACCTTGCACTTTGAAGGTGCAAAGCACATGCCGAATGGAGCTACAGCTCTTGAGAGTCTATCTAGTGCAGGTCGAGCATGTTCCGTGGATTCGAACAAGCAGACAACGTCGTCTGCGCAATCTAGATCACACGGCTTTTCACTATTTCCTAGTTCGACGCCTACATCCTGAAGATTTTGCAGCACACTCTCCATTATTTTGTCCATGACGAAGTTGAACAGGAGTGGAGACAAAGGGCATCCCTGCCGAATACCACTGGTCGTTTCGAACCGACCGGATAGTTCACCGTAATCTCTAACACGGCCAGAAGTAAAAGAATACAATGATCTCAATAAGTTGACGAACTTCTGGGGTATACCTTTTCGATGAAGAGTACTGAAAAGCGCTGTTCGATCAACTGAATGGAAAGCGCCTTTCAAGCCTAAGAAAATCATTATTGTCGGTCGGCGGTGCGTGTGACGCGTTTCAAGTAGTCGGCGAAGAGTAAAAATCTGGTCGATACATCCTCGACCTGGGCGGAATCCAGCCTGCTGTTCGCGGATATTCCTGTCGCGAGCCGGTGTAAGACGATGCGGCAAAATCGAAGCTAATACTTTGGTGACTATCGGAATTGAGCTAATCCTACGATGATTACTACATCCATTGTTTATTCTGTTCTTGAAGATGGGAACAATCAAAGACTCACTCCATATTAACGGAATACGCTCCTCGTTCCCCAATGTCACGGAGCAAAGCGGTAAGTGATTTTATCAAAACATTTCCACCCAGTTTGAAAAGAACTGGAGGAAGTTTGTCAGGACCTTCCGCTTTCTCCGCCTTAGTAATCGAATACATGACTCTACTTCTATCTCCGATGGGGGCTCAAGTGATACCACCCAAGGAGTCACAGTTGTTGACACGGGAGTAACTACACTAGCTTGCGGCCAGCTAAACTGTTCCTTGTAGTACTCGGCCCAACGGTCAAGCCTTTGCTGTTTGCCATGGATGGGTTCCCCATTTCCATCGCAAATCGTTTCACTGACCTGAGTTCGTCGTCCACCGGTGTCACGAATAAGTTTGAACAGTCTCTGACTGTTACCTGAAGCAGCTGCTATTTCCATTTCTTCGGCTACCTTTACCCACCAATTTTCGCGATCTTTCTTAAGGCTTTTCGTAACTTGTTTTTGCAGCTTTCTCTGCATCTTATTCATCTTCCTTCGGTTCGAAAGCTGACGCTTTTGCTCCATTATACTCAGTGACTCTTGCAAGATCCAGTGTTTTTGATGGACAACGGATCTAGGACCACAGGCAAAACCTGCTGCAACGTGCATCGCTTGTTTGATATGAGCCCAATGCTCATCTATATTACTGTTCTCCGTGGATCCTAGCTCATGTGCTAACTTCTGCTGATAACGGATGCGTACTTCGGGATCAGACAAATGTTGCACGGCCAATCGGGTTCGCGGTTTGCGACGATAACCATGGAGCTGGAGAGATAATCGCATTAAAACTAAGGCATGGTCCGACTATAGGTACGTGGACCAGTAAGATCTACAGTTTTGAACAGAACTGCGCCACCGGTAGCTTACGGCGATATGATCAATTTGACTCAAAGTACCTGTAGAGTTAGAGCGCCATGTCGCTGTGCGACGCGAGCTGTGTCGGAAATTTGTGCTAGACAAGAACAACCGATTGTCTGCACAAAACTGGAGAAGCCTATCCCCGTTATCTGTACGCTGAGCAGGTAAAGCACAGCGCCCACCTAAACAGGCATCTGACACACTAGGTTTGCCAACTTGTGCATTGAAGTCACCAGCTAGCACTACAATGTCAGAACCTTTACTAATGCGAGCGAGAGTGGCGAGTTCATCATAGAACTCATCTTTCTGCAAGTTTGAGCTGCAGTCCGTTGGGGCGTACGCCGAGATCACGAACAAATTGCGTTTAACACAACTATCCTTTCGAACGGCAACTGACCCTTGGAGTCTCACAGCACACAAACGACTGTTAACAGAGATCCAGTATAAAAGGGCAGCCTCAGCCTTGTCAGTCAAGACAATTCCTACACCACGTTGACCCGTAGCTCTAGCTGCTTCGTCTCCTGAGGTGCGCAGAATATACCTCGATGAGATACCAGGAGCTGTTAGTTGAATTACACTGCTCGAATCCTGGATACGCGTTTCACTTAAACAGCAGACATCAGTCTTCAGAGAACTTATTGTGAGGGCTAGGCACGCCTTCTGACCGGGCTGCATGAGTGTACGCACATTGGAGGAGCCGAGATTAAGAGGCTGACGAGACGTGAGAAAATGTGGGTTACCAGACAGAGGATTATTCCCGATTCTATTTGACAGTGAATCGTTGCGAGTATCGACCGCGTTATTAGTGGGAGCATTATGGGTGTATAGATCGGCAAAGAGGGATGGTTAGGGACAGAGGATAAAGGTTGAATAAAAGAGAGGGAACTCTGAGCAGTAGCACACTTATCACTACCCATCGCGCTCGATGCAATGGGCAGCGCGGTCCTGATTATCTTGCGCGACGATCGATGCAGTATGGAATTCTTTGTATTCGTGCAGTTCATGGGAGATGTTGGACGGGTACTGCTAGGGTGTCCAGCCACAAAGCAGGAGAACGATTAGGGTCCTCATCCAAAGCCTTTAATTTTAACAAGAACCTATCTGCAAGGCAGTAAGATGGCTTGGTGGAAGCCCATTTGCTTGAATCAATTATTCTTCCACTGATTTTACCGATTGAGTTGCCAGCTCAAATGGACTCCCAGCCTGGGGGACCAGAAAACTGGGCTTTGTCTGACCTCTACCCACTGACCTGTCAGGTATGATTGCATCTCCGGCTTAAAGAAGCCATCCTATATAGCTCTTTTGGGTTATAGAGGCGCGCAAGCCTTCACACCACGTCCAGATGCAGTCTCGTCGTGATGGACACACAGCTTCTCTTCGTATCTATTCACTAGAGTGGCCTCTTCAGCGGTGAAATGGTTGGTCGTACTGGGCCAGATACTATCCATGAAATGGTTAGATAAAATTAAATTTTTTCTCGCCTTCGCGCATTGATCTATCGGACACATTTAAAAATCCGAAACAAAGTAGCCTTTCTTTTTCAGTACATGCTTGCTCAAGAGCGCACTGAAGGGGTATACCCCGTAGCCTCAAACGCCAAAGGCACTATTACGGATTACCGGTAACTTGACACTGTGACTTAGAGTGATGGAGAATGACATAAGGTCCCCATAGGTCCGGTGTGGTAACGAGCCGGAGGACAGTGGATTACTGTCTGTCTCCAAAGTATCCGGTGGTGGCGGAAGTTCAAACCTCTGACCTCCAAGTTGGTAGGCAAACGCTTTAAATTATTCGATCACCAATGGCTCTTTATTCATTGGAGTCTCATAAAACATCACATCTCTCCAAGGTGCGATGTCACAAGAATGAAATAGTGCTCTCCGTTTTCTCCATATTTCAAGGATGGAAGAACAAAGAAATCGATGTCACTGTGAATACCAAAATGAGCACCTAGGATCTGGACACTGGTATGTAATTTTTCAGATAGACTGGTTCGATGTATATAAGAACATACCAGCTTGTAGTGCCGCAACTTGCAGCTTCTTCAGCCCAGTTATAATATCTGAATACAGTTATTCAGAATTATATTCTGAGCCATCGATGAAGCTAGTCGCATTTCTCGACCGTGTCTTTCGCTTCTTGCTAACGGTTTTTTAGAAATGCTGTGTAAAATACACGATTGCTTGTCGTTTTTAGGTTTTGTTCAATGCAGAACTGCCCACCTATCGAATACATGGTGAGAATTCTAGTATTCTGCTCAGTAAACTTGATAATTTTCACATGAACGGCCTCTGATTACATAAACTTCAATGTATCAGCCCCATTTGTGGAAACCCATAAAGCTTCGGAACGCAAGGTGAATAAAATAGTGTCTGATTGAACTGCTGGAATGTTTTGGAAACGCTCTCGCATTTGTTCAGTTGTGTGGGATCTATGCTGCTTTGATAGCCCTTCCAAACCGCCAGTCCATGTGCTTAGTTAACCTTCAACCAATTTACGTGGACTAACCACGCGGCCAATAATTCAGTCGACCTAAGCCTAAATGAACTGTCAATGCGGATTGACTGGGAGCGTTCACGATGTCTCCGTTTCGACCGTCTTTGGTTCATGACAATGACTATTTGATCCCACAAATAAGATCCATCGAAAAAAAACAATTATCCGAAAACCTCCAAGTACTTGCCAACCGAACATTGCAAGCCATCTTATCATACCACCATGTTATGAATCCTGACTACCCAATCCGGACGGAGTAAAGCTGTAAAATACCGAGCGTGTCCTCAGGTTGAGGATGGGAAAACAGCCGATCCCGTGATTTCGCAGGTAACGTAACCTCACCGAATTAACGATCATGGACAACACCGACAATGCTCGAGATAGTGATGGGATTTCTGCTTGGCTAGTCTTCTCCAATCTAAGATGACACAAATTTGTGACAGTACCGCGACGTGCCAGGTGGCCCGCCACTAAATAAGACTATAGCCCATGTTCGTGTTCTACTCAGCCAACAAGGTTTTCAGAAGAGGCGAATGAACCACACATTTGACCACGGGCTCATCTGAACCAAAGCTGCTGCCTTACATGACGGGCTTGGTTGTGCAAACACTAGAGGTGCATCCTCGAATAAAACGGCTTCTGTGAACTGGGTAACCGAGTAGTATAACAGCCCACAACGCATTCAACCATGGAAGAAATGACTAATCCGACGACTGCTCTTAATACTGTGTCTTACTTTCACCCTACTTTTATGGTTGTTGTTGTAGAGTTGGCACCATGCTTGAACTCAAGCGCATATATATATATATATATATATATATATATATATATATATATATATATATATATATATATATATAAATGAGAAGTTACTATGATCCACTGTTAGTTCACAGCCAAAAGCTTCGAGAAAATCTTGCTGAAGTAAAGATATATGACCAATGGATAAGGTATGTCCCATTCAAACAAATATTACTTAGATTGTGTGCCCGAACATGAACCGAATATGTTCACAGCTAAACACACTGAATGTTCCCCTGAAGTGCATATAAGTTGATAAATGCTCATACGTATCTGGAGAGGTGAGTTGCTTGATCGACTGATATTGGTCACTTTCACCTGCCAAACTCATATTGCTCCAATTCTGGGATAGTATGTGGTTATCTGATCACTCGTCAGACTATATGAGAGAAGATGAAGAGATAGCATGTGAAATAGGATTGCTGATGTTGGTGCCATTAGCAGCTGACTGTAATATTCAAATCCCACTATAGCTTTCCTAGTCAATTTCTATTTGGAGAAGCGAGTGAAGCATCCACGGAAATTCTGAATAGCTGGAAAGAACCTTAACCATCTATTTTCCATTATTATTCTCTATGTGATTTGTACCAAGTTTTCGAAACAGATCTATTTTTGGGGTCTACATCAAGTCAAAGTTTGGCTTTGAAAAGTGTTGCTTGAAGTCGAGGGAAGTTCCCGAAGGAACACATCACTGCATTGCCTTGCCGTCGTACTACTGGCGAAAAACTACGACCGTTAGTCATCGACTGTGCAAAAACAGCAAGAAAACAGGGGTGATGGTTGTGCTTACTAACAGGAAAAAGCTGAGTCGGTACGTCCAAAACCTAACCAAGTAATGCAAAGTGGGCTAACAAATTTATTGCGCTACCTTACGCAACTATAGGGTACTCTGTACACCTATCGCTTTACAGTTTACAAACTGGAAATTTCCCTTCTTCTTTAAATCAGATATCCTTAGATTTTTTTGCTACGTGCTTCTTTTTCCGTGGGATATTGATTTTCAAATTTGCGTGAGTTTCACAGTTGTCTCGAAATCACTTCATGGAAATCTTACAGACAGGACATTGCGCACCTAGGGACATTTTGATCTTCCTCGTGAGGGTCCCTTTTTGAGGGGTTTCACGACTTGCCAGCAAAGTATCTTTTGGAACAGCTTCATCCTAATCAAAGGTTGTTGGCCATGATTAAATTTACTCTCGGTGAAATGGAACCTTGGTGATTTGAGCCCATCCAATTGGTAAAGATCGGTGATCTTAATGGGAGATTCGAACAAACGCGAGCGAGTGTTATCAACTTATCAATGGGTAGTCCTTAGCCGGCAGATTAGATACCATGCTTTTACCTTTTTGAGTATTCTGTTGTTTGCAGAAATCCTTCGAATCAAGTTTTTCCAACCGTGCATTGTCCCGTTTGGCTGTGGACTTCCAGTTCATTCACAGGGCTCAAAGTCGATACTTTGTCTCAGTAACACTACTGTATAAATTGCTGTTTTTTGTACACGTGTTTGTGTAGTACACAGTGGTCGAGACTTTAAAGTTGTTCATCACAGAAAGGTTCTACAACGGATCGACGGTGGTAAATTTTAGAGCATGAATAAATGATTCTTCTTAGTAGAAGAGTATTGTGTACTATCTTTCGGTAATTCAGTTCCAGGCTGGCGTCAAACCTGAACCTCTAGTTTCGGCACAACATAGTTTGCACTCAGACCGGCTCGAAAAGTTACAGTAAGAGCCCTTTCTGGATTTCGACTCAGCTCGATTCATTGGATGCGTTTGATGTACAAAAAAATCACTTAGATTCAGCCAGTTTTTTTAATAATTCCGAAATTATGGCAAAATTTTATTATTCAGTAACACAGCGAAGTCAAAATCTTTGGTAGGTTGTCGACATTTCGGGACTGGTTTTACAAGCGAATGAAACTGATTCCTGTTTTGTTCGGTAGTGAAACCAGCCTTGAAAGAGGTTACCTGTGGTGGCCGAAATGTCGACAACCTACCAAAGATTTCAACTACGTTGTGTTAAGGAACAATAGAATTTTACCATAATATTTCATATGTAGCATCGATTTTTCGATACCCTTCGAACCGATCTCGGTGCTGATACAATAATTTCGAAAGTAGTCCAGTTTCTCGGCGCCCTGTAGTTCCGGTGGGTAGTCAATGAGGATTTCATTTCTGAAAACAGTCGGTCATGTAGTGTAGATGTACAAAAAAACAGTTGGAAGCCAACCCGGATAGACTTGTGATTAAGTTGTTCGATACACAATCCTTCACCCCTGGTTCGAGTCCCCGTGGTGGCTCGGTGGATGTGCAGTGCTGATGATTCCCAACAAGGATGAAACAGCTGTACAGTGCTTCCATGGTTTTCAAGGGTGAGTTGAGCGTTCAAGCTGCATGATGAATCATATTATATACAAATCTAATCTCCTACTACTCATTTGCAAATTTAATATTCACGCGGGGGGCCAGAGTCTAATAAGTAAGGGAGAATACATTTCCATATTTCGCCACCAATTTATTTTGATGTCCATTGGATCTCGTTAAGCCATGTACTGTTCCTTCCACTGAGAAGTGGGCGAGAAGACTAGTTCTATGTTTAAACTCAGAATATTGGTTGTGTACCATTGGAATAGCGGTTGCAGAATATTGGGCTTTCATTTCCGTGAGTGGCTTACGCCTGTCTGATGAGCTCTTTGAGCATTTGTCCGACCAAGCGGAAGGTCGTCGTTTCCATTTCGGCTCGTGGGGTGAGATTTTTGGATACAAAAAATGCCAGTAGTTATTCCAAAATCTACAATCATTTTTGACCACATTTGCCGTATTGTTCCCCTGCACTGGTGATTGTTTCAGTGTGGTTTTTGTTTTTTTCAATCGTTCGTTTTATTGGCTGTTATCAAAAGGATGCAGAGTTTGACTTAGTTTGGGTATGGACAACATATGTTTACCCCGTGACTCATCGTGGGTGCACTGTGTAGTTATTCGGAGCATATTGCATGCGAGAATTGGTACTGATAGCAGTTTCATTGCTTAAAACCTAAAAGAGGTAGACTTCGAAACTGCATGTTATTTCTCCGTCTGCCTCCTTCGAATATCCTTACTACAACAACTTACTGGCCACCCGTAATGCAAATCAGCCGCTGAAAAAGGGCAAACAGGCGGGTCATCTAATCAGTTTGTACCAGTGAATTTCTGGGTGCTTTATTATATATATATATATATATATATATATATATATATATATATATATATATATATATATATATATTGCGGACCTCGTCTCCAGATGGCTAATCTTAACTGAACCAGTATAATGATGCCAAGACTGGTTCGATTTTTCGTGGGCCACTGGGAAAAACATGGATCAATTTTTTGACGGATAGGAGCATATGCCTTTGAGCGACAAAATGTTTTCTTGAAATGGCTAAAGTCCACGGAAGCCTTCTTATACCTGACACAACAATTGTGTTATGCACATTCACTGAAATGCTAATCGCTTTTACTTGTCTTTTTCAGAGGAACAAATGCGTGTTGGTTTTATACCGCTCTGATAAGGTCATCTGGTTGTTTCCTGACATCACGACGGACGAAAACTTACTTACTTAACAGACGTTATGGAATCCTTCAGGAATTAAGCCTGTACGATAGTATTCATCAGTAGATCAATTGATAGCATTATGTCAAGCTTCGGTCATGACGAAATGAAATCGGTTACCTTGGTGAGTTGATCAGTTGTAACCAGATGCTCCGTCACAATACTACCTTCCTCCTAGGTGACGCAATCCATGGAGCAATGAGATCTCTTCTTAGAATGCGGAAGAATATCTCAAACAATAAAATATCTACAATATCAAGAAGCAAATACATCAAATGGGTGTTTGAAAGGTTAGTAGTTTCGTGAGCCTAAAAGCCACGAAAGCAGTTTATGGAACACCGATAACATGGATCAATTAGTGGTCTTCCTTTTGCCTATATATAGGTGAATGGTTCTACAATTTTCCTTAAGAAGCTTGGAAAGGTAACATTTCTGGAAACATCTCTCTTAGAATTTGGTAATGTTCTGTTTGCCCTTAGTAGCAAACACGGGGAAGAACGGTATACATTTTGTTTCTGAGCCCTGTCACGTGTCTCACATTTGCATAGATGAACGTGGGTGGACCATGGGAGATACGAAGCTGCAACAAGCACTCGGTTATTGTGAGTGCAAAGTGGCTGGTATTTTGGCATCAAACTGAACGGTTTTGGTTAATGGAATAGGTGGTAATGACTGGTGTGTGTAAAAGGTGGGACTACATGAAAGGAAAGGACAAGTGTCAAAACTAAAGGTGAGATGCGAAGTGTGCACACACGAAGCTACCAAACACTCCGGTGGTACACCCAAGGTAAAAACGACTGCTTCACCCGGATACTGAACTTACGAATAAGTGACTGTCTTCTTCCGGTTTCGTTGCAAATGACAAGGCCAAAGCTATAAAACACAACCCTGTGGCATCTGATTGATAGTGAAAGGTAAGTCAGTCCAAAGAGGACTTCCAGACTGGTCATAGAGACATCCACCATTCGAAACAAGGAACTACGTAAGCGGATTCACATTACGATTGGAACTGTCGACGTCCGTGATTGAAGCCCGAACTCCGTAGGCAACACAAACTCATAGCTAGCTTTGTTGTTGTTGATGTTGTTTTCGTTGTCCCCTTGACCGAAATGTGGAAGCCCTCAGTAATTTCGTTTTACAAGCTACCCACACCACACCTTCTGTTCTTACACTTGTCTCTCTCTATCTCACTCAAAATCATAACTTTTACATACTCGTCCACCGGCACGTATTCCATGAACCATAACTTTCTAGTCTGTCAGAATGCGGATCCAGTGCATCCTTACTGATTAAAGCAAACGCGCAACTGTTCACCGAACAGCCAATGCAAAGTATATAAATGTCTGGAAGGACATGTTGAGAGAGGAAAATCGTGTATAATCAGCTCCCTTCGGGAACTTCGTAGCCTATTCTGTCATTTTTGCCTTGACCACATAAGGCAATATAAAGAAACCCCACATTTTCAGCTTTTAGGAGATCTTTCAAGGTCAGCCAAGGTTTAGGCGTTCTCTAGAAAAGTAAACCAATAGTCATATCCTGAATTAGAATCTGAATATTTAAACACACGTTCTCCGAGAAAAACGTGGAAAGTAAAGCAGTATCAACAATTTGTCCTTTTTGTGGTTGGTACAAATTTGTCGAGCACAGCAGAACATTGCGCGTTTTAAACTGCTCCATGGAGGATAACAAAGACCGGACGAGATGTGAAACAGTTGTCATCATAGGATTCAGACTAAGACATGCAGTTCTCTCTTCTATTTAACATAAAATACCCTTTTTAACTATGTTAGATCAGGGCCTTGGCAAAGCTCCGGAATCTTGCATTTATTCTCCAACAAATAACACAAAAAGCGATAGTTCAATAAAGTGGCCACTGTATCACCAAGATGGGGTGGATTACTGTTGACAACGGAGCCTTATGGTTGAAAACATTGCCCACATGTCCTTAATCCGACCTTAACTGAACTACAAAGTGTTTAATCTAGTTAGGTATAAGTTGTGCCATTCGCTGGCGGCGCAGCCACTCTGTTAGATCCACGAACGTGACTCCACCTCTTAACTAGTATTTGATAAGTTCATTTTATTTGGCTTTCAGAGGTGTAAAAATATTTCATCGGAGATCTAAATGTCCTCGTCGTTCGATGAACCCTACGGATGCCAGTTGTATGGTAAGTTCGAAGGTCACCTGATTCAAGCTGTTTTTCAAGGAAACAATGTAGGTCATCATCCTTCAAAGGAAAATAATGCTTGACTTTGGGTGCTACCTCAGTGTTTTTTCGGGCAACTTTTGGTCTGCTATGACGTTCTGTAAATGTCGTCGGGTGAGAGTAAATGGTCAAAACCTTTATAAGATCTTGTACATTTCGATTAATCCAGCTTTCCACGCAAATACGCTGAGCTTCATCGAAAGTTGTCCGGAGTAGGTCATGGTCATACTTTAGGGGCACAAACCTTTCGAGGTGTGGGTTGGTCTCGCCGAGGGTTCTTTCCATGAGAGGTTCGCACAATCGTTCCGTTGTCTCCCCTGGTGAAGCTGACGTCAAAATTTTCAATGAATTTTTGATTTTCTTCACCATAAGATGAACAGTTTGATGTGGGTGAAGCGGTTCCTCAGTGATCACTTTCTTTGGGTTATTTCTGGTATTTCTCTAGTAATTTGTCCAAATAAATTATGTTTCATGATGTTTCCCACTTTTTCCTTAAATAAGCCACTAATAGGTCTGTCAGGACTAGACCCAAAGTGCATCCCTTTGCCGATCTTTAGACACGCCTACAAGCATTTTCCTGGAATGAAAAGGTTGTCTTTACCGTACTACTTAATAATTCTTGTTAAAGAAACGTGACCAGTAAGCGTAGGCTAACTAATCTTAATTCGATAGATTTGATAATGGTTCTTATAAGTAGTCGAATCAAAATATTTGCAAATGTTTTGAGTAAAAAATGTGGCCGGAAGTTTCTATTTTACTTTTGTGTGCTCCAACTTTTTCATTCTAAAGAAACCACCGTGTACAGTGTTCACGACTATTGGTCTGTGCCTCGGTAGCTCGCAGGTTAGATCGTCGGTACTATAAACAACTTGTTGTGAGTTTCTTCTTTCCTGCGGCAACTGCTTTGACCGGCTATGGTCAAACGGTCATCATCGTATGCCTTGAACTCCGGTGCATCGGGGTTCGATTCTTCCAACGGTCATTCCCGCATTCCCCAGCATTTGGTTGGCTGCAGCCTCTTGCTGCAAATATTGCATTAGGTCTTCTTCGTACACCAAACGAGGAAAGAAAAAAACAATATTCCTATAATAATTTTCACTGGCAGGTTAGATTATTTTCCAAACCGTTTCACCAGCTCATGTAGCAAAAGATCAGCCTCTGCTAATGTTGATCTAATTCGCACTTCTGATTTGGGTAGCTTCAGCAACCCCGGGAGTTACGGATTTTGGGTCTTCTGGGTTTTAGTTCGTTAGCTCAGTTGTGTTCGAAAAAGTGACTTTCTTGCAGACATTTTACTTCATCACGTGTTCTTTGTTTTACATTTGATATGTCATCGCTGTTTTTTGGCAAAATCACACACACACACTCACTTGTGCTGATCATCGAGAGTACTTTTCATCTTTTGCCGATGAAAATCTCGATCCCTAAGCAAGACTTCGGATGCTTCCTCAATGTCTTGTATACAGTAAAGGCAAACTACACCGTTTTGCATTCCGTTACATATATGGAAGACAAAATGTTCCACAGAAAAACTATGCTATGTGAGTGGCTTAAGATGTCTGGCTTTTAAGTCATGTCCATAGGAGTCCAAAATGCAACAACCTGGGTAGTTTGACCGGGTGGCTGAAGAGAAACTATCTAGAAATACAATCAGATGTTCGAATGAAGTGTCTAGGTTTAACTTCACAAGGTACTGAACCGAATAACAAGATCAGATACTGTTTTGCTTGTCCGTCAATCAGAATGAAATCTTTCAGTCTGACTCAACACAAGGACACTCGTCTCAAACGAGGGTGCAGAACACCCAGAATTCCAAGACTAGTTGTATCACTCGTTCTTTGAATCCTATCTTATACCTTACCATAGGGAAAGTCCTCTGGCATACCTCTAGATACATTCTTTCTAAGGCGAATAACAAGCTGACTTTATAACCTCCAGAGAGTGACCTTATGTTATCCTACACGTGGCTTTGTGCAGGAGATCCTCAAGTTGATTCAAAGCCCTTACCTGTTTGCCATGGCTCAATGACTGACCTTTCTAAAGCTTTTCACGCCACAAATAGTGCGTTTCCAGCCGGGATGAAGAGAGAGATTGGCGCATTTCCGACCGACAATTAGCGTGGAAACGAATGGCCTTTTGGTCATGGGCTAAAATGCAAACCTGAGGACGGAATCGTACGGAAATATGCAAAGTTTTAAAGTCGGTCAAAATTTGTATGAATATATGTGAATGCGCAACTCTGGAGTGATCTGTCATTTTATTGTCAGTTTCAAAATTTCCCTTTATTCAACTCAAGCTATCATAACTTATGGCTTTTCTTTAAGCCCAAACATATTCGACAGTCAGCAACTCACTTGGATTTATTCTAGTTCAACCGGAAAGCAGGTTATCTGTGCTAGTCCATCATAATCTTAGATAGATTATTTTTCGTGACTTACGTACAATTGAGGGGAGAGAATGGTTAGTGGGAAGAAAATTTTTTTTCCAGCTTATAATCTGTTCAATATAATGTTGGGTTTAGTTCAACTGGCACCGATTTAGGTTAAAAACACCCTCGATCACACGTGGTCACTCTACGAAATAAGAAGTCCAGCGAATCACGTGATCAAGCGAAGTACCAATGCAGTCAATTGGGCAAAGAAGCAACCCAGTTGATCCCGTGCGGGGGCGTTACTCAATCATCTTATGTTTTTGCTCTAATAATTCACTAGTCCACGAAGACATACTTTCCCGAGGTTGCGTGCCGATGCAATTTGGTTTCTCACAGCAGGACTGGTGCGATAGGAATCTCAAAGCCAACAACGTGCACTGGACCATCGCTTAGAAAACAGCGAGTAAAAATGAGGTTTACCACATTCCATGGTTAACAACACAAATAGACTCAAATATGATATCATTTAATTGGAGCTTCAGTGCAGAGCTTTTGAGGGTCACGGGAATCAATGCTAATGGCTTTGTATGCAAACAACGAATAATATTAAAAGACTAATCATAAAGTTGCATATTATCAAATAATTCCTCACTCAGTAGCCAAGCTTAACCCACCACAGAAAACCATGAAACCATTGTTTCATTGTGTTATCCCTTCTAGGAATCATCAGCAGTGCACATCCACCGAGCTCTCACTGAGTTACTGTATGATGAATCGTCCAATAGTCAAATCAGATATCCTACTACTCAAATATTGCATGTTTCACTGCCGGATATTACATTTTTGTGATCCTCCCGTTATGTTTTCACTGGAGAATCAGGTCATCGTCAACAGACGTCTGCAGTTGATGAATGAATGAAATCTTCTCTTACTCTGGTAAAGTTAATTTTTGATTTCATTTTTCTCTTGAATGAACTATACTGTCAATCCACAGAGGGCCTTCCATCCCATGTACGTGATCCAACTAAAAAAATCATGCTTGTACTTATGAAGAACAGTTATTGTCACTGAGGGCAGTGGAAAATAAGCATTAGATAACTTGACCAAGTAATATACAGTGTTTGTTTGGATGATTGTCCTTTGGACACCACCTTTCAAGCACAAACCTCAGGTCATCCGACCAGGGGGGGGGGGGTGGCGCAGTGGTAACACATACGGAGGATGAGCACCACTGATGGGTTCTAATGGGAGCAATACTCGAGTCTGGTGTCTCCGAGTGCGGTGTTGATCAGATGACCTGAGGTTTGTATATGAAGGGTAGACTCCGAAGAATAGTCATTCAAGCAAGGATTTATCAGTCCCACGCATTACTAGCAAGTAACAGCTACTACACCAGTTGCTGGAGGTTTCTGTGCGAACCATACTTCGTGACTGCCAACATCACAGAAGAGATTTTTCTTTGGTGGCTCATTACCGGTTTCTTTACTCAGCCGGGCTGTGAGGCATAAAACCAGAACAGGAAAGTGTCCAAAGTACCCATGAAAGCGCTCCTACCGGTCTGACACAGAAACTGATTGTCGTTGCTCGCCTGTTCCGTCTTCGCTGGTGCTTTAATTATCGATCAGCTTTTCGGATGCAGTCCTTAGACCCATACACCTAAAGGAGCAATCCAAATGGGAAGGGAACAGCAGTCTTTGGGCTAGGGACTGCCAAGCTTAGGGTGGAGAAAGTTTCTCAACAAAGTGCAGTTGCTTCAGCCGCCGTCTTTGGGTCACGGAGGTACGCACGCCGTCACACCACATCACTTCACCTGTACTCCCCGCGTTTCGCTGTGAACTGTTTTGAACGAAACCCCTGAGCCGTCAAATTTGATATACCTGTGTTAATACGCCACGGTATTATTCACGCTCATGAATTCTAAACACGTCCTAGATAAATCGTTTTATCACGCTCAATACGTCCAAGCATGTGCAGAATGCGTTAAACTCAACCCTGGAAGAAAGACAAAAATAAACTGTTGATTATTTCATTGGTAACGACTAGATCACAAATTTCCTTGATTGTTCCTTATAATGTTCCGAGTTGATCTCATGGTCTATTTTCCCCACTGATCGAGGATGAAAAACGTCAACCGGTGCGTAGTGTCAAGAAGTTCCTATCCGAACAGGCTTACCAGACATCTCCAAACGGTTTCAAGTAGGAACTGAGAACAGGCCAGTCCATGGTCTTGATGTTACTGAGCAGTAGCCGCATTCAGGTGATTTTATCGAAATACCACCTTATGTATCCTCGTTGTCATGTGGAATGAACAAGGACATAGACTGATTCTTTAGAATCAAAGAGAGGAGAAATTCATTTAGTGTTCTCATGTAGGAATCAAACGTCTGCTTCCCTTCTAGAACCTCTAGTTGAGAATGTTTTTAAAAATTGGGCTTGGAATCTTCACTACGTAGGCTTGACAACTAGAGTCCAGCTGGCAAATCCCGAAGTCTTTTCAGCGGTCACTGAATCCAGTAAAAGCTGCAAAAGTTAGACTTTTTCCCATCTCTAAATATCATAAACTTACACGCAGTATTCTAAGCGGTGTGATTTGTGGCCTATTCTCTTTTATCCTGAACACCGTGATCGGTTATTCCAGACGTTGATATCATCTTTTCGTGATACATATTAGGTTTAGCTTGCTGGTTGTTTTGTACACGCCGAAGTCATTCGTGCCCTTTCAAGCACCTTTGTAGTTTTAAAGAACTTGTATAAAGCTCGAAACACCACACAGGGGTCTTACCATCACCTTCTCGGAGATTCTTTTTCGAGTCCCACTTTTTTTCGTAGCAACGATGTGATCTGGGCCCTTCAAAAAGTTGGACATAAATCCTGATGATTTGTAAATCTTCTTAGAATTCTGGTTTGTGCCTACTACCTAGTCATTCTATTCTAGTATTCTTCATTGTTCTAACTTAGAGTCTTAGACTTCACGGCATTCTTTTCTTTAGATAGATGTGTAGTCCTTACTTCGAACGAGAATGTATAGCCAGAGTGAACTCCATTCACGAAACACGTGACCTGAAATCTGTCCAATAACACCAGATCAGGAATCTCTGAGTACTGGAAATAATAGATTGATGACAAAGTCCACAGTATCTCGAAACCAGCAGGTTGTTCTTCTACCAATAATTCAGGTACGTAGCACCCTTTAAGGCAGGTTTTCCGAGGTAAACTTATTTAAATGGATCAAGTCCAAAATCCATGGGTGTATTCATTTCATCGAACACAGGTGGTCACTTGTTAAATTGGTGAAGAAACTGATTTAATTAGCGAATCGTTTTGGCCATCAATTTGTATGACCTAATTTGAGACAAATAAGACCAATGAAATGGAACTTGTAATAAGAGTCCCTTAAAGAACCTTACGCTAGCGACCTCTAGGTCACAAATGCATTACACCGGTTGTTGTGGGATTCATTTAAACACAGTCAACAAAACCCTACATAAAAAGAATCATCAGATTCAAAAAGCAAGTTACTCGGTCTCTCACGAAAGTCCAATCATACTGAACGGAGATGAATGTCTTTTAACCGTGGATGCATCCATTCATTTGTCGGAATATTTTAGAAAAGCGAAACCATGTTCGCTTCAAAGGTTTGGATTTCACATTGACCTCCTAACAGCCCAATGTGAATGTTTGTCAATTAATTATCGGTTTTGGTGAAGGAAGGGGATGCACTTTCTCGCAATGAACTTTCAAAGAAGAACGATCCAAGAAATGGAACACGAGACAACTAACGTCCTCATAGCTCGGTTGATGGACTGTATACCGATGAACTACATAGACTTGGGAAATTAGGGGGTAATTTTTCGTGTGAACTATCAGCTTTTATTTCCCTGTTTACGATTCCCCTTCTCTCATGAAGGCGAACCGAAAGCGTTCCAAAAATAACAAATCTATTGAACCTATAGTGCTTTTTCCCCATTGAGAGGGAAGATAATTACTGGCCACGAAGTGTTAGGTGTAATGTTTGTACCATTTTACCACGTTTTACGTATGGATAGCATTTCAAAATCCTGCGACCTGTCACCTGCACAATGATGTCTCACTTAAAAATTCAAATGTTGAACCAAACTGTTTGGCCTTATTGCTAACTGTTTGAAATTATAAACGTGTACGCCGAATCGGAGCCGAACCCATTGGAGGATTTGGTGTGTGTGAATTGCCACTGATCCTTAGGAGAACTGAGAGAACCAGAGGATAAGTTGTATGCCAGCCAGATTGCATTTTGTCGATAAAAAGCACAAACTAACCGGATTTTTTAAGTTACATCCATTTTTCATTCTGCTTTCTTATTATAAAGGACCGAAATTATTCTACTTGTCCAAATTTTTACCGACTCTTGATCATTTTGCAACTGAAAACAGACTGTATAGTCTGAGTATCATTCACGTGGTACTGGTGAGTTCCTAATAGAAACCAGTGCTTGCATCCGAAAAGCGGTCGATTACCACCCGCAACTCTCGTTCTTTCCGGATTGTTTTTTGGATGAGACTATATAGTCCTTGAATGTGAGACACAAAGCAATAAATAATCCCGAGGGGGTGATTGAAAGAACGATAATTTCGCAAACAACCTATTTTTTAGTGCTTCGTGTTCTGATCAGTTACAGAAAATGGCTGTTAATGATCACCAATTACGCGGTCAGCTCCACTCCTCATCCTAGACTACCTCCTTTTAAACACGTTATCTTCTTGATATAAGCACCCAATATTCCCACATTTCAACACGGTTCCCTGAATTATATAATGTACTGTAATTGATCAGCAGATGAAGCACATATATATGGAGCTACAGTCCTAGGCTGGTGTGATTTAGTTCTCATTCCCCACCGAGAGGTAGCGAATCCTGGCATAAAGGTTACTTCGATATATGTCATATAACTTGTACGAACTGAAAACACGTTTTTCTATTAGCATTGTAAAAGTCAGCGCTGCTTGAAGAATCATTATACCAACAGTGTACGCTGTACATATTACTTACTTATTTTACACAACTGTCTAGTGACTGTAGTGTGACGCTTTTTCTTGTCGGTGCTTTTCGGCTGGAGGGTTTTGCTGTTGCTCTGACTGGGTGAAAATTCGCTCCCCTAGGGCAATGCTTTTCTTATATCCTGGGGAACTTCATATCTATTCAAACATTTCTAGAGTTCATTGATGGGACCATGTGTTTATTTCCAAGTCCATTGGGAGTGATGTCCGTTTAAATCTAACACTTATGTGCCCACGCATTTTGGTGGCCACGTGGGACCACTACATTTCGTTGCTCTTGAAAATTACCAGGGTAAGCTTTCTTTATTCTGTTTTCTAATTTGTATCCATTATAGAATTGAAGGAATACTGATACTGCTGGATGCAAGCAATTTGTTTGCCCTTGCCAATCGAATGCGTAGAAAATATCCTTCTGTGTATGATACGCACACCGCTGAAAAATCATTAACTCTCTTGGAATTGTGTGGCTAATGCAGTTTTCAGTAAACTTTAATGTGCCTAGAAAGGCGAGTTTTTCGTCTTGATAAATACAGCTTCACTAGAGGCTACCGTTTATTTAGTTTGGTTGCTTGATCACACTTTGATTGACCGGATCAGGTCATTTTGATGACCTGTTGAAAGCGTGTTTTTGCACTAGACGATACTGGACGTCTTGTCGTAATTTTTTGTTCGGCCCACTTAAGTCATTGTGTGCAAACGCCATCCTGGGATATGCTCAGTCTCTTATTGAGCCAAGTGTCAGTCTGTTCTGCCTTTATGAGTACTATCTCGACGGCGAGAAGTGATACACAACATATTGCAACAAAAAAAGCACGACGGGTGAGTTATGTCAGAAAATCAAGTCAAGTCGGTAAAACATGTACAACCGTTTATGCAGTTTCTTTTTCAGACCGCGGTGTAGCAACATCGGTCCTCCGGCAGTCCCAGTATTTCAACTCAGTTCTGGCCAGCAGCCTGCTGATATTAGGCTGATTCTTTTGACCGCCATTTCTCTTCCGTTTGTTCGATTGATTCGGTTGAGTGCCTAATTGGCTACTCCTCACGTGGGCTGTCATGCTAATTCCCTCAGATTGCATTGGATTTTCATCTACGAGTTCACACACACCACTTTTCTCCTGTTACGAGAAGCTTTCGATGTACTCGCCGTCTTTTCTATGGTCTGTATCTCCCAACTGGTTGGCTCGATCGGTTTGATACTCGCCTCGTTATGTTGCCACAGCATTCCCCGATTCAAAATGAGGCGTTCAGAGAAATGTGAATGTCAGAGTGATCGAGGAACCTCAGTCCTCTAGTGGTCTGCGTAAAGCATTGCTAGGCTGACAAATACGTTTGGCTTACAGCGGAGCTCAAATTACAACAAATGACAAGTGTTTTATAACATATCACATGGTGCATTGGTTTTTCGACAAACTCTAAATGGATGTGGAACCTGGTACATTACAACGAAAAGGATTAAAGTGATGGTCTTTACATCAAGGATTGCTTTCATTCCCCATCAAAGTGAGGCCTGTTTTGCGTAAAGTTCAGTTAACTTCACCGGATTACTACTGAACGAAAGGGTTTTCTCGATGAAATTGTTTCTTCCTTCGGCAGTTCATCGCGAGCAAAATTTTTTCGGACCGTTTGGAAAATATTCTGACCGAATAGCAGGTGTGAACAACCTAAAGGAAACTAGAGAACCACGTATAACGTCGGCTCCGTGTTGCTTTTCTGTGAATTGCCCGTTGCAGTATACCTTCCGGACTCCATGCCATTGAAATTTTCAAGCAGGGCACACTGATGCTGAATTCTTTTGCTTAAAAAACAGATAAACTAAGATGAACAGAAAAGAAAATAGTAAAGAAGTGAATCAACTCGTCATAACTTGAAATCAATAAAATACCATCACAATAGTGTTTGTGCATGGGAAACTGGTCAACGTGGTCGGAAAACTGGCTTCTGATCATCCCCAGAAAATTATCCATCAGTGTGGGACATAGGGGGACTTGCCATCGAACATATGGTCAATCTGTCCATAGGCTTTTCCCTCGAATTCAAAACGGACACATTTTGTGCACAAAAGACTAAAGTCTTTTGGTATTCAGTAGGGATCGTCAGCCCAAAGTAGCTAGGTGAAATGTCATCGCAATTGTAGTCATCAGCTCCTTGTCGGGGTATTCTGGTAAAAGAGACTCAAAGTCCATTTGATGCATTTTGTGCTTTTTACTATGGTGCTGTTAAAACCTTTCGCCATTTCAAATGAGTCACAGACTGGGTATGGAGCTGTTTTAAATAAACCAGGTCTGTTGAGAGCGTAACTTTTGGGCGAGCGGGATACAAAGTTAAAGGAGTCTACAAAACAAAGCCCAGAAGGGCTGAAGGCAGCTGGGACAGTGACGAAGTAGTGGAAGTCAATCATAAGGGCGTTATAAATGGCCCGTCGGGTGTGAATAACGACTGGCCGTACAGCGATTGCTCATTTGGTAGAGCTTCTGCTCGGTGGGCAGAGAGTGGCTGATCCTATTCCGGCTCACGGCGTTAGACTTTTCAATGTGAGAAATCCAAGTGGATTTACCATTGCATAAGATTCAGGCTCCTTATGTCAACACTACATTCTATGAGTTGTCTCATTCACGTGCTATCAAGATTTGGTACATCTAACTACTGAATGGTTTGCTAGTAGTTTGACTATTATAGGGTATTTCGTATGCACTCATAGCCGAAATTCCTCGGACAAATAATTGGCTTCACACAAGACCTCTCCTTGTTTTTAGATAGCGTATATTTGTACATGGTTGAAATATAAAAACTGTATAGCCTGATATTTTTACCGATCATACTGCGTTGACTATCGGGAAACTGGAATTACGTGACTTTGGGTAACATGAAAAATTAGCCTAAGGCTTATCAGTCCCACTAACGCTAGTAAGAAGAGTCTTCCGGTTTCGAGCTATCTTCAGTAATTAGTACAAAAATGGTCAGTTACGGCGGTCATAAGCAAATCCTGGCCCGAGCGTTCACTGGTCCACCTGTTGTTCATGGTCAGCTCTTCTGAGTGGTTAGTCTGGTAACAGACCCAGTTGGCTGATTCGGCTCAGATGACAGTTGGCACCTAATTGGCTCTTCGGTTCGCCTTGATAGCTTCAACCTTGTCCTTGGTTCAGGACAGGCGACGAGGTGCTTGCTGGTTTCCAAGCCATCTTGATTTATGATAAACAATTCCGGCCATCTGTTGACAATGTACAAGCCCATTCCGTTACACTGGCTAAAGCTGGAGAAATCAAAGTAGAATTACCTAAGGTTTTTTGCACCATTGTAAAGCAGATTTTAATCCCTTCAGAGAGGTTTTTTGGTAAGTTATCGAATATAGTTTTTGTTCACAGAAGGAAGCGAAGAGCAATACAAAATAAATTACGGAAATGCTGTATTACCCGCGGCTCAACAGCAAGTTTTGCTATTGATGATATTCTCACTGGAGATAGCTTCGGCTTTTTTCCGATTCATGACAAAGAATTCAGGGTCATATGACTGTGTAATACAATATGTATTCATACAGTCACTACAATGGTGAATAGAAAAGCCCTTTGTGGCTTTGCCAATAAGATAAAAGTAGTACTTCGAACAGCATGGTATAAGTTTGTATGTTAACAAATGCCCCTTGTAATATAGCTTTGAGAAGGGCTATCCACGGTAACCGAAAAATTGTCGTATTAAATCTACCAACAACGCTGTTTTATCAGCATTATGACTTTCACAAATGCCTCTCATGTTTCTTTCTTCTGTTCCTATCCCCCAATATTTTCGGCTTATTGGGGTTACAACACTACCAAGGCCGTCGAATTACGTCACTTACTTTATCAAACGCTAAGTGGCTGAATAATGCACTGTTTAGGCTATAAACGTCAGATGCCAGTGTCCTTCATCAGTGCTTCCAGAGGACAGCCCAGTGATATTTTTTCGGTTGGCACTATTCGCAATCAACACTTAGCTACCACTAGCGTTATCAGTAGCCACGTGCAAATTCGAACCTTCTTGGACATTACGGTTATCGATCGCGGGTTGCGATTAAGTCACACGAAAAATGATGGGTTTCCAAACGTTTCACCGTTCAAGCCACTGTTTGCGGATACCTTTTGCAATAACTTTAAGGGGTACTTCTCCACAACATTTGTAAACCTGAGCATTTCAGTGCTCCGCAGTTTACCAATTCATTCGTCGTACAACAGTGTTTCCCATAAATCCATATTGTTCTACTGAAGCCTTCACTGGTTTAATTAAAAAGGTCTGCATCACTGTTCGTAGAGACTTACACGTCAGCAGTCATGTTTCTGGCGTGAACTGAGGAGTACTCATATAATACGTAGGTAGTGAGCATTTAACAGTATCCTTTATGTTTGCAGAAAAAATATTCGCTGACCGTTCCTACTCAATGAATGGCGACCTCCCTCAAAGCCAGCCCTTTTCGTTGACCACTTTTCTGTTTCCACTACTAGCTTCAGGTTCACCTTTACGCATAAATTCTGTAGCCCCTGGCCATGCTCGTCTTTTAAAAACAAGGATTAAGTTTAGTCTGAATTGCTAATTCATTTTGATGATTAGAATATTTTCTTCGTTTTTATCTCGACAGCTGAAAAAGAACCGTAAAAATGTGCCCACTCCAATTTAGTAAAAACATGAGTTTATCTTTAGCGTTTGAATGTATACAATCGATGAGAGACTAATCTGTTGATTCGCATTACCTTGGAAAAGGGAATTCAACAATTGTTTTGGACGTCAAACGTTGCTCGTGATTTTGCATGATAACGGAAAAAGACCATTGCCTATTATTTGTGAAGGGTGTTGGACGCATACGTGAGTAGAACGACAAATATATTTTTTTCTCTCATGGTTTTCACATTCACCTGAGGAAAACAAAACTGCTGATAAGCTGTCACCAATCCACCAGCTAAACAAGGAGTTCTCGGCTTCGACGGTGCAGTGTCAAAAGAAATTATGAATAATCCAAAAATGAAAAAATTGTATAGAAGTGGAACAACAAATTTTGAATATAACGCGACTAATTCCTACTGAACATAGAACGTACTTGGTGATCTTTCAAGCGATCAGATCGTAACTGTCTACTTAGAAAGATTGTTTTTCTCACCGCCGTGTTCAAAATTATTCACATTTCACTGATCAAACCAAGATATTGAAGAGACTGAAACGGGTCCCTTTGTAAGCGGGTTTTCAGATCCATCTTTGTCCGATTATCAAGCAATTACAAGTCTTTCAAGAAGAGCTGCATTCTTGGAATTAAGTGGGAAATTCACTGCGCAGACAAGCTAATGGAAAGGTGCGTTATGTAACGTTACGTTTGGAAACCCTGTAAGTGCCGAGGAACTGTTTCGTCTCTGTAACTGAACGGCTGTCCGGTGATCGAGTGACTCGCGGAGCACGAACCGAAAAGCCAAAGTCGAATAAGGCGAGTCGTTAATCTAGGTGACCTTTAAGGAATGATTATAACGATTAAAAGCAAAATACCTCAAATTGGTGGGGCAGTCCAATCGCAAGGGTCCGTGGATAGATATCAAGTCGTTCCAAAGGCCTCTAGAAACGTATGCCGAGCGATACGGGAAGAAGTCATCCGTATGGGGTAAAATTCAGCTTTATAGCAAGAAAAACTGACCATCCAGAGAAAGAGCTTGGTGGGTACGTACGACAGATGGCCGAAAATATGATCATGTAGTTAGCTCAGACAATGACCAGGATGATTGGACGCACGCTTGACCGAGACAAGCATATAGAAGAGGCGTAATCCCTTGCGTGGAAGGAAAGTTCAAGGGTCACTCACACTGTGCGGGTGAGAAGCCGACAAGTAACGTAGGATGGAGCGACACCCAGAGCAAGGTACGTATGACGCATGAAAAACTCGAGGTTCGTATTTCTCTAGGCAGACCGGAATGGAAAACCGAACTAACGTAAAAGTGAAATCATTGAAAAACAGTAAATGAAAGAAGGCATGACGACCGGGTTTAATGTGGGAAAATAAATGGAAGATGTGTATTTGGAAAGGACGAATAACACTGACTGAAGTTAGGAAAGAGAGAATAGAGAATTGCTTGAGAATTTCATAAATGTACTGAACTGGTTTATTTAGGATCGGCAGACGTTCGGTAAGCAACCCAACTCTACTCTTGAAGTGAAACCGGTCAATAAGTCTAGCCGCTCTGTAGGTCATCAAACGTAAAATCTTTGTCTCATTCATGCCTTTGCTAAGAAAGTGCTCAACACAGGAGTCGACCTGTGTATGCTATGAATACTGTACGGAACCAGTGACGAATGGACGTTGTATCATGTGATAATGACACTAATCAAATCGTCAGGAGACATTCCAGGCAGCCCAGCGATTGATGTATGCGTGGTGTGTGTGTGTGTGTGTGTGTGTGTGTGTGTGTGTGTGTGTGTGTGTGTAATTCGCAATCACACACCTTCAGGTTCCTGTTCCAGATGATATGCGATGACGGTGCCCCAAAGTTGACACAGAACAAACCGGGTGAAAATCGGATTGATGCTTTTATGATTTCCAAATGTATATCACGCAACTGATTGAGAGTAGTGCGTGGGATTGAGGAATCTTTGTTTGACTGACTGTCCTTTATACTTCTTGTTCCCAGCCCAAACCTCAGGTTATCCGACCAACCTACAATTCAAATGGACACACGGTACCTGACCAGGTAACGCCAAGCGAATTCCTCCCACCAAATCAGGTCGGGCATTTCTGGGTGTCATAGAGGACGACATCTGAACAAGCTTAATTAGGTGATTTGGATCAACCCGGACGGGAGTGGGGTAATGCGGTGGTAACGCCTTCGAGGTGAAAGGTCTCGGGTTTAAACCTTGGGTGTGTCGGAGGATAAGCACCATTGATTGGCTTTTATAAGATCAATACTCGAGTCTGGTGCCTACCGGTGCAGGTTGGTTGGATGACCTAAGGTTTTTGCCGGAAAACTGGCGTCCAAAAGACAGTCAACTGAATAAAGGTTTTCTTACGTGTTAGGCTCTAGACCTCACGATCAATTCTTTAATAAACAATTCAACTATCCCACCATTGAAGTTGAGATTGGTTTGCTTCTCCTCACAACCGACAAAGATGTTTGGTGTGCTGTACAAAAACGGTGTGCCCTATTTTGAGGTAGAAGAGAATGCAATTACTCACTATGATGTATTCAGAAATTTTGTTTGCAGAAGACGTCACTTCACTTGACTAGTAGACATTAAAATATGTCAGAAAATCGATTTTGATCGAGCGATTTTGTGGAAAGTTAAAACACTTCTGGCATTGCTATGTGAAATATAAGTGCGGGATGATAAACCGTTCTGTTTAATCCAAGTAATGATACGTGAATATCTTTTGGCTGTCTCATTTGTCCCACCAGGAAGTGCCGGAATTATTTTTATGAGAAATCCTCTGAAATGTTACAGGAAATGAAATGCCATAGTTCCTAATTTTCCAACCGGGCAGCACTGGACCGCATGTTATTGGGAGAAGACTGTTGACAACCGACACAAAACTGAAGTTTTGAATAAAGGTATCGGTTCATGAACACTACCGGGATACGAAGAAAAAGAAGGCTCATTGATTTACTTTCAGGAAAGCCCCTTTCAAGGTGTGAAGGACAATTTTTGAGGAACATTCCGGTTGGTCTGTCGTTAAGGTAAACATTTGAAAAATGCTTCTAACTGCAAAGATACAGGTATATATCACTCCACTGTCAGAAGCTAGTTATCCACAAATAGGTACATAAAATCCACGTAAATTTACCAGTTCACTTGCGTTGTCTACGTCTATTTTCAGGTACATAAATGAAGCTGTGGTATCAAAGCAGTGTGACAAAACAGATTTATGAGTAATACTACGAACCAGTGATGTTATCGATCTTCGAGAACAGCTGTAAAACACACGTGTAACTCCGAATCTAAGTTAAAACTAAACGTCGAAAATCTAATTCACCAATTTACTCATCCTCACTTTCTACTCCACATATTGACTCCAATTAGCCCAGACTTGTCACACTCGTCTCTGTCCCTGAAATTTTACAGCAAGTCAAGCGTCATAGGTCTAACGGCCTGGACGTGCTGTAGTAAGTGTTACAAGAGCCTGCTTTGTCGAACTCACATTCCCTCTACATTGTCTATTCAGTGGTAAAACTGATTCTCGCGTTCATCCGGATTGTTGGAGATCTGCACAAAACATGCATGTACCCAAGAACTTATCCAACAGACGTCTTTTGACAGCCTGTACATCTTTTTTGCTGAAATTATTTGAGAATGTAATCCTCCGTCACATAATATCCCAGATTCAATCTTCGACGGACTAAAATTTACCTGCAAAACCTCTCCGTTCACACTTCACTTGATCAAACCTGTTCTTTTTTCTTGTAATAGACGTGAAAGCCTCTAGGGGAGTTTGAAATGGGCGCGTCACTAATGTCTTTCCATTTCTTCCCTTCCAGACCCCGGTCGATATGCTAAGCGGAAGCAATGCACAACGGACCAACAGTGACTGTGAACTGTGCCCCATAACACCTTGTTGTGCCTGTTGTCATACAGCATTATACGTGTGAAAAGTGTATCACACGATATACACGTGTCTCTTCATGTTTTCGTCTGCTCTCTCTGTTGTCTGTGTATTGGATCGTATTCTGTCGCTAATCTCGCCTGGTGATCGTTGTAAATTAGTGTCTCGGGAAGGATATGTGCTGATTTTAGCCTATTAGCCATCCTAGTCGGTTGCATACTCAGTGAGTGGCACGAGTACAGAACTCTGTGGAAGTTGTTCTTTCGTCTGGGTGAGCAGTTTAAAGCATTGTCACAGACCACCATTCCCATCCTCTGATGTAGGGGTTGGCACCTATGTATATATTTACTGGGCTTCGGCGTCGTTCTTTGAATGGCTTTGCAGATCGTGCACTTGCATCCCCCACGGGAGAGGGCTTCGTCCAGCACACATCTAACAACCCTCCCAGTCCGTGTCAGTGTGTCTAGTCGCCGTCGTTATCGCTGTCGCTGTCGACCTGTCGGGTCGCGATAGCGTTCGTTACCGTGCTACACTGCAACTGAGGGAGGCGGTCACTACGAAGGAAGGAGTAGGAACCCGGTTATTGATTGAGCATTGGCATATTCGGTGCATTGAATCCTGAATGCTATGGTTAGGCCTAAAGTCTAGGGAACTCGAGATCGGTCCATGAATTATACACTGAATTGGAACAGGGTATAGTATTTGCAATATGTTTTGAGCTTGCACCCAGTTATAATTCATCCGTGTGAGATGTTCTAAGATTCAGAAGCTGGTTCTAGGACGGGTCAAGGTGCTCGTTGCAAGATGTTAAGAATATAATGAAAACTTTAATCAGTGGGTCTGTCCGTGTAGGATTAGTTGGACTTTCTACGGGAAGGTGAGGGGTATTGGTTGATATAGCTAAGGAGCACAGCGTAAATCCGTTTAAACTCTCTCAGTTCTTCTGATTTTCAATGATACCATTCTGATGAGCTTAAATGTACTTAAGGTTTTAATTTATTCATTTTCGGTTCGGTGACACTGTGAATCCGAGACCAAACCTAAAACACTAAAGTGGCTGTAACAAATGAGCCGGAATAATTATTTGTCGATCGACTCTCGGGGGCTAGGGTTTTATGATTCTAGCGTACAAGTTTGAAAATTCATTTATTGAAATTCTTAGAGTCGAAGAAACTAAACGCATCACAAATTCAATTTCGTAAAGGCAACACAAAAGATATGATAATCACTTATTCTAAGCTTGGCTTTCAGGTCGCAAACTTTTCATCACCGGTCGAGGTGACGTCATCACTACGCACTGATGACGTCAACTCGACTACTGGTGAAATGTTTGCGACCTGAACGGCAAGCTCAGTGATCACCTACGGACACAAACCATTAACCAGAGCTACAATCAAGGCCAATGTTCCAAATCCGCGAAAGGTTTTATTCAAATATAATCCTGTGAAGAAAACTGATCTGTTCAGTTTGTGTGTACGATAAGTGACTCTGTTTCGAGTATATTTTTGGACAAAGATACAGTATACTATGATCACTAGTGCACGGAAAAGAGTTCTAGATGAACAGGGAAAAGAAAAATACCTTTCAGATTAAAAGATGAGACTGGATACGTAGATACATGGCTAAAGTCCCCTCTACTGATATGAAGCTTATCATCCATCATCGGCACTAAGTAAGGTAGGAATGAATCATAGAACAAGTTAACTCGGTCTTGTGAGCTTTGTGGTACTAAGTGAACATTCGTGATAAGAATACGGTCAAAACGAGAAAATTTACGACGACATGAATCCGATACACAGTTGATCCCAGTAGACGAGGAGGGAGAAGTAACACTGGTTTTGCTGCACCACTTGGAATCGATATACGTGGCAAAGCCACTGCCTGTTTTCTTCGTGGAATTTGCCCTATCCTGAGGGAAGCATGAATAACTTTCTATTTGGACCTCAGAATCATCCACGTCAGCATTCAGCCATGTTTCCTAAAGGCATACCACACACGTATTTCGAAGGGCTCGAGCCATAAGCAGATAAGTTAGGTCCGGAAGCTTGTTGAACGGACAGCGCACGTTATTACACAGCATGCTGGGAACTGTAATACCATCCGGTGGTGCACGACTAAGGCCTACCTGGTATCCGGCTATTTTGCTTTTCCTCACATGACGGCTTCGATTCACATTGTCCTTATTAGATGGTAGGTGCCCAAGAATTGTCGACTTGTCTTTTATTGATTTCACAAATTACTTCGAATATTTTCTCTAGGATAACATCACGAAAAGGACTGCGTTAACAAAATTAATCTAACGAAGACGGACCTCAGCTGTAACACAGCCGTACAATCCAAATTCGGGGTCCTTCCTTCACACACATCCGCATTTGGAATAGCCTGAACACCTTATCTTGTCCGCCCAATAGTAGAACGTTACCAATACGTAGATGATCTCACCTTTCTCTCTCAACGTTAATCTAACAGCTTTTATTGCACAACTTATCTTTCTCACCGTTATATCCACATCCCAATGGGACCGTTATTCTATTTTACTGATTATACCATGAATCATGTAAGGTTTTGAGTGTAAAATTTGCCATATTCCCAAGGGGTTTGAGTAACTTAACAATACTTATCCTGATCAAAGGATATCCTGTAATCAAAGGCTCAGAGAAAACAGGACATCGCTATCAAAGTGATTGCGATAAGGAAGCCCAAGTCTATCCCATAAAATTAGTGTTTTGTTTTGTTCCTATTTTTTGAGTAGTAAAAGTATTCGTGATAGGTTAGTAATCTGGAAGATGTCACCTTGGAATTTCTAGTAGGGTCCAAACGTTCATTGATTGTTGGAGACCCGCGGTTCACCTTGCAAATCACTTTCCTTGCTTGGCATGCATAGCTTACTACTACCAAATATTTCAGTAACCAAAGAATATGGTCAAATGTTCCGAATGACAATTGGATTCAAACTATTGGATGGTAATTGCTTGGCTGAAGTTGGATTTTTGACAAGTGAATATGATTTCATGCTTTTCTAGTGATCTTCAAGAATCAGTTGCTCTAGATGGCAACCTCACTGACTTCGTGCATCGTGATTGCTTGTACAAAGAGATGGAAATATTTTCGCGGTTCCTTATCGTGAAATAAGTGAGAGCTATTCCTTCGAGACTTTCGGGATACTCAGTTTCTCTGATATATCAGGAAAATCGATTACAGACACTGATTGTGTGATGCAAGTAGGTTTCTGTATTTGTATTTTTATTTATAAGAAGGACTCAAGCAAGCAGTTTGCCAATGTTTTAGTGAGTACGCACATCAAAATCAAGGGAAATAAGCCAGTCATTACCGGTTTCAAACAGTTAGGTAAAAACGAATACGGGATTGGTATCCATGGAATATATTTCAATGAGTGATAGCAAATCTTGGAAAGCCCTTATGGCCAAACAGTCCATGTGACCTGAAGAGTACTGATATGTATCAGCAAAAATGCAACTCCAAAGTGGGTGGACATAGATCCCCGCTTCACCCCCACATTTCTTTTATTAAGCATCCGATGTTGATGGTAGCACGGAAATAAATCTGTGCGTACCAAAACACTGTCAATAGTTTTATTCCGCCAGAAGTCTTGCACAAAAACTGCGCATGCATGAACACGAATTCGAGTACAGAATGCACTACGATACTGTATTCTAGGTGTGTTAGATCCGACACGGTTGAGACGAGTGAGCAAACGTTTTCACTGGTCACGCAGGGCACAGTAATCTTAGCCAGGACCGTGCAGCTCAGGGCAGCTTGTCAGTCTGCGCATTTGCGTTTTTTTGTCCGAGTTTGATCTGAACCAACGGCAAGAATATGTGATTCAAAAAGCACACAATAAACAATCTCCTAGATACAAAAGTTCCGGTCAGGACTAGAAACAACGTGTTTTGAATGGTCCTCCAAACAAGAGAACGGTAATTCCATGGAGACGATAGAAGAAAACGTAGAACTGTCAATCGCTGAATATTCTCGAGCATCAAGGCAAAGCAAGGCAAATCAAATTTCAAATCATGAAAGAGAGCGAAATATCACGGCAGAATAGATTAGGGTTGAAATTTCATAAATTTCACAAAGTTAGAGAGAAAGGAGGTCTGTTATTCTCAGTTGATATCTAGTAAATCTGCTTATAGGAGCACAGAATCAACGTAAAAACAGCAATCAAGAAACAAATAATAACCTTCTCCAAGTGGAAGCATTTGAGTAAGCATCTTTCTTTCCCTCACGTTTAGCGGCTGAAAGGTCATCACAGAGAATGGCGCGTCATGAATTTCTGGGCCTGGTACCTGATCTTGACTGTGCAATTCTTTCTCTGGCGGTCACTGGTTGACATGACTCACTTCAATAAATGAGTCCCTGATGATGCACAAAGGAAATAATATATGATTAATTTTATTATTGTCTCTGTTATTATGACTAATGAGTTACATGAACAGTTTGACGATTTTCAATCCTGACCTTATAATTCTAAATAGTGGTTTCCGCATTACTTAACAGTCTTAAGGATACGAGAAATAAGATACAGACCACTGAAAGTCCTATTGAGGTTTTCATTGCTGTAATTCATGAAACATTCGTATACAGTTTATATGACTTGTACAAACACCAAAGCTAACTGCCCAGTGCATTAGAGTCTGTCAAATACAATGAATTTCATAATCGCTTGTTGTAAAGATTCATTACGACTGGACACGGAAATCCAGCTTGACTTATTGAGAAACTCCATTAAGCTAGTTTGGTCCGAATCCCATACTTTCTATCATAAATTTACTTTGTATTTACCAAACGATTTGTTTACTTCCCAAGCCGACCACCACCACTGCTCTTCCACACCCCAGTGAAAAGTTTTTTGTTCAGTATCATTGCCTCACACCATTTTTAGCCTTGTTTCTGCAACAGGTGTCGATTGACCCAAGTTGTCATTTGTCTAATTGTTGGTCTTATCTGTTAGTATTGAACTCTGATTCCAGGCGGATTTTATCGCTTACGGAACTCTTCTCGCCGATTTTGGAGTGATCCATGACCCGCTCTGTTATTGCACCACTACTAGCCGGGTTACTTGCCAAGGCCCAAAAGTTTGGACGTAATTGATTTTCTCTCTTCCCCTGCATTATCCGTGTGAATGACTGGACTTGGTCATCTCTCTATGATCAAGCAATTTCTCATAGTTTTGCTATTTCTCTTGCTCTTCACCACACTTGTGTGAGTATGTTCCCTCGGATCATGGCTTTTCTTCTGACCGATGAATGGTTAAAAATGCCTCCCATAAATAAGGACCTTCTTTGTAAATCACTTGACTAGCTCCTGCATTGCCGTCAAGAGCTTTTCCTTTCTATTGCTCCTCGGGCTTCTTGAAGTCATTGTTGACTGTTTTGATTCTGTGGCCCGTTTACCCAAAATTTCAGGTATGTTATTGTTACCGATGATTATTCGTCCTGCAGTACGCGCACTAAAGCGAGCTTGTGTTCTGTGCCGTGAGACTCGGGGTTCCTTTACCTACGAGTAACTGAGTTACGGGATGACGATCCCGTACACTTGCAATGGGTCATGCGTGAAGATCGGAAATGCAACAGTCAGAGTCTACTCAATATCTGAAATGCACAACAAGAGGTTCAGTTCAGTTTATTTCAGTCCATTTTGCTTTGAACCGATAGCAGGCGATGTCAATCGAGCATACTGGTTTCTTTCAGTGACAATATATCGTGTTCTTCTTTTTGTCAAACTATCTTTCGAATGATCCTACCTTGCAAGTTCACCGTTTTCTCAGTCGACTCACTCCACATTCCGTCTAATCTATCGCAGAAATTTTCGCATGCAAGTTCAACTTAGAGTATCCCTTTTTATGTTTATACCATGAGGTCTTATTTTTTGTGAACCAACTTAAAATATTTTCAATCCTTATTCCCGATGTACATTTCAGAATTACAAAGGCTTCGATAAGGTTCCAACAAATTATCCTCTCTTCCAACAAGAATAGTTCATGTTCTTGTAGTCCTTGCTGACCCTCGACCATCAAAGTGACTAATTAGTGGAGTTTTCCCCTGGATAGGCCACACATTTTTAAGAAAAAGTGCGAAGGCTTGCACACAGAATTCCAAATGGTGCCTAACTGTGGCCCTGTGCAGAGACCTGAGGACTATTGCATTTATGCAGGAAATTGGGTTCTACAGTCGCAAAAGAAATCCGGGCAAACTGTTTGTACTGTTCAGCTCATCGGTGGTTGGCGGTTAAACTGACGCCTAAGTCCGTCGTGTTCTGAGTAGTATCTACAGAGAACGGTCATGTTCACCTGGTACACACATTCATGCCAAGGTTCCCGACAGTGAGGATGTCGCGACCTGTAGATAACTGAGTTTACGTGTTTAAATTCACCAGTGAAATTATTCTGGCTAAATGCAAATAAATAGTACTTAGCTCAATACAGTTTGTATGTTGGTCAATGTCACAGGGCTGACTGCTTTTTGTCCGCATATTGTAAAGACTATTGGTTTCCAGCAAGGGAAAAACAAAGGTTTGATGTTGTTTTTTCCGACAGTTGAATACTTAATTCATTAGCTAACTTCGTTTCCGTTGTCGCTGTAGCTTTGAGATGTGTTCGACAAATTACAATATCAAAAAGCATTGTCGTTCACCTACCCCACCGAGTTTACCGACATTTGGCAGCCGTTAGAACTTCTGACTTGTAGTCCGTTCCGTAGGCCATTCTCGGGATCTAGTCAAAACCTGGTAATCCGCAGTACCAAAAAGCTTTCGCTCTCCCTTAAATGTAGATCTTACTTATTTAGCCGATACGCGAGCTTCTTAAGACATACTGATATTTCTTTCCCTCTGTCCTTCATTATTCATTTTATTTTATCGTATAGTGGTGGTGAAATACTTCAGGAAGTGGATGGTGGTGAATTCGAGACTTCCAGTGGCCGAACAGGCAGCGAGATTTGATGCCAAAATAGGGTGGTCTGAGGTCTACCTAGGTGATAGTTCTGATCACCGATGACCTGATCCTTCACCGGTAAAATGACAAATTGCATCTATAAAGTCACCGGTAATAAATTTCAGTAAAAATGAAATGGTCTGGGCTGTAGGTCGATACTTTAGGAATTCCGTTTTTTACACTAGACAGCTAGGACTTTCCCTCGTTTACTCTGACGTGTGAAAGCCTGCTTGTCAGGGATTCTGTTATCCACCGCTGTGCTGTCCTTCTATTTCCGCACAAGAAATCGGTGATTGACCGGATCCAAATGCTATCTTATTCAATATGGTAAACTTACACAAGCTTCTCTTCCTCCGGATTTGGAGTCGTTTCTAAGAAACTCAGAATGTTAGAGAAACAATTTACTCTTCTCAAGCAAATATCGAGCTTCTGAGACCAGCCCATGTTCCTGCAGTTGCTTTTGAGACGTTTTCCTGCCCGACTTCCAAGCTGATCTTGTTACTGTACACCTATTCACATTGACTGTACAAGACACATGTACAGAAGCTGTAAAAATGCCCAGGGTACATGGTACCGGCGTAGTTTTCAATTTTATATTCAGCTTTGTAAAGGAAAACTACTACTTTCGGTGTTCTTTTCCAACAAATTTCTCAAAATGCTAGCAAAGCATGCAAGTAAGGCCTGCAGACTGCTGGTTATGCTTCTATTCTCGTGGCCCTTCCTGGCAGATAGGTTGTAATGCCACTACCTGCCAGATGGATGTTAATAAATCCTGACTGCTGGTCGCACGAAAGAGACGACAGATATCCCGACTGATTGAAATAGTCAGTGGTTTTATGATGGTACCAGGTCCAGCTAACTTATTTATGTTTAAAACCGCCAATAATATTTGTGTCTTCCTCCATTATCAGCGCGTGTTCAATTATGGATGCTCACACAGGGATTTCAGCGGTGGTCTACTAAAAGTCATCGCGCCGGTGCACACCTTCAAAGTAGAAGTTGAGAACCTGTATTTTACTTTGTTCATCACACACTGCTCCTTTTGTTTTTAAAAATAAAGAGTCCCCCCCTCATTTCTAAGTAGAGTCTTTGATTGGGCTTACCGGTATTATCTTTCAGTGTTCTGCGTTGTCCTTTTGGCTAGGGATAGGTTAATGTTTCTCTTTTCTCCTTCTTGCATCCTAAAGGACAAGTTTCTACGGTTCGTGTATATTAGCCTAGCTATTTCGCCTCCGACAGTTGTAAACATCTGTTGGCTCATTTCTCTTTGTCTAACTGATCTTCGAACAGTTGCTGTCCATCAATCAAACTTGTCTCTTTGATTTTTTCCAGCAATGATGCCAATCTATCCTGTTGTGCCAGTAAGCCCCCATTTATTTTCTGCCACATTTCTTTCAGATCAGCTTTTCCACCTTATACGATCCAATTTAGTTCAGCTGCTCCAGTATAGAGTTCTCCAGCTTTTATTCTGTCACAACTCCGAAGCAGCCTTTTCTTGGCTCTCAGCTACTTGAGGCGAAGTTTAATTTAATCAGGAAATGACCACACTCATTAAACGGTGGGGGAAAGCCTAACTCGTCTATAAAGTTTTCCTGTTTTGCAAATGATAGGACCAGAAGGAATGAATGATTGTCTGTTGCTGTGTCTGGCTTAGAGCTCCAATAAGATAGCTACCCTGCAAAGCTCCCTTCATGTTTCACGTCCCACGTCTAGCAAGTTCAAATTTGAAACAGTCAGCAGTGGGTTGGCTCATGTCGCCAGCCGTTACAGTGCCTGCATCAACCTGAATTTGATCTCCAGGGAAAGAGTGTGAAGTAATTTTCCGTTGGCGGGTATTTTCCCGATGACAGCACAGTTGGGTGTTCGAGGGTACGCAACATAACCAAGCATTTTCTAATGAAAAGGAAGACTCCATTGCATAATGTTTCACAGAACCTATCCTGTTCATAGACTAAATAATAGTTTTGCATCCCCCGTGGACCGCTGTCGATTTCGGACTACCACGTCTCGGGTGCTGTAAGTAATTCAGTGCTACGACTTTCGGGCATTATCGATAGCACCATAGTGACCGTCACGCAATGAACATTTTTGGTTTCGCTCCGGTGAAGCAACGGTTTTTCATCCTCAAACCATTTACAGGTTACGTACATGATATTCGACATGTAGTCGACAATAATCTTGAGCAAAGTTCTATCAGCAAAATTATCCTCATATATGCTCTGCAGAAGAGAATAAATGTGACAGTAAAGTAGCAGGATTGAAAGTTCTGCCAAGTACGTATTGTGGGGACTTTCTATCTTGTCTGTCTTATTGCTTTGAATTTTCCTTGTTATGTGATTGGCTGATCTAGATTACGCCCTCTAGATGATACGATGGTAGTTTCATGCGACCTTGTTCATTGTTGGACCATGGAATTCGAAGTGCCCGGACCAAACACTTTTGGGAGCAAGGTCGGTGGTCAGCTTCTTTATTCCAATCGGCTCAGCTATCGCTGGATTGCTCGACTGAGCACCCTAGCATCTGTTTAGGAACATGATAAACAATGTTAAAAGCCATGTCTGAATTCATCTGATGTCCACCGTCAAACAGATGCGCTAAGATTGTGCTATTTTCCCATCCGGTCTCTCCTTGACATGACCATAGCAAATAAAACTTTCTTATTCGCGTTAATAGCTTTTGAGTCGTTCAGCCTACACAATGTGTCACAGACAGATTTGAAAGAGTATACAACCATTGATGAGGTTCACATCTGCAGCCCATACTTGCGCTGAATCTGGATCAGAAGCGACTTCCTCAAAACAGCTCGATGTCTCACCTAGGGCAGTAGCTGCTATGTTTGTGATTCGGGGCTATTTGATTTTCTTAGCACACTGGTTTGACTATGCGACCACGTGATCCTAAAGTTCTACTCTTGATGGCCGCCTCATTAGTGTCAGGTGTCGTCACTTCCTGTTGTTTGACTTAGAGACCTCACAAAAAGGGCCCAGACATGGTTTGAAGAAAATGAGCCCACTTTACGTAGTTTCCCTGCTTCTTCTTTGGACTGAGTCTTTCCTAGCATCCCACGTGGCTCATTTGATACCAACGCAGAAGTGGATTTCAGATCCACCTTTTCAGAGTGAGTGCTCAAACGCAGTTGCTATCTTTCAGTTTCCCACACGTTAAGGGATATTTCCTTGATAATAGTCGAGTGATAGGTCTTTTAGGCAGCGGCCCATTGAGAGGTTGCGTACCCAGTCGATCCAGACATTTTGACAATAAACCAAGTGGTGTTATTGGAAATTGGCCGATTAAGCTGTATGTGCCCATCTCGGGCCCGCGTCGCATGCAGTGTCATCACCCACACCCTACCAGCATCATATAACCAGACACTTGCGTGATACTGGGGAATAACAATCTTTCTAATTGAAATATAATCATAAAGTATAAACAGAGACTAATAAATTGATCCGGTACTACAACACCTTGTAATTCACGCTGAAATCAAATTGCAAACTGGTAAAATCAACTTAGGGATGCAGGAGGTCTAATTCCCGAAAAAATATCCGGGCTTAATATATAAAACCAAGGACAGTGATATTTAAACAGAAATAGAACCTATGGAGCATGCAAACGGGAAACACAAGCAGACAGTGAAGGGCTACAGTCTTAGGTTAGAATGTCTTGAGGCCAATAATTCTGTCGCTTCTGAGTAGCATTATTCAAGAAAGCTGATCCTCTGACTGGCACGAACATGATGGGAATTGATATTGTTCGCAGTTCAGTTTGATGATTTCAAAAGTGCATGTAATCACTGAACTTAGCGTTTAGAGCCTGAAACCATCCTTCAGTTATTCTGTCCCTCTTGGGCTCTCTCTTTCTCTGTGCCAGAATTGAGGCCGCACGGAGTTTATGCTTCTTAGAAAGAGAAGATATCAAGCAGTGTTGGGAGCTACGTAAAAGCGGCGACAAAACAACCCCTTAAGCACTTGACTGGATTTAGCCACACAAAATCCTGTGCAAACTGAACTGAACTGAAACAACCGAAGTGATATCCAACCTGCGTATCGAAAATGTCCCTTCGGATGGTGCTGAAGAATCTGTTCCATAAACTCCAAGCAGATCAATTAGGCACGTCTGGAGAATACAAGTCGCTATCCTGCCACACTTCTGGGTATCGTGATTTCAACCGCTCAAAGTACGACGAATTTGTTTAAACAGAGAGAGGTGTCGATCTTGGACTGGTTAGTTCGCCAGGCAGTGGTATTTGAATTTAAATACCTAAAACGTGTAGCTACGACGGGATCTTTCAGGTTGACAGAAAGTGCGTACGAGACATTCCAACCCGTTTCAGATTCGCCTAATTTGTCGGGTTTGATTTCATTTTCTTCGGGATTCATGGTTCAGTGTTGTGATTCACAAAACAGCAGAGGTGCCATTGAATAAAATGAACCATTAGCCGAGAAAAACTGGATGAATTAACAAAACCAACTGAAAATTTCACTCGGGTCCTTGGCTTTTTTACTCCCAAGTAAAACACAGATGCTGCAGAAGTACGTATTTTGCTTTGTCAATGTTCATCCGTTTGTACCAACATGTGTAGATTATCATGGAATGTTCTATTCGGGAAAAAGTGCTTCTTTCAAAGATTCATTGTATAGAAAATATCTTATTTATTTATCCAATGTGATACTGTGTGTATTTCTTGTCGATCGACACCACTAAAGAGGGAGGAAAGTGAATGAAGCTGAGTATTTTCGAAAATTTCCGATCGAAGGAATTAACATCACGTATCCTGCATCAATCTCTTTGTAGCTCAATAATCCAAGTAAAGCCACAAAATCAAACTCATTAGTGGCTGTTCAATCTCGTGGAAGATATATTAGTTGAGATGTGAAGCTGTGCTCAAATGCATACGTAGGCAGTGAGCACTGTGTAGATACCGCCGGATACACATTATTTGTTATGCCCGTCCAGTTGCAGTGACAGCTGCACTGTTTTTGCTTATTTTCCGTGCTGAATTCAATATTGGCATTGCATATCTTTTCAATCTAGAAACAACTATAATCTCTCGCGACTGATCTGCCCGTGGATTACTCCGGAAGTGTTTGTATTACATATATCTGTAAAACATTCTTGCCTTTTTTCTCGTATACCTGGGTAAACTGAAACGGACGCACAGTTTTTTCTAAATAGCTAAACATAGAGAACAGAAAAAGTCCAGCCACATTACCGTCGTAAACCCGACGCAAGTAGTGGAGCAGAATTCTACTCGCGGTAATGTGACACTGGACACACATCTATAAAAGCAGAAGAAAATTCCTGACTCTTTTGTTCATAAGTAGCACGCCTCAGATTGACACGATCACCTTGATTCGGCACGGGAAGATCAATGAAAATACCGGAAACCGTTCAATCTAGTCAGTCTACTTGAGAGGATTCTGTTTCGACACTCTGGTGTTCCACATCTCACCGTAGCTGCAAGCGTCTCCATCCCAGCGGACCTCTCAGTTACAGAGGGACCGGGAACGGTATTTGCTGAAGGCGACTGAGCATAAACTTACCTCATTCACTCACCCATTCGCCCACTCTTCTCCACTCTTCACCTTCATTCCGTGGTCAGATTGTTGACGGAAACCCCACTGTCAAAGAAACCGGAAGTCCTAAGGGTGTTTTTGTTACTCGAATATGCATTTTGAGTAAGGTATAAAAAGTACAGTTGAGTCGGATGAATGAATGAATGAACAAAGGCAACCTTGTGAGTGGACGGATGAAAGGGAGAAGTGGAGACTACCATACGAGTTCAGGCAGTTTCCCTTGTCTGACAGGATATGAGTTGTCAATCATAATGAAAGTATTGCTGCTGTGTTGTTAGTCTCGGGTGAATACGTTTGTGCAAGTTCAGGTCTCTGATACTTTCTGTATGTGAATACGCAAGTGGCTGTATGCGTGGATTTCTGTGAGGATGTAAATATACATGTGTGTCGATCTGTTTGTCGGTGTGTGTGTGTGTGTGTGAGAGAGAGAGAGTGAGAAAGAGAGCAGCTGCTGCACATCCAACAGGAAAACACAAAGTGCTGTATGTTGTGGGTACCATGAATAAATTGATGCCTTTGTGCGCACACGTGTTCGTGTGCGTGCAGACAAGATGGAATATTTCATGTACACCACACCTTTAATTCACTCCTTTGCATTCCAAGCCTCTATATTCTCTTCTTCGGGGACCCTCGTAGGTATCTGTCGCTTTTTAGTGTAAAGATCACAAACGGATGTATATTTTGTGAAAAGCTAGGACCGAAATTTTGGTATTTGTTTGTCTGTATACGTGTGTGTGTGTGTGTGTGTGTGTGTGTGTGTGTGTGTGTGTGTGCACGAAAAAGAAGCAACAAAATGCACGCACCATGCGGACACCTCAGAGCAAGATGTAAGTACGACAATATTCAATACCGCACATAGATTATTGGTGAGATATCCACCGTGAATGGGACCGGAAACACACAAGGACAGTCATTGCAACTGAGTGACTAGACTATTATTTTAATTATGACTCCTCTATTCTAGAACAAATACTATCCACTTCATGATTCTCCCCACAACACGTTATTCTGACTGACTGTTTTTGTCTGCAACCGTTTGTTCCGGCACGGCTGAATGCACAGGTGAATGAATAGAGTGACCCAGCAAGTAAGTGAGCAGGCAGTCTGAATGACGAATGAATACCCAGGGGAACTCGCCGAGGTTGCTCTATTGATAACTTTTCGTCAATGAAGGTATTTACTATAGGTTTGGTGGGAAATAATAATAATAATAATAATAATGGTTTATTTAGGGGACTCCCGAAGCATGCCAGATAAAGTTTGCTCGCAACTGAAGTTAGTGATGTAATCGGATTGTTCCATGAAGGGAGTTTACAGTCGAGTCTAATAAAGAACAGGCATGTATTTGTTTAAGAAAACCTTTGTGCCAGCAAAAGCTCATTATTGTAGTATTTCCGTCACTGTTAATTTATCTGTTATGACTAGCTAAATCATTTTTTCCAAAGAATTTGTGCTGTTAAACACGGAAAATGCCTTTCTATGAATACTAAACAAACCCTTACGGAATAAGAATATTCTTTATGTATCCAGTTATCTTAAACATCTCCGGTTGAGTGTACTCAGTTGGATCAAACAACTGATACGTTTACAAATATAAGTAACCATGATACAAACCACTGCATCAGTCTTAGAGGTGTGAGTCAAGTTGGTGCAAGCCAGTAACCGTCTGACTGTAATGGACAACATCTAATGGCCTATTCCACCAGTTGCTGAAGTTTACATAATACGTCCGTAAAAGGTGAATAACGATACTTACCGAGAATCTGAAGAATCCAGTAACTGGTTCTTCTATTATAGAAACAGTCGTACGTAACTGACTTGAACGAGGACGGGAGAGGAAGCTTCGGATCGTGGAATGTTTTATTTTAACCAGCCAAGCGGTCATTTGGACAGGCTATCATATTTGGACGAGGTACTAATTTACACATAAAAATCCAAGGTTATTCGAGCTGCATAACCCACTCGATATCAGTGGGCCACAAGAGCATGAAGCGCAGTTATCGTTTCAAGATAAGATTCTCGTGAACTCTACTGTGGTAATTTTACGTCATTCAATCAACTTGACAAATTCAGTCCAAGGTAAAATTCATTCCATCCAATACGTGATCGATAATACAAAGTTGATTTTCACTCAAACAATATCATCATCCGAATAAGGTTCATTCGACTTTCGACTTTGATCGCTCATCGATTTTGACAGTCATGCGTTCGATCTAACTCAGTCATCCAACAACATTGCACGTACTTCTGATGACTGCTCAAAGATCTTTCAATTCTGCTGCTACTTGCCTATGTATTTCTCTATACTTTCACGGCCCACGTAAGTGCCAATAACTTGTATGCTAAAAGTCTGATGCGTCAAAGCGCCGATTCGGGTGCCTTTTGATTCCATTTCGCTCAATTCGGTCATTACATTCGCTTTCGTCGTAATTTTAAAGAAAAAATCACTTTTGTCTTTTTCACTCAAAGAGCTGGGTAGATAAACGTACCGAGGATATATTAAGTCTATTACATTATGTAGGTGTTGAGTAAAAACGTGACTTTAGCTGAAAAGTCTGCGGGTCAGATGAAAGTTTCCGCACATTATCGTCTTAGTATCAAGAGCACATACGCTAACACAAGGGAGAACACCTAGTACATGAAAAATGCCTGGGTGTTCATTCTTCTGACAGCGTTCCACAGATAGATCTTCCTCCGCTTCGGAGTTATCAAAATTCAAGCATCCTCCATTTGCGATAAATAGGTGGATCATTTGCTATTACCTGGGAAATACTATTTCCACAGGAGTGGGGTCGACTCATGAATGCTTTCATGATAAAACTTCCGTATTTGAAACGATTTTCCCACAGAAGGAACAGTGACTCATGCACATAATTAAACTATTAACTACCTAATGAGTATAAAGCCGCATTCTTCGATACTGAGAGTGGTATGCAAGGGACTAATCGTGTTCAGCCAACAATGCATTATGTCTGGTTTGGCAATGCGTACAATTTGTACAAATTGCTTTCTGCTTGATTTTGCCATGCATTTTCTAACACTGCTTTTTATATTCTTGTGTTTTAGTGTCGGCATTGTGTTTTTGGAGATCAGTCACCAGATAGAATAAGTAATTGTTTTCGCCCAAGTTTGAGAATCGGAATTACGTGATTAGAATTTTCGCACTTTCAGTATATTTTCTCAACTTCTCTTCCTTATCAAGGGAGAAAATATGACGCCAATAACACGGCTTTGTCGGCGAATTCGATTGTGAAACTGGATTGAGAACAGTTACTCACGTTAACTGAAACGATGGTTCATCATGACTTTTCCCCCGACAAAGCCGCGTTATTGACGTTATACTTTTACGTCTAACACATTACATGGAGCATCGTTTTTTTTGATGCGCTCCGAACCTCGTCCGGTCATAACATACTGAAAAATCTTCTTTGTTGTTCATCCCAACTGCGAGCATGCTCTAATCGATCCGGGTTGGGTGGATATCCATGGTGAGAAGTTATATCGTGCGTATTGTGAAATTTAGGCCCTACTATAGTGAGCCATGCACCTGGCTGGGGTCATCTTGCAAAGCAAGTTCAACTTAGTCACGAAATTATGAAACGAAGTAAAAGAATGTGATTTTATGCTTTGGTATCTCATACGATAATTGGGCAGCAACTGGAGAAAAGGTTCGATCTGTCAAGCGGTCAATCGTTGCATGATCGCATTGCCCTTTTCGTTTCACAATCTGAGACATACGTGTCCCGAAAGTGAGTTCACTCTTGTTTCACATATGACTTCCTTCACGTGACTAGTTTGTATTAGTGAATATAGAACGGATTTGAGGCCTTTCAGGAGATGTTACCCAGAACTTAGTCTTTTGCAGACAAGTCACTATAAACTGCTAAACAGAGAACGAGTGATTATTCGAAGATGGCTTCCTTATTTTGGTCAGAAAATAGTAAATAATTTACCGGTCACTGAACTTAATTGGGGAATGCACTGAAACTTAACTGAAGAAAATCTAGATATTGCAAAACAGTAGAAATAAGGTTACCCATGAATGAAAAATGTGACCAATTAGAAACCTACCTGAATTCACTTTGGTATCGTAAAACTGTTTTTGGTGTTGCTAATTTTGTTGAATAAGTAAGTGATTGTTTGTTGACGCTTTACTATCCTCAGCTGCGTCCATCTGCGAAGCCGAAATAAAAAGATCACTTTCAGCCGACACAGGTAGATCCAGCCTAGTATTTCTAACACGGGCACACGGTCGATGTCGTGATAATATGACGGAACCATCATTCATCGAAATGTCCATTCTGAGTGATTTACAACGGGATATCTGATAGGTACAGATAATCAGAGTAAAGCTTTTTGATTCAAATGACAGATTCAAATCACGAAGCGAAATTAACTTTCTGCGTACGGCAAGCTGCTGTGGATATGAAACTTCGTGGTAGGTATCCAGTAGCTTCGCTTTAAACAACAGAGCACTAAAGATGAAATCTCCCAAACGTTTAGAGCTACTGGTTTGTAGAACGTTTCAGGTTACAACTTAATCTGAAAAGGGGACGGAAAAGTAATTATATGCGGAGATGGGTATCGGGTTCCCCAGAAAGACCACGCATATTGCCCTAAAAACCAATGTTCTACCGTTGTCCAAACGCCCATTGCACATCTGAAAAACGTGAACCCTCGGAGATTTTCAAAGATAGAATATACCTGCACCATTTACTCTGCTTAGGACCTTATTAACACTGGGATGTTTGATAGGTTTACGTGACTAATGATTCGCAGCGACTAGTGTTCAGTATTCTAGCTAATATAGAAATATAAATGTAACCGAAGCTTCGGCTAATTGTATTCGTTCCCCTGACGACGCCCTGTTACTGACATTACATTTTCCTCGATTAGAATGCTGTCTCACTGAGAAATTTTCGGAATTTGTTAAATGACGAGTATTAAATAATACTTGGTTACGGTGAGCAAATCGGAGTTTGAATCCCATTTGCTTACTGTTTGTTTACTTGGGTTTCCCCCAAATGTATTCTCGGTTTCGTGCTTGCGCTTGAATATAATGGAAGATTTTGTGCGCTATTTAAACAGTCCAGCTTGCTACACGGGCAACAAATCAGTGTCTCTCTCGTGCATGATCATACGCCTGATGGAATTTGATATTTATTTATACTTCAACTCAGCCAGCATTGACCGATCGATTTCGCTTGCTTGCTTGTGAGATCACATGACTCCACCTACCTACTCACATGCTTACGCGATGAGCTCATGGGTCACCGGCAACAGTAGGGGTAAGTTTACATTCTTGCAAACAAATGGAGTAAAAAAGGGTCGTGCTCTATTACTAATAATTATGAACACAACCGAAGGGACATACACAATAACCTAAAAGTCGCAATACATAGCCAAACATGACCAAAAACCATAATCGAAAGATTTTGAGTACAGAGTAAAAATTTGAAACACTGGATTTGTTGGCTAGCCTAGTGAAGGGAGATCTGTCTAAAACGAAGGTGGTGAACCGCAGGGGTAATCGAACATGGTCTTTGCACTTGTATTTTCTTTTGGACTTGATCCACTTCTGCGATGTGAGCAGCAACGAAGTATAATTTGTCCAGAAGTCTCAAGCACTCCTTCCTGAAAGGTTTCTTATCTCTCGGCTTTTCATCCTTCATATACCAATTCCGAATGGATGCGAGAGTCCACAATGAATCTTGAAATTGAAGCCTCATCTCTCGGTAAGATAAGCAACTTAGACTCAGGGGAAAAAGAAGAATCTATTCTCAGACCTGAGCATTCACTTCACCTAGCGGCTTTCAACGTCCGCACACTTCATCTACCGGGGCAACATGCTGCCCTAGCAAGAACCCTTGAAAACTTTATTACAGACGTGTATTGAATCTCCGAAACACACTTATGAGATCCATTTTCAGTGGTAACACTTGGCTCCCTAGATACAAACTCGACTTCTCTTTTCACTCTTCACGTGTCGGGTGATCCAGTGTCAAGTACTCGTGGTCAGGCTGGCTTTGGCATCGCTCTGAGCGTGAAGGCTGAGCGTGCACTGCTCGACTGGACCCCAGTCAACAGCCGTCTATGTGCAGTTCAGTTGAATGATTCTGTGCATGTCAACAGCACCAGACTGAAGCTTGAATGCCTGTTTGTCGTTTGTCGTTGCCCCAACTGGTTGTAGCTCTCCTGAGGCTAAAGGCGAATTCTACCAGGATCTGTCTCAACTGCTCCGCAGTGTGCGCTCTGCGGGCATCAAGGTTGTTGCTGGTGATTTCGATGCTCAAGTCGGAAGTCTAGACGAAACGAAAATAAAAATAGAAGGCCGATTTGGCGCTCCCTGGCCGATCGAACCGATAACGGTGTTCGACTCATCCAAGTATGTTCCGACCATGGACTAGTCCTAACGAGTATAAATTTTTCGCACACAAATATGGCACCGACTAACCTGGCTTTCTCTTGCCCCTTCACAGTGTTGTAGCCAGGTAGATAATATCGTCATTGGTCACGGCTGGAGTGGCTCAAGTCAAGACTTTCCATTATTTTGGTCTACTTCAGCAGATCACGCTGATCACGCTAATCTGACCACCGGATTTGCGAGTATCCGTTAGAGTACTTGATGTGAAAGATATCCGTCGTTTGTAAGGCCTACTTGAATCAGAGTCCTATGTGGCATTAGAAGCGGCATACAAGACTCTCTTGACTTGTTACCAGCGTTCATCTGGGTCGTGCATATCTGGCTACATCCATAACAGTGTAGACAGCTCTGCCTGAGGAGCAGATCGTCGGTTATCGTCTAAAATCAACTGCGCGGGACGCTTTGCATTTCCATTGGTACGACCACGAATGAGACGTAAACGGAAGCGAGCACATACCAAGGCGTGATCTGAGTCCACAGACGTAGATAAAAAAGAACGACCATCTTCAATCGATCCAAACCAGCAGTTACCAGTCACGATGTGGTAAGTCTGAGTCCAACTTTGTGGAGAGGTAGGAGGGGGCCACGTCAGTCTATGCAGCTTCTGGTGGCTGAAGTTTTTACTCGTCGGAAACACTCTGTGGCCAGATCACAGCTCAGACGATCGCCGTTATTGGTACGATTGGCTGAAATAGCAAATAGGCCTCCAATGTGCCTTTCGGAATCTCTCAAATGACCAATTTGGGCTTTGAAATCCTCAGCAATGACCACCACGTCCGCTGAACTTATGCCTTAAAGAAGCTGAGACAAATCCTGGTAGAACTTTTCCTTGGTCTCAGAGAAACAGCAGTCAGTCGGCACATACACAGACACGACGAGGAATCATCGGCTCTTTAATTTGTTGCTGTTGACACGCCCAGAACAGTTCAACCGAACAGCATACAGGCGGCTGCTGACTGGGATCCAGTCTAGCCATGCACCCTCAGCTCTTGTGCCCAAAGAGATTCCAACACCAGCCTGACCACGAGTACCAGACACTGGATCACCCGACACGAGAAGAGTGCATCAAGAGGCTGAGGTTGTATCCGAGGTGCGAAGCGGGATCACAGAAGTGGGGACTTGTATATTTGTTCCAGAGACACAGCATACATCTATTTTAAAGGTGCAAAGTGTTTTAGCGAGGGCAGCCTGTTGCCCTATCTGACATAGTGTGCGGAAGTTAAAGGCAAGCTAGTGAAGTGAACACTTAGGCTTAAGTAGTGCATTCACCTTATACACAACTCCTGAACTACTGCTTCCTTCAAAGCCGCAATTACAGGTGGCTTTTTGAGTCGATCTTAAAATAGGAGAAAAATTTGGTTAGGCCCTTTACAGGAAAGATGCTGGGGGTTACTGAGTGAATCGTATTTCTTGACTGCTCACACCGAAGAAGGGGTTTTTCTTTTGAAATTATAACCGGAGCCTTTAACTCAAAAGTCTCATCCACAAGGCAGTCCGGCGTTAACCCAGCACCGGAACGTGACCGAAGCACCCGTGAAGGAACTTCTTCTGGTCTGTCATGTCAGACCTGATCACAGTATGCGTTTTGTCTTGTCTTCGCTGGTGCTTCATTATCGATCCGACTTTCGGATTCAGTCCTCAGTCCTATGCACCAAATGGAGCAAGCAGAACGTGAACGGGGCAGCATCCTTTGAGCTGGGAGCTGCCCAGTTTAGGCGGGCGATGGCTGCCCAATGAAGTGCGATCACTTCTCCCACGGTCGAGAGAAATCCCAGGTACTCCACTCATACGTCCATCTAGTGGAGGTTTCTCCACCGGTCAACTGTTTCTCTCCGTGGTTATTCGCCGGAGTAAACTCTCCAGGAGCATAGTGAATAGAACCAGATTTTGACCATCAACCGGTTCTGAGAATGGATTTCGTCTGGCCTCTACCCATTGATCAGTCAGACATGACTGCCTCTTCGGCTAAAGGAAGCCATTCTGTACAATTTTTCGAGTCATGGAGGCAAGCAAGCCATCACACCAGGCCAAGGTGCATTCTCATGGCGATGGTACCGCAATGTACTGCATGTCAAAGTAGCTAAGAGACTTGGCTGATACTCAGGCTTAGTTTGTGATTGTTCGGGCACTATAATGAGCATTCGAGTTTTTGTAGATCTTAATGCAAAGGGGCAAGGATAGAAAAGAGGAAGTTGTAGAAGCGAGAGAGTTACATTTTGATTGATCACTGTGTAAAATGGTAATGCTGTCTACAAGGATTTTATAAACGAACTTTTACTTGCGGCCACATGTAGTTCACTTAACTTAGCGGATGGTTCATTTAAGGGTATGAAAGATATCCGACTAGTAATAGACAGACTTCAGTGAAGAATCGTAAAATCTTTATCTAATGGACCAGGAAAAATAACCGGAGAACAGTGAAGGAAAACGGGGAAAACACACGGATAAGCGAAAAGGGAAAAAGCAGTCTGATTCACATTAAAATGTCTAAGCTTTCGGATTCGCTAAGATAGCCGGCGTAGTTACTCCATATAGTTTGAAGTGTGAGATGACCACTTCAAGTTTCCGTTGATAGTGATTGCTAAACATATGGCAGAACCTACTCTAGCAAGTGATTCTGGTGAAATGACAGGTAGATCACAAAGATAAGCCAATCGAGAGAAGGTAAACATGTTTTCAAATCATTTGTAAAAATTTAAAGTTAAACCAGAATAAACTGAGAAACCATAAATATGAAACACGTTACTGAAAAAGTTACTGAAATCCTGGATTAGAGAAACAGCTTGACAAAGGGTCACATCATCGGCCCATAAAATAGATTGCGGGGATACTGGACAAAAGGCCACTAAAGTGGTTGAAAAATAAATAAGGGGAAAAGACAGCTTTCCGAGGCACTCATCAATTATTCACTAATGATTAGATGTTGTGAAACCTGGTCGTACGCACTGACTTCTGTTGGTAAAATAGTCGGGTAACGGTGCTAATAAATAAGTGGGACAGCCGAAAGCTTCCAGTTCACGGAGGAGATGAGACCGCGGAACAGAACCAAAAGCGGGTGAGTAGTCCCAAAAAGTGCACCTCACAGACTTTGTTGGTCTGTCCAAGGAGTTGCGTATACGGTGGACTAAGAAAGCGATAGCAGCCACAGAGGACGTATTTCCATTTGGAAGCAAACTGTGAGAGATCATTTGGAGTGTTCATAGAAAAATTCAGGCGCTTAGGATAGGCACGCACTGTACCTTCAGTGTCAGATGAAGTTAGAGTAGTGGAACGAAAGCTTCTAGTGGTGAAACCAGAATTAGAAAGTTTAAGTATAAGAACAAAACTGGCAGGTCTGCAGCAGTCGAAAATAGAAAACGAGCAAAAGGATTTGTTCAAAAGAGAGGTAAATATATCGGGCAAAGCAATGACGATAAACCATCAGGAGTAATGCCTGAGATTATTTTGGAAGTACGAAAGAGCTTAAATACTTCTGTAAAGAATAGGGTTACGTGCATTCCGCCTTCTGGAATGAACGTGATTGGACGGTCGTTTGATGGGTGAAAGAATGCACTGTTAATACTGTCAACGTCCGCAGCAAAGTACACTTGTTTCCTTTTGTTCCCACGCAGAAGCCGAATGCTTTCCCGTAGTCGCTTACTGTAATGGCTACATAGGAGTTGAATAGCATACAGCGAGTCAATGCATTTAATTTCTTTCATTATCAAAAGGATAATGTATCTTGCCTTAGAATTATTCCGGGCCTTGTAGAAATATTCCTCCCGCCTTCTCAAGGATTTCAACATCGGAGAAGTGGCACGGCCTTACAGAAAAAGACAGTTTCCAAGGAGTAGCACGTCGAAGTGAAACTGACGGTCTCTACGAAAATGTGATATTGTTGCTTGGCGACAATTCGAAGGAGGACCCGGAAGATGCACGGGAAAGGGACTTTTGCAGGAGAAGAATATTGTCAGGTGAAAAATTCCGGAGAGAGTGATTTTTATTTAGTTGATTTGCCTGAAAGAGTGCAAAACAGACGAGGAGTACATTTTCTGCCTCCACAGAACCAGACAATGGACACTGGTTGAGACAGATGCCCACAACTTAAGGAAGAATAATCTATGATGATTGGTGATAATCCTGTCTAAAACAGAGTTGTTTTTTGTTGGGGAAACGCAAAGCCTAGTTAGATCAAGAACAGTGAGAGCTTGGGTAAAAGCATGATCAGAATCGCCAACTATGATGTGCAAATTGATATCTAAGAAACAAATAGGAAAAAGTAAAATGAGTCCAGCAAAGCTGAAATGGTGTTTTATGTGCAAGATGGAAACATGCATAAGTTTGTTATGACGGTGCGCTTATATCGAGATGATTTAGGGCGGCACTGCAAAGCTGAACAATCAATATCGATCGCTGTGTACGGATAAACAACTCCGAACGTACTGCACCAGGAGGAGTGGACAGGCTTGACCACCACTCTCTCAGTCTTCTTTTTGGTGGAATTCCTGTCCTGTCCCTACAGCTTGAAGCCAACTATTGACACGAGTGAATCAACAACATGTGGGCTTGGGCAAGATTCTACTATGCAAACCACACGAGTACAAACAGGAATTTGTGAACGATGACCAGTGGTTGGGTCCGACATTCTAGTATTTCTAATATCACTCGGTCATCACCAGTGAGACTGTGAATGATGTCTCCCTCGTCGTTCGAACAACACAAGTGACAATATGTGCGTACTTGGAATGATAGATGGTCATCGAGTTGTTCAGCAAAAGCGACTGATTTTTGTTTTCATATCTGGTAACAAGATAATTTACCAAGTGGCATTTTAGCATAGCCTCGTAAGATGTGGCTTCAACTGTGGTACATACAACCCTAATCATCTCACTACCAGCAGTGTCACGTTCAATGAGCGGGATGATTATGGTACTTCTAGTTACCATCGATAAACTTTCTAGGCCCTTTCTAGGCACGTGCCATCGGATCAATCGCACAGCTGCATTTTCTGCGATCTGCGTCACTGGTCTAGGTGTACTGCGAATTGCCGAAACGATTGCGATCGGAAGATGGAAAAACGATTTGTGCAGGCAGAAGGACTTATTCCTTTCCCTGGTGTTGCTCTGGCTAATATGGTGTTTGTGAACCTATCACCTGCAACGTTACTTTGCTACTGTAATGTTTATTATTCTATTATCTGTAGTACACCTCTGATGAGATACAGCGAAATCAGTCCGTTTAAAAATTGAGCAACCTAATTCAGTAAATAACTGATTAGAAACACCGTGACGTTGGCACATGGCTGAACTACCATTTTCAGCAAAATCTTTTTTAGCGCAATAAAATCAGTCCTTTTACATACATATGCTTCAAATATTTTTACGGTGTCATCGTTGGCGAAGACAGAAATTGATTAGCTGTTATATGGAGTATGAACAAACCACAGGAAGCTTACCGGCGGTAGCTAAATATACTATTCATTACTTCTCTGAAGGCCAGCGGTTTCATTTCGTTTGCGTAATCGTACTCTGAATTACCGGGTCAAGTCTACTCGATGGCCTGTTCAAAGCAGATGCATCGTAAAGGCCGGAGTTGGATTTCTTGCCGGAATTTCTTTTGCGCAATCCAGTAAGTTCTGAGTGTAAAAGCCATTTCGGAATGTGTTTAGTCGCTCTTTGAGCCACGTATCGTTCTGTTCTGCCAATGTACGTGTCACCGCCACCGCAAGTGAACTGGTAGACAACGTGTGAGGTACTGAGAACGATATGACTGTCAGAGTGATCTTCTAGTCTCAATCCTATGGTGATCCGCTCTATGCTTAACTGAGCTGCGACTAGTTCAATTTAGAGTGAAGCTAAAGCTACGACATAGTTGATTAAGGATACGATCACCTTCAAAATGAACGAATAAAATGACCTACTTTCGTCTAGCTGTTAAAATGGGTGCTGCTTTGTGTCGTGGTCTGCTGTGGTACTCAATGAATTCAAAATAAATTCCCAATAGGATTTAGAACTTCCAATAGTTGGTTTACCGATGACCGGTTGTCTTTCATCAACACGCTCACAAACACAGATATACCTTTTCACCTTGACGATCACGGTTTGGGGGCGAACAGAAGTGATTCTGATTTGTTTTTCTGTTCGGTATGGACATACTGACCGACAGGGTGATTGACAGATGAACATTATTTGAACAACATGTCAGAATTCATTTGCTGACTCCGTAACATCGAAATAGGGCAGATGGTGTGGGAATTATAGAATTGTGTGTGGGATGGCTCCATCCCGGGAGATAACCGAAAAATTGATGGAACATCCTGTTACACGGTCACAATACATTCCGTGTATCGTTGCATCGGCATGGCCCTTCACCAACTCCCAGCTAACTGAGCATGAGCTTCATACAGAGAGAACGAGAGATTCCAATGAATTGTTGCCGAAACGTTTCAGTTTATTTCACGTTATTGGTGATCACGGAAAAGCACCACAGAAGGATTTAGGTAGGTTAGAATTCCTTTGATTGCACCAATCAGGGAACTCCGATAGTGATCGGAAATTTTTCGGAGTTAATAAATGACAGCAAAACAAAAAGCATTTCCAAATTACCCATAAACAGTCATATCAAATTTAGTGGTATTTAATCGCGTACAGATGACGTCCTGTTCGTGCCTACTTCACAAGTCTTACTGCAAGTGAACAATTTTCTGTTGATTGAAAGAGGGGAAGTTATTGTATATTTCACTGCCATGTGAGGCACAAAGTGCTAGTCATTGCTTCGAAACATAAAAAGTTCTTTGATCTTTCTCACTTCATTTGCTTGTCAAAATCCAAAGTACAGCACTTTTCAAAAAGTGGTATGACTAAAAAGACTATCATTATTCAAGGTTCGAACATAAAGGCACAAAAAGCTAGCAGCACAACGTTCAGTGTGGCGATATGCGTTTTCCAAAGAAAAGCTATTCAGAGTCCACATGGTGAGTTAATCGTGCTGTAAACGTTGTGCCCGTCTGACTGATACTGAAGAACGAATTAAAAAACATAAATTGAGAGTGATTTTTTGAGCTCGCCAGGTTAAACAACTGTTTACCATTTGCACTTCAGTTTATAACCCCTGAAGAAATACTCACCAGCTGGAATGTAATGAGATATTTGTACGGAATTTAAAAAGATAAGAAACCGAGTTTTTCAGTGTTGCATGCTTTGCAGTTATTGTAGAAACCCTCGCCCCATCGCTGTTTTTCTGAGTCTGCCTATCGCATTCATGAAACGCGGCACTCCGGCCTCCAAAGTCAATCACCGGGTAGGCGCAACACCACTTTTCCTGAACTCTGGAAATGTAGATACCAGTCAGTCACATGCAGTTCGTGGTTTTGAGGAGGAAAATTCCGAAAAATTAAATCCACAAATTCTCCATGATCCTAATACTCTAGGAGTATATATTAAGTGAATAGTAGCAAAATATTCACTCCGGAAGAAAGTCTTATCTTAGATTAGAAACTATCAAATGTAGAGCCTTGAGTTTTGCATTGCTCAGAGTTCTTCGGGGTTTTCTTATCACGTGCCAAGTTCTTCGAGAGACTCTCTGTCGCACTTTCGATCATATGGTTGCAATCGATAGCCAATGTGGTTTGCAATTGATTCCAGATTCACTTACAGATGCAACACTTGACGAATAGCGTTGGAGATTTGACGGTTTTGGGCTGGCTGGGAACTGAAAAAGCTAGATTTTCTTCACCCTGTTTCGTAAAAGCATACAGGAATTCAATGGAAATTCTCCCCGTTGGATATATTTAATAAGATGTTGACAACATTTTCTATCATAATGCAGATAATTTAGTCATCCGAGTTTTTGTCCATCGAGTTTTGTTATGATACCACATTTTGCATGGGTAATGCGGGAAATGCCTATTCTTTAAGGGAAAGATTCCAAACCCCGTCTTTTACAGAAACTTGTGCTTGACGTGCTAGCAGAATATAATTTCTCTTCCCTTTACCAAATTAGTGGAATGTTTCAGCACCACGTGACACGCCTTCCTATGTAGCGGAATCAGAATGGTTGTTCAATGTGTTAAGCTCATATGACTTGTAGAGGGGCTTTCAAACTCGGCCATTCTGTCCGTCCCACTGCAGGACGATTTGGCAAAGTCATCACTCTCTGTTAATTACGAATCGTAATAAGTGTTTGTCCTTTTGTCTTCTGTTTAGTTACTCATTAGTAGTGAGTACATGCATCGTGAACCCCGGACATTTGTAATGTATTTTCCCTGTTTCTAAGGTATCACATCAGTTTATACTTGAGTTTCATGGTGCTTATTACATGAACAGTTCACGTATTTGTTCGTAACTTTGTTTTCCCGAAGGTCTACACTTCTACTGTTATATAATCTTTCTGAGTGTTTCATTTGTACTGCCGAGCGGAGGCTCGAACTCCCAGTCTTAGCGTTCTGTCAGTGCACTCCACTGTTGGCCGTCATACGTCAACAGCATTAACAGATCCATTGCCGGATTCGCCCATTCATGTTGGCACGTACTCTTGTTTACTCCACAGACTTAGCTTATTTGTACTTATTTGTTAATGACACTTTTTACCATTGCAACCACAGTCCAATTCACGCGTTTGTAATCGATTTATTGATCTTTGACGATAAACGTTCTTGATTTATCGATTGTACCACAACCGAACTGCGCTACAGTTTCGTTCAGCTGCCTGCTAAGTGGACCGTTTTTGTTTTCTGCGCTGTCCCGATTTTCGGAAGCTTACTGCCCATTGTTCTTGGTTTCTCACCTGGCTGTAAGTCTTTTATTTGCTGTATATTTATGCTTATTGTATTATTTAGAACCACAAATCATCGATAAACACGGTTATTCGATTGGAATTTGTTCTGCTGCCCGTAATCGTGTTCTGCCCATATCGTGCGTGTAGCTAGAGAAACTAAGTTACTGCTAGATTCACAGCCCTAGACATCGGGATAGTCGCAACACTCTCTCTAGACTAACTTTGCATTAAATTTATCTTATTTTCATAGAAATTTCGGGCCCTTATTGGCACGCGTATTATTGCATTGCATCTGGGAAGTAAACCGATCACCACCGTGAAAATCGCGCTGGATGAAAAGTGGACTATGGAGGCAAGTTTTGGCAACTATGCGCTTTCCTGTTATCCTAAGCTCGGCCGTTCAAGTACTGCTTGGAAAATTGACGGAATGGACTAATTTTGGACATCAGCGGGCGTGCAATCAAGCGGATGTCATTTTGTTACAAGAAACCCAACTCCACACTGATATCGATAATGGAATTATCACCTTGGATAATTTCTATGCCTTTTGCGTCAGCCACCTGGCTCCGTACCGTAAACATGAAGGAGGCTTCATCACTTGTTTCAAAGAACGATGGTATAAACGGATGGGGAATATTCTTCGCGTATTCCGCCTCCCACATCAGTTAGTCTGTTCAAGATTGAGAACCCAAATAGCTATGACATCGTACGTCTTTATTCTTGTTAACATATGTGTTTTCGGGAATTTCATTCCACCCACTTTTGTTGGATTCTCCGATTTTGCTTCTATAAACTAATGAACTTTGTTGTCTCGTCCTTATTTGCTATCTGTGGCGGCTACAAGAGGTCCAACCTGAGATTTCTTACATCCTTTGGCCTGAACAATATTTCCACCTTACTCAGCAAACCTTGCACCACACTGGACCTTTGTCTTGCTATAAACACATGCTTGTTTAATGTTGCCTGTAGCCCTCCACTCACTTTCTCGAATCACGTCTTTGTAAATGTCTTCTCAATGATCCAATCTAAGAGTGAACCGAAGCTGATCGAAGGGTCATCATGGTAGGATTTGGACCTTGGAGTTTCGGGTTTGGATTCCCTCCCCACCGATGACTGCTTTCCGACTGGAAGCCTTGAACAGGCATCGATTTCTCTCCTGAAACATTTTATTATGATTATATAATAAAATAATAATAATAATAATAATAATAATAATAATAATAAAATATAAACCTCGCACAACTGAGAGTTATGATTGACAATTCTGACTTAAACATTTTCTGAATCTAATTCTTCGTTTTTTCATGAAAATTTAATTGAGTACCTCATCTTCTGTTTCATTGGTAACTGCCTCACAGAGGCTTTCCACCTCCCCCCTGACAGTTACTTTCCCGCTCAGCTGAAGCGCTTGCGTAGTATGAAGCAGCACAGCTTCAGGGCCGGAGACCACGGTATAATAAAAGCTCTGCCAAAATTCATTGTTACTAATCTCGGAGACTGAATGCCGAGTACGTACAATCGCTAACCACCAGCATCCCTTGCAGGGAGACACGGAAGACGATCACGCACACAAGCAGTGCTAATTTCCGTAAGCAGTCACCCTCAGCAGGCTTTATTAAACTCAGTTGTCACCTGACTACTGATTCACACCCCTGAGTCATCCCAACCTATCATGCTTACTTTTCCCAGTACTCTACAGAGGACAATATCACCCCCCTGCATGTATATGAAAAGTCCACCCACTTCCATGCACACAAAGCGAGCAGCCCAAACTGCCTACACCCGATCCTGCTGGAGGATTGCTTGAGCACGTTATCTATCGTATTTTCTCTCACTGACCTCTGCCTGAATCTTGTTATTATTCCTGATTGTTGAATGTTGGCTCCCATCGACTCATAACCAAAAGAGAACATCTAAACTGTGCCCACTAGCTTGCTTATCGGCAACTCTTAAAGTGTTTGAATAGATCATACTGAAAAGGCTATCAACTTATACCAATATGTTGGACTCCGAGCAGTTTGCATTTCGCCAATCGGGAACAAGCCACTATGCCCTGGCCTCTACCACTCTGTCACTCATTGATCGCAAAAGTCTGGTAGGTACTGTCTGTTTCTTTGATTATGGTGACTCGATAAATTGCGACGATAGAGCAAAATGACTCTGGCATCACTATCACTGACATTAATAATTTTGACGACTACTTTTCCAATCGAACACAATTTAAGTGATACTGGGACTAAGGTTCTTCTGTGCTTTCCTCAACAAAGAGCTTCTTTCAGGATGCTTTTCTATCACTTATTTTTGTCCTACTTGTATATCGCGCTTGCTTGTTTTAAGACCGCCCAAAAAAGAATGTCTTCACGAATGCACTCCAGCCCAACAACTTCCAAATTCCGCAAGTTCATAGAACCGTTCAAGCAACGATTCCCGGACGCCAATCCACAACAGGAGCTAGCAAGCGCAAGCTGAATGTGAAGTCACTTGTTATACGGTATCTGAAAATGTAAAATTACACAACACTTAATGCATTAAGTCGTACAGTTATAGATGACCGTGGTCCTTCTTGGGCACATCCTAGGCTAAACAATCAGAAGGAAATTGGGAGCCCAACCAATAGTAACCGAAAGAAAAATACAGTCTTTCCGAAGAGCCAATATTGAATTGGTACAGATAAACAAACAATGGAACAAAGTGGAGACGAAGCTTAAGAACTGGTGGACATCTATATTAAAAAACTGTCTGTAGGTCAGCCGCCATGAAACTCGTTTATGATGATTGTCTCCGTATCAAGTAAGCCGGTGATGTGATGTTTCGAATGCCCACCTCTAACAGCTCCAAATTTTCCCTTTTATGAATGAGATAGTTAACTGGCGTGCAGGTCAAAATCTAAGGGTGAAGCCCTTAAAGTGTTTTATTGTACTGTTTTGTTCCCATAGTCCTTTTCCGTACTCCCCCTTTAAGCTATCGCTTTCAATGGTCGTCATCAACGGATCATGAATGCAAAGAGTACCCTCCGTCATGTACACTTTTGTGGTCATTAGCCATTACCTTATCTAGAGGGATCATGTAGCCAAAGTCGTCTTGAAAAATGGATGAATCTCTTTTTGTTTGTTAAGATTCAGGTCCTTTTCTACCATTTTCACGTAATGATCCTCGTTCTATTTCCTTGCATCCTTCCACATTGGTTCTATGCTTCCATAGTCATATTCCCTGGACTGCTTGCGAAAGGTTTTAAAACTATAGTCAGCCCCGTCAGACTCACTTACAACCTTCTTGTCTACCTTTTAGCAGCCCAACACCAAAAGGCAAGTCTGCCTTTCTCTCATAAGGTCTTGGATGACACTGCACTCTTCTTTCATCCAGATACTAGCACTTTTATATCTACTTGGGCCACTCGATCCCAATACAAACTCCTGTTTGCTCGCTCAAGTGCTAATAAATTCTGTGTAGTTCCTTACCTCGCAAGTTTTTCTCACCAACCCATACTCTATCACACTGACTGTTTTAAGTCACTCCATCAAACACACGTTTTCCAGTCCCTGCGTAGCAGACGCATGTTCACCCCTGGGGTAAATAAAGCTAACACTTGATTTGACTGGACTCGACGTAGAGATCATTTCTTGAAAATAAACCGAAATTTTCTCGTGAAGCTACAACAAACCACAAGTTTGCTGTTCAACCATTATTGAACATAATAACTTTGAAAGTTCTCCAATATTTTTCTCACTTCTTCTAGACAGACACACAGTTAGCTCTTCGGAAAATGAGCTGTTCTTGACAGCAATGAATACCACCAGTTTCATACCGAAATATTGTTTGAAAGCATTATTTTACTAATATTAGCTCTGAGGCTTCAGAAATGTTCATCACGGTAATAATAATCACGCAAATTTAACTGACCACATATTAGCTCAACTGACACAAATACTATGGTGCTACAAGGAACTATATGGGATGTTATGCTTTCGACCTTCCTTAATATGATATGGGGAAACTTCGAAAAGGGAAATTCATTATGAAAGCACGTATGGGGCATGCACCTCGAAAATATCTACAGTCTGGAACAGTAAGTCATCACTGAATCCTTTAGTCACCGTGGCACCAGGAGTGCTTGACGTAGGTATTTCGGGGAGAGTAAATCACAGCCAAAAGCGACTCCATTAGTTCTATTGCTTAGTTATTATTATTCTAATCAAAAGCACACTAGAGGCAATTCTGTTTTCATTTCGGAGTACATAAAGCGAAATCCTCCTTGGCTGGAAAAAGGTTGCATAATATAAGTGGACATTAAGTTCATTTATTTATTGTTGTTGATACAACAACGAACTTCCTAGATTGGTTCGACTGTCCAGGCAGACATTGTTATTTTATTATCTGATCGTTGATTGCACGCTTCACTGAAGTGTGCGTGCGTTTTATTCGGATCCGATAACCGTACCCCAAATGCTCGCATTATTCCAACCCAACACCCTGTATCCTTGGCTGTGTCCGTGAGTGTGTGAGTGAATAATACACAGACGAATGTGTGACTGTCTTATCTTGATCTCATCCAGTAGAAAAGGTATGAAAATCAGATACGCTACGAGCTCACTGAAATAGACCGGGCTATTAGGACCTTGATGTGACGGTAAATCAGCCTTGCACGATGCGTCTTCCATTCTAAAATCACGAGTACAGCTGATGTGAACTTATCAATCAGACGATCCATTTGTTTGTAACCAGTTGGCTCAGAAGAGAGCAGATTTATACCTGGTGCACTATAACAGACTCAACATAATAACTCTGTCCTGCCTTCCAGATAAAGTATCACCCCAACTACATCGTGTTGGCCTGATGAACGAGACAACGGAAACGACAATAACGGTACTATGGTATGCCAAGCCTCCATTTGTCAGTTTAACGTACAGTGATGTGTATTTATTACGTTATTTGTGAGCATTAGATTGCTGACTGCAAAAAGGAACACAGACACCCTTTTTCTGGTTATATAATAGAGACTGACTTCACTGGAATGAAAAAGTGGCCAAGGCATTATTTTCGCTATTCATTATTGGAAGGACTGACTAAGACAATTTTGTGTACTAATTTTATGGAATATGAAATAGATAATAATTTCGATGCTATTCGCTTATACTCAGGTGAACAACGAAAAACGCAAAAAGGCTTCCCGTTAGCGAACTCAAATGGTGAAGATCTTTTTTTTGGGGGGGGGGGGAAAGAGTAAATTTCCCCCTCATTCCTCGGACCTGAGAACAGTTGAAATACAGAAAATGATGAGCCACACATTATTTATCTCGAGTCTTTTTTCTAGTTTATTTGGAAGACATGGAAAGTAGAATCCTGAACTCTTTCAATTTTGAAGAAAAGATTTTATTTTGGTCTACCACCGTTTCCTGTTGGGTTCTTTCCCGTTAGGTCTTGATCGACCGAGGTATTTTTCTTCAGAGATAGAATATCGACGACGGTATTTTACTTTTGAAGCACCAGTAAATTGTAATAAAACCACGGGGGCATCTCAAAATCATGCTTCTCGGTCTCGAATTTTAATCTGCCTAGCTGCTCCTAATTTAGAAAACATCATGTTGCAGTGTACGTTTATAGTCTTTCTTCTCTTTCAGTCATTTATACAATAATAGCACACTATTGGTTTAGGGGAATTGTTGTCGATCGGATCGCATTACCTGGGAGAAGAAGGAATGAGACAACTCTGATGTAATATGCGCGCAGTTGTGTTTGTAATCAGTAGTAGCAGAACTCGTAATTTTTGGATATCACTTATTTCTAAGCATACAAATGCAACCAAACCGCACACGGCGAGTAATCTGCGAGTAAGCACGTAAGCAAGCATGAAAAAGAGCTGAGATACATAAGCTTTCAACGCGCTAATAAGTAAGGTCAATCGTTACATTGCAAGATCACAGAGTCAGTTATGTCAGTGCTGGAATGTTGACTAATTTTCCTCGTAGTATGTGTGACTTTAACCAGGCAAAACACAATGCCTATTAAATTGTACCCCACGCATTGATAACTTCACTAAAACCGAAGACGAAAAGTTTGCGTCCATAAAGTCAGCAGTGATAATACGAAACCTTTGAAAATCAAAATGTTACTTTCCATGGGTTCAGGGTTTTGGAATTTTGCTATCCAACTGAGGGTCAAAGACAGTTCGCTAATTTGACCACTTTGACCAAAAAGTATGTTCAGAGATATCTGTTCGATGAAACTAATTAAATTGCCGCGCTATATTTGAAAACTAGGCGATTTAAACTACTGCGAGAAGATTCAAAATGCTTTCTCCACCGGTCTCTTCTCCACAGGATGATTCACTCACTGACTAACCAAACAGTTGCCTCATGTGACGGGTAAAACTCTGCTCTAGGCTAGAAGTCCACAGCGTACTCGCTGAAAATGCCCCACTCATAATGTCAGACAAATCAGGTGGACCGCGGTTATTCTGCTCTTCCACGAACCATCTACGTCCCACGTTAATCATTTTATGAAAAAGTAAGTAATGGCCCCTTTTTACACTGGAAATACTGATAAGTTCGACCTAGTCTAATGCTGATAGTATATTTCTCATAATAATGCCCTTATCCCATTTAATACTTAACATACTTACAAGGTGAAATATTTCAGGAAGTAGGTTGTCTTCAGTTAGAGGCTGCTTGAAAGGAAGTGAATGAAATACTTCTTTCTGACAGGTGGATAAATGGTAACATTATTCTGCATGCCCGATAATGGTCACATGCACGTGTCACTTTACCAGTTGGGGTCGAAACGTTTACTTAATTAAGTGAATCTTGTATCATCGACCAGAGCAATTCCGTTAGACGGTAAAATGGTCTAAAATGTTCGAGTTAGAATTATCAAATACCAGACGTTATCAGTTGAATATATTGGTCAAGCTGTGAGATGAGGTCATAAGCTTACTATTTTGCGAATGGGCACGCAACAACCACTGACTGAAAGAAGAGGACTTTCATCGTTCGGCCTACGTTTCCGGTCTAACGAAAGGAGTATTGAGTGTTTCGGTGATGCATATCGTTCGAAGTCTGAAGCAAATTGTGCAAACTTAAGTGTAACCCGCTCGGACATAGATAGCCGCGCCAATCTTCACCGGTGTAAGTGTTCACGCTTGCTTATGCACCTGGTGAGCTCCGACTCACCGAATTTTCTTTCTGCATTATTGCTGATCGTGCAAGTGCAGCCCCCACAGAGGAACAATGCATCCAGCTTATTACATAAGCTCTTGACACCTAAGTGAATAATAGTATGCTAACGAGTCAGTTAATACCAATCAATGAGAATCACACAGAATGTACTTGTCGTGAATTTCGACGGTCTAGTAACACCGGCAGTGAGAGATAACCAGCCAAATAATAAAATCCCTGGGTGAATATTAGTCTAACTTCTCGGAAATTGTTATCAATTCAAATACGATGCACTGGTAAGACTATCCACTGGCAGTGGGTATCCTCGGGCCAAAACAAAAATCAAACGCGTACATGATTTACCTCTTTCGTGACATGAGTGATTAGTAGGAAGTGGAGCAGATTTGCACACAAAAACTGGCGTAAATATAGACCACATCACCCACATTAGGAACATAGAAACCCAGTCTTCTTCTAAAAAGTAATAATCATATGCCTATCTTCGTTATTTATTTGCAATTCTAAAACCCTCCGCCTCAGTCAGACTCGTCTATTCTTGATCGGGCGTGTCCCTTTCGAAGGCGACTACTGGGAGACCAAGATGAAAAAGAAGATGGAATGAATTGGGTGGGTGGTCAATCATTTGGAAATTGTGGTGTTAGAACTCCCCATCGCTCTTCGGTTCGGTCGTACATTATTCCACGCATCGCTTTTCTGTGCAGTATGAAGACCACTGACTACAATCCAACCCCGGTGCGGGGTCAGACTTTGTCGTACAAATGGCGTGTGACTTGAACCATTAGGACGCACAAAAGAGCAAACTGCCCTATTTGTGAGTACCCGTGAACGTGGTTGGACATCATTGTGTGTGTGTATGATCAAAGTCCGGGGACACAACATGTGATTAACTAGTTAGGTTTGGAGCGTTGGGCGTATCCCTTCACAAAGGTGGGTGAAAATGAGCGTGGAAAAAAGATGGGGATGTTCCCTCTTTGAAAGTGACCGTTTGATTGTGTTCTGTCCTACTGTAACTGAGTGAATGAGTGAATAACAAACGGTAAATTGGGTGAAAGGTGACTTTCGGTCACTTTTTTGATATTTTATTTTCCCCAGTTACGATAGAGTGACACTACGCTTCATTTGCCTGTGGAACGATGAAGCAGAAACCTTATGATACACAAGATTTTTGTGTTTGTGAATCTGATATAAATTATCATGAAAAACAAGGTATATTAAAAATAGATAGCAGTCAATTAAATGCCACTGAAGACCATTTGTATCTTAGAGTTCTATGACTAGTCTGCCTGTGAACGGAACACAAATCACAACATACCCGGCACCATTCGTCCTCGAAAGAGAGACTTCTCTAATGAGCAAGCTGTTAGCAGCCGTATCGGTTTTCGAATAATGTAAGCGAAAGATCCTGTTGATGCACTTCTTGAGTCCTTGTACTCATGGAATTTCTGCGTTTATGTATTTTGCAGATCGAACACGAGAAACCCCCGAGGCAGACACTGGTCCCCGCATACTACACTTCATTGTAGCCCACCAGGTGTAAAGTCCGAACGAAGTGCTCAGAACTACGGAAGGTGAAATTGTCACAGTTTCCTTGTTTCTATCAATCTGTGGATAGACAAAAAGATAAACCACTTTGTCCAAACAGATTAGACTTCCATTTCTGAATCACACTGGGGTGGAAAACTGCAGGAAAGGTGAACTAGTAGAAGTCAAGATCACTGTGCGACATGGTTTCACCAAATTAAAACTATGTCGCATGAGGTACGCAAATTTATCTATATAAAGTCTCTAGGTAGTATGTAAATAGGTGGATGAAATTTTCGCAAAAGCGTACGACTTATTTCGCAGTCGTTGCCGCTGATATTATAAACGTACCCAATATTATCTGCACACTCATCTTCATACTCGCACAACCGTGGCTATATCACCACTAGGATCTATGTTGAATAGTCAGGAGTGTGAATGGATACTCTTCATTGAAACGTCTGCAAAGGAATCATAACTGCTGTTTCTATCAGTTTTTCACGTGTAGGTCACCACTAACCCCAATGTATGTGTAAATATATATATATATATATATATATATATATATATATAATATAACAGACCTGATATATCAATCCACTATTCTTGGCTGATCCTTGCATTTGATGAGATAACATGAAGTCAATCCGGATAAGGTACATGCTATTTCGCCCCACTAATACTTCCTCCGGGATTCATACTGATAAACTGTTTTGGTTCTGAAAGCGTTTAGGAAGCCTCATAAAACTGCTCCAGTAATAAAACGCTCTATGATAGCAGTAATCATAGGCTCAGCGCGTATCTGAAGGCCTATCGATGTAGTTTTACATCCCACTACATACCACTCAGTGGCGACGTAAATCACCGGCAAATGAAGCATGTCTTAGCAATGAACCAGCACGTGGAAAAGATGATACGAAGAAAATCCAGGACTGTGAACTTTTGCGGTAGATCGAGTCATGAAAAAAAGATTGGCTCGGAAGAAACTTTTTGTATGGCTATGGTAAGGCATTCCTACAGTTCACCCAGGATTGCGTTCATCATTGTTTCAAAGCTTTTTCACATTTTACATAACTTATTTTCGGAGAACAAACGGAATTCCTAGTAAGCGATCATCTGTCATTCGTTTCCAATTAATGTTCCCGGCAATGATATAGAATCATTTAACGGGAGATGGAAAGGATTTTGTTCTTGAGCAAGGCAAAATGGCTCGATAACTTATCATGCGTATGAGTAATAAGTGATTGGTTTTTCCATAATATGATTATTCGGACAGTGCCAACTTTTACCGGACCGCTAAATGGTATGGACCCATTGAACGGTTTTTTCTTTTGTGTTAAGAATCGTCAGCATTACGCACTCAACGAGCCCCTGTTGAGCCCCATACCCAGGATGAACGATTGTGACTCAACTATTTAACCACCAGGCCATCTGGCCTAGCCCTCAAGGGGTTTTGAACATACAAACTGCAATATATATCTCCTTTTCGATACTTTTTGAAAGGTAGCAACCCGATATCCGCACTGCGATCGACTGCTGTGTTGGTTGACCTATCGGTGGGGACCTTAGCACAAAGAAAGTATTCCATCACAAACAACCTGCAGAGCTTGGCGGCTAAGCGTACTTCCGACGATTCGCTCAAAGGATGAAAGACAAACAATGCTTCCATGGCTTCCAGTAATGCGTTGACTGCAGAAATTAGACCGTGAATCATAATGTATAAAGCATAACGCATCGGTAAATATTCTAGCGCGAACAACTGTACTTTGTTGGGTGTTGCAAGTTAGAAGCCTGTACTGTTTATGTGACTTAAAGTTGCGGGAATAAGTGAAATTTAGCCAAGTTTCGTAATTCTAAAACAAATCTCCATTTTGGTGGTATTTTATAATTGTATTAGAAAAATTGATTTTTTTCATATTGTGCACACCTCTTTCCTCTAGTTCGGCTTCAAGAGGATTTTCTTTGAAGTCATCGTGCTTTTCTGGGGGGCACTCTCAGCACTCATGACCCAAATTGTTATTATCACGGGAGATGCCTAGATCGCTTTGAAAGTTAGGGTTCAGTTCAGTTCAGTTGTTTCAACGGTAAGTGTCGCACTTAAGTGCTCTAGTTTCGATTGTTATTGCACAGTTGAGTGGAGTCAAAGACAAAATAAATCGAAGCACAATGTGGAAAGAGTCGAAAACAAGGTAACAAACGGAAAACACGATGATGAAGAAATAGCCCAAATGCGTTCTCTCCAACGGCCGCGACAAGTAAGCGTATCGCTTGGTGTCTGGATTGACACCTGAAACCCACTTCCAGCCATTACTAGCCACGAAGAATGGCGGGTGAGTTAGTATAGGATTCTGTGACCTATAGTGCTATAATTATGCTGCAGAAAAAAGCTTGTCACGTGCCCACTGAGAGTGGGACAATTCAACTAGCAGCACACCTGTTTCCGCTGAAGATATCCAAGTCTCAGTTGCAGAATAGTAGCGTAAATTTACAATAAAGAAGTTTAATTTCATTGATTCGAATCATGTATTTTGACGTTTACCACACCTCGCACGACAGTGTGGGAACAAAGAATGACCCATTATAGTAAATCATTCTTCTCATCTTTTCCTTATTTTGGTTTGTAATAGCCTTTCATCAATGAAGTTCCGAGAGTCCTCGAACTTTTCCGGCTCCAGAATATGCGTGCAACCAACAACAACCTGGCTAATTTGTACAAAGCGACCGCAGTCCCCGTTTATTCCAAGAGAAAATAGAACAGAAATTCCACTGAGAGCTCATTGTCAAATGAAAAAGCTCGTGGTTAGTGTAGCATTATTGAAGCTGCAACGGAAATAGACTAATTGGTTCTTTTTCCTCTCAATTGTGCCTTTTTATATTTAGACCATGAAGTACCCTCGGTTGTTTGGTACTTGGATGGTGAGAAGAGTTCATCTTTTAACGAGATCATTTATCTGCTGTGTGAATGGTTTCAACAAGAGCTTTAATTCGGTGTTCAAGATGACTTTATTGCGTAAATTAGGATAACTATTGAATATGGATGGAAAATGAGATGCTGGTTCATGTGAGACCATACAGTTCAGAAAGGTTTGGTAGGCTGATCCGGAGATAAATATAGTCAGTAATTCAGTTATTCGAGTCTCAAGGTCGATTACCGTGAGCTGTGGCTCCTCCTTCGGTTTCGTAGTAGCAAAGTGGAAAGATCGATGCAATTTGCTTTATTTTACTCAAGACAGCGTTTGTCGATGCTCACAATCATGCAGGACGACACCAATTTGTCGCTTACTCATTCAAAACGAAGGGTTAACCGATTGGTATTAGAGCCAAATATGGAAACTCATTTTAATTTAGCTCACGTAGCTTGCAAGGAGGATTTTACGTATTTGTTCTGGCTGATATTGTATCTGCAATTGAGTAGTAGGAGATTAGATTTGTATAATTTGATTCTTCGTGCAGCTTGAACGCTCAACCCAGCATTGAAAACCATGGAAGCATTTTAAGGCTGTTCCATCCTTGTTGGAAATCATCAGCAATGCACATCCACCGAGCCCCCACGGGGACTCGAACCCAGGGTGAACGATTGTGAATCGAACACCATAACCACAAGGCTAACCGGGCTGGCTCTCAACGGTATGTTGAACATCTACACTACATGATATAGCACCCTTCCGTCACTGGCTCTGAACGGTAATAACCAACTTCCCACACAGCGATTGACTCCTATGATGGTTAAGGTATTCGATTCACAATCATTCACCCCGGGTTCGAGTCCCCGTGGTGGCTCGGTGGATGTGCACTGCTGATGATTCCCAAAAAGGATGAAACAGCTGTACAGTGCTTCCATCGTTTTCAATGGTGAGTTGAGCTTTGAAGCTGCATGAAGAATCAGATGATATTATATCGTTTGAAGTAATCCTTGGCTACTTTGGATCCAACTGGCGTTGTTCAATTTGAATGCCATGCATACGACCCTCACTGTACCTAGTACGAAGGCTGATAGTGTGAATTACCCGGTCAGTTAACCAGATTTATGTCAGGATTAAACATTCAACCATCATCTACTATCCCCTTACCTAATGGTTCGCAAAGGATTTTGCCAGTCCGTTCGTAACTTCCTTATCCTTTATTGGAGAAGCAAATTGTTAGCTTATAGTCATCTTTACTTTTATTTTTTAACTCATCCTGTATTTTGGATACGGGGTCAAATCCATAATACCAATCCGATGAGATTTTTTTCTGGGCACATAACCCAGACAACAAAGAAATGATACCTTGATTTTAAGCAGGCATTGGTGCTCGGCCGTGATAATCGGGGTGAAATGACAAATCGCTTATGGGAACAAAAAGACCAGTTGACAGGCATAATGGGGACCACTCACGAAAATCGATTGTTACTATGATCCTTTCGGTTCTGATAGATTTGGTGGGAACCACATTAATAGGGGCTGTGCCACATGGTTCGATAATACGGGCACATCGTTTAAAATAATCCGGCCAATTCGAGTTACAACATTTAAAATTAACAAAAGGGTCAGCTGCGCAGCATATGGTCGTCACATTTTCTCATTTGTTCCTTCAATTTAGCAAAAAGGTTTTGGTGAAAATTTTCCAGTATCTCTTTTTGTTATTATATTCCGATATTCTGGACCTGACTGGCTTGCAGAGGCATGACTAAAGATAGTGCATCGGGGCTAAAGAACGATGGGTCTTGGCTAAAGGTTTTGCGTCAAGGCTAAAGAATGTTGGGTCATGGGTAAAGAAGGCCGGGTTGTGGCTAAAGGATTGTGGATAGTGTTCGAAGAATTGCAGGTTTTGATCGAAGCTTGATGGGAGAAGCTGTAATTCATTTCATTTCAGGTCAAACAACCGGTCACTATGCACTGGGTATAGTGGCTCTGGTTGCTATATCTCGGCAAGTTGGACTGTCGGTTATTGCAGATTCTCGCATCCATTATATTTATTTTTTTCATTGACTACCCCATATTACTTAATATTGGTATGATATTTCAGGAAGGGAGTCGCGGTTAATTGGAAGCTGCCAGCTGGGGAAAGTTTCCAGAGGCAGAAGAAGGGTTCAATCCCCGAACAAAGGGGTGGAAAGTCCATCTTGGTGACAGTTTGACCACCGCCAGTCCAATAGACTTAGGGCTTGGAGAATAAAGAAAACAGGGATAAGAAATGTTTGTCGAGGGACTGCTGGAAGCTACTAAATCACACTGACGATGTCATCTTCATTAATTGTACGAAAGTACAGGAAAGATGCACGAAATCAGTACTAGAAGGGATTCACTTTTTTCCCATTGTCTAATCAAGCCGATTTATACATCTTGATCTTGTGTGAAAGTCTACTTTAACTTTTCATCAATATAGTTCTCCATGCATAAGCAACAAACAATACGCAAACGTTGACAAACTCAGTACAGTTCAGTTACCATAGACAAGCGACGGACCAGCTGGTGAGTTGTGCACGTATCGAGGTCAAGTAGAATGTACAGGCAACAGCCTTTTCTGCGAGTCTTGGTAGAAGATGAATACGGAGTCCCTTTTGAAACATATTTCCATGTACAGTTATTATATCCACATTGCCATCACAAACGATTTCTGAGTTTTTATAGTGTATTCTTCCGAAGGAACCATTAGAGATATCCGTTTTTAGGAGTACGCATTGAGTGAACTTTACTTACTGCAACAACTTGTGTTTGGAACAAATTTTCCTAGCAACGGCAGCAAAAGACCGAACCAAATTCCTCTGACCTACCAGTGAGTCAGAAGCATAATAGTGAAAGTACAGACGCTTGCATGGTGGTTATGGATTACACAAAGTTAAGGTGTCTCGCCGCTCAGTAAAAAGGATTTTAACACCATATTTTTGCATTTAACCGACAGTCTTTCTGTCGGGCTGTCAAGGATCAGTCCCAGCCAAAGCTCTTCCACAAAATTTGCTCCAGCGAAGAACATTGGAAGGTTTTTTTTTAGAGCTCTCCTCCCAAATCTTCAGTCATATGTGAGTTTCTCGTGAGACAGTAAGCGAGGGGAGCTGCTACTGGTTTCTGTTAATCAAGATTGTGCAGTTTTAGTATATGCTTTGGGAAACTGCCCGGAGTTTGAAATATTACTAACAATGTGTCCTTCGAATATTCGTATCAGCATTGTTTCCCTTACAGTCTTAAGAGTCTCATATCATAGTTATGTATTCAGCAGTTAACAACGTCCAAAGCATTTGCCAAAACGTTCACAGTTGACCTTTCACAGCCATCATAACCCCAGCTGTTGGCCGATCACGAGCTTCTATTAGTTTCATCAAAATAATCGCTATGCAGACGTTTTTTAGATAGTATTTTAACAAACCTGGATGCTGGTTTTGGTGTACAGAGTATTTCTCCTTTTTTTCTTGATGGCTGAACTAAACCGTGAAACCATGTGGAAGCCATTGTCATAAAACTAACTGTAGGTTTTCAACTTTATTCTCCATGTTATTACTGTTGCTATCATTGACCGTTGGCACACGAGTACCAAACGCAAAAACTTTGCACATCAAGCTATTCACTCCATTATACTTATACAAATGATTCTACTTCACTTGATTACATTTTCTTCTACAATTTCATGGTTTGTGAAATTTTGATGAAATTTAATTTGAACGACTTTTACAAAAGAAGGAATAGACTGATTTCCACGTCTCGTTTCAAACCACCCCCCGCCCCCCGCAATGCCAACAATGAACAAAAGCTGTGGGATTTCGTCACTCAATAAATTTTATTTTAACCGTCACCAAGCTTCCTGTTGGAGTGAATTAAAAAGTGCACGAGCAACTCAACAGCACTTTGAGGGAGAATTTTTGACAACTTTTTGTAAAAGCACATCAGAATGCAAGAAAAAATTGATATTTCCATTCGCCACATAGCTCAAAACACTTCGATGAATTTAGATTAAACTATGAAATAATTCTCCTTCTATTGCTTTAATTTGAATTGCGGTAAAAGTTGCGTAATTCCGATCTCTTTAATCACGTTTATTTCAAATCCACCTGCCATGTACGCACAAACACGCACACTCGTATTGAAGGAAATTACCGAGAAAAAAGGGGATCAGTAAGGTTGACAACAACACGGGCGAATGAATAGTTGTTTGTCCCGTGTTCACTCGGTTCGGATATCGTACCTTGACGGAAAATCACACCATCCCACATCCAAATTCAATGATTAGCATCGCCATTGCTAGTGATGCTGAAGTTACCCTTATCCGTTCTCTCGTACTACTGGTTTTGGCATCCGGTTCACTTGAAAGTAGATAACTAACTTGTCTTCCATACACACTGACAAAAAATGAGTGGCGCTTTTGGAGTACCATACACACACACACAAACACACACACGGGAAAACCATCGCTCCTGCAGGTTAGTGACTGTCATTGTCGTATGTCTCTTTCCCTTCTCCGATCCGGCCCATACTCCCTCATCCCTTAAAGCTGCTTCAAAAAAGCTGCCGGGCAAATAGAGAGGGTGGAACAAAAGTGCTTTGCTCGAAAATTCCACTCAAAAACGCTTCCGATATGATGAAAATGCATGACAGGCCTTTTTGAACCTGCTATTCTGACTACCCTGCGCACGCGCCTCATTGTCTCTGTTCTTTTTTATGGTTCGATGTTTACCGCCATTCAGGAAACGCAGTCGGAGACAGAAACATTCCAGTTGTGTTCAGTCCTATCGTGAAAGTGCTCAATGATCTTCATATGGTGCATCAGATTATCAATGCGATTTGACCTACCACGTTATCTGTCGTCTTGTCTCTGCTTGTTTACATTTCGTTTCATCGGAAAAATAAAGGAATTTGCATTTAGTCAGTCGACGAGGATTTCGAGTTATAGACTCCCGGTCAGTAGAGTATTCAGTTAGAAATGTTTAACCTTGTGCCTTACTCTGGTGTGTACTGGTATCCATAACAGAATATCATCTGGAAATCATAACTTTGCTATATCACTTGATACTCTAGTATTCTGTGGATCCGTAGCGGGATGGCGTTTTCGATGAAGGGAGTGAATGAAAAGGGACCACTTCATTCACACACGACGTTTTTCATGGGTCGATTTCCAGATATTGTGACTTCAATCGAATTTTTATACATCTTTGGGATCAGTTACACTGTAACTAATGGGCTTGTAGCAAACCATATAGACGAGAATGAGAGTAATCACATTTCAACATTATAGCGTGGTTGGTACACAATGAAACGTGATAATAATGATAATAACAAATAAATCAAAACTGCATAAGGGAAAAAAACAACCAAATGTTATGTCGTCTTTTGATATTTTATATCACAATCTAAACAAGTGGAATGCGAATACACTACAGATACCTTTTACTTCCATTTGCATGGATTAGTTTTATTTTCATGGAACTCCAGTGGGCACTGGTATACTGTACACAGCTTTTATTTACCACATATCTGTTAGGCTTACGCCCCTTCATTCAAATGAGGGGGAGAGGGGAATGCGCAAACAAAGATGAGGAATGGTGAACGCTCGGTAACCTGGGAGTGACTGTTGGAATATCATTCGCGTGACGGAAAGTTTTGAGAAAGAAATACGGGAAAAAGGTTTGAGTTGAACAAGTCAGACAAATGAACCGCCGGTTAAATGAGATCGGGTATCGACCGCGGAACTTGGTTGTCGATCGTGCAAATAAAGTAACAGAGATGAAGCAGTAGACTTGCCCGCAGATTTTTGCACACCCGCAAGTTCGGAGCATTTCGATTCACTGGTCGATTCCTCAAGTTCAAGTGTGTCCTTTTGCTCGTATCGGGGTTCGGCGTTGTTGAAAGTGCTCATCTGATTGCCAGTTGCTTGTGCCCTTGCCAAAGTATCGGACTGAACAAGTTGGGATTTTTTCAACCGTAGCGACTCGTCCGGGTCTGGATTAAGCTTTTGCTCTGCTTGATGATCATAAACAGGTAAAGAGTGGTGCATTATCAGACGGCAAAACCGTTCGTGGTCATAGCCCGATCCGGACACGGTGGAACTGGCGAGGTTGTCCAACCTCGAACTGGCTCTGTAACCCGATTGTTGACAGTACGGACTATTTGGTGGCAGCTGTATTGTACAAGCCTTGGAAGATGGGAGCAATGCAAACGAAGGCGGATGACCAACTGATTCGGTTAGTTCCATGTAGCCTGGACTCACTGTAGCCCAAGTTGCTAAATCCCGAGAAGCGAAAAGGAAATGGTTTGTTTCGTTAGTATTTCCAACTAAATCGCATCAACTTGGTTGAACAAGTGGGCAGCACCGGTACCTTTCCAAAATTTTAACGAGTAAACCTCGACTACTGTTCAGTGGAAGAGGTCACTAATGTTATGCTACTGAAGTCACTTGAATTAGTTGACGGTGGTTCAGTGTTTTATATTCATTTCCTGGTTTTTTCTACTCTCGTCGTTCACGTTGATTAGAAAGTCACTGGAGCTCCATACCAATAAGTATATTTGTCTTCTTTCTCCGGTGGAAGGTACAAAGATTTGCTATCTTCTGAAGATTCCACTTGTGGTCACTTAGTTACTTACTGTGTCACATGTAATTGGTATGATCCTGGTGGCGAAAATCACGTTGCAGATTCGATGTTGAGTCTGCTTTTTGTTGATGCAGTCACTCAGTGGATCGTCGATCAAATTATGCACCATGCGTAGTGAAATTAGTGTCTTAACTTTTGATTTCACCAATTCGGCTAGCCACGGTCAAATTACTGTCACGGAGTTACACTGTGTAAATGCAAAATGATGAGTATTACGCGTTAACCGCGTCGACAAGGTTGCATATATCGTAACAGGTTTCGCAATTTACTTCGAAAGAGTGAAGAAACCTAAAGTTTTGGCATTGAACTAACCCATTGCTTACTATAGCTTGAAGACAGTAAGAATTAGGATCAATAGTTTTGAAAGAGAGACACAGAGGTGTAAGATAAACTAAAATTAACTGACGTAAGTTGCCCAAACTGTATTGCTTTTTGTGCGTTTCGACATGTGGCTTTCAGGCACCAAGGGAAAAGTATGTTATCAAACCCGAACAGTCAGAATGTTGCGTAATTTTACAAATTTCTGATTAAAGTCTTTTATGGTAGTGGCAATTTACTGAGTCTATTATTTCATCACTTAAACTTTTATTCCCAACACTTTCGTGCAACAGCCATGATGAGAATCATCAACAGCAAAGGTGGACCAAGTGACTAATGGAAGTCAAACACTGTATGTGCGAATTTGCGTAACACACTGAAATCTTTAAACTATCCGAACTGGCTGACTACGAATTACTGTCGCATTTGGGTATTCTGGGAAATCTTGACAACAATCTCAGTGCCAAGTTGAGCACTGAGGTCTGTAACTGAGGAGACAGTAAATAATCCAAACTTTCTGCTACTCAAATTGATATGGTCTCATATCTGTGAAGCCACTACATGATTATCAGAACTTATTACGTGACAATTCAGCAACCATACGGAAAGCCGGACTTCAAATGAAAATAATGATTCACCTGGAGCCACTTCGTTTGTATAGGAATCCCCGGTCAGTGTCGGGCTCGCACGTGATCCACTCAGCATCATGTAGGGCGACGACAGGGCACGATACGCTACGGTCACGTTGTTCCCTTTGTCACACATAGAAAGCAAGGTATTGTTTTGGTGCATTGTAACACTTCCGTCTTCTGATAGGTCGTTACGATCATGTCGCACTATACCGTTCTGAAGAATTGATGGTGTAAAGAAAGGATTGATGTTGGATTATTTTAGTCAGCGTATATCGTCACGCAGTAACCTGATGGGCGTTTATGACTACGAACCCATTCGCACCTAGAAGTCATACCTTCAGCTACTAGTAAAATGCTTTGTTTAAGCACACGTTTATCAAAATTAAGAACAACGAACTCAACATCCACACGCTTTTGTTTGTGCACCTTTAAAGTGATACTCATTTTCTTTCGTGTTACGCACAACTTACCCTCATCAGTGAATTCCGAAGTTGTCACCCAACACAATATATTCCCTGATAAATATCCACGAACGCTATGTATTATTCACTGAAAGACCAAAGGGGTTCCTAACAGAATATGCATAAAAACAAATAAGTTATTGTGAAGCATTCGATTACTTTTTGATTATAGCTTAGAATAAGACGAGAAACACCACTGTTATGCCGGATGCGCTTAGGGTTGAGGAGAACAAGGATTTGTGAATGTAAAGTACTTAGAGGTTCAACAGAAACAACTAGTGCTGGAGCATAACACGCAGGCTGTTCAGTCACGTAAGATCAGATCTTTTACAAAGCTGGTTTAGCGAAAATCCCCAAAAACATTGACTATGTACACTGTTAAATACTGACAATTGACACAATTTACGTGCACAAAAATAGTTACAAGTCCTGATGACGCCATAAAGTGACGCAATTTAAACTATCCTGTTGCCTAAATGATGCTTTTTTATTCAAAATTTGGAATTTTCAGTGAACTTTCGACTTAAAATCTGTACCCAGTGAAAATGAACCCTAGCTGTGTTCAGTACGTCAAAGTAGTCCCTTTAACAGGAAAATGGACAAAAAGGGGCGAGACAAGCTGTTCTCGTCGGTGGTCGTTTTGTTTTTCTTTCTTCGGATTACTCCCACAATCACGACATATCTACCCCGGCATCCAGATACCAGCATTCTGAGAGCATTTTCTGGTTGGTAGTCAGCATTTGGCGACTCCTAAATCACTCGTTTAAAAGCTACCTACACTCCTGATGGGCCACATGATTTCCGTATCCCATAACTGGTCCGAGGTGCTTCAAATTACCATTCTCGGGGATGGAAAACTAGCCCCGAATTCGAACTAATTAAGATACAAATTACTTTTGCCCCCTTAAAGACCTCTTCCTTCAACTGGTGCTTTTCTTGCTGGTTCTCATGATCACGCAGCATCAGACCTCAAAAGATTACTGAAAAACGTCGAGATACCGGTAAACCACGATGCCTTTTCGTAATCAGCAGCTCTGAAGCACACTCAGTGAATCCCGGACCGAAACTGAGGCCTAAAGACAGGTACCTGAGTCAGTAAACCACTGGGTATCCAAAGTGGCTCTCAACCATTCGCTCCACATTACCACTTTATGATATGCGGTGCTCACTTATCAAGTGAACTGAGCGGTAATAATGCATAATGAATCACATTGCAACCGGCTGGAATTGCACATCACTTTTTCAACCTATGATACTTTGATATCTGTTTTACTGTACTCCAAAGCAGATTTCGAAAGGCACAGTGCCTAGAGAAGTTATACAAATCCAGAATTTTCGAATCCTAGGTTTACAGTGGTATCAAGCTCATTTTTTAAAATCAATCCATCATGGTGGTAGCTTGGGTGTGCAGCTTGTTGAAGGTCACTTTTTTTCCCCAAGGTGTTTTTCAGTCGGTTTTTTCATTCACCGCTCCCTATCACAACTTGAACCGAAACATTTCAGGCTTGTTGTCAACCTATAATATATGATTCTGTATTCGAAAAAGGCGTTCTCATGCTGTCAAAACTGATAGCAAAAGAACTCGCTTGCATCTTCACTTTCCTTTTCATATAGGAGATGAGTTGCAATCCGAATGAGGGACACTTTCAGACAAGTTACTTGTCTTTGCTATGATGTCATACTCCAAATGTCAGCTATTCTACATAAATATTACGTAGTTTATGATTGATAATCACTCACGTTTTCTGTAGTGAGTAGTTTGACCGATGCCGAAAGTTGTTTTCCAGGATGTTCTAGAAAGACAGGGCAGAAAAAAAAACAAAAACAATGCTATCTTAGGTTAGTAGACGATTTCGTCCTTTTTCCTCGAATAATCGCGTTAGGACTAACAAAATGGAAATAAATATTTTATTGCGATAAAATTTTAGCGAAGCTATTTTTCACTTATTCCTGTATAGTGCAAATAACAGCTAAAAGAACTTCCTTTTACTAACCGAATTTCAAAGCAAGACTTTGAAAGTGAACTTTCAACACATTTATGTTGATCAAGTCGTTTTAAAGACATCCTCTCATTGTGTCCGGTACAGGGCTCAGATCGTCATTTGATGCTCAATCACTACTTGTATGTGGATTCAGAAAAGCCAAGTTAAATTGAATGTCATATTTTAATCACAGTTCCTCCTGTGAATTCTCGAACTGTTATACAGGGGGTCTCCATGTCCTTCATTATCACGTAAAATTCGTGGTAAAGTAGTGAAAGTATATATTTTAGGCATACCACACCGTATGTATTAGTACATTGTTATATGTACACGTTACCTTTTTCAAGCAACTGAGATATAAACTTTCGGGAAAGGAGACCGGGAGAATAGAAACTTCCGTGGGAAGATGGTGACCAGCAGTTGAAGGATATGAAGCTGCATACCCAAATGTTTTCATCAGATCAGGCATGAGTGAGTTACAATCAAAGTGATGGTTACCTGGAGATATGGCAGAGTCAGGCCTACTGAATAAGCCACAGCAAACGAACAGCAACAGAGATTGAGGATGTGAAGGGTTTTCAATTGGCTAATGTCCCCGGTTCTAAATCACTCTGTAAGCATGTGGAAGATATTTTGAAGTTGTGAAATAGTCCCTTTACAAATCAAGTCTACTGTTTATGGTTGGGTTGCATTTTACTTTACGAAAACTTTCCAGAAGAGGGTAGTGAATCAAGCATATGGAAGAGCCCTGCTTCTTTGCAGGTTTCATTTCGGTATGTACATGTTGGAGATGCACTCCAGAACAAAATGATCATTTGAAGTCCCGTTATTCTTCTTTCTGTTCCGAATTGGGCTACTGAGTATGATAAATGCTGTAAACTGTTCTGATGACATCGTTCTTATCACTAATCGTGAGAGTCTTCATGGAGGGTTATAAAATCACCCCGCTGGCGGAAACAAAACTGTGTGTTAACTTGTTTCGAAAAGCTGCTAATGGTCAGCGATTATCTGTGATGTCCCTGAAGCCGAAGCTTTCTTCAATGGGCGTTAGTTGAAAATGAGTTATTTCGGTCTGAAGACTCGAACAAGGGATCGTTTGGCCAAGAATAGTCAAGGAGTTCGTCATCTACCATATAAACAAAAAAGAGGGTATTAGCTGGACACACGGTTGTTCTATTACAAATCGTTTAATCCCTCAGTGGATTTTGTGTAATAAAACGAGAAGATAACTGTGCCCGGAGGCATGACGAAACATTGCAATCACCCTTTTGAAGTCCCAATGAGCCCAGTAAATGCTCTGTGAATCATGATAACAGCCAAGACAAACGTGATCGAGAAACCATGTGCGATGTCCCCTCCGCCTCCACCAAATGACCCCGTTTCACAAGTTTTGCTTCAAAAATAATACTAGGGTTTACGTTTTGGAGACCTTTCATTATTCAGAAGAAAAATCTACATTCATGGGTGCACAAAACGCGGTTACCTCATCATTGTCAAGAATATCGTCATAGATCTCCAAATCCTGAATTCAGGCATAGATTTCTCCTGACTCCATGCCCTGTAGAACCTCTGATCCTAGTATCTGGTAGTAAAACTTCCCAAAGGAGCATTCATTGTCCAAATAGCCTAACCGTGACGCATTGGTAGGAGAGCTATCAGTGATTAGATCCCGCGAATTGTTCACCCATTTCATAACCTCTTCCAAACGAGGTCTCACAAAGTTTTCACGTTGAATTGTCTCCATTCCACCACCAATGTAGTCTTGGCTTTCTATGCACAGATGGTCTTCAAAAAGTTTTGTTTACGACAACAACAAGTCTAGAGATATGACCTATTCTTCTCTACTTGATAAAGTTCTTTGTGGACTTATCTTGGTGAATAGGATAGCTGATTCTTAGGCTACCAGACCTTCTTGATCAGCACTCAGAACAGGAAACAGCATGAAATCAACCCAATTTCTTAGAATGGCTGGTACAAACAAGGCTTCTGTTGCAATAACATAAATACTTGAAAAAATTGATTCCCAGCCTTCTTGACCTCGTGATAACTAGAGGTGGAATCTTTCTCCAGTGTCGACACATTGTCAATAATAAATGCACACGTGCACTTTCGTAACCAATGGACCGAGAGTAGATCGATAAGGCCCCCGTCTGATCAATTGGCTTTTGAGATTTAAAACCATAAACATTGCAGTTTCATCCTTTTCAATCATGTTGAATGGTTGGTATTTGGAAAAGCCTACTCCAACAACAAAGTATTTGGAAGCAAATGTGCTTTTATCAGCTTCGCTATCTTACAGCTTGAATGGTGTTGTCAGTCTTCTTTGAGACTGTTTATATCACCGAAGAAAGCCATCCAGTCAATAATGCGATGCTTTGAATTCTCTTGGGTTGTAGCAAAATGTGATGCTATTGTGAGAGTAAATGGTCACATATCGAGTTTCCATACAGTATTTACTTTCCTGTCAGCTATTAATCGACAAATCATATCATCTAGTTCGGAAAATAATCGTTGCCGATCTGACTCACACTTGCTCTTGTCAGCATCTCCCAGCTACACCTGCTGACTGAAAATATCGTACTTTGTTCCCCATTTCCCGAGAATTCCGAGGTCAAGCTTTACTGCGTATGGGAAGTCGTAGGATTTTGGCTTCAGGAGTCTTCAAAACGTTTTCTTTCTTGAAATCGAAGGATCGCTTTTTTCCACTCACCTTCTCTTCATGGCAAACACGAAAGCGAAGAGAAACCAAATGCTTTGGAATTCCATTTCTTTGGTTCGCCGCTGTGATCTCACGATTCTCGTTTGAAAACTTCTGCCTTATCGAATCATCCGGTAGCCGACGGTCTTAAGCTAATTTGCGCGGTGTGGCTTATATCGGAAGCATCCTGAAAATCTTGCTTGAGCTTGCTGTTTCGCGGGTCTTTTATTCGGGAGAGGCCGCAAGATACATTGCGGGTTCAGCACAGCTTTCTTTTTAAGTGTATCAGATTGTAAAATTGTTTTGAAAAAGGCCAGCCAGGGTAATCGAAACTTTGGTGAATTGCAACATATACCAAAAAGAGCTGATATTAGCACCATAACCTCCGAGGTATCGGATTTTTTTCACTAGCTTGTGAAAATGGCTGATATTGCAGATGTTGTTCTGTTGACTGCACAAATTCAACGCAGTCAAAAAGTACTCGGACTAGTTTGAACATCTATTCGTGCACCCGTAGCAGTTGTTCCGCTTTTTACTCACAGCAGCCGATAGATCTTTCATACAGCTGAACATCTTTTGAACCGGTGTAGTTCTTTTTGAGCGCCTAACTATTCCCGTTGCTTTCAATGGAAGTCTTGACAAGACCGTATCTACGCTTGTTATCATGCCGGCAATGAGTTTTTCATCGGATCTACTGTCGCCCTTGCAATCAGATTTTCCAGTTCCGTATTTTTGTGTGACTCAAGGACTCTATCACGGAGCCTCGGAAATATGAGAGTGTGCGGATTCTGTGATCATTTCCGGACGGATTGTGACACACTTCAACCCATTTCATACAGTCGCCGACTTGTTCGCGTTCCCTAGCTTCTCTCTAACTGCCATTCTCGCAACTCTAAGCATATCCACCGTTGGTTTGTACAACTGCAGGGTGGAGTTTAGTACTGTCAGGGGGCGGATAAAAGTTAGCATGTTTTCTTATGTGGCAAAGCATGTCTCACTTCAGGATATTTAGAAACAGAAAAAAAGGAGTGATGAGTAACAGCTCACGGAAAATGAAATCATCAAGCGTGAATCAGCGAGAAGCAAACACATTGGACCGGATGCACAGCGCCCCTAATCTCGTCTCCAAATCATTCTAGTAATTTTCTTTTAGATCTGGTATCCAGGCTCATCACAACCACTAACGGAGCTAGCTAAATGGTCGCTACTGTGAGTAAGAGCATCAGGCATAGAATGCCTAAGAAGCAAGTCCGAACAGGTAATTGGGTCACTTGGTGTCGACGTTCCAGGTCACTGGTTAGCACGGATAGGATGTTGATGTTGGCAGAGTTTGTGTTTGTATTGGAGAGTGCACGAACAAATAAACCCGTATTTAAGACGAACTAATGACTACTTTTCATACGCTCCAGTTATATTGGTGTTTGATTTGCGCGAAGGGGTCGTTCTTCGAGCAACATGAGGGTATCTTTCCGCCGTTTCTAGAGTGTTGGTGTTTCTCGTCTAGATCACATGAAAGAGGTCTGCATAAGGAAAACAATGCATGCAGGCCTCGTTTAGTCATACAATTTATCAACAGTGAGTAGAATTCCTGTCCAAACCGAAACATCGACGATTCCTGAATTACTGAAGATAGTGGTGGAGCAACCTAGGGTTTGTTGTGCTGGTTTTTTCAACAAGTGTAACTGCATCAACAAAGCTACTTTGCTATAAACACAAAAGGGAACAAAGAAAATATTCATAGGATGGATTATTACCACAAGGAGCCTTAATTTTATGTAATGGATGGTTCACTTGTACTTTTTGAATCAAAATGTTGAAAGCCTCGAGCTGAAATCGAACCGAAGACACTGCGTTTTTCAATGTGAAAAGTGCAAGTACATTTTTTATTCTATGAATATATTTCAATATCCTCTGGATCACATTCAGGCGCTTGCTGTTCATCTCATTTGGAACAGACCGACAAAGTTAGCCCATATATTAAAACGAAGATATTTGCTATGTATCATTGGAACAGTGGTTCACGCATCATCGACTGTTCACTGGCTTTTTTCACACCCGAGTGGCCAGACTGGAATAGCTCATTTGCTAGAGCGTCTGCCCGATAGACGGAGAGTAGCCAGTTCAATCCTGGCTCGAATCCTTCGGCTTTCTGATGAGAAAGTTGCAAGTGGGCTTTCCCTATTGCAGAAAAAATAGTTTACTGAAGAGGAGCTTAAATATTAGAGATAATGTAAAAACAGATTGGATTCTGTTCAGCGGTTCGCTGTTTACCTAACTGAGGAATGACTGATAAGGCTAGTGCAGTGATTTTAGTGCGATTGGATACCAAGCTATCATTTAAATTGGGTATCGGTAACGTGATAGTTCATTTGGTAGAGCATCCGTCTGATAAGCGGCAGGAAGCTGAACTTTCGGATGTGAACGCGTAACTGTTTTTTTATTTTCCATATCATTTTTATTAACTGAAACAATTCATACGTGGGTAGTAAGTCAATAACTACTATTCTTCAATTGCTAAATAATGCATATATTGTGAGTAACGACAATGGCATTAGTTGAAAGATGCCGCTGAAGCCGACAGAGTAAGCACTAGGTGTCAGTTGCATTTGTGCGATGCACCTTCCGATCCCCAAATTGTTCACTAATGTGTGGAATATATTCCGAATCACGTGGTACACTCCTGAGTTCTTCCTAAGTTTTTGCTTTTATGCCCACGGAAGCACCGTCCTAACACACTTGAACATTCCATTAAGCGGAAAATTTTCTCAATATTAGCATTGTCTAAAACGAGGGCCATGAATACTAAAAGGAAATCAGGCTAACTCACGAATTTCGCACATTTGAACCATTTAGTTAAGTGATACATTTTGCGTAAGAAATAATTAAAGTGTTTTTATTGCTGACTGGTCGATCGACGGTGATCTTTGTTAAATTGCTTTCGCAGGTTCTTTGTATGAAGATTCAAATGCGTTTTTTAAAATAAGCCTGAATATCATCGACTGGGGGAGTCTCGAATCGCGAAGCTGATAATGCGGGGTTCACAAAGACATCTGAAGAAACCGTCGTTCTACAATGGGATCAGCTATTTGAAAAGGAATTAGTATTGCTAAAATGCGGCATGTTTGCGATGCAGCATGGAAATTAAAATAACCTGAAAAGCCATTGTAGTACTGTATAACCATCGCACCAGATATTAGAAACACTCAAGACAGATAAACTACATTCCAGCGTAATTTTTCATACACAATGAACCTGAAGGCTCTCCACCATAGAACAGTAAACCAATGAATAGAGGTTTGGACAGGTGTCGATCGATCGCGTGTGTGTATCGAGAAAAGATTACGGATACAGATCAACAACCAGTCGAAATCATAATAATTTAGCCCGCTTCCTAATTTGAACCTTCACGATTTGGGATTCAAGGCATTTTTCCCACTAAAACTTTATTTTCACAAAGTATGGCACATTAGAAGTAGTCAAGTAGCCCAAATCACAGACCGTCATAAAAAACGTCAATCAAATAATCAGTTTCTCAAAAGGAGACTCCCCTCTACTGTCATACGGCCTCTGGATCGTATAACAACACTCTGCTGTAAAACGACTGTAGAGAAGGAGTGTCTCAGATACGGTAGGGAGTGCATGCGATCTTGCTTTTTCCAAATCGACTCGTTAAACTGTTATCAAAAGATAATTTTCTAAGGAACAACATCGATCTCGTAAGAATCGCAAGTGCCAACTATGAAGCCGAAGGCAAAATGTTCAACTTCATTGACTGCATTTGACACGTTAAGTTCTATCTGTCAAATCAAGCTTGAGAACTTTGTAAGAGGAAGAGTGCGAAGAACCAGGGAGAAACACAATCAAAATACCTGAGGGCAACACTCGAAAAACGCCATAGTGGTCAGTGTTCCGGCAGACACAAGCGTTTACATTCATAGGCTTACCGGGTGTCAGTTACCCATAGGATAAAGTGAGGTTCTCTCGTTGGAATTGCTTTTAGGAGTGCCCAGCAAGAAAGCGGACCAGCAACAGACACGAGTTCTGTTCGATAACCATTAGGTTCAAGTTAAAAATCTAGTGCCCACGTCATCTGACAAAGCCAGCTGCTTCAAGGCCAAGCTGGTTAGTGTTCAAGAACAATGCCAATCTGCTCCCATGGGTCGATTGTGTTGTTTATCCTAAGAACCACCGGATGGCTCTCAGACAACTTAGAAAAATAAATTTATTATTTAAACCTTCAAATAAAGGATCAGGCGTCGTATTTGTGAAAAAGAAAGATTACTTGGAGAGGAAGAAACAGATACTTTGCGGTGCGAGAAGTGTCAAGCTGGACGCTACTCCAGAGAACAATAGGCTGACAGAGAAACGGGTTTCAAGACAACTCCAAATCTTGCTCCCACATCGCCTCATTTCTGAAACTACATACAAGAAGCTAAAACCTTTTGGAACACGGGCGGCTTACCTGACAGGTTTGCCAAAAGTTCACAAGCCTGGAGTCCTTTCGAGGCCGAAATTATGCAAGTAAAACTCGGGTTATCACAAAATTGCCAGGTGGTTCGTCAATATCCTTCTCGAATTCGGAAATATATAACTTCTCTCTGTCTACAAGACTTATTTGAACTCGCGATTTGGCTGAAGAGTATTTCAGTGAGTTTTGATCAAATGTATTCGGTCGATGTTGGATCACTTTTCACAATGGCATCGCTTCGTGATACAGTGGGTTATTTACATGATTTTAATTCTTCACACAACTTTCATTTGCCTATTTCTATTGAATACCATAAAAACCTCATTCTTTTTATGCACTGAAAATATTCGTTTCAATTTCGAAGGAGGAGCATGGAAACAGGTTGATTGCATGGTCATGGAAATCTTTTGGGCCCAACTTTGTCAAGTGTATTTCCATTCCACAGCTCAAAGGTGGATGATATTTTAATTCTTATGGCTGAAGAAAGCTTCCTCCCTTCTCGTCGACATTCTCAATTCTGTTCACCCAAAACTTTGCAGCTTTTCAAGATATTTTATTAACCAGTAGTTGGGATGGTTTTTTACAACCCAGACTTCATCAAAAAAAACAAAGAGGGACGGACTTTATTTACAATTCTTTAGCTTTTGTCCGGGAACTTGCTAAATGTGATTGGTCAGAACTCCCTTCAACAGAGCTCAGAAAATCTGTACGGAATATCAGGTACCAAATGAAGAGAATTTCATAAAAGACAGCTACTGGTCAAAGGTCACCCGGAAAAGTTTATCAAACAACATTGGAAGCCGAGACTGGTGCGCTAGAAGGCAAATGAGGTTGAGAAGAAGCAAGTTCTCATAGCTTTGCCTTTTAAAAGATACAGTTTATTCAATCAGATGAGTCAATCTGAAATCAGCTCCATGGCACACATACACAGCGGCTCAGCCGCGTTTATTGCAGACGACAAAATGGTTGTGTTTTCAACATGGCTGGAACTGTTTTGTTGATGCGAATGTCTCAAGTATTGTCTACCAGTTCGCTTGCTGCTGCGATGACGTGTACATTGACAGGATTGATGGCTGCTTGACTCAACGAGTGTCAGGACACGTACCCAAATGTCTGTTAAACTAGAAAACGCAATCCACTGGGGGAATGAACAGTGACGTGAAATCATCAGCCTCTTCGATTGCAAGACACTAGATAGCATCCGGTAACAAATTCGACGTGATTCAATGTTTCAAAGCATTGTTATGCAATTCGGCACCGAAAACATTTGCGTTCAGTGAGGCGATTCTAATCATGATACATCAGCCAGTAATCTGCACACAAAAACGACTGACTCCAAATGTTGCTGATCTTGGCATTAACACAACAGGCCTCCCTCTGCCCGACGTATGTGCGGTGAGAATTTTTGATCGTGTTCACTTGCTGCTGTAATTATATATATATATATATATATATATATATATATATATATGAATAATGATATGTTATACATTCGCGGATGACAAGAGTAAATTAAATACTTGCATCTCGCGACCTGTGTCTTCTTTCTGTTCTAATGAATTAACAAATTGACTATGGATTACTCCACTGATGACACTGAGGAATAGTACTAAAAACCTTACTGAATGCCTAGATCAATAAACTGGACAACTTTTCCTATTATTTCAGATCTGTATGTCACTCTTCAAAAAAACAATTATATCACGTGGCGCTAAAATTTGAGACTATTCTATAGTTTTGACAGGCGAACACTGTCAATCGGTGGCGATCAGTCGTGTTGTAATAAGTTCAATATCCTCAAAATTATATATATATATATATATATATATATATATATATATATATATATATATATATATATATATATATATATATATATATATATAGTGATTACCTTACTAACTTGTGATTACTCCCCATACCTCTTTTCGGTTCCTCTTCGCGATGACTCAAATGAATTCTTTTCTTAATTTGGTGTTCCTCAGAAGGGAAGCTGATTACATGCCAATGGTGGTGCTGCTGCCTATTTTCACCTAGCTTCCGTGCCCTTGTGCGTGTGTGTGTGTGCGTGTGTGTGTGTGTGCGTGTGTGTGTAGGTGCGTGTAGGTGCGTGTTATAGCCAGTAGACCCCCGTGTTGCCACACGCTTTTCGTCTGAACCACGATGGAAGCAGAAGAGAGGAGTGGAACAACAAAGTCAGCCGTTGCTCTACCTACGAAATGTGTTGTCAGCATCGTATTGCTCGTGGCAGGCTCCAGGTCGCGTGTGGTGTCATCTAGCGATGTCACTTCCAGGTCTAGATTTTGGAGAAACGATGGTAACCACTTTGTTTCAAATGTGTTTGTTTGTTGCATGCATCCGTCCCCAAGCTAGGTTTTGGGCATTCTGAATTTATGATTCATTAGTAGACTAGAACTCGTAAACTTCGTCTCATTCTATTCAAGAATAGTATGACCAAAGAGTTCAGGAGATGAGTAGGTATTATAAATGTAATCATATTAGTTGTCATAGTATTTATATTTATAAGAATTATAGTAACCATATTGGTAATCACCATGGTAATCTGCACTTAGTTATTTAAATAACATAATAATAGTGTAGCATTCAGAAGTGGTTGCAAATCTCTTGGGTCATTTTAACAATAATTCAGTTCAACAAAAGAATTCTTGTGGTTCCCACGAAGGGAAATTAACGAAATTCGTCAAAATTCGTGGTTCATGGAATTGACGTACTCCTGCACAGATCGCTGATTCCTGGCACAAACGTTCCTCGTTATCTACACCGATCCCATCGTGATCAGAAAAGCACAAAAAGATTCAAATAGCCTCCCTTCCCAGTACCGAAAATAACACGACAAATTCATTCGCAACGCTATTTCCCAGCGAGTGCAAAAAAGAGACACGAGGAAACGTGAACTGCAGCTAGAAAAATTGGAGGGATTTGCTTGTTTACAAGCTCCCTAGCAAGATGGTAGACTGAGATAAAATTTTCGGTTTACAATTTGCTGGTCTCCCCCCTCCCCCCCCTAGTCTCAGTGACTCATTTTGGTTGTCCGTGAACCTAGTCAGCCTATCTGATCATGAAACCACCGTCATCATCTCATGCTCCATTACACGCATCATTCTAGTCCACGAATACCAAGGCACAACAGTGGAATTAACTTATTTGTCCCAACATGTGAATACGTTATCTTTTACATTCAGATCTAAGTTCTTCGGAAGCAGCTGTGCATATTGGACGTAAGAAGCGTAGAGATATTCAGTCAGTGATTTTAACGCACAGTTTTTTGGGATTTCAGCATACTCCCCAGCAGACTGCAGGTCGGACATGCAGAAGAGTGATTTCTATGCTGAAATCACCGTTCTTGTTAGCAGGAGCGAAATCTCCGACTTTGTAGTGCTAAATGGTGATCTTAATGCAAAAGTTGACAAACTTAGTGCGTCAAAAGCTTGTTTAGGTGGTTGTTGTGCCCCACCCGCTTAGCGGACAGATAACGGGAATACGCTTCTCCAGTTTTGTGTTATTCCTTTCTAGTGGGAGATTCCGACACCCCTCGCGTAGCATATTGTCATGGCGCTCTAACTCTACAGGTACCCTGAGCCAGGTCGATCATATCGCAGTAAGCTACCGGTGCCGTAGTTCTGTTTAGAACTGTAGATCTTACTGATCAAAGTGTGTAGGGTCGGACCATGCATTAGTTTCAATGTGGTGGTCGCTCCAGCTCCATGATCATCGACGCAAACGGCAAACCTAGTTAGCCGTGCAACTGATCTGATCTGGATTTTCGCACCAGGTGCGAACAGAAATTATCATATGAGCTAGGATCTACGAGTAACGGTGATTTGCACAAGCACTGGACCCATATCCAGCAGGCGATGCTTGTGGCAGCAATTTTCGCCACTGGTCCGAGATCCAAGTTACTTTAAAAACATTCGATTTCTCAAGAGTCTGTCAGTCTATTACAGCTTAAATGTCAGCTAGCGAGCTGTGGGGAGATGAGTAAGACGCAAAGACAAAGAAAGCTCCAAAAAGCCTCAAGAAGGATCACGAGAGTTTTGAGTCAAGATAGCCAGAGAAATGAAAGTAGCAGCTGCCTAAGGTAATAGTCAAACACTTCAAACTTATTCGTGACACCGGTGGACAGAGAATACTGGATGGTGAAGCGGTATGTGGTAGAAATAAAAAGCCTGCTCATGGCAGATAGCTAAGAATGGACCGTTAGGCCGAATACTTCAAGCAGCAGTTTAGCTAGCCGCTCTCTAAGGTAGTCACTCCTGTGTCAACAACTGCGATTCCTTTGGGTGTATCACTTGAATCCCCGTCGAAGATGGAAGCAGAATCGAGCATTCGATTACTGAAACGAGGGAAAGCGGCCAGTCCGGTCGAGTGCCCCCAACTTCTTTTCTAAATTTCTGGTGACGCTTTAGTAAAACCACTCAACACCTTGCTTCGTGAGATTTGGAACGAGGATCACACACCACTATCATGGGGCGAGTCATTGGGTGTACCCATCTTCGAGGTAGGAATACGCAATAACTGGCCTAATTCCTATAGTCACCAAGGTATTAGTCTTGACTTTGCTGTGCCATCTGACAGCGACTTCCTACAGGAATGTCAACGAGCAACAGGCTGGATTCCGCCCAGGTCTAGGATGTATCGACCAGATTTTTACTTTTTGTCAGTTACTTGAGACTGGTCACACATACCGTCGACCAACAATAACGGATTTAATCTACTTGTATGGCGGCTTAGATTCAGTTTGCCAAAAGGGCCATTCAGTGCTCTTCATCGAGGAGGTATGCCACGGAGGTTAGTGAATCTACTGAGATGAATTTGTTCTCGTGCCTCTGGCCGCTTCAGAGTTTATGGTGAACTACCCTGTCCATTTGAGATAACCGGCTGTGTTCGAAAAAGATGTCCCATTTCTCCATTCTTGTTTAACTTCGTCATTGACGAGATACTTGAGGCTGCCCTAATAAATCTTTAGGTTACAGGCTTTGGACTGGCAAGTGGTTAAAAGCTGTGACGCAGATTACCCGGACGACCTTGTCTACTTGTTCGTATGCATGGGACATGCTCAACATGCGTCAAATAGACTTGCAGGTGCTGTAGCTCTATTCCGCATGTGCTTTGCATCTACAAATTGTAAAGTGATGTTGCAAGACTGGACGCTAAAGGTTCCGCGTAAGATGCTCAGTGGGGAGATGCTGGTTGTTGTTGACGGCCTCAGTTACCTCGGCAACAGTTTGACAACGGACGGGAACATCGTAGTGGAGAAGACCACGCTTATATCCAGGACTCAAGCAGCCCAGGCTGGGCTGAATGACTTGTGGCTGAGACCTGATATTTCACTGAAGTTAAAAGGTTGTTTGTATAGTGCCACAATGCTTTCAGATATGTTCTTTAGTTGCGAGACTTGTGGTCTGCATGCGGACGATATTCGGTTCCTTGAGGTTTTCGACCATCGATATTTGCGTATTATTGCTAAGATTGGATGAAGTGCAAAGCTGGGGTCAAAAATCGAGTATTGGATGCCAGTTCAAAGATTTCTCTATAACAGCTTATCCACGTTAGTAGACTTGGTTAGTTGGGGCAAGTAATGCGTATGGAAAACACGTCTACCATACCGTGTCCTGTTTTCCATTCCTCCTAGGGAGTGGAAAAAGCCACTTGGTGGTCAACAGATGACCTAGCAACTGGGATCGAGAAAATGTACAGCAAACTTGGAAAAAGTAGGTGCCTCGCGCCTTCATGGTTGAGGTCCAAAAGATTCCGCCTGTATAGGTCCACTCTGGGACCATTTTCTTTATTCATTCTTTCTCCCTCTAAGTTCAGCATTGTGAGAAAGGCAGTGACCAGTGTTGATTGCCCCTCGGCTGAAAGCTCTACGATGATGATGATGATGAAAATCGCCTTAAAAACGTGATCAAGCCAGTAAAATAATAAGGCAACTAGTTAAAAAATTATACGCAAATATATATATATATATATATATATATATATATATTCGTGTGGTATAGGTTGTATCATTCTAGACAACTTGTCACTTTATCCAGCGGCAAAATGTCTTCTTTTACCCCTCTAGCAGAATGCAAACACTCTTTGAATAGGTTGAATCAATTCTGAATTATTCAAATTTTCCATGACAACCACTCCGGGAGAAGACTTTATCCCAGCCAATTCAACGGACGTGATGATTGTTGCGGCCTCAAAATTATTACTGATACAAGATTGCAAACGTGAATTACAAGTGCTGATGCACTTAAATTTTCTCCATCATTTTTTACAACATTTTCGGAAAATGTTATTTGCAATCCGTTCCCGGTTAAATATCTGGATCTTTTTAGGTGTTTATTCTTATCACCAGATAAATAAAAAGGCTATTCAAAACGAATGTATTGACTTTCGTCCACCAAGGCTTATTCTGATATTATAATCCACATGAAATTATATTGTAAAATGCGCTACTTTCTCAAGGAAAAATCCGAGTAATGCCTATTACAAAATTACGAACCCCGTGGGTTCCCATAATGTTATTAAATTTATTAAAGAATAATATTTTCCGGTTTTCAGTACCTTCTTCTTCATCTTCGTGAGAACAAAATGGATGTTGATTGAAAACCATTTATATGGACATGTTATTTTCCTCTAGAGAACCTTCCATGAGTCCCGAATTTCTTGTAGAGCAATTCACTGCTTTGTTTTTATGCGAATACGGCATACGGTTGACATTTCGAAAAATAGAACTGAGCCCAGCCGGATTAGCATCAGTTGGTCACCTTTGAAACAATCTCCGTTGATTTTTACTAACATTATGTTTATTCATGCTCAAAATTAATTTATTTTGGATTTCTGCACTTTAGATTATTCTATCAAGGTAAGAGAGTGTGAGGGAACGGGATGATATGTCGTCAACAGAGAGCTCGAATCGTTTGGTAGATAGCACGATGGTCTGGCGAGTAGTTAGCAAGTCTTCGCCCGTTCTAAATTGAGAAAAAGATTGGAGTGAACGAGGCGAATCGAAGAGCCAGTAAAATGACAACTATCATCTGAACCAAACAAACCGGCTGAGTTTGTTCCCAGACTAACCATTCAGAAGAGCTGACTGAGAATAACCGGTGAGCCAATAAGTGCGGACCAAATTTTGACTACGAACATCATTCTTCGTCGTATATAAACGGTCATTTTCATACTAATAAATCGAAATGATTGACAGGCAGAAAAAGATTCCCATTAGAAATAGTGGGACAGTTCATTTACAGAGGTCACAGTTTCAGCCGTCGCCGAAGAATGGGCATGGACGATACTAAGTTATACATACTTATACGTTTTAAACGTTCATTTTGATAGGTTATAAAAATTAGAGAAGAAGCAATTAATTGCGAAGAAAATAATCTCCACATTACCATTCACCCATGACTACACACGCACACTGAAGCACTTTTGATTGGTCTCATTGACCAGCAAAATTGAGACTTGCTTGAATCTAGCTAGCTGGATACCCCAAAACCGTACCGATCCGTTAAGCACTGGCTTGTCTTATTGTCGTTGCCGTACATCCACCGGTTTTGCACTCTGTCACCTTTACTAGAGAATTAATTTGTAGGGAAATTCTACAGAACCCTATCTTGCTCGTGTTCTGACCAGTGGTGACAAGACAAAAAACCGGGTTACTTACAAAACCTAATAACTAACTCGATTTCTCTTTGCTCTCGTTCTCCCACTGAAACACAGTCCAAGCGAAACCTGTCCGTTGATATTCGCGTAACATATTTTGCCATTTGCGAAATCTTGCTCGTCAGCTGAGTTCTAGTTTTGCGTGCAATGGGTGAAATGTCAGAGTACGGTTTGCAGACGAAACACAAATACAAAACACTTATTGGTTCACATGTGGAAAAGAAAATTTTGTTTAATTTAACTTTTGCAGGATTTTAGTGAACACTTTCTTCTTAGAGAATAAGTCATGCAAACTAAACATAAGACCATCCTCTTTTCCACAAAGAGGTGGGATATGTCGTCAAAGGAATGACAAAATCTTGTTTGTCAGTTCGATGGTCCTGCGGATATTTCTGGACTTAAGGTTGGATATAAACAGAATATGCACCTAAAACGTGAGGATTTCCAGATTGATAGCAGGATAAATCTATTTATCGCCATCCAGATCACAATTTTTATTGATGTGATTATTATTAATAATGTTACTATCGGGACAAACGTAATATAGGTAAACTGAGCTAGATTTATTTAATGCGATTCATCTAGCAATTTCAAGGCTCAACTCTCCTCTGAAAACTCTAAAGATTCCTAACAAGGACTAAACAGCTGAGCAGTGCTTCCGTGGTTTTCAGTGATGAGTTGGGCGCTGAAACTGCACGATGATCGCATTGTACAAATACCATAATTTACCAACGTCATTCACTTTTATGAGAAAAAGACTGGGAAGCGACTGAGATATAGGATTATTCCTGCACCGAGGTAACCAGGATTTTACGTTGTGTTGGTACATGACTATCATTTTTCTCTTCTTTCCTTTGGCTTATCCAGAATTTTCTTGTGGTTTCGGAACGGCCTACTACCTTCATCGAATTCCTGTCACCACAAGGGGGGCGCATGCCTAAAGTGGGCTTTGCGTGCATGCAAGCACACACACACACACACACACACACGGATAGCATGTGAACGGGCCTGAAATAACTTCAGACACCCATGTGTTTGTCATTGTGAGGCGATCTACAAGCATGGACGTGCTTACGGATCGACGAATAATTAGGTCGGCGTGTGAGCATGGGGAAATTTAGTTATAAATTTAATTGCTTCTTATTGTATCCATGTTCACGTGACAACCCACATCCTCAAGGGGTTTGATCCCACTGTATGCATATCATTATCTTGCTGGATATAGTTGTGTGCGAGTATACACATAATATTGTATATCGTTTATTCATGAATTCCATTTTGGTTACCGGATCGAGAAAGATCAGGTTAGTGTCAATAATGTTTCGCTATTTTGGAAAGCATAAGAAAGATGTTAGCTGTGTTTGTGTACCTAATCAGCAAAGAAATTCTCGAAGATAGAAGTAAATAAATCTGTTGCCGCTTATTAGGTTGAGACAGTATCGTACTGAGCAATGAATACCGTGCAATTTTATGATTGTCATTAAACTGAGCGTGAACAACACTAATTCGGCATTGATCTATCACGGCTGGTTTGTGCTATGGGTGGTTGCTCGTCGTGACTATCCTAGTAAGTGATAATTCGAGATGACGCAATTATTTTCTATCCCGGGTAGAAATGAATAACAAAACGGGAGAAACGATTGTGTTTTCTACTTTTAGACTAGAAGGAACTGAAAGGTGCAAAGGGGATGAATGCTTCAGACCTTACAAATAAATGAGAAGAATTTTTGGAAAATTGGACGTATGCGGTCTTGCGCGAGGAGAGAAACAATTAGTTTAATTGCTTTGGATAATCGGACTACGCAAACTCAACTGCTTCTTTCTAGCACCGATTGTGTGTGCATCTTGGTACTCAGAGTCCTTTGCCAAATCAATTTGGTCAATACATCCACCAAAATAAATCGTGAAGTTGGGAGAGTCTTACGCTGTTATAGTCTGTTGTTCAATGATGCTAATTGCACAGATTATTTTCCATTTATTCTTCCGTTTTCTTTCTTTTTATTGTACGACAATACTACAACATTTTAGGAAGTGACTCGTTGCCAATATAACGGTGACGACTGAGGAGCGACCGGTAGCCATACAAGGGTTCCAACCCCGGAACATAGGCATCTAAAGTCCGCCATGATCACGGTTTGATCATAGTCGGGGATGCTTCATATACAAAACCACACTGATCAACAATATATATACCGGTGATTTACATGAGTTTAACCTGCCTCATTATCCCACTTAGTCTTATTTATATCATTTCGGAACAACATTTCCTGTCAATTTTCTAAATGTCCGGACAAGAACGATCATTTGTAAGGGAAGATACAATGCGCATGTGTGTCCAGGTTATTGACAGAAATCATTAGTGGACCAGAGGATGGTTCTTATGGCAAACATCACTTCAAATGGTGATAGGTACAGCTTTTACACTTGACCAGCTATCTTCCGAAATAAGTCGGTATCAGTTTCTATTATCTGGTGGTCACGCTGGGACTATTGGTGCTGGAGATGAAACAGTTGGTTTCGGTGCATTGAGGAGCGTCGTACACAAAAGCCCGAGTAGTGGGAAGACAAGCACTCTTTCGACGAAAGATTAAATCCAAGGAACACAAAGTGGGCCCCGAAAGATCCCTTATCAGTGATCGAACTGGTAACGAGCTCTGCCCTCATCACCTTTGTGTAACTGTTGCACCCCACCCCAATCCTTTCTGTGACAACCTAGCCAAAGATTAACTAGCTGCAACTAAAGGCGTGATCTTGAAGAAAAAAAATGAACAGGAATAACTGAAATCGCAACTGACTGCCGTGACTGCTGTATGTACCTTGCGAAGAAGCATCGAAAAGCGCAAACCAATATTTTTGGCTTCTGCTTTCAAAGATGTGTAGGGAAACAAGCTTTTCCAAACCCTGTTAAAGTAGCATCTTGAACTATTAGGCCGGCGGTGGTCACACTGTTAGTATTTTTTTTGGATTTTGGACAATAATGACTCGGGTTCGATTCGCATCACCGGCAGGCACCTGTCCGTCTGGTAGCCTTTGACGGATCGCAGCCTCCACGAGTTATTATACTTTGTTTTTTGGTAAGCAAAAAAAGCTAAAAGAGTAAAAGACTATTATTATTTTAGTATGAAACAAATGTGGTTGTCAGAGCGTCCGGCATCATCTTATGGGCCAGCTGTCGAAATGAGATCAAAAGAAACTCCTCCAGTCCCACAAGCAATGATTATGTTGCTAAGTTATAGAAGAAACATTTTCATCTCACTGACCGTATTCATTCAACAAATCAATAAATTATTTCTCATTTAACTACTAGGCCGAAGTTAACAGCTGACGAGAACCCAAAACCACTTCAAAGCAATTACGAAATTTGTGAAAACTGATAGCTTTTGTTCAGATGAAATTCACCTGATGGTAATGAGGAACGCGGTAGGTTTATGGTAATTTGTCGTGTATTTATCGTCGGAATTCAAACAAGGAATTACTTCATATGGAGCGTTAATAGACGAAGAGTTCATCTTTAGAGTCAAAAGGTGAATGTTAGCCTTGTTATTTGAAGAAATAACTTTTGAATTATCATTATATGATTCTAAAAATGGACTCTTCTTCGATTCATGTTTTTTCCCTCGATTCAAATGACAATGGAGTGATGAACTCCTTGTGAAATGCCCAAGTATGCGAATGACTGGGCAGGAGAGTACTAGTTACGCACACTTGATGAGTAGCAAAACCGTGAAGCCCGTCGTGTGCTTCCGAGGAAATTGTGTCCTGTCATCCACATACAATGCCGTATTACTCTTGTCGAAAATCCATACTTGGGACCATGTGTCCTCGTTTTGAAGGTTAGCCGTGTTAACCGACGAAATAGCTTCGGAAGTATCACAGTGTGATTCTAAAAATGGACTCCCCGTCCATGCACGTTACATTCGATTCAAATGAGATTACAGCTGTAAACCAGCTGTGGAGTGTTCAAGTATAAGGATGATTCGGCGGAAGAGTGCCGGGTACGCATATCTGATGAGTGACGAGAAACTCGAAACCGGTGGTGTGCTTTCGGGGCAATTATGTTCTGTCTTTCATTTACCATACCTCACAACTGGCATGGGGGACCACTCAAGTTTATGAGAAGATCGCTGAGAAAAACCGTTTTTTTCCCACAACTTCATCTTTCTACCATTACCATTGTATTGTGTGAGCAAAAGTTCTGATTCGAGAGGAACACTTTAGAGGGACCCATGAACCCCCAGTGACAACAATGAAGGCGAAAATACTTTACAGACAGCTTTCATTCAAAATCGGCTGCTTATATGAGTTTTCAGTTAAACGCTTAGAAAAGATCATTGCCGATAAACTTCCCAAAGCCCAGTTGCCTGCGCGTTTGATCAGTCACCCAGTGACCTTTATAGACCATAAATACAAGCTTACTGTACACGTCGAACCTAATTCTGTTATTCCTATTTTCTCTCCTACTTGACAAACCAAATAGGCTGAGGATCGATCAAAGGAGAAAAAAACTTCCATGTTTGAGCAATTGGAACAAGAACCCCATCTGCAGTAATCTTGGTGTACCTCACACTGACAACTCGTACTTTGAAAAAAGAGAGTACGCTGATAATGATTACCAAGTTTCTACGAAAAGCTTTAAGTGCATCGAAAACAGTGATTGAAATTGGGCTACGCAGTCAACTGTTTTAATTTCAAAGGCAATTTACTACTTCACTCTATTTATCTTTGTCGTGCGTTGGTGACTGCATACGAACGGAATACCATTTTTATGTGAATCGAGGATGTATTTGAAAATGACCAGATTGGAAGGAACCAAACGGTTTAACAACCATTCAGCTCTGTTTGCCATGTTATCTTGAAAACATAAGCTCAGTTTTTCCACGGCTGTCTTAATTCGCCTGTTCAAATTCCTCTCATAATACTGATGCCGGTTTCCGAATACACAATCATACATCACGTATGTAATATCGTCAGTCAGAAGTTGAGTTTAAGTAAGGCAAGCTTATTCACTTCGGTCTTGCTCTCAGCATCCCACAGGACGATCTCACTGAAGGAATACAATCACTGAGGCGAGTATTAGGTAGTCATTCCAGTACGTACATTCCGCCGGAAATGGTTTGTATTAAGAAATACGTATCACTTTATTAGGTCATGTTGTTAATAGAAAAAGGTCCCATTTCTCATCACATAATTTGTATCTGCTCTGAACTTTACTAACCGATTTGAATAAAAGAGATAATGTACTGCCTCATTTATTTTGCATGCCCACCACTGTGTACACACTTGTGAATCGAGAAGGTTCGGTTTAATATTGATACACGCCAGCTTGCTAACTTGCCAATCGTGACAGGTTTCAAAACAACTCGCGAAAGCAACTAAGCAGGCTCCATTAGGATAATGAAATATTTTGAGTTTTAGCATGAAAAGACTCGAATTTCTTGAAAAATGATTTCTTACACAGTATCTGCACCCAAAAGACCATTAAACGGCCACATAATAACCGTACGGTGGTTCGACCCACCGCTGAAATCAGCGCCCAAAAAACGTCCAACTGGGTTCTGAACACGAAAGTTGTTATTGGGAATCCCATAAGCTATACTCAGCTAACTTGGGTGATTATCTAAAGCTTCACTCTTGGTGTTTGTATTCATTTTGCTAGCTATTTATTCACTCATATTGTCTAAAATGACCATATTATCCAAGATCTTGTACGCATGCCAGTGTTCTACATGTAATCCAAGTTTTTCTAACTTCAGTTCCCTTTGGCTTGAGCTGAGTATAAGCACCCAAGCCACTATTGGGTCCCAACAGATGTCTCTCTCTTAGCCAAGGTACAGAGATGACGGTTATTTTCACTTGTTATACTTACAAATTACTTTTTTCCTATGACTTCTTGGTGAACATTGAGTCACGTAAACTCTGAATTCTGACCAGAAATATTTCCCTAGGGATAGGAAACTTCAGTACCATTCCAGTTTCTTTGCCCTGCACACATGAAACAGATTATGAATTTTTGGGCTATTGTGAAAGAGCGACAGCTACAGTTATCCCCTGCTGGTGCGCATCTAATTACATACCGCACTCAGTTGGTCAATCCTCAATTCCATGTTGTCCAGCTCGTCTTGGCAATAACAGTGCGTTGTATGCCAGTGTGTGTGTGTGTGTGGCTTTACTATTTGTTTTCCCTTGGTGGAAATCTCGAACTGAAATCAAGAAATAGAAGCGAAAGAAAATAGTAGGGAAAGAGATACAAACTAGTATTAAATAAATCGAGAGGTGAGAATGGAAGGGTGACACTGATCTCAATGTACCGCAGTGAGAGTCAAAGCTTTTTGATTTCGTTAGTCTGCTGTAAAGTATTTATATTATTTGCCGGCCTCCTTGGTTTTTGCATATATCCCTCTAGATGGTTGAGATATATTTTTGATATCCAAAGAAGAAAGTTCCACCCGGCAACTGTCGAAGCAAAATCGATGTCATTAGCATGATTCAGGTAGATGAGACTTCAGTTGCTTTCATTCTCGGCACTTTGTTTTGTTGCTTTTGACGTCTGCGGATAATTGTGGTGCGTCGATGCTTTCTGCAACGGTGAAGTTTTTTTCCGCTTTTAAGAACGAAAATAATATTCTCCTAGTTTTTATGAAGATTTTTGATTCCTATAGATGCCTTACTTCCAGTATCCCTTTTCAGCACACCTGAAGTGGCATTTGCATGGGTCTAGGATGAGGTATAGTACGATGGAACCGTCACTAGCTTCAATTTAGCTATTATTGAAATAGGGTTTCCTTATTTTTTAATAATTCATATCCTTAACTTCATATATACTACTAGCTATTTTCGGTCAAACTTGTTCTGAGTTCGTAAATTTGAAAAATTCAATCGTATTTTTATGCAAACTTACCTCTTCGCCTTGCTACTCTACTTTCTTCACAAGTGTAGCAGGAATTATCAAGAAGCGCTACACAAAACTTTTTGTAAAAAGCCACAGAACAGCATCTGACATGTATTTTTCTCTAATTTCACATGAACTTCTCTTAAGCGAGTTTGAGTTAGTGGACGAGAGCGGTAGTGAATGATTTCACATTTCACAACGCACAATTTCGGTTCTATTTCATACCGTGCCTCACACAAAAAGACACTTGAGAAAAAACACTGCCCTGTAAAATCGCTACCTTTTTGTCAGCAGAACATAGTGAAAAATGGTTTTTAGGGTTACTTGGGCCTATTACTCTGTAGACATTTTATACTTGAACAAAACTCACCTCTGTGTTTACTACGTTGATCAGCTTCATTTGGAGGTTTCCGCATTTTGAAGTACAAATAAACCAGACTAGTTATGACCAAGATGAGTGCAAAACAGATGGCCAACGCGAGAATGTATAAGACTGGTAGTCCATGCGATTTGCCTGGTCCAGCATATATATATGCTCGTTTGGAGGACAATTGTGAATGTGGATCAATTTGATGGGAACGTCTGCGAACCACTGGGCGCTTCAGAGCCCCAAATGTTGTCCCATTCGGTTGCAGGGACCACGTCTCTCCTCCCGGGGAATTGTTACCATTGCGTGACCTTGGCGTTTCCGCCAGTATTGGTGAGGCGTCATGATAGATTATTTGTACCCCAGTTATAACGTGTTCCGGAGTGGATCCCTGATCTGACACACGAATAAGCAGATGATCCGGTCGACGATAACGCCTGGGTACTAGTCTAGTTGAACCGGTATAAACTGTGTCGAATTCCAGGTGATTAGTTAAAATCAAACGGCCATCTGGATGCAGCGTGAATGTAAACAGCGATGAATTGCCCGGGTCCGATCGAGTTTGCATAGTCCCACCGGAGTAGATCAGTTCGAACGTCAAAGTTCCATTAGGTCCGTAGTCTGGGTCGAAGGCTTCAAACTGAAAATGCCATGAAAATAGGCAAACCGTATTAGGAATACTTTTGAAAAATGCAAATTATAACTTGTTCTAAGCAATTGCTAGCATTCAAATGGTCACCGAAAGATGGACATTTCAGATGTGTTTTAGAGGCTAAACAAAATAACTATATTTGTTCTTTAATTCTTCATTTTGAGCTGAGTAATGATACGGTTTGAGGTATTTTGTCACAAACAGCTTAACTCTTGTTTAACTAGATTTCCGGAGGCCGGTTAAAGCCAAAATTTATGCCATAAAATATGGAACACTCGATGGAGTGTCCAATATTGGCAGTGATAAAGTACGTGGAAAAGGTGTAAAGCTTCCAATCTTATCTCAGGTCACTTTCAACTGCCCTTCAAGTTTGCGCACCATGGAACAGCCTCCTGATCGTCGTTGGAATAAATTCTATTGATAATTGTACACAATAAACTAAACTGAAACGGGGTGATTGGCGGTAAAATATGAGTTCATTTGTGATTGAAGATAGCTATGAAACTGTTAATGAAATGGTCACACTCTGAACTTTCTCTGTTACACCAAGCATTCGTGTACCATCTGACAGTCTTTTGCACCGTGCAAAACGTATTCAATTAGCTATACTTTTTCATTGGTTATCTCCATTTCCGGTCAAGAAATTAGAAGAACTCGAGATCCCTCAATTTGCCGTCTTATTCGGACAGTATTTCCTGCTCTACTGCACATGAGCTGAAACAGGACTATACGGAATTAATACTTCTTTACTCGTACACTAAATACCCAGCAAGTAAGTTTTTCTAAGTAAATCTATTCTTCAGGATAGTCACGCAAATGACCCATAAACTCATGACTGATTATTCAGTCACTTCATCTCGTCTTCACCATGAACTGTTGGTAGAATCATCCACAGGTGGTATCTTTGGTTGCTTTGGCCAAGGGTTTTCATTACCGGTAGAAGAAAGGATCTGCTAAGCGACAGATATGATTTTCCAGTTTTTCCGAAATATCCTATGTTTGTCACAGTAGATTGAAAAAGGTATGCCCCCACCCCTACACTCTCCTCTTGAAAACAATGACTATATTCAACGTGACAGCACCATACCAGGCTATATAATCGATCCGCACCTCGGCACCACACATTGGTTCACTTACACGCACTGTTGGGTACACGGATGCAATCCTGCTCAAGTGGGTGAATCGAAACAACCAAATTCGCCGATACCTTAGCTATCTGAAGAACAAGGCGAAGGAGCCATCCTACTAGACGAAGAAATTTCTGGTTTGTTCAATCCCGGCTGCAAATATCGTATTGTCTATTCCATTGGATACACTTACAGGCATTTTTACGCTTCGATAAGGCGTTCTCATCTGCTCTAGCACCATATCAGCAGAAAATTGTGAACTGGAACACCCGAGATATAATACGAGTTGCAGTGTTTAAATTTGTGGGGTCATTTCAGTTCACCTCAAAATTGATGCAAGCTGTTCAGGTAAATGGAGAAAACTCAAGTATTTCAGTGTTGTACAGGAGAAAAAGGAACGAAGACGTAACCTTTTTCCGAGAAGCTCGAAAGCTCATGTGATTAGCTTCCAATGATAGCTATCCTTTGAAATAAAAAAAGAAATTTTTCGAGCATATCATCAAAAAGCATTTGGCAACTTGGATCTCTAGATTTTACAAAACGTATGTTATATTATCCATTCTGATTTAATCGAATTCATATTTTCACAAATATTTTCGTCTGACATACACAACCAAATGTTAGCCGACTGGGAACTATTTGTTTTAACATGCTGCCCTATGGCTGAATGGTTAAGTGTCCATCACGTAACTCACATATCAGAGGACCAGCTCAAAACCCCTGAGGGTGCAAACAACTTCATCCTATGAGGAAATTTGCGGAAGAAAAGATTCAGCGGGAATTCTGTTTTTTAAACTCTCCTCCTTAAAGTTTAAATTTTCGAGTGGATTAATTTAATCGCTCTTCATTTGGTTGACTCTCAACAACTTATTTTCCCCTATCGGGATATATAGGCCTTCTTCAACAGTGCTTCAGTTTGTACTGATTGTGTTAGGGGTTAGCTCGAAGTTAACTGCGCATACTGTCTAAATCGGAGTGTCTGTTGGTGTGTTGGTTTGCATCTCTGTTCACATATACGTTTACAAACGAGTGTTTTGACATTCTTGACCCACCATTCTCCGGTCGGATAAAATTGAAGAAACTTGGTTTTTCATTTCCTCAACATCTGTTGAGCACGAGTGATGATTCATTTTGGCCACAGGATAGTGTGAAAGCTCCCGATGAAATTGGGTTTAACTTAACATCAATTTTCACCTCATTGAAGACCATCATTACATTATTAAACTCGTTAAACATTATGATCCAATTTTCTGAGGCTGTCCGGTTTATTCCTGCTCTTAAATTAGATAAAACGTCGTGCATGAAGGTGCACAGAACTTGCTGACAACAAGGCAGAAGTTCACGGTAGCTTAGGTCATCTACGGAAAGAACCTGTATTATCACTTCTAGGTGCTGTTTTCTTAGAAGTGAAGATTCTGCAAGAAATGTCACTCTGTTGTGTTGATAACCTGGGATTCTTAATCGGTGACTGATGAATTTGAAGGGTACTCAGCAATGTCGGTTTTCTTATTTAATTTGTTAGCAAAATAATGTAGGGGAAATACCGTGAGGAAATGATGCCTTCCAGAATGTGCTTTAATTTTCTCACACTTTTCTGGTAGCCAACACAGCTTCCATTATTGTTTTACTAAGTTATATGGTCTAAAAGGTAACGATACAAAGATTTATTATAGAGTTCGGTAAACGCAGGTGGTGCTTACGAATGCGGTAGCAGAGTTAGGTAAACGAACGGAACTGATAAAATAAAGGTCGAGAGCAAGCTTACAGGGCGACTAACCGGTAGCAAAAATGAGTTACCTGGTCTAACAGGGAATAGCGATAATTTTTATTCCCAACCACCTATTATTACCATCAATAGTGAAAGTCAATTAGAGGACAGAGAGGTAACAGATATGCGTAGCTGATGAGCTGCTTAAGCAGCGAAACAAATCGCGTTCTCCCGAGAAATGTTCACCATCCACATATAAATACTACTTGAACCAGAAATTATTTGTTTTTGCATGGCTCTCGATTACACCAAATGAAATCTCCACGAGTACATCGCACAGAAGATTTACGAAATGAGCCATGTGAGTGACGTGCATGCGATATCCTAGATAAATGAAATGATTGAAAGTCAGCAGGAATTTCGCGGAATCAAGATGATTGTACAGGGCACTAATACCAATAATAATGAAGACGTAAAATAAAGTAAAATGCATTGTGTGAAGAACGATTACCCAGAAAATGTCATTCACGATTATACATGAAAAGCTCCCAAGCGGCCCGCAATAACGGTGGTATACAAGAAAGAAATGGGTCTGTAACTTCTCTTCAATAAACGGCTTGCTCTATGATAAACAATAAATACCATACCGTGCTTGGAGGCATACATAAACACCAAGGATTTCTCACGAATAAAGTAACCTTACCACGCCTAAGGCTTCCATTTGACAGGACGATAGATTCACTAGGCCTCTTTCTCCCCGGTGCTGTGGATGTTAAATTTCCTGGACCAAAAGTTTATGGGTTAAAAGTCAGTTATCATCTTCGTTGTTCCAGTCTTCTAGACTATTGCTAGAATGCGCATTTCTGTTCATTTGTTCAGAAGACGGGAATAACAGCTTTAAGATCATTGTCCGGATTTCCCTGGCGTTCGATATCAACCAGGAGCTTTATCACTACACTTTATCAATCCGGTCTGTCCTTAGCTTGAATGACGCTTCGCTATCTGGATGGTTATTCATCAAACGAAGGTAGCTGCTTTTATGACGTCTACAAGCGAGATCAGTCATAGATTACTCGCCGCTATACTACCAGCCTGATTTACCAGGAAGCTAGTGATTTCCACAAACTCCTATGAGAACTTAGACGTCATTTTCCTTTTTACATGAACCATTTCACTTATCTATAAATGTGCTGAGAGTATTTACAGGAAATAACGACAACAACCGTAGAAAAGTATCTAGGAAAGCAAATCATCCTGTTTGGGGACTGCAACTGTTACCATACTAGCTCACCTTCAATACATGGGACCCCATGAGGAAGCATTCAAAGTGTTATAGAAAGTACCATTTATTAGATCAAACGTCGTTTTTCATCATCTTTTGACCACTGGAGAAGTAGTAACCATGAAGCTGTTAGACCTATTACTGCTTCTCTAACCATGTCACCTATCTTGACCACGAGCTGAAAACCATCACAGAAATTAATTCGACCACAGCTTAAGCATTCTAGTCCTTAACCGAACAAGCAACCCATCTAACACGCATTGTGTTTCGTATGCCTTCGCAACCGTGGGAAAAAATTGCATTTTGCCTACCAGTAGAACTTTTACGACTCTGTTAATTCTATCGCTACATATGATAACAATAGTAATGATAGTACTCCTTTACTCCTTTTTTGCTTACTATACAACAAAGTACAACAATTCAGGAAGCAGGGCCGCATCCAATGAAAGGCTTCCAAATGCGGAAGGAACCAGCCTTGGAGGGAATCGAACCCGCGTCGTTATTGTCCAAATTCCACGATGAAATCTGTCTGACCCTCTCCGGTGTATTCTTATTAATTAACCCGATGAAGATGAAAATTTCACATACGAGGTCCTCAACCTTTTATCCATCTCATTTGTGAAATCTGGAATACTGAATAAGTTTCATCTCAGGCACAGGTTTACGTAATATGTATTGAAAACTTACCTTTAGCGACACAGACTTGAACATGGAAGTCGATAGCATTAAATTGCACGATTTATTCTGGAACATTTCGCTGCATCCTCACCATTGCGTACAGCCAGACCGGATAATTACGGTATTCTAGCTTTGGAAACATCTTTTACTTGCTATCCTTTGGTCTATGGGTGTGTGAGAACTTTTGCCTTTGATCTCATGAGAACGTTCAATTAACCGTCTGTTATATATATTGTCATGATAGAAAACCCGTGGGAGAACTACACCGATTCTCCTTTAACCCTGTTACGAGTCAGAAGCCGTCTCTAAGCACAGATCCACAGGGTATCACAATCACACTTTAATAACTGGATTTTGTGAGTTCACCAACGATATTCCAATACGCTTCCATGTAGTTCGGATTGGACCTCTTTTTCACGAAGGATATGAGTACAATTTCATGATCTTTCAGAAATGAACTAGGTATGGAAGCCGGGCAAATAATATTCATAAATTCTAAGTTTCTTTCAGACAATCACCTATGGTTTTCATTGCTCTTTTTGTTCAGATTGTTCACATTTTGCATCAGTGATATATATATATATATATATATATATATATATATATATATACAGAGAGAGAGAGAGCAAATTGCTAACGTGAAGTGGGTGCTATGCGACTGTAAGTCAGAAAGCTCTATGCCCGGTTTATGGTACAAGAAACTTCAACTATCAAAACACACCTTTGCGGCGTAACCCACACTAAGTACAATTCTCAGCTTCATACGCCAGGGTTACCAATAAATTATGCTGTACATTCAAATGCGACGGAATGAAAGAAAAACTCCGATAAAAAAAACATTGTGATCGAACAGTAATGCAACGTTAGACAGTCTAGACTGTCTCACTTTGTTCATGGGTGGTTTCTGGACGCCCTCTGAGGTTTCTCTATTTGTTTGTCTATCCAACCTTTCAATCAGAGGTGGTAAGACTATTGATGAGAATTCGCAATCGTGACTCTCTATCCGTAGTCGGGAAAAAACTGAGGCCAAAATAGGTCAGCCGCAGGAACAAGCTGTTGGCGAGTGTTGGCTACATTGTTGACTAGGACGGCTCTCATGCCTAATAATTTGAACTTCTTGACTTGAAATAATTATTCAGTGTAGATTATTCAATAAAACAATGGGAGTCGTCATATTTGATTTCTGAGTGTTCTCAAGGAACCACAGAACTCGTTGGTGAACGAAATTATGCTTCGGCATTCTGTACAGTGATTTTTCGATTCATTTTTGTGTTTGTAAAAAAAATCTGCTATCTACCGATTCGACACTTGTTATCATTAGGAAAGTCGGGTTGGAAGGTTTGGTAAATGCGTAATCGCGGGTTCATTTTGTTGTATGTAGCGTATTACTGTAAAGCTTGTGATTGAACCGTGCAATTGATTTCCTAAATGTCCTAATGACTTTTTTAGTCAAATGTTATAAGATACACTGTAATAAAGCGTGAATGATTTCCGGGATTGCGTTCCATTCCCACGGATGTCATTCTGTTTTCATATTTGATCAACTGAACATTACTGATCGAGTATTGAAAAGCACTTAACTACCTTTTCGGAGATTGGGGATTCAGATTCCACTGCCGCCGGCCTCTTTGGAGGCAGACACACTCGGTTCGTTACCCTACCTAGCCAAATGAGGTACGGTGTGATTCTCCAGAGAATGGCTGCCAGTTCTCTCTGATACTGTCATGAGCCTTCGAGGATATGGGGTATTCTCCTTCCACTGACCCATAGGCATACATGTAACTACAGGATGTTGGTTACTGACAATAAACCTCAACACCTCTTTATTGGTGTACCTAAGTTCCACGATATTTTGCCCAGTCTCAAAAGATGAACGTTCTAGGAGTTAATTCAATCAGCTTTTTAACAACCCCAGCCACCAACAACTCACGTGCGAAAAAATGATTAGGATATAATACACGAAGAAGAGGGACCGTATCTGCCTCAGCTTATTCCAGGCGTTTTTTTTCCTCCGTGATTTCAGATACCAAGCCGGGCGAGTGCTTGGAATTTAGTTGATTGACAGCAAAAAATACGCACAATGCCACACACGCACGCAAGCTCGCGGCTCCACGAGTCGGCATGCGTATTCCGCCAACACCGAATCCAGCCATCAAAAAAAATGTCGAAATAAAGGCCAATTGGGGCTTTGATTTGCATTGAGCAAGATAGAAACGGGGTAGAACCTGCCGGAAAACGGGTGCGTCCATCGAACCCGGAAGGAATTCGTGCGTAAATTTTGCACTGTGTAGGCACGTTCATTTTTCTTTCGCTCTCGCTATTCACGGAATTTGACGTACCAACGGACAAAAGTAAGAGCAAGGATTGCTTAGTTTAGCTAACATCGCACAAATCACTTTTGCAAACCTTTTTTTATTGATTTCGAAAAGTGGAACTTGGTATCAGTGTTTTACATTTTGCAGAAAAACACTTCTCCAGTCCTTTTTTAATATTATCTAATTGTTAGCTGTCACGAGAAGGAATTCCCTGTGGTATTATTAGAATGCTGACATCAGTTTGCGTAAGACAAAGTAAAAAATGTATATGTAGTTACAGATACAGCACCTTTTAGAGTGGTGATCAATATTCATGCCCATCTGATAACTTTTTCAAGGTTTTTCGAAGTACCACTGGTGGATAAATAACCTGGATCTTCTGCATCGTTATTCGAGTCCCGTACAAAATTCTATTGCACGTTTTTCATGAAATCGAATTATATTATTGTGATGAACTATATTCTTTCGCACAAGAGAAGGGTAGTAAAGAGCTGTTTCCACTATTAGGCATGAATTTACCGAGAGTTTTGGAAATCCACAAGACCATTCGGGTTTACCAGCAATCTGACTCTGGGACTTGAAGTGGAGAACAACACGAGATACCAGTAGTTCAGGCGCTACAAAGTGACAAGCGACAGCTGACTGTTGTCTTGCACTAGTGCAATAAGTGATGGAGAGACATTCAATTTTCCCGGCTAGGCCTCACGGAACCGATGTTAGAGCTGAAGCAGAATATTGACGTGAGCGGCTCTTATGCTAAGGCTCTGATCCCACAGGTACGGACATCAGTGAATAGCAGAAAAACGGCCATCACATCTCTTTTAAATAAATTGAAACACAGGACCAAATGTGAAGTTTTATTATTCAATAACACGGCGTAGTCGAAATCTTTGGTAACAACGACTAGGCTGTGTTACTGAACAATAAAACTTTGCCATAACATCTCACATGGAGCTTCGATTTTCCGATACACTCCGAATTGATCTTTGTTTCTGACACATTAATAAGCCCAGGGTTCGTATCTTCCCCATTTCAGGAATCCACCAATCTACCCGAAAAAACCTTCATTACACTACATTGGACTGTGATATAGCATTAGTTGCACTTTAAAGGGGCATGACATTTCTCCTTGAGATGAAAATCTTCTGCTTGGGGTGGAATTCGAATGCGCAACATAGCACGGTGCGAGTTCTCTCCCTCCTGTGGAGATTCAAAACCGGACTGCTAGTTCAGACATTTAGCATCATTTAAAAATAATTGCCGGCTTAGTAGTTGACAGTGAAACTATCTTATCTATCTACCTCTCCTGATGAAACAATGGTCACTCAGGTATTCCTGGTCAAGTGAAATTGGTAATCTTTCCGAAGTTAGTATCAGTTACATCGATGAAACCACAACCTTTTAGACTCGGAGCTGTTTTTAACCCGTCTTAGTGATTGATTTTCTTGCGTCTGACCTTTTAATTTATCTTTACTCCCGGTGAAGTATGATGAGAAAAACCAAAATATACGAATATGGTGGTAACGATGGCAGTGATCACTGTGCTTATTGTAAACCACTGGCGAACTCATACAGGTTTTTCCGTTCCTAGTTCGGAAACCAGAAACAAAGTTCGAATGTTTTTAAACATGGGCTAGCGTGACACGGAACATTGTCTATCTATGATATTAGAATGAACACTGTCACCCTGCTCGTTACCACAACTAACCTACAGAGAACCTATATGATTCTCCACTTCAGGTCTAAGAGTCTGGTAAATAGGTATCCTGGGAAGTGCAGTTGACCTGTGCGGCTACGAGGCACACCCATTCCACGCACAAGCATGAAACAGAAGAATCCATTCAAGTCGTTTTCATTCTAACGTATTATATTCAGGAAGAGCCTTAGGAAAAACGGCCACTGGGACATTCAAAAAGTCCACTTAACTGCGATTTATGTATACTTCGCGCGTCAGTTTCTCATGAATCAGGTTCCGTCTTTCATTCAATAAACCTTTTTGTTTGACAAATTTCATTCATATCACGCATCAGCCGTGTTTTGCTTTGGAACGTACTTTGGTTATTAGTGTCCCAATACTGGTATCCAGACTCAAATTCAGTTTATACGTTGCATCAGAAGACAACGCCTCAAAACTTGGCGGCAGCCCCAAAGTGTTAAACCGTTCCGGCTTTTGATTCGAAAAAGAGGAAGGTAACCGTCCCGCGGTAAACTCTGGCTGGACAAATCGTGGTTTGTTGTCGTTCAAATCCAGCACGTGAATAGTCACCGTGGTCATCGTAGACATGTGCAGAGGAACACCGTTGTCTTCGGCAATCACATCAACCATAATCATGGTGATCTGTTCACGATCCACCACGCCATAAACGGTGATCTGACCATCGTGACTGACCTGATTTGAATGACAGGGATAAATTGGGTTTGAAAAACAAGCTGGAGGAACTGTGTTGCGTCGTATTGACTATGTCCATTTTTAAAGCCTCATATGAAAGTACATTATGAGTGATTAGAGGCCAGCAAATACATGTTTTTTATTGGGGTGAGGTTGTGGTGGGCTGTACATACTACTTGCTGAATGAACAAGTAGCCGGTTACTCAAAAAGCAATAATGGACAGCTGTGGACTGATGACGAATGTAAAGATGTCAAAGGGGCCGAACAAAAGGAGGTAAATAAAAACATACATTTGCATCGTTTCATTAAATAAAAACTAACTTCAAACGACTTGGACCGCTAAAATACAAATAAGCATTGTTGTTTCACCTGGTCAAGTTTGGTGACTCCTAAAGAGGTCCCCGCTTCTTGAATCACAATAACGCTACCAGTGTATTCAGTTCTGCGATAAACGGCATCATACTTTCCTTAATGAGTGTAAAAGGTATATTGAAATGTATGATTATTAGACGTGAACAAGTGCTAAGCACACCTTTACAGATCAGCCTGTCTTAGGCTCTGACCAGAATCGACACCTACAGCAGATCGGGAGTAGCTATCAGTTGTGAATGAGAAAAGGATGGCATCGACAAAATATAATCGCGGTTGGAAACAAATATGTTCTGTTTCTTACATATCCACGACTTTTTTGCTTGGGTGTTGCATTACAACACTGTGGGCCGTAAGCTGATGTTTTAGTTAAAATAAGTACTTGTGCCGAATATAGACCAAAGATGTATCTATACACACGTACGTGAAGGAAGACGCTATACGAGCACCAACTCTACAATCAAGGTGTAAGTAGCGGTTATTATCGAATCTTGCCCAGTAGTTGCCACAGATGGGCAGTTTATTGAAAATAGCAGGAAATCGTTGTCATTTTCAAAATCGCAGTTAATGTACTTAAATCAGCTCGTATCGTATCATTGGCATTTGAAAAATGTGACCCTCATATCGATAAGCACAAAAGATCAATCATATCTCGTCCTGGTAACACAACCTCATAAACTCTGGAAGAGTATGACTATGGTAATCTCCATACAATACTATACAAAAGAATCAAGGACATCAAAGGTAAATCTCGCAGGATTCCTGAAAGAACATCAAAGGATGAAGTAATTGATAAGTGTGAAATTGTCTTGACGTACAAAGGCGGGCTGGAAAGAGTACACAGTTCTGACAGAAAGAACTTTTCTATCTTGAAAATACGGGCGGAAACCAGCGCCCATAAATCTTACTTTTGTGCGGGCCAACAGTGAAAAACCGTAAAAATCCTAATGATGATGATTTTGCATCAAACTTCGACATTCCCGGAAGCCCGATACACATCAAACATTTTGATGAACAGAAATAACCCCAGGTGAATTTGCTGTCAACAATTCAATGGTGAATCACTCCAGTGAATTTGCAAACATCACTGCGAACAACCTTAAACAGACGTGGAATTTCCACTTTCTGAGCAACGAGTTAAATACTTTTCATACAAAACTGATTTTTTATCATTTTTAAGCGAGGGATTTGGAAATGAACTAGAAATTCCGAATTTGGTGCGGGGAGGAACAGACAAACGCCAAAGAAGTTACGATCTTGCTCCCCCGTACAAACACATGCTCAGCACAGTTAATCAGACGGATAATATAGTGAAAACTGGATCTTCATTGTTATAAAAGCAATGGAATTTTCTTGTGAAACTCTAAATAGACAAAGTCAGTCTTTTAAGTCGATCATTCTGGACTAGTGGTATGAATGAGCTAGTTGACTTATCAAGTTCTTACCTTCACAAGCTGAGCGCCAGGCACTGCGGAATCCGACATCGATTTGGACAACCCACTAAGGCCGCTCTCTCGTGGATGAACAGCCAGTCGATAATGTACGGAGCCGTTACGACCCAAATCGGCATCGGTTGCATTCAGAGTGCCCAGAACTTGATGAATAGTTGATGATCCGTAACTTTCTACAACCTGTAATTCAAAAAAGAGCCCAAGTGCAAGAAGCTTTTCGATCAGTTTGCACATGAAGGCGAAAAAGCTAATTTACGGATAAACCTGAGCGAGATAAGGAGTCTGGAAGATTCAATTAACTCTTTGAATTAAAAGAACATCCTAGTGGTTCTACTGGTATTATCAACAATACTCTATAGTTGTCCCATAGAAAAAGTAGTAAGTGGTCTAACCAAAGTTAGGAAAACGGACAGATGCACAATCAAATTTCAAGGAGACGTGATCTTCGAAAGCTTTCTAGCAGAGAAACATTGCTCGCGGAAAGTGACTCTTAATCCTACTTAGAACAGATGCGTGGCATTTCGCCAAAAGCATATAGTTGTGCTGCAAACACAGGTTTGTCTTTTAGGTACTTCACATCAGTCCAATAGAATGCATGTACGGGGGTTTGTGGAATTAGTTAAATTAATATATAGTCGAGTGTTCACAGCAATTTACAAAATCAACTGTCGGGCTGATGATAGTTCATTCGTGTGGACAGATCTGTCTTTGCTACGTACATTTGAGCGTCGGGGAATTTCGTATGGTTATGTGGCGACGACTGAACTTAAATGTTTCAGTTCATTGATATACACCTTGAAAATTGTTCAGAGTGGATAAATAAAGAGGTGCGGCTGGGAAAATTCACAGTGGCCAATCGCACGATGATCAACGGTTTGTGAACCTAGAAAAGTCAGTGACGGAAAGGCCCGATGTTAAAATGTGATGAAGTTCAACAGCTAATCGACAGCCAGCCCAGATACTCTGGTGGCTAGGTGCTTGACTCACAGTCGTTCAACCGGGGTTCATGTTTCTGTGATGGATCTTCGGTAAAGCAAATCTGATGATTTCCTATCTAGGAAGTATTAGCCACATAGTGCTTTCATGGTTTTACATGGTGATTTGAGCTCTGCTATTGTATGATGATCGATGAAACGTAGCTGACTATGTCGCAATGAGCCTTCCCATCCAAATTTTACACAAACGATCATTGTTTACTGCTAACTATAAAAATAACCGGATTGCCTCATTTGCTCTCAAGTGGGAGAATTTTCAGAGTTCAGCTTCAACATTGCTTAGGGAAACATTTTTAATCCACAAAAGATCCTGTGTTTGCGATATGAAAGCAGAGTGTGACTGCTTCGATCGTGCTCTATACTACCGCTTTCTCGTATTGAACGAAGCTTCGGAAAGATTCACTTCCCAAGTTTTTCTGTATGTTCGAAGATGATTTCAAAATTACGGAGGTCTTTTGTCCGACTAAACCGAAGGAATATTTGTAAATCTGGTTTTTCCCATAACTTCCATCAAATTCCATTATGTAAATGATTCTAAGGACCAATAAGTCCTCTTGCGATATTGATGGTATCAGATTCCTCGTGTTTGAACAGGTGTGGAAGGTGGAGTACGCAGATGATAGCCTCTGGTTGGTGCTTTTCTGGAACGTTCGTATAAGTGTTAGGCTCTGATTGGATTCACCATCTGTGTGGTCTGACAAACGCAGCCATGTCCTCCGTGGGAGCATGTTTTTCATGATAGCGTACGCTCGGAACCAGTTATTCGGGCAAGTGTTTTCAACAAACTTATGCACCGTCTAGGTCGATCATCTCCAACCAATTGTTCTTCGTGTTCATCGGCAGACTGACACTCACGCGAGGGTTCCTTTGCCCTTCATTACCTTCTACCAAATTAGCCTTACGGACAAAAGGATGTTATTGGAGGCAAACAGACTTTGTATGTTGCTACTGATAACTTCGCAAATTTTTTATCAGGATCCACAATCTGGTCTTTGTTCTGTCCAATTATTAGAGTCCCTGAATTGGGACCTTCAGATTCCAGTTGATTCGCAGTAGAAAGATATTCTTTAGCTGAAATAATTTCCCACAAAATGAATAAATTCTTCAGTTAACACCAACGGCAGGTTCTTTTTGGTATGTATAGCTGACGGCAAACGGGAATTCACATTTTTTAACTCCCGACCAGTATTTTCCTTCCGAGATTTTACCTTTGTAAATAAAACCAAATCCGTATCACTCAGCGCACGGATACTGGTAATTTTAGGGCAGAAATGATTGCCGACTCACCACCCGTTATCCACATATTTTCACACCAGATAATCTTTGAATATTGGAACTCAATTGCCCCAGTTTCGTTTACTATGCCATTCGTAAGATGCAAAACTGAAGTTGATATTGCAAACGTATCTGCTAAATGGGATATTATTTATTCCAATTTTTGATCTCGATTGAAGTGCTATCAAATATGATTATGCTGGAAGATATTTGCATTGTTAGCGATTTATCGATCATGTAGTATCAACAGCTCAAGTCACCAGAACAAGTTCATGAAATCATTGTTCAAATGCGCTTCATCTAACTTGTTAACCGCAATTTCTCCGAGTTCCATTTTCGAACGGCGTTTCGGGGTTGACAGTCACAGACACGAAACCCGACCTCTTCCACAGCTACACCTTAGATTTACTAGCCCATAATGTATAGGTTAATTTTGGCCTTTTGTAAACCTACTTCCCAAGTAAAGGGAAAGAACCACGGAAATTATAATGTTGCGTTGAATTATTCACTTTGAAGCTTTTTGACGGTTTGGTATCGACCGGTAAGGCTTGCTGGTTACCGTATGGGATTTACAATACTACATTCCGGATTCGATTCCCGACGGAGACTTGGGGTGCTAAAATTGTTCATGCGAATATGAGCACCTGTCGAGTCACCGTTATCGGTATGGAAATATCACCAAGAATACTACTGTTTGTTTATTGCAATGGCATTTATACCAGTAATAGTAAAAACGCTTTTGATTGTTTTTTCGTTTAACACCTATACATGACAAAATTCCAGAGATTAGATCGCGGTCAAATAAGGGTTATCAAATGAGGGATTTACTGGAGGTGATCGAAGGTTACCGCAGGATTTCCAAATTTGAAACACAATGATGACTATTTCAGCCCTCACTCTCCAGACAAGTTATTGGCAGAAATATATTCTGAATCTCAATAATTCAACCGGTTTTAATCATTTATCGGTCAGCGGTGACCACCTATATGGGTTTGTCCTAAAGCTTTATACCGAGGTTCCGTAATCCAGCAAATGGATTTATCAGTTTCGATGTATTAAACAATATTTGGAAATATTTTAACGCTAAAAATAAGCTGAAATTTGTTAAGACAAAGAGCAGTGGGGCGACATGTGCTTAGATTCATAGTTTTGAACGCAAATGAAACGTCCAAGTTTCCAAAAATAGTAAGGCTATAACAGATTCCTGTAAATGGTGTTTTTCAGATAACTTATCACCAGATTTTTGCATATTATAGCAGACAAAGACCACCTTGTAAGACTTGGACAATAATTCACCAGCATTCTCAGTGGATAAGAATGACCAACCAATCATTATCAGCCTCAAAAAAGAATCTTTTAGGGATGAGCCGAAGAGTCACCCGGTTGAAATCGATGCGTCTACAATAAGTGACGAAAAGTCACATCATTCTTTCAAGGCTCCACTTCCAATATTTTTCATCAACTAGGACCGTTGGCGATGCTGGCTTCGTCCCTTGTCATGCATTCGCTCAGATAACATCCCTGTCTCTCAAACTTGTAATCTATCAACATCTGCCGGCTTTCTCGGGGGAAGTTCCGATCCACCGGGATGAGGACAGGGAATTAAGTGGATCTAAATCGGGTTGCTAAGGTTGTTTTAATAATTCTAGCTTATCGGTCAACCGTATATAGGGCTAATAACATGACACAAAAAATATTATTGAAATCAGGCACTATAAGTCTGAATTGTGTGTATAATGAGCATTAGTGAGAGCCATACAGGTGCCGTAGAAAAACAATTCATCTTATTTCACAAAAGTCAATATACTCGCCGTGATTTTATACTTGTTCCCTTATTCAACATGCAACATGGTGAAAAAGGCAGTGGTCAATGGGGCTTATCTTGTTGTTTAACATTGTACAATGATGATGATAGTGACTTGTTCTTCATCAATCGCACCACATACCATATCCGTGTTCGCCGTTGCACTGAACAGCGGGATCTTGGGGGATTCGGAAACAACTGTTGACATGAACCAGTCATCTCGCTTCCCTTATCGAATCCAAGCGGTTATCCCATTGATTTTTCACACTTTCTTCTGATTGGGTAAGACTTTATTCCTATTTTACAATTTTGCACAGTATTATTTTAAGTATTATCATGCACTACCACAAAATTCCGTAAGTAGCAAAGCGAAGGATTTCTGGCTTCTGTAAGACAACTTTGACTGGTGGAGGCAAATTTTGGAAGCAGAATTAGAAGAATTCTATTCGACGATTGTCCACTTGATCGACGTGTACGTTTGACTTTTTCGTCTCCAACTTCCACAGTGTTTCAATGCTTATTGATCAGCTTGCAGCTGCGCATGCATGTTTTCTTGTGTCTCTTTTTCCCAAATTTCCACGATCATCTTCAGTGAATCGATGGTACAATTTCCCGCAATTAGCTGTTTTCGAGCGGCCTTTTGCTACTTATTTTATATGCTAGCTATTATGAGGTTTTAATATTGTCCATACTACTGGCTGTGAACGAAAACTTTTGGGGCCATACCGATTTATGAAATATATCTTTGTTTGTAAAACATGCCAACCCCAACTAATTGAATTGATTCAGGTGATAGGTGTTAAGGTGGTTGATTCTATGACTAGTCAAGGCTATCTTCATTTGAACACCAGTTATGAAAATTGAAACAAGCTGCCTCGGCACCCCTTTTCCTAGTTATACTCTGTCTTCCATTCAAAGATGATGATAATGATTGTTCACAAAAGCGACCACTTGGATGAACGGTTGCTGGAACGCATTAGACACTTGACAGCAGAATTGTTTATCGAACGATTAGGATATCCATATCCTCTGTAAAACAAATTCTATCTGCGTACACCAAAACTAATCAGATTTATGAATTTCTGTTTAGGGCTGGAGCAACCTACTTTATTCGAACTTAGAGACTGCTAAGCAACTGACTGATTGACCGTTTTCCAAATCGGGCCTAAAATTTATGGTACAATCAAGTCCAGGTTAAGTATATGGCTTCTACTTGGAAGAGCCTAAGATATCGTCGTTGATCGTCGCTCGTCCTCTTTGGATGAAATAAAATCATTCGTGCGGCCACAAATGTCAGACTCTCTGGGTTTGCGGAGGTCTCCATCATGAACCGACGGAAACCAGCAAAGTGTCAGCGCAAAGAAATGTCCGTTCAATTCTCTACACAGTAGTGAAGTTATTTAACCACCATAATTGTGTCGTAAGATTGTGGACGTTCTTGTTCTATAGAAACCTATCAAAACACTGAGTTACAGTTTCGTAATTTTTGTTGTGATAGCATTTCCATTTAACCGAGTCATGAATAGCATGTATATATATATATATCACGAATATCTAGCAATCTTAGTCTATTTCCTCCGTTTCTTATACAGGGGCAGTCTATAGTTACTTTTTTGATAAATATTGCACAAACGTTTACTCTTACATTCCCGCTATATGAAAAGGTTTTTGAACTTTCCTTCTCTGCATGAAAGTTGCCTTCCCACTTTTTCTCACTCCCGTACCAGTATACTACACAGGTACACCATCACACACCTCTGCCGACCAAACAGACCTATGGCCAGGTGAATTTGTCTACTTTGTCACATATCTCTTTCGTCGTTTCCAGGTACAAACTATGTGTACTCTTTTATTGGCAATTTTCTTGCTTATTCCAACTGTAGATTATTTTTCCTATCCTACAAATGAAACAATCATTTTATGTTAGCGAGAAAGCTTCTTGGTTAACGGTCCGCACAGTGAGTGCATTGTGCTGCAGTTTCTTCGGAATCCGGAATGCAGTCTGTAATGGTACGCCTGGTTGCTTATTTGGCTGCAGGCCATTTTGCCTTTATATTTTATACAATGCTATCTATTATTTAGAGCCGGAATAGCGAAAAACACGTTTATTCAATCGGAATTTGTTCTGCCAACCGTAGCCGTGTACCGCCCATATCGGCCGTTCAGCTATTGAGATTAAGTGTCTGCTAGAGTGACAGCAGGAAAAACAGGGATGGTTCGACAAACACTGTTGCTCTTCAGTATGCATCATGTTGAGATTCAGCAACTCTCGAATTTCTTGTCGAAACTAGGAAAAATGATCAGCAGTGAAAAATCATACGGTAATTTTTATGAAGATTTATTAAAAACTAAATGATACTTTAAGAAAATGAATGTATCCCGCCTTACCAATCGCATTTGCTTACGAAAGGACTCATCCAGCAATATCAACGCTCGGCTCATCATGGAGGCAGAGCACAGCTGCTTTTTCGTTGCCGGGAATTAGTCAGAGTGCATAATTCTCAAGTTCCAACTGGGAATCAACACACAGATTGCATGACTGCAAAAGGCACATGACCGTCAACGTGGATATGTGAGTTGTCTCCTAATGACTCCTTTTACGTCAATATCATGTGAAACATGGTTGAGCCTCAGTGATTGTACAAGGGGAATGATAGCCAACAAGGCAAGGAAACAAGTGGTTTTTGATGATGAGAAAAGGGGTTAGGGATGAGTCGTTTCATATTTATTTTATTTGACTTATACGGAATACATTTGGGCAATCACCGTTAGCTTTGTCCGGAATCATTTTGAAAATTGGACAAAATGAGTAGCTAGGACGGCTTGTGCTTGGACTTTATGACAAACTGTCCTACATGAAATTATGTTAAGTATGATCACATTCGCGCATACAAAGAGGGAGAGCATGCGTAAATTATTCAAAAACAATTTCTTTCAATAAGTATAACCTAGCTGTAGTAAGCATGGTACAAATACACCAGAGATCAAGATGGTTAAATTGTTCTAATGGTTGTAGGACGACTGTGAGAACGTACTAGTCAATGAATAAGCTCATAATCGGATTCGATATCCGAAACTTGGGAAGCGGCAAGCAGTGGGCTAAGGAGCCACGAGAAAGGGTCACTAATAGACCCGGGAGTGATAATTAACACCAAGGTAATGCCAGGCTAGAAACCGTCAGCTAACTGCGGTGAATAACCTATTTGCAACCGCTTCTCGGACAAGTAGCTGTGAACTTATCAACCGGGTAAACCTTATGACGAATGTCACTTTGATGCTTCGTTATCGCAGAATCAGTTGAACTGAGCGCGTCACTTGGTAATTAGTAAATTGCTGTTTGTCGATCTTTTCGCAGTTCTGACACAGTCTCACCTCAGAATTTTTCCCTTTGGAACTGTTTTTTAAATCCGTGAACAACTCTCACTGCTACTAAATTAGTGTCATTTCATAAAACGCCGGGTTGGTTCAGTAACGTCGCATGAACTGAGCTTGACCAAGTGGTCAAAGAGGGAAATACCACCAATACAACATCACTTTGCTAGTATAGGATATGATCAATGAGCGCATATGAAACGACTGGAGTACAGAATAAGGCAGCTTCCTTGCACTTCTTTGAGTGCCTTCAAACTGTTGAATAAACGACTGGCTCATTCAACCCCACCATGCTCTGTTAATCGGTGGACGACGATTGATATATAAGAAAACTCCTGTCGGTGGATGCTGTTTTCCACCAAATATAGCTCCGGTGATTAAAATAACCCAAAGTCCGAAGCCATTTGGACAACTTCCCAAAGCAGCTGGCCGGTCACGAACAACAATAGGTAGTAAAACTGAATATCATCACCATGCTCGCCATTCACTTAGTTATTTATTGGAAATTAAAGAAAAGTATTTCTCGAAGGTGGGTCGTGATCAGGAAAAAGCCAGTGACCGGCTATCGTAAGATTCGAAAAAAGGACTTCGGAGCTTAGTTTTCCAGATAATGACCTTTTGGCTGTAGTCGGTGGGCACCGAAACTTGGGTTTGAATCTTATCGAAGTTGAATATTTGCAACAACCGGGGAAGTCCCCTTTCAGTCAACAGAAAACCCAAATTTATGCTGAAAGACTCATTCCTTCAAGCTTGTAATTTGGTTACGTTTTCTTTCTCTTAAACGGGTTTAATGAATTCCTGCAGGGAGCTGACTGAATTAGGAAGATTCTACAGTTGCCGTTAAAGGAAATGAAGTGAATTATAGTTCAGACACCGTTCTCTCTAGTGTAGACGACAAATAAATTCTATTCTCCGTCGCCGTAAATCAAATACCATGTAAGTACATCGCAATGAGTTTGTTGGAAATATAAACGAATAGCAGATTGAACTTCAAGAACACTTGTGCGAATCATCAAATTTGAGTCTCTTTCAAACTATTCACGGAATGAAAACCTTCATGGGATAGGTAGTTTACCCATACCTGCCTCTGCTTGTTTTGATTTTAGGCTTGGCTTACTGAAAGGATCATGAAATACATGGACAGAGGACAACCGAACTACCTCGGTGTTGTTACTAACGGTGATCTTCATTTGTGCGGGCACAGCAATGCAGTCTTTCTGAAGATAAAACGGTGTAGGGTTTTTGTTATACGAGTCAACTCTTTTGGCATTCCCTTTCATCTAGGCCGGAATTGATTCACGGTTGTTTTCTACCTGATTGGTCCTACCCCACTCTTTGTAACATCCCCGTGACTGCTTATGAATGATCTTTAATTGCTCGACCCCAGAAGCATCTACCTGGAGCGCTTGACGTACCTAGCATCCAGCTTACCGTCTTTACCGTACCCATAATAAAATGCATTTACCAAGTTCTCTTGTAAGATAATAACTGAACAATCGCACCCCATGTATCCGGATCTGAGCAAGGCTTTTTCCACAGCATTCACACGATCACGCTGTAAACGAACGTTTCCTCGCACCAAAATGTAAAAACCCTTGAAAGTAGCATCCGCTTTGGATCGAACTCCATCATTTAACAACGGTCAACACAATCGTGATGATTGCTTACCAAGCTTGCAGGTAAATTGTTGTTTGTCCGTGAGTTTCTTTACAAATGTACAGCTTATAAAATAACACTTCTGATCGCATGTCACATTCTGTGAAATGCTGATCTTAACAGAGCCCAGTTAGAGGTTACTTTAGAAAAACATTTGAACTAATGAAAAGCTTCAAGTTGATCGGACCAGAAGCCTGCTTCGTTACCTTTCCGTTCATTTCAGCTCAGTTAGCTTTACCTACAAACATGGATAGGGTGCAACACTTCTGTGTGCCATCTCTAAGTAAGAATCTCATTGGAAAATTGGGAAAACCATACGTGTGGAAAGTATGGCATCACTGGTCATGACATTCCGTTGTATCCATTTATCTTTCATAACCAATAAGTTTGCAGATATCTTGTACGCCAACCAAAACTGTCGACTATTCCGTCCCATAAGGGGAAGATTACTTAGTCCATAGTTAGAAAGAGGGCCATAGCCAGCATGTTGGTCAGTAATCTTGACGTTGAACAGAAAGAGCCTGTTGACTGGGATCTGCTTGCAAGAAGCCAGTTATGGAATCATGATTGGAATGAAGTTCCGAATGAGTGGGAAGTTTACATGAGTTTGTACCGAGTCGTCTGCTTATCCTGTTTCTTATAAAATAATGCATCACGTAGTCTGAAACTTATGAATTTCAAATGGCTATCATCCAGCTCTTTAAAGTGGTAGGATTTTTGTAAAGCCAGTACGAGACCCACTAGCATCGGGGTTATAAAATCCCAGATATTGTCTTTTACCAAGACTGAGGGGTTATCGAAACTCTATCGGAACTTTACCATAGAAAATTATAAAGTTGTGGGCTTGCTGTTTTTTAATTTTCACGATTCGTTGCATCTAATCGACAAGGTCCTTCAAGAGTGCGCATTTCTCATTTTCATCATACTGGAAGCTGTCAGAATTGAAAGTAACGGAACACAGTGCACTAAATTCGACCAAATCGCATCGCATCATATTAGACAAAAGAAGCGCGGATTTTATCTAAGTGACTAGGTTGGTCTTATTTCGTTCACTTTACAAATTCTCTTCGTAAAATGTACTGATTTTCTGACGTATACCGATCACAATCACCATCAGTTTACCATTCAAAGAAGATACGGAAACTGAAGTTATTCAACGAAGACTAACAGGAGCGGTCAGCAGAAAATTCTATGCTGCAAAATTGCAAATTACTTTCGAGTTCAAACCGATCGTGTGTTTTCGACTGAAGGATAGGGCGCCAGATTCTGTAGGATATTTTTGTTTGCATTTATTCACCTGTTCCCGTGGAACCAGGCACTTTGGCTGCACGACCCGGTGCTTATCCGAACGTGTTCGTGAACACCACCCGGCTCGGTTGAACACTGGAGCGATTAAGATTAATAGGAGTGCTACGTGTTCACGCCTGGTTGATTCAAACCATTTAGTAGAGTTGATTCACTCTTTTCGCATCATTTACAGAGTCCGGGGCAAGCAATCAAGACTTGTCAAGTGTCGCATCTTAGCCACAGCCGAAGCCGTGAGTTTTCGACTCTACAATTCTCCCCTGTTTGCTCAGAAACAACTTAGGCAAGCACTTCAGCACCCTTGGCCCTCTTCTTGTTCCCGAACGCGTGTACAACCGGTCAAACGTTCTTCACTGTGATTAAAATCCCACTCACTCTTACACACGTGCACAGTCAGATTTGGATGATCATTCCCCTGCGTTATTTTGAGTTAGACTAATGTTATATACTGGTGTGAGTACGAATAACTGAAAACGAGCTTGTTCGCCGACCTGTTTTGTTCTCAACAATCAGTGCCTTGTGAACTGCGAATAAATTTAGTTGCAACGAAGAATCTTTTCTAGGACGGACTATATGAAATATCGGTGGCTGTATAATTAAATCATAATGTATTGCTTATTTTATGCAATCTATTAATTTTGCTTCGATTCACTGGTACCGCATTCATACAATGAAATGACACGGGGCATCCTCACGCCTCCGTCATTTGTGACAAAGCCTGAAATGAGGACATGTTGGAACGATATGGTCTCGTTCGGGGTAGGTGAATTGTTTATCATCCTCCAAAAGTTCATCACTTACTTATAATGACGTCGTTTTAGTCAGCTTTCTGTAGTGCATCTAAGTTTGCCGTTCTCTATAGGTTTGCACATGTATAGTGGATATAATTGTGCATTGTTGGAGAATAATGTTGTTTTTTGTGTCAGTCATCCGCTCTAAGGAGAGTACGATCAGATGAGCAGGCAAGAGAGTGAGAGAGAGCCAAATCACATGGAGGTCATCCAATATGAACTCTAATTTGGCTTAAAACGGAACAATGGGTGGATGCGGACAATTATATGCACGTAGGCGCATTGGGCGTAAGTTAGGACGCTAAGAAGCAGAGTTCGTAGGTTTAAGAAAAAGTAAAGTTAGAAACTGAACAATACCTTCGTACAAAGTCACTTATAGTTAGTTGTTTTAAAGGTTACGTATGACCACGAAGAGCCTCTGGAAATGTTGCTCTAATAATATGTATTAAAAAGGAACTGAGAAAAGTACGGAGAATGTATTAATATGACTTTGGTAAGCTTTTCTGATGAAACCGCCTGCTTAAGGGATCCTATTAAGTGCGGAGAATGCTTTTTGCGAACAGAGCTCACTGTGCTTGAATTGACCTAAATCACTCACTGTACATATTGTGAAACAGATCCTCCTGTTTTGTTTTCGAGAAATTATCCCGTAGTTAACTGAAAGGATTTTGTTTGGAAGTGTATTTCGTATGCACACTGTAACGCTACCTCGATAAAAGTAAACGCATATCGATCATAAAGGATGAAGTTCATTTCATTTTTACTGTGAGTCACAGCTCTGCTCCAACACAATTTGACATCGCTTCCAACGTGCTACGGAAGCGAAATTACATAGCTCACTCCAAAAACACATGGTGCAATGCTCACGCTGTCTTTATCGCTTGTATCCTGCACTCTGTCTGGGTTCACCTCAAATTGTAAACGACTAGGGATTCCAGTAGGGTTTTTTGTGACCCTGTTGAAATGTTTCAATAAAATAGGGGTCGAGATCAACGAAGTTGGGTGGTCAAATCATGCCGATATAAGCTTCAATAAATAGGGGAAAAACCTTTTAGAGTTTTGGGCAATACGAACTGAACCAATGTTTGTCTGTCATCGGGAGAACGGATGAAACCAGCACTGTTTATTGCATTCGTAGCACTCAGGCAGGGACAGTGAGAAATTCGCCAGTTCATTTTATTAGTCGTCTTCTCTTTTGGTGACAGTCTGTTAACTTTCAGCATTGGTGATTGGTAGAAGGTAAGCCGTTCATTCAGGATTCAACTAAACCCGGTCATTGACAGGCTGCTGAGATAGTCCGAATTTGAATGTGAAATATGTAATCACTGGTCACTTCACTCTAAAGCACTTCAAATTTCGTTTTGACTATTGACGTAAGGAACACAAACTCAAACAATGAAGGTCACACAGTCTAGATGGTTATGTCTACTGGTGAGGTTTCTCAAGAGATTCCCACATTTCGTGGACTGAACACCCTTGCTTATCCTCTAACAACAGTCCGCCTCCTCAACCGGGGCACCTAAGGAAGTCTATCCGGGCTCACTCCTCCGCTGTTCCCGCCGGATTCGAGCAATTCTAGGAACACACTGATGATCGAATTTTGAAATTTTTCTGGGTTCTTCCCTCTCGGTAACCATTTCTATATGGCCCATCTCTCCTTCTTTCCAGACTCTTGCGAGACAAACGGATATCACGTCTATACAGCAGATTACTAAGGTTGACGAAAGCCAATGGCCTTTTATGTAATTGCGGTGATTCCTTGATCGATATCTGACATCCCGTTGAACTGTAGCCAGTGCTGTCTATCTGGTTTGTTACATCCCCTGAAAAACAGATTAAAGAAGGTCGGATCGGACAAGTTATTCTAAGAAACTCGTATGACTCTCTGCACATATAGGTATATATTTGGATACAGAAATCATTCCGCGACTTACGGTACTAACAGATAAGAAGCATATTTTCTGATGGTTTCTTTGAAAATCAAGACGAGAGTCAAATATGTTAATTCTGATCTATCGCAGTAGTGATTTTCGAAGAATCTGATCAAGAGTCCCTTGATTACGTCATAATGAAAGCTTTCCACAGGAGGAATGTCCGCAGTTGTGACACCACGCAGTTGCATAAAGTGATAACCTCTGTTTTCAAGGTCATCAGCTGTTTGATACTTAACTGAATAACCACACGAACGCGATAGTTAAAGCCTAAAATGACATCAGACATCCAACCGAGGTAGAGGAAGAGAGAATAAGTCTAGCAAACCGTAGACTCGCTGTTTGTTTTCAGAATATCTGTCAACTCAGTTGTTTCCGGATGTTCTGCTGTGTTTCCACGTGTCCGAGTATTCGTGTTCAGAAGTTCAATTATTCAAATAGACAGATGCTATCGGGCAGGTTCAACAGCCTGCCAAACCTACAGGCTCTAATTTATTTCCTGTAACAAGAGCTTGAAAAAAATGAGTCATGACAACAACTCAGACAATACACAGATGATAAAACACCGGGTTTGGGTTTGTTTCTCACTTAGCTTGTTGACAATAAACCAAACAGGTCAGATTGAAATGAATATTCAGTTTGATTTGGCTAATCCACCAAATGGAAAATATGAACATTCCACGTGTCCTGGGAGGGTGGCAGTTGTGGAGTTTCCAGAGTAGTTTTTAGTTGAAGTAGAGCACGAATTGACGAGTAGGAAGCACCCATAATGGAACACTTCGATAATCAGAAATTATTGGGAATTCTCTCGCCCGTTTGACTGGACTTGAAATGGCCGTCACTGATTTTGCGTTTTTCTTGCCTTTTAAATGAAACGTAATGGAACCTTCTGTCTGTGAGATAAGTTCGTCTTCCTTCTCAATAAATATTTCAGTGCAGTTCTCACATAAATCTAAGTTACCTATATTTCATTCGCAATAACCGAACTCAGTCGCACAGGTCTGAGTAGGACTTCTCTCGTTGTTCACTTTCAGACCACAAGGCAAATGGCATCCGCAAGAGAAGCCTAATTGAGAAAAATGTTGATCTGGGAAATCATACGGACGGGGAGATCGCGACCGAGTACTCGTGAACGTGAACGCATAACAGTCTGCATACGAAGCTTTTTGTGCGGCCCTTCTCTCTCTCTCTCACTCCATGACACACAGCGTTCCACCTGCCTCCTGTCAGATTGCACTCTGAGTCACACCTAAGGGCAGAAGCAAGCCAGTATTATCATTTTTATTTTTTGTGGGCATTTTTTCGGGCTCTAAGATTGTGTGAATGTTCAAATGGGATAGTGAGGCAAATCAGATATGGATGATCTAACCGTGGGATTAAACTTCAGTGCCGCTAGCACAGAGAAAAAAAATTCATATTCAAGGAGAACGTTATTGATGCGCTGATGTAGTATATGCTACACTGGCAACCGAGGTGTACGAATCACCATGAGCACACCCACAAACCCTAAGGTAAACAAGAATAGCATGTGAGATGACCTGATTACTGGGATACAGTCGTTTCGCTACCAGCAGCAAGGTTTCCGCCAGTCTTCCATCTCTGTTTTCATCTTATGTGGTACTTTTTACGCGAATCTAATATAGTCTGGTTCTATTAGGACGTTAAACGTTTTGCTTGTGTCCAGAACTAAAAACACAAAGAGTATGCAGTGCTGGTTAACGAATCACGGGCCGGCTGCTGTAGTTGCGGTCAACTGGAGGATTAGATTTGTATATCACTTACATAGTCCTGAAGTCTAGGACAGACTCTACATCAAAACAAGAATAATATATCGGAAAAATAACAGTACGCACCTGGTGATGAACACAAACAGCCGAATATAATTGACAGGAGTTAGCTATGATTCAGTTCTACCCGATGAGACTGCTCCATTCCTTTTGCGGGTAAATAAACAGGCGAGCATAGCAGTGCACATATGAAAGAAAAACTGGATGGTTAGCTAATTGTAGTGTATTTTGCGCATCTTTGTTCACTCACGCCTTGCATCGTCGACACAGTTTTCGAAATATTTGACCAGCATGTTGGTTCCAGTGTGGAAAAAGACCCCCTAGGTATTGTGCAATGAAGCAAGCTATTGCACAGCATCAAGCAAACATAATTTAGGGGTGGAGCAAACGGTCAAAATGAGTCACCTTTCTGTCGTCGCACTGTTGGAGTGGACGACTTTCTTCCAAGAGATAAAACAATATAGAAACCTGGTACCATTATTTTTTTGTGGGTAACCTCATTCAAGCAAACGCTTGTGCGGCTCAGCATTGAATATCGTGGGAATCAACAAGCATGGGTTTCATTATTAGCGCGACTGATATTCAATGCGAACATACGCAAATTTTGACAGTTTCGATTAGAGAATTCTTATAAGTAGATAAATTGTTATTGCTTCACTCGGTTGGTAAGCTTGATGCATCCCTCGGTAATTCTGATTAAAATACAGTTTGAAGAAAAACTCATGGATTTGCATTCCATTTCGAGGTATTTTCTGCATATCTTACGTTCGTGTTATATGAATGTAATGGTACACTGATCATTTCAACAAATGCAGTTCCTATTGTTAGAATGAGACTTCATCCAATACCCAAACTTCGGCAAAAAGTTACCATCCAGGTAACAGTGTTCATTATCTCCCCCCAACAGGTTTAGTTTACTGTTGGGTGAACGACGTTTTGTAGTGGTATTTCGTAATTTGGATTTGAAAAACGCTTTTCAAACATGGCTACATTGTAACTTTGTCTAGAAATGCTTCCCAGTCGTACTAATACTTACGCATACTCCAGCTCTTCTCGCCTTCTAGCTTGCGCAAAAACTGCAAAGTTTCGTATTAGCATACCAACTTTGACATTTATTCCAATGTGGTTGCAGTGTATTGAATTGCATGGTAGAACTACGAAACAAAACGCTGCATATAACATGTTACTCATCAGGGTTGTTTCCCCCAAATGGTTCCAACTAGGGAATTGAAAGAAATCCGGTTTATAAACTGGGTCAGTGAAGTTTCATTTTTCGTTTTGTCAGGTACACATTTCCAAGCAAACGGTGCACAGTCCGTTTTTCCAACGGGAATGCTACGCTCTGGAACGAATAGTCAGCTGTCGTGTGGCATGTCTCAATTCACCTTTTGTGTGAGTATTTGACAGAAACGGCACAGTTGGATTATACCCAACTCAAATGTGCATTTGTAGATTACCTTCAAGATGTCTGTCTTCCGAATGTCATGAAGAAGAGAAGGTCGTAATGTGTCGCCCGATCCAATGTCAACCAGTACAGACAGCTGTCCTCAAATAATGACAGCTTTTTATCTCCCAACTTCGTGAGGTCAAATTTTATGGGTGAGTGGGTATGTGTGTGACCTAAGTTGAACACTGTCCTCTGCAGACCCAAAATGCGGTACGAAACATACATTGTCTACCTTTTTATTTCTGATGATTATGAATGTTCGGTCTCTTAGTTGGCACGTATTGAACGTCCGTTTGCACTGTGCAACACACATTCCCCCTCCACAGGAAGAAAGAGTATTAGGCCAGCACTGTGGGAGGTTGTTCCGTGGCTTCTGCAAGCCTTTGGCCGTGTGGCCCATTTTATTAAAAACCATCATCCTGCTCAAATTGTGAGCCATTCAAGCAAATCCATTTCAACATGATCACGAATCGCCATATCTAAATAATGGTTCCTTTTGAAGATGTACAACGAACCAAACTCGTTTTTGGTGATGCGTTTACTAACGAAATACATCAGATTCATATAGATCCGGTTAAATAATGGTGGATATCAAAGTGGCTGGGCAAGGTATCTGTTTTCAGAAGTGGAAGGGCTAATAGAGGACACAAAAATATACCTCCTTTGGCAATTATGTGGGAAATTAGACCAACTGCGGTTACCTTTTAGCTGAGCAACCTAACTGTTTGTGTTGAAACAGTCAGCAATGGCCCAAGACCGATTTGTGATATCAATGCTCATACTGCTGATTTACTACAGCTGAAGTACCAAAATGATCTCTAAGTCTGATCTAAGTCGAATTTCATGAAGTTTGTACGGATGGAGAGTCATTTCTTAGAATCCTACGGTAATCCCTCCAAAGTTAGTTCTTCGGTTAACGCGGCTAATTTTCAGAACAAAGAAGCACTGTCCCAAATATGAGTTTTTGATATGAGTAGCAAGGCTTTGTATGTGGATGAAAGAACAAAATTTCCCCGGAAGTATACTACGGGTTTCGTAGTTGTTACAATAGAGCAAAGGGTGCGCAGATATGATGGGCGGAAACAACGGCGAAATGGCTTGTGTGCTTACGGGGAAGTTTTGTCCAGTCGTCCGGACACAGTGCCATACTACTCATATCGTAAAATGATCTCTCATTAGTTATGCCTCTCTTGATTTGGAAACAAATCAGTCATGAAACATCAAAATGACAAATAATGGATTACCTGTTTATCCAGGTGCAATGATGCATACATTTTGTTGTTCTGCTCATATCTCAACCACAGAAAAGAATATTCAAGCCCTAATGTGAAATGACTGACAGTGAAGAACATGAAACCATTGTGGTTCGAGTTTAAACCTCTCCAGTCAACTCTGTCCTGCGGTTTTTTAATCAAAGCACTTTCCTTCCTAAGATGTAGGTTAAAAGTTGCCTAACAAATGGTAAATACAGATGTATTTATCTTGTTTAATAATTTCCCCACTCCCAAACAAAGTCGATACCGGAACAGAATATTCGTAAGCCGACTAATAAGGAATACTGCTAAAGTCCCAGTTTCAAAATATTTTGTGAAAAATAAAGTGGGATAGCGGTATATGAATATATATATATATATATATATATATATATATATATATATATATGATATATAAGGGTTATATGCAACCTCAGTCCCGGGAAGATCCACTACTGTGATTAACTTCTGACATTTGGCTTAATTTCTGTGCTTCTGGTTAGGAAGCTCTTTCGGAGGTTGGTCAAAATAAGGTCTCAGTTTGTCAAAGTGAAACAACTAATAATCACTACAAATCATGAAAAGCAATTAGGAAAACAAGCTTTCAGAGACCGTTCACTTTCCCCTATGATCCATTGCGAGCACATATCTGGAAACATTCACAATGATCTAGGTAAATGAATTTAAGTTTGGTTGGATGTAATGAGATTTCCACTTGTAGCTGTTTAGAAGCAATTACTGGAATTGCTTTATTTTGTTGTTTATTGGTACTCTGTTGTGATCGATGTCTGCTGCCTGCCTTGGCTGCTCAGCCAGGCCAGATCAAATTCAAGTTGGTTTCCGTCGGACAGTTGCGAAACTGTAACACTAGACCTATACAATATTTCGAAAGATTAGTTTATTTTTAATTACCATATTTGATCGATACTTATGATGGAGGTTTTCTCTCTTTGACTTCACGATGCACCGTCGTATAGAGTTGTTATCCTACCAAGAAACTAGCTGATATTTCCCTTTTTGGTGGTTACACGACAGAAAAAACTTTAAGTGCATTTTTAAGCCCTGAGAATACCACTTAATGTGACTGACCCCATTAGGGTATTTACATCAGAGTTATTTTCAGGAACACATTAATAAAACAATCAAACGGTATTACCGGGTTCAGTAGGAAAGTTCAATTCTACTTGAATGGCAAACACCTTGAAACTCGGAAATAAGGTTTAAAGTAAAGTCGATTTTATGTCACCTTATTTATTCAGCAAAAAAGTGTAAAACTGTTCACTGATTCAATCATCTTCATCCACAAGCACTTGGTGGTGCTCGGCAATTACGTTCCACAGAAAATACATTTCATTTGCTTTCGTGATTTATACACGTCAAAGCACAGTACATCTAAAGTGCCGAAAAGTCCCACAATTAAAGTGCAACCATATTCGGCTGTGAATCACCAAGCAAGTGCCTATCGGAACATTTGTGATAATGAGCCCAATGACAGCAGATTTTCATCCATGGGAAATGTGCCCGGCGGTAGAGGGTTTCAAAAATTGAACATCAGATTAAAACTCCATGTGGCAAAAATATATAATAGGTCATTTGTACCAGTTTCTTGGTGAAGCGGTCGGCAATAAAAGTCTCTCAAGTCTCTCTAGGAAAGCATCAGAATGTAACACGACTCCGTGAATGGTGATCTCTCATTCTATGATCAGATTTATATTTCTATTCTGACTTTAAAATATGTCTTTGGCATGTGGACAGTTATTTGATTTGAAAGAAGCTCTTTGATCGAAGTTGCAGAACACTTTTAAAATAAAAAATAAAGCCAAAATCGATCATTCACTCAGAAACTCCGTTTCACAGTATAGCACAACCGACATACGGTTTGAGTATTTTGTCGTCACCACGGAGCATCCGTACAATACAAGATGGAACATTTTTCAGGTAAAACTTTTCATCGTAGGATGAATCTTTCCAAAGAAAAGAAAAGCCATTTCATGACATTGACCAAGGAGGTTACTGACTTTTCAGACTGAATGTATTTTATCGTCAGCTGTCTGAAACACTACAAAGTCTGTCCAGTGGTTACTCCAGTGTGATTATGCCAGTAAGCACCCGCGCAATATTTTCCACAATAATTTAATTCACTTTGTGGAGGAGGATCAATTTTGTGAAATCAAGTTTGACGAAGCTCTCCGTTACAAGTCATGGCGTAGCACAGTGGAAATTTCGATATGTCCATAGCCTTTGATCAACTGAGCTCGACAAGCATTGTCAGCAGAATAAAAGTTGCATAGCTAATTTGCGTTTACTTGAAAGCTAGCCAGCTGTTTCGTCTATCGGGATCAGAGGTTATCATTAGATCACACAAGTTGACAAATAACGCACCCTTTTGTGAGCCGTAATCACGTCGAATGTATGCGAATGTTCCCTTGGGAATGAATTAGGATTGCTGGTGGGTTACAACGAGTAAAAGACCTAGGTTTTACTGCGCAATAAATAGTAACCCCCCAAATAAGTTGTCAAATTACACACTCGACTTTTCGAACAGATGGGACACCTTGGCTCTGGTCAGGTCAGGTAAAAGGGAAGGACAAAACTTGGAGGTGAGAGCGAAAGCGATTATCTGGAGTATCCGTTGTAGTTAAGATAAAAGGTTATTTTTTCTGTGAAACCTGAGCTACTGGGATCTTGTATGGTTTTCTACTCAAGCTATCAGGGTCTGAATTTCGGTTATCCCTGATAGTTCAACGGGTCCTTGAGGCAATGTGGTATATCTCTTTCAGTTCACTCAAGCACAACCATGCAGTGTAAATAGATAGAACCTATTAAACTCAACTCTTCTTGGAATTATGGTATCGGTATCGACGCTGCTCACGCATATCGCTAATTTTTGTTATCCCAAAAGATTAGAAGAAAATGCCATGGATTTTGGCAGATTTTCATTCATTAGAACAGAGCGAAGACATAAGTCGCGGGATGCAAGCATTTCGATTAGTCTTGTGAAACGGAAAAGTAAAACATAGTATATATATATATATATATATATATATATATATATATATATGATACAGTAAAAGCTGAACGCAACAGTAAAGTAGGCACGATCGAACGGTCTTACAGTACGTACGTATGTGAACTGGTTGTCCACTGTCATGGACTTTATTTGGTTGAAGCGGTTCGTAGCTAGCAAATTAAACGAGTCAATGAGTTATCTAGGACTTTATTAAAATCGCTATAGTGATAAAATAAACCAATCGCTAATCAATCGGTGCTTTCATACTATTAACTTACCGGATGGGATCATGTTTTTTTAAAGATATTCCCGAATCCTTTGTGTTACAGAGCAGGAATAAGACGACCAAAGGATTTTGGACTTCATTATTCAGTTGCTATACATGTGAGCATTTACCAATTAGGCGATCAGTTTTTTGTGTTTCGTTCCTAGCCTATTTACTTGCCCTTTTTCCAATTGCAACACTGTTTGTCAGATCAAACCCCGAAGCAGCGTAAATAAATAATATCCGAAACGATTTTTTAGTCTTTTATCACTTGTGTACAAAAGTGCGCTTCAAATATGACGTGAATCATAACTCGCAGCTGGGATAAAATAGAGAGATCCAGGAAGCCTAAGAAATGCAGCACAAATATCCTAAACCGATTAAAATCAGAAACTAAATGAACTGAATGCAAGAATCCCACGAGCAGTTGTGCAAAGCCTTTGCGCTGAACGTGGTGAGATCCAAAGTTCAGTGGAAAAGACAATTAAAAGCTAGTTCAATTTCTGTTGCGCTTTGAATACCCTATACTTCTTTTCACGCCCGCATCTGCGTATATTCATATCCCATCCAAAGTTCTGAATTCAGTAAAATTATGAAATGGAGTCACATTGGCTCCATTTGCCTAATAAAATCGCAGGTTTTGATGGAAGCAGCAACTCAACTGCGTAATGAAATGAAACCTCAATGAAACCTGTCGGGGGTATTCAGGCTATTTACTGGTCAGTGGGGAACTCCGAATAGTGTAAGGGTAATGAAATTCAATTCCAAGAAACAAACACATCTTCGTCACCTGAAAGCAATCTTTTCTCCAGAGCAAATTCCTTTTGATTATTTTGCTAGTGAAGCCAGCTGTCAACCATGGATAATTCATAAAAACCGACTAATGAGCAACATTTAGACATATTCATAAAAAGTGGGTAGATATCTAAATTAGAGAGGACTCTTGTCAACACTATTTTTGAATAAATTATTGGAAACTTGCATGTAATAAACGTGCAACCCAGAGGAAGTGACCTTCAGAACATGGACAAATCGGTGATGAAAAGTATAAGCAGTATCATGAACGACGAGAGTTCTATTTCTCATCACTATTATCATTGAAAGTGAGATGACAATATTCACATAACCCAGTAACTACGCCATCATTAAAATAGTCATCATTGACAAGGAGTCATGAGTAGTTCCATTGAACTAAGAATAACTCACAGAATCGTAATCATGACCATCATCACCGTCCAATCAAGGCAGTATGAATAATGTGATTTGTTATCATTATTATTGTTACTGTTACTATCTGCCACCTCCTTACTCTCATCATCATCAACAGCACCGTCAATGACATTATCCCTATCCGGTTCCTCAAAGTTGCCCATTCCTCATCTAATTACTGCTCTCAACCATCAAGATTGGCGAGAAGGCTCCGATCTGCTCTCTTTGTAAAAATGTGTACGTATCACGAGGACAGATAATCACGTGTTCACAAATGCAGTCCTACAAACTCATTTTTTGTCTTTTGTTTCCCCAATCATGAATTTCTCTGTTTGTTCTTTCAACCATCCATCCTTCCCTTTAGGCAACTGTTCACCGATAGCGAGAGATAGAGGCGTACCCTGGTGGAAATAATTGTTTTGATCCGATTAGTGTTATCAAGGTTGAAAGAGAGGCAGTTGCGGGAAGGTTGCAAAATAAGGCAAAATAACTGAGGTTTAGTTCCAATGATTTGGCGATTTTGTGGTTTTGAAGTGAGCACGGGCAACCCTGTTCGAAAATAAACCTTTCTATCTGACGCAGTGGGTAATAATACTGACTGTAAATTCATTTCAATAGGTGATTGGCCTGCGACATGATAATCTTCACTGCAGTCGGCTCATATGCACCTTGGATCAGCAGCTATATGATGCTGTTTCCCAATGGAAAGTAAACAGGTATGAACTACTTTTAACAAACTCAACTATGTGCGAATGCGCGCGGACCGCCCTTTTGCTCGCAATGCTGAACAAACTAACGTCTTACCGTAAGGTGTACGAATCTAACAGGCTTCAATCAGGAATTTTTTTAAGTGTGCTCTCTTGATGAGTCCTCGCTCCGAGTAAACAGCTCTTTGTTTATAATGATTTTCAACGGTGGATTTGATATCGAAACCCCTTGAAGAAGCACTTTAAAAACAGTGAACGATTCCCACCAGTCAGGTGAATCCCAGTGATCATACTGGATTATCATCATGATCTCTTCTACTTGATCTTTGGATTATTACTTTGACCTTCATTTTCTTTGTAATAATAAATAAATCTTAGACTTAACTAGGGTCGTCAACTGCTGAATCGATGATTCAGACCGCGTGCACCTGATCATAGCGTTCCTGACCCAGACTCACGGACCAAGTCCTTCTGACTATTCCTTGTCATTTAAGGGACAAAAAACCCTATAAACGGAAAGCTTTTGATTTCACAGTTATAGCTGTTTCATTTCACACTGGTAGTCTAATATCTCCCTTATCTTTAAAGTTAGCTCTGTGGTATTTTCGGGAAAATAGCTCCAGTAAAATTTACATTGGACGAGCCTTTTTTCACCAGAAAATTGCTTGGGCTTAAACTATGTTCTATTACAGGGCAACTGCAATGATCAACCGCATTGCTGTCGTAGATCTCTATAGTGCATCTCAGCGTCATAGTACCACAGATAGAAACTGTCCATCAATGGACCTTACTAGGTTACTCAGGTGTAGCTTATCCGGGAAATGCCTTAAACCTTTGTTTACTGCACACTATCCATCACATTCAGTGATATTCACTGGTCTTGACTAATATTCTAGGAAATAAAATTGATATTTATTTTGTTTATAAGTCACCGACCTCATGCTGTCCATTATCAATTTCGGCATTGATTGATGATGGAAAAAAGTTTCCCTAACAATCAGAAATGTATAATATGCAGATAATCGGCCCATCATTCACCGTGAAATTCTACGGTGGAAGTCAAAGGCTCCAAAACATTTTCACAGGCTTTATAGGAATAAATCAAACGAGGTCCTGATTGGACTAACTCTCTCAGTATTCGACCAAAATGACTGGAAATGACTGTTCACCACTGCTGAAATTTTGATTAGATGAAAATGGCCAGGAGCTGGGGTTTACTTTAGTTCCATGAAGTTTCCAGGGCGGTCAATCAAGAGGGTGGGTTAATCAAGGAGATTGAATAAATCTGGAATATGAACACTAAAATCTGGCTTTATTCACCTCGTCGCTTCTATTGCCTCCGCGCCCATCTATCAAACAAACCCCACCCCCACCCCCGCCCTCTACATCTTCCCCAGTTCATGACTCGTGACTGCGCAAAATAGTGAACATTTCCACACGCGTGTAAGTGCGATGGCTCTTGGCCCAAGAGAACACTCGGTGTCACTTAATTGATAGTTTATTTCGCGCACAAATAATAACAGGGCTCATGCCGCCCAAAACCGGCTCGATGTCGTCGGCTACGGTCTGCTAAATCAGAATACCCCGGGGAAATCAACTAGTGCGTGAACGTTTGTCGCCTCTTGCCCGTGTGTGTGTGTGTGTGTGTGTGTGTGTGTAATTTTGTTAACACGATCCGAAAGTGAAAATGTAGGGCTAGGAAGACTTTAAGCAATCGACCGCACCATTCCTTTGATTCTCTCCTTCGGTCGGGAATGTTTTGCGCACTTACAAACAATGAGCAGATCAGCATGTGCACTGGAACGCCACACGGCCATTTCTGTTTTCTCTGTACGATTTTGTGTCCCTGTTTTTAGTCTATCTGCCTATCTATTTTACTATCTGTTAGCTTATTTATATTTTTCTATGTCCACTTGGCTTTTATGGTCACAATATTCTAGAGTCTTACAAATGGTCACAAAAGAATTTGTTGGTGTGTCCGAACAGAGTTCGGTTTGGCATGGGTAAAAAAGCGATGCACCGTGTTATAAGGGACGTTTTGTATTCGGTAACATGGCGTTGAAATATCTGGTGGTAATCGGTTGATATTTTGCCTATCACGGGTAGCCTGTTGCAAGACAGGTTTTAACTGAAAGCTCACCGGCAACAACCGAAAACGTCAGCTGAGGGCCGTCATTCCAACAGAGCTTTGGTAACGAACAAGGAACATCAAAACCGAATTCAGTCTGAACTTGCATGGCCTTCGTGATTCGCAAGACCATCATTGCAATAATAGCATGGCGGCACGAGCCCGTAAGCAGAATATATATATATATATATATATATATATATATATATACCGGCTTGAAATCAAGCATGATGCTAACCCTACAACAGCAGTTACAAAAATAGGAGAGAAGGATAGGAGCATAGAAAAAGAGACAGCTAGTAAAACTGAAGTACTGTGACCCTTTCTTTTTATCACCCAACACCGTTTGATGATTTTATCTTTTTTTTCTCTGAATGGCACTGTGGTGTTTATGGGACACTGGGGTTCAGCGAAAAGACCGCACAACATTCGCCCTATTGAAATCTATTCTGACCCATTAATCTCATCGTCTCTAACCCAAAACATTCCTCGTCCCTAGGGAAGCGGGAGACACCAACCGAAGTCAGAGCAGCTGATAGCGTTTTCACTCCTCTGCGCCAAGTCATGGCTTGGCCACCAAGTTGCTCCTTCCAGTTTTGTTCGGCACTCGCGAACAGAGCAGTGAAGGGTAAGCGATGGACAGACATTCGCATAACATGACAGAGCCTCATCAGGCCGTGTAGTGTGATAACTTCGTTCAAGCTGACTTCCACACCCAAAAGTTATTCGTTATGAAGTATAAAAGTTCCAGTAATCATAGAAGCACTGAAGGAAGCAGAAGGTCTGGTCAGATAACAGCTATTTTTGCTGTTTGTCACTAATCCGTGAGGAAAACAGAAATATACGGGATGTTTACAGGTGAACTTAAAGATGATAGAGCTAATGTTTTGGTTGCATGCACGTTTGCCAGTTCGTCAATGTACTGTGTTCTTTTAAATTGCGCGAAAAGTTTTCTTGAAAGAACATCACCCAGTCTGCTGAGACCTCGGCACCCGCTTCTTTCTGTTCACGTCTCATCTGCCGTCGCAACAATTATAAAGCAAACCGTCCCGCACAAAGCTTCTAGATGGCAGCGGACAATATGCTCCCCAAGTACAGCTTCCTACACAGTTATCTATACAATCAAATGCCCCGGGACCTAGATGTACGCAAAAAACGAACTTGGGAAGCCTTACAGAATGCTAACAACATCAGTGCGAAAAGTGTAATCTTATGAGTTCAACCAGTTTCCGACCTGAACGACAACCTTCAACTTTTTGATCCAAAAGTAGCCTATGACTCATTCGACCGAACAGTCCCCTAGAGCTGATTTTGATTTGAGGGAATGGCGGATACATTCGTTTTTCTTCTCAACCCTTACAAGCCGATAGCCGACGTCCAGTACGTGTTTCCTGTGCGACATTTCGTCCGAGTTCATCGAGAGAAGGCGGGTACATCAGGCTTCCTGTCTATCAGACTCAAATTCTTATATTTTTAGTTTAGATTACCCTGATAATAGTCTTATCCTTGTGTCAGAATAGCGGCATTGACCTTTGCTCAGGCAAAAAACTCTCTGACCTATAATTAGCGTACAATTTGGAGCTCTTGTGTGAACACATAAGTAGGATGCAAGTTATTCTGGTCAAGGATTGAGGACACTATTCGTAAACGTGGCTGTGATATAAGTTACTGATCACCTGTTGCGCAATTCAGTTATTCGTCCAATTGTCATTTCGTCAAGTTTACCTTATCCATCTATTCCTCTCTCTTCTTTATCCGAAACAAAACACGAGAGAGCCATAACTCTTCTGATTAGCTTCCTGTAATTTTTGGCTACCATCTCAGTATGATTTTAATAGCGTGAATAATAGATCACCTGAAACATATGCTCATCGGCATCCTGGGTACTGGTTATTCCGTGTAGTTTGAACAAAGGTGTGACAGTCTGTGAGATGCATTTTGCACCCAAGAAGTGCAAAAATTTCGCCGCCGAACTGGGTCAACAATGCACTGAACATTGTCCCAAGAGGATGTCAGCAACGACTGGCGCACACAGAAGAAAGTCACAAAATGTATTTTAAAGGATTTTCTGTATGCAAGGACACCCATGAAATACGACCAGATAATAATGCCTTTACTATGCATCTGGGCTTCTGAGTATATTGCTTGTAGAACCTGAATTACAGCCTCTAACAGGCCACGAACCCTTACAGAAACATTGTACTAATATCCAGTGATATATAGAAATTAATTAAAAGAATAACAGATTATCAAGAATAGTGACACAGATGGAGTACAGATGGGTTTTCAATGAATTTTCATAGTACTTTTGCAGAATATCTATCTGATATATTTTCGATATAAAGTTCAGCTAATTGATCATTTTCGTTTTTAGTAATCAGGGCCATAATAAGTTGAAGGAAATGCTGTAGTATGATCTCACCTACCACGTTCTGTTACTCCAAGTGCTTCTATGATTCGCCGAAAATCAAGATTCACCAAGGAACGCATTTCTTTTTTTACACGGTTTTGTTACACAATTTGAAATGGAAACAATGGATGTTTCGATTTTACAGATGACGACAAAGCAACTGACGATCGCCCGAAAACGTTGTTTCCCTTCGTTCCTCTTCTACAAGGCGTGCCTTCAATTAAGTCTACTTGAGGCAGCACACCACAATATATAACGGGACGTAATACAATAAAATAATATATAATAATAATATATAATATATAATAATAATATAATATATAACGGGACAGTGACCGATCACTTGAAAATGGCATCCATGGCTCTCAGTTTGAATATTGCTCTATCACTGAATAGTAATTCCTAATTCCTAACTTTATTTCTCTTCCAATGTTAATGATTTGCCTCACTGGGACATTTGTTGGAAACGAACGAAGAATTTTACTCAAACCGCGTAGATTTACTGTGCACTACTGACAGTACGGTCTTGAAATACAACTTGGGATTTTACCGGAAAAAGAACACGCAATATCCTCGTTGAACCTCATTTTGGACATGAGCGACGAGACCACCTCAGTGGTTATTGAGAACCGACGATAGAATACCGCTAAAAGCTCCTAGAATTCCATGAATACCGTGCAGCAATGCTCACTGAAACCACACAAAAAGCGTCAATGATTAAATGACTGGGAGTAGGAAAAAACTCGTTTTTTTTTCTTCCGTGAGAGGAACTTCTAATCAGAGATTTTATCCTCTTCCCTCCATTGGGTGGACTTCTTCACCGAACCTGAACACTGTGATTCATTCCCAAAAATTAACGATGAGTTTGTAAGATGTCCTTGAACAACTTCCACTAAAGTAACACCAAATGCACTTCGAATCTGAGTCATAGAAGCCTTTCCTATTTAAGACTGTGAAAATAGGACGCACATTTTTGTTTTATCTGTTAAACCCACATGTGAAACAGAAAACTCAATTTTTATTACACGCTTGTGCATGAGTGAAGTAGAAGTGTACCCCATAACTTGGAAGACCCATCGCATTACTGGGGATAGCCAACTATCAGGTTCAAAAACTTGGTGTAGCAGAGAACCACATGAGATCCTATTAGGTTAAATGCTGTGACTATTTGGAAAATAGTGGAACACTGGATTTGTGGAATTCCTGAATTCGATTACAGTTGCACAGAAATAAACCGGGTGGGTCCTCATTTACTTTCCAGCCAAATTATGAATATTTACTTTTTTGTTGGGAATCCAGTTGCAGCTAAGCGGGACCACTGAATAGTGAATCACATTGAAATAACTTGGGGGGTTCAGTGTGGTAATTCACCGTTTGCTATGTACAATTATGATTCCCCTTGCAATGCCAATGCCCATCTGACCATCAAAGAATTCATTGAATCTACCTGTAGTTGTCACTTTTGCCTTGTCAGAAATGATCAAAATGTATGCAGACCGGTAACCTGTTGGGTTTCACACTTGGCTTCATAGATTATTAGCCCATGTTAGGCTTTCAAATATTTCCACTGTGGCACACAAAGTAGCTTCTCGTGAAAACTACTTGAAAACACAGCTCCCTTACAAAAATAGAAAAGTACGAATAGCGAGATACGCTCCTGCGCTCAACATCTTCTCTCCGGTACTTCCATAGATTTGCATTGTTGAGTGGGTCGGTGATAGTACACTATGTGAAAATCTGTTGGAGTCCTTATCTTCTATTGGTGAAATTGTTTAAAGCAAAATTTATGCAAGTTGAAAAGTGTAATTGTTACATTCTTGTTGGAGTTCATGTATTCTTCCTCCAGCGTTCGTATTTCCGAGCATTGGTGACTCATTGTCGATTAGGGCAAATTCCGAAAATTACACTTTAGGGTGAGACTCACCTCAAACACATAGTCCCCGCGGAAAACGGGAGCACAGTCGTTCACGTCAGCAACCGTAATTTGCACAGTGGCTGTGCTGCTTAGTCGTTGTCTTTTCCCGTGATCAGTAGCCACGACAAGAAATTCATAATAGCTTTGGCTTTCACGATCCAGTTCGCCTAGTAGATGAAGCTCTCCCATCGGTGTGACAGTGAACAGCGTTTCTGGTCGGAACACTTCGGATTCGTTTGAATCAGGCACAGTTGAATTATTGTGCAACGAGAGCAGAGTATATTCCACACGGGCATTCTCACCGCTATCCAAATCCACAGCGCGCACTGAGCCGATCAATATACCGCGTTCTGCGTCCTCTGAAACAGTGAATACAAACTGTGGCGTACAAGGTCGATTGGGTTTAATGTCTTTTGTATTCTGACTTAGGGGCAGTGGAGCACAACGTGTTATAAACTGAGGTGCATTATCGTTGATATCTTCTATGTGAATGGTGATAGGTCTGCTTGCAGTCAACGAAGGTGAGCCCTTATCGATACACTCAAACATGACCGTATAAAGTGCACTAGTCTCTCGATCGAAGGAGATCTCCGATCTGGAGCCTAGCCGGTAAACGGACCATCGACCACGACGTGATGATAGATCTTCTTTGCCTCCCGTCGACGTTATCTCATCTCCTTGATGCGAATGGGAGTGAAGCAGGTCTCGATCGTCTGCTGTGGGACCGGCAACAACTTCTTTGAGTTCCAAATAAGTAGTATCGTTTAGGAAACATGAAAATTGTGAATTCGGTGATGTGACCAAATCAAAATCACGCACGGTAATTAAGGAAACCAGATGTGATTGTCCGGCTGATTCTTCCGGAATGGTGATGTAATCAGTATTTTGAATCTGACGGGCAAATAGACAAAGAAACCAATCCAAAGACTGAAATCGGTGAATATCACTGTGGTAGTACACCAAGAAGCATATAAATTAATTTATTAATAAAAAATATGATGGGATTTTTTGATATACCGTGCTCTGTAGTCACCGAGGTAAGACAAAAAACGGAACTGTGACCAATTCAGGTTTGACTCCACCATTCGCAAATCTATTAAATGAACAATTTAATTACAAAGGAATAGTTTTGGATAAATGCTCAAGGACCGTGTAATACTTTTGGAAGAGGAATGAAGTGAATTGTTTTCTGTGGACAGTGAGTTTAGCTGGCATACTTGGTGTTTGAACTCCTTACATTCGGATTTGTACACCGCTGACTTCAGTGGATAGGTGAAATGACTGATCACGCCTTCATTTCCAGCCAGCCACCGGAATCTGCAGGGGCACCGTAAATGAGCTGCATCATTGTTAGGATTTATTAATAGAGCACATACACCAAGCTTTAGCTGGGATTCGGAACCGGAGGTTGCTCTGATGAGTCAACCCCCTTATCACCAGGCGGTCCGGGCTGGTCACCAATGTTCCTTTGGTATCAGAATTGGTTTCGACTTATTGAACATTTTGCTGATAACAGAGAACGCATTAAGGTAATTTACAACCTCCACGTAAAACCGTCAAAATCCGTTCAATAAAGGCTATTAGCGACGGTGAAAGTGTTGCCAGTTTCCATTCACAATCCCTTATGTTTTTCTCAGAACACAGTTGTTAAGCTACGCGAGTTATTCTGAAAGAACACCAAAGCTTACTGGTATAACTGGAAGTGGTCAATTCGGATTGGGGTGGTTAATTCGACTCCAAAAGTTTATTGGCTTTATTTTCACTCAAACTGTAACATGACGTACTGAAAATATTCCGACCCCTTGCGGCTTACTACCATTATCCTGAATATCGTGTTTTGACATTGACAAAAACCCCTCTAGAATACGTACATCCACTCTATTGGGTTAACTGGATGCGTAAGAAGACGAATTGGCGAAGCTTGTTGTTCGTGGTCCTGTTTTGGGCTGAAATAGTGACGTAATATGTTTCCCCTTTGCTTGAATCATAGTGATGAAAACCTTTGGCGGGTCGTAAACAATATGACAAGTGTCAGGCATATTGGCATTAGATGAATGAGATTACATGCTGTAAATTTTCCTTCGCATAGGGCAATATAATTCCTAACAAAGAGAGCGGCTCACAATCACGGAGGAGCCGAAGAGAATAGTTTTGGATCATAAGATCAGGCCTCAAGTTGAGCAGTATAACTCGCGACAAATTCCTGCCAAATAAAATTTAGACCAGTGGTAACATACTTGCTCGGCAACTTTACTCAGTAACCCGAGGCGTGCGGAAAGCGATACGATGCTTTTCTCGTCATCCAAATTCCAACTAATTTCTAAGCCGTATGCTTCTTGTAGAGGAAAGAGACTGGTCTTATTAAATTCGTAGGTTACGCTTTAGGTATTATTATGGTGAACGAAACAAGTGATCCAAAAATAAATAGTGAATGGACTGCTGGATAATGAAATTCTGTTTGCCGTACTACCCATCATGACACGCTCCACTGAAAATAGGAGGGTTTAGCAAAAACTTAACTGACATTGCTAATCAAGGACCGTTAGTTAGATGATTTTCAATAAACCACGGACAAAGTTAGAGTGTAGAAACCTAGGTTATATAATTCAGTACGATGTAATACTTGATACAGAAGGGTTTGATATTAGGTAATAGCGTTGTCAGAAATGTTAGCAAATTCGAGATGTTCCAGCTACCTCGAGTAACGCGTCTCAAGACCGGTTTGAAATTGGATCATATTAGGATATTAGTGAAAATGGCGTGTACATGTGTGTTTCGTAGGTAAACAAATTGGGCTTATGTTTTTATGTGCTTTACCGGAGGCTGTCTCCGAGACGTCACTTGTTTTGAAGCACTTGGCGCTCAAGGCTGAAAGTTGTATTCTGAATTGTGCAAATTATTATACTGATATCGGTTTATTGGTATATATTGGTATTTTTTACTAGGTTATTTTGACTTTAAGGCTAGCTGTCTAGTTCAAAATTCAGGTTTACAAAATTTCCAAATCCAAAATAATTTCATGAAGGTACGACGTAATCGGTATCAGGTGTGGCAAACATGTGTCACAAAACAATGGTAAAATAGTTCAGAAATCTCACTTGGATATACACAAAGTGCCAACTGCAGAGATAGCTTCGAAACCAGAGAACCAAATTGTCTGCCCGTAGTCAGAACTCGTACCACCATTGGCTGGATTCAGTAATACAATCGCGAGTGGACTACGCATAGATGGGGTCACTCAGGCTAACAATGTAAATTATGCCACTTATTCGACATAAAAATGATCGTGGTCCTACATAAAGCATCAATCTGAGATGTGAATATCAGTGTTTCGTGCATCGTTGATGAAGAAGGTCTTCACCTTCACTCCATTCTCCTACGTAGAAACAATCTACAGCGCACGGACAAAAATAACAACAAGACGGATGATGTTACATGCGTGTTTCACTATGTTTCTCAGTGGGGGGACTCCACTGTTGCCCGGTTCTGTAACAAATCTGACCCTACATGAATGACTACTGCAACTAACAGGACTGTTGAAACCAGTTATCACTGATAGTGCAGTATAGCATTTGGTCTGGCCGACAATGCCCCTGTACTTGAACCAGTCAGTGGATTGGAAAAAAAGTCCTAATAAGGACAACGACCCATCCACTAAGCTGAAGTTGAATCTTTGGAATATCACCTTGGTCTTTACCGGAAGACAGTTTCCAAACAAGACAATGAGAGTTATCAAGAAAGTCTGCTTCAATAAAATGAATGGGACTTTATTTAAAGGTTTCTTTCTGAGCTTTTACAGAACTAATTCACTTGAGGTTTCCTACATTTTCATTGTGATGTTCTTTCTTGCTGAAAATCATCCCCGAGAAGCTGGACTGTATAAACAAAACAAGGAGCATCAAGCCTTTCAGATAAATGGTCTTTTATACTTCGAACACTGTATTCGGCATTTGAATCAAAATTACAAACAGAGATTTTCAATGTGACATTGTAAGCTCACCAGTATCATCGGCCGATGGTCGTTACAGTCCTCGATTCGCAAATGAAACCAGGCCTCTGTATTCCTTCCAGCACCATCACTGGCAACAACCACAATAGTAAGATTCGGCTGTGCCAGACCACGTAGTCCACGATCAGTAAGGTACAAGTGGTCATTAGAGACAAACAGTCGCCTTCGTAGTGTAGTAGGGAGTCTGTCTGGACTGTGCTCACTCAAACGGAAAGTAATTTTTCCCCCGTCCTGCTGTGGATCATCTTTGTCTTGGGCTTCCAGTCGAATAAGTTTATGCTGAGTAGTACATTCGGGAACAGAAAATGTGTAATGCGTTTGCCGCGACTCAGTCCCGTGTGCTGGATCACTGGGAGATGCACTAATCCAGTGCGATCTAGAGCTACTGTCAAACAGCTCCAACTTGGTGGCCCATTCAGGAGCATGATCGTTAACGTCACGAACCAGAAGCTGTACAGCGATTTCTCCTCGTTTGCCATTCGTATCAGTGGCGATCAAATTAAAGTGAAACTGATCACCAGCGGTTTCTCGATCTAGACGTCTAATTGTTCGCAGACATGGTACGACAGGACGTGGGTCGGCCGGAGCTACGCTTTGGATCATTTCCAGTTGAACTGAGGTCACATCCTCGCAACGTAGACCGGGCTGATGGCGAAATTGTACAACATCAAAATGTTCTCTCACACGAACAGCAGTACTAGTTGGATGAAATTCATACCTTTGTACACCGTGTTCCTGCGTATCCGGATCGGTTGCCTGAGGCAGCTGGATCATAGTCCCAATGGGGCATTCTTCGTCCACGGTGATAACTGCCAGTGGTGCACTGTCAGCCGAGTTGGACGAGGTGAAATACGGCGCGTTATCATTCACGTCCAAGACAAGAACAGTGAGATCTGCATAAACTGTAAGCGGCTTAAAGTGACTGGAATTGATCGGAGTCAGATGGATGGCAACGAGTAAACTGATTGTGCATCTCTGATCTGTCCCTATTGTATCAGGGCATAGGCGTTCCCGATCTAGGGGTACTGTAAATCGAACAGCACCTGTGCTTGGTTCTAACTGGACGAGTTGAACAAAATTGACTCTGCGCTGTGGAGGTAGGTTAGCCATAAGGTTTGCACTGACATCCAACAATTCGTACCTGGGTCGAAAATGTGCCTCGTGCAAAAGAGTACTCACTCGTGATGGTAATTCAGTATTTGCCCACAGTAAGGCAGTTAGATTGGCCACGACCTGATCGGAGATGTTTGATTCACTTACGGGTACGGAAAACCTCACAGGACGAGTAAGATCTGATTGCAGAGGTGTCTGATTGAATTGGTAATGTGAGTTTGTTGATGCTGGTTGTGAGTGAAATAGAACAGCTAAGTACAAAATGTCCATGACTGAACCTAATGCAGTCCGGCCAGTCATTTGTAATCCGTGTCGCATGATCTAGTATCCTTTAGGTTGGGAAGATCCTGAGGAAGGCAAGAATGGAGAAAAGTAAAGTGGTCAAATTAGACTGTATTTCTTTGACTTCGCTGATTATTAGGCAATGAACCAAAGATTGGCTAGATTTGCTTTTTGCAGAGAGTTATAGATGACGAAAATGACTTCAAGTCCATTTTTTCTGCTCAAATCAGCTTCAGAATTGACCAAGAATAACCCGGTTGTGCCTAGCTCGAAAAACGACAGTATTCATTGGAACACCGTTGTGTTTATCCACTGCGTTTTTTCTTCCCTATATGAGGCATACATGTAGTTCACCCTTCAGCGAAATTAACTGATCCCGGTAGGATCAGCAGCTATTTCCCAATCAAGAAAATTGGTTATAGAGAACTTTGTCTTTCTCTGTATTTAACTGGTATCCGGCCAACGGGCTTATAGTTCTCAACTTCAAATATTGAGAAAATGCGACGTCGGTAACTAACATCACTCAGTGTTTTCCTCCCACATATCATGATAAGACTGCTGTAAGCAGAATTAAGTTTATTACAATTTTATATTTTAGCACTTCTTCTTGACGCAGTGTGTCACTTAGGGAAGATGTACCAACCCTAAAGAAGATGTTTTTTCAATCAAATTTTGATGATTCCCTGCATAGGCGCAAATACAGTGGAAAAAGGGATGTGTGTGATATTCATTTGTATTCACATGAGGAATATGTGTCTTCCGTCATTGTATGATAGTTGTAGCACATTCTACAAACTGGTGTGTAATGAGAATGTACTAGATAACACATAGTGGAACAAAAAGAAACTGAAGTACTCCAGAAGCGATAGTGACGAGGCATTCAGACTTCTTCTGATCTAATTAGGATCCTAATCCTCCCGTGTGACCTGGGGCAAGGTGAACAACAATGGGACTCCTGGATAAAAGCTACCTGGCGATTTATCTCAGCAGTACGCGTTTGACGAAATTATTGTTGAATACCAAAAATCAAGCTTATATCCTGTGATCTCCCTAGGGCAGTCATTTAACCGAGGTGAATTTGTTCCAAGGGGTCAGAACACCAGTGACAGTAAACGTTCTCCTCTTTCCTCACTAGGTTTGATGGACGAATGTAACATTACCAAGAGAAACCGTCAGTGGTAAAACCAAAGTGTGTCTCGTGACCCGTTTCTGTACCACATTGTTCGAAAGCGATGCAGGTGGTGAATGGATCCTCGCACTACACGGGTGCTTTCGTGTTTCCGTCTCTTTTCTTTGTGGTCTTCGAAGTGTTTCGATTGATGAATGGGTATAATATACTTCAACGTGAATTATGCCTGTTCTGTGTCACAATAGTTACTTTACTGTTGTGTTCGTAGTTAGCCGTAGAAGACGCAGTTGTGGCACTGCATTTATCTATAAAGGCGTAAATACAAAACCCGGCCGTAGCTGGTAGGCGAATAGCAAGCTTGCAGGAGAGTGCGTAAATAATGTCATTGGTCTGAGTTACATGTTACACGAGTTGACGCGCAAGCTCTCCAGGTCAGGCAAGGTCAGTCGATAAGTAGCGGGATCGATCAGGCGTTAAACAAGGCATGTACTGAAACATAATTCAATATCAACAGGTTCAAGCATGAGGCAAATACCGATCCGTTGTCAGCATAGCAGGCGTGACTGTTCAAACCGGACACAATAGTTGCCATAACAATCGGCAGAACAGAGCCGTCTGAATAGCTCAGGCCCAAACCTGATACGGACAGGTGAATGACACTGGTAAGATATCAATCAATATTCCAAAACCTTGCTCTGCATAATTTATTATGGCGTGCAATATCAGAGGAACCCCTGAATGATCCATAAAATTCAGCTTAACGGAAGTGCACTTTACTCCCTAATTCTGAGATTCGTTTACATGTGCTTCTGCGATCCCTATATAAAACTTCATGTGCAAAGGATTGGAACAAATCAATGGCCAGTTGACGGCTCACACTGCTCAATTGTGAAGTGAGTATAAACTAAAAGAATTCTTCAATAATAGGACGAACTTCCTTTTCTGGTTTGTGGGTTGTAAGATAGATATGGTCAAGTACCTATGTCTAATCTACGTCAACAGTTCACGGTAACTGAATCATGAGTGAACAACGAGCACAAAACAAGAACATAAAAACGCGCATTGACACACGGAAGTGATATCAGCTCGCAAAGTCGTGCTAACCGGGACCAAGACATCTTTCTTCTAGTCCAACAAGTGGAAGAGCAGTGAGGTAAAACCGATGTTTATAAAGTATTTTGATCACATCAACTATTCCCGGTCTACACTGACCTAAGTTTAATTTCGCACAACTGTTCAGCTCTGGGACAAAGGTCTTATTTGACAATCAGTCCCCGTTACAAGTTTCAGTGAGAGAGCTTGAGAATTTGCTTGTCTTCTTGCCGATCTAGTCAACATCGGGTTACTAACTGAAGGTCCAATGACACTACCGGAGTGAATTGTGAGCAAAAGAGAAGGGAGGAGGACAGTTTGGAAAAGTATAATATCGTAGAACCGGATTCATCGGAAGATAACGGAAGTTGCTCAGACGAATTTAGGGTGTAACCTCAAGTAACCACCTCCGATATGCGTTCGAGTGTGTGTCTGCGCGCGGTTTATGTGATTCTTTTGGCTACGAGACAATGGCAAGTCTAGTCATGAGACGTTGTGGGTGCAACATGGTGGATCCGATGAGGCTTTGGTTTACTCTTTCGATTAAACCATATCTGGGAGGAAAGACATTAGGTCCATGGTGAAACCAACCTATCAGTCAGATCTATGGAAAAGGAGTGAAACATACAGACCGTGTACCTTTTGGGTTTTGTTTTTGAATTGGAATAAAAGCTTACTGGTTTCCCAGTATTCTAACTGTGGAGTGTGTACTATATGGCAAATTATCCAGCGAACTTGAATGAATGAGCAGACTGCTTTCACGGTTCAGTTGGGGTTACCAGAAGGAACGGAAATAGAAAGTTATCAGCTTCTTGTATCAGTAATTACGTTAAGCCGGCGTATCTTTCAGCACCTTTTGTTTGTGTACTTTCCTAATATATTGACATATTCTGCTGAGTTAGAAAAATCCAGAAAAAAGAGTATTTTGAACAACTTCGGGTGAATGAATTACGAATTCAGACGTGAAATTGCAAGGCAGAAAATTCTTTTGAGAACGGTGAGGGCGGGTTGGTTCGAACAACTTCGAACATTGGAGATAACGTTTAGTCACCCATGTGCCTTTTGACCGTAAAACAGGTTATTTCAATTTTCATCAGAGTCATTTAGATTTACCTCAACTACCGAGAACTTCGTCTGTCCGTATAGCTAACTTCCTTATGGTGTTGCTGTATGTATTACTTTATGTTGACACCAGTAGTGAGCTTTGCGTTCAGGTCACAAACATTTCATCACCAGTCGAGGTGACATCATCAGTGCGTAGGCGGTGGCCACTGTGCTTACGTGCATACTTATGGGCTCCGGTCCTTGATTCGACCTTGATCTCTCGAGTGACCGTAACCTCTTCGTGCTATTGATTATAAAACGTTCTTTCGACTCTTCAGAGTAAGCTTCTTAATTTGGTAACTTGACCTTTGATCTGATAAGCTGAATTCAACTAGGATATTCATGCACTCTGAACTCGTCGAATGGGAAGCTCTTATGGCTATCAGGCACGGCCTTCTCTTGTCACGTCAGTGTTGTCGCATTAAATCCAAGCGACCTCTTTTCAGTGTACCATAACTGAAGCCTCTTTCGACTGCACATCACTCAATCAACAATTCTGTATTTTTTTGTGACTGCTTCCGTGATCGTCATTACCCAATTTTTGATGTGCATAGTGAAAACGTTAAACACGCTATTAGATCTCTCAAATGTCTGTTCTGATTTTGCACAAATGCTTTGTGGCAGATCCATCAAGTTAATCATGTCTCGAAGGCCTGAGGCTTGCCTGAAGCTTATTTGTTCGTCTTTGGCCAAACGGAAACACAAATTTTTTATCTCCGCCTAGATAAATGCGCGTCATTATCATCTACTTATTCTCTTTCAAAAAGGTTCTTTGCTTCTACGGATGACTACACGCAGCAATCGAAAAGACAGCTTAGGTAAGCGCATACCGATTGATTTATCAACCAGATCAACCGGACCGACCAAAGGGGAATGATGGTTAAGAGAATCGGCCCAGCATTAGTGGATCCAAGGCCAAAACGGAGCAGAAACGCTCAGGTAGTTAGAGGATCGATGTAGCTGCATCGTGGTCTGGAAGAGCAACTATAAACGATTACCTACTGAACTTGTTTGACTGTTCAGATGTAGGTGTTTTCCACTAGTCTTGTCTTCTTTGTTACAATATTCTAGTGATGTGGATGCGAAATATTTAGCTTTATCGACATAAACCATCGCGAAACATTTTAGATAAACTTGAATCTTAGTCTACGCAACGTCTTATTTTTTACTAGATATCCATGATCCCGTGGGGCTTTTTATAATTGAATATTACCAGATGGACTTCTCCACCTAAATATGATCATCGTCAGTGTGTCCGCTCCCACGGTGGACTCACTGGATTTCTTATTTCGAAACTCTCCACCTGGGGCTTAACTTTAACCATAGAGGTAGAAGTAATGGTGCCCAGATCAGAAGGGACCCTTATCCATTGGATACTTAGCATGACGTTAACCTTACTTAGAATGTAGGGTTACGAGCCGATATTTTACAGATGCAATGGGAATGAAGCCGACCTACGTACGTGAGTAGGACTAAAGCTTGTCCTCGCCATACGTCGTCATATGTTTTCCTTTCCACTTTGTATCGAAACAAGTCATCGCATGAGAGGCTGAGCCTCCTTTGAGTCTCTGATGAACAAGGTTAATGGTGGATGCACTGGTGACAAATAGGAAGCTAATATTGGAATAATAAGAGAAAAACCACTGTTAGGACCAATTGGATTAACCTGAACAATTTAAAGTATCAGATCTCAGTGGAACTAATGACCAGGCTGGTCGTTGCCAATCCTATCAAAAACAGATTTATGCAGCAACCAGAGTGTGCTATGCTATAAGGATAGATAATAACTAACGCCTGCAATCCAAGACAAATTATTTTCATGGAAAAATGTTCCGAACAAGACATTCAACATTCTGTTGTCAATGACCACACATCCAAAAACGGAATAAACGAAGATTCTCTTAAACGAGCAATGTGAAACCTCTTGACTACGTGGTAGCTTATTCTTCACGATAACAATTCCAATACAAAAACGGTGAGCTTCGAAGTGCGGCTCAATGCTGTACATTAGTATTGATCGTCATTTCCCTTGTTTTATTCGTAAAATTGCTTGGTGACTTTCTACGGGCACTCATATTGATGAAAATCCGGCGGAATTTGCTCAGGGAAGTTATCAGGCGCATTAGGCAACGCTTTCCGCAGTGAATGGTATATCAGGCGAACGTGATTTCGCATACTCATGGCTACCATTTTTGACAAATATTGACCAATATTATTCTGTTCACTTTCTGGTGTACGATGAGATACCTGTGATGGTGGATCACCTGCGGAGAATTACATGGGAACATCTATGCTAATCGAGGAACAATGAGCGATTTCCACTCGGTGATTAAAAAAAACTGGACAAAGCCGACAATGTGTTTGACAGTGGTGTACAAAACAGCGGAAGAAAATGAACCAAACGACAAGAATGTCACTTGTTCATCCTTCCATTGTTTACCGACTAGTTCAGTGCAGAGGCGAACCCATTCGCAGGATGACGTTCAACTCATTATCCTATTGAAACAATAGAGTATGACTCTAACGACGGGCCACCAATGACCCGTTTCACAAAAACTGTCTTAGCCTGTCTGTGGCTGGTTTCTTCAGTGTCGCTGAAGTTCCCAGGTTCGAGGTATCGAAGAATAAAACGCGGGACTTTTACTCCTCTAAAAGGCGACGGTTTTTCGATTGCTATGTATTATATACAAATCCATATGCAATGATTCTGAATACTGGTTTAATGAATAGCTCACGTTGAGGGTTGACGAACACTGGGTTTAGCTATTATTTGTGCTAAATTCGGATAAAAATGTGACAGGTCAGAGTATTCAGTTGATGAATTTGGTGTAGTGGCCAGGTTCAAGGCAGCCTTCTTTGTGTTCGACTATAGTAACTGAGGACACCTAGCGGTGTAATTACTGAGTTGGGCTTAGGGAGTTTTTGTGTTTTCGTTATTTCTGATGGAATATGTGCTGAGATCCGCAAAAGATCACTGATTTGTGCTTATTGATAATAATTAGTGTGTAAATATGTGGTAGAATATATATATATATATATATATATATATATATATATATATATATATATATATATATATATATATATATATATATATATATATATATATATATATATATATATATATATATATATATATATATAGGTAAATGGCTTCCATCCAGGCGAGCAACCAAGAAAAACAACACGGGAAGCGATGCGGTAAATCATGGCAGAGAAGTCACAAACTGTCCACTCAGCAAGGAATCCTACGGAACTGTAGAGCAGTGTGGTGACTTTACAAACAGTAACTAAGAAACCTACTAGTCAACGTGAATTGATTGCTTCAGTCACACAATGAAAAGGTGTTGCGGGAGAGAACAGGTACGAGAATTGCCAATGGGAAATTAGAGATATTTTGTCTCCGTAAAACCACAAAAGAGACGCCAACGTGAACGGGTGGGTGTGGTTGAAGGTTTGTTTGACGCGTGGTCATGTGCTAGATTTACGGTGTAGTGCATCAGTATCGGGGTTGTGGTCGAGAGTTCGAGTCAACTGAGAGTGAGGTTTATGCACGAGCGAAATGTTCGGTAAGTTTTTCTCGCAATGGTAAAGTAAAACACCAGAGCTATTGAGACAAACATAAACTATTTATGAAATATATATTGTGAAAAGTAAATGTAAACTGGAAAGCGAATTGAACACTGAGAAAATAAGTTAGGAATGCTAGAGGTTCTTGCTACACTTACACGCCACTTATGAGGAGATCAGTCAGAAAGGTTATGGAAATAAAACTACGAAGTATAATTTTCAAGGATCTCATCTGAAAAACCTAGAGTGTGCATGGGTTCCATTCGGTAGCGAGTTCGCAAGTGAATCACATCTATTATTTCGATTTCTTTTACGTGTTTGCTTATGAGTGCAATGGAAAGGGTATATACTCCATAGCCACGAGGGTCCACTGCACCCTTGAGAATACCCGGTAACCGAACCCTGAGAGCAGGAGTGTCGAAGAACCACATAAGGTCCCAGTAGGTCAGGTGTGCTAACGATCCTGATGACAGTGGAATACCCTTTGTTGTTTTTTTCGTGTCTAGGTCCCTGCTAACCCGATAAACAACGCGGTCGCATGTATAAGCTCTCATTTTGGTAGTAAGTAGTACACACACCGGTGGACAACATCCCCCTGAAAGCACACGATCTGCGCTTTCACATACACCCTCAGTGTTCGTTGGGTTGTCAAAGATCCAGGCTCAAATAATTGGTAGAAATCGCAGCTATGATTTATTTGTGAACTGTTCAACGAAAGGTCTCCCTTTGCCTGCCTGACGGTCCAAATAATATCCTTTTGACAAATATATTACTTGACCGACTATCTTTTGGACTCCACCTTTCATGTGAAATTTCAGGTCATCCGACTAATACTACATCCGGAAGAACCACATTAGGGGATTGCTCTTGTTACAGCACAGCAGTGGTGGACATCCCACATCGGATTCGGGGGTTTGAACCTGGGCTTTTTCACTTCAAAGATATGCGTGTTACCACTCCTCCACCCGCCTCCATCTGAATCCATGTGAACCGTCGATTTCCGTATGTTCACAAGTTGCCCACCATGACAGTCAGTGATGCCCAGCAGCTTCTAGGGGAGACACGGTGTCTGCCCCGTTAGCTCCGAGCAAAAGCTCCCAGGTTCCAACTTTGGGTGCGGAGGAGGACGTGCACCATTGATTAGCTCTAACAAAAGCAAAACTCTACTCTGGTCCTTCTAAGCGCTTGCTCGATCGGATGACCTGTGGCTTGTGCTTTTAAGGTAGGGTCTAAAGGACAGTCAGCCGAGCAAATTATAATGATCTCACACACTACTTGGAAGTAATTGGGATATATGTACACTCATACTTTGCTTTTATTTCACCTTTCTCTGTTAGTTGCACAATATGGCACCGTATTGTTTTCTTGTCTTTCTGAGCTTGGATTTAGTTGCAAGGAGATTTCAGAATTCCGTTTCCAGTCTAAATTTTTATCAGCGTGAATTTTATTTTGCACTAGAAATCCTATTTCGGTGTACTGTATTTGGTAATTGTACAGGAGCTGAAAATTCTTATTACCGTTTTGATAAACTTCCTCGGAAGTAAACAATAACTCATCACACACTTAGTATTACGGTGATGGGACTAGTGAGAAGAAGCACGATTCTCATATCAGGATCAGTCAGATAGGAGGGACTCCAACCGCTCAGTGTATCGTGTGAAAGGGATACGCTGTTTCAGTTGGACAATTTTGAATAATTGGAACTTGCCGATGGGCGATGTTTGTCGGCAATGTTCACTTACGCACTCGAGATGGTTCGACCACTACCCGTACTCTACAGGTCAAACAGTGATTCTGGCCCTAATTAGCTTTTCTGAATAATTTGACCTTCTGTATCATATCCCAGATCCATTCACTGTCTCGAAAAAACGACTCTCCAAGTGGCATGTTATAGGTGTTTATTGTTCGGTAACAGCGTTATCGGAAAGGATGGCAGTTAGTAGACGTTTCGGTTACCTCGGTTAACCTTACTCAAGACCATTTTGCAATCGAATGATCTTGGGATAATAATCTCAGCCATCTGGTGTCAGAAGTTTTGTGTGTTGGTGTCTGCGTGTGTGTGTGTGTGTGTGTGTGTGTGTGTGTGTGTACGTGCACCGTGGGTGTGGGTCTCTATTCTCTCAGTGTAGGCGTGGTCTTTTGAGGTCAATGAGGTGTTGTGACCTTTGGGGTGTCTGTACATCCGTGATGTCAGTGCCGCCCATATGCCTGGAACCTCTGCCCCATCGTTTCCGTCTAGGCATGTGGGGTGGGCTGTAACTGCCACCAGTTTAGTGCATTGGGCACGTCAGTAATTGCCAAAGCCTCGGCACATAGGCGCTCCAAGTATACACGGAAACCCGGTTGAAAGATTCTGCTGTTAACGTCATCCATGGTGTGGTTCTTAGCTATAGAGTGGAGTGCGACAGCCGAATCGCGCTCCCATTTCGTCAGAGTAATTCTGCCAGTCGGCCTGGATTTCTCTTTCCTTCTATGTTCCAAAAGCCCCACTTCTAACTGTGCTTGTTTGACCAATGTGTGTGGCAGGACTTTCGTTTTCTAAAACTAGAAACTCAAACACCTAAAGCAGATTTATCCTAGTCTTCATTGAGTATTGGAGCTTCACTGATAGAAAACTCTAATAATATGTTTTCTTTCCAGTAAATGGAACTTGGACCGGCAAACAACAAGACCTTCTTAAGATTCCGGTTTCGCTTTGTAGACGATGGATTTCACTAAACTGTGAAGTAGGGGTGAATTTACTGCATGGGTTCGATTGCAGCAAAGACCGATATTTTCACCATTTGAACTGGCTTCCAAGTTATGATAACCAGAAGAAATTTAAGATCAAGGAGCGCCAAGCATAGCACAGTTTTGTATCATTCCAATGTATGTGAATGACACTGCCTCTTTGTTTGGATTTTTCTAAAATGTGGGTTCATTTTTACCTGCACGTAACTGGGATTAGTAAATGTACGACTTTTGGCCATCTGATGATAAAACTTCATCAAGTTATTGAACACGATTAGAGAAAATGTCAAGCTGTATTGACAAGCACTAGGGGAGGTTTGGCTTTTTCGGATTGTGGTACTCGTGCCTTAGACAACAGCTGACATCTCTTGCATAAACCATTTGGCAAGACTGACAAACTGTCGCTCTTGTCTTCGAAACAGTGTAGAAGTGGGCGAGATGTGGACGAATTGAGGAGAGCGAGTGAGTTTTAGTTTTCGCAAAATGAACCGAAGTCACGTATTTAGGGTCTTGTCAATACATCCCAATCAGGACCTGATCATCGTCTTGTGTTTTTACCGATAATATCTATCATCCCGGGCACATTTTATGCGAATTCAATCGTTGCCTTGACTGTCTACTAAATGTGAACTTTCCATTAAACTCTAGTCCTTTCACAGTGGCTTACTAATTATAGATAGATGTGCCTCATGCTTTGATCTGTTCTGAAAGTCTTCTGTCTAGGAATCCAGTGCCCACTTTCTCCTCGAAAAATATGACAAAATGTAATGAAGCGTGTTTGCAAATACACAGACAACCGATTTTCGAAGAAAAATTTCTTAACCCCTAAGTTTAGTTCTTTTGTGAATGAAAGAGAAGTAGATTATCATCGAAATGGAAATCCTTGGAATCGCCTATTCCCGAGATGTGCGTACCGAACATTGAAACGAACAGAATCACTGAAGGTGATCATAACATCCAGTGATGCGAACGGGCGGGTGCAGACATGTACGTGCATCTGAAACGAAAATGAACTGCTCATATCTTAACCCAATTCATCGATCACCATTCTAGCATTTCTTATGTTTTTCTGAGATGACAAGACAGTAGAATTTCAGATTTCTTCTTTTTGTCCGACTGCTACTCGGGCAATCCTAAATAACTGGTGCACTGTCCAGAAATCTCGTATCTATTCCACTCCCTAGAGATTCTGTTTTCGGCTTACTTATTGTACACGTAGTCAACCTTATGACGAATTCGGTTCTTTTGCAATATCCTCGAGATTCTCGAAGTGATTATTTTTGATGTCAACAGCATCATTCAGCTTATGCTAACAGTCTCGGATTTCATCTGACGTGAAATACATCGGCTGACATCTTTCTTTATTCACTAACTACATGTTTAAGTTAACTTGATAAAACACCTCTCATCCCAAGGCGTCACGTTTGCTGGAACACAACTACACACACGGGGAAACATGCAATGATATGAGCGGACAGATGTTACACCAGAAAAATACATTCGACTCAGTGTTTGCAGAGTTGATGTCACTTTTCGTTAGGGACAGCAACAGATATTGTCAAGTCTTTCGAACAAGAATGGCATTTTTTCACAAGAAGAAACAAGGCTTTGGTTCACAGTTTTAATAGTGCAATAGAAGACAAGTTTCTGCCAATGTGTACGGGTATACTGAAGCGCAGTTTTCATCTTTTTAGACTTATGCTGCCTCGGTTAGGCTGCACTTAAACTGCTGAAGTTCAGTTTAGAAATTCGTGAACAAACCACCAAATGCGGGGTGTATTACAATCAATGTAAGATCATTCGTCAAGTGCTTTACGTCATCAGTTCGAAGTACGTTAACCGTTTTGTACTTTTGACGAACACGAAGAGTGGGATGTTTAGCGGAATTGCTGTGATTTTGGAGTTGGATAATAGACATTTCGAGTTGGAATGCAGTTTTCCCACCTTATAATGGAGATCTTTCGAGAAAATTTACCAACACGTGATCTGACAATGACGATAGATGAACCAGTCTTCATTCATTTAATCTGTGAAAAGTATACGTAGAAGGGTTTGCACCTCTGAACAATCAATGATGGTAATAGAATAAATCAAGCCCCTTACGGCATCCGGAATAGAAAGCTGTTTTTGAAATGAAAGTTGATTTACATTGTAAGAATTTATAGCTAACGTGATATTGTAAGCAACCCACTCATTACTCTTGGACGAGACTGAGGAAGATGATTTGGGACGAAAATTTATTTATTTTTCGTCTGCGAACTTGACTCCAAGAGCTATTGATCCTGATTTCTGACAGAAGAAGAACCCTAAACAATAGTCAATGGTAGAATTTCACAAAAAGGAACTGTGACCGTCCTATCAAGAGGCTTTTGAGATACTGAAGAGTGTAAAATCCATGATAACTGACTCTGTGACAATCAGTGGGATGATTAGTTTTGGCCAAATTATTTTACTAGGTTCACAATAGGATGATAACTCACTCGTTTCATCCTGGCATACCACAGCACGCGCTTACGATATCTTCCAGAATAGATTATTTCGAATTTTTCCCACTCTGTCTGATAGACTGACATCCACGTAAACGGAAACATCTGTTAATGGACTGCAGCCTACGAGGAACTAAGCCAATTCCAGTGGCTAATGGATAGCGTGCGAAAATGAAACAAATGAGTGGAAAAAATGTGTGCTTTGTTCACAACAGGCGTGCCGATCAAGTCTGTCTATTCATGGCGAGTTTGTCTGGTTTTCCCTCATCATCACGGTTACACGCGAAACCGTCGAATATTCGAAGGTAGAAATTGACGGGCACTTAAAGCTCCAAGAGACCTTTTACCTCGCTGTTATCTTTAGGAGTGACAACACTACGTGTCAGTCTGTAACGGATCTCATGAGGGTGGACCAATTGTGACGTCATGTATCCACTTCGCACAGTCATTCATAAATGAGGTTGAGCAAACTATTGGTTGACTCCGTTTCGCCGTCAACCATATGTGATTGTCATGGAGGCTTGTTTGACCGACTAATATTTTCCCGAACAAGTCCACAGCCACCCGGTTCGTGCGGACTATGCGCCGTATTCTCAATAAGCAACTATGTCTAAGACGCTCGAATAAAAGTTGTACATAAATACGGCCTTTTGTAAAAGTATTCGAACGGCTGTTTCCACTCTGATTTCCAAACTCCATCGAGAAATCAAAGTCAAAAATGTGTCTCTAACCTCTTCTCGAACAAATAATACGCTCATCTTTTCAAAGAAAACCGTCAAGTTTGAATGATAGGTAAGTAGTAGAAAAAGGTTTCGGTAAGGGATACCGACAGCATCTCAGATAGTACTGTACACAGGTAATGATCACGTCATCATCTTTACATTATGCGTTTTTAGGATAGACTTTTTCTCAGACACGCTAGCTTGCGTCAGTAATTTGAATCATTAGCGGACAGGTAATAGATATGAGTGAGGTAATCATTAGTGCTTTAGGCGAAAGGTAAAATAACGAAAAACAAACGACAATTGGTCATTGAAAACAGAAGGACATATTGAAATGGTACTGAGATAAAACTACTGATCGGCTTGGTATCAAATGTTACCAAACGAGACTCTTGATAATCAACTATACTTAAATTTATTGACATTAAAGTGATTAAGAACTTGCCCTTGACTGTGCATGCATAGATGGCTGGGTAAGCAGTTAGGTGTGAACGAGTAGTATTGATATAAAATTTGAGGATACGTCTATCCGCGTGCCACTGATTTCAGACCCGAGAAACGCCTAAACCTAAGTGCCTCCTTAGGCAATCCAATTGAATGCCCAGTGAGACAACGAAGACTCTGAGCAATCACAATCTCAGTACGGGCACCAAGACATACAAAATAGTTTTGACAATCGGGCAAAACAAGAAATATCCTCCAACAGGATACCACTCATTATTATACGGTTCAGTGCTCTCCAAGGAAGGTGGTTAATGGCCATACTATTGGCAAGAATCTGGCAAAACCACAGGCTTTATTTCGTGAAATAATTCCAGTCTTCTGAAATCATCTTCTGAAGCTAGAGATCACTTACATACTTCTCTGTACCTAAAAGCGTCGGTGGTCGGTATTTCTAGTCTTCACGGGTAACCCAGAACTGGTATAAAGGATCTTTCATGATGGTTTCTCATATTATGTGCGGCTTTGACCCCGGTTTCCTAGATTCACGTGGTCATTTCTAGATGGAATCAAGGAGTCCGAGCACCGTGGCTGTAAAACACCACTAGAGCCAACCAAATAAATCTGAAAGTGGACAAAAGTAAGAGGAAGATTCCACCGAACAAAAAACGCGATCAAGAAAGTCAGATTTATGAGAAAGGCTTATCGGATGGTCTTTAGTGGCCACAATAAAAATCCGGGAAATTTTTGGTAGAACGGTTTTTATTGAGCTGAATTAGTTTACTTTTTCTCTTTCACATAATTTTTGGTAAGTGAGCTTCAAGTTGTCTGTGCGTGATTGAATGTGACTTATTGGTGAAAATAAGACAAGCATCTCCATCTTCGGTTAGAAAAGCACAGAAAGCCGAATTAAAGCCATGAAATTGGCTTCACTGGATTAGCGTTCGTCTAACAACCAGCCCAACTTTACCCTCAACAAAATAAATCCAAATCGACACATTAGATACCCCTTGGAAAGTACTTCAACCATAGACTAGACTCTGTCCATAATTCGTTAAGCGAGGACTACGTAGCTTGAAAGACATATCAGGTGCTATTATTTGGGCTAATAAAGTTGTCATATTTCCATTTTGTTCTTCGTAAAGATAGCTCGTAGATCAGAAAAATGAGTGTTGCTATTCAAATGTACCATACGAAAAAGATTGGACTCATTGTTCTAAAGCTGTTTTGAGATCCGTCAAACGTCAATAGCTCATTGTACCGGGTAAAAAATGATTTCGATCAACTTGGTTATTCGAGCTTATTAGCTGGTTAGAAAGTGTGTTATGGTCAGCCAGAGTCACTTGCTCAGATGACGTAACTGAATGGAATCTAAAGAAAGTGATCGATCAATTGATAGAGTTCGGAATCTTCAAGGAAATCAACTGTATACAAAGCAATAACTGAACACTAATTCCCCCACGGGTTGCGAGAATATCTTCCATAAGTAGGTGAAATAATATAATTGAATATCAGGTTCATCTCTACATTTCCACTTGTATTCGGCGATCTTCGAGGCTGTTTATTTGGCTGTCTCGAATAAGTGGTCACCGTTCTGGAACAAATGCTGTCGGATTAATTTCACTTTCCTCTGCAGCATCGATGTGAAACGGAGCTTCTATTGACAAATAAACGTCACAAGAGCAACGCGTTTCAAGCTCGGTCCTGCAACTTCGGGTCAAAGACCTCGGACTTCAAAACAATAATACATATGAGGAGAATGTACCGACCCCTCAAATGCTTGTCCGATAGGTGTGGTCAAGTGATAAATCACACGAATACAGATATCTTTTTACGAAATATACTATTTATCTTGGAAAGACTCGAGGGATCATTTGCTCATCGGTCCAGATTTGCCTGAAAGTAAGTACATGTGTCACAGAAATGCCTCTTACATCCTAATTTAGACTCCAGTGATGTAGTCATATGCTTTCTTTATGATCCAAAACGAATACAAAAGCAATTATAACGTCTGATACGTGAATAATAATACACATCTAACCCATGATTTCTAAAGTAATCTAGTGTTTTCTGTGATCCAATTATGTTTCTATGAGCTCCGGGAAATTCGTTGAGTTAATTATGGAGACAATAAAAGTGGTTTTCTCCGAAATCTTTCTGTGGACCATTGTTTCCGTCCTCTACAAAGGCAAGCACATCCTACCCATTGTATGCGCATAGTCCAGGTGCGTCATTATCCCCCAGTCCACATGTTCCATTCACTACCACCGCGGAGTTTGCACAATCCGGTCGACGATTCTAATCTCACCCACAGCCGGATTGTTTTTACGGGTTCAAACTAATCTAGGTTATGTATCCGGCACAAATGTAATTGAAAATCCACGCACTTCCTGCTCTCGTGTGTGTTGTGTGTATTTCTCTATTGGTTAGGTCATAAAATCAAAGGGTTCACTGTTCGGAGAGGGTTCCGCGGTCGAAAAGCAAGTTTTATGCGACTTGTGCAGCGGAAAAACAGATAAAAAATAGTGGAAATAGATGGACATGAAAGAGAGAAGCTTGTTGACTCCCACAAAATTAGCAACCGTCCGACCCAAAAACAAGGGCATCTGTTCAGGTCATTTCCCGTGAGATATCAAACGATAACATCTTTTAATTATCTTTTATTCTGTTTGCTTGCTTATAGATCAGTTTTACATTTGTCAACCTGTCTGCCTCTCTTTCGTCTGTCCATCTGTCCATCTCTCTGTCTGTCCGTGTGTCTATATGTGTAAAAAATTTCAGTTTCTTCCGAAATGAAACAAACGAAGCATTTCAGAACACTTGTTTAGTACTTCAGTAAATGAATAATTTTAATTACATGGATAAATAAGACATAAAAGGACGAGAAAGACCAATAGGTGTGATATAACCCATGTATAAAAATTAGCCAGCCAAATGGATCAGACATTTTACATTTGATCAATGGATGATGAGTCCTTTCAAAGCTGTGGAGTTCTGAGGAAAAATGACTACATCCAACAAAAATCACTACTAATTAATGACAGCGACCAGTTTGATTCGAAGAAACCTAATAATGGAGTGGTGGTACTTCCAGAAGATTAGATCCAAGGGAAAACACATTTGGATGAGAAATAAAGAATTATTCAAAAGAATATTTCTATGATGTTGACAGGTGAAAACAGAGAAGGACAAGGGAGCGATCCAGCTTGCCAGATGATTGCGTAGACCGGCCTTCGAAAAAGTTGCCCGCAATAACGAAAACATCAGCTGACTACTAACTTTTTTCGGCATCGTTTTCATACCGAATACTCAACTCACGGATTTCGGGTGAATTTTGCGGAGTGACAAGAATACAACTAATGCTCTACTCAACCGATCTGATCTATACACAGGAATACCAATGGAACAGTCGAAAGAAGGATACATAGAAAGCAAACATGGACTGGACAGTACACCAACTTTCTCAGTTTTGTACCCATACGACAGAAAAGAAACCTAGTCCAATGCTTAGCCTCGAGAGTAAGAAAGTTATGCTCACAGGAGACCGTAGAAGAAGACCTGCATTTAGTTAGAAACACTCTCAAGGAAAACGGTTACCCTGAGCGCTTTATAGAACAAAATCTGAAAGATAGACCCAAATGTGCTCCAAGTTATGACGTCCCCAAGAAGAAACTGTTTATCCGTATGCCATTCAAAGGAGAAGCCATATCGGACCATGTCAACAGACGCTTAACGCGTGCGGTGAGTGGGACATTCAACTCAGCTCGTGTTGCCTGTGTATTTGCAAGCTCTCCCATTATCCGAAATTCCAATAAGGATGTGTTGCCAATGCTGGCCAACTCAATGGTAATCTATTTGTTCAGGTGCAATTGTAATGCAACCTACATTGGCCGAACGGCAAGGCAACTATCCCAAAGAATTAAGGAACACTGTCCACGGTGGCTACAACATGGAGGAACAGGAACCATAGGGAGCGCCATTCTCGGACATCTGGTAGACTCAGGTCACAAAATAAGCACGGATTCCGCATTTAAAATCGTCTATCGACTGCCCCCCAATCCCCACAGACACATCCGCTTACACACACTGGCCACCGCAGAGGCGATTAGCATCCGTCTTTTCGCACCTGCTCTGTGTACACAGAAGAAGTTCGTCCAATAACACAGCGTAGTCGAGATCGTTGGTAGGTTGTCGACGTTTCGGTCACCACGGGTAACCTTTTTCAAGACTGGTTTTGCAACCGAATGAAACTGGAATAATAGCTTAGAGCAATTGGGTGATAGTCACAGGCTGTGACCCCTTAGAAACCGTCTTTCTTTCTAACCGTCGTGCCACTTCTCCGATGCTGAATTCTTTATGAATAAGGAAAGGATATTTGCAATTGAAAGGATATTTCTCCATACCGGGAATAATCCTGAAGTAAGTTGCATTATTCTTTTGATAATGAAAGAAATTAAACATATCCACTCGCTGTATGCTAGTCAACTCCTACGTAGCCATTACATTAGGCGACTTAGGCAAGGCTTTCGGCTTCTGCGTGGAAAGAAAAGGAAACAAGTGTAATTTGCAGCGGATGTTGACAATATCAACAGTGCATTTATCCCTCCAACAAATTACTGTCCAATTGCATTTCGTTCCAGGAGATGGAATGCACGTAACCCTGTTCTTTACAGAAGTATTTAAGCTTCTTCGTACTTCCAAAATAACTTCGGGCGTTGATCCTGATGGCCTACTGTCGTCACTCTTGGGACATGGCGCTGTTTCTCTGACCGATATACTTACTTCTCTCCTAAACAAATCTTTGTGCCCATTTTCTATCTCTGACTGTTGCAGCCCCATTAGTATTGCTCCTATATCTAAACTTTCCAATTCTAGTTTCACCAATAAAAGCTGTCGTTCCACTACTCTGACTTCATCTAATCTCAAACCTACGGAGCACGGGATTCTTAAACGTTTGAATATTTCTATAAACTCTCGTGATGACACCTTACAGTTTGCTTATAAATCGAACCGGTCCACTGTGGCTGCTATCGCTTCCTTAGTCCACCATGTAAACAAATTATTGGATGGATCAACGAAGTCTTTCACATGCGCTTTTCCGGACTACTCACCCTCTTCTGATTCTGTTCCGCAGTCTGTTCTCCTCCGTGAACTGGAAGTTTTCAGCTGTCTCACGTATTTATTAGCATGGCTGGCTGCTTATTCTACCATCAGAACTCAGTGAACACGACTGGGTTTGAAGACATCCAAACCCTTGGTTAACAGTCCAGGAGTTCTTCATGTAGCTGTGATTTGGTCCTATTTATTTTCCACCTACATTGGTGATCTTTCCGCACATTCGTTTAAATATGCCGACGACGTGGTTCTTTGTCAGGCTATTTCTGCAACCCAGGATTTCAATGACTATTCCGGTAATCTGTCCCATATTTGTGGCTTTGCTGTTCGATCCGGTTTGACTGCAAATTTCCCTAAATAATTTGAGTGCTTACCTACCCTTTCTTTACCGGCTTTTCCTTGTGATCCACCTGTTATTTCCACAGAATCACTAGCTAGAGTAGGTTCTGTCAAATATTTAGTAATCACCACCGACAAAACTTGGAGTTAGTCATCTCACATTTCAAACCTTGTGAAGAAACTACTCAGGCTATCTTACCAAATCCGATGTTAAACAGACAGCTAGTTTCCTTTTCGCTTATCTGTGTGGTTCCTCTGCTCTCCTTTACTGTTCTTCCGTTATTTTTCCCAGTCCACTGAAGAAAGATTTTAGAATTCATCCTTGAAGTCTGCCTATCATTAGTAGGGTATCTTTCATAACCTTAACTGAACTATCAGCTAGGTTGTGTGAACTACACCTGGCCGCATGTTAAAAGTTCACGCCTCAAAATCCTTACAGACAGCATTCACCCGTTACACAATGATCTATCCAGATGTAACTCTCTCGTTTTTGCACGTTCATTTTTTAGATCCACACGCTAATACATAACCATTTACAAACACTCTCCTCCTGTTCCTTATCTGACCCAAATTTTCGCAAACAGGATACGAATGTAGTAGGCGAATTTCTTGGCCATTTTGATATGTGATCATTGTTTTATTCCATCTCACTGATTCGAAGAGGTGCCAAGTGCAAAATGTTTTATTGAAATGCGAACGTCTATCTACATAAAATTCTGATCCATAAAAAAGGGACAGTGATTTCATACACGTTAGCGCGCTTTCTGGCACAGAAGCGCAACGTGACTTGACTGAGTGGTGACCAGACGAAAACCGGGTTTCGGGATATAATCTGGGAATCCAGTCCAGCTTCGAAATTGAGTTAACGAAAACCGGATTCCTCAGCAGATCGTCCACGATGGCCCGTTACACATGATGGGTATGAACCATGTTTGCAGAATCCCACCAGCTTTTGTGATTAGAAAATTTCAATTGTTTAGGAAATCATTTATTGTTTTTCGCATAGCTCCCAGCAGATTCTAGCCCTCAATCAGATGATAGGTTTCGCTTTTTATTCTCAAAATAAATGGCAATGGTTTGAGCCTCTATAGAGCATAATTCGTCCTGCAGTAGAAATTACTACTGAAAACAATGGAAACGTGGTACTACCACTCCAACGGGTTTATTCGCGATCATTAAAAGAGCGCATTTGCCGAGCCCCAACTGGAACTGTGAACTGCGGCGAGGGATTGGGAATCCGCCGGACGAAATCCAGGATATCCGGAATAACTATTAAGTATTTGCTTAAAATCAACCTAATAAGATGCTGCACCTTTCAGTTATTGACGCCAGTTCGATATCAGCTCACAGATTGCAGTACGGTCTTCTCCGTTGCTGGTTCTTTCCTGCGTGGAGACCGCAAACTCGACAGGTTCACCAACAGTTCGAGTCCCAGTTGGGGATCGGAGAATGGGTATTGCTGATCATTCCTAACTCGCCAGGTAAAACAGCCGTGCAGCAGTTTGACGGCATTCAGTAGTATCTTGAGCTCTGGCACTGCAAGAGGGATAAACTGAAGTTTTTTCCAAAAAACTTTAAAAAAGTCACCTTTATGAGAAAAATAAACTTTTTATTTTGCTGAGCTTACCATAATTCTCAGCTTGTGACAAGTGGTTAGTTTAATAAAAGATTGAAACAACCCATTTTGCATGGCTGTCTCTTTCTCATAAAACTCACATTTATATTTGTACTTCTGCAAACATGACTGAACTCTGCTAGGTCAGAGAATGAGGGAAAACGCCACATTTGAAGTTAAATTTTATGTTGCAGTTAGAACAGTTTGCCAGTGATTTTCCTCTGGAATGCGGGCAGTATTTACAATACTGATTGCTACAAGGTTTTCGTGACATTTCGTTCGACGATACGTAACTGGGACTTCCAGGACTGATAGGGAGATATTTTATCCATAGTTCCTTAGACAAGTTATTAAAGTTGTTTTACATCGATCGACTTCGGAAGTCGTGTAAAACATTTTAAAGGGCACGTCATTGGAAGGTACTTCTGTTGGGCTCAAGTATAGATACCATTGGTTCCAATCAGTACGGAACTCATTGAAAAACACCAGTTTGACTGTTTACTGATGTGAATGAGAGGCAAATTTCTAGATGGTTGTTCAGATGACCGTAAGAAGAAATATGGGTGCATCAATTGTGTAAAGTCACCGTCCCAAAAGCTAAATTAGAACAATCGTTTACCCTAATATGATGATAAAGTGGGTATGGAAGAAAAGTCAGAAGGCTAGCATTGCCGCAGGATTTCCGGCTACATTTTTTAATCTGTCGCAAAAGTGAAACAAATTACTTCAATTAACAAAGTCTTTGAATGAACTAGTCAGTTGAAATGAGTTACATGGAGCATGTGGTTAGGTGACCAAGTGCAAGCTCATGTGTGTTTGTGTGTGTGTATGGGCCCCTAGTCTCGAGGTGTTCTAAAATGTCACCAGTAATCCTAATCGATTTTTTAGCGATTATTTAGCAAGACCTTTGACCAATTTGCGTCGTACATATTGTGTCTTCATTCTAACAAGATGTAAGTGATAGTCCAGGCTAGCATAAGCGAAGTATTCCATTTTCATCAGTTAAACGGGGTGAATATTTGTCAACTCACTCTAGTTTCCAATAGTCTGTTGGTCCTAGCCATTTGCTCACCAATAAATCTACAAGACAGGACGTTTATTTAACGGGAAATAGATTCAACTGGATGACAATATATGAACAAGCTCGTGGGGGAGGTTCTGTGCCAACAAATAAAGATGTAGCGTCTAACCGAATCTCTCGTTTACGGGAACGATACATGGGTATCCTTTATGAATACACATTAGGTAGATGGATATTTCAGATTTCCTATCCGACTGTGAAAACGAACGAAAGAGCAGGGATACTCATTTTCACAAGATACTTGTTTCTCTAAACTGATCTAACCGGCGATTACTTTGAAAGACAAACTGAAAATTAGAAGAGTTCTACAAAAAACCGAATATAGAGTATTTATTGGATTTACTTTCAGATGGTGATATCGTTGTGCAACTTGCACGTCTCGTTGGAGCATCTTAACTGCTAAATATGCGTAGAAGACGAACAAATTGATATTAGGCTCCGTCCAAGTCTCCCTCGAGGGGGATAATTTCTAAATTATTGACCTTTCAAATGGGTAAGTCCTAAAATCTAGGCTCAATAAACGATCGGGGTGATGCTTTGAGGTTGAACAAAGAATGAATTTCAAGTCCAAATTTATTCCCCCGCACTCCTCTCCTCGTGTTGCAAATTTTGTCATAGTTATGAATCGGGTATAGTCCACAAAATAAGGAGCTTCATACATTTTTCGTATTTTATCTATTGACTGGTCAGTTATTAATATATTCATATATATACATACTGGTAGTAAGTAATATGTGAATGGGTAGGCGTAATATTTCCGGAAACACAAGACCAGTTCTGCGGAAATTGTGTGGGTCTGTTCAGCACATCATGAACGCGACAGAGAATGGCTTAAAGTCCCTAGTGATTGCAGTAAAGACAGTAGTTATTTGCAGTCTCAAAAAACGATTGGGAAGCAAGCATTGCTCATAAGAGGAAGCGGTTGATTAGAAATGAGTTTTCGGTGTTCTCCATGAGGCTTATGCTTGCTCATTGTTCAGGGTGATCTGTGGGTTACTATAAGACACATTTTCCATGTAGGACCTCGGTTGTTTTCAACGACAAGAGAAAACCCCAGTACAATCACTTACAACACTACTATTACCACGGGTTGTATGACTCTTTTAGGAGATCAACGGCAGAGCACTGAAGAAAAAACCTTTCTGTAACATATTGTTTTTCACACTTTTGGTGTTGCACCACCTCAGATTTATCCTTCAAAAACTTCAAAACCTTTGGTCAGCTGACTTAGTTCCTGTGGCAAAGGGATATCACCAGGTACACTGTGCAACAGAAGTATGGAGCCCTTGTCAATTTTCCGACGGTGCAACCATTATGATACAGGATTTAAAATTTCACAATATAAGTTGTTACGGACGAATTGAATCAGAATCTGTGTTAAAAGGGGTGACAAGAAATGGGATCCCACTGAGATCGGCTTTATTAATTACCAGTTAAAATCGCGTACAACTACTATTCCACTTTAGGATCTTGATGCATAGTCTCTGCTTGCATGTTACAGGACCGGTGGTTGTCCTTGGGTCAACAGTCACCCAATATCTTATAAGGGTTTTTGATACTTCGCCCCCTTGACCGATGAATCACAGAATCTTTGTACCTCTGGCGAACAATTATGTTCCACATGTTCTCAGTAGGGTTTCGATTTCGGTGGCCACGTTTATCCGTCGGTAAGACGGTCAACATTTTGTAGGGCTCGAGCCGTGGGCAGAAGCATCATCATGCTGGAATATGGCGTCATCTTGTAATATGTTGTAACTACCGAGGACAGAAACTGTTCCAGTGTACAAATATATGCAAAAAAAGGTTTTCTGCCGTCAAGTATAACTAGCTCACTTTGGCTTTTGGATGAGAGGGCTCCTCTAACCATCTTTGAGCTTGTCGTCTTATCGTTGATTGCAAACTCTATTCTCTTATATCACGGCAGCAATAATTCCAAACATCCGATCAGTCCAAATCAAATGTCTTCTTCATTAAAGTAGAAATTTACCCATTTCTTTTTCCATGCTACGTATTGTTCATCCCATATGAGGGCGAAGTATCTTTCATTTATTTGTATTTCATCCACGGCATAGATTAGAACATTCTTTTTCAGCCTTCGTTTCGGAACATTGAAGCCGATCAAAGTTCTAAACGTCGATGTGGAGTATGTGTAGTTGGAGGCTAGACGAACCAATCCGTGTTCTTCTGAATTCGTTGGGGTTTTTGACGATCCGTTTTCTTTCTAGGCGCACATTGCTCATTACATTCCAGATACCGCCATACAACCTTTCTCGACCTCCTACAGACCGAGTCCCATTTGATGGAACGCACGCGTTGAGCATACCAAATTCTGTAAGGTTTGTACATGTAACCAACGGGAATGAGGGTCACACAGGTCACTCGAGTGTATCACGTGCTTCAGTCCACAAAACAAGTGGATTTTCCGCGGTCAGATCTATGAATCGAACTAATCAGCTTACTGCTAGGCTCAAAGATCCGACATTTTCCATGAGATTTTCCATGGGACAGCGCACTGAAATGGGGTCCGATGTTTTCGACCCTCATTTTTAATTTTTCTGCTTTAATTAGCGGATAGTGCATATATTCGTTCTGAAACTTGGTATACCATATTGTACCATGCGTTTGGTCGTCCTGGTGAGATATGGTTTCGTTAGAGAATACGGAAGCGGAAATACTCTGGCAAAAGAGGGGGATTCTACCTTTTTGCCGCGCCTTGTGTGACTAAAGAAAACGAATGAGTAAAGCTAAAAACTTAGATCGTCATTTCCTTATTCTCTGATGTAGGTTTTGATGCCGGTTTAGGCATTTATCTGGCCTCGATTCACCGGGTTTCCATTGCTTCTATGCCTCTGCACATGGTACACATACAACTCCCACAAAAGAGCACTGCATCCAGCTCACATCTGGCGCGGCTCGAACCGCCGAGTTTGTCGCAGTCGTTTCCGTCGTGTTGTGATCGTCGCTTGTAATCATTACAATGTGACACGTTAAGGGGCGATGATTAGTAAGCAGTGAAAACGACGACAAATTGAACGACAGCGGTTCGACACACGAACACAGACCGGCGAGTTCCGGCGGTGGGTGGAGGTACATGCGCACTATCTTCAAAGGCATAGAAAGAAAGAAAACCCGATGAGTCGAAACTCAATAAGAGCATAAATGGACCCAAACACTCATATCAGAGGAAGTGGAAATGGTGGTCAATGCCAATGCGTTATCAAAGCTGTAAACAACTGTGGGCCATCAGTATTCAGCTCTACTCTACTAGTACAACAACAGGAAAAAGTGTAAATAGAAGGCCTCTCTTTTAAGTATTCTCGGGTTATTTTTATTCTGCTCTACAGCAGGACCGCAATAAAAATGCCTACCGCCAAATTGAACAGGAATAGAAGTCCGCTCGTCGAAGTCTGCACGCATACGGGAACGTATATCTTCAGCTATTCCTCTACGCAGTTCTGTTTGTTCTGCCGACTTAGGTGACAGTGCCCCCGCATTTGAATTGGTAAAGGCAACTGAATTTAGCATGGAAGGGTACCGGTTCTTTCACCCGTGGTATTTTTCGATCCCTGAAGTCAAATCGGCAGGGGCAGGTACGGTAGACGGCACAGCTAAAACGCCTTTTAAGTTCTTTTTGGATATCACTATTTTTGCCAGGTGACTAGTGCAGCTTTTCGTTTTGTTTTGGAAGTAGCTTTAAGTTCTTTGGTATGAAAGATTTGGGAATATTATTGGCTTCAGATGGAAGACCGGAGACAATTAGGAGTTGTTTACTCCTGGCAGACAAGATCAGCTAGACTAGTGCATTAAGACGTAACTACGGGTGAAGTGTTATTGGTACTTGTCTTGATATTCCTTTGCTCAAACCTTCCGGTACTTATTGTTGTTCGAGAATGGTTGTTCCGTCTTTTCTCGAAAAGCAGCTGCGCAATATCGATGCGCTTCAGGTACACTTGAAAGCCGTTTGCAAGCCATGAACATCAAATACGTGAAAGCTAGTACAATGAAAAGCCAAATTGCATAGCCCAATTCCAGGGAGGATTTGACTGGAGTAAAATATTCATTTGCTAACTATTCATAAGTATGACCATGTTTTCGTTATAAGCTCCCATGGGGCGAAGCTTCATTTGAAAGGAAACTATTGTTGACTTAAAGCAACTGACATATCTGGGAAGGAAAGTAATCTGTTAGATAAGTACTGTCCAAATCCTGGAAGTATGCCAAGTTTGTCTGGTGTCTAGGCCAACTTGAATGGGTGTGCAGCCCTCGGAAACGAAATCAACTAGCTAGGCTTTTTGTATTACACAGAAATAAATTCAAATGTGGCATAGGTTGGTGATGGTAAACAAGCAGGGCTTGAAAAAGGCAAAACGGGTTGAACGTAAGCGAACAACATCTCCTTGCTTCTGAACTACGTAAACTGATTCTTCGCTCCATAAACCATGGCTAATATGAAAACCACAGACAAGCCTTCTAAACTGGAGGAAAACACCTCCAAAGGCTTTTATCGGAAGCCGACACAGGGTTGCTATCCGTGACGGTAAAGTGTTGCCTAATTTCAAGCTGTACTAAAATTGATATAGAATGCCAAAAGTGGTCATAAATTTTGTAATTAGGATACAGATATATATATATATATATATATATATATATATATATATATATATATGCATAGGGTTCCAAGCCATGTTAGCCCCACTTCTCCTTAGACTTGCCTCATTGTCGTAACATTAAAATTATAAGTTGAGTAGTTGCGAAAATCTCGCACATTATGAGAATGTGGAACACTGTGACGTTCAGCGGATTCATCGAGACAATCTCGCTTCGTTCTGGTGGATACAGATTAATCAAAGCATGCTCATTTAGGAATATCGGACGAGACAGAACAAAAACGCATTGGTCTTTCGGAACGAGTTCAGAAACAAAGTGGGTGTGACGGAATACTCGTATTGTGAGTGATTCAATGGTGAACTGAGTGTTAATAAAATGTGCAGTAATTATTGCTCATTTTTCATTGTTTCTGATCATTTTATTACTGACATGTGTCATGAATGTTGTTTTCATCTGTAACTGACTGCTTTCACCTCAGAATGACTGGTAGAGGTCAATGAACATTTGAAAAACTAATCTTCACACATTTCGTTTTATATAGAGCATAATTTTCCCGAAAGACATCCGTGGCCTAAACAGATTGAATTATGGCTTCTCAGATCCTGTTCAGAATACTGCAAGTGTATTTCACCCAAATAATAGTACAGAATCAGACAATGAGAATGGATTGACTAAAAGAATCGGATGCGTAGTTTTGGACAGACAGCCGAATAACTCATCGGTCCCAAGTCTGTTTCACAAAGAACATTTCGTGGACTTCGGTTGGACTACGAATTATTTACTAAACGAAAGTCTCATTTGTTTACAATAGAACAAAAGAATGAATTTATGTAAGAAACTTATTAGGAGAAATCTTATCTCTCACGAAATATGAATCACGTGCCACGGATTACGGTTCATATTTATCAACTCGGCCCAACCCGAAGGACACTTGAGAAATGAGCAACAAGCGCTAGTCGGAAGTCGGTTATCGCTAAATCTTGGTGATCTCCCGAAACCGTTAATCTGGTTGATTCATAGGAATATCATGATGCCGGTGGTGAAATCACAGGTTTGTTCATTGTAGCCGATGTCATTTGCTACTGTAATTTGGGGAGCTAAATTGTACGATCCATGAGCAAAAAATCAGGAGTCCTTTCGTTGTGACATCTGAGCTCAGCTGACGGAGCGAATGCGGTACTGAAGCGCGGATGGCATCTCTGTGCGAGTTAGAACTTCGCCGGAGAACAATAATGGGTAACACGTGGATAATATCAAAAATAAGTGAACATTTGTTCGCTCACAAATACGCGCAATCACTTTAGTAATTTCGTTTGTATTATGAACAGTGTGTCGACGACTGTTGCTGCCTTGTACGACCCGGTATTGACAAAGTGCTCGATCAGAGCTGTTGAAAGCTACGGAGTATTTGATTTGTCAGTGAGAATACTCTATTCGAGAGTTGTTTGTCACATCCGGTGGCACTGGGAGTGAGTTCGCCCAGAGGTTGACCTTCACTTCTGATGAGTTTTATGAGCAAACTAGACAAAGTTCCGTGTGACCATCAAAACGAATCAATCGACCCCATGAGAAGGTCATCTGTGCAGTAACTTTCACTCTCTCCACTTTATGTGGTCATGGTACGTTCACTAAATTGAAACATTTTCTGTTTTTTTTTTTTGACAAAAATTGACTACGTTTAGGATAGAAAAACTAATACGATCTCATCATAACCTTAGTCAGATTTGATAAAGCTGTTGAATGAAGCAGCATTCAATGGAAATTTATTGTGTAAGAATCCGCTGACATCTTCTTTCCAGTAGACAAAGTGGGACAAACGCGACTCCCAATGAATTACCTGCTGTTTTAAAAGACTGTTGCAAGGATGATTCTTGGAAAACTGTAGTGAAAGATCATCAGAGGAAATTAAAGAAGTTAGTCTCCGAGAGGCGAAACTGTTTCAAATGAGTGATACTGTTTGGTTACACCGAAAAATAATTACTTTTTTAAATTACATGCACGTGACCTAATAAATAATTATTCGACGGCAAATCTTTTTTTTCTCACTCCTAATCCCGCGTCTAAAGTTTCCCCTTTCTTCTAAACCTTTCTGTCTAAAACTAAAGATGCGATCTGATTCAATGTATGTCATATTTTACCAGATGCGTAATTCTTTTGCAAACTTTTCATACTTTATCCACGACAAACCCACGATTGTGCAGTTTTCTGTCTATTGGAGCACTTCAAGAATCCCAACTTTATGTAAATAATCATTACCAAAAGGAGCAAGATATAACATTTTCAAAATATGGTTTCTCTGACGCACGTATGAAGCACATGCATAGTTTATCTGGTCAAAATGAAAATATCTGAATAGTAAAATACTTATTCATTGAATATGGCATCACTATGCAGACATCAGTGAGTCAGGTTAATAGATAAGAGATTAGGCATTTTGACCTCCTAAACAACGAGTGGGGATTTTTCGGTTCGTCCGTGATGTGATCATGTTATCCTAAAAGGGAGCCATTAAGGCAATATATACGATAATGTGAACGGTCACTTGCGTAAATGATCCCTTCCGTTTGGCTGATAATTCGACTTTTACAATACAAATTCCGGGTGACTTGCAGAAATCACCAATCACATTACACACAATCAACGGTATTGCACACATGGAACGCTTAGCCCAGTAGGTCGGTCATCGCGTTTGTTCTCCATCCTCGGAAATGTGCCCGATGCTTAGCCGCAGTACTTCAAGGTGAACGGATATAAACGCAAAAGTTTCGGTTAAACTTCAACAATGCGATTCCACTCACAGAAAAACGAGGCACATTAGCGAAGTGTTAAGTTCACTGAAAGTGTGAAAGTAAGTATAGTCTTTCTAGATCATTTTCCAAGTCACGGTTTACTAACTTTTCCCAAACGAAAGTTTGAAAAAGTAAACAAATTATAATGACTATTGATGGAACAATTGGCTCCTTGTTTCTGCATCTTTCTGTTGGGAGTGTTAATTTAGCGTCGGAGTAACGAAATAAGGAATTGCTTCCATATTCACTAAGTTTCAATTTGAGTATTTCAAAATCTCATCAGATCAGTTCGTTATCGTACATTTCATGTGACACTTGACAAGCACTGGGATCTTTAAAAACCTCATTTCCATAAAAAAACAAGTCCTAATTCAAACCGACTCGCGTGATGAACAGTAAAGTTTCAGAGATACTCATCCAAGTTATCGGAGCGAGTGCAGCATCGAAATCAAATCCATGTACTGTTATTAAAACTTGTCGAACCTGCTTTTTGATTACGTGACAAAAGAGATGGGTACAAAGATGCTGAATTGAATCATGGAAATATGAATGACAGTGCATACGCTCTCGGTTGTTTATTTCTCTTCAACTTTTACGGCATATGTTTGATTGTTTTATGACTTGCGGTTTGTCGCTTTAGGCTGCTCCTCGCTCACCTGTCCACACACAAACACACGAGGACAATAAATAAATTTTCCACAGAGGCGGGTACCAGCACACTGGGAAACGTGAGTTCATTCAAAGCGATAAAAATACGTAAAGGACTATCCCCATGTTTTCTGAAAGATACGGGAACCCCACAGGAATTGATGACTGTCATTTTAAACATTTCCGGGACCCATTGAGAATCGAGACTGGAGAAGACCACCACATGCGCTTTCGTTTTTTAGCGAGTTACTAAATCCGGTATGAACTATCATCCTCTTTTCACGGTCATCACGGAGATGATACACAAACTTTTGGGGCGAAGCCTTCATAAACCTGTTTTTATGGCAGAAGTGACTGAAGAACCGCAATTCCAAGCCCCGGTTTTGGACGTGAAGATTCAAGGACTCGGGAGGGAACCGCGTTTTTTGCTACGATAGGGGTTTGAATCTAGTGTTTCTATAAATCAACATGACTGTTCGATATTAATTTTGTTTCTGAGTAGGAGTAATCAGGTAACTTGATACTTAACCTCAATCTCACGTCTGAGTAAATTTCAGTGCTCACTGAATCTTGGTTACATTCAACCGGATCGTTCCCATTGCCCCAGATCTATGAGACGTGGTACATGCCCATCCAATGGTCAATGGAAATAACCGAAAGGTTTCAGAGTGTTTTTCAAGTTTCTCATCCGAACTTTGAAATTATTCTTATTCGAATAAAGCCTGGCTCGTGTAACGTATTCAAAACTAATCGGCTGAAAACCGAGGTGATACCATCCAACCATCTCATTTCCATTGTTCCTTTCGATACGGCATAATGTCACCTTGGATAAAAGCCCAACTCTGAATGATCAACTAAAAACTTCCTGCCCGCGGAACGATAAGTTGCAGGCAACACGCAATGCGCTGCGTTGTTTTCACAATGTGCATTATTTTGACTAGTTCGTCCCGCTGGGCACGATCCAAATTGAAGTGAAACGAAGTATTCGTTCACAACTTCTGTTGCCCAATTTTCAATATTTTGGTCTAATCTGTGTTAGTTTGATTCCGAAGTGATAACGTTCAATAATTTCTTTCTGAAAGCCACCAATGTTGAGCCGGTTTCTCTGAATTGAAATGATCCATTCGTTTCTTCAATAATGGATATAAAAATGGTAGAAAAGTGATTTGTTATACTGATTTTAGCGTTGGTTATTAACAGATCATATCTCATACTTGTAATACCGCGACGGATAAAATTGTTCCTGATGATCTGAATAATGATAAAGATGACTATCAGGACGATGATGCGTACGATCCGGGTGAATACGAGGACGCTGACCTCATTATTGGTGCCTCCGTTACTCTACCATCTTCATGTATCGCATTTTAAGTACGTTGAACATTGGGGAAATACTATTCAAAATCCCGATCACTTCCATGCCAACCTTTTTTCTGTTATTTCGGTGTTTAAATCGCGCTTGAGAAGACATTCTGGTGATGCATTTGTTCACACTCCGTCGCCATATACACCCGATCTTCCAATTTCATTCTGTATCATTCGGTATGCAAATAAGTCCGCATATTCCATTGTTGGCAAACTTTCGATAATAGGATTAGGTCTGGCGAAAACTAATACCTTACTGAACTGAAGAGTGTACCGTGGAAAAAGGGTTTTCACATTTCAATCTACATACCCTTTCCTTAATTTGCTCAAATGCGGAAATGCATCATGCGCGGACTTCTAATTCGGACCAAAGGAGTGGAAGTTGTGTCAGACTGAATTTCAATCCAGTTATGTCTCAACTTTGTGCGTGCTCGTGTGCACGAATTGAATATGTGTTGGGGGACGAATGATAGTTTCATGCCTGAATGATTTCAATCTGTACAGTGAAATCTGCAATTGCCATCATCGCGGTATGTTAGGTGTATCTTTGTGTGCAGTTCGATGGGCTGTCAGAATAAGTGAATTCGCAAGAAGTGGCTTACTATAATTGGCTTCGTACTAGGATGCATTCGCTTATCCCTCCGTTATGACGTTTGTTGCTTCATGAAGCGGGTCGATATAAAACGGGAGTGTGCAGCTGTTTCAGTTTGGCATTGAGCAATCATCTTCGAGTACGCAAAGAGCCGTTTATCCATGCGGTCAAATTCAGTCATTCGACCGCTGAAAATAAGTGCTGGCTGACTTTGTTCTGTTGACAAGCATATAGATATTTTCCGGTTGAGAAGTATTATATGATGTCGTACAAATATATTAGGCCAATTATGTGAAACAATCAGCAAAATTTGTGTGACCTAAAATATGAAAGATTGGTATTATGTTGTCCACATATTGGGCAAAAGTTAGCAGACTACGTTAAGGAATCGAGCATGTCGTCATCGTCGTCAAAGAGAAAGCAAAATGTACACAATTTGCTCATTTTTTACTTACAAAATTGTAAGTTTGTTCAGAAAGGCTGACAAGTATTTATACGTACATGTAAATATTTCCTGAACTGGATCTTACGAGATATAGTGCCTTTGGTATATGAACATGCAGATCTTAGTGCATGAGGCACTGCAAAACTTGGGAAAGTGGAAATGTTTGCTTAGTTTATTCAACTGTTTTAATTTATTCCCAATAGCCTTTTACACCCCTCTTTCTTATTTACCAAAACAGGCACATCTTTTCTCGCTGTTTCTAAAACTCAGTCACAAATTATCAAAAGCACCTTAGGAAAGACAAAACGATACGTTTTGTCAGAACTTGGGATTAAAAACCCTTACCTAAAGATCCTACTAAGCTTATGAACTATTCCAGATCGGTGGTTTTAGGGATTGTCCCGTGAAATTATCATTGGCGCACCAAATATTGACTTTTTACCGATAACTCATCTAAGTGCTATCGTTCTGAGTAATACAAGTTAGAACATAAGTAGTATGAATTGTCACAAGTTAGTTGTCATAGTGTTGAGAATAAAATGAATAAAATTCTCTATGAAGGACAACCGTTCCATCAGTGCACCTAGCAAAACAAAAATAACTAAATTCCAGCGGCACCTTCATCCCTATTTACGTACACTAATTATGCTACTTACCTGCTAAAACATTTCATGTCAGATTTTCCAGAACAGAAGATAACCAGAGACCAAGTAAATGTAAGCTAAAACGGTTCGCTTTGAATGTGTTACCTGAAAGGTTAATATGAAATATCCACGATCTACTTAATTGGGCCAGTGTGGGATGAAGCACCTGAAGCGGCCTTTACTTTTGTCAATAAAATACCGAGATGTTCGGTGTTTAACTGTAGATAATTCGAGCAAAATCTATGCAGAAAAAAATAAAAACATTTAGCCCATCTTTATAAAACAACGCCTAAAATATATGCCCACCCTAGGTTAGAACTAAAATGATAAGTTTACTTATGGTATGCGCAATGCTAGTTTTTGACGTCCGTTTAATACCATGACAACTATTGTGGATGATGGTTCTGTATGCATACATTCTACCTGACGAAGTCATGCACACAATAAGCTTTATCATAAAGTTTTTGCAATAGGCGGGCTTTTTATGACTGTTCTTTGAACCACAATTTATTTGACTATGATGAGTGACACCAATGACAAAGAATATCCAAGATTTCGAAAGAGTTTTGTTGTGTAGACCATAGAATAATGGAACACAAATTTGGCTACATTTAGTGGTCGGGAGTATTGGCTGTCTGTCAGCGGATCAAAACCGAAAGGCAAAAGATAATTACCGCTTCCTAAAAATGCGATCCAAACGGACAACTTCTTTCTAAAATATATTTGTAATCTTTTCAAAATGAAGAGATTGTGATGAAAGTGCAATTGATAAATCCGTTCGTAGATTTGCCTTAAACGTCCTTTTTAAATTTGTTTCTGTCATGCAAATGGGCAGCCTCCGAGTTACGTTACAAATAACTTTCTAAATCAGAAAGTGGACACCAAAACAAGTTTTCCTTGCTGGACAACCGACAAGTGAAAAAACTGAAGCACATGAGTTGTCCACTTAATCCATTAATTGTGCATATATACCACTTATCCTAATATCTATCGGTCCCTATTAGTTGTGGGTGATGAATCACATGGGAACAGTATTATTAGGAACAAAACGTCTTGGCAAAAAAGCTCTTTTCCAGTTATTCGTACTCATACCAGTATGTAAAATTGAATATAACTCAAAGAACAAGGGAGGTGGTGGTCCAAATCTATCTGTAAAAGTGCGTGTGTGTGAAAATGGTCACGGTGTTTAATGTTCAACTGGTTGCACACGCGTTCGGGAACAAGAAGTGGGCCAAGGGAGCTGAAGAGCCTGCACAAATTGTTACTGAGCTGACGGGGGGATTGTAGAGTCGAATACTCACGGCTTCGGCTGCGGCTAGTATGTGACATTTGACAAGTCTTGATTGTTTACCCCGGACTTTGCAAAAATGGTTCGAAAAGCTTTTGCCACCTCCATCGAATGGTTTCACTCCACACGAATTCAGCACACGTGTGCAACCACTTGAACATCACGCACTGTGATCAATTTCACACACACACACACACTCACGTGCACGGGCAGATTTGGATAATAATTCCACTTTATTGTTTTGAGTCACGTTTAATTTTGTGTATCGATATTAGCACCGGTAACTGAAGACGAGCTTGATATTCACGCTTTTTTGTTCACAATATTATTAGTTAACAAATCAGTGTGTGTGGGCCACGAATGCTACGATTTATTGTACGGCGAGTATTACATGAAATTTACCGGATAAATGCTACTGTATGTCAGAGAAACTCATTGGTAGTGTCCTCAGAAGTCGTTGTGCAGAAATATGGTTTAATCTCCACACAATACTGATAACAGTTACTGGACACAAAGTAATTTACTAGCTACCATGCGGTACAGCGACAATCAAATCAACTAGTTTATGGCAAATTGCCTGCTAAAAACTGGGCTAAATCGTAGTTATTTTGTGAAATACTTTTGCTTCATGGTACAAAACTGGACACCGTCACGAACTGAGAAAACCAGAATTTTATGGCTTGTTCTGCATCGATGAAACCTCATGGTCACATGATACTCTAATTAGAAGAATCAGGTTGCGTGACAAAAGATTGGATTGCATCTGGTCATTTCGATAGGAGAGTGGTCAGGTTGTTCCAGTCGGACAAATGTTGATCCGAAGGCCGATTTCGGTTGAAGGGTGAGGGAAAATACGATGGAAAAAATCCCATTGAAACATAAACTAGCCATGCGACTGTTCTGGGACTCGGATATTTGCTGCCAAATCTACCATTATCACAGACCAAGTGAACGATTTAACTGCGACATTTTAAGGGGAGCACAAGAAGCAGCTCCTGAAATATTGGTAATATATTTTTCTTCAGAGGATTTTCCGATCGACAGCGTATACTAACCTGATCAACATAACAATAGTTTACCTCAAATTGTCCGGCCACAGTTGGTCAGTTGAGCAACTTCCTTCTCTTCTTACCCAGGGAATTATCACTCACAAAACGTTGGGCTGCACCAATAAACGGCAACTAGTTTTAAGGTGGAATGGAGAGAATCTAGATTTTAGATCTGACCCAACAATGACCATGACTAGGTTATTCATTATAGGACAGTAGTCTATCTTGTATTAGCAGACTAAATCACTGTAAATAAAAATGGCCGTGATTTAACTGATCACACGGAGATGCCTCACACGTTGCTTAGAATCTTCTCTCTTTCTACGCTAGTGAAGATAATTGTATAGTTTAGTTTAAACATTTCAAGTGCTGACTGAAAAGCACCAGAGCAGAATGTTAACCAACAAGGAGAATTTCGAATGCTGCAATCCGGGATTCATGATCCACGACCGGTATTTATTTTCCGGGATTCACCAACTTCAGCAAGTGCTTTGCGATCTGACAATTTCTACTGGCCTTACCTCACTTCGAAACTATCCGCAGTTTTTTTCTATTGTGATCTGACTGCTAGTTTGCGTGGTACAATAAAGAGTCCTGGTCCGAAGGAACATCGTCGTTCTTTTGATTCTAATCGGGTTTCCGTATTAACATTTGTTTGCAATCGTCGTATAAAATATGCACATTGAGAAATAACTATTAAACGTAGAATTATTTGTATTCCGAGCTGACTGGTGAATACACTTGGAAGGATTATGCGTCTGATAGATTTAGAAGGTAAATTGTTGACTTGAAAGAGCTCTGATGTCCCGCACAGCCTGGAGCCGTTTGCCTATAGAACAGGGGTTTTTGAATGGCTATTTACTGCTTCATTTATGCCTCAGTTCACAATTCCAACCGAAAAAATCGACCTTAGTTATTCGTGGCGTTCATCACCATGATAATCGTGAATAAGCCACAATAATTCTAGTAAAAAATAGACTACCAAAATTTACCGTAAATAATTTCGTGAGCTAGTATCGAACATCGATTTAGTTTAACGGATAGCTAGAGCTTGAGTTACGGAAAATACTTTTTGTTTGTCCGAAAGTGAATTTGCATATCGTTCCGACGGTCTTTCTCCCTAACCTTAAGTGGCATTTTTAAAAAGTGGCCTTTTATTGAATGTTCCGACCAAACACGGGAGAGAGAGAATTACTCATCCAAAAAAGCCGTACGCAGTAATTGACAGTCAAGAAGTGAAACATTGATAGCGACTTGCAGCAAATGAAATACGGGCAGTTCAGATGTCTTCCCAATATTACTGCTATGGAAAACAGTTTCTAATCAAAGCCTTTTCGCAATTTTATCAACCAGAAACTTTCCAAGCAGTTCATTACGTTCATTACGTTTGATGTTTCACAAATTTCCTCAATTCTCATTATTGTCCCGGCTTACGTGGATGTAAAATATTGATAGCCCATTTTTGCAAGATAACCGGTTTTATCAACTACAAAAATCCCTCTGGGGTTTACAGGGAAAAACTGAGACGCAGTTCTTCGCAAAACAGAATATAAAGGTTCGCTTGAGAATGTCCTTTTGGAGATGTTTATAAATGCCGAAGGGGTGGTGTCTCCATAGAAAAGACGGCACTTTTTATCTCTACTGACACCGAAATAATAATGAACAATAAGTAATATCCGTCGACCGTGATTTCAAGTACCTTGAATTTGACGACACCAGAAACACAAAGATTTTTACGATTCTTCCATATTCCTTTCCAGAAAACGAATATGAACACGCTGTTTTGTTGCATATAACTACTCTGTAATCACATTTGTTTGCTGTCGTAATTTTAGCCGTCCATCATTCTGAATATATAAAATCCGAATACCAAAGCTCTAATGTGGCTTGGTTTCACTTCAATCAAATTTTCCGCATGAGGGAATTTCACACTTTTTGCGAGTGGAATTGATTAGTTGGAATACACAGAAGCCGAACGGGGTGCATTGCGACAGATACGCTAAACACAACTGTTCCCACTTACGACTAGTTCATTGGATATTATCATTCACTGTGACTGCGGGTTGTTTTGCTTGCTATATTTATGCATTCCAATGAGTGGATGAAAAGTCCAAGGGGACAGTGCGGTCGGTAGAGGATTTGAACTGCACACTCTTTCGAATACCACGAGTAATGGACAATGAGCTGATCTCAGCATTTTCCAGTACGTTCCTTGAACCTCACGGCATTTCGTGAATTTTTCTTTTTTATCTTTTGAACAAACAAACTCAAGTTTATGTAAGTTGACTGGGAATTTGTCCATCATGCAGTAGCTACACTGATATCGCTACAGAAAACAACACGAGTACTACGCAGATGATTCATTTGGTGTGTCAGACATCACCATGAGTTCGTTTCTACGAAACCCCAAATCGGGCTTGACTTGGGACTGAAGGATTGCTTTCCGTACATGTTACCAATATGGTTTCGGATATATCTTTGAATGATTTGTTGACCGCCAACACCCGGGTTCCAGTCACTACTGTTACGCAACAAACAACTTTGCTGTCGGATTTTTATTGATGAGCTGAGTGCCGATCATGCAGGATGAATAACTTTAAGAAACCAATGAATCGTTATCTCCTCAATCAATATTTTTGTGATCCCGCAATATTCATTTTGAAAGAATTTATATCTAATCACTTGAGGGACTACTAAAGTTAGCCGTTTGTAAGACACGTTTCCAGTCCCGGAAAATCCTAAGGATAATACCTTAAAAAGACTACACCAACCGGCTGCTCAATTAATACTTATCCGCTCATCTGGAAACTCATTTGCAGGCAATTTTTTCTTACGTAATCTCCCTTGCCTGCTAGCAAATGTAAAAAAACTCGAACGATGTTGAGCTTTTAGCACTAAATAATCGTCTGTAAGTAAAAATCATATTCCTAAACGGATCACGTCATAATAACATTATTTTTAGTAAGCTGATTACGCTGTTTCTGGCAGACGTATCTACTGGTTCATCATCACCATCATCGTACAGCATTAAACAGTAGGGCAAGCCCCACTGACCACTGCCTTTCTCACCATGTTGCACTTTGAATTTGAAAGTATGAATATACAAGATGAACAGGGAGTGGACCGACACGGGTGGGAAAAGGAAAGAATGACCTTGTAGCCAACACACGGAATACACAGTCTAACTGTACAAACGCACATCGATCAGTCATTCTGATTCGACAGAAAGTGACAACACGATTGCCACTGCTCGCGGTTCGCTGCCATATCCTTCAGTGTCTCCAGCCAACTGGTAGACGGATCTTTTGAACCTCGCCCACGAAGACGTGAAGCACCTGTCTTTCCTAAGTCTGCTGTACATTTCCTCATTCCTCGCTGCCACGTCATTTGTTGACCTCCACGTGGTTTCTCCCACTTCTGAGGAGGAACGGAGAATGGGACACGGTATGGTAGACGTGTGTTTACCATACGTAACACGTGTCCCAACCAACGAAGTCTACTAAGCTGGATACACTGTGACAGAACGTTCTCCGAATTAGTACCCGGTACTCGCTTTCTGACCTCATCGTTGCTTACTCGGCTATTCCACCCAATCCTAGTGATACTACATAAACATCGATGGTCGAAAACCTCAAGACGACGAATATCTTCAGCACGCAGACTCCAAGTTTCGCAACCATACAACAAAACTGAGCGCACTGCAGCACAGTATACACGACCATTCAACTTCAGTGAAATATCAGATTGGCGTCACAAGTGCTTCAGTCCAGCGTACGCCGCTCGAGCCTTGGATATACGCGTGCTCAACTCTACTACTGTGCCCCCAACTGTCGTAAAGCGGTTACTGAAGGTACTGAAGCGGTCAACAATTGTTAGTTCCTCCCCATAGAGCATCAAGCTCGGAATCGTTGACGTCCAGTCTTGTAACATCACCTTGCATTTTGAAGGTGCAAAGCGCATACCGAATGGAGCTACAGCTCTTGCGAGATTATCTAGTACACGCTGAGCATGTTCCGTGGATTCGAACAAGCAGACAACGTCGTCTGCGTAATCTAGATCACATAGCTTTTCACTATTTCCTAGTTCGACGCCTACATCCTGAAGATTTTACAGCGCACTCTCCATTATTTCGTTCACGACGAAGTTGAACAGGAATGGAGACATGGGACATCCCTGTCGAACACCACTGGTCGTTTCGAACCAACCGGATAGTTCACCGTAAACTCTAACGCGGCCAAAAGTATGAGAATACAATGATCTCATTAGGTTCACGAACTTCTGGGGCATACGTTTTCGAAGAAGAGTACTGGAAAGCGCTGTTCGATCAACTGAATCGAAGGCGCCTTTCAGATCTAAGAAAAGCGTTATTGTCGGTCGGCGGTGCTACTGGTTCCATGGAGAAAGAAATACAGACTTCAATCTTTCGGCATCATACTGTTAGCGCAAGTAGCAACTGACACTATAGGTACGGTTAATATGGGTACTTGCGGACAGCCAAATTTGAATGAAAAAATAGGAATAATATATACATTTAAATAACATCCGTTCGAATTTACTAACGTTTTATTTTCTATTGTATAGTATAAGCAGCACACAGGACAGAACCAGAAGTCACAGACTTCTGCAGCTCGGGGGAATGACTAATTACTCAGACTTTATTTCCCGGGTGCTTTTATTAACAGAAATCTTCCAGAGGGAACTAAATGAGGTGGTTAGTTATTTATACCTCTGTATGGGCAACGTAATTATTCCGAATTTCATTTGGGGAAAACATACGACACGATGACAAATCATCGGTCTGAAACATCCGCATGACATTCAGTTTAAGAGATAATTTGGTGCTACCATACTCCATGGCTCTGCCTGAAAGACCAGCACCTGCGTGTACTGAGTCAGTGTGGATTGAGAGTGATCTTAGGTGCAAAACTCGCCTATCCTGTAAAGAATGATCATCGGGAGAATCCTAAAAAGTCATTCTTGTAACTTACAGTGTCCCAAATCGATCAAAATAAAGTTGGTATTGTGCTCCAGTTATCTTCAGGACCATTAGATGGAAATTATTGCCACCTGATTACTGTGCGCAAAGTGACTGGTACATGCAATCTAATACTCACGGCCTTCAACCACATCGACACAGGAAGAAAAACGGATCCCACTTAGAACTTCAACGTCCCAATACGAAACACATGTTCCCTGGTTCTTCGTTGACCCATCACAGATTATACGTAAAGTCCGTCACACATCCACGTTGGACGGTATTATAACTATCTCCATTCCGGACTGAACCGCGTATCAACATTCACATCCATTCACGGGTGAAAAATTGCTGTTAGTCTCTTCTTTCAGCCCAGAGTTTATTTTTTTATGAGTGGCAAAGAGATCATCATGAAGTTTCAAAGACGATTGTTCAGCGGAACTTGTGTATGCATTTTGATCATATATCCGCTTTCATAAAGAATATTTGGTATATTTTTAAATGACAGATTAGGGCTATTTGCAGTCTTCGTTTCAAGGTAAAATATTGAAAAACTCACGTTGCACTAGACGGTTAGACAGTGCAACACGTTACGGCTGAATTAAAATCAGAATGATTACCACAGTGCACAATCCAGCTGCGTTGCTGGACAAACACGTATTGCTTGGGAACGTGAAAACATCATTTTCAATCCGAACGAAATGAAAACGATATCATTTGTAATTAGTGCACCATTTCCCGAATACTTTTGTACTATTCCGAAAGTTCTGCACGAGAAATTTTTTTAAGTTCATTGGGATTGAATTAGTGCCAGTTGCTTTTTATTTGAGTCCACCTAACAAACCTGGGACTCCAAGTAATCACGATGTTATTTTTCATCCCACTGAACCTTTTATCTACAATTTTTCACAAAAGTAATGGGAAACTAATTCAGTAACCCAAAGAATGTCAATTATTCTCGGGTGAAGTTTTTAGACGCTGTTGAATAATTCATCAGGTAATCCATTCGGCTACCGGGGACAATATATTATCAGGTAGCAGAAGACAAACAGAAAGTGCACCCTTTGTTGTCAATCAAGCACATAACCCAAAAGACCAGAACGATGAAAATATGAATATTAAGTTGAAATTATCTATTTCTCTTTCTATGTATGCCACAACATGAATTAAGCTCACTATTGGGAAAGTGAGCAAAACCATTCAAAGAAATTCCAAAGTTATACAACACATGGAGAGCTCCACACTGTAGATAAAGTACGTGCCCATATTTCCTTTTTTTAACCATCAATCCACGACAATTAGTCTTATATAAAGTCGTTTTGTTATTTGATTGGTAATAAGACTTTCGACCATTATAGGCGTCAAGCACTACCCTAATCTGGTCGTTTTCGCGCAAGAGAGCAATTTACTCTTTGAGTGAAATCTGCGATCGGACATTTATAAACACTGCAATGGGGATAATAGGCATTTCTAAAGGCCAGACATCCGGGCAATAATTACAAACTGATTGCAGTAGTTAGGTATGTATATTTATCATATGCGAAGGCTAATTTTCTCGAAGGTTACGCGATTTGACTAAATTAAATAGGTGGTCATAACTCCAAATTAAAACTAAAAACATTTGCTTTTACGAATGCGAGATGTCAAATGACTCGTTAGGTGTATTCATAACATAATTACTTACAAAAGTCTTCAAACTTCTTTAGACAGATCTGGCAAGGGATGGTAAAATTTGTTTTGTGGTAACGGGATTCAAACCTACTCATGGATACCAACCACAGATTAGTGTGACGTGCGCTCTTTGGGTATAGATATGAAATGAATTATAGATGCGAAAATCCTCTTTATGAATATCCATGAGGGAATAATCTGACATAAGGACTAAGCTGCTTTATCGTCGGACCAACGGCGGCTCCTACAGAAAATGGTGACTTCATACGGTCCTCAGTTTAGAAGCAAGGAGTTTCAAGAATTCCTTCGTATGAACAAGTTCAGGCAATCATGGATAGTTCTGTTTAATCAGGCTGTGAATGACTTGATGCAGCGCATAAAACAACAGTTGAAGGTCACACAAAATACACGGCGGGGATGTAGCCCATGAGGAGATGCAACGCAGGTAACCCTAGGCTATTATCGGTTCTTTACTCATTCAGTAACCTGAAAATTTACAGCTTGGCTTACGTTTGGTAGACCGGTGCGAACAAATCTGAGTACGGTGGTTCCGTCAGCGGGAACAAATAAACCAGAATAACTCCAAAAAGACCATGTAATTGCCAGACTTTATACCAGTGGGCAGCGAAGGTGTTTTGGGTTGACCACTATACCAATATGATATTACCTTTTACCGGTATTTAATCATGATGATTATTACTTGGCACAGTATAGTTAATAAACTGTACCAAAATAGGAGTGTCGGTAACCTTAACATATTTCATCAGACACTCGGTGGTAGAGTTGTATTAATAACTTACCATCGATAATCAGTTATGGAATTTTAAACCCATTCCCTGGAGCTTGGTTTGATAGTTGGAGATATTTCACTGCTTTTCGGCTGATCCCGTTGTTGTTTCATGTGGATAGGAACAAAACCGAGGAAATACCGTTGCTAACTACAAATTATTGCGAAAATTTGGCGTGGTAATTCGAGAAAGGTATCAGTCAGCATACGGTAAGAGCATCTTTACACCTTATTTCGTATAATTCAAAGGCTGGGTTGAAAACCTCATGGTAAAACTTTCCCAACGCTTTCGCTGTCTTGCGTGTAAAATGAGAAACTATTCAATAAAACCTCGTGCTTCTTGATGCTGGGCCTCTTTGGAAAATGAAGCTGGGTATTGTTGTTTATGCTTGGCTACGTAACTAAGTACTGGGCACTCTATGTTCTAGTATTTATGCGAAGTAGACTCAACTACCTTACACGTTAAAGGGTGGGAATCGCAGCTTCACAAGGGGATTTTGTAAATACATGAGGGCGGTAAATATCTACCGCTCGATTTCTGACGAAATGTGGTACGAAGCAACCACGCGGGGCTTCCGCGGATTGTCAGTGAAGACCTGAAAATTAAGGCAAACAATCGTACAAAAGATATATCTAGTAAAAGGTCCCTTGGGAAGAGTGTAAAGCTTTGATTGGTAAAAGCATAACGAAACTCATATATTCATGATGAACACGTTCCTAAGTCCAATGCAAAAAATCACGCACCTCCTTATACGTTGAATTCGAGGAAATTTCGTATTGTTCACATCTTTTATTTTACTGATGAGCAAGGTGACCACCTCGTAGTTTTTACTTAAGAGACAGATAGAATCCACATGTATCCTTTAAAAGTTAAAATCTTCAATCCTAGGTCGCAATAAAGCAATCAGTCATCATTGTTACCGTTTAGTGACCCGCTGGTTGTTATTTGGTGATAAGAACGCTTTCTTCAGCTACTACCGTGACGCTATCATCACTATTGGCCACGCACGCGAATGGCTCTGGAAGTGGAAATGGCCCCTGATGCAGTCGATTGCACGGAGTTGCTTGAATACATGACAGCATCAAAGCAAGAGGAATAATTTTTGCCTAATCTAACGGGTTTTAATGATATGGTTCATGGAGTTTTACAAAATTTTAATACGATAGAATTTGGTAAACTGTTTTAAATGGAGTTGTTCCCTAAAGATAATCTGTAATGGGATGCCTACCCAAAATAAAATCGGGGCATTTCTTAGATGGCATTAGATTATATAATCTGTCATTCGACTGGGAATGCGGGTTTAGTCGTATCTACCTAAGTTAATCAAAAAATCTTTCTTCTGACACTTTGTGACCAAATAAGAATTGAAAACCGGCATTTCCTGGTTCTGATACTAGTAGCTATTGCCGAGTTATTTCAGAGGATATACACAAAAATGACTAAGTTAGGAATGAAATAATTCGTTTTTTCTGTTTTTAGTTCCTTGCATTCATTGATTTTACTCCGTCAATAATCAGAAATTCTGTCTAGTTCATGTTGAACAAGGCTATACTTTCAAGGAGACGAGTTCTTGTAGGTTGATCCTATCTGAATAGAAAGTAGTTTGGCAGTCAATGAACAAAAGACTAGACAAAGACCGATCTTTTTTAGCTCCGTGCTTTGAGGAAACCTTTGCAATAAAATTTTACCAAAACCTTCGCAACCTTTCCTCTGGGCTTTAAAAAAAATTAAGTACAAAACTATGTGGCTGGAGAAGCTAATTTTCAGAAACAGACCACAAAGTTATAGAGAATGTGCTGAGCCCAATTGATCTGCTCTTCTCTTGAACAAGATACTCTGCGATCACATTTTCTAGGCCAGCTAACATTGGCCGCAATGTGGATAAAGTAAATTTAATGTGGAGCTACCCGTTGCTTCTTAGATTCACTGCAAGTGTTAGATGTTCAGCTGAGTACCAAGTATTAAATTTATACTCTCAAATTAGATTATTTTGGTATCATGTTTCAATAAAAATGGCACAGGTGACGTTTGCCACATTTTGTTCATGTGAATGTGAATGATGAGCCTCTATGTGACTGGAACATTAAGAACACACCAGTTCTTCGTTTGACTGAAAACGAGCTTCTTGGTTGTAAAACTTGTGAGATTAATAAACCAGCCAGCTCCGCGAATTTCACCGTATCGTCTAAACGTGGGAGGCAGAGAAATGACTAAATCCAATGTGATAGACCTCTTCATGATTGTGTTCCAGGACTTCACTTGGGAAATGTCATGTTTGTATTCGCTCCAGGATATCCCTGATGCTCACGTGTTTGCAATGCACAGCGGCTCTAACTCGGGGAATCTGTGACGTCCATCAATACCGGAAGACATATGCACTCGTTGTCTTATCATGTGAGGTGTGAATTTCATCAACCTGCTATAAATTACCTCGGTACCAAAGAACTCTTGTGTGAATCAACCTATCGGTTTTATAATCTAGGCCGTAAGCTGTTGGTATCAGTGGAGAAAAGCCGGATATTCACTACTGAGTTATCATAAATATGATTTTCTGGAGTCTTTACACTGCTTCAAAATTGTTATCAGCCTAGCCTATTTTCCATTGGACTAAAAAGGTTGATCAATTTAAATGACATTGAGCACACTATTCAATTCGCTAAGACGTGTGCGATCTTTGTGACACAGAAAAATCTAGTGAATATTTACTATTCCGCTTAGGTTGATGCCAAGCTTCCTGAACAAATTGCATCGCCGAAAATCAAAAATAGTCAACGCGATTTCATCAAGTAAAAATACCAAGTTTAGTTCGAGTTCGAGTGGCTTGGAGCACATCCAAATTGGCTGAACTTTTTTTATCATTCACCCAAAATACTGAGCGGTGGCTTTCATGTATGATGTGAAAACAAATTGAAAAGTTCATCGGAAAATTCGTTCCCTCCAATCAAGTAAGTTTGTATAATCCTTTGGGTTCCACTGGAATTTTTATAACATTTTTCAATATAAGGACTACGGTTCTGGTGACTAACCGATTTCGAAAGCAGGTTGATCTTAAGCCATATAATGAAGAAAACCAGGTAATATTGCAATACGTAGTGGTCACACATGGATAACCAGCAAACATTTTCCCGTAGAACTCACCAGTTTTTAACAAACGGGTTTTTGGTTTTGGTTTTAGATCCTTGCTGCGTTTAGAGTGAATTTATCCTCGCCGACATATCGCTGTCTGATGAACAGCAGTTTCTACAGCAGTTCAATGACAGGAAAACAGATGAAGTCAACATTGGTCATAATGTCAGAGAATTGTTTCACCTTTTCTGGCACTGCCTATACGTTGGACCAAATTGTTGTTCAAAGCCCGTGTGCCACAGTCATCGCTAGGTGCGGGCACGCTCATCCGTGCTCCATACTGGCCTGCTCGAGTGACACTGGTCCGGTAGCCAATCCGTGCGTTTCGGGCAAGGTCGCATGACCAGTTTGACGAATGAAAACACGTTGAACGGGACTCTGTTAGTGATACAACGGTTTGCACAAACAAACTTGTTTCAACCAAATAAAGAGGTCATGCCTGTTTAACACTCAGAATGACAACATGTGCGACAAGTAGAAGGTGGTCATCGCATCTGCCGCGGAATTAGGCAGCACAATGAATTTACCGAGTGTAGGACGGACTAGGTACAAACTTTCAGTAACCATGTTTGTTGCTTTAGCTGTTGATTCTTAGAAGATTCTGACCATTGGACTCGGTCTAAATATAAAACAATACTAGGAATTTCGTGATTTGGCCACAGTCACGTAGATTATGATCGTTTCAGAGATCATACAAAGTTGAATAGTATAACCAAAAAGTCATAATACGTAACCCCTTGATTTCAGTGCATAATTTAGAGAGATTTCAAGCAATGTTTATCAGTCACAGTTAATATCTAAGTGATCCCATATGATTCCACTTTTGACTAAGCAACACGAAACAATAGTGAAAATTATAATTATCAACCTGTTCGGTAAAAACTCGACAGGTCATTAGTTTTCTTGGATTCACAAAGCCTCATGTGTGGCCAAAGAATTCAGCCATGGATCAAGCTAAGGAATGAACCGTAAACAATTATATTTGTTGATTGTATTCGATAACGGTAAAAATCGTACCTAACAACCAGTTCTTCGTGAATAACACTTCCCCATCCAGCAAAAAACCCTTATCTCCGTAATTCGATTTGAACAGCTTATTTGCTCATAAGAAAGCTATCAAAAAGCAATATCATACCAATATTTTGCACGCTTGTATCAAATTCACGCATTTGGTAGAAGAAATGAGTTAGTATTGACCTGACTAACAGGACAGGAGTATTGCTGACCAGGCTTCAGCTCTCACGATAACATGTGGGTTAAAACAAACCCCCTGCTTTGGAAGGATTGAGATTGGCGTGTTTACTGAGTATTTATATGTCTTTCATTTTCTAGTGATAGACTGCTTGATGCTCGGGCCTGTGTGAATAATAATTAGCTTTAGAGGATCATTTTGATCATAATATTTTAATAACCGACTTAGTTCTTGCATTTCTGGATAAATTAAATCAATTCTAGTTGGGGGCCATGACCAATCAGACGCTACCTAACGGGACAATGATGGTCGGATTCATTTCACTAACCAATTGGCAAGGTTACTTTTGTATATTTGGAAACGTGATAGTACTCACAGGCACGATATGATGCTCGTTGAGTTCGTCAACTTTTCACCGGTAAACTGGGTTAGAATGGAGTGCGGAGATCAACACGATGATCGAATGGTCAGCACAGTGATGATTGCGTTATATAATCAACGGGCTTAATCCCTCCCTTGCTCTTGTTTTGGTAGTAAAACTTAAATTAGTCAGTAGTTTATTTGTTGAACTGATTATATTGTCTAACATGTGTGACTCAGGAGGGATTCGAGGCTGCCCATGAGCGGCACAGATGATTCAGTATAACGTGTGCAGTAACAGCCAGGCTGCGAAGCTTTGCCCAGGACTTTGGAATTGGGGCAGGAGAATCATACACATCACCTTTTTATTTACGTCAGCACATGGTGTCTGCCGCAGTAGGACTATATGTCAAAATTCATTTATAAGTACGAAGATAGTAAATGAGATCTACTTATTATGATTCATCAAACAGTGTAAACGAAGATCTCATAATAATTACCTTTAGCATTCAAATTGATCCATCCTATACCTTCGATTCAGCGAAAACATTGAAACTCTGTATACAACGGACAGAAGAGCAAAATCCGGGGTTATCATTATAACTTCAGGGAAAAGCTTCCAGTCCTGAGTGGGATCTAACTTAAAATCTTATTTCAGGTATTATAAAAGTCATTCTTCTATTTGTGATATAATTTATGAAGATAGAACACAACATTTATCTTCTAGCCGAACTCTGATCAGCAAAAAAGAAAAAAACTAAACAACAAGGATGTAGGGTATCAAGGAGTTGGCCACAAATCAACTCCACCAAATAGAGTAAAAAATGTTAGAAATATCTAAAAAGGCATCAGAAAAACACAACTTTCTAAATTACTGAAATAAATTAGCACGTGTTAGAAGTACCGAACTGTGATCGACTACTGGCCTTCCAGGTTCACTAAATAAGAACACATGTGAATGCCTTCAAATCCCAATCCAACCAATGAAAAGAGAGCTATGTATACCATCAATGAGACACATCAAAGTAGTAGAGAAATCTCAATGCAAATACCGTTGTCCGGCACATACTGATATACCCCTATTCATGGGAACCTCCGTGATAGCAAAATATTAGTTAGGGATCAGAACTGTTCGAGATTGTGACCTATCAAAGCTTGCTAATTATGGTGCAGAAAAATCAGTAGAAAAACCAGCAGGATGGCAGGACGAACGGATAGGTTTAATCCGTTGAATGGAAGGAAGAACACTTTCCGGTCGCTGACCTTTAAAATACTCATCATTTATTTGTAAAATACCACACGAAGTTTTTGAATGACTGGTAAAGAATTCACAAAAGTAGAAGGTAATATAAATACTTTCCTGGATGTACCGCGAGGATGAATGTTAGATGAATACATCTAGGTTTATATTTTCATATAGAAAGATAATGCCTAAAAATTCCAATGACATTCAGACACGATGCGACAGGTGCTAATCGGTGTAATAGTGAGACATTAAAATCACGTTTCTTTTGAATGAAATTCGTTGATTAGCAATGTTAAGTCAATCGAATATGTGTTCATTTTCATTGCAGTCTGATTCTAAGTCCAAACTGTGGGTTATTATCTCCGTTCCAATAAAATTCACATGGTCGTCGTCGTGTCTCCGTCGGTGATTTCTCTAATCCACGGTATTCGATTGGCCGCAGCCCACTTAGGACTTATTATACATTGACCTTTTTTTCAAATGAAGGAATTTAAAACTAACCCACCTTCTCGTTCAACTGATTCGTCAGTAAAGGTCCGTTTACCGCAAATCCAAAATTATGAAGTGTTCCATAACCGTGGAAGATCTACATTGTTCTCAGATTATTATGTCTGCTGCTACTCTGGGAAAAATACTACAGTAAAAAAATGTATAATTGAGGTAATTGTTTACATCACAAATAATATTTTTTTATGTATTCTAGACATAGGAACGTGCTGGTATGAAACAACCATAGCCATTTTTAATCAGTTCCTAAAAGTTACCAGAACCTCAAAAATTTCCTCTGTACTAACAACAGCCTTTGCTTGATCAGCAAAGTTGTGGGGATGTCGTTCGTCTTTCTTGTAAGTAAGTCATTTGATTTAAGGCTGATAAGATAGTAACTGCCTGGTGGCCAACACGCACTTAAGCTGTGATTTTAACGTGGTTTAGGAAAGTGTTAAGATAAATCAAAATACGCTTGTTTTTACAAATGTTATTACTAGAAATGAGGGCTATGTTGCAGGCGAACTGTTCGTCTCCACTTCTGGGTTAGGCTGGATTTTGTTCCTGACGATCTATTTGAGATTTGACTCGGTTATCAAAAACTGTTTCTGACAGTCAGTTCAATTATCTGACAAATCTCGTATACAAGCCAGCCGTCCTCATCTCATCCAAGTGGATAAAGGCTCTTGCTTACCGTGCAGTTGCAGCAATTAATCTGGTCTGTTAAATGTCTCAAATGAAATACCAAGCCTCCCAAAGTGGTCGAATAAACGAAACCTCATTATTTTCCTTCATATAAGACGAGATTACCCTGTGATCATTTGTAGTGTTCCCAGCTGCGAAGCGGTTTAGTAGATTACGGTTTTCTATACTCAGCAGTCATAGTAACAGTTCGCATGGTGATATTAATAAGATAGTTGTATAACCGGTAAGGAATACTTAATACAGATAAAATTTTTGTAATATGAGTAACACTTGTAGTTCCAGTGAGAGCATGACATCGGGGGCACAAACATACGAACGAAATTTTTGAATTGAAAATAACCTTGTTATACCTAGAAATTGCAAAAACTTAATGCTCACGAGTAAACTGCTCATCGAAAACTTTCAAGGAAATCTCTCTTTTTGTATAATTATCACATTCTAAATAATCATTTTTGCACAACTTAAATTTTCTCTGTGGAACAAAAGACGGGACTAAAATAAAAAGCATCACTTCTAAAGTGATAATATACATAAATTAAAAACCAAGTTTGCTATAATGTTGGAATTTTGTTCTTATCCAATAAATTATGGAAAGCAAGACAAAGGGGTGTAGGGGGCTTTGGAAAGGAGTAGCACCTCTGAGTTGGTTGAATGTCGCCTCCCTTGTGGTATCCCCCATCTCCTCGATTTCCGTCAGTTACGCAGCTCTTACCGGTGGCTCCACAAAGCCAAAGCAAGCATCAGCGGCCACACCCCGACAAAGGCTCGACAGGCGGGTAATGCGGGGTTGATTTTTGCCAATTTCCAAAAATTGTCGACGAGACAGGGTTTGGCTTATGAACGCGAGTAATCCCAAATAGGCGGACGAGGTCTACTGATCTAACCCCCACGAGGGAAAATAGTCCAACTTACCTGACCCGACATTCCAGAAGAGGCGCATGAACCACATAACAGGTCATCGGTACCTCTGGATACACCCTGCTACATTGCAGTCTACGGTTTGGTGTATAAAGGCTAGAGGTGCAACCTCGACCAGAAAGGCCGGACGGCGCTGTGGACACCGCTTCTTAACCTACTCCCTCTGCTGTCTATGAGTATTCACGGAACCTCATGCTCTCATCATGCTATGGCTTCCCGGAAATCTACGCACCTTGTGTCCCAAGGATCGAGGTGATAAGTCAACAGACTGTAATTATTCGCTGCAGGAGAAGAACATATGTAACCTGTTGGAATGCCAGGATGTTTCTAGACGTCGGTGGCCAATGAGTCACATTGCGTACTCTATATGACTATTACACACATGTTCCTTACCTCCCGGAAATCGGTGTACCCAACCCAGGTGGCCAACAAATAAAGGTCATCGGAGAGGATATTTTTTGTTGGCTTTATCACAGCTGCTTGAAAACAACTCTCTCTTTCTCTGAATAAAGCAGCTAATGATACAGTTTTCTCCCGATAATCAATCTCATCCACACTCACCTTGACATGCTTGAAAAGCTCCCCGCACGACTTGACGGTGGTTGCAGTTTATGCTCCAACCAACTTGGCCGATGGCTAAACTAAAGATGAATGCTAACATAGTTTGCAAGAGGCAGTCAGACAGGTTTCTCGGCTAGAAGTACTTTTCGTTGTAAGATATTGGAAAGCCCTCAGATTTACTGCCAAGGAAAGCGCTCGCTAAGTTCTCGGAAAATTTGGCCTTGGTCAGCCCTATGAGAATGGTGGCCGACTGATCGGTTTAGCCGTTGTCAACAGAATGGTTGTCAGCAGCGTTCGTTTTCAACACCCCCAGGAGCACCTACTAACACGGAACTCCAAAGAAGGTCATACTGAGCACCACATGGTCCACATACTGCTGAGATCCCTCTGAGAATACGTACTCCAAACAAGGTCCGCTTCTTTGTGACGCGGCAGCAAACCAAATACCCGAGCAATGCAAGAAAAGGGATCGATGGGTCTAACACTTTTGTCAACTGCTCAGGGGGCCCAAAAACCACCCGACGGATCAACTGATGTCAATTCCTCCAGTCTAGTACGAAAACAACTAAGACCCGCCCACTACTGCGGAAATCACAGAAATTAATAATAACCTGAACGGTAGCACAATAGCATCTCTCTAGAAATAGTTAAAACCGGCTGATCGTCAATGAGTGACATGTTATGTACACTTTTGGCCCCATTTGGTGAGAGCAAGCTTTCCCACTTGAATGGGCTCGTCTATTCTGCTGCCCGTTGTGAAGAAAGGCGATAAATCGGTATGTGATAAATACCAAGGGGTCGGCTTGATCGATGTGTTTCACTGAACCTCTTATCTGAGGCAAGTATCCGAGGCACCTCGGTGGTTTTTGCTGTGTCCGAGGCTGTGTGGATCAAATCTACACCGAATATTAGGGAATTGCTTTAAGTTCCAGCAGCAAACCTTAGGTTGTTTCATCAACATCCGGGCCTCCTTCGATTCGTTTAAAAAAGCGAGTCCTTTTGGACCATAATCCAATCCAATGGGATGCTCGATAGGCTTTTGTGGTTATTGAGGGATATTGCTCGATGAAAGACTTAAAGATTCTAGGTCTTCGGTCGGTCTACAGAGTCCGGCAATCGTAAAGGAACTGGATCACGATCTATATCAGGCTCGCCTCCTGCCCCCGTGCTTGGTCAGAAATGGTCTGTTAAATCCATTGAGTCGGCTTATCTTCCAACAAGAGAGAGTTGCTTAAGGGCAAACGTAAAGCAAAGTTCAGAGCGAGTAGTCATCTCGGAGTCCGAGAAGCCCACCCTCAACCATACGAGGCTTTGGAGGCTTCTGGATTATAACAGAATATAGCTTCTAAAATTTTACTTATTACATTTCATCAGAAACTCATTGAAAAGTGTGTTTTTATAAAACAGCGATTCATCAGTTACCTACTGCTGTGTCTGGTTAGGGTCTCGCACACTACGCGGACAACCGATCAATATTCCTCTCATGAATGGACATACTCCCAATTTGCCTCGATCTTTAACCATGCTTTAGCGCCAGCAGTATTGACCTATCGATTTTGCTGCGTACTGATTGGTCTTCCTCTGCTGCGCGTGACGGCACAAGTAGTTTATTTCTTTATGCCAACTCACTGGCTTGTTTGCAGCTCAGTCGCCGGCTACGGCCGGGTTTTGTGTTCACAATCGCATAAATAAATGCAACGCCACCATTACGTGTTCTGCTACCGGTTGTGGACACAACACCTACAACTGGTATTTCAGTTGAGTGTGTTGTCGCATCGATCGATGAAATTATGGTCAATGTCGACTAATGTTCCAATCTGCAACCTCCTAACCCACCGATTGTAACTGATTTTTCAGGGTCATTTTATTGTAAAACTGCCTTGAGAAAGGTTACCCATGGTAACAGAAACGTCGGCTCCTAAATTTTCACCGGTCGTTGAGCTCGGCATTTAGGTCACAAACATTTCATCAATAATCGAGGTGACACCGTGAGTGCGCACTGCCGATTTCACCTCGACTGGTGAGGAAAAGTTTCCTACCCAAAGGCCAAGCTCAGCGATCAGAAGCATTTAAAATGGGAGGGTTCTTTGTCAATTATGGGTGAAAATAACCATTTATGAGGTCTGAGATGTTTTAGACTAACAAGCTTTAAGATTTCATCAAAGCAGATTACCAGCAAAAAGTGGACTTGGGATAAACAGTGAAAGTTCGTTTCCTATGTGAAGCGATTTTAACATAATTAAGAAAGATGCAGTTTCCATTTTAGATGCTGAACCTGCCATGTCTATTTGACAAACTCCTGTTTTGCTTTGCCCCAGGCCGCTGTTAATGATCGATTTCCTGTGTCTCGTTACTGACCTGTGCAATCATCTTCACGCATACACAAAGACACACAAGCACATGCACGCACGCGCACACAAACACGTTATTATTTGCATGCCTCATACTTGTGACCTTTTGGTCAGACATGACCCAGTGTTAGCTCCGTTCGAGTATGCTCGCTTGACTTGTTTTCCCACCCCCACCTCTGATTGGAGAGTATGCGACGCGTAGACCAGTGCTGCGATTCTCCCGAGCTTGCTGACTTTGTTAGGCAGTCGGAACTGCCGTCGGTTGAACCGACCTGCTGGCCCTAGATTGTGGTTGCTCTTCTCCGCACTGTTTCTATGATATTGAGGGCCCGGTGAAACCCTTGGAGAAAGCCGTGAATTGAGGCTCGTACAATTCGTTATATTGTAACAATTATTCTCATGAAGTACCGCATATATACACATATAAATCCTACCTGGGGGTGAACTTCATTTTCTGATGTTGTGCGAAACTCTTATGCTGATCTGGACACCGGACGCACACGATAGCACTCGAATTTGGTACTAGATCTAACAATGGGTCACATCGCTCAGTTTGTTCTTATGGAATTCAGTGGGTCACGGTCAACCTGAACTCTATTGATCCACATGTGATATATAGTACATCGTTTATCTATCGGTCTGAAACATCCAGGCTTCCTCGAATTAACCAGTAATAAGACGAGAGCATGGATCCGTCCAAAGACGAACCTGCAGAAAATGGGACGGCTAACAGCAATGAAGTGAACTTCATGATTTTTGGCATTGCGCTAGAGGAGCCAATCATTATGATGACCAGCGGTTAGGGCGTGCTGATCAATTACGTGAGAATGGGAACTAAGACTTATAAAATGGATTTCCCCAGAAATGGGGCATTCAAAAAGAAGATTGTGCCTAGGACGCTTAGTGGATTAAGTATTCAAAGGGACTTGAAGGCGTTTCAACATGCACACAGAATGACTTAAAAAGCATTAGAGACAACTCGATGCATGACGTGTATTTTCTGCCTAACACCAAAGATTAGTATGCATGGGCGGCACATTACCGGAGCTGCTAAAGATCCACGATCTTATATTCGTTCAGATGTGTATTTAGTACGTCTGCGGTGAGTAGAAATGTTACGTGTTCTTTTCAAAGTGCTAATGATTACCAATCAACGTGATTAAACCAAGAAAGATATGTGATCACCTGTTCTATTCCAGGTCACTCAGTAGAGAGTATCCAACAGATGTATTCAAATTAGTCCGTAATGCTCGGTCAAGATTTTTAGCTACATCCACTGAGCATATTCGTTCGTTAAGGTGGTTGGATGAACAAACGATTAACTAATCAAGAGACATGAATGACCCCTATTTAAGGATGAATTTATTCGACAGCCTAAAGGCAGTGATAAGTTTTAACCTAGTTCCTAGTTTTTTAACACTAAGGTGCTTGATGAAAGACAAGTTGCCAAAGACAGGCCATTTTTAATTTGTGTCGGGGCGGTGGATTGTTTGTTGGTGCAATGTGGACTAATATTCCATTTGAATGCCCCGATACAGAGTCATCGATGAGTCCCCCAGACAGCCGATGCTCAGACTAATCAAAATTCGTCTAAAAGCTTACAAATAAATTTCTGGCATTCCTTTATTAAGTGTGCGAGCGCAGAAACGGAAGACACTGTCTACTGCGTGTGTACTCAACCCAGTCAACATGGCTTCCGCTAGCAGAATGACTAGCCCAAGAAGTCGGTTATTATTAGTGAGGGGTATTTTTACTCCGAACTTATGATATCCTGATGCCGTGAATGAATAAGACAATATCAGTCGTCCACTGTATAATAAGATTTACCATGCAATTTCAAAGCCCAACACATTTTTGAAAACTGTGGGATTACAGTACCGTTGTTTCATCCTTGTTGAGGGTCATCAGCAGTGCACATCCAACGAGCCTCAACTGGGACTCAAACCAGAAGCGAACGATTGTAAATCGAAAACCCTAATCAGAAGACTTTCCGGATGGGCTTTCAAAGGTTCATTGCTCGTGAACAGATTGTTAAGGAAACCAATCGGAGAGGGGGGTTGTAGTGGCCGATTCAGAATAGCAAAAGTAACAAAACCTTAGAAGTTATGAATAAAGTTGTTGATAATTTCATTTCCATGTATACATTTTCCGGTTAGGATTATACTAAGATTGTTGACTGGAATGCAAAAGCTACATTTTATTCAAGACTTATCAAATCTACACGGAATGGGTTACCAGTTTCCGTGTTGTTTGCTTTCGAACAAATATCGGAATTAGTTTTTTTTATTAAAGCAAAAACCCTGAAAGTTGGAAAACTTGCCAGAACGAGACACGACTTGACCCCCAATTTCTGATGCAGTTGGAAAGAACATGCTATCAGGAATATGGTATCGAAGTATGCGCTTTGAGAATCTCGACCACACCAACTGTTTAATAAGCCGGTCACATTCAGGTATATTGCACAATATCGATTGCTCTGGTTTTGAAATAATGTTTGTTGGTTCCAGTTGTAGGTTTTAGCAGGGATCTGATCTGTAATTATATGAAACGTTCGTTGTCAACATAGTGATCCCATGCTATGACAACAGCTCTGTCAAATGTTTTAGACTGGAGACAATCATTAGACATTCTTCTGTCTAATAAATACTTACTTCAGAAGATTTTACTGATTCAGTTAAATTGCTTGGTACCATCATTAGATATATATATATATATATATGTATATATATATATATATACATGCAATTGAAACTCATCTCCTTATTAGGGCACAGTACAACCCAACAAGTAAACTTGACTAGGCATTGCATAGTTTCAAGCATGGTGAAATTGAGTCACACGGTCTTAAAATCAGACATCTTGGCACGTGTGTTACAAGTGTATCGTCGTTTTTGGTCAACAGAATGAAAGATGACAACGGTAGATGAATAGTAGAACCAAAATAAAGTAAAATTACCGCAATCAATTATGACGCCGGAGCACAAAAGTCAATTCAGTCATTGCTGAGAAGCATTAAACTACAAGCACTGCGAACTCGCATGAAGGCTTCCAGAACACGGAGGATCATGGTGGCAATAAGTTGAAAATGCACAAAGCCTTCAATAAAACCATGATACTTATTTCAAAGATTAACAGCAATTTAGCCAACTTTGGTTGAGCGTCACGATGATCCCCAACGGTCAAAACACAAGTTCGCGAGATAGGTTTCGAGTAGCTGTAGGGTGGTGGTTCACTAGCATCTAGGTGCGACAATGATTCTTCGGTTTCGGTAGACATCCAAACATAAGGTTATGGATTCTGAATGGGAAAAGCAATAAAAAAACAAAGTTCGAAATCAAAATAATTTACCAAGAAACTAACATATGCCAGACCGATAGTGTTTACCGTTGCGTACAGCAAAATTTGTGTTAGTCGTCCATCGGAAAAACTCAAGACGAGCACAAATCTCGACCCTGGTGAAAATTGATGAGTCCAGTGAATCACTCAGGAGCTACAAGGAAGATGTATTAGTTACTCAGGAGCTGATAATGTTTTGGATTTATAAATGCTCCGCCATCACATTTGTTACAAACAACATTTAAGTTCAACTTCGCTTGTGGCTTACAATGTGAAATAAATGGGACTAATTACACATTGACTCCTCTGAAGTAGTTTACAGGGGCGATTGCTTTTTTTTCGAAATCAGTGGGATCAGATGCAAAACACGCGCCCACAGTCTTGTCAGAAGATATCATGTTAGATGAATGGCAATTAATACCCTTAAACAGTTGTTCAACAACTTTCATACTTACGAATACAGTTAATACGTTCGCGACGCACAATCTCTATTATGGTTTGGATTGAATTCATTTTAGGTGTGACGAATGTTGGACAAATAAACCTAGTGTTAGGACGGAGTCACCCAACCTGGTGATTCCGATTGACTCGTAATATGCGTATGCCCAAAATATGACTATATTGAACCTTACTACCGAAATTAGTACACATCATTGGGTTCATATTTAGTGATTATGCACCACTATGGAAAAGATTTATAATTATAGCTAAATTAGACCGTTACTTAGTCTCCGTGCCTCAGGTATTTAAAAAAAAAACAGAAATTACTTGTGAATGAAGATGGGTTATCAGGAGTCGATGCAGTTTTGTTGACTTGCGCGTTCTGCAGACCGACGTCACTTATACTCTTGCCCACTTCACGTAAGTGCGCGTGAAGAAACGAAAGAATCGACTTTTGTTTTGAATAATTGGCATTTGGCAACCGCCTCGAAGTGAATCAGATTTGAGACCTGCCAATTTGGGTGTATCTCACTGACCATGTACTCTTTATCGCAGAGCATGCAGTAAGAGGGTAAATAAAAAAATCCAGAAATACTGCGGAGAAGCAATAATAAATATAATTAAAAAAATGATTTATCATACATCATTAATGTGAGAAGAGCAATTCACAATTAAGACCCACAGAATGAAGACACTGAACCTACGGAGCAACTTGTTTCCATGGAATTAAAAAAACATTTATAGATTTCCAGCAGTTGGATGTGGAATATGGATCAAAACAATTGCTGACTTTCTTGACGGGGTTATAAGGATCAAAGCATTACAGATTAGAATAATAAACACGCATTGATTCCATGAATTCAGGCCCCGGGTATAAACACCTTCCGTTTGTTTCGTCTGAACTTGCTTTGCAATTTGTAATAAAGGGCTTTATTTTAGAAACTTCCACCCAACTGCCATTCTAATTCTTTTCAAATACCTCAGTACCCCCAAATCTAATTTGCTCAGTTTAACAAACGTGGATTTTTCAACCTTCTCAGTTTTGGTCAATGTCTTTTCAAGGCTACTCTGATCCAAATTCTCGTAGACAGCTTTGCATTTGAACTCCGAAGATCAGCTGCAGGATCAGCCTTAATATTTTTGGTGTTGAGTGGATTTGCTTCTGGAAATCCCATTGTTGTTTTCGTGATCCATGTAATCCTTTCGCAAACTCAGAGCACCGTATCAATGGTGTTGAACAGACAGGTCGGTTGCAACAAACGATACGCTTGTTCCCACAAACAAGACGGATTGATTGAATTTTTATTATCCAAGCAATATTAATATTGACGATGGTAACCGCTCTGTGGATTAGAATAGATCAACAACAATCAGGTTGTAAGTAGCTTGCATTCAAGAGGTCAACTTTATGGAATAGCTGTGAGCATGTGGAGAGCTCAAGAGTGGTGGATCACGCTCAAAACCTTATAAGTCAGCCTGTACACGCACAGTCAGTGTCAAATGTTTGGTTGAGTCAGGTAATGACAGTTGTGTAATGATCGATGGGGAAAAAGTGCGAGTGAGTTTCAAGAGTTCACCTAATCTCAGTGGGGCTGTCAACTACGGCGAAGCATTAACTCACAGATCTAAACTGAAATATCAGCAACACAAACTGATATGTGTGCAGTAGTATATTGTATTGAAGATTTCCACAAGTTGCCAAATCCCAAGTCGGCCAAAAACGGGAGCGATGCGATTATTTTACCCTGTCTAGAATGTCGGAAGTCCAATGCAATTTAGTACTTATAAGAGCATATAATTACTTGAGCGAATGAGCTCTGGAAACGGGGACACAATAAATGATTGAATATTGATTTGGGTAAGGATACCAAGAGAGGGTGAATATGCTTCCGAAACTTTTGGAAATTATGATAAGCAGTCCAAAAGGAGACGATCGGCTCTGAATGTTATGTAATTTCTCAGAAAAAGAGGTAAAGTCGGGATGGACTGAAAATTTAATAACAAAGCACCACTTCATTTGCATACCTAAAGGACGAGTTCTGGATAAGTAGTTGATGTGATGAGAAGATAGGGGTAAAGTACAGTACCCTGAGGAACACCAGATTTGCCTGTTACTGGACTCGAAAACATGTTATGACCTTCGGTACTCTGGATTCTGTTGAAAAATGAGTTCTTCGAACCAAGAATACAGAGAAGCTGGACAACCCGAAACTCCTGCTTTTGGAGAAGTAGAAACGGGAAACCGAGTCGAAAGCAGAGGAATAGCCGAGAAAGACACAGAGTTGCTTTCCGGAACTATTCGAACCAATAGGAACTGAACATGTGACACATTGCAAGAGACTGCATTTGACTGAGATAAGCCATTATAATGGGGTCGAAGCAAGTGAAGGACTTCCAAGCAGTCAGCATACTTGGACACCGCAGAGCACGGATGCCTCGACAAAAGTTAGACGAAGCAAATTGGATATGATTTAGTAGAAAAGCGGGCGTGATCTAAGGGATGCAATATAGTTTACGAAAATGATTCCGAGGGTTTGGAAAGATAAGTTGTTACACTGTTGTAAAAAAAGAATTATAAATTGTGGATTAAACTGGGCGTTACAGTACTCTACTCTTAACACTGAATTCTCATTTCCTTATCAAAGGGGAAGAAAATGGACATATACAGAAAAGGCCTTGATTACAATCAGAAAGCAAGCCTTGGGACGCGGAATGATGTAACCGGAACAACGTGATGGCCTGTGCCTAACAGATGAAAGAGCAGGGAGCTTGTTACGTGTCCCTTTCCTCCATATCGAAGCCGACATTGGTGGTGCTCTTTAGTGAGTTTCAACGAATGCCTTATCGTTCGACCCATATAGGTGGCACCACAGGTGCACTTGAACTGATGAATAACCATTGCAGAGGCCAATAAAGACAATTTATTCTTGTCCTTGCATTTCATGATTGTCGATGTTAAGAATAAGCATCTGAGCCTGGCAGCATGAAGAGTGTGTCCACTGGTGGCGGATAAAACCCTGCTAACCCTCTAGGCAGCCGTCTCCCCCTTGTGTGTGTGTGTGTGTGAGGAATTGGGTTTTATTTCCCATCTGTGATATCATTTGAGGATCTGCTCGGCATTTTATATTACGTTCAATGAATCTGTCGGAAAAGCCGGTTTCAGACAGGATCCGGCGAGTCGCTGTTATCTCAGCCTCTAGTGTATCATTAGGGTAGATACGTGAAGCTATGGATACTAAGCATCTTATCATGTTTCGCTAATGAATCGAATGACAAGGCGTTAATCGAAGGGCAATAAAGAGCTCTACCCGCGTTGGCTTCGACATGGAGGAAGAGGAACCGTATCATCTGTTAGACACAGGCCATCACGTTGTTCCGGGTACCTCATTCAGCTTTCTGTACAGGGTCCCACCGAATGAATTAAAGTCAGCTAGGACGTTACCGACGGCCGAGGTAATGCGCATCCGGCTACTACAACCAAAAATTTGTCCACAAAAGAAGTTGATTCGAGCACGAACTTCTCTGGCTGAACGTCAAAGACGTCATCCAGACCTCGAACGATGACCCGTGATGTTACCATGTCCCCCGGTCGGATAACCAATTGACTGACTGGATGACTAACTGATTATATGTGTTCTTTTCTTCCCTTATTTTGTTTCATGTAAAAGTGAATGTAACTGGCTTGAGAATGACATCATTGAAAATCGAAATAATCCACTTAGCGTTCAGAAATATATCACAAATACTGCACAAAATGTATGGAAGAATTCAACTCCAAAATGTTGTTTGTTTCAGTCAGTGATTTAGAGCACCGCATTTTCCTAATGTTGTTTCTTCGAAATACAACGGAAGTGTTCTTACGAACATTTTATTGTGTCAAACAAGTTTTAACGTATGATTTGTTTGACAGAACCTGGTTGAAGATTATCATCAGTTGGAAAAAATTAAACAGGACAGGAGAGTTTTTTTAAATCATTCATTTAAGAGCCTCTAAAATAATGCAGGTGGAACAACTGATCAATGCAGTCATATTTGAATTAAGGAAAATATGAAGTTTTCGTCAATGTTGACTAAAAATGTTCGACTGTCGGTCTAATAGCGTTCATTCATTGGCTATTATGCCGTTCATTGGGTGTTGGATTACGTCATAACTTGCGGCCACCGGTTGGATTATCTATGAAAAATCCTGTGGTCAGAAGAGCAACTATGCTTTATGTGGCTTGACTTAGAATACATCTTTGGATAGGTCATGACAATGCAATTCGAGAAATTGGCCGGAACTCAGTATTTGCTTCTGAACGGCCCATCAATAATCACTGAAAGCGCCATGTTGGAAATTTATTCCACGATGTAAATGCAAACGGACTTTGCCATTCATTTGTTTATCAACTCTGGATGGTGTTATTGATTATTCTCGATCAACTGTCGACTGGTCTAAACAGCTCTGCAGAAGCAAGTGAATGTGGCAGCGTCACACGAATGCGATTGGCAGTCCCACCACCTAACTGCACAGAGAAACGTATCACAGAGACAGTGACGAACGCGTTTGCTACCTGCATGACCGTTGTTGCCGGTCGATACAAACTGAAGAAACGAAGGGTGCTGCTTCGTATATTGAGCAAATAAACAGTTTGCTCACTCGTGCTGATCAACTTCCAGAAGTAAGTGGACAATCTGGCAGGAGTACTTTTACTTATCGAACAAATAGACCTATTACCATTAATAAAGACATTTTTCGATCTCTCCATCCCTCTTTCCCGAACTGTACTTCAAATTTGGTCCGGCACTTCAATGACTCAAATGCAGTTTACAACCAACATAAACCACATAGTTAGAACACTTCCAAAAATATGCGTATCACAAAATAAAAGCCCGGGCTATGTCTTTTTTAAAGCTATAGCTCAAAGCACTGAAAGAACCGAACCAGAACAAAGAAGTTCTCACACCGAAACCAGATAACGGTACTGGACAAAAGAAGAAACCCTAAAAAAAATTACCGTTTCAAAAGCTGTGGAGAAATAACTAAAGACACCACTCAAAAGACTACGGAAAATAATATCATTACAACTTTATGGTCTGAGAGCCTGAAACCAAGAGGTTTATCCAATACGATCTTCCATCGCCGTCTCTTTACCCACGAGCACTGCTGTCCACTAAAGCCCGTTCTGTCAGTGCAGTTTTACGATAGCCTGTCTCTAAATTGATTTGCATACGGAGCCGAATAAATATTTATGTGGAAATCCTCGGGGACCTAGGAGAAAATAACAGAATGTTTTCGTCTGATATCACTTTACTGTTCACCACTGTGTCAATTTTGGTAGCAGTCGGCCGTGTCTGTAATAATGTAGAGGAAAAACAACGAAACATGGGACTTCCCGCATCTGTAGAAAACGAACTAGATATTCAACCCCGGTATTATCGTCAAGTCTATGGGGTGGCTCTGAGGTCACCCTCAGTACATTGCTCGCAGACATCTTCATAGCAAAATTAGGAAGCCGGGAGATGCATAAGAAAATGTCTGAGTTAGAAATCTACAACGGTCATATATATGACGTATTCCCGGTGCCCAAAATGAGAAAAAAATATTCAGTCACTTATAAGGCTCAGTCAGACGGAGCTATAAGCTTCACGTTGGAGATGGAACAAAATGGAGGCCTTGCGTTTCTTTTTTGTAAGATTGGACTACTGCAGGGATTTCTCCCACGGTGAACGTGATAGACAGATTATGGGTAGATTCACAAAACACTTGTTCAACTTCAGAATCAACCCCATCCGAGGATACTGCCAATTCTTCACCAGATTCGCTGAGTGAATTCCCTTATATTAACGGAACCATGGGTCAGCATGTCCAATACTATCTATACTGATGTACTTAGTCACAAAGTTATAACCATGTGGTACCGTCACTGAAAAACAGGCTTTCAAAACACTGCAAGTGCAAGAAAGCGTATTAAAGACACTTGACAACTCTCTGATGACATACAGCCCAATTCCTAAAGCATCAGTCCAAAACACTATCTCCCTAGCAGAATCCTCCCTTAGCAGGTGCGTGCGAATACCGGTAGATGCCGTGTATCCTACGGTCACACCAACCCTTTGAAACGACCAAACAATAAGGAGCTTCAACAGGTATTAGAGTTCAAGACGGTGTAGTTCCGGGGTAAGGGATCGTGTTTATCTTCCTTTTTTGTCACTACTCAAGACAGAGGATGCCAGGAGTATTTTTTTAACCGACTGGGTAGTGGGTAAACGGGTAATATAGAGTTCTGTTAAAAACTGGTGCAGCCGAAAGACTTTTCAACCAAATCAGCAAAAGTTACAAACTGGCAGCCGTAGAAACTCCTCTGCACAGGCCTTAGGAAACCTTTGTATAATCAGTGACAGAGAAAAAGACGTCTTCCTTTATAACGCAAACTGGCTACAACGATGGACAACGGTACTACTTGGTTATAAGTTGAGTGCGTCTCTATAGACAGTATTGGACATGCTGACTCATGGTCCCGTTAATATAAGGGAATTCATTCAGTGAATCTGGTGAAGAATTGGCATTATCCTCAGATGGGGTTGATTCTGAAGTTGAACAAGTGTTTTGTGAATCTACCCAAAATCTACCTATCACATTCACTACAATACAAAGCGAAACCAAATTCGGCCATGGTCTTTGGTCAGTAATTCACTTTCCGCAAGCTGGCTGGCCCTTAAATATCACTAATCATGATATCGTGCAATTTTGAGAAGCCTTTTCTCTCAGTTCGGGCTCCCCAAAACCTTAGTTATAAATAATGGGACCCAGTTTGCCTCCATTGAGTTCATTAACTTCTGCCAACCCACAGAAGTTGATCATTTACAGAGTACAGTATATCATCTTCAACTAAGCAGTCAAGCGGAACGTTTTACAGACACATTAAAACGAGGATCTAAACCACTTCTACGTCAAAAACGGCCTGCCCCATAAGTCACTTGGAAATCAATATATCAGGAAGTCGAAATATTGCAGACAGAGGGAGTACCTACACGAACTAGTTATTTCGCCTGGACTGCACCAGTTGCGGTGGTTACGAAGGCTGATGGTTCGATTTGTATGTGTACTAGTTTCCCCACTGGACTTAAGGTTTGCCTAGAAACATATCAATATCCTATACTGACCCCTGAAGATTGGTTTTCTAAACTTACTGGAGGTAAAATATTCTTAAAAATTGATTTGGTAGTTATCAGTAACAGCCGCAGTCTGCGTCTATACAGTAGATTGACGTTCGGAGTAAAGCGCGCTCCGGCCAGAAATTAGAAATCCGCAGGCCTAATGGCACATACATTCGTGGGCTCCTGCCCAGCAATAATTGATGAGAACTTTGGATGTCCATCTAACATTTGAATGGCATCTCCAAAAGACACTCGACCCTAGACGGTAATGTTGATGATCTAAACCACGACTTCTACAAGGAACCTTGTCCTTTCTTGTTCGGTCGTACTAACGTCCTATGTTGTCACAGCTTTACCGGCTCCATCTCCCACAACATATCCTTTCAAGCTGCCTATAAACAGCTGTAAAATCTCAAGTACAGCAAATCCCACGGACCTGATAATCGTCCCCTGTTGTTGTTAAACAGTGTGCACAAACACTCACACCATTCATGACACAATTACTTAATCAATGCTTGTATTGCAAGAAGATTCCTCGCTTTTAGGGATCAGCCTGCGTCACACCCGTGCCTAGGAAAGGAACGGTAAAGTTCCATACAATCGCCTGTACTTCCATCACACTGAAGCTGCTTGAAAAGTTATCACTCCAGGAACCCTCGAGTAATTTCACAATACAAAACACAAACCAGTTTGCCTGCCGTCAGTCTTGCTGTACTTTGAATACTACTGCTTCCTTTACTCATAATGTCTTGTCATCGCTGGGCAAGCAATTAAGGGTGAGCGTACCTGCTTTCCAGATTACAATGATGCACTTAACAGAGTTGATAGACGAAAGCTTCTTCACAAACTCCTAAATAACAGAATACAACCGTCACTCATTGGACTTTTGTCTCATTATTTATCCAATCGGCAACAGTTTACTAGATACTGGGCAGAACCTCTTCTATCTCTATTTCAAACCAAGGCCTACTATAGGTCGCAATCCTCTCTCCTTTTCTGTTCTCCCCCTACATGTCTTCTATGCCTGCCGGTGACCGTTCCTTCATTAAAGAGTGTACAGATGATGTTGCGAATGAGTTACCTTATCCTGATGCATCAATTACACCTGAGCTGCCGTCAAGTCTCTTAGATGTTGACTATTGGCCCAAAGCCCATAACCTAAGCTTAAATCCCTGAAAATACTCAGATGTTGCTTTTTCTCTTCTTGAAGGCTCTAATTACGTGAACTTTCTAGAATTCTGTCCAGATGTTCACATAGGAGACATCTCCGTTCGTCGCCAACTATCGGTTAAATACCTTGGGATTACGATCACCCATAATCTTTGTTAGACTGAACATTTTTCCTGCATCTTCACAAAAGCGACAAGACTAGCCTACTACGTTTTGCTTCTGAAAGTAAACGTCTGTACCCCTTTACGTCATTCAACGTTTTGTCCTTGGATGTATATCACCTCACTGGTTGTATTCTTCTCTTGTCTTCTTCTCTGGCCTACATGCTAAAAATTCCACCAAAATAATAGGTCTCTTAAGCGCTTATCCTATACAAGTGGTATACCCCATAAAGATCCCACAGAAATCACTATGCCCCAAAGTGACCAAATATGCAAAAGATTCTCCGAGATAATTTCGAGTGATGCAGTTCGTTCGCTTCACAGGGACCGCAGCATTTATGTTTCCTCCTGTTCCGCTAGCAACAATTATAAAATGATTTATGCACTCACGACCGCCTACCGATCCTCCGTTGTCCATTACTTTGCTCTCTTCGTTTGTAGTCCTGCAAACATCGACGCTGAACTTACACAAATTTTACTGTGTCAGCTCCCTAATCACCACTTAACATTGTGTTCCTTGTTGTTGTAACTGCAGCTCTCTTTTTTGCGTAAATACTGTGCGTAAAGCTACGTAGTGCTGATTATTCATCCACCGGGGTGCATAGAGCAAATACTAGACTTGACTTGATTTGACTCAGTTACAGGACGACAACCCTGTACAATCATCCTTTGACGAAATGAAGTGGTTATTGTCATCCGCCCTGATGCGGACTCACTACGATTCCCGTCAACCCATAGTCATGGCCGCGAAAGCCCTCGAATACCTCTTTAGGACGGGGCCTCTCTATAAATTTCCAGAAGGCTCACAGAAGGCAGGGTCCTACGCCTCACGGACGCTCACCAATGCCGAAGACTCTATAGTCAGATAGAGAACGAAGACCTGGCTTTTGTATTCACAGTTCACATATTTCATAAATTTCCTCATGGCAGCTATTCTACTTTATGTACTAGTCACAACCCATCATTAGCTATCTTGGGTACAAAAAAGATCCACTCACTAACCGGTAGTTCCGTGTTTCCTAAAGGATGGGTCATAAAAATTGCATAAAGAAAGCCGACTTGGGTTGGACAGTATCTAAGCTTTCACAGCGGCGTGCAAACCTGAAGGAATGAAATCTAATATGCTTCTCAGTTCAAAGGGGCCAGGTAGATTTATTCAAGAGGAATAATATAAACTGAGCAGAATGAGCTACGAAACAAATTATCATTTAACGGGTACTAAGTTCATTTGACAATACCTGAGAGGAAAACCTTTGGGGACTGAAATCTGTACCATATGAGGTAGTATTTTCTTCGTGAACCCAGTTGTGGTAAATTGTTTGGGAAATGTATTTCGAACGGAGGTCAGGTTTAGCTCAGGAAGGTTGAAATAAAAGCATGCCGTTAGGTTCATTTATTCGCTCAGCAACGACTCAAAGATCGACCGTCCTTGTCAAGAAATTACATATGCGTTTACCAATTCATCCGCTTTTGCGGAGCTGGTACATCAATCGTCCATTGTGGAATAAATTTCCAACACTTAGCCTTCCGTGGATATCGGTGAGCCATAAAGAAGCAACTACTGAGTTCCGACTAATTTCCCAAACTGCGTTACCATGGCTAATCCAAAGATATGCTCCAAGTAAAGCCACGTAATGCATAGTCACTCTTCTGACCACAGGATTTTTCATAGATAATGCAACTCATGGCCAAAAAATATGACGTAAGGAAGGTTTTTAATGCATGCTTGCATATCAAGGCTGGGTGAATTTCATACCCCATTTCCTCAAATACACACTGTACTATTAGCGAAGAGTGGCAACAAAACCCTCATACATGGGGTAGAATACCACCAAAGTGACCTTCGGTGACGAGATTCGAACCCTTGAGCTCTAAGTTGGTAAGCAAAGGCTCTAAAGGACTTGATCACTGCCATTATGATGATCACCAGGAAGCCAGTCCTGTGTATCCAACTCGTTGGCATAGATCGCCAGTCGCACACAGTACACTGCAACCTTTTGTACCTACTTGTACACCTACTGGGCTCTGGATCATCGTACTTTCATTTTTCCTGTGCCTTGCACATCGTGCACGTGCAATCCCCACTGAAAAGCGCCATATCCATCACACATTCAATGACTCTGCCAGCCCTCCGGTCTACGTCCTTTGTCGCCGGGGATTTGGAAGTGTTTGGCGACATTTTCATTGCCGTTCTCGTCATTTTTCGTCGTGTCGTGTCCGTCGCTTGTTTCCCTTACATGTATGTTGATTTGCAGTCAAGAAAGTTATACATATTTATCCAGACCTGCTTGCTTAAAACGTTATATGAATTTACTCCCATGATGTTCTGGTCGCTGAGCTTAACGTTTAGATCGCCAACCTTTCATCACCAGTAGGGGTGACATCATGAGCGCATCAAAGACAGAAATCATTGGTAATCTTAACAGATTACCAGAATTATATTTTCCTAACAGTGCATATTACTTCCTGATGGACCAATTCAAGAAATCAGCCTACTTTTATTGTACGCAATACTCGAACAGTCTTCATGAGGAACCAGAACCGCATCCAGTTTAAAAATTTACATGGTTTTCGAAAGTAACTTTCAAGGTATTTAGTGAATTTGTTTTGGGGTCATCCAGGAAAGAGTTACGGCTGAGAGAAACTAAAAACAAGAGAAAACAAAAATTCAATTTCATTTTTTAATTTCCACTAGATGTTCCGAAGGTTACCGTCGTGGAATTTGAATCACGGAGTCCCGAGTCCGATTGTTGTTACCGAAGATCACCTCCTTATTCGGCAGCCTTTGACTGGCCGCCATCCTCTCCAGCAATATAGCACATTGTTCTGTAATCGATAAAGGAAGTGAGCAATTCAAAAACAGATGATTAATATTTTCCAACTGGCATCCATATATTCCTTGCGACGTGAACGACCCTGGATGAGCCTGTTTCCTTGACTAGCTTCTGAGAATGGCACAACATAGTGTCGCAGTTATTCCATAACACTTTCAAAACGAGATGTAAGGTTATCATTTTGAGAGTAATGAAGCAGCTGCAAACATTGAGTGAACATTCAGGAGAGAATTTGCGGACAACTCTGACCATAAAGATTCTGGCCATAAAAGGAAGATTCAAAGTTTTGGTCCGAATCTGCTATCCTGTCGTCATGTACGCCCATAGACTACTACTTCCGTCAAATATTATTCGTCGGTACGTTTATTGCACCCGATTACTACGTCTCCCTAGCTTTAAATAAAACCACAAAATTAAGAGACAACCTTTATCGCAAATATGTGGTCATCTGGCTCGTTAACTCTGGCTTAATATTCGTATCAAAACATTTTGTTCAGCACGCTCGGAAGTGTACGTGAGAATCAGTCTGCGTGGAGTCTGTTCAAATCTACAAGGTTTGGCGGTTGGCTACTGTCCATTACATTCGCCTTCACATCCGGAACCAGGAGTAGAGCTTGTTAGAAAATTTCTGGTGTTAAAATAGAAACCATTTCCGTATCACGTAGCCAAGGTCTTCGTGAACAACGGGACAAGATGCTTCATTCTTAATGAACAACGAGTGATCGAATAAGCGGTTTGTATTGTATCGTTTTCATGAAAACTTCCGATGCAAACTTTTCGTCAAGGAAATCGATCTTTGTGGTGGATGAAAGCCCTCATATCACATAGAGTCAAAGAGACGCAAAAAGCCGGTCTCGAATTCCACAGTGGGACTCGATGGATGTGCAAAATGCACTGATGAATTTAAACGAGAAAAATAGCTCTGTACAGCATGCTTCTACCAGGTTTGGTGAGGATTTGAGCGTTCTTTCTACATGATGAAGTAATAACCATGAATATGAATCCTCTACATTCCACAGTAGATGGTTTCTCTTCCCTAAATTGCCGGCTGAACTGATCAATTTTCTCCAGATGTGAAACTTTCATGAGTATACAGCCTTGGTTCCTGTCCGTATTTCTTCAACGGTCAGCATCAAACAGTGAGTGCAATATCTGCTAAACGAAAGAATTAAAGTTCTCAATAACCTGTGATTGTTAAACGCAATTTATTCAAGGCCATAAAAACAATTTGGTACGATGCATCCAACTACGACGAGACTGCACCTTGACGTGGTGTGACGGTTTGCGTGCCTCTATGACCCAAAGAGCTATACAGTATGACTTCTTTAAGCCGGAGATGCAATCATGCCTTGCAGATCAATCGGCAGAGGCCAGGCGAAGTCCACTATGCTAGTCCTCCAGGCTGGCGGTCAATTTGAGCTGGCACCCTAGTCCGTAAAATCAATAGAAGAATAACTGATCCAGAACAAATGGGCTCCTACTCAGCCACCCCACTGCCTTGCGAACAGGTTCTTGTTAGAACTAACGCCTTTGGTTGGGAACCCTTATCATTCTCAACCTAGAAGTACCCATTCAACATCTCCCATGAACTGCACGACTACAAAGAATTCCATACTGCATCGGTCATCGAGCAGGATAACCAGGACCGAGCTGCCTGTTGCATCGAGCCAAGTAGGTAGTCATCAGTGTGCTTCTGTTCGGAGTTCCCTCTCTTTAAGTCAACCTTTACCTCCAACCAACTCTCTTTGTCCCCTCTATCCACCCATAATGCTCCCACTGACAACACTGCCGATACTTACAACTGTTCATTGTCAAGTAGTGTCGGGAATAATTCTCTCTCTGGTAATTCACATTTTCTCAAGCCTCGTCAGCCTCTGAATCTTGGCTCCTTCAACGTGCGTACACCCAGCTAGCAAGCGTACCTAGCTCTCATAATGACCTAGTTGAAGATTGATGTCTGCTGCGTAAGTGAAACGCGTATCCAGGATTCGAGCAGTGTAATTCAACTAACTGCTCCTGGTATCTCACCGAGGTATTTCCTGCGCACTTCAGGAGACGAAGCAGCTAGAACTGTGGGTCATCGTGGTGTAGGAATAGTCTTGACTGGCAAGTCTGAGGCTGTCCTTTTAGACTGGATTCCTGTTAACAGTCATCTATGTGCTGCGTGACTCCAAGTGTCAGTCGGCGTTCGAAAGAATAGCTGTGTTAAGCGCAGTCAGTTTTTAATCTCGGCATACGCTCTAACAGACTGCAGCTCTGACAGGCAGAAGGATGAGTTCTATGATGAACTCACCACTCTCGTTCGCAGGAGCAAAAGGCTCTAACATTGTAGTGCTAACTGGTGACTTCAATGCACAAGTTGGAAAACTGCGTGTCAGAAGCTTGTTTATGCGGGCCTTGTGCTTTATCCGCCTAGCGCACAGATAAGGGGAAAGGCTTATCCAGCTTCGTGCAGACAATCAATTATTCCTGTCTAGTACAAATTTCCGACAAAGCTCGCATCGGACGTCAACTTGTCGTTCTAATGCTTCAGGTAATCTGAGTCAGATTGACCATATCGCAATAAGCTACCGGTGGCGAAGTTCTGTTCAGAAGTCTAGATCTTACTGGTCCATGTGAGCAAAGTCATACCACATATTAGTTCTAATGCCATAATCTCTCCAGCCCCATGTTCATCGATACAAACCGCAAACCCGGTTAGCCATGCAGCGCTTGTCTGATCCAGGGATACGAACCCGTTATGAGCAGAAACTAGCTCATGAGCTAGTATCTATGAAGAACAGTAATGTAGAAGAGTATTGAGCCTAGATCCAGAAAGCAATGCACGTGGCGGCAGAATTCGCCTGTGGTTCTAGATCTGATATTTAGTAAAGCCACTGGATTTTTTAGGAGTCGATCAATCTAACCGAGCAAGAACGTCGGGGCTCATACTGTGAGGAGATAAATAATATACGATGATAGCTACAAAGATAATTTGCAAAAGGCCTTAGGAATGGTCGCGAAAATTGGTGTTTCAAGTTGGCCGAAGAGATAAAAAGATCAGCTGCTTCAGGTAGCAGTCAAAAACTGTTCAGACTTACTCGCCACACCGGTGGACGGCGAACCCCGGTTAGTGTAACCATATGCTATAGAAATAGAGGATCCATTCATAGCAAAGAGCAAAAGGCTCGACAGTTGACCCGAATACTTCAGGGAGCAATTTAGCTGGCCGTGCGCTAGTGTAATTACTCCTGTGTCACCAACAGTGATCCCTTGTGGAGTATCACTTGATCCCCATCGGAAGTAGAAGTAACGTTGTGCACCCGATTACTAATGTGAGAGCAAGCCAAGGAAGGCGCCTGGTCCTGACGAACTACCTCCAGTTCTTTCCAGAATGGGTGGTGGTCCGTTGGTGAGACCACCTACGACCTTCATCGGTGACATTTGGACCGAGCAAAGTATCCCGCTACTATGGGGTGAGTCATTGGTTATACCTATCTTCAAGAAGAGAAAACCCAATGACTGTAGTAATCATCGTGGAATCAGCTTTATTCCGATAGTCACCAAGGTATTAGACTCGATGTTGCTGCACTGTCTTACATCGGATTGCGAGAGGAAAACCCGCGAACAGCAGGCTGGATTCCACCCAGGTCGAGGATGCATCGACCAGATTTGTACTCTTGGCATATTACGTGAAGCGCTACACTCACACCGTTGACGGACAATGATGGTCTTCTTAGACTTGAAGGGCTCCCTCCATTCAGCTGACCGGACGGCACTGTTCGAAGCTCCTCACCGGAAAATTATGCCCCAGAAGTTCGTAAATCTACTGAGGTCGTTTTACTCTTATGCTTCTGGTCGTGTAACGGATTACAGTGAACTATCAGGTTCATTCGAAACGACCAGCGGTGTTCGACAGGAATGTCCTGTTTCTTCGTTCTTGTTTGACTTCGGCATGGACGAGGTAATAGAGAATGCCTTGCGAGATCTTCAGGATGTGGGCATCGAACTGGGAAAAAGTGAGAAGCTGTGAGACCTAGGTAAGCGAACCACGTTGTCTGCTAGTTCGATTGCATGGAACATGCTCAACATACACCGAATAGACTCGCAAGTGATGTAGCTCCATTCGGCAAGCGCTTTGCACCTTCAGTTTGTAAAGTGATGTTGCAGGACTGAACGTCAACGATTCCGAGCTTGATGCTCGATGGGGAGATAGTAGTTATCGTCGATCGCTTTAGTTACCTCGGTAGCAGAGTGACGCTTGAAAAGAACACAGTAGTAGAGGTGAGCACGCGCATATCCAAGGCTCGAGGGGCGTACGCTGGATTGAAGCACTTGTGGCGCCAACTTGATATTTCACTGAAGTTGAAAGGTCTTGCATACTGTGCCGCAGTGCATTGACTTTTGTTGTATGGTTGAGAGACTTGGGATTTGCATGTGAAAGACATTCGTCGTTGTGAGATTTTCGGCCATCGACTCTTTCGTAGATTAGATGGAATGACCGACTAAGTAATAGTGACATCAGGAATCAAGTATTGGATGCCATTTCAGAGAAAGTTAATATCAAAAAGGACACAGCTTAGTAGGCTTCGTTGGTTGGAGCATGTGTTATTATTAACGAAAACACGTCTAAAATACCGTGCACTATTCTCCGTTCCCTCTCAGGAGTGGAAGAAACCACGTAGAGGTCAACAGATGACGTTGCAACGGGGGATGAAAAAGTGTACAGCAAACTTAGGAAAAGTAGATGCCTCACATCTTCGTAGTTGGGGTCCAAAAGATTCGTCATCCAGTTGGTTGGAGAACCTGAAGGATGTGACAGTGAACCGTGAACAGTAGCAATCGTGTTGTCACTTTCTATCGGACCGGAGAGATTGATGAATGTTCGTGTGTACAGTTAGACTGTGTATTCCGTGTGTTGGCTACTAGGGCATTCTTTCCTTTTCCCACCCCTGTAGGTCCACTTCCTGTCCATCTTGTATATTCATAATTTCAAATTCAACGTGTAACATGGTGAGAACAGAAGTGGTCAGTGGGGCTTACCCTACTGTTCAATGGCTGCGAGATGATGACGATGAATCTTAGGTTTATAATCACAATAGGTTCACTATCCGCACTCAAGACGTCCTTTGACTAATTTATCATCAATCGCCAGTCGCTTAGAGTTAGCCGAAGGCTACTTCCACAAATAGTTTTTTCCGCGATCGTTGTTCCTACCTTCCTCGCCTAACAGGCATAGATGAGTATGATTTTATTCATTTCTGGGCACATGGGTGCCCATGTCTACTTGTAGTAATAAATCGCCAGTGTAAGATTTCAATAGGTTTTCACATGCAAGTCCATGGTATAACAATATTTAACCCGTATGTACTGTTGTAACTGACTATACTTTAGTGTGTTCAGCAACTGCACACTAGCTATCATTTATTGATGTAGCATCATACCCAAATAAAAGCTACTTGACGTATTGCAGCAAGCTGTCTGAGAGACTAGGCCAAAGTGGATAGCCAGGCTTTTGTAGAAAGAGTTAAGCTAATCCAATTCAATATATTGCTTCGGATATGGCGAACAGATAGGTCGGTCAAATATAGGCTTTCTGTGAAATAGGATGCATTTCATCCACTCATTTGAGATGATTAGTGATGAATTTAATCAACCAGTCTACAATGCTGCCCAATCGGACATGAAAGCGACGGTTTTTCGATGAATTCATTAATTATGCACTCTAACCGAAGCACTTTCCTCAATGTTGCCAACATGTTCAGGATAGACTATTAATCAGAGCGGACGGGAACTGCAGGACCACACTCACTTTACAGAACAGTCCGCGAACCCAAAGTTATTTGATTCTGTGATCTAAAACCGTCTAATATTTGTGTTCGATCTTCAAGGAAGCATATCCTGTGAGCATTACCTGAAGAATATCTTTTCTTTTTACCGATGTTCCCAGTCTGTGAAGGATTCCTGTGTTTCATTTCGCTCCGGAGGAAGGCACTGGACTCATTTATCATCGCTCGTTATGAACAAAAGGCATCAAACAGCGCCAGCTTGATAAATGACCCAGTAATTCAGGTCAGCCGGAGACATCTGATAAAGACTGGATTAGTATATGAGGTTTTGTTGCCTTGTACATTCCGCATATTTTACTATTTTCTTCTCACTGTAATGTACATCGCGTTCTATGGTTATATCAAATTAATCAAGACACTTTTTTCAATGCACACACACGTGGTTACCGCGGATCACTCTCTCTCTCTGCGTTGCTTGTGAGTATTCTGTGACCTATGGCAATAAAGACCAAATTCATGCATTCCGAAACGCAATTTTAGTGCACCTACCGCGACTCTGCAGCCAGCCCTGGATCCATTCGAAAGACGTACAACCACCTGACTCAGGGCTGCGATGAACTAAATTTTGAGGAGCATTTTTGCCTTTCCGCTTCGTTATCAATTTGCTGAACATTGTGGTACACTATGAGTCATCTTTTTCTATTTCTTTTTTACCGTACTCTAACATTTTACCATACCTCATTTTTGGTTCCGATCTTTTTCGAGCCCCCACAAGGTTTTGACTCATTGGAATTATATTAGGTAGAAATCCAGTAATCTGATTCAAAAAAGCTTCAGAGGCGATTATCTTAGAAATTACGGATGAAAAATCATTGCAAAACCAAATCACATTCTACTAAAATCATTTATCTTCTGGAATACCCAGTTGCTTGAAATGTAAGCCAAATGACGAGCTGGCTGACTGATTCACTGACTGCTTTCCATCTCCCACAGATTAAGGAAAACACAAAATAGTATCATAGCTCAATAACGGTCTATCGAAAACATCATTAAGTTCACTTTATGTTTCATCCAAATCCTCCATCGATTGCCCCAAATGCTCAATGACAACTTGATTGAATAATTCGCATCACTAACCAACAATGAAAATTATGATTACATCTTGCTAGCATTTTTTGATTTAAATCGGAATTGCATATACGATCCACCATCGGAGACCCCACTAATATGCTGATCAGTAAACATAAGTCTGTGAACGAAACGAATAGTCCTCATTAGCCTGACCTTCTAATTATCAAACAATGAATCCTGCAAATAACGATAGATCCAGTCAGCTAGACAGCGCATTTCTTAGAACAGGTCATTCCTTACAAGAAGAACTATCGCTCTGAGAACACGATAAAAGATGCTAAATCTCTAATGTCAACGAAGCTCAAAATGAGACAAATCAATTATTTTGTGCACGCACTTATTCGTGTCATCATGGTAACAGGTAATAGTTGGTTTTATCCTGTCTTCAATGTACAAAAATCATCATTCCCCAAAGCACAAGCGTTTTAGAACATTATACTTTGCATCAGGATGAGTCTTATTCGGTTGGCATTAGCCAACCACTTCCGTTCACAAAAAAATAGCTGTTGCACTTTCCGGTCCATTTAACCATATTTACTTTTACTTAACCGATTGATTTTCAGTTTGGTGGGAAGAATCCAACGGATACCACACTCACAATTTCGATTTCTGCTCGTAAACAGTCGCAAAAGCCAGGACAGCCTAACAGTTCACAACTCTGGTTATCATGGTCTGGAACCGAACTTGGGCGTACAAGGTGCATTCTATAGGTATTATACACGAGTAGATGATGACCCAACAGATTGCGGCTTTATATTATTTGGAGTGAAAAGCTAGTGCTTGTGTCTTTGAAGCTTATCCTGGTCTTATGCCACTCTCTTTCTCTCTCATTTTACTTTCTTCTTCCTAACTGTGAAGAAAGTCAATTAGAAGGTGGTCCCAAGGAGAAGTAACGGGTTCAGTCTGTCGGTCATGACTGCCTGTATGCTCAGTTCACCTCCAAGGTCAGATCAAAGAAAAACGCAAGTGAATGCAAGTCAGTGAATCCTTCCGATAGAATCACTGTGATACCGGATGGTGTGGGATAATAAGTTGTTGTACTGTTTCGGTTAGTGTTATCACTGACTTTTGCAAACAAAAGCATTCGGTCAGATATTTCTACACTCGTCACCTCAACGACAGAGTGACCGAATACAGTAAAATCGAATATTTTATTCCATGTGATCGTTGGTCGTATTTTTCTTTTTCTTTCGGTAAGCTGAGTGAAGGTGGGGAGGACAAGTGAGTTTGTGGGTATTAGTTTTTGAAGAAATAAGTAGTAAAGTTGACCGTTCGAAAAAGCGTACAAGACAGAAAGATAACTCGGTGAATAAGAGGTATGATGGGTCTACAAAAAACCAATCTGGCAGTTTTTCCAACAATTAATTGAAGTTCATTTACCTAACTTATTTGATAGTCAAGAATCCCTAGGGAAGTAATCTTGAAACAGTATTTCAGACGAACGAGAAAGCTCCGGTGATAGGGGGTGCTGCGGGAAACAATCAGAATGATGAAGTAGTATTGGATTATTTTAGTCGAAGAAGTCCGAGCTTCCCGCATGAAAAAAACTGTTTGCGTCAACCTACAAATGCATTGTTGAATAAAAGAGGAATTTGGAAAATGGACATCAAAAATAATGGAGGAATTCTTTATACTTTGGTCTGTGTAGGCGATCAGTTTTGGTCACTGTTGGGTCTGTTTCAGGATGCATTTTTGAGGGATCAAATAATGCATGTGGTTCATCTGACTGATTTTTATATTTAATGGGTTAGCCTTGTCAGTCACTTCCGCTTGGGATGAAAACAGTCGATCGTAGGAGATACAAATCACAGTTTGATTTATCTGCGGAACTCGTTAGTGGCACTAGGAGTCGGAGAGAATCAGATAATCAAGCATATTCCAGCATCTATGACATAAACAATGTGACAATGGATCTTTATCTGCTTCGTTTCTGCTCAGCTTCCCGGCCCTTTATTCCATCTATAAGTTTTGCAGAGATATCCTAATGCCCTCTGGATCTGTTTCGTACGAGTACTGCTTGTCTCATCAAAAATTAAACGGCTGAGGCTAGTCCAGGGAATAAAATCGGAACGGTGGCTGATCATCATTGGAATGGCGATTACGCCTCAATAGATATTCACTTGCTTTATGCAAGTCCGAATTGCTGTATCGTGAAAACTCAGTTGGTAGTACATCTACTGATTAGGCGGTAAGTAGCCAGTTCTATTGTGGCTCGTGAAGTGAATTCATTGACGTGGGAAATGAGATCAGAGTTTCCACTATTATACTTTCTCTGCCCTTCTTGCAATCAATACATTATACGAAGGGTTAGTCCGTTAAAAAAAGCATACACAATTGGGGGTCAAAAGAAAGTAGCAAAATAAGTAATCTGTGTACTTATAGAGTTGACCAGTGGGTTTAGCTTATAAATCAGTGTTACTGATAGGAAAGGATTTGGGGTGAAAGAAAGTGCCTCATAGAAAAACGTCGTTACTAATGAGGGGGGGGGGGGTTGAAAAACTTGGTGCCGTGTTCTTTTCTAAGGATAAGGAGTAAGCTTTACTTCTGTTTACCAAGGACAATTAGAGGTGTGCCTCTTAAGGGTTTTAAAAAAAGAGATGAGCAATAGTTCTTCGGTTCAGAAGAAGCCATTTCTTGCGGGTTCCCCAAGTTCACTATTAGAGCAGTGAGCAAACACAGCGACTACAAGAACAGTAAATCTGTTAAGCTCTAAAACCTCACTAAAAGGCCAGATGCCGCTGTGACCCACTGATGAGAAGGTTTCATTGGAACACTGCAAGATGAAGATTTACAAAGAGAGAAAATAGGAATGGTCATCAGTAGTGAGTGTAAGTATCAACAAGGACTGGGTTACACATTGGAAGAAGAACACGGGAAGACCATAAAAACCGACAATGAAGTATTGTTGGTGATCAAGGAAATTGAAATACCTCCGATTCTGATAATAATTCAATCTTCTGATGAATAAACGAGCTGATGAGAGAGCAACAAAATACCTGCCATTTCATATCTCTTGATTTGTTTTGCTAGAAAGATAATTTCGCATTCGGTTTGCAACAGCTGGGCAGCGAACTACACATTTTGAAGTTGCTCATTCTCCATTAAGTTCTTCTTGGAATTTATTGGGACTTTCACAGATGAGAAATCGGTCAAACTAACCAATGTAATATTCTATTGGTTCAGTGTAATATGACTCGCAGTTTCAGTGCTGGTTTATCCAACACACAATACTTGGATGGAGTTATCACCTCTTGAATTATTTACGCTGTCGGAAATCGGCTGACAACTTACTTTGGTACAGTGCAGTTCATCTTAGTTCTTGTCACTTTGGTTTCCGGGACTTGAAAGTAGTCACACATTTTGCCCATTTCGTTCCAACAGTGAGCCCTTCAGAACTTCCGATGCTATGACTGTGAGAAGAAAATCGATTCACTCAAGGTCCTGACTGGAAAATGTGAGAAAATATAGGTTAGACGTCCAGTCTAATTGCCCAGTCGTTCAAATGTTTCCGTGGGTCGTATGCGGAAAAATCGACGAGCTTGTTGTGAATAATGTTTGGGTACTTGCTTTTGGCATGAATCATTTCTAAAGTCCTTTTAGCAGATCTTTACCTTACTGCTTCGGAAATTCTGAATAGATAAATAAAATGGAATCAAAATTGTTAGGCGTTGGTGATCTAATCATCTGAGTTCCTAGTTTTTTACGTACTCTCTAGGCTTGGAAATACCAGCTTTGGTTGAAGAAACATCCGACAAATTGTAAAATCTACTGCAGATTTGGGCATACCCGTGGTAAAATTTTACCATGGGGAAATTTTAGCAAGATATCCAGATGGGATTATTGTGAGAGCAGTTGACTCATTTGGAGTGTCTGAGGTGATAGCGATATTTTGAACAAACACCGAGAACAATTGCAGTGAATCACTTGTCTGAAGTGAATTATTGCTGTAAAAAGTACAAAAAACTTTCCGCCTCTTGGGTATTTTAGTATTTTTGGATACTGATCTTTTCAACTCGATATTTCGGATAAAATTTATCCAACTTCACGTCTGAATGGTCAGCTTTCTTTACAAATATGACAAATGGATCCTACTCTTCAAGTATTTAAAATCAATATCTTACCAAGGTCAAATGATTTGATGACAATTACAAACTTATTTATAGTTCCAGGGCTTTTATATGCAGAGCTGATTAACCCAGATCGATTGACATTTTCGAGTAAACAGGTTGGGTTCTTCAAAGGAAAGAACAATTTGAAAGATACTCAATTCAGTTAAACTGAATGACCTTCGGCTTTTGAATTCAAATTCCTTTGAGGCAGATGAATTTCCAAAGCGTACAAGTGACCTCGATTAAAATCTAAATGGTTGGAAGTAGTAAGTTTGAAGGCTGTCTGAGAGATAGTGACGTTTGTTGATGTTGTAATCATTCCAACAATCTTACATTAAGTGAGTTCTATCTGAAAGTGAATTCTGAATTCCTGCAATTCTAAGACGAAGTGGATCATCTCATTTAAATACATTTTACAAAAAGGAAACTTTTGGTAATGTTACTTTTGAAAACCAGTAGAAAAAAAGATTAGGTATTGAGTTCCAAAATATTGGGAACACATGGCAAACTGCAACCTTGTAAAGACGCGATATTTCATAGAATTAAGTACATACAATAACACTGTGTCACCAAACTGATTATCAGCACTGACTTATTGGGACATTATTTTTCTCGACTCCAAGTCTTATAGTCAAGGTTCTGATTACTAGTATTAGCGAGGTGAATTTTTGAGGCTGGGACAGATCCGCTTCTTTGCATGCATGGGAAAGCAAGCAATGGAAAATGTCAGTGTTGCCTCATTTCCTCTCTGATTTGCTTAATTTTGCGTATTTTCGAACTGAACGAATTACTATACTTCGGATAAAACAAATTGAACTGAGCATTGTATTTGTCCAACAAGCGACAGAGACTCGTTTGTCTACTTCTGTTCGTCTCGAATATTTTAGACACATCCACTAGGCTTATTTTAAGGTCCAAGTTCGTTCATCTCAGACGCATTTTGTCGTGTGATGCTGGTCCCGTTATTGTCGACCTCGGAAGCTGAAATACCCAAACCGAACAGACGTGGGCTCACCGAAGCTTGATGTTGTTTGCGTAAGTAAAGGAGCCATCCTCGTGGCCGGGTAGAAAAGAGACATCGTCTGGCTACGCAAATGTTCAACTGGCACGCATGTAAAACACGAAGCACACGCTCACTTTGCCCAAACATTCACCCACCCCTATTGGGGCAGGTCGGACAGACAGTCAGACACATCAAACTATCATGACCCAGATTCTCCAGTGAGGTATTTCTGCCCTGGCACACATTCTAAATCTCGACGATTTAATTTTTCAGGTTCCCATAAGATTGGACGCTCTTTCCGCAAAATTTATGCAACTGATGAAGAGATAGTTCCTCACTTTCAATTATCACCTAACCACGAAAATAGGCACTCAGAGAGATTTTTTCATCCCGGATTGTTCACTACGATAACCAAAAGCATATGGATTTTATAATTCACCAGTCATTTTACAGAAAGTCATCAAACTGCACTTGTAGGAAGCAGGGCAGGGGTTATCACTTTTACGGTAGATTCGTTTTAGCCAGAGTGGTGTCTATGGCAAAACGTGAACTGGGAAATTTCGCGGACATGTTGACCTCGACGAGGCGTGCTAACAGAAGTCTTTCTGCAGTCAAATCGATAAATAGAAATTCCATTTCTAAAACGACCGAAGATCGACATGTCAACAGTTTACTGAGTGCAGTGCTGACGTTTGGCAGCAATTATAAGCAGCCCACATTTAGAAAATCCTCCCGGACCAAATCATTTAAAAAAAAATTGGGGAATATATTATCTTTTCACACGAAATTTGATCACGAGGTGCACGTGACTTTGACAAAACATGAAAAGAATAATTTGGTTAATCATTTCCACAAAGAAATTTATCCAATAAGCTACTTCGAAAAGAAAATTCCAAGGGGACGTAGCCAGTCTCTCAATCAAACTCTCAAGAGTAGTACCATCCCAGACGAATCGAGGCCTGCTGATGTTGCCCACATTCCAACTGCCACCTAGTCAACGGTCAAAACAAGAATCTTTGACCCAGTAGCCCTAATATCTACTACGTTGAAAATGATCGACGGGGCTACACACACGCGTTTGCTGCCACGTGTGAACCTCTCTTGTGAAGCTCCAGTTTGCACTTGAAGAGATACGGCACACTTTGGGTGCTGTAGTCTCTCTCATGCAGCTTACCAGCTAGTCTTGGAATAAAAACTCAACTTCATTCAGGGACGTTTTCCTGAATTACCCTTCCTTCTTTGATTCACTTTCCTGGTCACGAATGCTCTCCAAATTAGAATCTTGTGTATATCCAACCACCTGTCTCAACCGGCGAGTGCAGTGCACCAGGTCAGGCGCAACCTCTTACAAACACTTAGTAAAAAGTTCCAGAATGCCCTAAAGTGCTTATCTTCTGCATACTTATTCATTAGTTACTTTAGTGATCAGTCTGCAAAGTCTTCTTCATGCGTGTAAAAATTCACAGATAATATTGCTCTTTGTCAAACTATCTGCCATTCGGCTACTAGCTGTCTTCTTCAGTTTTCAGTATGGGCGGATGTGCTAAATTCGGGGACATATGTGCTTAAGCCTCGAACCTATGAATTGCTTCATAACAACAGGTGGATATCGTACATGGAAGATTACCAAGAACACTGAGCAGATTACCTCTTTGTACCCTAACTGACAATCTTATTCACAACCAAAGCCAGTGTAAAACTGGAAAATGTATGCAAATTGCGGCATGCTGCAGAATGTTTTCGTGTATGTACTACTTAGGTTTACGCAAAACTGTTCAAACTGAACGCAATATCATATGTCGATCCGAAGCATCTGTGACCATCGTGCGCATTCACTTAGCAAAGGAGCACCTATGGGAATTCAGGATTGTTTTATATTTATGCCTCAGTAAATCTAACCTCGCATATTCATAGTCCGAGTCAAGATAACGCGTGCGCAACAGAACCTGTAGGTGGGAAGATATTGTTTAACTCATCGTCTATAGGCAATCGGGTTTGGTTAACAGACGACACGACATCGCCTCTGCAGAACTGACAGTAAGGCTCGAACCTGCAAAATGGGTCTATAATTCAGTCAGTTTAAGATGAAAGGGTACTACATCAATTAGTAAGTTATCAGCATTTGTTCTAACCGAAAGGAAACGAATCAAATAATCGTCAGAGTAACAAAACTAATCAGTCAAAAGTGCCCTTCACGAAGAATTCTTGAACCAAACAAGTTGAAAGCGATGATTTTGCGGAAATTACCAATCATCTTAAATACACTATCCGTTTTGTGCTAATAACTCCAAATGTTTCGGAAACCGAGCAGGTCTTCGATATAAAACTAGTAGGATAAAGCAAAACAGTAGGCGTCTGTTTTTATGTCCCACCCCTGTCTGAGAGGTCAAATCAAATCGTACAAATGCCGAAGCCAGTCTGACCCATTACATAAGCCCGATCACATACAATCTCGAGCTAACAGTCCCATTTACAACTCCTATCGTGCAAAATTTGTCTGGTTCACAGGTGCCTGTCTTTCCTCTTACCTTCCAAAAGGAAGATCACTTTGATTTCCCTCACTTCCCCTATTCCAAAGGTCTAGAAACCAAACATTGAAAAACCTGTAGTGATAAAAATCAGAACATAAAGTCTGTCGCAGCAACCCTCAGTATCGATTTGGTTGCAGCACTTTCTCTGGTGACCCGTAGTCCTACGTCCGCTTCAGAGTATTTGATTTCCATTGTCAACCTGCATCATTTGTGGACGTCCCCAGGCTTTTGATCAACCCTTGGCACCGCAACCATTATTTGAGGATTTTCGGGAGTTGATTATCTCACAGGCCTTTTCCAGGATAGCTCGAATGCGGTGAATAGGCACGGGGCCATTTTCGGTGAATTCCTGGTAAACTGTAGCGATCAACAAAG